>OY978529.1:3382500-5810000 GCA_963854835.1 Megamerina dolium
CTGATAAGTCGCAGCTTGTTGTTAGTATCATAGCGATGTGGGTGCCGTAGTTCAATGGTTAGTGCGTGGGCCTTCTGATTTGTGGGACGTGGGTTCAATCATAACAAAATGTAATATCGAAAAGATTTTTCTTTCGAACGGTACCCACCTGCCGACAAGAATTGGCTATTTTTCCGGCAGTAACAATTTGCCAAAAATGCTTCTTAAAAGAGCTCTGTGATCAAACTAAGTTAAAGTGATGTCAGAAGGGTTCTGCCGTTCGGAACCGACTAATATAAGTAGGCCCCTTCTAATGCTGTCCAAATTTAATACGCACAACTGTATTGGATGAGAAGCTCGGTGGTATCACAATGGGCCTTTCTGGCCTAAGTGTGTCCTCTCAGAGAGTGGGCAGCCACATAACCTAACCTAACCTATCACAGCGAAGTCACCACATATCGCCTTTATTTTGTCATCTTCAACCTTAGTTTGGTCTTCCCGAGCCAGAAGCATCATTGACATCGATCATAGATCTCTTTGAAATCATAAAGAATCCAAATATTCGAACTTGCTAGTGAATTGCTGATGCCTGAAATGGCCATGAATGACCGAATATTTAATGTCTAGTGCCTCTGCAGCCTCACGAGTTTTTGTATTCGTTCAATGTCTTCATTTGGTAGTGCTCGCGCTCAGTTGGCCTTCTAAAGGTCGGAGCATTGGAGTCTCCAACACCAAATTTGGTGATTCAACTCTATCACTGATGATTTTGTAATGTAATTTTTCACTGTCCTTCCTTTAATTCCACCCCTTGTAGATATACACCTTCTGTAGAAAAAATTTCAGCGGTTTATTTGTCAAAGCGATATATTCAATTCGAGAAATTATTTGCCGTGAATCGCTTTTATTGGATCAAGCAAGAAATTAACGATATTTCAGAAGTATTATATGGTGCGTGGAAAAAACGATTCGTAGAATATGAACCGGCCTTTAGAAGAACGAGGGGATTTAGATGGATACACACGTCTCACAATGATTTCACTGTTACAAAAATTTTAAACAAAAATACCACGAATACTAACAGCCACCATATTCATTTGTAGTTGGCTTAGTGAAATTTTTTCTCGTTCCGAAACAGAGCCAAAATTAAAATAATCTCAGACAGTCAATCAGTCCTCAAAGCTCTTAAAAGCTACACATTTACATCAAAAGTCCTCACAGAGTGTAACAATACCCTCAACAAATTGGCCATCCACAATCAGGTCTCTCTGATGTGGGTACCAGGACATGAAGGACATGAAGGTAATGAAAAGGCGGACCTTTGTGCGATAAAAAGGTGCTGAATGACCATTTATCGGTCCAACCACGTTCTTTGGCTTCAATAAAAACAACATGAAACAGTATACCAAGAAATGGATCCAACATAAAATCAGAGAATAATGGAATAACAGTCCATGGAACACTTAATTACAATCTGTGATGCACTAGGCCACAGGAAGCACAAAATCCTAGGTTCATACCTTCAAATGCTCCCTCCGGAGGAAGCTGGTTCAATTCCTCGATATATTATATATCTAAGTATAAATGGGTGCACAATAGACCAACTTGGTCGCAGTGCATAAAGACCTTAGCCTAACCCGTACTACCATTAACATTACCATTGCAGTTACAGACGTCATAACTTTCCCGACAACCCAATAGTACGATAGGTGTGAATTAAAATATTATTGAACTATACTAACCATTCCTCGTATGAGACCCCATTACAAAAAAAAATTTCTTTCATAAATTAAAATATAATTTTCTTTTAAATTTTAATAGAAATTGATAAAATTGTATGCAATTTTATTCAAATGGCAATTTTCTAACTAAATATTGCATGGCCTTTATTTTTTGTCAACGTTGTTGTTGTTTTAAATTTTTGTATTTATAAATATTTAATGCGAAATTTTGCATAAACGCTAATACATTTTTTTAATTTAAATTATATTTGAATTGGATTGAAAATTAATTGAAATTGCAATCATTGTCTTTTTTTTTTTTGTATCTGAAATTTATTCAGAATAAAAAAAAAATGAAATTTTATATTAATAAATTGACTTTTTTTCTCTTTCTTCTCTTGTTTTTCCCCCCTCATCCCCACCTCATTCATAATTTACCATGGAACTCCAACTAAAACTCCATACTTGCATTTTCCTTGTGTATTCCTCTCACCACCCTGTCACTGTCATTGTCTCATTGTCAATATAAAATATTTTCAAATCAATCATTCGATCATCATCATCATCATCATCATCAACATCAATAATTGTTGTTAATTGTTGATTGTTTGTTGTGTTGAAATATTTTGTTTCTTTGTGTTATTGTCATTTATGTGTTATGTATTCTTTGTATCATCACGAATGTGTTTCATATGTTAAATGTACTCAAAAACTTAAACTTTATTTATGCATACACACATACATAAACACATAACACCCATTATTAAAACCGAAAACACAAACACAAAAAAAAAAAAAAAAAATGGACAATAAAACTCCCAAACTACTTCAACTAATTGAAAATTTATCGAAAACAACAAACACAACAAATTATTTCCGCCGCCGCTCTCCTCTAAAACAAAGGTCCACAAATTTCTGCAGATATTATCAATGCGCAATATACTCTGGAAACTTTACTTTCGGCCGTCTTGGCTGGTTCGGTTGTCTTCTTACTAGTTGGCATGGTTACTGGTTACTTTTGCGGCAGACGCTGTCATAAGGATGAGGATGATAATCTACCATATCCGGATACTGAATATGAATATTTTGAACAGCGTCAAAATGTCAATAGGTATGTTTGAATTTTTTGTTAAGCAAAAATTGAATGATGAAAACATTTGTATTAATATTCCAAATTGAATTTAGTCGCATACAAGCTGAACCCAAATTATTACCTCAAGTTGAGGAGGTCACCTATGCGGAACCGGTATTATTACCACAACCACCACAACCAAATAAAATGCATTCACCAAAGAGTACATTGCGTAAACCGCCACCACCAATGCATCATCATGGTCCCAATTCTGAAACGCTCTTCCAATTCCAGCCCGATGGCTATAATACAGCACAGCAAACATATCGTGGTCGTGATAATTTTGGTACATTACGATCACATCAGGTGATGGTATGTTACATGTTCAACTAAAAATATTTTTTATGCTCATTTTTAACGCACAATAATTTAATTATAATTAATATCCATAATTTTTATAGGGTGATAACTATCGTCGTGGTGATGGCTTCTCAACAACTCGAAGTGTCAAGAAGGTAAGTTCTTTATTATTATCTGATTTGTTGTAACATTTCTCATTATTACCATCATCAATTATTATTCTAATCAAATAATAATAATATTAACAATATTGACTTCTTTATTTATAATTTTAATTTTAATTATTTCATACGATGCTTGAAACGATCCGTTCGATCGATCGATCAATCGATAGTTCATGATTCATTGAATATATTTTCTATATGTGAATAAATAAAAATGGTAATTTCTTTCAAATTCTGAATCCAATAACATCAAGAATTTTATATTCTTAACAAATCTTCCTCCTTAATACCTACTAAATACGAAAGCGGTCCCAGAACTACCCGATCTAACAAAGAAAACCCAACAAATTGGGGCAAATTTTTCTTTATTTCTCAACATAATATCCATTTAGCGCTATACACTTTTTCCCAGAGATATTCTATAGCTTTGATGCCCCTTTTTTTTTTTAGAATGAACTGTCTAGCTCATTAAAATAGCCATCTTTATTGTTTGCAAATCTTCTACCACCAAGCCATTTTTTCAAATTTGGAAATCTGGCGAATAAAGTGCGTGCTGAAACAATTCGAGCTTTAACTCATTGATTTTGACCATCGCGGATAGCGGATGTGTCTTTTTCGCCAAATGCGGCCTTTTTTTTGTGCGTTAATTTCATCACTTAAACCCTGCAACAAATTAGCATAATATTCGCCGTTGATTGTTTTTCCCTTTTGAAGATAATCAACAAAAAATTATCCCACATGCATCCCAAAAAACAGACGCCATTACCTTGCCGCCTGCAGCTCGAACTGTCTTCGCCTCCCCTTTCAGTCTACGTTTTTGACTGCTCCTTTGTCTCAAGTGTGAAGTGGTGGACCCATGTCTCATCCATGGTTACTCATCGATGCAAAAACTCGGCTTTATTACTGTGAAACATCGCCAAACACTCTATGGAAACATCTTCACGACGTTGTTTTTGTTCTATTGTCAGCAAACGTGGCACCCATCTTGCACATAGCTTTTTCATCTCGAGAATATACGATGTATAGCACTTTTTGAAATGCATGTAATTTCATCCAGCTCAAGCACCTTCAGCCGGCGATCATCCAATACCATTTTGTGGATTTTCTTAACCGTTTCTGGCGTGGCCACCTCAATTGGTTGACCACTACGGTGTTCGTCTTGGCAGCTCGTACAACCATGTTTAAACTGTGCCAACCAATATTTTATAGTCGTAAACCAAGGAGCAGACTCCCCCAGAGTAGAATCTAGTTCGGTTTTAATATTCGTTGGACTTCGGTGACCAATTTTTTCCATGTTTACAAATTCACTAATCTCGTTAACTTTTGATGGCTTCAAAATCAACGTGGCGCCTTGAAACTTAAAACATATTGTTTATAAGGTTGCCACTTTTCACCAAAGTAATTTTTTTTCAAACTACTGCCGCCATCTATATGTCAGGTCGGGTAGTTCTGGGACTGCTCTCGTAATTCTGTAATTCAAGCTTGATTTTGGAGAGCTTTAACCAAGCTTTTCGTTACTCTGATGAATCATAGCTGAATTTGATCGGTCAATTAATCGTTCAAGCTAAAATGTTTAATCATATTTTCTTTCTCGTCATCATCATCATCATCATCATCATAATCTTGATCACAACTATTTACCTAATGAATTTTTATTTAATTTCTTTGAATTTATTATTCTTTTTTGGTTTCTATAAATTCATATTTAATTAATTATCATTTTTTATGTCTATCAGTAAGCTTGTATTTTGATCACATTTATCTAAATCGTCGGTTGGTGTATTTCTAATTTTCAGTTCAAGTTTTTCTAATTTGACAATTATAATTCGAAAATTAATTGGCATTCAGATGTGACAATTTTACATGTCATACGATAAAAAAATATTTTAAAAAAAAATTTCCAAATTTTCAGTAAAAGATGTTTTTGAGAGCTTCAACAGAGACAATTCATAAGATTAATTACGATTATATTGGCTTAATGGTCATAACGCAATATGAGATTTCTATGCATTAATATCGAATGAATTAATGCCGAAGCAAAATCTTCCAACATTACTTCACAAATGTGTGCAATAAATTATAAATTAAATTTTACCTTACAGTATATTTTGCTTTTCGACATTATTGCGATAATTTGTGCAATAATGTCGAAATTACATTATCGATAATATCGCATAATGTGCAATAATTTCGATATGATTTTTTGAAAGAATATTTTTTTCTTATGGAATTTATCCATTCTTATTACATCAGAGCCAAAGATGCGAAATCTTGCTCGAGAGAAGTCAGGACAAACACAGAGGAAATGCTTTGTGCTGTCCTCCCCTCCAGACAATGTATGCCTATTGGATATCCAATGATACCTATGTTGGCCATATGTTGACCCCAAGGATTATGTCCTTTGATGATTCCGACCATTAAGCGCACATCTTTGCTTCCAAGTTTCAAAAGAAAGTTAGACAACTTTTTGTTCGGTTTCATCACAAAACACTTTGCAGTTTTGCAACTTTCAAGGCTGGACCAATGGTCATTATGTAGGTTACTAACATGATCCAGATCATGATACCTGTAGAACTGATTCCGATTACTGGTTCTGGTCCCAGTGGCGTATCCGCTGAACCGCAGTTGGCCAATGTATTGGCTATTTCGTTACCTTGGACACCACAGTGTCCAAGAACCCAGTTAAGTACAAGATTATTTCGTTTTGCAACCGAAATTAGCTTCATCTTACATTCATGAACAATTTTCGAGGTAAGTTTTGAGTTCTTCAGGGCCTTTAGTGCAGCTTGGCTGTCGCTGCAGACACCAATCTTTTCCCCTCTCCATTTCCTTTCAATTATCCATTCTGCTACTTTCAGAATAGCAAATATTTCCGTTTGGAAAACAGTTACCACATCTCCCATAGCATAATTATACTTGACGCTTTCCTCCAAGTACTATCCGGATGTAGAGATTTGGTCGATTTTGGATCCATCAATGTAGAAAATATTCGTCAAATTACTCACAATGAGCTCTGGTTCGCTCCATTGTTCACGAGTCGGAAATTTGACTTGAAATTTTCTCCCGAATGAAACTATGGGCTTAAGATTATCTTTAGGAGCCAAGAGCAATGAATACTGTTCTGATATCCTCCTGAAGATTTCTCTGTGAACCGAAGTTTCGTTATTGTGCCAGTAACCATACGAGTATAGTCGGCACATCGCTTTCATTGCCTCCTGTTGAATTTTAAGATCTAATGGAAGTAAATCAAGCATGGGATTAAGGGCATCTCCTGAGGTGGTACTCCTGAGGTTTAGCTCCAGAATAGTGCACTTAACCATAGTCTGTCGCCACCAGACCACCGAAGCATATGTGATAATGAGTCTGCTAAGAGCTGTGTAAATCCAAAGGACCACAGCAGGTTTCAGTCCCCACGTTTTTCCAAAGGCTCTTCGGCACTGTTGGAATACCTTCAATGCTTTATCCACCTTTAGTGTAACATGTGGCTTTCAAGTTAGTTTCCTATCTACTGTTACACCAAAGTATTTCACTTCGTTGGAGAGTTTGAGTGTCACACCTTTCAGTGCTGGAAGGTTGAGACCATTCATCTTCCGTTTTCTCGTGAATAGTACGAATGTGGTCTTGTTCGAATTAACGGAAGACCTTATCTGCTGCACCACTCATCAATCTTAGCCAGAATCTTCTGTACTTTTGCACAGATCATTCTTAGAAATTGTCCTGATTCTAATGCACAGACGTTGGTGCCGTAGCTCAGTGGTTAGTGCGTTGGCCTTCTGATATGTAGGTCGTGGGTTCAATCCCCGGCTGAAGAATAACAAAAATTAATATCGAAAAGATTTTTCTTTCGAACGGTACCCACTTGCCGGCAAGAATTGGCAATTTTTCCGGCTGTAACAATTTGCCAAAATGCTTCTTAAAAGAGCTCTGTGACAAAACTAAGTTAAAGTCATGTCCCAAGGGTTCTGCCGTTCGGAACCTGCTAATATAAGTAGGTCCCTTCTAATGCTGTCCAAATTTAATACGCACAACAGTATTGGAAGAGAAGCTCGGTGGTATCACAATGGGCCTTTCTGGCATAAGTGTGTCCTCTCAGAGAGAGATGGCAGCCACATAACGTCTGCATATGCTTGAACATGAAATCCGAGTTTTTGCATCTCCGACAAAACACCAGAGCAGGGGACACAGAACGCCCTTTTGAGGGCAGTCCTCTCTAACCCTAGCCGTAATTGTTTCGTCGCAGTCCTCTCGAACGTTTAGCAATCTCTCAGAAAGAATGTAGTGTATCCATTTAACAACGGATCGATTAACTCCATGCCCAGGAAGTTAGAACTAATTAACAAATGATGTTTGGGTTTCTAGAGACCTTAAAGAACTCCTAGCTCTGGAAGACCAACTAAGTTTGATGACGACAAAGTCAAAAGGGATTAATTGAGCCAAATCTAGGTTCATTTGTTTGCTTCGCTCAATGCCATTAGTTCGACGTGACGTGGACCATTTTACAAATTTCATATTGAAGTACCATAAATATTCTTTTAAATAAAAAATATAAGGCTCTGAAAAAAAACCATTTACAATTTATTTTTTTTTTTTTTTTTGTTTTTTCTTTTAACTTGTATGTAAAGTAGTCCAAAAATGTATTCTATGTATATATGTATATAGATATGTTTTGTAAGTGCTACTGACTATTAGATATTTAATGTATATACAATTTTTTATGTGTATAATCTATATAGATTGCCTCTATCATACATACATACTATTTCTATGTGAATATTTCCAGTTAGTGTATACTTGTAGTATAAATGTTATACACCTACTAACAGTATGTAGTAGCGGTAATAATTGTCATATAATATATAAATAATAATATAAACATTATTATATTTTTTCTAATTCAATGTTTTTGTGTTTTCTAAATATTTTATTATTATTATATTTTATTTTTACAAATATTTATTTTTCATTAAAATTAATCAATTAATAGCACACTTTAGCCAATTGTATGTACATATAGAGTTGTAAATGTATTTGTTAAATGTATATAATTAATACTTTTTAAAAATCTGTATTAAGTTTAAATGATCTTTTAATATCAAACATCAAATGGAATGTTATATATATCCTATATAAAATTACCCAAACCCCTTACAAGATAACAAAACAATTTAAGTCGCAGCATAATCTGCTTTTAAATCGCTACATTTCATCCAATGACTTCAAAAAATAAGATTTAGCAATATGCATTTCCTTTAGTGATAGTGTCTACTCGTTCGATTCAGATTTTTTCATCGAACCCTTTTTTCGGATCTGGAAACAAATAACATTCAAAGAGAATTAAATCGGTAATATGCTGTATGAGGAACCGTACAACTCACATCGAAATTAATATAATTTTGTCCTTTGTCTTAGTGGAAAAGTACTTCAAATGAGCACCGAATTACCCAAACATCGCCCCCATATAGCGCTAACAGGTTCTCCAGTACTTTGTCTTTCCACCGGGGGTTGGCTCTGCGGCCACTTCTGCGGCTTGATGGCATGTTGAGAGACTTGTTGAGTAAATGGTTTTCATTTCTCGAATGAGGACTCGACTTCTCAATCGCTTACTGAGCCCAAGGTAGTACTTGTTTGCAAGAGTGATCCTTCGCAATATCTCCAGGCCGACGTCATTACTGGTGTTAATGCTGGCTCTAAGATAGACAAAGTATTTCACCACTTCTAAAACGAAGTTATCAACAGTGATGTGCTGTCCAAGACGCCGGGATTCTAGGTGCCTCATCTGAGCCTCGTTCACCATAAGACCCATTTGATGTGACTCTCTTTCCAACTCTGAAAATGCTGCACTGATTGGTCGCGTGTTCATGCCGATTATGTCAATATCATCGGCATACGCCAAGAGCGTGACACTTTTGTTGGAGATACTGCCATTATGTCGTAGATCAGTAGCTCGTATTATTTTCTCCATAATAAAATTGAACAAGTCGCACGTTAAAAATCACCCTGTCAGGCATGCTTTCATCCGACCATATTCTGCATATGAGCTGGTGCATGTTAATGTGCAGCTCATCACCTCCGGTCTTAAACAACTCGGTATGCAGGCCATGAGCACCTGCTGCTTTGTTTTTTTTTTCAGCCTAATAATTGCCTTTCTGTGATGGGTCGAGTGGTTAAATATCTATAGGAGTTCGGGAGATCTCTTCCACTGGCGGGATTGTTCGAAGCGTCGCCATTCAATAACTTGGAGAGTGTTCCCTCATTCCATGTTTCCTTACAATCGCGTCTTTCTCGTTCTCTCATCTCCGCACTGCTGCTCACGTCGCATCTGCACGCAGGGTCTTTCTGTAGGCAACGTCTTTCTCTGTGGTAGCTTTGCGACACTCCTGATCATTCCACTCATTTCTCAGAGCTCAGTAGAAACCGATTACCTCCACGGCAGCATTAGTCATGGAGGAGGAGTATTCTGCATAAGCAGATCTGTTACTCCAATTTCGGACCTCTTTTCAAGCATTGTAGGCCGTATCTTGGCATTGGTTTGCAGAAGTCGTCCAAAATTGCTAGGTTGTTCGCAGAAATTAATGAATTCACGTAACTCTAAAGAAAATAATCTAGAGACGTTAAATCGCATGATCTCCTCGGCAAATTAACTTGCCTATTTCGAGAACTAACGGGTCCATCAAATATTTTCTTTAATAGGTCGCATCAAACTGTTGAAAAAACATATCTTCAGTCAATATACCATCCAATTCGGGCACAAAATAATCGTCAATCAAGCGTCTATAGCGCTCGCCATTGACGGTAACTTTCTCGCCGTTTTTATTTTCATTCCACAAGCTCATAAATCACGCCAAACTGTGAGTCTCTCTCGTGAATTTTTCATGGATACTCTTCGCTCCAAATGCAGTAATCTTGCTACTTAAAATGTCCATTGCGCCAAAAATCACCTCATCACTGAACATTGAATATTGCGATGAAACAGTGGGTTAACTTGCAGCCGATTTTGTCCCCATTGTCTGCACATACGGCACGAATGATGGTCATTCGACTTTAATTCCTACGCTAGCTGGATTTTGTAGCTGAAGACGTAGGCCTTTTTCTATAAAGTGAATGCCCACAACTGCGCACGATGGCCAATCAACTCATTTAGGTCCTCCTCAATACGACGCTCTACAGCAACAATTACTTCTTTGATGCACACTGTACGGCATTCCTGCGGTTCATGTTTAGTCAAATTAGTCGCTCGGATTATATCGACCATAAAATCGATATACCGCACGGTAACACCCTCAATAATAACTCTACTAAGTGCTGGTTTAGACAAAAACATTTTGTTTGGCAGCGAAGGGCGCACAGACAAAAAAAGTGGTCAATCATTAAGAAAACATTCCAAATGGTTTTTGATGCAAATGTTTTTATATCTAAATAACTAATAGTACGGCCTTGAAAATGTAACAGCTATCATTTGAAAGAGAGTCTACAAGAAACTGAATATTTATTTGATAACGGTAATTTATTATTGTACGGGTCGACTACTTATCAAAACAAACTTTATGCCAAAAAAAAAAAACTATCCATTTAACGAGTAAGGCAATTCTCGCAGTAGACAATGATGACAGATTCTCTAGTACTTGATCCTACTTAGTTTGGTCTTTTTCTCTATCGGAGTCCCTTTTTGGGTATCGAATACAACATCCTCTTGGCTGAAGCGTCTTCTTTCATTCACTATGTATAATCCGCTGATTTTTAATACGCTCTGTCAATACCGGCATACATATAACTCATAGTGATCATGGCAAGTCTGAAGATCTTTTAAGTAAATCGTCGATAGAGAATTGCTCTATAAGAGGATTAAACTCGCAAATGTATATAAAAATTTATATTCTATTACTTTTTACTTTTTCTAGTACAATTCATTTGACAATTTATTAATTTCTATTTGTTGAACAGTGTTTTGATTTACTTTTTGGATTGGAATCTTGACTGTTCTATTAAATTTCATTTCTTCAATTAGGGCTCGTTTATTAGTAGTCCGATAAGTTGGAGGCATCAATCAATCAAACAAAAGAGAGCATGCAGTTGGAGCAAGGACATCATCTTTATTCATCAAGTGGACCACGCGAAACCAGACCGAGGTCTGTTAAAGGGTATGAGCAATGCGGCTAATACCTCTGAGGTCCAACCACAAGTGTTACGGGCACTGTGACCAAACGAGATCTTTTATACCCAAGCCCGTCTACGACACTAGAATCTCCTCTGCCTTTTTAATGAAAGATAGAATTGATCTTGTCAAACTTTTGTAGATTGAAACTGTAAAACTCAGCTGAAAGGATTTGAGGCGAAGACTGGCCAAGGCCGGACATTCGCAATAGCTGTGGATTGATGTTTCATCCTCCTCCAGACAGAGTCTACACTCCGTGTCAGAGGATAGTCCCATTTTGTGGAGGTGTTATTTTAACCAGTTATGTCCTGAGAGATAGCCGATTATTAGGCGTAGGTTTGTTCTGCTAAGACTAATTCTGTCAAAAGCTGCATCGAAGCTGATGAGGGTTTTCGCTCGGCGGAAACCTGTCGAATTTGTCCATTGTAATAGGTATTTGTCGTGATAATGTTTTTCTATCATAGTTTTGGCCGATGCCCACCTAATACCGCAGAAAGGAAGTAAGCATTCGGTGACTAGTTTTGAGGAGGACTTCCATGAGGAGAGAGATTTGATGGCAGCTTGGCTGTCTGAGTAAAAAAAAAAAAGAATGCGCGCTCCTTTGAGCCCTTTGGCATGTAAGTGACGCGCACGAGTAGTCTGGGAGTAGAAATCACCCTTGGTAGAGCCAGATTGCGAAGGGAAGACTAGCGGAAAACAGAAGGGCGGCAGGTATTCTTAGTTCGCATATTAACTACCGTGCACCCCCACGGCCATGCATCTATCAGCATATGTGCTGTTCCACCTTAGATTTGAGTTTTCGACTAGGGTAGCCGCGGGATTGTCACACCCGTCACCCTCTTATGAAGGATGCCCTGCGGCAAAGTTGGAGGCATACTCTGTTAGAAAGCATAGATGTCAGGGTGCTATGTAAATGCATAAGAAAGAGCGAATGAAGGTTTTGAAGCAGCACCGCGGCTTAAGTGAGCCATGCATATGCTCTAATTTAAAAACATCTGATGGATAAAATGAATTTGAAGTTTCGTCTGACTATTGAAAAACCAGCCCTTAAAAAACACAAATTATTACACAACATTTATTTACAATATATCAAAATTTACCTAACTATTGTATATAATTTATTTCTAACAACGTTTGCTGTTTTCTAATAGACCTATTTACTACTTTATTTACTTTATTTTTGTTTTATTTAAATTCCAACTTTTATTATGCGATTTCTTTTAATATAATTTTTTTAATTATTGATTTATCTGTATTTAAATCTTGAATCTATTCATTTCTACCATATAAATAACAGTTAAAAAATCGACATTTTTTTCTTACGCATGACTGTACATACTTTACCATTGGTCTATATATAATTTAAACTATATTAATAATTTTTTTTCTAATTCTTGCTGGGGTTTCTATTGTACATACATAAATTATTTACAGAAATCTACTCTACATAATATAGTCTATACAATTTTAGTTTATAACAGCCCACTTATACCAAAATGAATACTACACAGAAAACGCCATCACAGTAGCGCCATCTATTGAAATATGAGTAAATTTTAAAGCCTTCAGCTTTATGAACATTTCCCCATGTTTGATGTGTCATTTCATCAACAATCGGCAATGTTAGCGCACACAAAGGCTACACTGTTTATACTTCCAGTCTTTAAAATGAAGTTGAAGAAACGAACCACTTAAAATTACGGTGATAATTGTTCATGCCGTATGCAAGTTTGGCATTACCTTAATCACTTTCAAAGCGACAGAGAGTGAATGAAGAGAAGTTTTAAGTTAACCTCGCTCGCTCTCTCTCTCTCTCTCTCTCTCTCTTAGCTTGACAGTCCAGGGTGGACCATAGCTTCACTCTTCTCCAGTTTGTTCTCTCCCTCGCTTTCTCTCTCCAATTTCGCACATTCATCGTATTCAGGTCTGCTTCTACATCGTAAAGCCGGCCCCTCTTTCTTCCACCAATCGGTACGAAGTGCAAACACTTTCTTCTGGATTCTTTCAGTTGGCATTCATAAAATTCGCTCAGCTTTTATGAAACGTACGTCATTTGCGCCACCAATTTCATGGTTATAACGATACGACAAGTGCCATCTATGTATTATTTTTTGAACAGGACCATAAATTTTCCTTTTAAGTCAACCAATCGATTACAAATCTTTTTAAAATAACGATAGCAATATTGGAGAAGTACTTGGGCGCACCCATCGAAACTATTTTCCTAATTTTGACCTACGTACCAGTAATTGTGAGTTTAAACTATCAGAAGATCATTGCTCAAATTGTTTTGCACTCAAATTGGGTCAAATAAAATAAATATGTGGCACTTAAAGCGCTGAAGGATTCTTTGGCCGAGCTTCTCTTCCATTACCGTTGTGCGGGTTAAATTTTCGACCGTATTAGAAGGGACCTACTTATTTTAGCCGGTTTCGAATGTTACTTCCGGAAGAATTGCCAATTGCTTGCCGACAGATGGGCACCGTTCGAAAGAAAAATCTTTTAGATATCAAATTTGTTATGCTTTAGCTGGGGATTGAACCCACGACCTACAGATCAGAAGGCCAATACACTAACCACTGAGCTACGGCACCGACACCGACTTACTTACTTATGTAGCCATAACATCCGAATTTCGATTTAGGCCGCCAGCCATCTCTGTTCTTCGCTAGCTGGCGCCAGATAGAAATTCCAAGCGCCCTCAGGTTCTCCAGTACTTGGACTTTTCACTGAGGGTTAGGTCTTCCTCTTCTGCGGGTTCCGAATATAACACCTTCTTAGCTAGAGTGTGTTGGATCGACATGACCTAGCCAGCCAAATTGAAATTGGCATACCAAGAAAAATTTAAACCGTTTGAACATTTGAAAGAACTCAAAAGGACAACCTTCGGAACCAGAGCACTATCATCACGAGGTGTGGTCAACAAACTGTCGAATAAAAGATTCCACCTGAAAGGAGAATTGTACAAAAGTCTAAGTCATTAAGATGTTTTGCGCATTGACTGCATAGTGTTTGTGAAGTTGTAGGCTTTAAAGGCAATCATATGACGAGATGATGGCGCAACAATTGTATAAAACTATCGAGCACCGGTCTGGCAATTTTTAAATCAACATATGTAAATATTAGGTGAATCTAGGAGCACAGAAGCAAATAAAGATTCTTTAATACTCAGAGTTCAGCGCTTACTTCAATTTTATCTGAAAATATGCATTTGTTTCGCCGAAAGGTTTTATATTTCAGCCATGTTTTTTTTTTCAAATATTAATACTGATAATAACCGCTGGAAGCCAAATCTGGCAAATATTATGAATAAATAATAATCCAATTTGTACATTATTTCAATAATTTTTTTCATCTAATGATGCCACACCCATTCTACAGTAACCACTTTAATATTCATTGTTTTTGGCAAAATTGAAACTATCAAGCCATATGAAATCTTGGCTATCTCTCTCACAAACTCACATACTTTCGTTTTCGTATCGTCCAATAGCAAGACTATGTTCTATCATTTGTTCGGTAGCCACATCTTCTGGGCGTCTCTAAGGCTTGAGAGCATTGTGATCTTGTCACTACATTTAAACTCTGCGACTCCATACCCCCAGAACAAGCCATAATAGGAGCGCTCAGAGAAAGTGTTCATCAAGGTGTGAAGCTAAAGAGTGATTTCAGAGTACTCCTAAAAATGATTCTTAACTCTAGACTCCATACCCCCAGAATAAGCCAGAATAGGAGCGCTCAGAGAAAGGTTTCATCAAAGTGTTAAACTATAGAGCATTTTCAGGGTACTCCTAAACATTATTCTTAAATTAGTCTAAATAGAGTCTTAAAAGGGATTCATTTGAGAGATAACTCTTAAAACATTCTATAGTAAGAGCAGTTTTAAAGTATTATCAACAACTGGAAAACTACATTTAAACTCTGCGACTCCATACCCCCAGCAAACCAGAATAGGAGGAGCGCTCAGAGAAAGAATTCATCCAAGTGTGGAACCAGAGAGCATTTTCAGAGCATTCCTAAAAATGATACTTAAATTACTCTAAATAAAGTCTTTAAAAGGACTAATTTGAGAGATGACTCTTAAAACAGCCTAAAGTAAGAGCGGTTTTAAAGCATTGTCAGCAACTGCAAAACGCTTATTTTTAAGCGTATTTATAGAGACATAACTGAGATTTAGATCTGCTTATACTTCGAAAGAATTATTTGGCCTCATCTTATAATTCAAGGGCTTATTTTTGGAGTCTTCTTTTTTATGACTTAGAAAAGTCACTTTAGAAGACTTTGCAGAGCTCTTTCCTGAAAGTTATTTAGAGCTCTATCTGACGAACCAGTTTTCGAATTGTTTATGTTACTTTTTTTGTACTCTTTATGAGCGTGGAAGCTCCGAAGCACCGAGCTTTGCTGGGCAATTGCAAAAACTAAAGCTACTGGTAGTTTACCGCTCAAATTTTGACAGCTAACTCACGAAGAATTTTATTTTAAGTTGTTAGCTTCAACGTTCGCTTACGGTTTTATTGATCTATCTGGTACAACAACAACAACCATACATGCTACAGACATTGTTAATTTATAACTTTCTTATGCAAATCAAATGAACACAACTACTAACACTGCTGCTATTACTAATGCTAATTTCTAATGTACTACTATAACTACTCTATGACTACATCTATTACTATTACTAACTACTACTAACTACTACTACTACTACTACTACTATTTATTACAAACGTTTTTTTTTTTTTTGAAAAGTTAAAAGAAAACGAAATGTAAAAAAAAACTACACCAATCGAAGATTTGGCATTTTTCGAATTAAGTTCAACTGTAAATATTTATCAATATATTATTGGAATTTAATTTTTTTAATTTTTTGTTTTATTTAAACCCATTTAAAACATCAAAAATTAAATGAAAAAATAAAAAAATAATAATTTAATTTAATTTTTTTTTTTTTTTGTAATATTCATCCATTATCTCTCATTTTTATGTTTTTTCTCTTACTCTATCTCTATCTCTTTCTCTCTCGCTCTGTCACAATTTAACTTTCTAACTATCTATCTATCTATCTATCTTTCTCTATCTTTCTCTATCTTTTTCTCTTTCTGTATTTCCCATTTAATTTATAATTTTTAATCTTTTATTAGGTTTACCTTTGAGACGGGAGTGGGGCGGCTGAAACCAGTCAGGGACTAATTACCCAAAATATGGTAAATAATTACTACTGTTGTTGTTGCAATACTATCTTTTTCTTTTCTTGTGTTTTTTTTTTTTCTCGTGTCTTCTTCTTCAACTTCTATTTCCAATACTACATATTTTTCATATTTATAACATTTTTCTCTCAATATGAACATATACTCGTACTATTTGAAAATTTAAATTTTGAAAAATGTTCATTTTTAAAGCAATCATTTTATATGATTTATTTTTAATTTTTTTTTTTTTTTTTTTTTTGAATGATTTTCAAAGATGATAATTTTTTTTTTCATAAGAAGTTTCTTCGATTTAGCAATATTTTCCTTTAGACCAAATCCTCTATCTGTAATAAAATATTATTCGTTCATTTCCATTGTGAAAATTCATAACATACCTTTTCATAAACATTATTTCATATATATTACAACCTCATCTCATCATTATATATGCAATATTATTCATCAGCCATCCTACGCCCATTACTCTCTCACTCTCTCTCACTTTCGCGCTCACATTTTAAGTGATTCACAAGGTGTCATAGTATGTCATTATATCATAGGGCTAAGAAAATTTTATGATTGTTTAAATAACGACTTAGCTATGTTTCGCGTTTGTTCGTCATATTTTCGTACGGTTTAACCTTGTGACATACTATGATTTGTACGATGAGACCTTGTGAATCATCTAATTATATTACTGCAAACGCATTTATGTATTTTGCATTTTATCATTGCAATTGAATTCGAACAATTTCACCTGATGTGCTAAATACACCTTGTTCGATCAACTAAAGCATTATTTTGGTTTCTCGCACTTGGAAATTTTATGTTATTTGCTTTCCTTGTTGCTCTTGTTATTATGTTACTTTCGTCTAGTTTTGGCACATTTTTTTTTTCTAGTTCTTCTAGTATTACTTCTTTCAAGTAAAAGAAAAGAAATCGCATCAAATCTCTCTGATTATTGATGAAGCATTATGTATTTGTTAGTTTATGCGCATGTATTTGTTTTAATTTGTTATTAATCACTTACACGTATGGAGTGCATGTTGCAAGTGGATCCTACACTTTTAATGTTTTCTCAATCACTATTTAGCAATATCAAAGTAAATGAAACAATTTAAATAGAGATCATCCGAATCAAAATATCTCATTGTTAATATAGACAAAAAACTGTCAAAGTTAGAGCGGTTCAAATTTGAAAAAAAATTTAGTAATTTTGTATGGCAGCTACCATAAATAGTAGGCGTGGCTTGCCCGCTTCTTGCTTATCTAGTTATCCTCACAATACCAATCCATAACTTAAATATTGTTGTCCTACGATGAATAGTTCATAAGTTAGGGCGGTTTTACAATTTTTAAATTTCTGCAACTTTGTATGGGAGCCCCAATAAGAAGTGGACATGGTACGCTGATTTTTTTACCAGATTATTTCCAACTATAATATTAATCCAAGTGTCAATTATGGTTGGTCTAGACAAAAAACTGTCGACGTTAGAGCGGTTTAAATTTGAAAGAAATTTAGTCATTTTGTATGGCAGCTACCATAAATGGTGGGCGTGGCTTACCCGCCTTTTGCTCATCTGATTATCCTCACAATACAAATCCATAAATTAAACATTGTTGTCCTACGATGAATATTTCATTAGTTAGGGCGGTTTTACAATTTTTAAATTTCTGCAACTTTGTATGGGAGCCCCAATAAGAAGTGGACATGGTACGCTGATTTTTTTACCAGATTATTTCCAACTATAATATTAATCCAAGTGTCATTTATGGTTGGTCTAGACAAAAAAATGCCGAAGTTAGAGTGGTTTAAATTTGAAAGAAATTTAGTCATTTTGTATGGCAGCTACCATAAATAGTAGGCGTGGCTTGCCCACTTTTTGCTCATCTAATTATTCTCACAATACCAATCCATAATTTCAATATTGTTGTCCTACGATGAATAGTTCATAAGTTAGGGCGGTATTACATTTTTTTAAATTTCTGCAACTTTGTATGGGAGCCCCAATAAGAAGTGGGCATGGTACGCTGATTTTTTTACCAGATTATTTCCAACTATAATATTAATCCAAGTGTCAATTATGGTGGGTCTAGACAAAAAAATGCCGAAGTTAGAGTGGTTTAAATTTGAAAGAAATTTAGTCATTTTGTATGGCAGCTACTATAAATAATGGGCGTAGCGCGCCCATTTCTTGCAAATCTAGTTATCCTTACAATACTAATTTACAACTTAAGCATCATTGTTCTACGCTAAATAGTTTGTAAGTTATGGCGCTCAAAAAAATTTCTTGTTTAATTCCCTCGACTTGGTATGGGAGCCACATAAAGAAGTGGGCGTGGCTTGCTGATTTAATGCCAGTCTATATCCGACTATCATATTAATCTAAGTATCAAATATAGTTCTCTTAGACAGAAGATTGACAAAGTTACAGTGGTTTTAAATTTCAATGAAATTCAGGCACTTTGTATGGCAGGTACTATAAAAAGTAGTCATGGCTCACCCATTTCTGGCACAGTTATATAGCAGTATAATATAACTCTACGTGCCAAATCTTATTGCGTCAGATGGTATAAAAAGTGAGTTATAGCAAGTTAAATGTTTTGAAAATTCCGAGTATAGTCGACCATGCCCAATATCAATCCTCTCCGTACCCTTGGATCATAGGTTACTTATGCAAAATTTTGTCAAAATTGCTCATTATTTGCTCAAGATATCATGCGAACCAGCCACGTGACGGGCAGACGGTCGGACGCACGGATGGACATCGTTAAATCGAAAATGTAAGCGACACTCATCACGAATATATATGTTTTTCTATATCTCCGGAGATTTCTTCAAGTGGTTACAAACATCTGACCGATATGAATGTACCTTGTATATACATTATGCAGGGTTGACAACATCGCTCAACGAAAGCAACAGTAAATTTCAAATTTGAATCCCACAAATTTATAATTTCATTAGAGTACAGTCATCATTTCAAAAGTATTTTATATGAAAGCCCTCTTTAAATTGCAGAGATGTAAAGTAACTCTGTGTGGAGAAAATATTGATCAAGAATAATTAATAAGTATCGTTCATACATTCCTTATCACCCTAGCGACGATTCTAGGACGACTTTGGTTTTGCAGAATCCCATTAAAGTGTAGAGATAGGGGTTAACTATGAATTGTGGAGGAGGAGGAAAAATTCAGGGAGGGAGATGGTTACACATTTAATCGATCTAGGGTCTAGAGTTTTTGGGCAGCTGTAGGGTTTTTTGTTGGCTTGCAGGTGTTATATTCAACCGTTTTTTATGGAGAGACCGACCTCTGAAGAAGCTGATTTAGGTAGTAAATAGTAAAGGTCGGTCATACATCTAGGGTCTAGAGTTTTTGGGTAGCTGTAGAGTTACTTGTTGATTTTCAGGTGTTTCATCCAATCGTTTTGTATGGGAGATCTCTGAAGAAGCGGATTTAGGTAGTAAATAGTACAGGTCGGTCATACATCTAGGGTCTCGAGTTTTTGGGCAGCTGTAGGGCTATTTGTTGGTTTGCAGGTGTTTCATTCAAGCGTTTTGTATGGGAGACCTTTGAAGAAGCGGATTTAGGTAGTACTTAAATAGTAGAAGTCGGTAATACATTGCACAACTTTAATGACAATTTTTAGGCAACTATGCGGCAATTTGTCGATTTTCAGCTATTTCTTTCATCCATTTTGTATGGGAAGCCCCTCTAATGAAGCGGAGTTAGAAATTAAGAACGTTCGCAGAAAATGTTTTTGATAAAAATCGAAAGGGACTGGTGACACATTTCACCACTCACTCTAACGACATTTCCTGGGCAACTATGGAGTTATTTGTCGATGTTCGAAGGAAATATTAATGAGGAAAATTAATGTTGGTCTTACATTTCATCGCTTTAAAGATGAACTCTGGACAGCTGTCGGGTTATTGATCGGTTTTCAGGTGGCTTATCGCCAATTTTATATAAGCAGCCCCTTAAGATGAGAAGATAACTAGTAAGAATGTTCGAAAAAAAATGTTAGACCTCTGTTTAACCTAGAGACGATTAATTGTCAATATTCTGGTTTTTTTTTACATTCATTTTGTATGGGAGCACTCCTAGGATGTAGGTAAAAAATCAATGAAAGTTCGTCATATAGTTATTCCACACCGTTGGGGAAACCCTGGCAACATGTGGGAGCGAATTTTATTAATGAATGAGTACATTTTTTTTTTGTTTTTTTTTTGAGGTGTCTTCCAAAGAAGGAAGGTAAGTATGTTTCGTCCAAAATGTCGGTGAGAAATATTACGCGATGTCGGCTATAAGTTCATCTCTTCTAGTGGCAACTCCTAGGCAAATATAGGCATATTTCTTGATTCGTGTTGTCTTGAAATTTGAGCTCAATTCAATTTCAAATTCAAATTCTATTTTTGTTGGGTTAGTTTTTATTTCTTCTTGAATTTCAAAGAAGAGTAATCTTACATACAGGACCTAGCCAGTAGCTATTAATCGATTGTCCATCTAAGATGAGCATCTAGAGGCATTCTAATTCATAAATTTATACTTTTTTATACACACATTCCTCTTCATAGTTATGAGAATACAATAAAATATTGAATTAGAGCCCCTCTAGCGCATCAATATGATTTAGCACAATGCACAAAGATTGATTTGTTTGCAAAAAAAAAAAACAAAAACACCAGTAGTGTAGAGTTGAACGCATGCTATAATTTGTTGCAATTTATTAAAGAAATATTCACAATATTTTCTATGTTTTTTTTTTTTTTTCATGGCATTAAATATATTTACTCTATTGCATCGAGAACACATCGTCGCTTGAATAGTATAACATCCCTGTCCCCCCATAAAAAAGTCCATATAGAACATTCAATACCTACAAATCACCATTAATTTATTTTAAGAAGCAATTAATTTCATTTTTTTGTACAATATTTTCGTCTTTGTCTTTTTATTATTTATTTTTTTTTTTTTTTTTATTATAATTATTTCATAGAACTGACAAAACTTTTACACAAATTTTTCTATTAATTTATTACTTTGCTTTCTTTTTTTCCTTTAATATTATTCTCGAAAACATAAATGAATATGTCGAAAAAAAAAAAAAAAAATGAAAATATAAATAAATAAATAAAACCGCAAAACAAACAAACAAAAACAATTAAACAAATCAATCGTTCACTGTACGTTCGATCTGTCACATCACCACGAACTCTCTGTCTCTCAGGCTGTTAACACAAATACACGTAATAGAAGTCTTGGTCGTTTAAGAAGGCAGCCGCCCCGTCATGGCATTGGTAAGTTTGTGTTTTTTTTTTCTTTTCTTTAAAGCCACACAAAGTACTCAAAAACAAAACTATGCTAATTGAATATAATTTTAAGCAATAAATTTTTATTTCTTTAATTTTGAATCTATCAGTTTTTATTGCTTTCTTTTTTTTTTGTTTTTGGAATGATCACTTTTGTAACAACACATTTATTTAATACTCGAAAAAATTCACAAGATAACATAACATTGTCAGAATATTATAAAATTGTATAACAGCTGAAAGCAAGCTTTTCTTGGTTGTCATACAAAACAGACTGTTCATAATACAACTCTGTATACCACCATGTTTTCAGCTGGATCATTCAATTCAACCTTGTGACCTATGAGAGAGACTTTATGATATCTTGTGAATCATCTATGTACCAGCTACAATCACTAAGTAATCATCGTCCACTTTATACTATCACGATGATATTTTCATATTTTCATATCCACATTAAAACCAATTGTAGCACTTTTCATTCACACACATTCCTCTTGTTCAATCTCTGATCTCCTCGTTTTCTCTAAAACCATTCAAACTCCCTCAAAATTCTATACTCACATACATTCTATGCTTTGTTCAAGTTTCAGTTGATTTCTTCAAAAAATTCATATTTATTATTTATTTATTTATTTCTATGTTTTATTTTATGTATAACCGTAAAAATACTTGTACTTGTACTCAACTTAAAACATCCTCTCCTTGTCGTGTCTATGTCATAACAACATACGTCATGCATGTTGCATAACATAATAAGCATGTTCATGTTCATCCAACATGTTTTCACATTTTTTTTTTTTTTTTTTTTTCGTTTAATTTTACAAAATATTTGATTTATTTCTAATATTTATATTGATTTATTAATGAATAAGTAATTATTTTGATTTTATACAATATTTATTACACCATAGATATACAAAAAATGACAAAAAATGCAAACGTTTTAAGGAAATTATATACTTGATTAATGTGTTTGACATACAGAAGTATGATAATTGATGGCATTTTCATTATTCAATATATTTTTTTTTAAATTTAAAGATTCAAAATATTTTCCAGGCATCATGTTCGACACAAGCAGTTTGATGCAACATATTCCATTGCAACTAATTACATGCAACATATTTAATAATATTTTATTTTTTCAATGTCAACTCAATTTGTTGGATTGAAAACATTCTTTCGATTGTTTAAAAATACAATTTTTTGTTCAAGTACAACACGTACAAACATTGCTTTGATTGGATACACAACATTTATGCAACATGTTCGATTCAACTAGCTTCAAGAATAATACTATTTGTAAAAATATAACCAAGAAATGTGTTAGAAATGTTCACAAATTCATCTAAAATATTCTAATTTGATGCTACATTTTGAATATAATTCTGTTCTGTGTGAGTTTTTAAAAGACCAACCAACCAACCAACCAACCAAGCAACCAACTAACCAACCAACCAACCAACCAACCAATTAACCAACCAACCAACCAACCAACCAATCAACTAACCAACCCACCAACCAACCAACCAACCAACCAACCAACCCACCAACCAACCAACCAACCATCCAACCAACCCACCAGCCAACCAACCAACCAACTAACCAACCCACCAACCATGCAACCAACCTACCAACCAACCAACCAACCAACCAACCAACCAACCAACCAACCCACCAAAACTATAACATTAAATGAATAGGTCAACATTTCAAAAAATCACGTTTGAAAGCTTTCATTATCTGAGCACGAAATCTAAGATCTAACGAAAACTGTTCTGACCAACTGAAATTGCTTGCGTAGTTGGACGATTATGTAAACCATAATCTCCTCTTAAAGCACGATATGTGGCTGTGTCAGAATCACCATTTTTGTAGTAGGTTTTTACAATTTTAATGCATTGTGCGATAGTTAAGCGATCCATTTTCGCAAATGTCAGACTTTGAACTGAAAAAGAAAGAAATTGTTTTAACAACTCAGTTTGACAGATGTCGAATTCTAGCCCTATACTTTTGAAACCGCGAAATGGATAACCCTTTATATTGGATTTCACCATAGAAAACGTAAGACTTCAAATTATAGATTTTCACGAAATCAAGCTGAAAACCTCACATAACGTTCAAACACCAAAAATATGAATCAATAAGTCCATGAAAATTTAAATAACAAACTCTTTATCGGACAAAAAAACAGTTTTCATGTTCACAAGAACTCATCCAAATTTTTAAGCAAACCTATCAAATAATTTTTATTGCTTATGCCGAGCTTTTTCGTAAAAAATGGAAAAGAAAATGAATTTCATGTAATCAAGTGTGGTACTTTTTTATCGATTTAAATCTACATTATCGACCCTTTTCCGCCATATTTTGTGTCATTGTCATCGTGACAGTATAGGCAACGCATTGAAATCGTCGAATTTTGGATATGAAATTCCAAGTCTATGGTGCAAACGCTACGATCGATTTACCAAAAATGGGATCACAATCACCACATTAGTGAAACAACTGTGCGCAACATTGTGAATAAATTTTATCAAACTGGGTCCATACATGATGTTCCAAAGTCAATCAGAATGCGGAATGCACGCAATGTGGAAAATATTGCTGCCGTAAGTTGAAGTGTCGTCGAGTCCCTCGAAATGTCTATTCGCCATCGTTCGCAACGATTTCCACGATTGCTGAAAATGATGATATTTTGCAAAAAATCTTTTCGGACGAAGCTCATTTCCACCTCGGCGGCTATGTTAACAAGTAAAACTGCCGTCTCTGGGGCTCGACAAATCCACACGTCATTGTTGAGGAGCCAATGTATCCACCGCGAGTCACTGTTTGGTGCAGTTTATGGATCGGAGGCATCATCCGGCTGTAGCTTTTCGAAGATGAGGACGGAAACACCGATAATCTCAATTCTGAACGGTACCGCACTATGTTCGAGGACTATTTTGTGCCGGTGGTTGAAGCTCAGGGTCTTCATGATATGTAGTTTCAACAGAACGGCGCTACATCACACACAACTCGCCTCAATTTGGACTTATTGTGTCGCAAATTCCCGAACCGTGTAATTTTTTGTCGCGGAGATGTGAATTTGCCCCCCGATTATGATATGTTACGCTGAGGTTTTCACACATAATCCTATTGTAAATCCTATTTGGAAAAATTCCGAACCGTTTGCATTTTATTCTTACCACAATGTCGTGGCGACAATTTTTCCGAATGCGCGCAAAGTCATTCATATCAATTACTTTGAAAATACGCTGAGCTACTTGATCGATTCGACACCGATTGCAACTAAAACCACCCCATTTGCAGAGGAAAAATGTAATATTACAACGGAACAACGCACTGGCATATAAGTCCCCAGTAGCAAAGACAAAATTACATGAATTAGGACATGAATTGCTCCTTCACCCAGCCCATTCTCCAGATTTAGCCCCTTGAGACTATCTACGGTTTCCAAACATGAAGCAATGATTCGGCCGTAAGAGATTTGAAATGAACGCCTATTTTGATTGCCTCTAGAAATCTTATTATATTTGGAGGTCATAAAGAAAATGGAGAAATATTTAAAAGATGTTTAAATTTTACTAATTACTACACAATACAAACATTAGGGTTAAGGTTTTTTGAAGTAACTCGTTTCTACTCAGTAGTTTTCGTAGTCAAAATTCTGTATTTCATAGAAACAGAACAGTTAGATTGATGGAAAACCATTTTTCAATTCATAAAAACATGAATTGAAATGAAATCAATTTAATGGCACCTACATACAAAATGTATGATACAACAAGTATGATGGAATATGTATGGCATAGTTTCCTTACGCTAAACACGTAATCAAAACTTTATTGAAACATATTTTTTTAATTCATTAAAAAAATCTTGACATTATAAAAAATGCCCATATTATTTTAAAGAAATTTGTTAAAATTTCAAAAAAAAAAACGTTTAGTTTTGTTCAATAACAATATTGTATGTCAGCATTTCTGATGCAACATGTTTGATACAACATGTATGATACGACATGTTTCATACAGCATGTATGATGCAACATGTTCGCTTTCAAAATTATTTCAATTCTCTTGGTTAAATTTTTACAAAACATACAGACAGATAATTTTTTTAAGAAAACCCATTTATCCAACACGTTTGATGAACATAATGTCATACATACTAGTATGTCAAACACATAAAAAATTACAATTACAATATAAATATATTAATTACAATTTTGAAATAATTTAAATATTTATAAAATAGTAATAATAGTAATTCGCTTCCTCTCTCTCTCTCTCTCTCTCTCTATCTTGCACCATCGCTGTGTTGCACATTTACTTTATTAGTAACTCAGCATCGTTCGAATAGTCCACAACAACAACAACAACAACATCAACAGCAACAACATCAGCACTCGAGTTCTGGCTCATCGCCGGTTATGTCAAATAGTAGTTCTAGTCCAGCGCCACCATCGAGTAGTCCCAGTCCGCAAGAGAGCCCTAAGAATTGCAGTTATATTTATCGTGATTGATTGATATGTAATACCAAATCGATGCCATTATTATTACATAAGACAAAACCGACAACATCAACAACAACAACAACAACAACAACTACTACTACTACTACTACAACTACTACTACCATTGCAACTACAATTAATACGTCTACAACTACAATACCAAATATGTCAACACGATCACAGCAGCGATCAACCACGAAAGTTGTTAAATCAGTGCCGGCCACACCTGCAGCAACAATCACAACAACAAATTTTATGCCATCCCCACAACAACACCAATATAATTCTATATCGCATGGTTATCCAAATTTCACGCTCGACTTCAACGATGATCACAGTTCATCGGATGAGTTTGGCGAATTTGAGAGAGCATTCAATAATAATAATAACAACAACAACAAAGGTGATAATGATGATGATCAAGATGATGAGGATGACGATGAGGACGATGATGATGCTGATGATGATGATGATGATGATGATGACATCGATGAAGCTCAAAATGTTGACGATGACGATGAGGATGAGGAAGATGAAGAATTCGATATTGATGAGAACTCATCGTTGGCTATGATTACTCCGCCACCACCACCATATGATACATCACATCATCGTTATCATCATCATCATCATCATCATCATTATCATCGACAGCAGCGTAGACGGCCACAGCGACATCGACAACGTGAACATGAAAACATTTCATCGCAAGAAGGTGCAAATACCATCGCAACCTCAGGAGAAAGTTCCTCCACGGCACCACTGCAGCAAACATCCTCAACAAGACGTAAATTTCTCTTTCATAATCGTGAAATATTCAATATTAGCAATGCTTCGAATTCGAATGTCTCGAACTCAAAGTCTCGCAATTCGAATAATAATACTGCTCAACAACAGCCGCCGCAAGCGACGACGCCGAGTAGCTGCAGTTTCGCTAGCGCCATCACACCGACAAAGCTGAGTGCAGCAGCGGCTGCCATGTTTGCCGCCCCACAAATGGTTCAGCTCAATCGTAAATGGACAAATTTACATCGTAAACGGCGTCGACGCAATTCAAGTTCTGGCGATTCGAAAGAGCTCGATAAATTGGTGTTGCAATCAGTCGATTGGGATGAGAATGACATCTACTGATCACTTTGGGGTGCATGGGCTGCTCAATTCTACATTCTTTTCTCATACTCTACTTGATGTTGGTTATTCTAAAGGAGATTTTTCTGTTCATAACAACTCATTGAGATTCTTCGATTTAGTTGAATTTTTTTCATTCGAATATAAATACGATCGATAAGACGACGACGACGACGACGACGACGACGAAAAATATTCTTATAATTATAAATAATTTGTAATTTTAGATTTGAAATTTTTTGTTATAGAAACTAATTATATTCATCTTCTCATGGAATTATTATATTCCATTCCATTTAAGTACGTACGCACATTTTCTTTCATTTTATTGTATAAATTATTTGTTGTTAAAATATTGATAATGATGCCTTTTATTACATATTGTACAATATAATTTGTTAATAATGTATGATCAATTATGTATAATTTATAATTGGCAATTGAAGCTGGTCACCAACTTTATTTGGTGCAATTGAATTGAATTGAATTGAATCGAGTGTTGGTCGATGATAGAGTCGATGATAGAGCTGGTTTCATAGTTTCAAATAGTCATATATGTTTTGAATCACAATAAGCCAAATTATATTAAAATTATAATACAGATCTTCTAATCCACTAATCTACTTAAATCTGGATATCTGCTAGAATAACAATCGATAACTAATCGATTCGATTTTCACATATGTGGTGAATATTAGATTTCCCAAAAACTATAGAATCTCTTTTAACTTATGATAATGCTTTTCTCTGACGACGATATTTAGTGAAATTATTCCATTTGATAAATTCAAACTTCATAATCGATATAAAGAGATTTAAGCTAGAAATCGAATAGAACACTTCATACCTTTTTGGTTTCAAATGTAAGCTTATAAATAAAAATCGCTCATATTTTTTCAAATATGATAAGATATTTCCCAAAATCTAACGAATGATATATACGATAATTTTTTTTCCCCCGGGATATTATTGAAAAAGATCTATTGTTCAATAGATTGAAAATCGACTAGTATCGACTAGAATGTTCGACTAATAAACGATAATCAAATAAAATCAATAGTTTGTTAATAAACGACTATAGTCAATCTATAGTCAAACGACTACAATTAACTACAATCGAAGCTATTCGACTTTGAAATATTTCGAAAATCTTTTAACCAAAAATTGTTATGAAATAATGTCCATCGTACAATATTTTATATTGTAATTTATTGGAAATGCATATCGATATATTATAAATATATGAATAATGCAATATCAGCTGATAATCGATAAACGACTGAAGTCAATTAACAATTTGTCCACTGATTCTTTTGATTGATTATAAAAATATTGAAATATGTTGTTTTATATTCGATCAGCGAAATAAATAAAAAAAAAATCTACAATCGACAATGTTCGAATGTAATATTCGATATCACTAATGCTAGCCTAAAATTTTGGGTAGCTGAAAAAGACAATTTCACCATAAAACGCTTCGATTATTTTCGAGATTAATTCATTCGACATTTTTCAGTATATCGGCGTAAGTTAAGTTGATAATCGACTATGTTCGAATATTGACATGAACTTGAATAATTATGTACAATCGAAGCTATTCGACTTCAAAATATTTCGAAAATTTCTTAGCCAAAAATGGTTATGAAATAATGTCCATCGTATAATATTTTATATTGTAATTTTATTGAAATGCATATATTATATATGAGTAATGCAATAATAATCGACTAAGTATGTTCGAATAATACTACTCGATAAACGACTAAAGTCAATCGACAAATTTTTCCACTGATACTTTTGATTGAATAGAAAAATATTGA
Organism: Megamerina dolium; assembly: GCA_963854835.1. Lineage (NCBI taxonomy): Eukaryota > Metazoa > Arthropoda > Insecta > Diptera > Megamerinidae > Megamerina > Megamerina dolium. The sequence continues at coordinate 3,411,920 of OY978529.1, forward strand.
AATATGTAGTTCTAATTATCGATCAGCGATACAAAAAAAAAAAAAAAAATGACAATCGATATTGTTCGAATGTAATATTCGATATCACTTCGATATCACAGCCTCAAATTTTGAGTAGCTGAAAAAGAAAATTTCGCCATAAAACGCTTCGATTATTAAATGCAACCGACATTGTTCACTGATTCTTTTAATTGAATATAAAAATATCGAAATATGTTGTTTTATATTTGTTGATCAATGCAACCGACATTGTTCACTGATTCTTTTAATTGAATATAAAAATATCGAAATATGTTGTTTTATATTTGTTGATCAGCGAAATAAATAAAAAAAAAAAACCGTCAATCGAAAATGTTCGAATGCAATATTCGATATCACTAGTGCCAGCCTCAAATTATGGGTAGCTGAAAAAGAATATTTCTCCATAAAACGTTTCGATTATTTTCGATATTAATTCATTCGACATTTTTCAGTATATCGGCATAAGTTAAGTTGATAATCGACTATGTTCGAAAATTGACATTAACTGGAATGAGAGTGGGTAATGAATTAATCATTTATAATAAGACTATCGATTGATTAATTACTTTGCGACATATTCAATTAAAACTTGAATTATACTCTGAACTTCAGTGACTCAAAAATCGACTCGGATTCGACTATCATATTTCATTGAATTTACAATTGGTAATTGGATTTAAAAAATGATCATAATCGACTATATTCGAATGATGTGCATTTGCTAATCGATTGACTCCGATTGATAGTTGATAGTCGATTATAATCGATTAATCATCATAAGAGACGAATTATTTCGATTAACTATTCTTCGTATATTGTAATTGAATTAAAATGTGTATATTTCTAAGACCTAAATTCTTCTATGATAACGAATATACTCGAATTCTCACATAATATTCGAAAATTGACTACATTCTACATTCGATAATATTTCAATGGATTTTGAATTGAAATTGAAATTGAATTAAATTCGATTGTATTCCAAATTGATCATCGACCATGATCAAATATCGACTAGACTCGATTCATTGTTCAAAATGTATGATATTTGAGTATCAACCATTTATAAGTGACACTTAATTGATCAATATTTTTTGACATATTATAATTGAAACTGGAAAAATGAAATGGCTTATGGACACTCAATTTTGTTATATTAAATATAAATTTTTTTGTTTTTGATTTTTTATTTCAATTCAAACACTAATTATTAAGATATTTATTCAAAGTACAATTGCATATTTTTTCACTTTTTATTTGCTTTTAATTTTTAATTATATCATATATACATATATACTATGTATGCGTTATTTTGCATGCATATTACATAGCATTTAATTATACATAATTATAATACAAACAATTATATTAGACGAAGAAGATGAACAAGAGCATTTAAATATTGTATAAATATTAATTTGAAAGAAAAAAAAACAAAACATTATAATCATAATATCAATAATATAGTAGTCATTATATCGGCTGTTGTAATCGTCATCATTATAAATATAAGCATTAAATATTATATAGTACTTTATATATATATAGCAATTACAATACCAATAGAAATTGAACGATTACTTCAGCTGACAATTCAAAAAAAAAAAAATAAAATAAAATAATACATAAATTAAATAAATAAATAAATAAAAATTATAATTATTTTAATTTTTTTATATTTTTTCAATATTTTTGTATTTATTTATTTCACTTTTGTTGTTACATTTTTTAAGAAATTGTTTGAATAATCAATGGAATAATCAATATTTGAAGGATTTCACTAAAGTGGAGTGTTGCATTGAAGCAATAGTAATGGCTCTGAGTACGTAAAAAAAAATCAATCGTTAACGATTATGTATTTCAAACTATTCCTAGAAACATTTCAAATTTTTATCAATAATAATTATTATAAAATGTAGAACATAAAAACATAAAAGTTAAAATTTACATAATTTAAAGAAGAAAATATAAAATGAAAATAAAAAAATGTATTTTCATCAACGAAAAAAAAAAAAAAACAAATGTAGTAATTTTCATAAAAAAAAAACTATAAAAATTCATTTAAACTATAAGAAAATTTTTTGAGAGCTGCAATGATCTTATATATACATATATATACATCTACAGAAAGAGCTACAAATAAGAAAATATTAAAAAAAAAAATCATGTCAACAACAACTCAAACACAATAAAAAAAAAAAACACAAGCTACGTAAAGTAAGGTGGGTTAAATTGTATGGCACGAAATTTAACTATCTGGTTCAATGAAAAACATAAAATTTGAATAATTTTCAGTATTTCTTTCCCAAGAAGCATAAAGAAATTTCTGATATCGATTCGCCTATTTTTGAGTTTTCTACAAAACCATCAAATATTTCAAAGGGGATTGGTCAAAAATTTCACTGTTCTAAAGGTGATTCCTTCCTTATGGATGCTGGACTTACAGAAATACTCTAGTCCATGATGGGGTACACAACAGACCTAGGGTTGCAGTGGAAAACAACCCTCTAATAATATAATAATAATAAGGGCGATTCCTGGGTTATTTGTAAGTTTTCAGATTTTTTACATTCATTTTGTATGGGTTGTCACTTTAACGGGTGGAGAAACGTAGTCAGCATATTCGAAGGAAATATTGAGGCAGAAAAATTACTGGGGGGTCCGCTATAGATTTTACACCAGGAAAATGACTTCTCATTAGCTATGAACCTTCTGTGTTAATATTGTATAGCAGTCCCCTTAAGGGATAATAGAGATAGGGAGTAAAAAGTTTAGAGTTTAAAGGAAATGGCGAGGCGGTAAAATTAGTTGGGGATCGATGGTGTATTTTCGTCCACATTTCTTCCACACAGACTTACCTCTATCCCCGTCACTTATGGGAACTCCCATACAAAGTGGCCGAAAAGCATCTGAAAATCGGCAAGAATTGCCCAGGAATCGCTCTTAGAGCGAAAACACATATAACTGGTCCCAATTATTATTGTTTATCAACATTTCCTCCAAACCGACTTACCTTCTATCTGGCCTCTCTAAATGGATTTCTATGCAAAAGTAGTGTAGAAACATCTGAAAATCGATAAATGGTGTCCAGGAATTACCCCTAGACCGACAAAACTTATGACTGGACGTCACTATTTTTTCCCACTCAACAATACCTCCTCACCCACTTACTTTCATCACCCCTATCTAAAGGGTCTTCCATATAAAATGACAGAAAAACATCTGAAAATCGAGAAGAGGTGCGCAGAAGTTGCCCCTACAACGATAAAACGTATGCCCAACATTTTCTCCGAACACATTTATACCTATGGCGCTCCTCCGAACAAATACTCATACAAAATGTCCGTAAAACATCTGGAAATTGGCAATAAGTAAACCGGTGGCATTTCTTGTAGACTTTCATTACTTTTTCTTGATCAATATTTCCTCGAAACTTACCCTTTATCTCTCCCCTTTAAGGAGATTTCCATACAAAATGACCGAAAACACCGACAAAGGTGCACAGGAATAGCCCCTAAAGCAATAAAACCTATAAATGACCTCCATTATTTTTTATGCCCAATATTTTCTTCAAACATATGTATCTACTTACCGCCCATCTCCCGACTTGGAAGAAACTCTCATACAAAATGACCGTAAAACATCTGAAAAACGAAAATAAGTTTCCAGAAAATTTCTGGTGGAATATCATTAGTTTTATTTACCTTCAATCTCGCCAACTTGAGGGGACTCCCATACAAAATGGCCCATAATCGCCTGAAAATTGACTATAGATGCCCAGGCATCATCTTTAAAGTGATAAAATATTTAGGTGTCCATAGTTAATTTACTCTCCTAAATATTTCCTCTAAAGAGACTTATCCCCTATTTCTTCTTTTCAATGAACTTCCATCACAAAAAATCACAAAAAACAACTGAAAATCGATAAATAACTCCAAATATCGCCTCTACAGCAATGAAATTTATGACAGAGCTCTATTAATTTTCTTATCAATATTTCTTTCGAACACACTTACCTCATAACTTTAACCCTCAAGGGCACTCCCATACAAAATGAACGAAAAACACTTGAAAATCGACCATAGATTATCGTGAATTGCTTCTAGAGCGGAGAAATGTATTGTGGGCCCTCATTCTTTTTTTCTTCTCAACATTTCCAAGAGCACTAAAACATCTGAAAATCTCCAATAGGTGCCTAGGAATTGGCTCTGAAGCTCTAAGGCTCTATGGTTGTCCTCTATTGCAATTTCCTCCCCAATGTTTCCTCTGAACTCCACTTTTTAGGGAGGCTTCCATATAAAATTATTGACTTTATTTTGTCCTCCTCGGAAAAAAATGCTTGAAATCATTCAAATTATAGTTGTTTCGCTGTGCCAAGCCATTTATGACTTTAACCCGCCTTAATGTATAAGCAAAGAGCGAATGAAATGCCCCGCATTCCCCCCTGCCCTAAGAAAAATATGTTGATTTTTATTATTATTATTACGTAGCTATTATTATACAATATTAAATATGGCATTTATATACTTGCATATACATATATTAGAAAAACAAGATTATATTATACTAACAACAACAACAAAAAATTACAAAATTAAATTTACAAAAAAAAAAAACGACAAAAAAAGGGTCATATGTAGGTATGCCTGCATTCAAACATAGTACGAGTACACTCTATGCTAAATTAGTTTTACAGAATCGTAGAAGAATAGGAAAGAGAAGGGCAAATATTTACTCCTAAATTGCTTCATAGAAAATCACAGCCATATTGTTTTATATATTTATTCAAATATACATACAATTATAACTAAATACGTTTCCATTTCTATAATTTATACGTAAACCTACATACATAAGAATATCAACATAGAATGAAAAAGTATTAAATTGTTGAAAAAATGAAATCCGTAGTGAAAAAGGAATTATACTTATACCTAGAATACAGCAAAAACAAAAAAAAAAAAAATATGAGAGAGCAAAAAGGAAAATACAAGAAATAAACATTTTAATTAGAGAGAGAGAGGAAGAACAACATTCACAATACATTTGTACGAGTAAAACACAATCATTAACAGCGAGTAACGATAAACGACTCTATTCGAATAATTGCGAGTACAGTTTGAAAGGCACTATAACATGCATCGTGTGCACGTGGGGAAATTATAATCAAGACAAAGCGATAGAGAACTAGAGTTGTCAGTAGCATTTGTATGCATTAAAAGCAAAAAAAAAAAAAAATCGACTAAATAAATGCAGTAAACTGAAGAAAATATATAAAGAATTACTACTTACAACTACCACTATGCATACAACACGTAGATATAACTACTACTCAACTCTACATAAATGAAAATAATTACTGATATTGAAATTTCGTTAGGGATTTTTGAATAATACGTACACATACACAGCCATACATGCATACATTCAACTATTTGTAAATATTAAGATTAGAGAATGTATACAAAAACAAAATATAAAAATAAAAAATACAGAAAAACACATAAAACATAGAATATAAAGCAAATAAAACATATACATTCGGTACTCCCAATTAAATTCACTCATTATACGCAAAAAAAAAAAAACATAGAGAGAGAAAGAGATAGCGAGAAAAAAAAATTAACTTTTACCATTTCATTAATTAGTTGACCCGTCGTTACTTAGTTGAGAGCAATTGACAGCATCATCCTAAGTCATAAGCACAATTGCAGCGAACAGCGAATTTGCAACGACGCGGCATGTTGTCGTGGGCAAATCAAAAACTCATGATTATTACAATCAATGAACAAATTGTCTAGGAGATTTTATATTTGTAACCCTTTGAGATCCAATTTTTTGGTTAAGGAAATGTTTTTTTCTGATTTTTTTAATTTTAAATAAATTTGTAATTAAAATGTGACGAAATTATAACTTGAACTGTTTGAAGTGAGTTGAAATATATAGCACAGTGTCTAAATTTTATATAAAGCTACACAAATTTCAATAATATTGCACACTTATCCGAATTTCTTTTATAAAAGCTTATTTTATTAAATTCACTCATTTTAATATCAACTATTATTTTCTTCTAACTTCTTCTATAAGTTATTTTAATCGCTTCTATGTAATTAAAATTATAAAATTTTCTCTGAGAGCTTATTTTATTAAATTCACTCATTTTAATATCAACTATTATTTTTTCGAACTTCTTCTATAAGTTATTTTAATTGCTTCTATATAATTACAAATTCTTCTATAAAATTCTAAAATTTTCAACTTTGATCTCCTAACTTTTTTTCCTATACTCGGTCGTTTGGTCGGGTAATTGTGATGGTGGGACTCGTCGACAAAATTTCCTTTCAAATATTATTATTATTATTTCATTTTCTACGGAAATGAAGAAATTTCTTTTATTTATGACATTTATTTTTGATTTTTGTTTAATTAATAATGTTTATGAAAATCTGCAAATTTTCATATTAGCACTCTTAACTTCTTCTATTCATATTCGAATAGTGTCTATATTATTCGATATTTTTTATGAAAATCGATAAATTTCCATTATTGACATTGACATTAATTTTTTTAAATTTCTTTTATTAGCAATTTAGTAAAATCAACAAATTTGAATATAGGAATTCCTAACTTCTTTATTAGTATATGAAATACCCTTGTGTTCTATCAAATTTGACAATTTCCAATGGTTGCAATAGTCTATAAAATGGAAATTTTTGTGAAAAACGAAAAATTTTAATAGTGTCACTCGATTTTACTATTTCCATTATCAATATATAAATCGCATCCATTTAATTCTAATTTTTTTTTTTTTTTTTTTTTGGAAAACTTCGAATAACAATATTGCCGATTGATTTTATATTAATGTTTTTTTTTCAGCTAACAAAAAGTAGGGCTCGAAATGGCAGATAGCCATTTAAAAGAGTGGTCCAACATTTAGTGGGGTGAAATGCAAAATCCATCAATTTTCCGCAGAAATACTATTATAGAATCAAACAAAACAACTCAGTCATAAGATTTAAGCTCAGAGCGCGCTTAGACGATTTTTTTTTTAAATTCCATTTTATTATTTTCATAAATAAACAGCATTTAATATACTATTCTGTTGAAAATTAGACTCGATTAAGAAATGTTTGAAAAGTACTGCTTAATAGCTTCAGCACTGTGACCACGAATGAACTATGTTGCATCACCTTTTGACAGTTAAACTTCAACGAATGAAATTTAGCCTTTCAACCCAGTTGGAGAAAAACAAATTCAACATCCTCTGTATAGGATAATGAGTATGAACACTGATTGAAGAGAAATTTTAAAAATTTTACAAAATTTATAGTAATATAAAAGTGATAAATTGTGAATATTAAATAAAATTGCAATAAAACTAGTCGAAATGGGAAAAAAGAAGCAACTTTATATGAACGTAATACTTGATTTTATGAGAACGCAGGACAAATTATTAAAATCAACTGCTAAATTTGATGAAATGATCATTTATTCGCTGAAATTTTACTTTTTTCACTTTTAAAAAACTAAATTAGATTTCTAGAAATGTTTGTATTTTTATTAAATATAATATTCATTTACTCAAAACTTTATTAGGTTAAAACTTGCGAAAATTATTAGAACAAGGAGCTGTCACTTGATTTACTCATTTTCTCTTGATAACCAAGCGATTGAGCTTGTCAGATTTATGTTAATCGATTTGTCGCCTGTCGCAATTCGTTATTCGTTGCAATTGTGCTTAGACTACAATGCAGTGATGTAGCAACAAACATGCTAATAATATTCGAATAGTGCACGTATGTTATTATCAAATTATGTATACCTTATAATATATACATAGGTATACTTAGTGAAGTAGTGTTAAATATTAATAAATTAAAAAGTAAAGGGTGAACCACACAAATCTATACAACTGTGTGAAAAATTAAATAAATTCTTTCAAAAAAAAAAAACAAGTAAAGAACAAAAAAAAATTTAATTATTATAAGAAAATTGAATGCAAAATTGTTTAAAATTATGAAAATCTAATATTAGGATGAATAACTAAATAATAAATAAACCATAGAAATAACAACAACAATAGTCATAGTCATATTAATAAAATTAATGATCAGAAAAGCAAAATGTGAAAATAATAGAACTACTTACATATGTAGATATTTAAAGAGCAAAATACACAAATTACTATATGCCGTATGATGGTATTCTCCAAGTACTAGTATACGTACTAGTCCAGTGTACATTATAGCAAAAAGAAGTGATTTATTGAAAAGCAAAATACTTTACATACGTACATGCATAACATACAAAAACAAAAAACAAAAAAACAAAAAATAACAACAACAATAATCACAACATTTGATTTTTCACTTTTACTTTGACACTCACTTTATTTTGGTTTATATGCATTCACCTTTTAATGTATAACTTTTCAAAATTATAGACGACTGCAGCAAATTTTAGATTTAGAATTTATAATTTAATTTACATATTTCCATTTAATCAAAAACATTTTTAAATAGCAACAGTAATGCTCATAAATAATACTTCTTTCATAGTCTCAGTTACAGGCAACTGAACGGTGCCTGTAAAGGTTCAATTATCCAATCGTATCGTATCACAATTGGTAACCATGACGCAGTTCTATTCGCCTGCATGACATTGCGCTAATTAATTATAATTACCCAAATCGTATCATAACGTTACGTTCGGTTTGGGTGATTTTTTGTGGGGTAAAGTAAAAAAAAGCAAAATACTTTACGATTTGGCTAGGTTATTCTCACTCTCTCTCTCTCTCTCTCTCTCCGAGAGGACACACTTAGGCCAGAAAGGCCCGTTGTGATAACACTGATGCTGCAACTAGCCACCGATGTAGCGTACGTACGTACCGCCCGTACGTAAGAACATACAAAATTGCATTGATTTTCTCCGCTCCGAGCAACGTCTACGTCACCGTCATACGGTGGTGAGTTTTCGTTAACACGACATTCCCATAAGATAGGTCGTGTCAGCTGACACGTTCTACGTTTTTACGTCGGTGGCTAGTTGCAGCATGAGTCGTCTACTTATGGTCCAATAACCCACGAGGTGTCGTAACGTGTGGTCAAGCAATGTAAATTTAGAAAATACGACGCGATTAGCCAAATCGTAGGCTGCAATAGAAATCAGCTGTTACATTTGTGTTATATATATATGTTAAGTATCGTACAAGTATCGTAAAAGCACACAATTTTAATGTCATTGGATTTACAGGATGAATTGATAGATGCCATTTTTTCAGGAACTTAACTAATATAAGTACTTTCAGAAATTAATTGCAATAAATGCAATTACAATGCAATATAAATTTTTTTGTTGCTTCTAATTATTATTTATGACAATTAAATATTACTTTGCATAATAACTGTTATGAGTAATAAATATTTTTTTTCATTGCCAATAACTATTAATTGAGGAATTTTTTTTTTGTCGTTATTCCAAAACTTTTGTGAATGGAAATAACAGTTATTATGAAACGTCAAAATATTTGTTACATGATAATAATTATGAGCAACGAACAAAAATATTTCTTACTCATAAGAGTTATTATTATTATATAAATTATTACTTTGCATAATAACTGTTATGAGTAAGAAATATTTTGTTCGTTGCCAATAACTATTAATTTAGGAATTTTTTTGGCGTTATTCCATAACTTTGATGAATGGAAAATTTTTTTTGTGTGTTCCTAAAAGTTATGGAATAACTTTAACAAAATTCTTAATATAATAGTTATTGACAACGAAAAAAAATATTTCTTACTTCATACTCATAAAAATATTTATTACATAATAATAATTATCGGCAACAAAAAAAGGTCCTATTGCTGATAATTATTATAAAGCAATGTTTACGGAAATTTCTTAATTCAGTGTAATTGTTTAATTTCCAAAAATATGGATTGTAATTATTTTAGGTCTCTGCTTTTTTTAACTTTAAGAAAATGTACGCTGAACATTTATTTTTAGTCATGAATTTCATTTGTATTCAGAGAAAACGTTGAAAATATACTCAGTATTGCCATGCAGATATTTTAACCAAAAATTTTTTTAGTTTAATTTACTCTTTTGTAATAAAATTACTTTTAATTTAAACTATTTGTGGCATACAATTATTGTTTAATATAGGTTATTATATAAATTAACAAATTCTGATATAAATCTTAAAGATAAACAATATAATACAAAAGAAATTCTATTTGAATATAATGACAACATTGTTTCATTCTCACCACAAACAGCTGACACGATTTTGTAGTAGTCACTTTACGATACGATTTGGGTAATCGCTTGTACGCAGTTTGATAGGCAGATTGCGTCACCTTACTTTACGTTACTACATGGGTAATTGCACCATTGAACTGGCAGCTGGTATTATTTTGCGATATTTTACGATTTCGGTGAGACAATACGATATAATAATTATTAGTCACTTTTCGTTTTGGACCCCAATTATTTTGTAATGTGAAAAAGTCTTAATTTTTTGATAGTATCATATATAAATATTGTATCAACTATTTAGCTTATTTGAAAAAAAAAATTACATGAATTAATAATAAATTTGTTTAATTGAGTTAATAGCCTAGACAGACGGCAGCCTAATTCCGGATTACCGAGTTAATTCGAATTAACTCGGGCATTAACTGCAGCTAATCCGCATAAACTCTATGAGTTAATTCTCAAAATAAAAGTGGATTAGGGCAATTTGCGATGGCAGCACTGTTGAAAATTGACTATTGTGAATTTTTCTCCATTCATTTCACAAAATATTAGGTGTGTTCGCTAACAAAAAACTTTAAAGAATTGTTTACAGTTTTCAACATGAAAGTGTTGACGAAAAAATTGACGATTGTCAATTTACAAGTTTCTGATAGTTTTCAATTCACGTACTTCTTGTAGATTTTCTCATATCGAGGTTGACAGATGACAGAAATTGATAGTGATAGTAATGTAAGTGAGCAGACCTAATAAAACAGTAATCGGCCGTTTAGTTAATCCGCAATATTATTTTTATTATTATCCGTTATTATTTTATTCGGATTAAGTGCGACGGTAATCCGGAATTAGGCTGCCGTCTGTCTAGGCTATAAGATTAAATTTATCAATTCATGATTATGTGCCATATTAAATAAATTAATATTTTGGTGTTTATAACAAATTTAAATTGTCACTATTAATGGCAATATATTAAAATTATTTAGTTTTAATATTACTTTTATAAAATTAATTAAATGCTTATCATAATTTTTAATAAAAAATTTAATTTTTATACTCCTTTTATTTGTTTTTTTTTTTTTGTTTTTAAGAAAATATATTTTTGCTTCATTTATAAATTAATGTCATAAGAAATTATTGACTCCTCATCTAAAGCAATAAAAATCTCTTCAAATAGACTAAATTGTCTCTTGCGCTATTTTGATGATGTCAAAAAGGTCTTAAATTGTATTTCGACAATATTAGAGCGCAGCAAATTTGTGTGATCCTTATCGTGACTCGAACAACTTGACCATGTCCAGCTCCAACTCATTTACAACACATGCTCTGCTTTCTTGCAACATTTTGAACAAGATTAACATACAATTTGACACATATGTCAGAAAAAGTACTGCCAACTTAATACAAAAAAAAAAAAACAATGAATTATGACAATTTGATCCATTTACATTAAATTTCTTAGAGATTTTATAATATTTAATCATTTTTATCTCTTGATTTTTGCTTATTTTTATATTTTCTATTTTTAATATATATATTTACTAATTTTTATGCATAAATCAAACATGCGATTTGGTACAAATTTTTAAAACAATTTAAAACAAAACAACAACAAAGAGAAGAAAAAAAGAAACACTTAAAAGTAATGAAAAGAAAATAATTATAATAATAAATGATGCAAAAATTATACTACAGCAGTACTCTATCTCCATCTCTCTCTCTCTCTCTCACACACTCCCTCTCTTAATCTTATATATATAAACATACACATATACTTATAAATTAGCTTTGAAACTTTTTATTCTAAATAATAAATAAATGCAAATTATTTTTTATAGCAAAAAAAAAACAAAACAAAAAAAAAAGATAAAAAATATTAACAACAACAACAACAAACAAAATATTTATTATAATAATTTGTTAACAATATAATGTAAATATGAATTAATATTAAAATGCAAATAGAAATAGTAAAAGCAGAAAATATAGAGCAAAAACAAAAAATGATTAAAAAGAAGACATTACAATGAAAGTTGCAAAAAAAAAAAAGACGTAAATATTAGTAAACACATACATACTATATACTCTACATTATTTGAATTTTAAATTTTTATACTAAAAATATAAAGCATTATGGGGGTAAAAAAAAAAAAAAAGAAAACAGCGTCAACGGAGTCAGCAAAAATTTACCGACATTTCTTGAAAAAAAAAATTTAACAAAAATAATTAAAAAAAATAATAATAATAGTAATAAATAAAAAAAAGAAGCCAATGCGAAATAACAACAAACACAGTGATCAAATTATTATATATTTATGATATAAGAAATTATTATTAATAATAGTAATATTAACAGCTTCATATACTAAGACTAGAAATATACACACGAACAAATAATCTACTTTCCTACGTCACATATATGGTACATATGTACGTGCATATATAGTATGCTCAAAAAGTTTCCGAACTGATGCACTGCATGATGCATTTGATGCTTTAGCGCCGTCATTTTGTCCACAAACTACAACTAAATTTGAGAATAAAAGGTGCCTGTGTGTTCCCAGCATTCAAATGAAGTGCGAGAATAAATCAATATCAAGTTCCATAAAACATAAGACATGCAAATATGGAAGAAAAATGATTTTTTTAGATCTTAGAGATTTTCTTCTTAGTGGCACTCCATAGTCGGTCTGCTTTAACATGTGCACATATCCGATATCGAAACAACTTCTTAGCAAACGAAGTCCTCTGGCCCTTCCTCCTCCTCTTCCCTTGCATATTAAGCCGCAGTAGAATCCAGTCGCAGTCGTCACTTAACTTGACTAGCGGATAGACAATCTAGACTAGCAAATAACGCCGGTCTGCATTGGAAGGAGGCGCACGGATCTTCTTTTCACTTTATTTACTTATGTAGAGAACCCTTTTTACAACGACTTGACGGATCTGCAAGCCAACGTTGTAAAGTTGACCCGTCTATAGGTTGGCTATGCCATTCCTTTTTTTTTTTTTTTTTTTCTTTCATCGTTCAGGAAAGCAATACTCTTTATATGAAACGCAAGTCTATTTGTGTCTGCAGTGACAGTCAGGCTGCATTGTTGGCCTTGGACAACCCTATCACCACTTCCAAGATGGTGGAGTTCTGCGAACCAAGGCTAAATTATGTCGAAAAACATAATATTTTATCGCTGATGTGTCTCCCTGAAGACCTCTAAAGCATAAGCAAGAGAAGATTCTGCGGCTGATTTAATCGGCCCTGAGTCTGCTTGGCCACTACCCGCTGAACTCATCAAAGCCGCGGTCAACACCTGGGCTAATTTAGTCCAAAAGTCGGCCTGGAATATCGGGTAAATGGTCGCATTTCCTCCAATCTCTAAGTAGAGGTGATTGCAAAATGCTAGCCGGTTTGGTAACAGGTCACTTTCTATGGGCAAAGCACATGGAAAAGATAGGACTAGGTAGTGTACTTTGCCCAGCCTGTGAAGATGAAGAAGATGAGATGGCGGACCACTTTTTATGTATTTCCCCTACTTACGCTCGAATCAGGTTTGAGGTCTTTGGCACTGACGTGCTGAGATCCGAAACTCTTAGGGGGATCTTTAGCACCACAGGATCTACTCCGATTTCTTCGTAGAATAGGTAGATTTAAAACACAAACACAAAATGTAACTTCGAGCGCAGTACAATGGATCAATAAATGTCTGAGTGCTGCGTTTGATTTCTTATTGTTCCAAAAAAAAAAAAAAAAAAAAAAAAAAAAACACACTCTATCTATGGTATTCAACCAGTCCACACTTTGAGTAATACTTGCAAAAATACTTGAGTTATACATTCCGAAGCATATTATTTTCGGCCTAAATCGATATTCGGTTGTTATGGCCACATAAGTAAGTAAGTAAGTATACATTCCAACATTCTTGGTGCCAGGTCAGTTGGTCGAAGAGCTCAAACCTTTGCCTGAAATATGAACAAAACATATCTGAGCATATTCTTTGTTATTGCTCAGAGAATTAGCTTGTATTAAATATACAATATTCAGTATGACCTTCTTCAGACCATTGTGAGAAAGCCATTTGACTTTTGATGCCGAGCATTTTCTAATAAAAAAAAAAATATATTACATAAGCAAGTCCACGACTGATTATACTAATCTCAATGCCTCAGAGAGCATATTCAAGTTCAAGAACGAAGTGGAACGCCCAAAAATTTTGGATAAATGAAGAAAGCATCAATAGGTGCCGTAGATCAGCGGTTAGTGTGTTGGCCTTCTGATCTGTAGGTTGTGAGTTCAATCCCCGGCTGAAGTATAACAAAATTTGATATCGAAAAGATTTTTCTTTCGAACGGTACCCATCTGTCGGCAAGCAATTGGCAATTCTTCCGTCAGTAACAATTTGCCATGAAAAAGCTTCTGAAAGAATTCTGTGACAATGCTCAGAAAAAGTAATGTCACAAGGGTTCTACCGTTCGGAACCGGCTAAAATAAATAGGTCCCTTCTAATACTGTCCAAAATGTAACACGCACAACAGTAATGGAAGAGAAGCTCGGCCAAAGAGCACATCGGGGCTTTAAGAGCCACATATTTATTTTTTTATCCAAAAGTGCCGATTTTCCAGAGACGACGCTATTAGGATTGAAACGAGCTGGTATTTCCAGAACGATCCGGCAACAGAACAAGAATATTCCGAATGGGAGCTGCCTTAGAAGAAGTCAGATCTGAAAAGTAGTTTCGATGATCGGAGTTATTGACATACTGGCACCGCTTTTTGAGTGTTAACCTTTTCTCTTCACATACGAAATCATCCGGACAAAGTAATATATACATATATATATAAATCATAAGACAATAGATGGCGCCACTATATGTGAGCCCACTAGGTATCAGTCTGGAAACTTTTCAAACACACTCTGTTACATCATACATCACACACACACACACACACACACAAACACACATACGATATGCATTTACAAAATTTCATTTCTTACAATAATAAATAATCCAAATATTCTATATAAACAAGATAGAGTCATACGAGTATAAATAAATGATCTGACATACTACTGTACTTGTATTGTATAAATAGAAAGGCAAAAATATAATAATTATAAATGAAAATAAAATTACATCAAAATAATGAAAAATCATTTTTAAACAAAAAAAAAATGCATTTAAGTAGTATTGCTGAAAAAAACAAAAAACAAAAAAAAAAAAAAATTACGAAAGCGTAGTAATATCTAAAAAAAAATAAACAACAACAAAAAAAACAATAAGAAAAAATTCCACAAAAAAAAAAAAATAATAGACAAACTTCTTTTCAAACAATAACTTTATATAAATAAATTAGCAAAATAAAAAGCACACACACACATATACATATTAATGAAATAATTATTATTGAATTACGATATAATAATTAATTAGCATAATCGTTAAAATACTCAAAAATATATTTTCAATTGCAGCAAATGCTACAAAAACATATTTATTATATTAATTATGATCATGATAATGATGATTATAGTGGTCGTTGATGATAATGATGAAGACTACATATTTACATATACACACACATATATATACTACTACTTATTTAACCTACACACCATTCAAATACTGTACTTTTACATACAATATTACGTGAATAATACTAACAACAATAATATAATTAACATATTAAAATAATAATAATGATATATATATAATAATAACATTACCTACATACTAATCATAATTTCATCAGCAAGCTCTCTCTACTACATATTACATCATACCCATTTACATTTTATAGCATATTTAATAAAATATTTATATATATATACTATGAGGGTGACTCTAAAAAGTTTCCGGAAATATGCATAAGCAATGCTGACTTTATATTGTTCAAATAATTTGCACTTTCACCGATGAAACACTTATTCCACGCTGAAGGAGTTATCTCAAAAAGATGCCTCTTAAATTCGTCAACAATCTCTTTAGGCGATGACAGCTACTCACCATGCAACCTTTCATTTTTGACAGAAATAATATCTAATTTCCATAATTCCAATTGCAATTTGTTATCCTACAAAATTTCAACTATTTGGTAATCTGTGTGAGAGCTAGCATTGTGCTGATCTCTATTATTATTATTATTATTGTTAATGGGGGATGTAGCACCGCGACCTATAAGATTTATCGTGCCCCCTTCATTTTGGTTCAAAGTATTTCTTTGAGTCCAACATCCTCTATGAAATGTTATTATTAAGACTATGAAACACCGCGAGCTGAAGATCTTTTGAGCAGTCATATTCCCTAACTAGCAGATCTCAAGACTATTTATGAATCTTGTCACTGCTGTGGTCCCTGAGAACTATGAATCCGTTACCTAGGTAGTAGTAGTCTGCGTCTAGCCACAGCTGGGCAATTATAAAGAACGTGTTCTGCTGTTTCCTGCTCTTCAAGACACAGTCGACAGAGATCGTTGTTTACCACACCCAATGACCTGTTAATTGTTCAGTGTACAGCTTGATGTCTTTTCTGCTGAGGTTCAAGATAGTATCTACCAGTAAAAGGTTACTTCTTTTTTCCTTTTTACACACTAAGTTGTTCATGAAGCTACTGTTTACCCCGCAGAAGGGTTCTGGGCCTATGAAAGCAGTGTCAGCTTCCTTTTTGGCCAGTAAATCTGCCATTTCATTTCCTGCATGCCCCTCGTTCCTATATGCTAGGGTATTGAGGAGTTCAAAGCATTCCCAACTTAGATTTGAACGAGAAATTCATTAGTGATTTTACAGCTGCCTGACTGTCTGAAAGAATGCTTATGTTGGTTCCTCGAGTGCCCCTACGTAGACATTCTCTGACAGATAGCTCTAAGGCGTGGACCTCCGCCTGAAAAATGGAAGCTATTTATCCCATTGCAATTGCCTTCTATGAAATGTAGTATTGCGCCTATATTCCAGAGTCTGATTGTCCTCTCAGTTAGTAGATGTTCACCTAGGGGTTTCTTTCGTGGTTGCATTAGTGCGGGGCACACCTCCAGCACGTGTTTCGAGGTTTCATCAATGCAAAACCTACAAATTGCATTAGAGTAAATTCCCAGTTCTGTCAGGTGATAGATTAGATTAGGTTATGCGGCCAAAAATTGGACCATTGTGTTACTATGCATCACTGCTGCTTACTATCCTGTTCCCTCTGTTAAGCGGAACCATTGGGAACTCCTATTGAATAGTGCAATGTCCCTGACATCCATGGGTGCTAGCTCAGTGGTGTCTGTAGAAAAGGCACTCCACAGTAGGGTGTGTCTTCTGCGTACCAAGGCGGGGCAACTACAGAGGAAGTGGTAAACAGTTTCCTCCCCTTCCTCGTCCTGACAGCTGCGACAAAAATCATTGGCCGGTAAACCAAGCCTTGTAGCTTGCCTACCCACAACCCAGTGGCCCGTGAGTACGGCTACTACATTACTGATAGTTTTCCTACTCATTGACAACAGTGAACGAGTTATTCTATTGTCAAGAGTGCGGCCAGACTTTCCTAGTAGTAACACAAGAGCTCTCATCCCGCCATCTTCTGTTGGCTATGGTGAGGTAATGTTGTGTGACAAGAAGTTTGCATGTTGCAAGCGGAATTCCTGTTTGATGAGATGGATAGATCTCTGGCAACCTAGGTGATAGTTCAGCATACAATGTCCTGTCAGAATTGCTGTAATGATGCTTTTTTAAGAAATAATTTTAGGAAAATTGTAATGTCTCAGCGTTTACTGAGCTTTGATCCTCAAGAGTAACTCTTGCAATTGGCCCAGTTTTACGATTGCAAGAATCACATCGATTTGAGCGCTCAACTTTTATGCGTTTTGACTCACTTTGGCTTCGGTTTCGGTCATATTGTGTGTGTGTGATGTTCACCACTTCTGGAATTTCATACTCTACTGAGCTTTGATCCTCAAGAGTAACCCAGTTTTACGATTGCAAAAATCAATCGATTTGAACGCTCAACTTTTATGGATTTTGACTCACTTTCGCTTCTGATTCGATCATATTGTGTCTGAGATCAACCACTTCTGGAATTTCATACTCTGTGCTAAATGCTAATGAAAAATCCATTTTATTTGACTTTTATCAATGTCAATTATGATCTCTATCTCTTCATATGTCGTCACAGCACAATCGACTTTAATAATTTCTAGTAGTTCTTCTGAGTTCTAGGAATGTAGTTCAACTTCAATACAAAAAAAAAAAAAAAAACAGTATAAAGTTGATCGATGCATCAGTTTAAAGTGTTAAATCGAAATATCCATTTTTCACACAATTAAAACGAAATTTTAACATTACGCATCTGTCAAACGTCATCGAGTAGTCACATTTTCGGAGACTTTTAGAGCTGATTTTCATTTGTAGCATTATGGAAAGGGTTTAGTTTTCTTTATTTTCCATTTTTTTTTTTTTTTTTCAGTTACTTCATTTTCTTCTTAATTTTTGTACTGAAAATTATAAATTGCATTTGATTTCATAAGATTTTTCAATTAAAATTTCGATTAGAATTATTTTTGAACAAGGAAGCTCCTCTGAATATCCTCTTTTTTTTTTATAGAAAGTTTGAATGTGTTTGGAACATTACAAAACTTAAATCGCCATTTCAGGAGAGTTCGTTTTAATTGATAAAAATCGCTGACAGCGCTTTTTAATATTCGCAATTCACTAAGAATGCCAGTATCTGAGATCTGTATCATTGTAGTGTTTTGCAGAATGACATAAAATCTATGGTAAAGGTATCAACAAAAATTCAAAGAAGGTTCCTCAAAGTTGACTCTCTCTCTTTCTTAACAAGATAGGCGAACATTTATATGTAAACTAGTTAGAGTACCGGTGGTCTCAGTGACATTAATGCCCAGAAGATTGGGACTATGAACTTAGTATCATAAAGCTGAGCCACGAATTTTCCACGTACTGGTATATCTTCTTCGTCTTCTTATGTGGCCATAACAACCGATGATCGACTTAGGCCGAACATATAATGCGACGCCAGTCTTCTCTGTTCTTCGCTTGCCGGCGCCAATTGGATATTCCAAGCGCCGCCATGTTATCCATCACTTGGTCCATCCACCGGAGGTTTGGTCTTCATCTTCTTCAGCGTCCTCCAGCGGGTGTCGAATTAAATACTCTCTTCGCTGGAGCGTCTTCTTTTATTCGCTTGATATGACCTAGCCGGCGCAGCCGCTGGATTTTGATGCGCTTTACTATGTCAATATTGGCATACAGCTCATACAGATCATCATTCTACCTTATTCGATACTCGCCATCAACGCAAATCCAGGTCCGAAGATGATGCGCAGAACTATTCACTCGAAAACTCCAACCATCCTCTCATCTGTAATGGAAATTGTCCAGGCTTCTGCGCCATATATTAGGACAGGAATAATGAGGGATTTGTAGAGTCTGATTTTCGATCTGCGAGAGAGGGCTCAACAACTACTCAATTGCTTACTCAGCCCAAAGTAACACCTATTAGCAAGAGTTTTCCTACGCATGATCTCCAAGCTGACGTCATTACAGTTGTTGATGCTGATTTCCTAGATAGACGAAGTCCTTCACCATCTCGAAAGTGTAATTGTCAACAGTGACGTGTTGTCCAAGACGCCGGGACTCTATGTTTGTTGATACTAGGTACTTCGACATGCCCTCGTTCACCGTAAGACCCATTCGATGTGACTCTCGTTCCAATTCAGAGAATGCTGCACTGACTGCTCGCGAGTTGATAGCAATTATGTCAATATCATCGGCATATGCCAGATGTCATTATGTCGTAAATCTGCAGCTTGTATAATTTTCTCCATTCTTCTCCATTGAAGAAGTCACACGATAACGAATCACCTTTTCTGAAACCTCATTCGGTATTGAACGGAGGGGAGAGGTCCTTCCCAATTTTCACTGCACAACGAGAGTTAAGCAGTGTCATTCTGTAATAGCCTAGACAGACGGCAACCTAATTCCGGATTACCGGCGCACTTAATCCGAATAAAATAATAACCTGACAGACGGCAGTATTGCGGATTAACTAAACAGCTGATTGCTGTTTTATTAGGTCTGTCCACTTACATTACTATCACTATCAATTTCTGTTGTCTATCACTCTCGATATGAGAAAATCTACAAGAAGTACGTGAACTGAAAACTATCAGAAACTTGTAAATTGACATTCACCGTTCGTAATTGACAGCTGGATTTATTTGTTCGCCAACACTTTTCATGTTGACAACTGTTAACAATTGTTGAAAGTTTTTTGTTAGCGAACACACCTAATATTTTGTAAAATGGATGGAGAAAAATTCACAATAGACAATTTTCAGCAGTGTTGCCATAGCAAATTGCCCTAATCCTCTTTTATTTTGAGAATTAAATCATAGAGTTTATGCGGATTAGTTGCAGTTAATGCCCGAGTTAATTCGAATTAGCTCGGTAATCCGGAATTAGGCTGCCGTCTGTCTAGGCTATCAAGTCGAATGAGTTTTGCAGGTATACCAATTTCAAATATCGGACTTTCGAAAGCGGCTTTATAATCGATGAATAAGTGATGTGTGTCAATCTGTAATTTCTTGGATCTTTTCCAGGATTTGAAAGTACTGATATATTAGGTGTCTGTAATTTTTTTTTTGTTGAATTTTTTAATAACAAAATAATTTTATATTTCTCATTAAATACAATCTCATACAATCTCATACATAAATCAGCTGCTGCACCACAGTTTCCTAACTTCATAAGTATCTCTCAGACAAATATATAAAATAGTATATAGTATATACCTTCACATATATAATTAATCATATATACATATATAAAAGAGAAGATTAAATCATTCATTCAATATATAAGTAAGACGATAGGTACATTAAAGATTCAATGAACATTTCAAATTTGAATATATGTATGTATATACCTATAAGTAAATAGTAGCGTATATATATATTCAAGTATATGCATATAGCAATTATGCAAGATATATTTTATACAACTACATACATACATACATACAATACAATACAATTCATTGCAAATCCTATTTCAATTCAAGAAACTATCAATATTAATTATAATTATAGATGCAAATTTTTTCATCAACTTGTACTCACTTATACTTATGGTTATATATTAAAATTAATTTGTAATATAGAGTATACACACACACACAAAAAGTTGCATTTAATGATTTTTTGTTAGTTTGAAAAGTAACTAAAAATTATATATTTAATTATATATATTTATATATATTATATATATATTTAGTAGTACAGAGACTAAATAAAAAAAAATATTTTTTCTTTGCTGCCGCTTGTAGTATAAGTATATTTCAATTGCATTTAATTATTACATTTTTTATTTATTCTTTCATATTCATTTATTTAAATAAAAGTACCTTAGTTTATTTAGAAGTTGCAAAATAGTAGTAACATTAGTAAAGCAGCAGCAGCAGTAGTACGTAGTAGTAGTAGTAGTAGTAGTAGTAGTAGTAGTAGTATTAAATAATATGTAGAATATAAAAAAAAAAACGAAATCGATTTATTATATTAAAGCAATACATTTACTAAGCGAAAATATATATATGAAAATCAGAAATTCTTAAGAAATATTTTCATTTTTTTTTTCTTCTTAAAGTAATTCAATGCGTTCTGCAACATGTTGCTTAGTTGTAGTTGCTTCAGTAAAAGCAAAAGAAAATATGTTGATTTTGCATTATTACTTATTAGCAGAATTTACGGTCTTGCAAAAGAAAAAAGCAAAATTTAGCAATCAAGTTTTCTTTTGCAACACTGTTTTCCTAGTAAATATGTCAGCAACAAACAGCATCAAATTCAGTATTGCCGTGGTTAGATTACCAATCAATTGAACGTTAATCAAAAAAATTGTTGTTGGTTTCAATGCAAAATGAAAAATGAACTCCAAAAATGAACCTATTGTTATGTTTTTATTCTGTGATCGTCTAATTCTATTTAAATTAACCTTGTTCGATCACTGGATTCTGTTAATAAAGACTGCAACACTTATTTTATACGACTATATACAGCAACCGTACCGTGCCGGGTGCCGTAGCTCAGTGGTTAGTGTGTTCGCCTTCTGATCTGTAGATCGTGGTTCAATCCCCGGCTGATGCATAACAAATTTAATATCGATAAGATTTTTCTTTCGAACGGTACCCACCTGTCGGCAAGCAATTGGCAATTCTTCCGACAGTAACAACTTGCCATGAAAAAGCTTCTTAAAGAACTCTGTGACAAAGCTCAGAAAAAGTGATGTCACAAGTGTTCTGCCGTTCGGAACCGGCTAAAATAAGTAGGTCCCTTCTAATATTGTCCAAAATTTAAGACGCACAACAGTAATGGAAGAGAAGCTCGGCCAATGAGCCCTTTGGGGCTTTAAGTGCCACATATTTATTTATTTATATACAGCAACAATTTATTTAATAAACTCTATCTACAATCAACTCTGCTTACAATCAACTATTTACAATAACACTTTAATGTACTTGCAACTTTTGCCTCTGAAACTGTATAGATGTTTGCACAATCACGTTCGGGATTAGATGTGATTTGCATGTGTCAACACTGGCTCTATTTATACTCTGTTGGCAACATCCCAGAATCTTCCTTTATTGAGATTATTCTCATTGATTCTCGTTGACTTATTCTGGTTATCGCTTATAGCCTAGACAGACGGCAGCGTAATTCCGGATTACCGAGTTAATTCGAATTAACTCGGGCATTAACTGCAGCTAATCCGCATAAACTCTATGAGTTAATTCTCAAAATAAAAGAGGATTAGGGCAATTTGCGATGGCAACACTGCTGAAAATTGACTATTGTGAATTTTTCTCCATCCATTTTACAAAATATTAGGTGTGTTCGCTAACAAAAAACTTTCAACAATTGTTTACAGTTTTCAACATGAAAAGTGTTGGCGAACAAATAAATCCAGCTGTCAATTACGAACGGTGAATGTCAATTTACAAGTTTCTGATAGTTTTCAGTTAACGTACTTCTTGTAGATTTTCTCATATCGAGAGTGACAGATGACAGAAATTGATAGTGATAGTAATGTAAGTGAACAGACCTAATAAAACAGCAATCAGCCGTTTAGTTAATCCGCAATACTGCCGTCTGTCAGGTTATTATTTTATTCGGATTAAGTGCGCCGGTAATCCGGAATTAGGCTGCCGTCTGTCTAGGCTATTATTTTATTTCTTTTTGTTGACATTCGTTTCGATGCTGCCAACATTCGTGTCAGTCACAATAGTGATGAGTAACCAACCATCGATACTCGTTACAATATGCATGTCAATCAATTCTGATTGCTGTTCTCCACACCAATCAAACCAATGTCACCAGTGTTGCCATATGCATTGCTTTATAGCCTAGACAGACGGCAGTCTTAATCCGGATTCATAGCACACTTAATCCGAATAACATATTCACCTGATAGACGTCAATATTGCGGATGAAGTAAACAGCTGATTACTGATTGATATTAAGTTTGCTCACTTACATTTACTATTACTTACTTATATTAAAATGTCTGTCGTCTGTCACTCTCGATATGAGAAAATCTACAAGAAGTACGCGAACTGAAAACTTGTGAAACAGAAACTTGTGAATTAACATTCAGTGTACGCAGCTGACAGCTGAATTTATTTGTTCACCAACGCTTCTGCTATTGAAAATTGTTAACAATTGTTGAAAGTCTTCTTGTTAGCGAACACACTTATTATTTTCTAAGTTGCATTTAGAAAAAAATCACAATAGAAAACAGCTGTGTTAATTTTCAGCAGTGTTGCCATCGAAAATTGTCCGAATCCTCTTTAATTTTGAGAATTAACTCTAGAGCTAATGCGAATTAACTCGTTAATCCGGATTAAAGCTGTCTTCTGTCTAGGCTATAACGGGTATTGCGTACGTACATGTTTATTATGTTGACAACTGTGAAGGTTTATTAAATTTTTCAACATATAAATTCCCTTTAAAGAAAGCTATTCGCGTTTGTTTTACTGTACTGAGTATGTATGTAATGATTGAGAGTATTTTCTCGTTAAGCAAAGAAATTCTATAACTTAAACTATAAAAGTAATTATCTTATTTAGAAATGGTATTTTCGTGGAGCAGATCTGAAGAACTGAAGAACTTATTACTTTGCTACAAATTAATGAAGGCTTGTGGGATGCATACAAGAAATCCAAGTTATTTTAATTGGGGAAAAACGGGAACAAGCCGTAGATGCTATGTCTAAAATGGCTAGCAATATAGGAGAACATGATATCCAGGCAAAATTTCAGTCCTTTGAAGCCAATATAAGAAAGAGTTGACAACTATTGACACCAGCACCAGCCAGTTGTTGATCTGTTGGCGGTATTGCATTTCGAACTGGCGTTTCAATGAGTCGCAGGATGTTCTGGAAATTCGCATCGGTCATCCTTATGTAATTTTTGAAGGCCCAGTAGTAATTATGTTGTAATTCCTTTGTCAACAATATGAAAGAGCCGTGTTTACTTTGTTTCTGTCGCCATTTTTTATCCCACTGATACTTTTTCTATTAATTCAACACACATTCTCAGCATAAATGGTTGCTGTTTTTATCAAATCATTCATCATCATGTATCCATTATGAAATCAATTGAAATTTAATGCAGCACAATTATTTTCATAAAATATTACACCTCTGTCTCAGCAATCATGTGTAACCACACAACAATCAAAATTGGTGAAACGGAAAATGAACGCTCTGATTGGCGTTCAATTGATTGCTAATATAACCACGGCATTTATATGCTAAACTCTTTTAGTGTTGCATACTTTTAAGCGCAAAGTAAATGTGAATATATTGATTTTCTTGCTGTGTAGTACTATATGCAAAATATTCAATAATATTTTGTATAAATATGCTCTTTTGCAAGACCATATGCATGGATTCTTGGACACCACGGTTTATACGGAAAAATTGTTGATAAATTCAATAAATGAAAACAAAAAAAATCAATTTTTTGCATGCAGGGAAGGAAGTTTCGATTTTTTGAACCATCATTATTGTGTCACTTTCAAGTTTTTTATTTTCTACCGCTAACGATGACGACGCAAGCTTATTTTTTTCATATATGAATATAAAAAATATGAATATAGGTATCAAAAATTTCCAAAGTGGTGCTCAACGGGCTTACACAGTGGTGCCTTCTATTGACGTAGGAGTAAATTTTCAGGTACAGGCTACTTTGGAGAATATTTCGACTCTCTGGCAGCGCCATTCCGTCAACGAAGAACGATTTTCGAGACTTGTATACTTTTACCTCTGCTAATCAGACATTTTTTTTTTTGAGCTGGGAACTTCTGGCAGCTTCCAGCATATGGCACTGGACGTGGTACACAGGAAATATCACGTGATATTTCGCCAAGGTTTAGTACTCTACTCTCTAGGTGCGTGGAATAAATCTGACACAGATTTTCAGATTTAGGACCCCATTGTAGGTATAATATTTCAAGAAGTATAAAAAACATTAAAAATACACTCAAGTATTTCTTCATTTCCACTTAGCTTCTTCCACATTTCGAGCGATCATAGTCAACAAAAGTTTTTGTGCTAAAAACAGACCGTCTGCCATTTTTAATAACATCGAAGACCTCTTTTGCTGAAACTAATTTCATTTCAGATGAACTGATTATTATTATTAGAGGGTTGTATTTCACTGCGACCCTAGGTCTATTGGCATTCCATCATGGACTAGAGTATTTCTCTAAGTCCAGCATCCATAAGGAAGCTTAGTATAGATCCTACTCTAATGGACTTCAGCAGATTTTCCGGTATTATAAATTCCCCGAAGTTTTTATTTTTTCTGTGTATAAGTGCTGGGCACGTTCCCAACACATGTTTTGAAGTTTCATTCTCCTCCCTGCAATGTCGGCAGGTTTTATGCGAGAAGATTTCCCGTTTCGTTAGGTGATAATTCAGTCTGCAGCATCCTGTCAATAATCCCGTGATGATTCTTATATTAATGTTGTTTAAACTGATACATTCGTCAAATCGTTTTAGGTTATAGGTCCCTAAAAGTGTGTTGGATTGGGATAACTATGATAGGTTTTCCCAGATGAACTGATGTACAGCATCAGTCTTTCAGTCAACACTTTCCTTCGGGTGGGAGCTACACTGCACAGTAGTAAAAGCTGTTACCTTAAGCCTCCTGAGTTGGTATATGGGCAGTTTCGATAAGCCTTTAGCAAAAACTTGAGTCTAAAGTCTTCTATACTACTATGCATGATGAGAGTGTAAAAGTTTTGTTGGACTTGCCTCTATTGGATCTTTAGTGATTTAGCAAGAATGAATGAGGACGATATGTCGGCTGCTTTCTTACAGATATTAGCACAAAGGCAGGAAAACTGAGCATAGAAAAATATTCAAGAGGATGCCAGAATAATACACTTTCTTTCAAGCCCCAAACTGAATAAACTCATACTCCACGAATCGAAAACATGAGCTGAAACAGTTGCTATCTGGCATCCAGATGAAAGCACTACATTTTTTGTTTTTCTGTAGGAATTTTGTGTCACACTGAAAGTAGTGTGGACTGGATAATTGACAAAAAGCGTCATTTAAAAGCAGTTACGTTACGCTGTCTGCAATGACAGCCAAGTTACGCCCTAAATACCCTGGAAGCCGCACTTACGGCTTCACAGATTATCACAGAAAGGAGAAAGAAGGAATATGCTTGAACTTGACTGGATTCTAGAACCCTATGGTAGTGAAGGAAACAAAATTACTGATAAACTGACAAACTATAGATCTGCCGAAAGTTCTATATAATACGGGTTGATTACAGTTCGTGGGTTATGTGTACTGGAAATGAAATGGGTCCCTTGACAGAGTTCTGAGTTAGTTGCATTATAAATTCATAGAAAAAGATGAACATTTTATTCATACTCTCAGCCTTTCCGTTTCTATTCTTTTAAAATTTTTGCCTTCTCTAATGTGTTTTATCAGATCCAAAGGTAGCAAGGATATTACTTGCCTGTGCACCCAGAGCAATTACCTTCTACGGGGGTTCTCCAATCTATTACCGACTTTAATCTATCTATTTCGTCTTTAGATATGCCCAAAAAGAGAGCGTGACGTTGGTGCAAGGACATAATCCTTGTTCATCAAGTGGACTACGCGAAACCAGACCAAGGTCTGTTAGAGGATATGAGACCTATAGCTGATACCTCTGGGGCCAACCACAAGTGTCACGGTCACTGCGACCAAACGAGGTCTACGAGGTCCCAAGCCCGTCTACGACACTAGAATCTCCTCAACCCTTTGAATGTAGGATAGAATTGATCTTGTCGAACTTTTGATGATTGAAGCTGGTGTTGGGAAACTCAGCAAAATGTGTTTAAGGCAATGCCTGGCCAAGGCCGGATATTCGCAAAATATGTGGATCGATGTATCGTCCTCCTCCAGACAGAGTCTACACTCCGTGTCAGAGGTTAGTCCCATTTTGTGGAGGTGGTATTTTAATAAAGAGTCAGTCATTTAATTTGTGCTTTGGTGACGAAATGACGCTGCCAAATTGTCAATATGCTCTGGAACTTGCAGGTACAAGATGTTGAATAATTAATGGATGGCGCCACTGTATAAGCCCAGATAAATACCATACCAGAAACTATTTAAACACAATGTATAATTTAGTTTTAGTTTAAAAATTGTTCAAATTTTTTGTTGGTTTTTTTTTCTCTCTCTCCTAAAAAAAAAAAATTATTCAAAATATCCCTTCCAAAAAATTGCAGCATTACTCAATACATACATTATTATAGCCCTACGTATGCAGAATGAAGTAAATCATGATAAATACATTTTTAAAGTTTCTTAAGACGAATTAATTAAGCAAAGTTAATACAAAAAAAAAAAAAAAAAACTAAAAAATAAAAAATAAAAATTAAACATTTACATTTAGAGTTAAACAATTTAACAAATTATATACCATTGACATATAGTATAAAACACATATACATATATAAAAAACAAAAAAAAAACAAAAAATCTTCTTTTTCATTACACGATATATATTCAAGTGCTTCTTACATAAATAAAATAAAAATATAAAATTAAAAAAAAAAAAAAAATAATAATAAAAATTAAAAGGAAAAAAAAAATCATTAAAAATAGTACATATACATTATATTATAATATTACGAGTACTATATACTTAAAAATAAGTATTATATATACATAATATATTATTAACGATTATATATATATATATTATACATAGAATATATACTTGAAAAATTAATCGCTTTAGAGTTAAAAAAAAAAAAAAAAAAACACACACACACACACACAAATTGATTGAATAATGAGCAAATGAAAAAAAAAAATAAAAATAAAAAAAAATTATTAAATAATAATTTGTTTTCATATTAAAAACAAACAAGAAGAGAAAAGAAAATTATATCTAATTCTATTAATAATATTAAAAATAATTTGTTAAATCGAATATTGTAATTGGAGCATTTGAGGTGAGGCAATCCGTATAAGAGTACAGTATAGACAGACTATTACATCTACAATTATGCATATAAATAACAACAACAACAGCACTCAATTGATTGTCACCGCCAATCTTTTCTATTATGCTGCTAAGCTCGAATCGATCATTTTCACACATATGCTAAAAATAATAATTATAATAATAATAATAATAATAATAATAATAGAAAAGCAACAACAACAACAACAACAAAATAACATAAAAACGATAGAAACGCATACTCTTGACCTTTTTTGCCATAACTTTATATTACTTATATACATACTACATACAATACATACATATACTATATATACATACTATATATAATATATATATATATATACTAGCGCAATGATGAAATTATAATTAACAACAACAACAAAAAAAAATATATATAAAATTATTATGTTAGCATTTCACAAAACACACTGAAATGCATTAATAATAGAAGAAGAAGAAGAAAATTAAACAACTTTTGTAAATACATATTATTTAAAGAGACAAACAACAACAAAAAAATTGGAAAAAAATAATAAATAAATTGAAAAATATATAATAAAAAAAAAATACTGGTTTTTCCTTTTTTTATTGGATTAAACTTTTGCTTAGTCCTCTTTCCGGCCGGTTAGCTTGATCTTCTTTCTCCATAAATGTATGGTGTGAGTACTGGCGGACTACATGGAAAGTACAGCGCTTCTGATAAAACCACTAAGCAGGTCTCAAGCACACATACAGAGCTGGCAAATCCATTGAAACGGCCCTGCACGAACTCGTAGCCGAGAGAGAACTGTCTTGTGCAGGGATATCTATGATTACTTTTATCGATATACATAGAGGGTGCCTTCGATAAGGGTGGTTTTGATAAACTAAGGATGGCCCTTGCTACTCGTGACGTCAACCCAACAGCATTATAAGGTGGGTGGACAGCATGCTGAGGAAAAGGGCAATCAACTTTCAAAAGGGGAGTTACAGACTCAGAGGTAGGGTAGCACAATGGGGCGTACTATCGCCCATCCTTTGGAACATCACGGTCGATTCCCTACTCCAGCTTCTGGACTCAAAAGGCATACACACCGTCGGGTATGAAAGATGACATAACGGTAACGGTGAGCGGTAAGTTCCTGGACACAATTTGTATGATACCATGAGAGGTGCACTCAAAATGGTTGAACGATGGTGCACCGAACAAGGTCTCTCCGTAAATGCTAGTAATTCGAAAACACTACTCTTTACTAAAAGGAGGACTGGACTAACAATAGACCCCCTTAGGCATCAACGTCTCCAAGGAAGTAAAGTATCTAGGTGTCACAAAAATTCGGGAACCAAGTTTTACGTTGCGTTTTGAGAACAAATTCCACTCTAATAACCGGACGCAAACACTTTGTTTTTTCCTATTTTTCTGTTTTCATCAGCTCTCGCTCAGCGGACGCGGATCTCTTGATAACGGACAAGCAAAATATATGACTGAACGAAAATGTAAAGAAAACAATAAAAACCTTTCATAAGCGGACGCGTCTCTTTTTATGGAATAATTAAACAGAACAGCCGCAAAAAATCGTACGTTAACATTAACGGAAGCTATGTGCAACAATTTATAGTATTTTTGCATGAAAAGAATGCAAATTATGAATCATTTAATTTGTAAAATTTACGAAATGTTTCGACTAAACAAAAAAATGGAAATCTTAAATGCGATGATGAAGAAAATTTTGTGTATTTGTGCTCAGGGAAAGAGGTTGGTGCTTTAGAATACTCTCTCCAACATATCGGCCGGTATCTCATGAATAAATTCTTCAATATTGGCTTCCAGTGCGCCAGCCGTTGAGGACTTGTCGCTATAGACATGATTCTTAACATAGCCCCACAAAATATAGTCTAAAGGCGTTAAATCACACGATCTAGGCGCCCAATGGACCGGCTCCAAACTTGAGATAAACTGTTCACTGAACTCGCTTTACAATTGGGCCATTGTTTTGCGTGCTGTGTGGCATGTGGCACCGTCTTGTTGAAACCACATGTCAGTCAAGTCCAGTTCTTCCATTTTGGGCAAAAAAAATTTTTGTAATCATCGCACGGTAGCGCTCGCCTTTCACAGTAACGTTCCTGCTTTCGTTGTCTTTGAAAACAGTGCATTTTTCGAGATGCATTGTCAGGCAGTTCTTGCAATGCTTCTGCAATGCTGCTCTTCACACCAAATACGGAAATTTTGATTGTTCCATTTGTTGTATATCCATTCAACCAGAAATGAGCACCGTCGCTACACACAAGAAATTCCCCGATGCACTTTCTTAACCGAGCATGAATTTTGATAATAAAATTCAATAATCTGCAAGCGTCGTTCGTTTGTAAATCGATTCATGGTTAAATTATAGACCAAACTGAACATGTTTGACAGTAAAATGTTACACGAAAACAGCTGAGCTGCCAGAAACAGTGTTGCCAAAAAGAAAGTTGCCAAAAATTCGCTGTGTATTTGGCTAAAAAATCACAAATAGCTATTGTTCGTGAGCTCAAACACTTCGAAGTGAATAATATGATTGTGTATCGTACCATAAATTGTTACAATGATACAGGCCAAACACCATGATGGTGGACGAAAAAAGCCAAATCACCTGAAATGGTTCGGAAAATGAACGTTCGACTTGAACGAAATCCACGTCATAGTGGCCAAAGTAATGAAAATATCCAAGCGAAGCATCCGACGCATATTCCAAAATGAGCTCAAGGTAAAGTCTTACAAGTTCCAAAAGGCACTCAATCTTACAGCAAAGAAACAAAAAGTTACACTCGAAAGAGTATCTCTGATGAGAAAAATTTCCCTACTGAGCGGTTTATAAACTCTCAAAATGATCGTGCTTACTTAAATGAGCGCAATTCCGATAATTTGAGACTACGAATGGCCACCCGAAGTAATTTTCCATCTCAAGTAATGGCATGGGCATTACTGTGACCGCCGATGGACGCTCTCCAATCGTTTTGGAGTGCAAAGTGAAGTCTAAAAAATATGCCAATATGGATGTACTGAAGCCATTGTTAGGGAATGGGCCAAAATATCGGAAGATCACATTCGTGAAACATGCAACTTATTTTTTATAACATACATATGATATTTGAAATATTTAAGATTACGAGTCATGAAATTCATTCATTTTACAGTCTGTAGATGCAGTGCGAGATTTTAAATAAAACAAGCAACTATATAGATGTATTGTATATATTTATATTATTTCATTAAATGCAAATTTATTTTTCATTAATTTTTTTTTGTATTACTTTTCTTTTGTTATTATACAAATTTGTTGAAGTTTCGATTTAAAATGTTTTTCGATTTTTCGAAAAACAAAATTATAAAACATCGATACGATTATGAGAGTTACGAGCGAGTATACTACCTACATGTGACATGAGTACATAATACATACAATTAAAATGCAATACTATGTATGATATGAAGAAGTATACAAGGGCTGTCCCAGAACTACCCGACCTGACATATAGATGACGGCAGTAGACTGAAAAAAAAAAATTACTTTGGTGAAAAGTGGCAACCTTATAAAACATATCGTTTAAGTTTCAAGACACCACGTTGTGGCCTCAGTGAATTTGTAAACATGCAAAAAAATTGGTCACCGTTATGTAATTCAATCCAACGAATATTAAAGCCGAACTACATTCTACTCTGGGGAAGTCTGCTCCTTCGTTTACGACCATAAAATATTGGGTGGCAGAGTTTAAACGAGGTCGTACAAGCTGCCAAGACGAACGCCGTAGTGGTCGACAAATTAAGGTGGCCACGCCAGAAACGGTTAAGAAAATTCACAAAATGGATGATCGCCGGCTGAAGGTGAGGGAGCTAGGTGAAATTACAGGCATTTCAAAAACTGCTATACATCATATATTGACTGAAAATTTGGAGATGAAAAAGCTGTGTGCAATATGGGTGTCGCGTTTGCTCACAATAGAACAAAAACAACGTCGTGAAGATGTTTCTACAGAGTGTTTGGCGATGTTTCACAGTAATAAAGCCGAGTTTTTGCGTCAATTCGTAACCATGGATGAAACATGGGTCCACCACTTCACACCTGAGACAAAGCAGCAGTCAAAACAGTGGACTGAAAGGGGAGAATCGTGTCCAAAAAAAGGCGAAGACAGTTCCATTTGCAGGCAAGGTTATGGTTAAAGCTCGAATTGCTTCAGCACGCACCTTATTCGTCAGATTTAGCTCCTTCGGATTATTTTCTATTTCCAAATTTGAAAAAATGGCTTGGTGGTAGAAAATTTGCGCAAACAATGAAGAGCTGGAGTCTGCGGTATATGGCTATTTTAATGAGCTAGACAGTTCATACTATAAACAGGATATCGAAGCTATAGAATATCACTTGAAAAAGTGTATAGAGCTAAAAGGAGATTATGTTGAGAAAGAAAGAAAAATTTTCCCAAATTTGTTGTGTTTTCTTTGTTAGGTAGGGTAGTTTTGGGACCGCATTCGTATATATGGTATATCTACATACCTACATAGTTACTATCAGAATCTAGAAACGAAAATAAGATTGTAAATTTTTATTTTATGCATTTTTTTTATTATTAGCTCATTTTTTTGTTTTTTGTTTTGTTTTTTGTAATTATAAGTAGGACGTAATATCTACTCGTATGCATATAAATTTTAAATTTAATCATTTTTGCTAAACTATTACTACATGCTATACCTTTATATAGTTTGTTATTATTGTAAATATATACGATCATATTGTGGTATTAAAATTATTTTTTAATTATAATTTTAATGTTTTTTTCGTAAAACTTATAATACGTAAATATTGCAATGAGTTTTTTTCTTCTTTTTTTCATGAGTGTGAGTAGTGTAGGAGCAATTTTTATATTTACAATTGTTATAAAAATTTTACATTTCAGATTAATCTCTTCTCATAACAAAGATATCAATTGACAAATCAAATTCAACTCTTCACAAACCAAATACACCATTGTAAATCAAATTCACCTTTTCTCAAACCGAGTACCCTCCATGAGAAATCAAATTCACCTTTTTGAAACCGAGTACACTCCATGACAAATCAAATTCACCTTTTTTCAAACCGACTACCCTCCATGAGAAATGAAATTCACCTTTTTCAAATCAAATTCACCTTTCTCAAATGAATTGCAACCTCTTTTGCCATTGATGATCAGTTTCTTACAAATGAAAGGGTGAATTTGATTGGTTAAAAAAAAAATTATCAATTTGAAAAATAGATAAGTGTGCTTCGAAAAATGTAATTTGGTTTTTAAAAGGGTTCATTTGATATGGAAATATATGAATTTGTTTTGCAAAAGGATGCATTGGTTTGGGAATGTGGTGAATTTGAAATTGAAAATCAATAATTATTATTATTTTCATTACTTTTTGCTTTTATTTTTGTTTGTTTCGGTTTTTTTTTTTTACTATTTTATACTTAATTTGATTTGAAAATTGGTTTTTACGCAATCGAGATGTTTTATTTTTCCAAAATTTTTCATTTTTATATTTTAAAATTCGACTTTAATATGTTAACGCAATTAATCAATAATTCCAGGGATGTTAAACACAGATTTAAAGCATTTTTGATTTGAAAATTGATTTTTACGTAATCGAGATGTTTTAATTTTCCAAATTTTTCATTTTTATATTTTAAAATTCGACTTTGATATATTAAACGCAATTAATCAATAATTCCAGGGATGTTAAACACAGATTTAAAGCATTTTTTTGTTAAAAAAAATTAACTTTTGTAAAATAAAAATTTTATACATCATGATGAATTTTGTTGACAAGTTGACAATTGAAATATTTCATTATGAGGAAATTAATGGGAGAATATTGCAAACGACCCCCCAAACAGAGGATGATCGGTGGGGTCCATATAGGTCATCTGATTCGATTAATCTCTAAATAATAAATAATACATTTTATCAAAAATTTGCTTCATCGGCAGCTATAAGGATTATAGCTGCCGAATTCAGGAAATTAACGTAGATTCCATCTCTGAAGAAGTACTCTTCTTTGGAGGTGATTCCATCATCAAGCCGAATATTGATACTTTCAGAATCAGAATTAAATCAGCAGTGCAGCGAGAATTGGCTACATTGATCGAAAACAAGGAGTATTGATCTTCCAAGTATATTTTTCAACTTATCATATTCTATTCACCCATTCTGGTTGTTTTTTCTTCAATAACTCGCTGAAGGAGTTTTCAGATTTTTACTTT
This sequence comes from Megamerina dolium, assembly GCA_963854835.1. NCBI lineage: Eukaryota > Metazoa > Arthropoda > Insecta > Diptera > Megamerinidae > Megamerina > Megamerina dolium. Next base: position 3,446,951 of record OY978529.1, read on the forward strand.
GCATGTAATTTTGCGCTAGTAAAGCAACATGAAGTCTAGGATTATCATGATGGAAAATCAACCCATTATATCTACTAATGGGGTGCTTTAAAATAATCATTTGTTGTAGATGGGCATCGCCAGCACTACTTTCAGATGGTTTGAGCTACTTTTAAAATTCTATACCTACAACTTTCTTAGGTAGCCAAATCACCACTGGCGACGGCGCTAATACCGACACTGAGTACAGAATTACGAAAGCCTTCGATCATCCTTCGTCATTCTTAAAAGTATATGGTACTCTAAGCAGCTAACCACCAGGACAAAATTATTCGATTTTCAATTCAAATGTGAAGTCTGTACTGCTGTATGTACAGCACGTGGTTCGTAGCGGCCTCAACTACAAAAAAGCTCCAAAGTTTTATAAACCGCTGTTTAAGAGCTATACTGCGCATATGGTGGCCAGATAACTGGATTTCAAATGACGAGCTTCTTACTTGAAGCGGCCAAAGGCCGGTTGAGATTGAAATACGCAAACGAAACGGGAAATGGATAGGCCATACAACCCGTAATCCTGCGACTGACATCAGCAGAATGTCGCTAGACTGGAATCCGCAAGGCTTTCGCCGAAGAGGACGGCCGAAGAGAAGGTGGAGAAGAAGCCTTTTTGGCGAATTCATGACATCTGACGACTCGCTCACCTGGTCGCAGATAAAGTCAAAAGCTACAAATCAACCACAATGGAATTTACTTGTATCGGCACTTTGCGTACCCAGCCGGAGCGATAGCAAATAATAATCAAATTTCATATCCCATTGGATGGTTAGTTGGTTGTTACATTCGACAGCTAACCTTTGATGGAATCACCAAGTACTGAGAACCTACCAATGCTTGGTATTTGCAACTGACGCCAGCTAGCGAAAAACCAGAGACGTCTGACGAAGTAAACTAAACGAAGTAACATAAATAAGAATCGGGTATTAAATATTCCCCGATGCTGTTCCAATTTCATCCCCCCCACTGCAGAATCGACAGTTTTCATTTGAAATTACTGTCAGTCTAAGACAGTCGTTAGTGGTTTGTGTGTTGCCCTTCCGATCCGTAAGTCGTGGATTCAATCCCCGGCTGAGGGAACTTTAAAATATCCCATCACTCGATATTTTTTCTTGTTGTGACCATAAGAGTTGGTCATCTTCCCAAGACTTGCTCTCATTGCAGAATCGATAGTTTTCATTCGAAAATACTCTCAGTTTCGACAGTCCCCAGTGACTAACGTGTTGGCCTTCTGATCCGAAGATCGTGGGTTCAATCGCCGGTTGAGGCAAGTTTAATATCGAAAAGATTTTCCTTTTGAACGGTGCCCACCTGTCAGCAAGTAATTGGCAATTTGGCTGAAGTGCATTTTTTTGGGCCTTGGTTTACCCCCCAAAAAACACAAAATGCACCAAAATGCATTTCCGATGTTCAGAAACCCTAAAAAAACTTTTTTTTTTTAAATTATAGAAAATTTGCCCAGGGGGTTATTCACCGAAAAAAATGGGCGCCCCTGCTTAAAAATCGATAAAGCCGGGCTCTTCACTTAAGTTTTTAAAATTTAAAAAAAAAAAATATTTGATATTAAAAATATCAAATTCGGGGTCCTTGGCACAAACACTATTAAGTAAGGCCCATAAAATGCACTTATTCCGGCAGTAACAACTTCCCATGAAAAATGCTTCTTAAAGAGCTCTGTGACAAAGTTAAAAAAAAAGTGATCTCGCAAGGGTTCTACCGTTTGGAACTTGAAGTACTCGAAGAGAAGCTCGGTGGTATCGCAATGGGCCTTTCTGGCCTAAGTCCAATAGAATCTAAGAATCCAATAGAATTAGAGCCGAATAGGGATGTAATCTGGGTCAAGTGTTTGACATTGAGCACCATCGAAATTACTCTTTTTTTTTTTTTTGCAAAGTAAATAATGCAGTAAGCGCTCTCTCAACTTTTGTAAATGCTTTACGACTAAGTTAACCATCCAATATTTGTTGTGAAATTATCAAAAAGGTAAAAGGACATAAAATGAATTGAGCAACATTATTTTCGAACATACAATATTTTTCATTATTCGGCTTTGTGTTGCGACTTCAGCCTTGAAAGAGCAAAAAATCAAATATATTTAAATGAGCTGATAAAATTGAAATATTTATGACGTCACTTACTTAAATTGCTTTATTTTTAACGTGCTCTGATTGTAGTTTTTGTAGTCTTAGTTTGTTGGGTCATGGCACAAAGCCGCATAACTCAATAACTAAGATATTGGTTCCTTGCGATTAGGGCCACTCGTACAACTACTAATTTTTATTAAGTATTTTTTTTCACTGAACATTTCTTAATAATTTATGCCTCAAAAATGTTTTTTTTACAATACATTACTTTACGTAGAACAATTTTGAACACATTCCTCATAAGTAGTTACTATACAGTACTGTAGTAAAATTAAGCAGTAGGTAGAGTAAGTAGAAAAAGTAGTAGATATGAGTAGTAGTGAGTAATTGAGGGAGAGAGAAAAAAAAAATAAAACATTTAAATATTTTACAAGAAACTTTTACTATATTTTCGTTTTTTAAGAATAAATTTTTTCCTACAAGATCTATACATGTAAAGAGATAAGTAGATGAAGTTGTCTAGCAGATAGTAAATAGTATATAGTATAATAGTACAATTATATTCTTCGGTAAATCGTAATTAGCTTAGGTTTCTAAATCATTTCATATTGTGCCTCTACCACGCCATCGATTTTTTTTATATTTTTCTTTTTTAGATAACATGCATTCTATTTCGTTTATTTAAGTATAATTTGTTTTGTTATACATCAAACATTTTATAAACAATTTTTTAATTTATTTTTATTAAATTAATATTAATTTTTTTTTTTTATCTAAATTATATCACAATAAATTGAAAATGAAAAAAATAAGCAAAAGTAAATTAGCCCGATATTTTGTAAGACGAATGGGTGAGTAAATAGAGTAAATTGATTAATCTGACATATTTTGAGTTTCACTTTTGATGGAAATTGGAACTTAAAATTAGTTAAATATTCCAAAGTACACAGTGTGCTTTAAAGGTTTTCAAATTGGTGCTTAAAGTACGCTTACAGAGTGGCCTGCAGCAAAAGCACATTCCATTGTCCATTGTTCATTGTCAATTTTGATCGAAAATGAAACTCAAAATATACTTGACAAATTACTAAATCGTAACTTTTCTTCATAATTTTCATCTTACATAATTATGACTTGTAAGAGGGCCTTGTGTACAGGCAGGGCATGCATATAATATGAATGACAATCAAATAAGGCATTGTTTGGAACATTTGGGGAGTATGCTATGACTATGTAAAGCAGCGAGATTTGAGCATGCCGATGATGATGAAAATGCTATTAATACTCCTCTCAATTTATATGACGAAATTGACGACACATAAAGGCTTCCCTATAAAGTTCACATGATTCTAGATTGATAGTATATGTGAACCAAACCGGTTGAGACTTTCTATCTCCATCGCTTATGTGGGCTCTCCTACAAAAATTACATTTTTATACATTTCGAACCCACTGCTATTCGAGTGCCCCTAGAAGTGTAAAATATATATCACCAACCCAACATATTTACCACTACTCCCCTACAAAATGCACATAAAAGCATCTGAAAACCGATTAATAATACCTTAAGCTGCCTCGGAATCGCCTCTATAGCGAGAAAATATATGCTCTACCCCGATTAAGTTATCCTCGCCAACATTTCTTCCAGACTTATTTCACCACATTCGCCTCTTATGGGGGCTTCTCCACAAAATTGTTAATTTTACATCATAAATATATCAATTTTGTATGGAAGTCTCCCTAAAAATATAAATTAAGGGGGTTGGTTATACATTTCAGCGCTCTAATAGCGATTACCGGGCAAATGTGGAGCTCGTTGCAGATTTTCTAATTCATTTTATAGGTAAGCTTCCTTAAGGAGTAAAGTAAGAAAGTAAGTGTGTTCAGCGAAAATGTTAGGTAGTAAAAATTAATGAGGGTCGCTCATATATTTGAACACTATATATTCACCCTTGCAGCGGTGGAAGCGAAATTTTGTATGAAAACATTAATTTTGTAGAGTAGCTACTCGAAGCGGTAGCGGAAATAGGTTATTAGGACGTTAAGACAAAATGTTGGGTAGAAAATTAATAGTAATTAATTAATAGTAAAATTAATGAGGGTCGCTCATATATTTGAACACCCTATATTCACCATAGCAGCGGTGGAAGCGAAATTTTGTATGAAAATATTAATTTTGTAGAGTAGCTCCTCGAAGCGGTAGAAATAGGTCATCAGGATGTTAAGAAATATGTTGCTTAGAAAATTAATAGTAAAATTAATGAATCGCTCATATATTTGAACACCCTATATTCGCCCAACTAGCGGTGGGAGCGAAATTTTGTGTAAAAACACTAATTGTGTAGAGTAGCTCCTCGAAGCGGTAGAAATAGGTCATCAGGATTTTCAGAAAAAATTATTTGGGGGTCAATCATACATTTTAACCCTTTAGGAGTGCTTCTGTGTATTTTATTTTGAATTTTAATAATTTTTTTTTTTTAGGTTAGAAACGAACTGTTGTACTGACCGAGTCAAATTAATCTTGAATTCGAATTCAGCGGGCTCAAAAACGTATAGTAATCTTTTTATTGTCCGCTGAAGAATACTTTTTTTTTTTTTTTATTATTCATGTGGCGGTGTTCATAATTTTGTTCATGCGTCATAAAATAAATAATTAAAAAAATTTAAGAGATAAATTTGTTTAGATTTCTATTAAATAATAAATTTAACTAAATACATAAATAAAATATGAAGAGTTTTAGCAAAATGAAAGTGGAGAGAAATACGAAAAATCAGGGGAAAAGATGTCAACTATCCAAATGATAGTATTCGTCATCACAATTCACAAAGTTGAATTGTTGATATTACATATTTTTGTCATTTTGAAATTAGTATGACAATTGTCAAATCTTTAGGTAATATATGATGGTGCTACTTGAATAAACATCATTTAATGTATTCACAGCAGACTCCCCATTGTGTTCCTTAGTTTTTCTCAATATCAAAGAAGAAAGGCACAATTAATTTAATTTAAATTAATTGCCTATATTATTTTTATATATGTAAATTGCACAGACAGACTGACAACAAACTATGTTTAAGTAGTAGTATCTCAAACTAAACAGAATTTTTTTTTTATATATAAAATAGAACAATAATTTTTTTTCGTTTTTCGCGTTTTTGAATAATGCTAATTATAATAATAATAATATGAATATGAATATGAATATGAATAAGAATAATGACAATAAGTAGTGAAATAAATAGTAAACAAAATTTGTTTAAATATAATTTTTACAATTTTTTATAATTCAAAGACGAAATGACATGCCATATCGCCTTACATAATAGTGTAGGTATTAAAAGGATTGTTTACAATTGGACACATTACTTATAAACTATACTTATATTCTTATTAATAATATAAATAGTACAAAACAAATATACAAATGAATAACAAATAGTACTAATACAATCCTATATACGCATTGAGTGTGTATGTATGTGTTCATGGTGAGTGACGTCAACGCACTTCAAAGCACTTGTTGATATTTTGAGTGATATATAAATGTAAAATATGCAGCATCAGCTATATTTTGAATATGATAAAACACAAATCATAGAGGAGTTCAGAGGTAGTAGAGCACGAAATGGAAATAAAAACGTAACGATAATTTGTCAGTGAAGTGAATTGAGTTATGCATGCTTCCAAGCATTCATTCTATATACATAGAGTTCCATTATTTCGAATAAGGAACGTTTAATGAATATAATTTTGCTTTCTGCGTTTATATTTCCCTTCCCTTCCATATAATGCCTTTCAAGCATTTGCTCTTCTATCCTCCCTCTTTGACCATATGCTTCAGGGGCCTGTCAAACTCAATTTGAGATCCTTCATTGTCACTGACTGTCCTCTGCCATTTAATATCACAAATGTACTTTCAACACAGCAATGTGATAATTGAAATTGAATCTTCAATATTCAATACTCATTATCAGCATTATCATTGTTGTCGAACACTACTCTCGATTGTGTTTTTGTTTGTTTAAATCATAAAGAACGTTCGAACTAGCGAACGATTAAGGATCGATCGAAAATGATCTTTTCAACCTTGATCGACAATTGTAGACAAATTAGGAGGAAAAAAAAAAAAAAAATACAAAATAAACGAACAAAAACTGCCTACAATCCATTCGACATTCGAACTACATACTTTATAACAGGTTGTTGCAATTATTTCTCTCTTTTGCTTTCGATTATTATACGATGTTGCTGATGCTACTGCGGCTACTGCTTGCTTGCTCATTTAATACTAACTTTTACTAAGTGCTTTCTTTTTTCTTTGTACTAAAATATCATAGAATGGATTATGGCTGATCGATTGTGTTAGACGTTTAATCCATTCCTGTTGATCTTCATCGGTAGCGGCAGACATGCGATAAACAGTATGTTTACCTTCAACAACCTATAAAAAAAAAGAGTAAATAATAATTCATTAAAAATGAATCAATCAATTAATTAATCAATTAATCGATCGATCGGTCAATCGATCGACTGCCTTACCTTGCCCTCTGAATCAGTCTTACATGCTTTAATAATATCAGCTCCACCAGTTGCAAATAATTCGAAACAATGCGGTTTACTACGATCATGTATCTCACGTACTGATATATTTTCCAATGGTATTATACCACGTGGCTCCTTATCAGTTGTATATTCAAAATAATATAAACAATTATCGTTCAATATGAACCAACGTCGTTTCCATGATTTATATCTGTAAATTGTCAATGAAAATTCATTATTATTTATTGCAATAGTATTATGCAATTCGACAATCAACTAACCTGCCACCCTGTTTCCATAGCCAACCCTCTTTATCAGGATTGAAAAATGTATGCATTAAATCATTGCCATCATCTTGTGGTATTTTAAATGGTTCCGTCCTTATTGATTCATATAACGACTCCAATAGTCCACGTGGCAAATCACCACCATTGTTAATACCACGATTCATTGAAATGAATTGTTCAACGGTGGGTTTGTCTTTTACCTGAGAAGAAAAAGAATACATTTTTGTGTTATTTTAAATATTTTTTCAATAAAGACTTAATTTATTAATAAATTATACTACAACTTCATCTTAAATGATCAAATTTAAATATCATTAATGCTCAGAATGATGCATTTATATTATAGTTCGAATCTGTTATGTAAAACGAAGTGACATTTATCGATTAGAACGATTTGTCAATAACAATGTCCGAAAACAGAGTTTCGCACATAGTTTTGTGCATGAAAAATGTTTCTAAAATAATAAAAGTTATAACTTTGGTAATACGCAAGTTTCGATAGCCTACACTTTAATAGATAGAAAGACAATTCTTCGAAAACAAACATTTCTGCTGAAGCTAGGCATAGTTTTCTTTCAATCGCTGTCAATTTTAAACATATTTGCTTGTTAATAAAAAAATAAATTGTACAGTTTTACATGTACTTGGGGGAAAATGTAGCTGGCATATAGGTGTGTTTCTAAACCGATTTCGGCAATTTTCGAACTTGTCCATTCATTCGCAAATGTAACCATATGTGCCATAGTTGCGGCTTGATTAATTTATATTTTTGTGCGAAAAAAATTCAAAAACGTTTGTATGGGAGGTAAACATAGTTTTTATCCGATTCAGCCCATTTTCGAATATGTCAATTACTTAGTAAATATAAATATATGAACCTAGGATCCGTTTGATACCTTTAAATTTTCTTGAGAAAATGTCTCAACAAACACATTCGGATGCATGGGATTATATGGGAGATGGGCGAGGTTTTTATCCGATTCAGCCGATTTTCGAATATTTCAATTGCTTAGTAAATATAAACATATGAACCGAGGATCCGCTTGATAGCTTTATATTTTCTTCAGAAAATGTCACAAAAAACATATACGGAAGCATGGGATTATATGGGAGGTAGGCGGGGTTTTTATCCGATTCAACCCATTTTCGAATATACCAATTACACCAACTTTATATACCAAGATACTTAGTTCGATGGCTTTAAATTTACGGTAGCAAAGTATGGAAACATATATTCAATATTATATTTTTATATAGAAGTTATGCGGGGTTTTTATCCGATTTGGCCCTTTTTCGAATAAATCAATCACTTAATGAATTTGCGAACCGAATTTTCGCTTGATTACTTTATATTTTTGTGTGAAAAGTGTCAACACTTAATTACGGAAGCATGGGTTTATATGCAAGGTAGGCGTGGTTTTTATCCGATTACGTAAATTTGCGAATATACCAATTGTACGATCAAACTAAGTTTATATATCAAGTTTTAGTTCGATAGCTTCGATAGATTCGGGAGCAAAGTGTGAAAATATACAATGAACAGTATACTTTTGTATGGGAGATAGACGTAGTTTTATCCGATTCAGCAGGCAAATGGCAATTCTTCCGGCAGTAACAATTTGCCATGGAAAAGGTTCTAAACAAACTTTGTGACAAAGCTCAGAAAAAGTGATGTCGCAAGAGTTCCGCCGAACCGACTAAAATAAGTAGGAGAAGCTCGGCCAAAGAGCCCTTCGGGTCATATAAGTGCCACATATTTATTGTATTTTTTTATTTATTTTACAACAATTTTCGAATATATCAATTTAATGATGACATGGTTGTGTAGTCAATAAACAAATTCAAAGCAGCTGTTTTAGCAACACCACCTTATTAAATGTTGCATCTATTAAATATAAAGTGTCACAGAAAAAAAAACAACAATAGAATATCACAATAAATTTATTATATTTAGAATAATGAATCTGTCTTCTAATGTTGATCTTACACTGCAAATCATATTAAATTATGATGTTGCTCACTAATGATGCCGATGATATTAATGATGATCATTATGGATTAACATGAATACTCGTATAATAAAAGAAATACATACATATATAATCAAATTTTTGGCACTTTTAATATGCAAGATGTTAAACAGATTTAACATACATTAAGGCTAAACAAAGGAAACAATACTCGTAAATTAAAATCAGTGTGTGCGATGCGATAAGAGGGGGAAAAAAAAAAGACGAAATATAAATAAAAATGCTGAATTTAATAAGACGCAACAGCAATTTCAATACAGAATGGCAATCTAAATTTATATTTGGATAATTGAGCACATCACAGATATCTAGATAGATAGGCAGATAGGCTTATTGGATCGACATTGGTACGGAGAGAGGGAGTGTGAGAGATAGCGACTTGTGCATAAATGAACATATGCAGACATATGAAGAAATTAATAATAATTTACATTCGACTATAGTATTCGACACAATAGTCTGTATAATCTTGACCTATTTATAGAATTAAATAGTTTATACTATGTAGTGCAAGAGCAGCCCGCTAAATCATCAACCCACTGTGTGCTATATGCATACTATTTTAATACTCATCTCTAGTAAAAAGCTCCTATAGCAAAGATTCATAATGCAAAATTGTCTATTTGAAGAAATTTAATGGATGAACGCATTGATCGTTGAAATGCTTGAATGAATGAAATGAATTGTTGTAGTAGTTTTCTTCTTCTATAGCAGTATGCTTCAATTATTTAAACAACAAGAAATGTACTAGACGAGCAGATGTAATTACAAACTAAAGCTTGTCAGCTAAATATATAATAATTTATATTTCAAATTGACTATGCCACATTTTATTTGCAGCATATAATAAATAATAATCATTAGAAATAAAACAGTAAGACAAAGCTGCTTCGTCTCACTTGTACCACCGACACTGTGGGAGTACTTCTTCACATCCCTCCACTTCCTATCCAAAATGAAAATGAAGCCTGCCTCTCAGCCTTAAGGCTGCAAGGTATCTCCAGTAACAAAAGTGGAGGAAACTTTAGAAAACTTTGCCAATAGCCCCATTTTGTTTAACGAGGACACACTGGGCTCAAAAATATCATACTTCCGACACTTCGAAATTGTTATAAGCGAAAGAGAAGCAAGAAGAAAAGATTCAATCACCTTCAAGCAAGGCTCAAAAGTCTGGTGTCACGGACAAGTCGAAGCTGGAAGATGGTGGAACGGAGGAGGGAATTTATGGCCCCAAATTCCGACAATCAATCCCAATGGGTTTTTAACTAACAATTTTCCAAGCGGAAGTCCATGCTATTGAAATATGCATGCGGGAGTGTCTTCGAAGAAAGATGCAAGTTTACCACATTTATATATTATCAGAAAGCAGCTTTAAAAGCTCTTCAATCTTTCACAATAATTTCTAAATTAGTAGATGAATGACTCATCATCCTAAGTGAGCTAAAAAATCTAAATACTGTAGTATTAAGGTGGATACCTGGGCATGGAGGACACGAGCGGAACGAAATAGCTGATAAACTAGCCAAAATGGTCGTTGAAAAACCTCTGATCGACCCTGAACCCTTCTATGGTTTGGCTAGATGCCACCACCAAAGAGGTTATTTGGAAATGGAAGGAAAAGAAATTCGCTGAACACTGGCTCAATAGCGCAGGGCAACGTCTAGCATAGCGGTTTCTAATCACAAATAAAGGGATATCTAAATAGATACTCACGTTGGGTAGAGCTGATCTACGTATACTTTGTGGATATTTTACAGGCCACTGCAGCCTCAGATACCACTTAAAGAAGTTAGAACTATCTGACACTGATGTCTGCAGATTCTGCAACTTAGACATGGAAAGCTCGGAGCACATTCTCTGTGAATTTCAAACTCTTGGCAGACAAAGACTACTATATACTTCTGCTATTAGGACGCAACCACAAGAATGCTCGAAAAGTTGCCTGAAGAATTTTGAAGAGAATCAATAACGGATGGCACAATCAATAAGTTTTTCTAATACCAATAAATTTGAACTAGAGTTGTTAATAATTCGTTAAACTTTAATAACTGTAATGTCAGTGCTCTAAAATAAAGTAGATAATAAAATAGGGGAAGAAGAAATCCATTGGTTTTTTACATTAATATCAAGATCTTATTTATCATGGATTGGATTGGATCCGCTTTGGGTCAAATATGCACCATTTTGTCTTTCCTGTTGTCCAATTCTGGTTCATTTCCAGCTTCAAACGGTCTAATTGTAAGCAGTAAAGGTACGAATTTAGCATTTAGCCATATGATTGTAGCACATTATAGTACATGATTCCTTTCCAGTTCCACTCCAAAGCAAAGCAAACCCTTCCGAGTTGTTAGTTGTATTTTGATCACCGTTTCAGCAGCTTCATCGTGCTTTTTCGCACAATATGGTTTTATGTAGCATATTTGTCACATCCAGTTCCCACCCGTTTAAGAATTGGTTCAATTATGTTCCGTTTAACCAAGACTGCGCATGAGGAAAGGCATATCGTGTGAAACGCAAGAACATATTTTTGAACTTATTCTTGAATTCAGCTACATTCAGATGCTTTAAGACTGCAGATGCGATGGATCTTCAGCTTTTGGGAGACCCTGAGATCTGTGGAGCTGTCTTCAAATGTCAAAGATATGCGAAAAAATTTTGTTTGGCGGTTTTAGGTTGAGTTTAATTAATGATGCCCTAAACGCTCTCTAAGAGAGAGCTCACTTAAAGCAAAATATACCCAATTCCTAACCGCTGAATTCCTAACTATTGAAACTTTGCGAGTGGGGTGGAGAATGCCGGCATATCCTCATCTTTGAAATAACTTCCTAGTTAGCCTCAACCTACCCCAATAGCCTGGTTCAAGTTTAAATTTTCTTTAATTGATGAAATTTTCAATTATAATTCACCTGAACCGATTAGTGACCTGTATGCTTTTATATTTTTCCATCATGTACAAAAATAGACAATATTAAAAAATTGCAAAATATGAAATAATTTGCAATTTTTTAAAAAATATGTTCATTATTACATTTTAAATCAAAATAAAATGCTTCAATGAACACGTCAAACAATATAAAATTAACAAAAATAACATCTACCCATTCATGCATTTTAATAGCATCAGAGAGCCAGCCTGCAACAGCCTAAATATTGCGTATTTGTGTTTTTGTTACTTTGTGGTATTACTGTGGTGATGTTGAAATGGCTCATTTCAACAATAAATAAAGAAATAATTTTGTTTTTTCTGGCACGCGCCATAAAAAAGAAAAGGAAAACGAATGAAAATAAAAAACAATTTAACATTTTGCAATATGCGGAAGTAAATAGAAGCAGCCGGCCAGCATTACTCCCTTCTCTTATTTGCCTATAATTTCCAAAAAAAATCTATAAAACTTACCGATGGATTGTGTAGCGATGTATTGAGCATAATGATGGCAAAACTGAGCACATAACATGTATCCGTATTTGTAAATATATCCGGATTCAATTGACAATAACGCTGTGCAAAACATTCCATCATACGATCAATTTTTTGTGCTTCACCCGGCAAACGAAATGACCATAGAAATTGTCTATAAAAATTTTAAAAAAAAATCAGAAAAAATATGCAATTTTATATAAAAATCTTTAGTAGAGGACTAATGATGATGCACTTACCTTAAAGCTTGTACTAGTATGAGATTTGTAAAATCATGTAATGCTACGAATGCTTTCAGCACATCCTCATTAAAATCATTCTTCTCGCCAAGATAATCACCTGTGAAATGATGATGTTGTTCATTTGATTGTAAAATGAAATGAAAAGAAAGGAAAGGAAATGAGTGAAAATTTCCAAATTAAATTTTATTTTATTGCACTCTGTATAATATTTTGTACGAGTACGATGTAGTAGTAGTAGTAGTAGTAGTAGTAGTAGTATGTACAACTATAAATTATTGTGGTTTAACCTTGTCGAGAGAAACTTGTTTATAAATGTTTATAAACAAAAAGAGGCTGGGCAAAGAAATGGAAAATATAAATAGTACCTCGTCCTTTCACCTCAAAGTCTAAGAGTGAGAGTGTAATGTAGTATAGAAAATAAATATAAAACAAAATTTCACAAGATAAGAAACCATATGCCAAAAAACCAGTGAATTTAATAGCTTTCTAAAGAAAGAAAACACATGTAGATTAGGCTGGGTCATGCCGATGATATCAAAATTAATTTTCTCACCTCTCCCGCATCTTCACAACAAGGTATTGCTATCGTTATAAAATAAATACCTTTAACAATCATGTTGGGGAAAAAGAAATCCAATATTTTTCATCGAAAAATATGACGCAAAATGCTTGGTAAAAAACTGAGACTTTCCAGCAAAGTCTTTAGGAGATTTTTTCAGTTCAGTTGTGAAGTTGGTTGGCTGGTTGGTTCAAGTGCTGCTCGGTAGACAGAAATCGAGACTCAATTAGCACATAGAAAAGCGCCATTTTGCTACATCACTCCTGGAACCACTGAAGTGAGGCCTATACGAACCATCTTGATCCGTTAATAAACCTGCTAGTGTCGCCTGTTTTGTTTCCAGCAATTTCATTTAGGCTATTCATTACGAATTTCCCTAGAGTTCTATGTCGTAGAGCACCCTGAACTTGGGCACTCACATAGATAGTGGAAAACCATCTCCTTGGATCCATCTTGTTCGCAGCTTCGGCATCTGTCGTTGTTGTAGGGCCATCCTATTTTCTCTTTTCTTTATTACCAATTCGTCGATTCTTGACTTATCGTATTTAGGCCAAGTTGCTTTTGCTATTTTACAGGCGCCAGTTTTTAACCACCTGGTTTCTGCCTGCTTTCGATACTGTGGATAGAGCTCTCTTTTGATGGCGCTCAAGGGGTTTCCCACTCGGATTCGCTGTTAGTTACCCCTCTTTTTGCCAGTTCCTGTGACCAGGTACGCAGACGAGGTACAATGTCCATTTTGGGTGCTAGTGAGCTATTTCTTCTGAGTTCGTTATAGATGATATCAATTCCAGTAGTGCAAATTGTGAGGAGTTATATGGTGTTCTAAGAGCAAATTGCAAAAAGTTTGTGTTTCGACGATTCTGCTCGGGTGTTACGAGGGCTTCTTTTTATATAGTTTTTTTTTTTAAAAAGTATGAAAATGCATTTGATTATAATCAAAAATGGTTTTACCGTTATTCAAAGTATTCTCCATGAAGGTTTATGTACTTTTGCATGCCGCCAAACCAAGCACTTTTGTCACTCCGATTGAGACACATCCAAAATATAGTTTTGTTGGATTTGGCACGTCTTCGAAGACCCACACGGTCGATTGCTGTTTTATTTTGGGATCATACGCATATATCCATGATTCGTCAACGGTCTTTCGAAGCACCGCAATCAATTTTTTTTTTTGCACCAATCGACACGAGCCTTTTTTTAAGCGATTATAATTATGCGCTAGGTATCCAACGCGGACAAATCTTTCTAACAGCAATATCGAATGAACGGCGGTGGAACTAATGTCCAAGCATGCCTCTATCTCACGGTATGTTACATGACGATTTTTCATTATCAGTTCACGATCAGCATCGATGATTTCTGGCACAATAACCGATTTTGGACAATCTTCACGAAGGCATGAGCCTTTGAAAGAAGCTCCAAGTTTATACGAATAGACGTAGGAAAAAAACACGAAGAATCGAATTTACACTTTAGTCAAAAGAAACTAAATTCGAGCTATTTCTTATTTTGCGAAAACGATAGTGATCAAAACCTTATGAATCGGCTCAAATATTGTCCAAACTGGGATCAACGGCCAGGAGGAGGGTTTCTCTGTGTAAACGTAAATGTAAATGCCCAAAATGATTGATTCGTTATTCGACTTTTCGGATAACTTTTACAAAAGATAACTAGGCCCTATAGCGAGGTGTCGATAAATTCATTAAAACATCAAATTCGGACGCCTAAGATCAACAATAGGGCAGTTTGCAAAGCGCGCATAATTTGGCAACAGAAGAGATGTTGTGTACCATCAGGACAATGCCAAGCCACCATGCACCTCTATGGGAAATCGCCAGAAACATCACAAGCCTTATTGAAAAGTTTCGTTATATCCAAATTATTGATCCGGACCTGGCAGCAAACCATAATTTTTGATCATTGCTAGTGATAAAAAATTGCCATCAAGAGAAGATTGTAGAAATCGAAATTTTCGCCAATGGGGTCCTATGAGAAAGATGCACTGTGAAGTTGTCTCTAAAATGTCAACACAATATGACATTAGAAAGAGTTCATCTTAAACCCAAATATTTCTGTATAGGTATAGCAATACTTATTTTACGCAAGGCGATCCAAATTGATTTGGAAGTCATAATTTCTTCATCAAATATACTTAAAATGTTCGGCAGTTTATTATTATTTTCATTTTTCAATTTCAAATTCGACCCTCCCTAATGCATGTATTTACTTGTAGCGATTCGATATAGAGTACAAAATTATTGTCATTGATCTTTAGCTTTAATTAATTTTAGATACACAAATTCTAATTCAATTAATTTGAAAATTGAATTCTGTTTGTATTGAGTATTTTTGGTCAAATCTCTTCAACTGCAATTTACATTAAGCTGTTAGAAAAACAAAATCTCTCATAATTTAATCAGTCATAGCTTATATTAAATATACATAAGATGTACTTGCACTATACAATACAATTCCAATTACAATAGTACGCAATAACTTACCTATTGCTGTTTTATTGAGACCTTCGCCTTTATAAAGAAAATGCGCAACATCTTGTGGATCATGCCGCAGTAAACGATTCTCGACCAAATATTCAATTCCTAGAATTAGAAAAATGAAAACAAAAGGGAATAAGTTAATTTAATTTATTTATAGTTCCAAAAACAAATGTCGTACTAATATTAATAAAGATTTTTTTTTATAAGTACAACCTTTTAAAATTCTTAAGCGTGCAAGTATTTCGATTGATGTGAAGAAATTGCAATTACGAGTATTGCAATTAGTTATAATTATGAGATAACAAAGAGCTTCTAAATAACTAAGAAGGACTCCATCCTAATAAATATTATATATTATCGTTAAAAATATGATTACTAATGCAATTTGAGGTTTGAAAAATGTTTTTGTTACAGTTTTGCATATACGAGGGTGGTCCCAGAGCTACCCGACCTTTCAAAGAGTCGGGTAGCTTCTTTATTTTTGAACATAATCTTCTTTTTCCCTATATATTCTATAGCTTCGATACCCTGTTTATAGTATGAACTGTCTAGCTCATTAAAATAGCCATTTACAGCAGATTTTTTCAAATTTGAAAATAGCAAATAATCCAAAGGAGCTAAATCTGGCGAATAAGGTGCCGTGCTGAAGCAATTCGAACTTTAACTCATTAATTTTGGCCATCGCAATAGCGGATGTGTGAACACTTTCTTTTTCGCCAAATGCGGCCTTTTTTCTTTAATTTCATCACTTAAACGCTGCAACAAATCAGCATAATACTCGCCGTTGATTGTTTTTCCTTTTTGAAGATAATCAATAAAAATTATCCCATGTGCATCCCAAAAAACAGACGCCATAACCTTGCCTGCAGATGGAACTGTCTTCGCCTTCTTTGGACACGATTCTCCCCTTTCACTGTCCACTGTTTTGACAGCTCCTTTGTCTCAGGTGTGAAGTGGTGGACCCATGTCTCATCCATGGTTACAAATCGATGCAAAAACTCGGCTTTATTACTGTGAAACATCGCCAAACACGCTATAGAAACATTTTCACGACGTTGTTTTTGTTCTATTGTGAGCAAACGCGGCACCAATCTTGCACACAACTTTTTCATCTCCAAATTTTCGATCAATATACGATGTATAGCACTTTTCACCTAGCTCATGCACCTTCAACCGCCGATCATCTAATATCATTTTGTGGATTTTCTTAACCGTTTCTGGCGTGGTCACCTCAATTGATCGACCACTACGATGTTCGTCTTGGCAGCTCGTACGACCTCGTTTAAACTCTGCCACCCAATATTTTATGGTTGTAAACGAAGGTGCAGACTCCCCCAGAATAGAATCTAGTTTGGCTTTAATATTCGTTGGACTGAGATCTTTCAAATGAAAGTATTGAATTACATAACGGTGACCAATTTTTTCCATGTTTACAAATTCACTGAGGTCGTCAACTTTCAATGGTTCCAAAAAAAAATATACTATACAACGTGGCGCATTGAAACTTCAAACTTATGTTTTATAAGGTTGCCACTTTTCACCAAAGGAATTTTTTTTCAAACTTCTGCAACCATCTATATGTCAGGTCGGGTAGCTCTGGGACCACCCTCGTAGCATCTACCTATCGAGATTGACAAGCGTTTATCAATATTTTGAGCTTGTTAGTGGACTTGGACCACCTTATTGGTGGATGCAAGTAACTAAATTCTTTTTGTAACATTTTCAACTTTCGACGGTGTTGACCAGTCAAGGAAGCTGGGTTCTATTTTTAATTGAAACGCTGTGATGGAACTTGCGGAATCACTCCAAATGGATTGAAGGTTTCAATTTCACAATTTCTCCACTGAATACTGCCCAAATTTATCTCCATTTGGTGCCTTTTGATGGAAAAATATGTAGGTGGATTTACAGCTCTTCCGACCTGCCAAGTTTATTCACTAATTCGCTAGTTCTTAAAACAAAATTCACACATGGCTCAAAAAATACATTTTCATTTTGCAATATGATAACGATTCATAATGTAAACGCCCAAATTTTTGCCATTAGTATTATTCTAATAATAATAATAATAATTATAACGCAGCCGAGTACTCGTGCCACGTCATACTCGCGCCATATATTGTATATATTCTCGTAAATAAATTACATGAAATAGCTTAGCAGACATAAAGTAAATGTGTATGCACAATTAACAAAAAAATACCAAATTATCAGGGTGCGCCGCCCCATTGTCGAAAAGCTATTACAACACATATTTTGCCATATAAAACGGAAATTGATTTTGGCGCACATTACACATTACAAAGAACATTGAACGCATAAGTAGAAGATAAAACAAACAAATAATATTAATAATGAATAATAGCTATGTGTAGTGGCCCATTATACAAATAAATTAATAATAGAAGAAATGCCAATATGTAACAATAAAAATTATAAACAACAATTTGAATCAGACAACTGGAGCGAATGGAGTGGAGGAAAGGGCGATCCATTAAAACCATCATCGAATCGCGCCCTTTGAAACGAAACGAATTCAAATGAAGTGAATATCCTATTGTACAAGTATTTATTAGCAAATATTTTGCCTAACTAATTTGTTGCTCTACAATGAGCTTGGCGGTAGAATCTGTTTTAAATTCGAACTTGATCCTAGACCCTCTATATTGTTGCCCTGATATCAATGAATGTATTCTAACAAGGCTTAGATGTTATACATTTTCGATGACGAAAAAGAATCCTCAGCTATCTTGATATTAATCAATCAATAAATTCACTCAAAATATATGATACTAGAGACAACAGTAATCACATATTAATGCCCACTTAGTAGGCATCATTACGCTTGTTAGGAGCTCTAATGAGCATAATCTGTTGATATTTGTGTGAAATATGCATGTGCAAAAATGAAAAATCATTTAAATCGAGTTTAAAAGAAATTGTATGTCTGGATTGTTTGGCCCTGAGATATTCCTATACATAGGGTTTGAAGATTTGAAGAAAGCCGAAAAAATACAAAAATTCATTTAATCGAAACTGTGACGAAAGTTCAGTAATTACCGATCAATACAAATGTACGAATTAAAGTAAATGGGAAGCTGGTACCTTTCTGGTAGGTAGGGAGCTAATCGTTTTTACAGGAGCAGGCATCTTTCCGGACGAATTGGAAATTGAATGGTTCTTCAGATTTTTTCCATGTCAAGATACGTCCCACTGGACTTTGGTTTATTTTTGAAAAAATATGGGAAACTCTATGCCGAGCGAAAACCGGTCGCCAATGTTAGACTTCAATACAAATTATTGCAGCAATCTTCGAATCATAGAATAATGGGAGGCTGGCAACAGGGAACTAAGATATTTTACAGAGGCATCGAAAAGGGATATTTGATAACCGGACATCGACACACCCTTAGCAATGAATGGGCTTAAAAATTGTTTAGGCATAGATTAGAACAACCAAAGAAAGAACAAGTAGTGGTTTGCTAAAAAAAAGTACCAAATTTTAGGAGAACCGAAAGAAATATTTACACGATGGGTCAAAATCTCAAACTAAGGAAAGCGACGACTTAAATAAAATTCCAAATACTAGCTTCATACTGCTTATGCAGATGAGAACTCCAAATTGGTAAAGATCCCAATACTTTTTGATGGAGTTATAGGAAACGGCAAAATATCTGTTCAGTAACTATCCGGGTATTCATGGAAGAAGTGACAAATAAATGTGCGCAGAATTCATTAACGTACTCGTGAGTCAACTGGCATAACAAACTTTTTCCAAGACTTCCGAATAGTTTACAATCATTGGGAGCTAATGAAATTAGAAGGGTTCAGCTCATACAACTTATATCAAAAGGATGTCGAGTGGAACTTACTTCTGCAACCCGCCTGCATAATCTAACCACTTAACCTCAGAATGTTTTACAGTAAAAAGCACAAATCACACTTAGGCTATTAATCCTTTATGCCATGGCAAAAAATATATGAATATGGATGAAAGGTAAGGCATAATATTATGTATTGTATAATTTAGAAATATACATTATACATATATTGCCATGTGATATGCGTAAACATCAGTATATTATTTATTAAATTCAATCAGCACAAACACAACATATAATCTATTGCAAAAATAAAAATGTAATAGAGAAAAAATTAATAAAAGAGGGGGAAATACTAAAATAATAAATTACGTCAACACGCAACGATAAAGTGGTCGAATAAAAGCACAAATTCACTAATCGTCATCAGAGATAGTAAGTGTGATGTTAAAAATGACGCTCAAGCATTAGATTATGATATCAAGCGTGCATTGTATGTTTATGCGACAGGTTGTGAGTGGAGGGAGGATTGCTTAAAAGCTCTCTTAAATATTCTTTATAACTATTATAGTCAAAGTGCTGCGAAAAAAAAAAATATAACCATACAAATATGTACTTAAGAATACTAAGAGAATATAGAGCCATATTGCATGTCTTTGAATGAGTTTCATATGAGCACATTATACATATAGCGTACATAGTTTCAAAAAGAGTTTTTTTTATACTGTTTAGTTACTTTTAGTCCCGGTAGTCAAATAATGTGAAATAATGTGCGAAATTCAACCAAATGTTGAAATAAATTGTTTCGGTCCAATAACATTGAACCATTTGGGTCTTCAAGTCCAAATCTTCTCATCGATATTTACAATTTAAAATCGGTTAACATAAGATGAAGAATTCTAGTTTTGTTCGATGTTAATATGCAGTACTATATCCATTGTATGATTAATTACAATTATGATTAAAAATTTCTCGATTTTTCTTCGTAACCATGGAAAACTGTCTTCTTTTTTCGGAAAAAAGATATTCGATTTTTCATTATAACTGTGGAATTCTTTCTTTGAAAAAATATTATGAATATTTTGATTAGTTTCTACGCATAATTTTATTATAATTAATCAAAATTCTAATTAATCGTATAGTTCTAATATAGGTCATAAATTATGATTACACTATGCCAAAATTTGTGAAAATAATTCTCGGAAAATTTTAATATGGATCTCGGAAGACGTAAACTACACTAAATGCAATTTTACATATAATTTTTCAATTTCCATAATTCCACGATTCTACTTTTCACCTAAAAAGCCATATTTTAAACCACTGTAAAAAAATTTTGTGACGTAGTGGCGCAATGGAAATGCTATCGTTTGAGACTGGTTTGGTTCACCACCGAGAAAGTGTGCTTCACTGTGTTATTCATACAATTAGTGATGTTATTAATCGAATTGGATTAATAAGATTGTTTGATTATATGATTAATAGCACAGATGAAGCCTTGGAAAACGTTCTTCCTTCTTTCGAAAATTATTCTTCGAATAATTTTATTACGATTAACGAAATGTTTTCAATTTTGATTAATCTAACATAAATGAATAATTATTTGAATTATTTATTATTTGATTATTCAAAATGTTGATTAATCGTATGATTCTTAATGAGTATTTTGATTAATCTAATTGTTCAATTAAATCATTAAGCGCACAGTCCTAATTTTAACATAATCTCTATTATAGGAAGATTATATCTTTTATTGAAAAAAATGTGTAGTGGATTTGTAGTAATTCCTTTAGAGTCACAAAATCCACAAATTTACCAATCCACCAAAACTGTTTTTCTGGTAACGCCTTGTGAAATAGAAATACTGAATTTATTGAGTCAATAAAAAATGGTTTAGTTTTCAGCATAGACTCTAAATCGATACAGACGATATGTCTATCGACCTAAGAGACATCGTCCAACGGTGCTCCAATTTGTTTAAGCCTCCCGAATAAGATGTGCTACGCAATGACCTTTTCACTGGATGAAAAAAAATATAAAAATATGTGGCACTTAAAGCCCCAAAGGGCTCTTTGGCCGAGCTTTTCTTCCATTATTATTGTGCGTGTTAAATTTTGGACAGCATTAGCAGGGACCTACTTATTTTAGCCGGTTCCGAACGGCAGAACCCTTGTGACATCACTTTTTCCGAGCTTTGTCACATGAGTTCTTTTAGAAACTTTTCCTATACCTACCCGTTTCACGGGATACAAATCTTTAAACGATACCTTTTTCATATTTGAAAGAAGTTGCAAGGAGCTTAAATTTGAAGAATAGGGTGGCTGCGGCCATAACTTGCAGCGCAATTCAACAAACTTTGAGATTGCGAAGGTGGAGGAGCTTTCTCATGCCAAAAATGTAGCCCAAACGTTATTTTCACATATTTACCTTTTCAGCTAGCTCACTCAACTTCACTCTATAGTCTTTTAGAACAATGTTATGCATTTGATTTGATCATTTTTTTTCAATTTTAATCTGAATTGGATGTTCTAGAGGTTCAACGATAATTATGAATTTTTTGATACGATGGTGAAATCTCGCCATAATACTTTTTCACATTGTTTTGGTTTCAAATATTGATTTTTCCTAAAAAAATCTGTTTTATCAACACATGAAATTCACACTTTTCCCATATTAATTAGAAAACCTAAACCTTAGCTGCTTTCAACCACATTTAAAAAAAAATTAAATATGTGACACTTAAAGCCTACTTACCTACCTACTTATTTTAGCCGGTTCCGAACGGCAGAACACTTGTGACATCACTTTTTCTGAGCTTTGTCACAGAGTTCTTTAAGAAGCTCAGAAGTCCAACACACTAACCACTGAGCTACGGCATCCCATAATAAAAGAAATAATATGATGTGCGCCGGATAGGTCACATTTTGGGTTGAGGAATCGAAATCCGTGATCGGATTTCCGCCATCACCCTCAAGTTTATTCTAACCTTAAAAACCATCACGAACTTACCATATTGTCCATGTCTCTCTTAGAAGAGGATTGGTACACAAAAGATACTACATACGTACCATATGGGTAAGCTTTTGTTGTTACAGCCGCTATCATAATCATTATAGCATTTGCTAAGAAGCGATTTTATCTTTATATTTTGTTTTCAAAAAACAATTGAATTTATTGACAAGCACATTATTGCCATCATTATTAAACTACTTATGGGATGAAAGTACACGGTGCTATGGGGAAATGCATAATAGATGTATGTGAATTACGACGATATGAAAACAATATTGGTCCTTAAAATGAGGGTGGATAATTGTTAACAATGTGATAATGTGTGATAAATACATAGGCAGGCTCTCCATATTCTTAAATGCTCAAAAAGTAAACGGAATGCTATCTTTAAACGAAACGAAACATAAGTGCAATCGAGACATATTTTTGATGTGACTTTAAGTAATGTGTGATTCTCATTTTATTATTATATTGATATTTACTATATATTACACGTGGGTTGATAAGTTTTTCTCACTGTTAGTTTACGAATATGAGCACATATGTATATATGGATGAATAGGCAACGATGATATTACATTCATTTAATCGCGTGCGTGTCATTAATCTAAACGTTATGGTGGCATGAAAATGAATGAGAATCAAAATGACGATTATTCCGTGGGTACATGAAAATGAAAGTGCACAAATAATGGCGAAGAAGAGTATGACTATGTAGAGATCACGTACATACATAATGTATTTGTACGAGAGATATTCACATTCATTCAGTTATCCCGAGTATGAGTAAAATGAACAGACACATTTAGCTAGATGGATCATACATGCATTCATGACATCATGATTTATGGCAATCGTAATTCTTTAAGAGAGTGAGTGAGAGCTGCTTTTTGAATTGCAAAGGGAAAAACAAATAAATCGTACAATATTGTGTAAACAGTGTGTAGTATGGGATTAGGAACAGACATGTTATATTACTAAATATGAAGATATTACATGGTTAACGAGATGGTAAAAAATAAAAATGTCTCCTGTCTATGGCGAAATGAAGACATATTAGTTATTATAGCAATGCGGGCACATAATCTATGAGGGGATTGGGAAACAATAATACCGAAACTTAAATATCCGACTCTATGATAGATATGAAAACCCGCCGTATGCATGGCGGGTTTTCAGTTCAATAATTCATTCATTTTCGAAATGATCCATATGGTGATAGAAATAATTCTATGTACTAAGTATCAGCTCGATAGTCTGCACCAAGTCTGAAAAGCAACGTTTAATAATGTACTTTTGTATGGGAGGTAGGCGTAGTTTTCATTCGATTACGCCCATTACCAAAATTGTCCATTTATTCATAAAATTGAACGTATGTACCAAGTTTCAGCTCGATAGTTTTATATTTACGCGTATAAAGTCTAAAAACATACACTCGAAATCCTACATTTGTATAAGAGATACACGTAGTTTTCATGCAAACACGTTTATTTTCGAATTTGTGCATTCGTTTGTAGAAATTTTCAGCTCCATTGCTTTTTATCTATGGCAATTCTCATAAGAGCCCATTAGACAGAGAGATATTGGTAAAACGACGTTCCAAAGCTATTACGATTTCATATGAACCCTAAAACCTTGCATTGCAGATATTAAAAATAAACTTAGAATGCAAGGCCAGATTTTAGGAAGAAGATTTAAGGCAATTATACTAAATTATACTGGAACTAGGAATGTTAGAAAGGGTATATCGGAAGGTCCAAAATTAATCCTGGTATAGAAAATGCTATTTGTTATGCTAACTATAATTAGGAGTTGCTAATTTGATTTTGTTTAACCATCTAATCACTCTAAGTCGTCTCAAAGACCTCCATCTACATTGGAATTGAAAAGTCTGAAATCTGTTACATCGACCAATTAGGAAAAAATAGCGCTATTTACTAATACCAATATTAAATTATAGATTATAAGAGACATTAATACAAATCCATGAATTGTGGAATTGAAAGAAAGAATGTTAAGTGAAGTGAAGTCAATCGTGGTCACTTTATATTATTTCAAGTCAAAATTGGTTAAATCTAGTCTCGATACATATACAGCAGGCCAAATCTGGAAAGTTTCTGCTACCTCGGTTGCACGAGCTGAAGAGGATGCTAACTGCAGGCTGTACAAAGCAAAGACAGCATTTAGCCGGGCAAATGGGCAAATTTCCAAATATCCAGACGCATGAAATTGCAAATATTCTCCTCATGTGTAAAATCGACACTACTGCACGGAAGTGAAACATGGCTGATTTCGAACTCCATCACGCAGGGACTTCAAGCTTTCGTCAACAAGTATTTCAGGATCAGTTGTAGAATTTCCTGGCCTAACACTATTTCCAACGAGGCACTATGGCGTCTGACGAGCGAAGAGCCCATACTGATCCAGATTAAGCGTAGGAAGTGGCGCTGGATTGGCCACACGCTAAGAAAGCAGCCAGATAGCATTACGCGAATATCGCTTGAGTGGAACCCGCAAGGGAGCAGAAGCCGCGGACGGCCAAAAAACACCTGGAAAAGGTCAACCTTGGGAGAACTAGCTGCTGCCAAAACTGTGTGTGATGGAGAAGCCTTGTGGAGGCCCTATGCTCCAATTAGGAGTCCAAAAGGAGGGGGTAAAAAAATATAATAAAAATTTACCATGAAACTCTCCTGAAAGACGAGAAAACACCCAGGTCCATTGGGGTTGCCAAGAAATACTATACCATCAATAGGAAGGTGTAGATCTCATCGACAGCCATTTATCGCAAATGACTGCAGTGTTTTCGATATTAAAAATTTGCAATTGGAACTTTTGAAAGGCGATAGAGAACCTAAAACTCTTTTACGTCGCAGTGATTGATTTTGGGCTCAGTCTTTTTCTATTTAAAAACTGTGTCTGAATACTTACAAATGACACATAAATTGGTGATGACATCCATCACGGTTCGTGTTACATTGAAGTCTATTAATCCTAGCTCCAATTTCGGAATTTTTTCAAAGAAACAACCTGAATTAAGGGACACTATTGTATTATCAACAGAGACCCTTATGCACTGCGAACAGACTTGATCTATTGTTCAGTCTTTAGGTAACTTTAAATTTTCAGGCTTTTAATAAATTTCAGCACTGTGTTGGGTTCATTATTCCACAGTTTATATGGCGACACTGAATTATCATCAAAGTGGTTCAGTCTTTGTCTGCCAGGAGCTTGACATTCACAGAGAATGTGCTCCGAGCTTTCGATGTCTAAGTTGCAGGATCTGCAAACATCAGTGTCAGATAGATCTAACTTCTTTAAGTGGTATCTATCAGGTAGGCTGGAGTAGCGTGAGAAATACCCACAAAGAATATGTAGGTCAGCTCTAGCAAACGTGAGTATCTTTTTAGATATCCCTTTATTTGGGATTAGGAAGTGTTTTGCTTGACGCTGCTTTGCGCTATTGAGCCAGTGTTCTGCAAATTTCTTTTCCTCCCATTTCCTGATAACTTCCTTGACGTGGCATCTAGCCAAGCCACAGAAGGGTTCAGGGCCGATCAGGGCCTTTTGCCCCTGAGCGCCCATTTTGATTAGTCAGCTATTTCGTTCCCCTCGTGTCCGTCATGGCCAGGTATCCACCTTAATACTGCAGTATTTAGGTTTCCTAGCTCATTTAGAAAGCTGAGACATTCATCTACTAATTCAGAGGTGATTGTGAAAGATTGAAAAGCTTTTAAAGCTGCTTGGCTATCTGATAATATATAAATGTGGGATACTTGCATCTTTCTTCGAAGAGACTCTAGCACGCATATTTCGATGGCATGAACGAACTTCCACTTGGAAAATTGTTGGGTTGAAATCCATTGGGATTGATCGTCTGAATTTGGGGCCATAAATTCCCGCCTCAGAATTAAGTAGCAAGTGGCAACCTGGTACTGAGAAAAACTAGTAGGGTGTGTCTCTACCTTGCGTTCTCCGTGTCTGCATGCCCAGTACTGAGGCAGAAATTGGTGATGAGAGCCATCACGATTAATCTAAGGCTTGAAGCTTACAAGTTCATGGTTCCATTTGGAAATCTCTTCAGGGTAGCAATCTGCATAAAGTAGTATTGCCTGATTCTTACTGTCTGAAATTTTCTGAGAACATCTTTATCATATGTAGCGAATAAAAGAATCGAAACTACGAAGAATTAACTCAGTGGAAATTCCCTAAAACAATTAATATTCAATTCAAGTAAAATATGAAAATCCAATGACGAATGATGAATATTCAGAATTTCAGCATGTAACACCATCGTTCGACTAATGAGAATCATAATGATGATGACAATGACGACAATATTATTGATGATGACAACAATGACAATGACGAAAATGATAGTAAATACATACAGTACACTAAAAAGCGTATGTCCCTAATTATATACAATATACGCAAGAATAAGGAAGGGAGACGAGTATTAAGAGTCGCCTGCAATATGCTGGTAGCGTAGTGTGATTAAATAAGTGAATGGAAAAATGAATGAATGACTTAATAAACGGTTGAGCAAACGAATTAAATGAAGACGCCAACCCATCATCATACAGTGACACTGATGATGACAGAAGAAGGTTACATGACGCGGCGCGAGTTCACAAAATGATATTTCGTTGGCAAAAAAAATTCATAATAATAAACAAATTCCTTAATAATCATAAGGCAATAATAATTACAGAAAAAATGCAAAAATAAAAAATGAGCACACAAAAAATAATAAATACTTTACGAGTATATTAATCGAAGGTAGAGTGGTAGGTGAGCAAAGTATTGAGGTTAATCAACTAACTCACTCACCCAAAATGACAGTGACAGACGAAGAGTGTAGAGTGCGGAAGGAGTAAGAAATTATCAGAAAAGACGAGAAAGTTATTTAGCAGACGATTGTACATTTTGTGCAAGACAGCAGGGCAAAATAAGGCAACACCGCTAGTCGACAACAGTCACAGTCAAATAATACTAATCACCATCGTGTTGCATACATGAAAGTGCATGGCACGTTGATGCGTTCATATATGTATGTATTTTATTTGAATATCTTTAATAAAATTATGTTGCTGCTTTTGTTGTTGTTAGTCTTATTATTGTCACTGTAACCAATTTGTCAGTTCGTTGACATTTTTTGAGTAAATTACGCACCACACCAGCACATTAGCCCCATATGATATATACGTGTATGCGTGTAAGCGTGTCATATTAATAAATGTGTACTCTATTAACATATGTCGAAATAAAAATATTAATTAAATTATATTACCAAAGCAACACAGCACTTCAAAAATACTCACACAATAAGTGAGTGGCGTGAAGGATAATTTTGTGTATAGTTGAAAGTAGCACAAGGAAGACTACAATAGATATTCCTACATTACCCCCATACGCCTAATTACATATAACATTATGACATAAATGACATCACATTATCTGCTAATAAATCAAGGAAATAAACTTAATTTCGAAGCATGATAATGATAAAATTTTATGATATTTTGGTAAGTTATAGAAGTAAGTATAAGAAGAAGGCGTGGCTTTCATCCGATTGTGTCCATTTTTTATCTCGTGAATTCATTAGCAAATGTAATAGTCTTCATAACCTTATATTTTATTGTGCTAAATGTAAAAACATGCATTCAACAACATACTTTTATATGGCAGGTAGTAGTAGGGTTAATCCGATCACGCCCCTTTTGCCACCGCATGCTTTCTGTGATGAGATAAATTTTTTATAACAAATTTTAATTCGATAGTTTAATATTTTCGCACAAAAAGTATAAAAAAAATCACTGAAACAACATTCTTTCGTATGGGAAGAAGGCGTGGTATTCATCCGATTACGCCCATTTTTCAACATATGCATACTGTAATAATATAAACTTTATTTAGCAAGCTTTAGTTCGATAGCTTTATATTTTCACGCAAAAAGTATGGAAAAAATCCCTGAAACAACATTCTTTCATATGGAAAGAAGGTGTGGTTTTCATCTGATTACGCCTATTTTTCAACATATGCATACTGTGATAATATAAACTTTATTTATCAAGTTTTAGTTCGATAGCTTTATATTTTCACGTAAAAACTATGGAAAAAATCCCTGAAACAACATTCTTTCATATGGGAAGAAGGCGTGGTTTTCAACCGATTACGCCCATTTTTCAACATATGCATACTGTGATAATATAAACTTTCTTTGCCAAGTTTTAGTTCGATAGCTTTATATTTTCACGTAAAAACTATGGAAAAAATCCCTGAAACAACATTCTTTCATATGGGAAGAAGGTGTGGTTTTCATCCGATTACGCCCATTTTCCACCATATGCGTTCTGTGATAAGATAAACTTTATATACCAAGTTTTAGTTCGATAGTTTTATATTTTCGCACAAAAAGTATGGAAAAAATCCCTGAAACAACATTCTTTCATATGGGAAGAAGGTGTGGTTTTCATCCGATTACGCCCATTTTCCACCATATGCATTCTGTGATAAGATAAACTTTATATACCAAGTTTTAGTTCGATAGTTTTATATTTTCGCACAAAAAGTATGGAAAAAATCCCTGAAACAACATTCTTTCATATGGGAAGGTGTGGTTTTCATCCGATTACGCCCATTTTTCAACATATGCATACTGTAATAATATAAACTTTATTTAGCAAGTTTTAGTTCGATAGCTTTATATTTTCACGCAAAAAGTATGGAAAAAATCCCTGAAACAACATTCTTTCATATGGGAAGAAGGTGTGGTTTTCATCCGATTACGCCCATTTTTCAACATATGCATACTGTAATAATATAAACTTTATTTAGCAAGTTTTAGTTCGATAGCTTTATATTTTCACGCAAAAAGTATGGAAAAAATCCCTGAAACAACATTCTTTCACATGGGAAGAAGGTGTGGTTTTCATCCGATTACGCCCATTTTCCACCATATACGTTCTGTGATAAGATAAACTTTATTTACTAAGCTTTAGTTCGATAGCTTTATATTTTCGCGCGAAAAGTATGGAAACAACATAATTTTGTATGGAAGGTAGGCGTAGTTTTCATCTGATTACGCCCATTTTCTAATAGCTCGAATAGTCTCATCCATTCGTTTATTAAAATAATATTATGTATCAAATAATTTACAATGCTTTTAATGAAAAATGTTAACATTATGAAGCAAAATATAAAAAGCCCTGTAGTAATCACTTCAATTTGGTAAATCCTGTAGGAGTGCACAAAGGGTTAATTTTGTTTATGTAAATCAATCAGGACAACAACAACTAGACTAGAAAATTATGTAGAATATTTCAAGCAAAACATTTATGTCCCTATGTGCACAGTGATCGCTTCAATTTTCATTGCCTCTTTCTTTTTGGATCGTTCGTTCGACATGACCTAGCCAGCGCAGACGCTGGATTTTGGATGCGTTTGTACTATGTCAATATCGGCATATAGCTCATACAATTCATGGTTGTATTTTATTCGGTACTCGCCATCAACGCAAATAGGTCCAAAGGTCTTGCGTAGGACTTTTCTCTCGAAAACTTCAAGCATTCGCTCATCCGAAGTGGAAATTGTCCAGGCCTCAGCGCCGTATGTAAGAACAGGCATGATGAGAGCGTTGCGGAGTGCAGTTTTCGTTCTTCGAGAGAGGGCTCGAATTCTCAATTGCATACTTAGGCCAAAGTAGCACCGGTTTGTACGAGTGATCCTACGCAATTCGGTTCCTCTTTCTTTCTACTCTGGGTTAATTGTATATAGAATCCAATCAGTGTTTAAAATCAAAAGGATATTTAAAAGGATCAATAGGATATCCAATTTACAACTTCATTATTTTCTTACTACTATGAAACATTAATCAAACGAATTCTTACATATTACTGGTTAATGAAAACAATCATAAAACTCAAACTAAAATTCTCTTCTGCATTGACTTACCTTTTTTCGGATCCATATTAAATTTCTTACGGCCAATTGACATTTGTTTATCCTTATTGGAATGTTTGCAGTCTTCGGGCACATCGAGTGCCTCCATTTCGGAAACCACTTCGCATAATTCATCTTTAATTTGCTGCAAAAGAAAATTGAGAAACGAAAAATAAACAAATCAATCAATCAATTTAATCAAGAGTAATGAAAATTAATTCAATTATTATCGCCTTGTGGAAAGACAGTGTGAGCATGAGAACAATCGCACATGTGATCGTAAACAAATAATATTCGACAGCTTAAATGAATAAATAAATAACAATTTATGATTTATACTTGATGCCATGGGTGATGTTGGAGGTCTCCATCGTACATTTGATTTAATTGAACCCAAGATGAATGATACTATTATTGTACAATAATTATGTGACGAAATGTAATCCAAAAATATAAATATTTATTTATGCAAATTTTTTTGATTAATTAAATGAACAATGAACTCTCCTACCATATGCTGCAGAATAATTAAATTTTCAACTCAAATTTTAATACAAATAAATAAATTAAAGTAGAAATATATTTTTACACAATAATTTTTATAATTTATTGTGACACAGTAGCTGGTAGTTATAACAGAGGGTTAATTATGGCAATGAGAATATGATTTCTAAACATTTTTATTTTTGTTTCGATATGATTTTCTTTGTTTGTGATTACTTTCCAAATCTATTTAAAGTAATTAATGACATTTGATGGTAATTTCTATGCTAAGCTGCTTTCATTTCTACTGTCCAACTAATTAGTTGAGTAACAACACAGCTGGAACCATCTTAGCCATATACAATACTTTAATAAATATATGGTTGAAGGGGTCTTTAACACCACATACATACATACAGACAATGCATTTATCATGAGACGTTGTCATTTATGCAAAAGTTGTGGGATGTAGAATGTAAGAGCGAAAGAGTTAAGTAAATATGCAAATAATTATAAAAAATACTATACTAATGTACACCTTTAAGGTGCAAAAACAAACAAGAAGACACGTCGAAGAAGCACTGAAAGTGTATTCACCTACATAGAGACATAAATGGTTACACCCTATACCAAATCCAGTGGCAATTAATTCAATATACCAGAATATATGGTATTTTATGACTATCTTTAAATTTTCTCCACTAATTAAACATAAATTTTGAGCAATATTTCATTAAAATGGTAAAGTGGAATAATGCCAAATAAATTAATATCGAAAAATTGCAATAATGTCGAAATGGATATTATTGCATTTCGACATTATTGCAAAATTTTTGCAATTTATTGAAAAAATAAATTTCAAAAATTTTTATTTGACATTATTGCATTGATAGACCAATTTTGTGCCATATTGTCGAAAAATGGCACCAAAATTGTTCGACAACATAGCATTTTTTCGACATTAATGCACGTAGCCATTGAAATGGTTAAACACCGATCATTTTGTAACCAATTTGAAGAAAATACTGATTTTTGCAGTAGGCCCTCATATATTTTTCGCCCAACATTAAACTACAGCAAGGATACTTCAAAACTGTGTATATGTTGCAATTGCAATTGCAATTGTTACAGAATAATAACATTTTCCATTAACTAATTGAAGCACTGTTGTCACCAGCAATAGTTACATGCGAATTGGTGCCTTGGTGTCTGGAGTGTTTCCATTTCGTATATGGCACTTACACACCGCATGCAAATCTTAGTATTCATTATGCGTAGTATTTGTGCGAATTTTTAACATGTGAAGGAAGTGAAATTTCTTGACCACAAAAGGAAAAAATACAACATCACATTAAATTGACAATAAATTTCAAAAAAGACAGGGTTAAAAATAAATTTTATAAAAAAATTACATTTTACGTTGTTTAAAAATAAAATTTATAGCCAAATTAAACAATAAAAAAAATTGTAAAAGAAAAATTACAAATAAATAATAAATTTCATACAATAATTTAATCATAAATTATGAAGCTACAACAAAATATCTCTGAGCCACAGTGAGCATTTAATATAAATAATGCCAACAAATGTCTTCTTTGAAAGAAAAAAAAAAAACAAGAATAATAGTAATGAAAATAAAATAAAAACTATATAAAAAAAAAAAACATTTTTCTTTT
The DNA here is from genome assembly GCA_963854835.1 of Megamerina dolium. Taxonomy (NCBI): domain Eukaryota; kingdom Metazoa; phylum Arthropoda; class Insecta; order Diptera; family Megamerinidae; genus Megamerina; species Megamerina dolium. The sequence goes on from OY978529.1 coordinate 3,479,578, forward strand.
AGTTTCTCCAATTACATATATTTTCTATTCTTGTTGTTGTTGGTATTTTATAAATTGCAGTAACACCAGCAGCGTGGTAAAAATTAAATTCAATACCCTCGAAGATGAAGTAGCAAAGAGAGTATAGTTTAAAAAAAAAAGTATGATTTGTACATACATACAGTATTGCATAAAATTAAAGCACCTTCTTAAAGAAAAATCTTCGTCCTTTATAAAAATAATAATCTATAAAAAGATTAATCGATTAAGATTCCACAAATGTGTGCTCGTAGAGTCACACCATTCCAGTCCAGACGATCCACGAGGATCTGACGAGAAGGAAGTGGCTTGGAAGTGGTTGATTTACCGAAATTTTGATTAATCAAAATACGAATTATTCGATTAATCAGAATTTATGCAAAACAACAGAAGCGCATTTTGATTAGTGATAGTTAAAATCACTGATCATTGTGATTAACATTTTAAATTAGGGCTGCGCGATCTAAATCTAAATCTAAATCTAAATCCTGATTAATCAATTATCCGATTAACCGAAATTTTGATTAATCAAAATACGAATTATTTTATTAATCAAAATTTTTGATTAATCAAAATATTTTTCACTTCTAGTTTTTCTTTGTTTTTGAAATTTTAAATAAACATTTTGATTAATCAAATAATTGATTACTCAAATTGTTCGACTAAACGATTAATCGCACACCCCAAGTTTAAACACAAAAAAATAATATTTCAATAATTATTGGTCATAAAGTAAAACGATCATCATTGCCGCACTGATGATGGTCATCTATACATTGCACCGCTCTAGGTGCGATTCCTGGACAGCTATGGCGTTATTTGTCGATTTTCAGGTTCATAAAAATTTCCTTAATGGCTGAAGTTTGGAAGCAATCTTGTTCGGAGGAAATATTGGGAAGATAAAATAAATCGGGGTCGGTCACACATTTTACCGATCATATGCAACTATGGGGATGTTTGTCGATTTTCAGATATTTTACTCTTCATATTGTATAAGACGCCACCTAAGGGTTTGAGATTGTTGTGGGGATCGGTTATACGTTTGATCGTTTTTTGGGCGATTCTTGGTCAGCTATGAAGTTATTTGTCGATTTTGAGATATTTTTACGTTCATTGTGTATGGGAGCCTCCTTAAGGAGTGACAATGGGGGAATACGCATGATTGAACGAAATGTTGGGGAGGAAAAACAGGTTTAGGGTCAATCATATAAATTAGGAGTAATAGGGGAGTAAGATAAGTATTATGTATATTCGGGGAGAATATTGTTGAGGCCAAATTAATGAAGATCGCTCATACATATTACTTCTTAATGGGCGATTCTTGAGCAGCTATAGGAATATTTGTTGATTTGCTTGTATTTTGGCTTCAATTTTATGTGAAAGCTCAACCAAAGGGGAAAATACATTAAAAGGGCTATGTTCGAAGGTAAACTTAATATGATTCGATCAAAAAGTTTATTGCTTAACTGAGTTTTTTAAATTTTCTGACAATGATGATTAGAGTTTTTTGAAGAATAGTGTATGTTTGAAAAAAAAAGTACAATAACAACAAATAGTATATGAATATAACAAACAAACAAGCGAAGGAATAACTAAATAATCACAAAGGTAAATATAATAAAAAGTAACAACTATGGATAGATATTATATGAACAACAACAATAATATTTATCAACAGTAGCAATTCAGTCAAGTGTGTCACAACAAGTGGTTGTAATATGTTAAAAGTGTTATAACGTAATAGATACGTACAACAACACGAATGATGACAATAAGAACAACACGAGTCAGCAAAAAGACACGTGAAAGAATAAATGCAGTAACATTAGAATGTATCAGCAACAACAAAAAATGACTGCAACAACTAAGAAGAAGAATCGTTGTAATATATAATCAGCCATTGTTCTATATACAATAGAATATGCACATGCGGATAAGTACGGGGACGGTCCCATAAATACCCGACCTGACATATAGATGGTGGCAGTAGTTTGAAAAAAAATTACTTTGGTGAAAAGTGGCAACCTTATAAAACATATGTTTTAAGTTTCAAGGCGCCACGTTGTTTAGTATTTTTTTTTGGAGCCATTGAAAGTTAACCACCTCAGTGAATTTGTGAACATGTAAAAAATTGGTCACCATTATGAAATTCAATACTTTCATTTGAAAGGTCTCAGTTCAACGATTATTAAAGCCGAACTAAATTCTTGCTCTTTCGTTTACGACCACAAACTATTGGATGGCAGTTTAAACGAGGTCGTAGGAGCTGCCAAGACGAACACCGTAGTGGTCGCCCAATTGAGGTGGCCACGTCAGAAACGATTAAGAAAATCCACAAAATGGTATTGGATGATCGTGAGTTAGGTGAAATTAAAGGCATTTCAAAAAGTGTTATACATCGTATATTGACTGAAAATTTGATGAAAGAGCTGTGTGCAAGATGGGTGCCGCGTTTGCTCACAATAGAACAGAAACAACGTCGTGAAGATGTTTCTATAGGGTGTTTGGCAATATTTCACAGTAATAAAGCCGAGTTTTTGCATCGATTCGTAAGCATGGATGAGACATGAGTCCACCACTTCACACCTGAGACAAAGGAGCAGTCAAAACAGTCGACTGAAAGGGGAGAATCGTGTCCAAAGAAGGCGAAGACAGTTCCATCTGCAGACAAGATTAGGGAGTCTGTTTTTTGGGATGCACGTGGGATAATTTTTATTGATTATCTTCAAAAAGGAAAAACAATCAGAACAATCAATGAAGAGGTGGAGTCTGCGATAGATGTTTGGAGAGGCTCTTCGAAGAGAAGTATTATAGGCGTGTTTTTGCAATTTTTGTATCCTGACTTATTTGATGTATTTAAAACCCGTTTTTTTTTTATAGCAAAGTTTTTATATTCGCAATTGAGACTTACATTATGTATTCCATTAATGTAATTTCAGGTTATTTGAATATTGCCTACAATGAAATTTATATTCCACCACTTTGAATTACATGAATATGCGGAAATTCCTCTCATAAATAAATTAGTAATATTAAACATTTTAAAAATATTTAGCTCACATATTTGCAAATTTAATATGTGACAACTTTTTAATCGAAATATAAAATTGGGTGGAAAAAAACTCAAACAAAAACTGTCTCAAATGAACGACTGAATACAAATTAAACGCATTTGATGAATGATTTTATGCAAAACCTGTAGGAACTACAAATTTATTTATTTTTAAATATTATATAACTTTGTTGATGTTGTTGTTGTTGATATTCAACAAATTATAAATTACAATATGTTTACTTTAAATATAGTAAATAAAAAAACACTGACATACAGAGGACACAAACAGGTCAACAAGCGCACAAATTGAATTATTCGTACACTATAAATGGTGATGAGCTCATCCCTCTCTCTATCAATCAGTTGAACAATCAATTATTTTTCTAAAATTTTTGAATGATAAATTTTTTGTTTTGCTTTTCGGTTGTTTGTGGCAACAAATAAAACAATAATATTACGAAAATTGCAAAAAGTCTTATTAATGTCATTTTTTTTTGTGCAATTTTTCAAATGATTTATTATAAGCATTTGAGAAGATGTCCATGCGAAATGATCAAACAAACATGCACATAATATATTCTCAAGAGGAATTCTTGTTCTGTAAAAGTAGAAAAAAAAAAACATAGTAGTAATAAAATGCCAACCATCAAGTACAATGATTTTTATTGCTAACGTAAAAATGATTTCACTAAAAAATTTCATATTAAACAAGATATAAAAAAATGTATGGAATTTTTATTGTTCTCAAATATACGTATGGAAATATGGACATATAAGTGTGTAATTAATAACTTTTAGTCATTCTTAGTTATGGACTTGCTTATAATTACACACGTGCATATGTAATTATATATTATACACCACAGTTGAAAAAGGTTGATGTGGACATTTGTGAAAATAAAATCTTTAAATTATTTTTAAACAACTCTTAATAGGCTATAAAATACATACAAATTTTAAATTGCTCATATCTTGTATCACTTTCAATGTCGCGTAAAGTAATTTTTGTATAGCAGATAGGCGTGGTTTTCATCCGATTCGTCCCATTCTCGAATATGTCTATGAAATAGTGAATATACTTGTAAATACCAAATTTCAACTTAATAGCTTTATATTGTCGTACACAAAGTGCTAAAAACGCAATTGGAAGTACAGATTTACATGGCAGGTAGGAGTGGTTTTAATACGAATCAGCCCATTTTCGAATATGTCTAGTAATTAGTAAAAATAATCGTAAATACCAAATCTCAACTTAATAGCTTTATGTTATCGCACACAAAGTGCAAAAACATACAAATGGAAGCATACTTTTATATGGCAGGTAGGCGTGGTTTTTATACGAATCAGCCCATTTTCGAATATGTTTAGTAATTAGCAAAAATAATTGTAACTACCAAATTTCAATTTAATAGCTTTATATTATCGCACACAAAGTGCAAAAACATGCAAATGGAAGTGCATATTTATATGGCAGGTAGGCGTGGTTTTTATACGAATCAGCCCATTTTGGAATATGTCTAGTAATTAGTAAAAATAATCGTAAATACCAAATTTCAACTTAATAGCTTTATATTATCGCACACAAAGTGCTAAAACATGCAAATAGAAGTGCATATTTATATGGCAGGTAGGCGTGGTTTTTATGCAAAGCTGCCCATTTTCAGACTTGTTTAAATATTTGTAAATATAATTGCATATACCGAGTTTCAGCTAAATAGCTTCAAATTTTCGTGCGCAAAGTGCGAAAAAGACATTTAACAACATACTTTTGTATGGGAGGTAGGCGTGGTTTTCATCCGTTTGCAGCCATTCACGAACTTATTTGTTCGCTGATAAAAATAAGCAAATATACTAATTTTCAGCGAGATTGCTTGACAATTTTGCCAGTTATTGTGAGAACATATAGAACGACACACCTAAAATGGATCGGATGATGATTCTGATCAACAAATGTGAGATAGAGTAATAAAACAACTGAGATTTGCTGTAACTAAGCATACTTTTTTTTTACTTTTAAAATTTTTGAGGTTATAAAAATGAATTAATACCTTATTTCGAATCTTAAAAGGATATACCTTGCTACATGGTCTTTCTTATAATTAAAAATTAATACTAAAATGCAAAAAAATATATATGAACATTCATTGTGAACACACGACCACTTCAAAGATCTACATGAATTAAAAATATTCCAAATTATAATTCAATTCTCAAGCGTGAGAAAATCATTAGAAGATAATCCCTTCAAATGATCAAATGAAATAAATAACCTTACTGCTCTAATATATATATGAAGAAGAGTTGGTCTACTCTGCTTCTTCAGCAAAACAGGAAATAATCTTAATTGAAGAGAAATATGTAACAAGAAAAGGCAAAGGAAAATTAAAATAAATTTTAATGAAAACGAATCGGAGTTGAAATGTCAAGACTATTAGCTTCAGATCCGATTCCCCCCATTCTGCTTTACAATCTTAATATCGAAAGACAACAAATCAACAGAGGAAATAATATTAATTAAAGGAATACACGAATCGAAATGAATTATAACAAGAAGATACCAACAACAACAAGAAAATATTAAAAATAAACATGTAAATGCAATGAGACTAATTCTTTGCTTTGATTAATAAACAAACAGCGACTGAGTTTGAATCAAATTAATTTCAATAAACAAAACGACGATCAATGGCAAGATGTTTTTAGTGTATCAAATGCTATTATGAATGAATGAGAAAAAACACAAATTATAGATTTATAAAATCTCTGAGAAATTATTCGAAAGTAGTCATATAATAATATAAATGTAAAACCTGCTTAATCAAGTCGACTGGTCGATGATAGTAGCCGCTTGATCGGTGATCTTGCATGTGACATTAATTAGTTGTATTTCTTAAATGATATCTTAAATATATGATACTCGTATAAAAAAGGAATCTGTTAATACAGAGACACACATCAATAACACAGCATATGTATACGGAGGGATTATTCAAAGTTTAAAGAACAAGCAGACGGTTGTCCACTATCTATGTGAGTGCCCAAGTCTGGGCTCTCTATGATATAGAACTCTAGGGAAATTCGTAATGGATAGCCTAAATGAAATTGCTGAAAACAAAATAGACGACATTAGCAGATTTATCAACGGATCAAGATGGTGCGAATAGACCTCACTGCAGTGGTTCCAGGAGTGGTGTAGCAAAATGGCGCTTTTCTATATGCTAATTGAGTCTCGGTTTCTGTTTACCGAGCAGCACCTTTATCAGCCTTAATCAACCAACCATACTAAAATATTGAGCAAACTAGATATCCAAAATATATTTAAGTTAAAGCCATCGGTCTTTTGTCGATTTATAACGGAGGACAACATATGAACCCCTCTCTTTAGAGCTGAGATCAAAGAATAGCCAAGATAATGAACTGAAAAGGCTCTAAAGATGGCCAATACAGGAATTGGCTCCAAAGAAGGCCAATACATTTCTAACAAGTTTTACGTGATGCGTTCTTATAAACGTGAAGGAGCATCTATTTTGTAGGTGAGCCCCGTTAAGGGACAAAGATATGGGGTAATCATATTTTGAGGAAGAGCTGAGGCACAAGAGTTCATTGGGTTCGGTCATACACTACACCGCTCCAGAGGCGGCTACTTGCCGATTTTACGGTACTTTAAGTTCCATTTATGGAGCAGCATCCCTTCGCTAGATCCCCTAGGAGTAGAGCAGGAAGAAGTTGTAAAAATTAATTAGGGTCGGTCCTATATTATAATTTATCACTAAAGGGTCATTCGGGTGGCAGCGGCAGCGAAATTAATAAAAGCGTCAATATTGTATAGGAGACAAGACTATAGGAGACGGTAGAGGCGCTAAGTATATTCAGAAGGAATATTGAGGAGAATAAAAAAACGGGGCGTCGGACATATATGTATCTTCCACCTCTGTGGGCACTCTGGGAATAAAAGTTTCTATAAAAACGTAAATTTTGTAGAAAACAACTCCTTTTTAAGAGGTTGAGTTTGGAGCTAAGTATTTTGAGAAAAATGTTGAGTGACCGAAATTAATGTGGACCGGTCATATATTTGAACTCTTCAGGGGTCAATCTGTACATTTTAATGAACAAGTCAACTTTTGTCGCTTTTTTGGGAGTTAGGGATAAATGCGAGTTTATATCGTCTACTGAGTTAGACATTTTTCATCAAAAATTCATAGTCTGAGCATTAAAAAAATGAAATCAACATAAAAAAAAACCGTGGCTTTTGGCAAAAGAATTTGATTTCTCATTCAAACACTGTTCTAGCCAACATGTGGAAATTCGAGCTGCTTCCTCATAGACCATAGTCGCAAGACTATCTTCCATATTTGAAAAAAGTCTTCTTGGAAATTGGTTTCCCAACACCAAAGAGTTGCTAACTAACTGAGAATACTGTAATTTTGAGCGTCCATTCAATAACAAATATATTGGAAAAATAGAGAAGATACTTTTGTAAATTTTGGAGTGTGCGCTATATAAGTTATAAATGCGAATTTCAAGGGATTACTTATTATTTAAAAATGAATTTTAGGAATTTACAATGAGAGCTCACCTTATAATTATTGCGCATTATCACATCATTCTGGGCAATATTATTACGATTCAATTGTATCACGTTTTTGCAAACATCACACAGATTGTTGCTATTATTGTTATTCGTGTTAACATCTGGGACGACGTCTGGTCTCAACTTGACGCCGCCTGCACTGTCACCACTACTGCAACTGTTTCGACCATTATTTTGTGAATTACGCTCCGTTTCGCTCTGCGAAGTTGAACTATCGTCAATAAAACGAAATTCACCGCCATTAATATTATCGTTGGCGGCGATATTTAGAACAATATCTGCTGTAGCTGGCTGTTTGCGATGACAGCGGATTGATGATCGTCGTGGATAACCACTATCATTGGCATCATCCTCATCATTATCCAATTCGATATCAGCATCACCATCATCATTGTCATCATCTAATACACAGCCAAGACTATTTGATCGTGTCGCCTTCTTATAACGAAGTGTCGTTGCCGGACGTCGTGCTATAATTTCACCACGATCATTCAACATCACTTCGACTGGACGTGATATGACCATGGTGTGTGTTGTTGTCGTCTTAGTGGTTCGTGTAAATTCGGAACGCTTATTATAAATCAGTGTCTTGGTGTCATTGTCACCTCCATCGAATGACTCTTCGAGACTGGTCGAGGGTGTAAGGCGTTTAGTGTGCATGTCACGACTGATGTCGGTTTCGATCATCGTTTGTGAACTCAATGTGGATGTTGTCGGTGAGGATGGATTTGAGGGTGTTGATATGGGTGGTCGTGCTGATGATGGTATATTATATGTGGCAACACTAATAAAGGGTGCCAACGATGGTGAACGTGGTGATTTGAGTGATGGTAATGTTGGTAACGTTGGCAATATTGGCGATGTTTTATGCATGGAAGAGGTAGATGTTGTTGGTGATGTGGGCGACTGTTGTTGTTGTTGTTGTTGCGCTGAATTAGAGCGTGCTCTTGGCGATTTCAGCGATAGATTACAACAACAACGCGAGCATAAACGTGATACACGCTGACTTTGCTGCTGCTGCTGCTGCTGCTTGTCCGTTGTATTAACTAGACCGCGTCGATCATCATAGAGCAAGCTATCAACAGACGCACCGGTCGTCATTTGTGTATTCTCCATTACATTGTGGCTATTTTTGCTGCTGCTGTTGTTGTTGTTGTTGTTGGTTGTTGTTGTGGTTTTCAAATCAAATGGTGGCAATACATAGAAAGTACTATTCGAAACGGTACTCAGATCAATGCAACTACGTTGAAAGTGTTTATCGCCAACAATGCCAGCAACACTACCGATGCCACCATTGCCCCCATAGAGTATGGAGCCAGTCTTCTTGTTCTTTGGCTGGCGACGCAACGATGAGAACCAGTTTGAGATACTGGGACGTTTCTGATGTAATGAAGCCATGTTAATGCCAGCAGTCAGTTTGAATTGAATTCGGAATTATTTTTATTTTTATTTTTTTTTTTTTGCTATTCTTTTGAATTATTCACTTCCTTTTCGGTATCTTATTACGAGAAAATAACATGGTACTCGTATGTGACACAATCTCACTTTGATTTTGCTTCGTCTTCTTCTTCTTCAGAAGAAAAAGTCACTGACTACACCTTTTTTTTTTTTTTTTTTTTCTTTCTTAATTATAAGTTTGTATATGGATTGGGGGGGACTACTTAAGTCGCCCCTTGCCACTGTGTGTGTGCGAGGTATTATTATAATTTTTTTTTTGTATCTGTAAAACAAATACCAAGAATTATAAACTTGGCTCTTATGCGATGACAACAGCGACAACAATGACAACGAGAGTACTTGTTGCTAGTACGGTTTGTTCGTGTATGAAGCTTGATTCGATCATGTTTGTATGATGACAAGAAGCGCAACCAAGTGTACATGCAGTAAAAGGAAATAATTACACGCACATTGAAGGCACGTTAGCAGAGCGAATGTGTACGATAAATGAAAAAAATAACAATAACTTAGGTACATAACTAGTCATCGGGCATTCACTTCATCATAGTCTTCTCTTCTAGTGTAATTGAATGCGTCGACGCCAAGTTATTGAAATAATTGAACTATGAACTAAATAATGCAAAAAGGACTCAAGTCAACTGTAATACTTAACTACTCATGTAAGTAAAATGTGCATAATAGACACTTAATTATTATGCATACATGTTCCATTTCCTGAACTGACACTATGCAACATTCCATAGTCAAAAGTAGCACTCTGAATGGTCGGTCAAAGAGTCGTCGTCGTCGTCGTCGTCGTCGTCGTCATCGTCTGGTGTTACAATAAATGCACACAAGTGAATGCACATTGCTAATACGAGCACTTATCAAAGTAAAGTAGGCAAACAACAACAACAAAACTAACCTTAATTACCTTAAGTGTAGAATAAAAGAAAGACAGAGAGAAAAAAAAACAACGAGTGTTCTCCTATAACATCATTTAAAAGAAAAAAAAAAGTTATAAAAAAGGGTTTTTAAAAGCCGCTTTCAAATACCATTACCATAACACCACGCAACACTTTATTATATTCGATGCTTGTCACTTGAGCGTAAATAAGAAGCAGCAGAACAAACAACAACAACAAGATTAGATACTATACGCTAACTAAGCACTTGTGAAATAGTTACAATAAAGGGTCGTCAACCATCCTCATCGTCTACATAATATAATTTGACACTTTAGCACACAGGGTCGCCAGTCAAAAGAGTCCTTCATTCCATCAGTAGCACATACTTCATGAATGCAATGTAAAATGCAAAGCAATTAAATTTCATTAGCAAAGTGGATTAGAAACAGCCTCTGTATATATTTCACACGAATATATTTTTTTAAGGTTTCAAATTTCTAGCCTCCTCCTCCTCCATAGAATTAACTTAAAATCTTGTAATAAGATTTAAACTAAAGCCATTTTATGTATATGCAATGATTTTCAAACTAAAATTGTTTATTTCTTTGAGTAATTTCGCATTCCGGTGTTAATTTAGCACTGCAATTGAAGAAAGAAAATATATAAATTATCTTAGACGGCCTGTTGCGCTGCATGCAACATCTTATCCATCTTATGAGCGAAATTTTATATTTTCTTTAAGAATGGGCATGATTCACTCATTCCAATTAATCTACATGTCATATATCGTAGCCTTAGGCGAAAAATTACAAAAGTTATGACGGTTCAAAGTTAAAAACGTTATACGGCTTTGTATGGGAGCTACATTAAATAGTGGGCGTGATTCGCCCACTTCTTATAGTATGTTTTCTCTTTACCAACATAATCTACGTGCCAAATATGATTGTCCTAGAGAAGATACCACGTCAGTTATGGCGGTTGTAAGTCAAAAACGTTATACGGCTTTGTATGGGAGTGGTTTGCCCACTTCTTATAAAAATTTTTCTCTTTACTAAAATAATCTACCTGTTAAATATGATTGTCCTAGTGGAGATACCAAGTCAGTTATGGCGGTTCCAAGTTAAAAATATTACACGGCTTTTTATGAAAGCTACATTAAAAAGTGGGCATGGATTACCGATTTTTTTCAAAAATATTTCCCCTTACAATAGTAATCTATGTTTCAAATATGATCGTCCAAAACGGAATACTTCGTAAGTTATGGCGGTTAAAATTTCACAACTTTGCATGGAAGCTACCTCCTTGAGGGTCTTGAGGCTCTTCAAATTCTCGAGGATTATTAGCTTATATTGTAATAAGTCTATATCGGAAATATTATTGGGCTTAGTAAAAATGACTGTCTAAATGATGACGTTTTTAATGTAAGAATATTATCTGGATTTTATATGCGAGCTATAATAAATATGAACCGTGGTAGGGCGATTTCTTGAAAAGATACTACGCAGCATTTTCGAAATCAATACCCTAAATGCAATATTGAGTCCGGAATTCTTCTTCTTCTTATGTGGCCATAACAACCGAATATCGATTTAGGCCGAAAATAACATGCTTCGCCAGCCATCTCTGTTCTTCGCTAGCTGGCGCCAGTTAGAAATTCCAAGCGCCGTCAGGTTCTCCAGTACTTGGTATTTCCACCGGAGGTTTGGTCTTCCTCTTCTGCGCCGTCCTCCAGCGGGTTCCGAATATAACACCTTCTTAGCTGGAGCGTGTTCTTCCATTCGCTCGACATGACCTAGCCAGCGCAGCCGCTGGATTTTGATGCGCTTTCCTATGTCAATATCGGCATACAGCTCGTACAGCTCATGGTTGTACCTTATTCGGTACTCGCCACCAACGCAAATAGGTCCAAAGATCTTACGTAGGACTTTTCTCTCGAAAACCCCAAGAATTCGCTCATCCGAGGTGGAAATTGTCCAGGCTTCAGCGCCATATGTTAGGACAGGCATGATGAGAGACTTGTAGAGTATAGTTTTCGTTCTTCGAGAGAGGGTTCGACTTCTCAATTGCTTACTCAGCCCAAAGTAACACCTGTTAGCAAGAGTTATCCTACGCATGATCTCCAAGCTGACGTCATTACTGCTGTTAATGCTGGTTGCAAGATAGACAAAGTCCCTTACTACTTCAAAAGCGTAGTTGTCAACAGTGACGTGCTGTCCAAGACGCCGGGACTCTTTGTTTGTTGACAACGGAATAAGTTGTCAAAAATTCCGAAGATAATATCTTTAATTGCTCCGTGTGATCTTGACAATTGACCGATCTTGCCCATTATCAATAGCGCCTGTAACCTTGAACTACATGGCACTATTTTATGAATGGCGTTTTGTAAGGTTTTTGTTTTTTAAGTTCGGGTTGTTTCTACTAGCCAAGTTATTTCTCAATTTTTCGATCTTAGAGACTATAAACATTTTGCTGTTTGCTTTTTGTTACTGATTCAGACTATGATCGCGGAGAAGTATTTGAAAAAGTAAAATTCATTTAAATGTCTCGCTTGAGGTTTTTGGGTACGAGGAATCCGAATCGATCATATATTTTTACTACAAACGGCCGCTAGAGGGCGCTTTAGAGCAAACAAATATGAAAAATTTAATATTTTCATATTTCCATCATATTTGGAGAACCACTCCAAATATTCGTATTTCGCTAATGGCTCACTTGCATTTCTCACTTTGATTGTTCATCTTTGAGGAATCTTTACAGAATGTACATAAAGGATGAACGATGTACTAACATAGTGACATGCATCAAACTTTTGATGAAATAGCCGTTTCTCGAAATGATGATTCATGCAGAGGGAAGCCGCAGTGACTTCAATTTATTCACTAATTAGTGAAACTACAAGTCTAGAAGGAAATATGCAAACAAAGATGATTTAATAGAGCATAAATCTCGCTTCAAGATCAAAAGGCGAGCAACAAATGACAAATGACATTAAACTGATTCAATTCAATACCATTTTTTGAAGGTTCATCAATAAAGTTCAATTACCTCAAAAATTAAAGAAAAGAAAATACCTTGCAATGTGTAAATTACCACATTACGCATTGCAATGCCATTCTGTCTTATGCGAAATAGGGAGAGGGTCTACAATAAGTATTTCTATTGTAATTTCAGTATATTTTTAAATTTTCTCACATTTCTGTTTGCAAATACACAATAACATTGTAATAGTTTTATGAACGTGACTAGCATGGCATATTTGAAATTGTAAAAATTTTAAACATTTTTATCATTACTCGTTTACGTTACATACATGAAGCGTAGGGTAAAGGTATTCACACACATATTCATTTATTTCATATGTGGAATCATAATAATGATATAAACAATTAAACGAATGCGATGAGAGTCATATATATGCGGGCGGTCCCAGAACTACCCGTCCTGACATATTGTTGGTGGCAGCAGTTTGAAAACCATTACTTTGGTGAAAAGTAGCAACCTTAAAAACATATGTTCTTAGTTTCAAGGCGCTACGTTGTTTAGTATTTTTGTTTTTGGATCCATCGAAAGTTAACGACCTCAGTGAATTTGTAAACATGGAGAAAATTGGTCACCGTTATGTAATTCAATACTTTCATTTGAAACGTCTCAGTCCAACGAATATTAAAGCCGAACTAGATTCTACTCTGGGAGAGTCTGCCCTCTCCTTGGGTGGCAGAGTTTGAACAACGTCGTACGAGCTGCCAAGACGAACACCGTAGTGGTCGACCAATTGAGGTGACCACGCCAGAAACGGTTAAGAAAATCCACAAAATGGTATTGGATAATCGTCGGCTGAAGGTGCGTGAGCTAGGTGAAATTACAGGCATTTCAAAAAGTGCTATACATCGTATATTGACCGAAAATTTGGAGATGAAAAAGCTGTGTGCAAGATGGGTGCCACGTGAAGATATTTCTATAGAGTGTTTGGCGATGTTTCACAGTTTTGAGTTTTTGCGAGTTTTTGCGTCGATTCGTAACCATGGATGAGACATGGGTCCACCACTTTACACCTGATACAAAGGCTCAGTCAAAACAGTGGACTGAAAGGGGAGAATCGAGTCCAAGGAAGGCGAAAACAGTTCCATCTGCAGGCGGCAAGGTTATGGCGTCTGTTTTTTTGGCATGCACATGGGATAATTTTTATTGATTATCTTCAAAAAGAAAAAACAATCAACGGTGTGTATTATGCTAATTTGTTGCACCGTTTAAGTGATGAAATTAAAGAAAAAACGTCGCATTTGGCGAAAAAGACACATCCGCTATTGCGATGAAATTAATAAGTTAAAGCTCAAATTACTTCAGCACGCACCTTATTCGCCAGATTTAGCTGCTTCGGATTATTTTCTATTTCCAAATTTGAAAAAATGGCTTGGTGGTAGAAGATTTGCAAACAATGAAGAGCTGGAGTCTGCGGTAGATGGTTATTTTAATGAAATGAGCTAGACAGTTCATACTATAAACAGAGTATCGAAGCTATAGAATATCGCTGAAGAAAAGTGTATAGAGCTAAAAGGAGATTATGTTGCGAAATAAAGAAAAATTTTCCCAAATTTTTTATCTTTTCTTTGTTAGGTCGCGTAGTTCTGGGACTGCCCTCGTACTACATATATGCTTATATGGACGGCGCTATGTACATAATCGTCTTACATTAATTTCTATTCATTTAATGTACATAAATAGTTGAAGAAGAATACAACAAATGAACAAAGATAGGTAAATAATTTTTCTCATTAAGCGTTTATTTCAAATACTGTACTCTTTGACAAATATTTCAATACCATATGCGCAGATATGAGAGGCTTTTAAAATGGTTCTTGGCTTCAATAGAAAAAATCCACAGAAGTGGAAAACAAAGACAAATAATATGAATAATAATAATAATAAACCTGTTAAATATTGAATTCTTGTTCGCTTCCATACAACGCAATATAACGTGACTGGCTGTTGCGGTCAACTACCTATAGAGAAGCTACAGGTATTCTTAAATATAGGCAGCAAGTACAGCAATAACAGCATGGCCAATAAAAATACAAGTACAGGGAAAAGAAACAATTTTAAATTCAATTAAAAAATCACATACGGACAGAGGAGACAAGCCCAATTTATTTACATAAAGGCATTTCTCTTCGCTTTTTTTCTCTATTGAAGTTTCTATAGAACACTTGAGTATTTGAGTAGTGGCAATAAAACTTATAATGAAAAGAATTCTTACCAAAAAAAAGAAAATCAGTCACTTATAAATTAAGAAAGTAAGATATCGTTCTGTAAACTAACCAAATGCCCGATAGATTTCTTATAATTATTGCTATCATGCAGTTTTGTAACTTCAGACATTCAACCATCTCTTTACTGCATTGTCATTGATTTTCTATGGTTTTACGAGTATTTGTATTCAATTACTTGAATACAAATACGTCTTCATGTGCTCTACTACAGATGATCTTATTAGTAAGCGTAACTGATATCCATTCAATTGGAATGAGTACGAATTGAATCTGTATGTAAGTTGTATGTAAGAGAGTACACAAGTACCACATGAATCTATCTAGTTATATGTCCACATATGATAACTAGATTATGTACCTAGATAGACGTATTTACATGAACAACAATTAATATGTATTCGTGTTGAGGAGTGGTATTTTAAATAGTGGAGTGGAGCCACATGAAACAAACTGTCAGATACAATAAATTGTGATTGATGATGAGCACTTTTGAGGATTCGCTATGTACTCGCGTGTATGGAGAAAGATAATATTCAAGTTTACAAGACAATAAGAACACGTATCATTGCATACATGGTGATAAAATGGAACAGGAAAGTAGTTAAATTATTGATGTATGTAATCAATTTTATGCGGCAAAACGTTCAGGATTTATAGGTTTTGTACCAACTACTTTTATGGAATGAGTCCGGAAGTAGTCTCGTTTAGAAAAAGTATTATTTACCCTTTCTAGTGTCTAGATTAAAACGAAAAAAAAAAAATAAATACTATGTGGCACTTAAAGCCCCGAAGGGTACTTTGGCCGAGCTTCTCTTCCATTACTGTTGTGCGTGTTAAATTTTGGACAGTATTAGAAGGACCTATTTATTTTAGCCGGTTCCGAATGGCAGAATTCTTGCGACATTATCTTTTATGAGCTTTATCGGAAGAATTGCCAATTGCTTTCAGACAGGAGGGTACCCTGTCACCCAGAAAACGAAGCATGCTGAATTCATGACGAAATCCTAAAATATATTTCTGTTTGTATTCTCCA
Organism: Megamerina dolium; assembly: GCA_963854835.1. Classification (NCBI taxonomy): domain Eukaryota; kingdom Metazoa; phylum Arthropoda; class Insecta; order Diptera; family Megamerinidae; genus Megamerina; species Megamerina dolium. The sequence continues at coordinate 3,495,887 of OY978529.1, forward strand.
TCCGTATAGAGGATTTCAGAACACAAATTCAGTTATGAAATTGCGATCTTCATAGTGTAATCATTATTATTTTTCTCAAATAGTCAATGGTTTGTTAGCATCTGTGCAAATGAAGTGCTACAACCTTAATTACAACACAAATTTTTTGAAATAGTGAACTTGAAAATTTGGCGTTCACTAATTTCGGCCGAGTTAGGTGATTGTGGGTCAGCAAATTTTGTCGATCCTCAAAATAATATATGACGATCTTTATTTTTTGTTCAAATAGTCAAAGTAATTGTTGTCTAAGTTATAGCAATAAAGTTCCTTTTTGAAATAGTGAACTTGAAAATTTGGTGATCATTATTTTCGGCCGACTTAGGTGATTGTAGTTCATCAAATTATGTCGATCCTCAAAATAATATATGACGATCATTATTTTATTCAAATAGTCAAAGTAATCGTAGTCTAAAATTTATAGTTTTTACTTTTTTAGCATTAATTGCACGAAATATGAATATTAGTCGAGTTAAATGATCACAGAAATAAAATTCTCTAATGAAATGTTGATCTTCAAAATCTAGTGATCATCATTTTTTTTTTTTAAATAATCTAAATGATCATAGTTAAGTGTGTAATAATTGTATTTTTTGCTTTCTTAGCATCAATTAGGAAGAATTTTCAGTTATTACAGGGAATATCAATCAACTGTTAGATGATCGTAGAAATCAAATTCAGTAGGAAATGGTGATCTTCAGGTCATGTGTCTAAAATTTTAATTTTGTTACTTTCTTGGCATCAGTTTTGACGAACCTTAAATGACGATATAGATATAAGACGAGTTAGGTGATCTAAGAAATTAAATTATCTTCCAAAATGGCGATCTTGAACATATGGTGATCTTCCCAAATAAACAAAGTGGTTATAGTTAAGTGCAAAGAATTTGTAGTTTTCTACTTTCATCAATTGGAACAAATTTTCAATAGCAGAAGGGATATAAGCCAAGTTAGATGATCGTAGAAATCAAATTGTGCTATAAAATGTTGGGTGTTTAAAATTAGGTAATCATTATTTTTGACAAATCGTCAACAAGATCGTAGTTAGGTGCAAACAATTTACATTTTTTGCTTTCTGAGCATCAATTGAAATTAAACGTAAGTCAGGATATAAGTAACACTATATTTAGATGATTGTAAAGATCAAATTTGTGAGTGTCGTAGGTCGTGGGTTCAATCCCCGGCTGAAGCATAACAAGAATTGGCAATTTTTCCAGCAGTAACAATTTGCCAAAACTGCTTTTAAAAAGAATTCTTGCGACAAACCAAAGTTAAAGTGGTGTCACATGTATTGGAAGAGAAGCTCGGTGGTAGCATAATGGGCCTTTCTGGCCTAAGTGTGTCCTTTTAAAGAGAGGGCAGCCACATAACCTAACCTAAAGATCACATTTAGTCACAAAATTGAAGATCTGGGTAATTGCTGATAAATATTTTTAAAAAGTAGTAAACTGATCGTCTGATGCCAAAAATTGCAATTTTTGCTTAAGCAGTATCAATTGCAATGAATCATAACTCAAGGCATGAATGAGTACCAGCGTAATTAAGATGATCGCATGTGTTGAATTTATCGATAAAATGGTGAGCTCAATAATACAATAATCTATATTTATCCAAATCAATAATTATATCAATTTTAAAAATCTGTCAATTGAAATAAAGTTCAAATTATTACAATTTATAGTGTGCATCAAATTTAGATACAAAATAGTGATCGTTATATTATAATTAATTTGCAAAAATAATGAAAATTGTAGTACACTATATGGAACGTTCATTCAGAGGTCCATACAGTTTGAAGGTTCCAGGGAGTAAACTTAGTCTTTAAATTACGGTATTCCACAAATTATGTGCTCTATAGTTTTCCTGATCGATTAAAGTGATCGTATATAGATGCATATTGGAATTTTCTCTTTAATTATGTAATGTCAATTCGTATGAAAGAATAATCAAGGCATAATCGTTTTGAAAAAAATTGACGATCTTCAGTCTTATGATCAATATTTTTGCCTAACAGCTCAACTGATCATATTTATATATTACAACCGGTACTCTCTGTTTAGTTAGACCATCAGAAGCTCACAATTAACTCACAACAAACCAAAATCATAATTTTTAAAATAGAAAAATATCTAATAAGTTGGCATTCCTGCTTTTTGTTATTTAGAATAACAAAGAAGGCATTACCAAAAATAAGTGTGAACAATCATTTTTAGACAAAAAGGCAAAGTGATCGTGTTAATTGGTAATTGGTCCAACATCTTCAGCTTGATCGAAATAAAGCAATTCAAAATTATCTGTATGATGGATGAATGGAAAAAAGTTTTTTATATAAATCAATCAATAAATATTATCGGAGTATCATTTAAAACATATATCATCCCGAAGTCTGCAGCATAATATTTTACACAATTCAGCATAACAAACAAAGTAATTCATGTATCAAATATTTGTAGCTTGTCGATAACCTCAATAACCTGAGAATATATTGTATGTACAAATAAGCTTCTTTCAAGGTTCAATATACATACAGTTCATGGATGAATTCATTGCTTCTTCCTTTAGTAAATTACATATATTCGTCGCCATAAGTATTGGCAAAACCTCAAAAACCTCAAAAGCAAAAAAAAGGGAAAAAACGAAATCCAAATGAAATTTTCTTGTAATCTAAATCCAATTTAAAACTTGGCAAAATATAAAAGTATGGGAAAATCAAGTCAAATAGCAAAAAGAGAAATTGAACAACAAACTATAAATATAACGGGTGTTTTTTTTCGAGGTATAGAACTTTAAATTGCAATAAAACAACGATGGATTATTCGATTGACATGAATTTTATTTATTCGAAAGATAATCTTGTGGCATTACATTTTAAATATGATTTCTGGCATATGACCGCCACGGCTGGCTCGGATGTAGTCCAATCTGGACATCCAATTTTCGATGACTTTTTCCAACATTTGTGGCCGTATATCGGCAATAACACGGCGAATGTTGTCTTCCAAATGGTCAAGAGTTTGTGGCTTATCCGCATAGACCAATGACTTTACATAGCCCCACAGAAAGTAGTCTAGCGGTGTTAAATCACAAGATCTTTTAGGCCAATTCACAGGTCCAAAACGTGAAATTAGGCGGTCACCAAACGTGTCTTTCAATAAATCGATTGTGGCACGAGCTGTGTGACATGTTGCGCCGTCTTGTTAGAACCACAGCTCCTGGACATCATGGTTGTTCAATTCAGGAATGAAAAAGTTAGTAATCATGGCTCTATACCGATCACCATTGACTGTAACGTTCTGGCCATCATCGTTTTTGAAGAAGTACGGACCAATGATTCCACCAGCCCATAAAGCGCACCAAACAGTCAGTTTTTCTGGTTGTAACGGTGTTTCGACATACACTTGAGGATTAGCTTCACTCCAAATGCGGCAGTTTTGTTTGTTGACGTAGCCATTCAACCAGAAGTGCGCTTCATCGCTAAACAAAATTCGCTTATGAAAATCGGGAACAACGACAATCTCGTTTTGGGCCCATTCGACGAATGGGCGTGAATTGTTCAGGCGTGAGTCTATTCATGATGAATTGCCAAACCAAACTGAGAATAAATCACTTGACAGCTGTTAAATCGGTTCCATCTTGAACAGTAATGCCAACTTGAAGTTCTATACCTCGAAAAAAAAAACACCCGTTACTACTTGTATTATAATTTTTATCTGTTTGCAATATGTTAGCCTTCATATGTAATACAAGACAATTTCTACTAAGTATGTATGTACTTATCGAATATGTTTGAATGCGTGTGAATGAAAGTGAGCAATTATTTGCAGCAATACTATACTATACTATATACAATATGCTGTGAAATACTTAAAAGACTTCACACAGTTTAACCTTAATGTCACACCAACTTATACTAAAAAGAGCATTTTGTCAGCATACATACGAGTATTAAGTTGTCACTTTGCCTTCCAAAGCATAATTCTCATACCAACACCTCCATCTGAAACTATATATTTTCCTCAACTACTTCTATCAGAAATGGACGTTGCATTCATAATGCATCTTCTCCACTTACAATTGTCATCTACTGTTTTTAGCTTTCACTTTCAGTTGAAAAACAACAACAAAAATAAGAAATTGCAATATATATGAGTGTGTGTTTGCAATAATGTCATAGAAATGCAAGGGTTGGAGGAAAAGGCCAAATGCAATCAACTTTCATTGACATCATTTCTACAAGTGCTTCCAAGTATGTAGTCAAGCTCATTTAGAACATAACTACTACAACTAAAAATAAAATTGACTGAGCGATTGAGAATATTATTGAGGTGTCAAGTTATTAGAAATTGCTGAATGGTGTAAATGTTGTAAAATTAATGTGGAAACTAAATAAAATTAAAATTGTTTAAACATAATTTACAAACTTTTGAAAGATATGGGAGCGGTCCCTGAACTACCCGACCTGACATATAGATGGCAGCAGTAGTTTGAAAAAAATTACTTTAGTGAAAAGTGGCAACATTATAAAACCAATGTTTCAAGTTTCAAGGCGTCACGTTGTTTAGAGTATTTTTTTTTTTTGGAGTCATTGAAAGTTAACGACCTCAGTGAATTTGTAAACATGGAAAAAATTGGTCACCGTTAAGTAATTCAATACTTTCATTTGAAAGGTCTCAGTCCAACGAATATCAAAGCCGAACTAGATTCTACTCTGGGAGAGTCTGCCCTCCGTTTACGACCATAAAATATTGGGTGGCAGAGTTTGAACAAGGTCGTACGAGCTGCCAAGACAAACACCGTAGTGGTCAATCAATTGAGGTGACCACGCCAGAAACGGTTAAGAAAATCCACAAAATGGTATTGGATAATCGCCGGCTGAAGGTGAGTGAGCTAGGTGAAATTACAGGCATTTCAAAAAGTGCTATTCATCGTATATTCACCGAAAATTTGGAGATGAAAAGCTGTTGGCAAGATGGGTGCCGCGTTTGCTCACAATCGAACAAAAACAACGTCGTGAAGATGTTTCTATAGAGATGTTTGGCGATGTTTCACAGTAATAAAGCCGAGTTTTTGCGTCAATTCGTAACCATGGATGAGACATGGGTTCACCACTTCACACCTGAGACAAAGGAGCAGTCAAAACAGTGGGCTGAAAGGGTAGAATCGTGTCCAAAGACGGCGAAGACAGTTCCATCTGCAGGCAAGGTTATGGCGCCTGTTTTTTGGGATGCAAGTGGCATAAATTTTAATAATTATCTTGAAAAAGGAAAAGCAATCAACGGCGAGTATTATGCTAATTTGTTGCAGCGTTTAAGTGATGAAATTAAAGAAAAAAGGCTGAATTTGGCGAAAGAGACACATCCGCTATCCGCGAAGGCCAACATCAATGAGTTAAAGCTCGAATTGCTTCATCACGCACCTTATTCACCAGATTTAGCTCCTTTGGATTATTTTCTATTTCCAAATTTGAAAAAATGGGTTGGTGGTAGAAGATTTACAAACAATGAAGAGGTGAAGTCTGCGGTAGATGGCTATTTTAATGAGCTAGACAGTTCATACTATGAACAGGGTATCGAAGCTATAGAATATCGCTGCGAAAAATGTATAGAGTTAAATAAAATAAATAAAGAAAAATTCTCCCAAATTTGTTCTGTTTTCTTTGTTAGCTCGGGTAGTTCTGAGACCGCCCTCGTAGCTAGATTATTGTGAAAGAATTTTCAAACAATTTTCTTTAATTTATTATTTGAACGTTCATATATAAATCAATAAATCCCTTCAAATTAAAAGGTAATTTTTTAATATAATATTTTTATATTTGCAAAAACTGCTCATTTTATAATTGCCTGCATAAAAATATCTCTCACACGTACACACAGTCTATAAAATTAATTATAGGCATTTAATTAAATGATAAAAATAGAATTCGCACATGTTAATCGTTCGTTGGTCAATACCAATAGACAAGTGGGTTTTATCTATACTTACATATACAAAAGCCTATCTATAGACTATTATGTGTAGATACTACCTACCATCAAAACCACCACTGATAGCATTAACGCTAGGAAAAAGTGTTTATGCTCGTATGACGATACTTAAAAATAAAACTGGAAAATAATATAAATATGCAAAACGTGTACGAGTACTAGATATACATATAAGCAAGTCACATGAGCAAGGTGGAATGTACGAGTACATCGACTGCTGGGTAATAGATAGGTGCTGCTATGTACAGACATAGTATCTATCAAAGTATAACATGTACGTTATTACGTATTGCGTATAGAATTTTAAATTCGATTAGATAATTAAAACGATTTAATATAGAACAAGTACTCAGATTTGGTTGAAATTTCAAGTGCTCCCTTTAATACCTTTCGAGGAGTATTATAAAACTCTCTCTCTCTCTCTCTACATTCTTGGTATCTGCATATTTCTATGAATTGTATGCGATTAAAAATTATTCAAAGAATGTCGCTAAAAACACATTAATATTAAACAATATTTGATGCTTAGAATATCAATGAGATTTTGTGTGCATTCTAGAAAGCAAGAATCTCGCTGAGTAATATATAAAAATTTGTTATAACAACAAAAACACAAAAAAAGATGAAATCAATAATTATGTTTGATAGAAATTCTTTGGAAAAAAATATCAAATTAGGATTAAGACAAAATAAACAAAATCACATAACAATTTTAATAAAATTGTGTCATGCAAAATGAACTTCAAATAAATCAATGTAATCGTATTCGTCATTAGCATACCGGATTTGGTATATTTTTGTTGAGAGTTTTATTTTAAAAATATGCATATTTATGGAGGAAACTTATATATAAATTAGTTTGCATAGTAAATTAACACACAATAATTCTCTAAATTCGTACAGAAAAGAAAATTATAAATTTTTGTACCGGTTACTTTTGTTGAAACCCAATTGATATGTGCCTCTTAAGCAAATTAATTCAAAATTAGTTTGCATAGTAAATTAACACAAAATAATTGTCTCAATTCGTACAGAAAATGAAATTTAATTGTTTTGAACCGGTTACTTTTGTTGAAACCCAATTGATATGTGCCTCTTAAGCAAATTAATTCAAAATTAGTTTGCATAGTAATTTAACACAAAATAATTCTCTCAATTCGTACAGAAAATGAAAATTATTTCTTTTGTACCGGTTACTTTTGTTGAAACCCAATTGATATGTGCCTCTTAAGCAAATTAATTCAAAATTAGTTTGCATAGTAAATTAATACAAGATAATTCTCTAAATTCGTACAGAAAATGAAATTGATTTGTTTTTGTACCGGTTACTTTTGTTGAAACCCAATTTATATGTGCTTCTCAAGCAAATATATGTGATAACTTCTTCATAAAGTAAAGAGTTATATAAATATATGCATAGCAAATGGCAATTTCTTTTAATGTGTAATTTATATACCGATAACTTTTATTAGACATACGATTTATTTATACCAGATGTAAATGATTTGTACCAAAAATTAAAGAAATTTCCATAGTTTCCTTTATTTGAAGTAAATTAAACTTTGTGGAGAGCACATTAAATTATTAATAATATTCAAGTAACTAGTAATGGGTGTACCGATTATTTTTCTTAAAACAATTGACTTGTCATTTCAAAATGAATAATTTCAACGTTAACTGTTCAATTAATAATAAAATTATAGAAATTTTGTCGCTTTTTTCACCATTCATATTGGAACGTTTGGATCAATTAATTAATTATGCGCTATAAAAAATAACGACTAATATCATATTAATTAAATATTTGAAACAATTATAAATGTTTATAGAAAGACAGAACTGTTTAAATGATACGCCAAAAGAAAAGTACCGACATACTGGTTACTTTTTTTTTTAAAGATCTTAACCACTAACTAACTAATCTAACATAACCAGCAAATTATTTATAATAATGCATTTACCGAATACTTCTGTTTCCTTCAAAATTGAATTAATCATAAATTCCAAATTTCAAAGTAACAAGTAATTTCGAAAAAACAAAAATTACATAGTAACGAGTAATTTCTACAACATTTTGATTTAAAATCAATAGCTTTTATTGTATTTATCTATTTTAATATATTAAATTATTCATAGTAAATATGAAAATCGAACTTCGTTTCCCGTATGACTAAAAACAAAAAGTAACGACTTTTTTCGTAGCAATTACTTTTGTTGAAAACACATTTTTTATGGATTCCATGCAAATTATATCAATTAGATTGACTTTGATGAAATATTTATTGATTTTAATATTATATCAATTGCTACCGAGTACCAAGTCACACAGAAATCTCACCAATTTATACCAGCAGTAGAATGATAAATGCATATGAATGTAATTATTTAATTTCAACCTTTTTGAATATGCAACGCAAGTAACCGATCAATTTTGTTCAAATTAATCAAAGTAATCAAGCATATAAATAACGACATTTGAATGCAAATTGAATGACATTTTTCTTTTCATTGAAATATGTTTGTATAGATATATTTTATTTGAAATAATGTATTTATGAACTTGAACGATTGGATATATGTATAAACATATGTGAGTATGTCGGTATATGTACAATAATAAAATGAAGAATAGCAACTTGTTTGCAAACAATATAATATTTAATTGCGTCATATGATTCTAAATAAAGATGATGAATACTGATTGCGATTCCTTTTTTTTTTTCTCTTTTGATTTCTTAATTATTATTATTTTTGGCTGATTTTCTATTTACAATTTTAGCATCATTCTTTGATTTTTTTAATTTTCTTATTTTTGTTTTCATTGCGATATTTTGGAAATCTTTCCTTTTATTTGTCACAACAGCCATATAGCAGTAATTTACTAAATATGGATTAAATGCGTAGTATAACAACAACAACAAATGAAAGTTGTATGTTCTTGCTTAAATTTTAAATTTGGTAATAAATGATTATACCACATTGTATCCATAAATGGCGGAAATAAAGTTGGATGAATGAACTCTGATTTTTTGTTTTTATTTTTTTTTGGTATGACGATATTAATCATTACAATAAAATATGGGTTAGAATTATTTATACCTAATAATTTTCATGAAAAAATATTTATGTAAAATATATTCAATAAAGAAATCAGATTTCCTAATGACTCGTTACCCGTTATTCGAATTTTTGAGTGATTTCTATTTTTATTTTCCATTTAGCATTTTTCTTCGCAAGTTTCGTAGAAAAAAAAAGCAAATTCTTAGATAAAAGTGGAAAAAAGTATGTATGCGGTGGCTTTATATGGGTGCAATTAAACATTATAAATAGGAAAAGGTGACAAATACTGACGTTTTCTTGAAATATGTTTATAGAAATTGACATTTAATATCTCAAATACTTCCCTGGTCATTATATAATTTTATTTCATGTATTTTATAAAATCATAGATACAAGTAACCGGTTATTTTTTTCAATCTTATTATGTTTAATATCATATAAAAGAACTCTGTGACAAAGGTCAGAAAAAGTGATGTCACAAGTGTTCTGCCGTTCGGAACCGTCTAAAATAAGTAGGTCCCTTCTAATATTGTCCAAAATTTAAGACGCACAACAGTAATGGAAGAGAAGCCAATGAGCCCTTTGGGGCTTTATGTGCCACATATTTATTTATTTTTATCATATAAAAATTGATAGATAATTGAGCGTTACAGAAATTGATATCTGACATATCAAATACTTCTCTCGCATTATATAATTTTATTTCATGCATTTTATAAAATCATAGATACAAGTAACCGGTGATTTTTTTCAATCTTATTATGTTTAATATCATTTAAAAATTGATAGATAATTGAGTGTTATAGAAATTGATATCTGACTATCAAACACTTCTCTCGTCATTATATAGATACAAGTAACCGGTTATTTTTTGGAACTGTGGTATGTTTAACATCATATAAAACTTAATAGATAATTGAGTGTTATAGAAATTGATGTCTGATATATATAAAATTGTATTTTATGCATGGAAAAGTAACCGGTCCTTTTTTCAATCGTATATTATTCAACATTATGTAGAAATTCATAGATAATAGAAATTTATATTTAACATCTTAATTACTTGGCTCATCATTATAAAATTGTATTTTATGCATTTTATTGAAATGATCATAACCGGATTTTTTCTTTCATATCAACTCCTTTGTACGTCATTCTAATATTTTATGACGTCTTAAAAAAGAAAGCGGTTTTTTTTCTTCAATCTCTATAAAAAAAAAAAGCTAATTATAAATTCAATTCGACAATGACAAATTGTGACTTGGTCATTTTACAGAATTTTTTTGTGGACATTATTAAAATTATTATTAACATTTAAAGTAATTAAAAGACAATTAATATTGCGAAATTGCAATTTTACATCATCAACATCCAGCATATGCAATACTCATGCTTCCATGCAAATATAACCAAGTCATCCACGGTAGCAATTAAAGTGAAGGGTTCAATTTGCTTTTTCATATTTTAAAAAGAAAAATTTTTCTCCCCCATCATTATATACATACAAGCGAAAGACTTGTTCATTAATTTAAGCGCACAACAACAAAAACGACAATAATGGTAATAATAAAAATCTCCTTACAGTCGGCTGGGGCCGACCAAATTATACCCTGCATATGTAGAGGTATATATAAAAAGTTTGCTCGTATATCCATCCTTTTCTTCCACTACTTTGTATAGGACCTACATTAAGAAGCAGGCGTACCTCACCAATTTTGGAGGATCAATTTCTGCCTATAATACTAAACTACATAGGTTGCAATGGGTTGACCTAGGCGTATTAATTAGTAAGTTATGGGTGTTTTAATGTTTAAGATAAATCCGAGACTTTGTACGGAAGCTATATAAAAAGTGGGCGTGACGTATCTCTTTCTTGTATATCTAATTAATTTTTCAATATCAATCTACGCCTTAAATTTGGTTGTCCTACGCTAAATGGTTTGTAAGTTATGGAGCTTAAAAGTTTTAGTTTAATTCCCTCGACTTTGTATGGGAGACCTATGAAGGAGTGGGCGTGGCACACTAATTTTCTGCCAGATTATTTCCGACTATGATATTAATCTAAGTGTCAATTATGGTTATTTTAGGCAGGAGATTGCCGAAGTTACAGCTGTTTCAATTTAAAATTTGTATGGGGGCTACGATAAACAGTGGGCATGGTGCGCCCATTTTCTGTGAGCCTAGTTGCTCGTACAATACTTATCCATACCTTAAATCTCGTTGTCCTACGCTAAATGGTTTGTAAGTTATGGAGCTTAAAAGTTTTAGTTTAATTCTCTTGACTTTGTATGGGAGACTCATGAAGGAGTGAGCGTGGCACACTGATTTTCTGCCATATTATTTCCGACTACCATGTTAATCTAAATGTCAATTATGGTTATTCTGGACAGAAGATTGTAGAAGTTACAGTCAAGTCAATTTAAAAGAAGTACAGACACTTTGTATGAGAGCTACGCTAAAAAGTAGGCGTGGCTCAACCACTTTTGGCGAGGTTATATAGTAGTATAATATAAGTCTATGTGCCAAATATTGTTGTCCCAAGTGGTATATTATGTGAGTTATAGCAAGTTAAAGATTTTGAAAATTTCGAGGTTAGTCGCTTTGAATGCTTGGTGTGGGCGTGGTTATTGACCGATCATGCCCAATATCAATCCCCTCCGTACCCTTGGATCATAGATTACTTATGCCAAATTTCATCGAAATAGCTCAATATTTACTCAAGTTATCGTGCGAACCAGCCAGGTGACAGACAGACGGACGGACGGACGGACGGACGGACATCGTTAAATCGAAAATTTAATCGACGCTGATCACGAATATATATCTATGTCTATATCTCCGGAGATTCCTTCAAGTGGACACAAACATCTGACCGAAATGAATATACCATGCATATTGCATTATGCAGGGTATAATAATTATACATATAAAATATTTTTTATTTTTTTCCACTGATGATGTAATTTCATATAAAATCCTACATCACTAGTGTACAGCGCGCTCATACAGCAATAAGCTTGGATTTGATAAGCCATCCAGTTTTCTACATTATGAAGCTTATTATCTACGTTTCATTTTTATTTTTATTTTTAGAAAGAAAATATATAGCAAAACAAATACATTAAAAAATCCTACAATTATGAGTTTTGTTATTTTGTCAAGAAAATACAAATAAAAAAGATTCTTTCACGTTTTTGGTGTCATTTTTGCACATCAAATTTAATATACTCTCAAATATTCTATCTACATTTTGGTTACATAAGTAGTACACATCAAGTAAATACATATAAAATCGTGACAGCAATATTCGAATATAATAAGAACTTTTGGAGTACGCTCAGACAAAAAATATGTCAATTTTGCTTTACTTAAGTACCCATTTATTACTATATTTTTATTACTTCTACACTTTGTTCAACAAATTACTGATTAGAAGCTCATTATTATTATTATAATCATTATATTACTTCACAGCTCATTATTATTGCGCAAAATATTGCTCAAATGACAAATTGATATTTTTTTCTAACGAACATATTTTGTACGAATACATTGAGAAATCAACACTGCACAGGGTAGCGGCGTTGCCACAGTATTTTAAATGGCATGTAGAGAATATTAGCTATTTAAACATTTTAATCTTGAGTTTTCTACTATAACCTAGGTGTGATTTTTATTCGATTATGTCCATTTTCTAGTATTCCAATTTTCTATTTCCAATTCTGTGAAGTATGGTAGGTCAGCTCGCCTCTTATTGGTCGAAATACTTATATGCACAAATTTTCAGCTCGATCGCTCTAAAATCAAGTCAAAAATCGTAAAGTAAACAGATGGATCAACAGGCAAAAACAATCGAGCAGTGTTTATCGTGAGCACCTGTCTGATGGCTCAATCTCACGACCCATAAAGCGCAAGTATCAAATTAAAGCGTTGATAGGCGCCCAGCAGGATTGCAAAATCAGAAACCAACCAAATGGACGTACTACCACCCTCCTTGGTGGGGATCGAGACCTAACTAAAACATCTTCTGATCGAAGGGGTCAGCACCCTGGTGGCAATGCAACTCCATATCGAGTACCCTACGCCTTTGACGTGGAATACTCTACCCGCGTGTTCTTTGGGTTACCACAACCACCACGAAAACTTCCCCGAAGGGCCGTTCCCAACGATCAGGTTGAAGGGATTCCAACCTGATCACCCGTGGAACCAAATTTAAAGTCTTTTGGTAAGTCCTCGTAGCCGAAGATACTACCAGTTTCCGCCCTATTCGGCTCTGGTGGCCGGGAGGATCAACAGACAGAAATGTCGCTGTGTTTATCAATTTGAAGCGTTGATAGGCGCCCCGTAGGAGTGGAAAATCTTAGTCCAACCTCCAGTATCCTACGGTACCAATTGGGTCACGTTGAATGGACGTACTACATTCCTAGGTTTGGATCGAGGCCCATCTAAAACCTCTTCTGATCTAAGGGGTCAGCACTCTGCTTGCAATGCAACTCCACAGCGAGTACTCCACGCCTTTGACGTGGAATTCTCTACCGCGTGTTCTTTGGGTTACTACAGCTGCCACGAAAACCTTCCCGAAGGGCCGTTCCCAACGATCAGGTTGAAGGGCTTCCAACCTGATCACCCGTGGTACCAAATTTAAAGTCTTTTGGTAAGACCTCGTAGCCGAAGCTACTACCAGTTTCAGCTCTAATCGGCTCCGGACTGTTTGACGGAAGGATCAACAGACAGTTGGACATGGGTAAATTGACACTGATCAATAACTACAATTCGCGATTTTTGCCAAAGACTTGAATTTCTTAGACCCCAAAGATCGCTTATTCGGTTCTGTAATAGTTGGTACTCAAATTTCGATGAAATATCACTTTTGGAGGAACATCATTGTTAACATCCCAAATGGAGATGAGAAGAATGCACAGAATAATCAACAGCCTCCATTGAAAAAAATTAATTCTTTACTTGGAGAGACGTTAATCAAATAATAATACTGAGCCAGAAGATTTCATATGGCGAACGTCACCGCATCATGATAACTTCCTTTTTTGGCTGAATTGCACCATATGGATCTGATTCATACGTGGTTTCAATGACAGGTTTCAGTGACACATTAAGCAATACCAAAATTTCCAGAGCGGATCATGGAAATATGTTTTGTAACCGGTTGCGGACATCAATGATTTATTTTGAAATATACAAATAAAATGCATCTTCAGCTTCGATTAATCGACTCCATACATACGTAAAAAAATTTCCCCGAAAATTCAGGGGAAAGTACCATAACCCGATAACACTGACATGCTCGGGTACTGTCGTAAGATATGAGGGTCTCATATTTGCTTGCTAAGTTAGCTCTCTCTCTCTCTCTCGCTATCTCTTTTAATTAATTCTATACACATGCAAATATTTGCACGAATGTGTGTGATTTTAGATTTCTTTGGAAATTAACAGTTCTGACGCGATTAATAAAATTTCAATAATAATGTTGCTCCCAACAAATACTCTAACAAGAATAATATTGTCGTCATCATTGTTATCGTAAACGTAAGCGTCGCTGTGATCGTTTATGGTCATTGTTGATGTTGATATTATAGCTGTTGGTTGGTTTTATGAAATACCACCAGCATGGGATTTTATTCGTTATACTTTGAAATTAGTGAACCTCCATGATTTATAATTTGCATTTTTAGAATGTTTTTGGTGTATTTTTTTTTTTTTTTGCTTTATGCCCGTACAATTAAATGTTTGTAGATAATTTTTTTCTTTATCAAAATCATATATTATTATAGCAATAAAGGTTCATTAATTTATAAACAAAAAATATATGCACTCGCAACTAAACCAAAAACAAATATTATACAGTATTAGGTTACACAAAGGCTTGGACAACGACACACAGGAAATGTTTATCGCGAGAGTGGCAACAGAAAAACAAATGAGGTCATATAGACGATAAAATTTGAAATCAAACCTAAACTAAGCAGCGCAATTTTATTTCTTCAAAGTACTAATATACTCAATTGCTTATGTATTTGGACAAATTATATCTAAAAACATACAAAAAACAATAGCATTTAGTTTGAAACTCTCTATTTTATATCCTTAATAAAGTTGGATTGTGGAAAAACACTTCTATTTAAATACAAAATTCCAAAGATGTCTTTTTTAAGTTGTCTCTTAAATATCATCATCCTTATTACTACTAAATTTAACGCATTTAACGCCTTTCAAATAATAAAAAAAAACATAGATGTACGAGGGTAGTCCCAAAACTACCTGACCTGACATATAGATGGCGGCAGTAGTTTGAAAAGAATTACTTTGATGAAAAGTGGCAACCTTATAAAACATTCGTTTTAAGTTTCAAGGTGCCCGTTGTTTAGTATTTTTTTTTGTTGGAGCCATTGAAAGTTGACGACCTCAGTGAATTTGTAAACATGAAAAAAATTGGTCACCGTTATATAATTCAATACTTTCATTTGAAAGGTCTCAGTCCAACGAATATTAAAGCCGAACTAGATTCTACTCTGGGGGAGTCTGCTCCCTCCTTTAAGACCATAAAATATTGGGTGACCGAGTTTAAACGAGATCGTACGAGCTGCCAAGACGAACATCGTAGTGGTCAACCAATTGAGGTGACCACGCCAGAAACGGTTAAGAAAATCCGCAAAATAGTATTGGATGATCGCCAGCTGAAGGTGCGTGAGCTAGGTGAAATTACAGGCATTTCAAAAAGTGCTATACATCGTATATTGACCGAAAATTTGGAGATGAAAAAGCTGTGTACAAAATGGGTGCCGCGTTTGCTCACAATAGAACAAAAATAACGTCGTGAAGATGTTTCTATGGAGTGTTTGCCGAGTTTTTGCGTAGATTCGTCACTATGGATGAGATATGGGTCCACCACTATGGATGAGACATGGGTCCACCACTTGACCCCTGAGACAAAGGAGCAGTTAAAACAGTGGTCTGAAAGGGGAGAATCGTATTCGAAGAGGCGAAGACAGTGCCATCTGAAGGCAAGGTTATGGCGTCTGTTTTTGGGATGTACGTGGGATAATTTTTATTGATTATCTCCAAATTAAAGATATTAAAGAAAAAAGACCGCATTTGGCGAAAAAGAAAGTGTTGTTTCATTAAGACAATGCACCAGTTCACACATCCGAAGGCCAAAATCAATGAGTTAAAGCTCGAATTGCTTCAGCACGCACCTCATTCGCCAGATTTAGCTCCTACGAATTATTTTCTATTTCCAAATTTGAAAAAATGCCTTGCTGGTAGAAGATTTGCAAACAATGACGAGGTGGAGTCTGCGCTAGATGGCTATTTTAATGAGCTATAGAATATCGCTGGGAAAAGTGTATAGAGCTAAAGGGAGATTAAAAAAAAAAAGAAATATGTGGTACTTATAACACCCAAAGGACTCTTTGGGCGAGCTTCTCTTCCAATATTGTTGTGCGTTTATAATCTTGGACAGTATTAGAAGGGACCTACTTATTTTAGCCGGTTCCGAACGGCAAAACTCTTGTGACATCACTCTTCTGAGCTTTGTCACAGAGTTCTTTTTAGAAGCTTTTCCATGGAAAATTGTTACTACCGGAAGAATTGCCAATTACTTGCGAACAGGTGGGTACCGTTCGAAATAAAAATCTTTTTGATATGAAATTTGTTATGCTTCAGTCGGGGATTGAATCCACGATCTACAGATCAGAAGGCCAACACACTAATCACTGACCCATGGCATCCATAAAAGGAGATTATGTTGAGATATAAAGAAAAATTTTCCCAAATTAGTTGTGTTTTCTTTGTTAGGTTGTTAGGTAGTTATGGGACCGCCCTCGTATGTATCCTTAGCAATGTTTACAACTTGAATAGCAAAATGACATGTGTATGTGTGGAAATTACACAGCATCCACTTGACTTAAAATAAATGAAAAAAAAAATCTCAAGAGTTGTGTGAATCTACATGTGTTACATACTTATGTTACATGTCCGTGACAATGTCAACAGCAACATCTAATATCAAATGAGTAGCAATGCGGCATTTATGATATGCCAGCTAGACGAGCGACTGTAAACGAATACAAATTTCAGAATGTCAAAATAAAATTGCAAAAATGTACTCTCACCCATACATTTGACATGAACATTAGGATATTAAGTAATAAGCATCATCAACAGCTAATGTGAATGCTCAAACATAGAGGCAATTCACAATTTTCAAAAAAATTTTTAACGATGTGGTTCCATCCTCCTGAGGATGAGGCTGCCGATTCAACTCTAAATTTGATCATCAATTTGAATTAAAATAATTAGCATTTCTGTCAAACAAACTCTTTCAAATTCTAATCGACTTTCGGAAAGCAATTGTCAATTATCCTATTATGCAAATTGGCGATTTCAATTGAAATCTATAGATTTCTGAATCATATACAATCCCTCTTGCTTATACATATTTATTTATCTACAAGAGTTTGTACTGTAGCTATTCGAGATGAAGATAGAATATCATTTATTCTTCAACTTCAACTTGTTATTATCCCCTAACGTTTACTATTTCATTTCGTTAAAATATAATCACATTGAAAACCCACTCAAGGATTTATTTCAAGTAGAAAACAAAATCTTTTATTACATATAAATCATATGCATAAGTCAAAGCAACTAAAAAACCACATACTTGTGCGTCATCTATGCATTATAAGAGCATATTTACGTATATGTTGTATTTATAAATTTCAAACAAAAAAGAAAAGGTCTTCATATTTTTGTTTCTTCATAACATTTGGGGTTTTATTTTTTTGTTTTGGAAATTACTTCAACAATTTCCAAAAAGACATTTCTATTCAGCACTTGACATTGTATACATATACAAGGCAAATGTGTTTACTGCTACTGGTATATCATATCAATATAGTAAACTTATAGTTACTACGAGCATACTAAAAAAAAAAACATGTATCTACCTAATATGCTAATTTGTATGCTATTTGTTTTTATTTTTTTCTCTATAAATTCTTAACATGCCAGACATGTAAAATGAAATCACAATAACAACATGATTAGTATACCCAATTCTGATACTAATGATATGACGCTAAAAGGACACTGGTTACACAAAAACAAAAACTAATAATAATGCTGATATCGAAAAGATTAGAACATTAGTGAGATGGCTTTATAGATGTGGTTTAAATACAAATTTTATACTATAATATCAGGTTGGAGAAAAGAAAATCCATTCTTTTTTCGCTAGATGAATGTCAAATCCATGTCTGGAAATATGTTCAATTTTTTTTTTGTTCTCTGAAGAAATCGAAGTAGATCCTGTGGTGCCAAAGACCCAAGAGTTTCGGTTCTTAGCACGTCAGTGCCAAACACCTTAAACCTGATTCGAGCGTAAGCTGGGCAGACATATAAAAAGTAGTCCGACGTCTCATCTTCTTCTTTACAGGCTGCGCAAAGTGCACTGCCTTCTAGTCCTATCTTTCCCATGTGCTTTGTCCATAGAAAGTGGCCTATTACCAAGCCGGCTAGCATTCTGCAATCACCTCTACCTGGAGATAGGAGCGAATGCGACCATTTACCCGATATGTTAGATAACATGGATTTCGTCCATCTGCAGCATATCTCGGTCTGCCAGGTCACCTTATGTACTAGTTTAACTCAAGTGTTGACTGTGGCCTTGATGGCTCCAGCGTGCATACTCAGGGCCGATTAAATCAACCGCAGAACCTTCTATTGTTAAGGCATCAGAGGTCTCATTGCCTACGATTCCCACGTGGCCAAGGACCCATATGAGCGCCAAACTATTATGTCTTCCGACATAATTTAGTCTTGATTTGCAGAACTCGACTATCTTGGAAGTGGTGATAGAGTTGTCAAAAGCCAGCAGCGCAGCCTGACTGTCACTGCAGACACAAAAAGACTTGCCTCTCAGCCTCTTGTCCACGGCATAATCCATTGCCTTCTGTATTGCATACATCTCTGCCTGAAAGACAGATGCATACATACCAAGAGCAACAAACAGTTGAGCTCCGTCAGTTTGCACGAAGACTCCAGAACCAGAGTCTACTTCAGTACTGGAGCCATCAGTGCAAATGCGGAAGCAAAGTATACCGAGCTCAGCCTCAGGGTCTGGACAGGAGCTAGCCGCAGGTAAATTTACTTCATACCGCTTTTCTAGTACGATCGTAGACGGTCTGGAGTCCCAGGCCATAGACAGAGCTAAAAAGTTCACGCCTGTGACACTGCTATTCAGACGCGGAAAAGAGCCGTACCAGTGTTTTTTATGAATTAACCTACAGACGGCCTTCATGGCTTCTCCTCGGATGAAAACATTAAGTGGGGGAAGCTACATCATAGCATCAAGAGCTGGGCCAGATGTGGTAGAGATGTGGCCCCAGTACAACATAGAGCCACAGTGCGTTGTAACCTTGATAAGGTTCTCTTCACGTCCACAAGGGATAGTCGACTCATCCAGTCTACCGATGCATAAGAGATGATTGATCTTATCATAGCAGTGTAGATCCATAGGACCATGCTAGGAGAAAGTCCCCACGTCTTGCCAAAAACACCACTGCATTGCCAAAGGGCAAATAATGCCTTAGACTTTCAGAGAAGTTTACTATCCTTATAAAAATTATGATCTGTCATTTGCATAATGCATATGAGAAGTTTAAAATATAATTTGAAAATCAAGTCTTCAGCTCCCAAGCGTTAAGTACAGCGAAGAAAATCTAAAACTTGCTCAATTCCGTAAATTCGATCAAGGCTGAATATTAAATAGTGATTGAATTAATTAATTAATTTCTTAAAATTTAAACAAAATGCTTTAAAGCTTCATTGAAATAAACAATACCCAGATCCAATGTAACCCAAAACATGAATATAGAGAAAAGTATGTTAATTTAATTAATAAACATACGTAATGAGTATGTAAATGAATCATATTGAACAAAAAAAAAAAAAAAATTAAAATAAAATTAGCATATTCATCGAATGTAAATTGTTTGAAGGAAAAAAAAAATTACAATAATCATAACAAACATTCACATCTTATTTGTAACAGGTGTTAACATATTCATATAGAAATAATGAAAATCGAAAAATTGAAAATTAAAAACAAAAACAAAAAGCGAGGTCAATTTCTATCCATGGCGTCTAGTCTACCTATGCGTTTACAATAGATCACAAAATCACACAAACAGAAATATGAAAATTAAAAATAAAAACGGTATGCTTGAAAAGTTTTCGGACTGGTGCTTAGAAAGTTTGGACAGTGGCGCCATCTAGTGACATATTAGTAACTTTGGAAGTCTGCACCTTCAGGAACCTTTTGATACTCCATACTCCAGCCATTAAAATTAAACATTTACAGGTAGACAATATCAAATTGGTTTACGACTAGGTAAAACGGTCACTGAGACCACTGAGAGAGACGTACGAAATTATTAAAAAGGCTTATGCTGATGATTGCTTATCTCAAAGAGCACATTGAAGAACAAGAGCGCAGAGGTCATTTGAAAGCTTTGAGAAACAAAAAAAATGGTAAAAGAAAAGGTCCGATAAGTACGCACGATTCGTCTAAAATCACGAAGAGAGGGTTAAAGAAGGCCCTGGGCCCTGTCCAGCCGTAATTATTTTCTAAATTTTATCAACGAGACTTTTGGCACGACCAAAAAATTGGATACGTTGACCATACTAAAGAGCTAATCAAGGTCAAGTGTAAATTTCATTCAAAAACCAATAGTTGTCGCCACTGCGTAAGATTATTGAGCTTCAGTACAGAAACATTTGAAACACACTGTTGCAATAAAACTAAAAAATTAATAAATTATTGAAAATTAAATTTAAAATAAAAACATTTAATTCAAGTGCAAATATAAACCATCTATATGAAATATGTGATAGAAAATTGATGATAAAAGGCTTTGAATATAGAATTTATGCAGTCAAGAGCAATTTTGTAATATTTAATAGTCGATTAGATGACGCGCAATTTATGCCCCTATTGCGGTTCACCACTCAACCCAGTTTGGTCGTCTTAGAGTCGACCCGACTTCAACAAGACCAAACTATTTTTTGGTATTGTGGTACACCACTGTTTTCGGTTGAAATTGTTATGGCGTTACCAGCTTAAAATATCACTTATGACAGAAAAGTGGTCGATTAAAAGTAAAAATTAAGGAAATATACAATTGTGTTTTGCTGTGAAAATTATTTAAAATGGATATTAGTGTAGATTTGTTTTATGAAGATGAAAACGAAGACGCGAAAATTGATTTGCTACGCTTACGGAGAAAAATTCGTGATGACTCTAACCCTCTTGAACTACCTAGCGAAAAGTATAAATATTGTTCAAAATAAATAAAAGCAAATAATAAATTTTTTTATAGATTTATTAGCTATTTTCGACTGAGCAAAGAGGCATTTTGCTTTTTGCTGGATGACGTAAAAGACCATTTCAAGAAAACTGTGCGTGTCGTATCTATACCACCAATATTGAAATTGTGTGCTGCTCTTAGATTTTTCGCTGATGGAAGCTACCAGAAGAGCAGCGGCAATGACTTCAATATAGGAGTGGCTCAATCTACAATGTCACTTGTTTTAAAAGAAGTATTAAATGTATTGGAGACGAAACAGACGCTGCAAGGAGTATCAGAAATAATATAATGCGTTCTTTCCAAGCTCAATAAATTTATCTCTTATTTATTTTTTAAATTCATTTCAGTCTCTTTGGTAAATGGAAGATAACTTAAATTATTTAAAAAAAAATCTTATTTTCTTAAATTCACGTCTACTTTGTTAGCTTGCATTCTGGTCCATTAGTTGAACAAGCCTCTCAAATTGAGCTTTGGTTGTAATATTTTAACTTCTGAAAATGTATAAAATGTTGAGAAATTACTATATGAAGCCAAGCTAATTATTACTTACGATCTCTCCATTATTTTTGGCTTTATTAGTTTAAAGTAAACTGCAACTGATGCAAACACAACTGCTTATGAGCAGTGGTGTATATTTAACGTGCTTGTCGACCAAACTGAAACAGAGTTGCAAACGGCAATACCACAAAAATAATGAACACAATCAAAAAAATCAGCCGCCAGTCGAGTTGAGAACGGCAATATGAATTTCTCGACGGCGACCAAACTGTTACAAAAGTTGTGAACCGCAATAGGGGCATTAATTTCTTTAATTTCCCTTTCTTGTAGTCTTATTTTTACAATAAATTTTGCTTTTATTTTCTGTCTTCATCACAACATTATATATTTCTAGATAAAAGTTTGTTTGCTTTTTCTTTTTAAACAGTAAAGAAAATCATAAATAAAAACTCACGCCTACATGTTTTTCGAAAATATTATTAAACATAGGATTTCAAAAATAAAGACATTAAACATTTTGTGGATTATTTTCAATATCAAAATATTTACGATTAATGCGACAAACATTTACAAAATAAATATACTAAATATTTGTTTATGTGTTTAAATTGTTCTCATATAAATATGGAAACGTAGATTCAATATCAGCAATTCAAAAGTATGTTTATTATAATTTTATGCAGTAAAAATGTATTGAAAGAAAATGAAAATCAATCAAATCGGTGATCTGTCATGCATCGGTCATGCATAAATGGATTCCAAAATACTTTAAGAATGACAAAGCATGGATAAGATTCTATTCTAGCAAAAGCGAGCCGTAATAGGCATGCATGACCGATGCATGACCTGTCATGCATCGGTCATGCATGAATAGATTACACAACAATAATGTCGACTTAGCAATTCCATGAAAGACAAAATTCGTCTATAAAAGTCAATGTCTAAAAATCAAGAATAAGTTGTGAGATCTTACTTACTTACTTATGTGGCCATAACAACCGAATATCCATTTAGGCCGAAAATAACATGCTTCGCCAGCCATCTCTGTTCTTCGCTAGCTGGCGCCAGTTAGAAATTCCAAGCGCCGTCAGGTTCTCCAGTACTTGGTCTTTCCACCGGAGGTTTGGTCTTCCTCTTTTGCGTCGTCCTCCAGCGGGTTCCGAATATAACACCTTCTTAGCTGGAGCGTGTTCTTCCATTCGCTCGACATGACCTAGCCAGCGCAGCAGCTGGATTTTGATGCGCTTTACTATGTCAATATCGGCATATAGC
Organism: Megamerina dolium; assembly: GCA_963854835.1. Classification (NCBI taxonomy): domain Eukaryota; kingdom Metazoa; phylum Arthropoda; class Insecta; order Diptera; family Megamerinidae; genus Megamerina; species Megamerina dolium. The sequence continues at coordinate 3,519,122 of OY978529.1, forward strand.
TCGTACAGCTCATGGTTGTACCTTATTCGGTACTCGCCACCAACGCAAATAGGTCCAAAGATCCTGCGTAGGACCTTTCTCTCGAAAACTCCAAGCATTCGCTCATCCGAGATGGAAATTGTCCAGGCTTCAGCGCCATATGTTAGGACAGGCATGATGAGAGACTTGTAGAGTGTAGTTTTCGTTCTTCGAGAGAGGGCTCGACTTTTCAATTGCTTACTCAGCCCAAAGTAACACCTGTTAGCAAGAGTTATCCTACGCATGATCTCCAAGCTGACGTCATTACTGCTGTTAATGCTGGTTCCAAGATAGACAAAGTCCCTTACTACTTCAAAAGCGTAGTTGTCAACAGTGACGTGCTGTCCAAGACGCCGGGACTCTTTGTTTGTTGACACTAGATACTTCGTCTTGCCCTCGTTCACCGTGAGACCCATCCGACGCGACTCTCTTTCCAACTCTGAGAATGCTGCACTGACTGCTCGCGTGTTCATGCCGATTATGTCAATATCGTCGGCATACGATAACAGCATGACACTTTTGTTGAAGATAGTGCCATTATGTCGTAGATCAGCAGCTCGTATTATTTTCTCCATAATAAGATTGAAGAAGTCGCACGATAACGAATCACCTTGTCTGAAACCCCGTTCGGTATTAAACGGTGCGGAGAGGTCCTTCCCAATTTTCACTGCACAACGAGAGTTATGCAGTGTCATTCTACAAAGTCGAATGAGCTTTGCAGGAATACCGAACTCAGACATTGTTGCGTAGAGGTAATCCCTTACCGGACTGTCGAAAGCGGCTTTATAATCAACAAATAAGTGGTGTGTGTCGATCTGTTTTTCTTGGGTCTTCTCCAGGATTTGGCGCAGTGTGAAAATCTGGTCGATGGTGGATTTACCAGGTCTGAAGCCACACTGATAAGGTCCAATCAGGTTGCTGAGCATAGGCTTCAACCTTTCACACAGTACGCTCGATAGAACCTTGTATGCGATGCTCAGGAGACTTATTCCACGGTAGTTGGCGCAAATTGTGGGGTCTCCTTTTTTATGTACAGGACAGAGAACACTGAGCCTCCAATCATCAGGCATGCTTTCATCCGACCATATTCTGCTTATGAGCTGGTGCATGCGGGTGAGCAGCTCATCGCCTCCGGTCTTAAACAACTCGGCAGGCAGGTCATCAGCACCTGCAGCTTTGTTGTTCTTCAGCCTTAAAATGGCCATTTCAACCTCGTCATAGTCGGGTGGTGGAACATCAACACCATCATCTGTAATTGGGGTTATCGGGCAATCTCCTCCACTGGCGGAATTGTTCGTAGCATCGCCATTCAGTAACGTGGAGAAGTGTTCCCTTCATAGGCTCAGTACACTCTGGACATCTGTAACCAGATTCCCATTTCCATCACGACAAGAAGAGGCTCCGAGATTTAAACCTCCACTTAGGCGCTTGATCTTTTCGAAGAATTTTCGAGTCTCATTCTTGTCGGTACACATCTCTATCTCCTCACACTCACGTCTTTCCAACTCCCTCTTCTTGCGCCTGAAAAGACGTCTCTCTGCACTCCTTTTCTCTCTATACCGCTCCTTAACAGCTCGCGTTGCGCCTGCACGCAGGGTTCTTCTGTAGGCGGCGTCTTTCTCTGCGGTAGCGTCGCGACACTCCTGATCATACCACTCATTCCTCAGAGGCCGGTAGTAACCGATTACCTCCTCGGCAGCAGTAGTCATGGAGTGGGATATATGTGTCCACCGTGCGCATGTATCATCAAGTTGGGGAGTGTTCTGCATAAGCAGATCCGATAGTCGAGTGGGAAATGCATCTGCTGTCTCTGGTGATCGCAGCTTACTGACGTCGAGCTTTCTCTGTGTGGGACTTCTCTTGTTATTTGCGACACATAAGCGTGTGCGCACCTTAGCTGCAACAAGGTAGTGATCCGAGTCGATGTTGGCACCACGGATCGATTTCACGTCCATCACACTGGAAGCATGCCTTCCGTCAATCACCACATGATCAATTTGGTTTCTTGTACGATGATCTGGAGACAGCCATGTCGCTTTGTGGATGTCGAGATGCTGGAATCTGGTACCACCAATTACCATGTTTCGTGCTGCGGCGAAGTCGATCAGCCTCATTCCGTTATCGGAGGTGTTCTGGTGGAGGCTGAATTTTCCGACAGTTGGACCAAAGGTACCTTCCTTGCCCACCCTGGCATTAAAGTCGCCAAGCACGATTTTGATATCGTGGCGGGGGCAGCGGTCATAAGCTTAAGTTGTGAGATCACAGGGAGAAAAAGTGTCATTGGTTTAACAGCTCATTCTTTCATATACGAAAGTTGGACAACAAATATAAGAACTATTAACAATTCATTTCATACTTTAGAATAAATAAAGAAATATGAAAAAGACAAATATTATTCCGAGTTCGTCTCACGAGCAGAATTAGCGCTCATGCACCGTTTTATACCAAATACATTACTAGAAAGCAAAGTGTTAATTTACATATAATTTCTTCCCAGACGTCTTCCAAAACTTATTTCCATCTTGAGCACAAATCATATTCGTCTTTCAATTATTTCTGACTAGAAAATGTTGCAATAAAAACTATATACTCTCTCCTTCTTATGCACTTCAAAGAAACTCACATCCAGATATAATTAAACTCACGATTAAGTAGAAGTCTACCAATCAGTAATCGTTGATTAACTTCAAATATTTCCTTCTACGATTTCTTTGAGAATTTGTAATTTTATGACATTTCTGTCATAATTTTATGATTTACTAACAAATTTAATGGTTGAAATATAATTTTTGAGAAACACCTTCAAAAGAATATACATATTTACAATCTTATATGAGCAATGATATATGTATGAAGGAAATCCAGATATAATCTTCAACGCATGACAAATAGCTCACCTAATTTTACACTGACAAAAGCGACTGAGTTACGGAGATGATGAAAAATAAACATATGATTAAAAGGTAAATTTATAATAATATAGAATAAAAAAGAAAGAAGTGTTTTTCTTTCATACTAAAACTCTTTTAGTGTTGCCCTTTTTATTTACCAAACGAAATACTGGATATAAAAATATTTTTCTGTAAACTAACATTTTTTTCTTACACAACTTTAACTCTTTCAATAACAAAAATATGTCTAAGTATATCAAGAGTGGTATTTAGTGCCTTGCCTAACAGTTGTTACAAGAAATGGATATTCTGAAAGTCAATTTTCTTCCCGACATCCTTTTGTAATAAAGTCTTTTAAATGTTTTTATAGAAAATGCGAAACGTGTCGCCGGCTCAGAGTCTTTTTGCTCCCCAAAGTTTTTCCTTACTATACTTGCATCCTACACCTTAACCCCTGGGACCCAACTTTTTACTTAGAATATTAATTTTTTAGGTGAACCCACCTAAGCGCTTGAGATAGGAGGTACATATATTTGGGAGAAATGTTGGGGAAGAAAACTATAGGGGTCGGATAAACATTTCACTGTCCAGAAATCGATACTGGAGCAAATATGACGTTATTTATTAATTTTTATGTCTTTTCAAGATCATTTTGTAGAGCAGTCTCCCTAGAAAAATAAAAATATTGTTTAGAAAAAATGAACGAAGTTGGACCATGAGTGTTAACCCTATAAGTGCACCCAAAGAGCGATGAATTTTATAAAAAAAAAAAAATGTTTTAATAAAATATGTGCAACTTAAAGCCCCAAAGGGCTCTTCGGCCAAGCTTCTCTTCCATTACTATTGCGCGTGTTAAATTTTGGGAAGTATTAGAAGGGACCTACTTATTTTAGCCGATTCCGAACGGCAGAACTTTTTGCGACATCACTGATCTGAGCTTTGTCACAGAGTTCTTTTAGAAGTTTTTGCATGTGGGTGAATTTCATAAAAACATCATTTTTTGTAGGTGAAGCCCCTTAAGAAGTGACGTTAGGGATAATTTTGTGCGGGAAAAAGGTTTGTGAGAAAAAATTAATTGGGATGAGCTTTATATTTCATCCTATTAGAAGCGATTCACGGTATTTTATTTCAAACTTTCATTCTTGTTTTAGATTAGAAACAAAAAGTGGCATGACTGAGCCAAGCATACCATTGATTCGAATTCAGCAACCGCAAATAACTTTAGAAGAGTTTTAATCATCTTGGTGGACAAGATCTTTTCTTGACGAGCGCCTGTGACACTATGGTGGTCCCATATAGATGGTGGCAGTCGAAAGTTAACTACCTCAGTGAATTTGTAAACATAGAAAATTTGGTCACCGTTATGTAATTCAATACTTTCATTTGAAAGGTCTCGGTCCGACGAATATTAAAACCGAACTAGATTCTACTCTGGGGGAGCCTGCTCCTTCGTTTACGACCATCAAATATTGGGTGGCAGAGTTAAAACGAGGTAGAACACCGTAGTGGTTGACCAATTGAGGTAGCCACGCCGGAAACGGTTAAGAATATTCACAAAATGGTATTGGATGATTGCCGGCTGAAGGTGCGTGAGCGTGCGCGAGCTAGGTGAAATTACAGGCATTTCAAAACGTGCTATACATCATATATTGACTGATAATTTGGAGATGAAAAAACTGTGTGCAAAATGGGTGCCGCGTTTGTTCACAATAGAACAAAAACAACGTCGTGAAGATGCTTCTATAGAGTGTTTGGCGATATTTCACAGTAATAAAGTCGAGTTTTTGGGTCGATTCGTAACCATGGATGAGACATGGGTCCACCACTTCACACCTGAGATAAAGGAGCAGTCAAAACAGTGGACTGCAAGGGGAGAATGGTGTCCAAAGAAGGCGAAGACAGTTTCATCTGCAGGCAAGGTTATGGGGTCTGTTTTTTGGGATGCACGTGGGATAATTTTTATTGCTTATCTTCAGTAATATCATTGATATGATGGATCGCCCTTGTATCTATGATATTACTCTGGTTTTTTGGCACTCTAAAGTAGGGATAGACCTTAACATGACCTCTCTAGCAAAGAACCATAGAAATTTTGCAACAGAAAAGGTCGAGTGCAATCTCTTCAATGAATTTTGAGATAGAAGAGTAATAGTATTTTAAACTTATATATTCTCTAGTTGAAATGCAATGATCGTTAGATTTTATTTTTCTAAAATATAATTATCAACATGCGGCATATAAAGGGTTAAATTAAGCACATTATAAAATTCAAATGATGTATTGTTGCTGTTGTTGGTTTTAATATTGTTATACTAAATGCTAAAAAGAATTAAATTGTTAATAATACAAAAGTTTTGCTGTATTCTAAAATCATTCGTCTTCAGATGAACCTACAGCAGCAGCAGCAGCAGCAGCAGCAGCAGAATAATACAGTTATAACAATGCGAAGAAATTTACAATGAAATCAATAAATTCCAACTAGAAGTGGCAAAATATCATCATCGTCTCGTGACAGCAATGAGAAGAATTTGAAAGACCAAGAACAATATTTGCTGTTGCTATTGTTGTTACATAGCAGTTGTAGTACTAGAAGCAATAATATGAAAAATTCTTCATATATGTAGGAGTATATATAACAACAACAAATTTGTAATTTATGGTTGATGATGGTTATGAATGGTTGCGGATTATATTAAGTGATGTATGTACAATATATTTATGCCCATGAAGGGAGCTAGCAACAACATTATTAACAGCACCATCACCATCCAACATTACTTTGGCATTTGAGCACACATAAACAATACATGCCACTGTTGTTGTTGCAGCAATAACAATGATGATGATGATGATGATGATGATGATGATAGTGGTTAAATGAAGAAATGAAGGAAGCATAAGGAAAGCCATCAATACAACACATAGCTACTATATTTAGAATATATTTATATACATACATATGTACAATATATGTGTTTGGTAGTTTGGAAAAATCAGAAGAAGTAGTAGTAGAAGACAACGAAGAATTGTACAAATATTGCTGCTACTATGTACTTCACATTCGCATGTCGTACACAACGACTTTGTGTTTTTGGCGCTAACAACAACACACAAGGCTTCACTATATGGTATACACTATATTTGACTTGCTAATGCCAAGCAATGCAACAACAGTCATCATCATTATCTTCATCAACATCATCATCATCATCATCGTCAACAACTAACAACTTCCGTGCAACTTAAAATGGCATTTTGAAACAAAAACAAGCCAACTATTGTGAGTGTTGCCACAGAAAGAGGAAGGGTGCGCGGTAGGTGTCATTTGAAATGTAAAGAAATGCATTCTTGTATTATTGTATATACATACACATGCATGTATATGTAGTCTCGAGACATTTTAAATGTCAATATGTGTTTTAAATTTAGTATACCCCAACGTATACAACAACCTTCTCAGAAAATAGTGAGAACACACATTATTATTGTCATCATACCACCTAAACTCTATAGATGGAGAGCAGGAGGACAAGACTAAATGTTGTAAATGTGCATCGAAGTTGCTATAAGGGAATATGTATGTATGTATGTATTATTGTAAAAAGCTTCACTATAAATTTCAAGATTTATGTGACGACTCATTTCTTGCGTTATGTAATTAGACAACAACTGGCAAGGGGAGCACAGATAGGTTGATAAATTTATATGTAATATCCATAATTTATCATGTCTTTTTTCAATTCGACGAAAAAAAAAAAAATAAATAAAATAAAACAAAAAAAATAGAAAAAAGCTTAAAATGAAAAATAAAAATAATGTTCATGAGAAAAACCAATTTTTGGAAAATAATCATTTTTTTTTTTTTCCATAAATTTGGTACACTCGAAAAAAATTCAACTGAAGCAGAAAGTGTCATGAAATTCAGGTAGGAAAATTCTGGATTCAACTATGAACAATTTAAACCAAAAACCTTTCAAACACGAATTAAAATTAATAATTTTTACAATGCAAGCAATCAAATTGCTACAACTTTCACCCCAATTAATTACAAGGGGGTTAAAAGTACTCCTAAAACATTTCTGAGATCTTTGTATTTACTATTCTTCTTCTTCTTCTTATGTGGCCATAGCAATCGATGATCGATTTAGGCCGAACATATTATGCGGCGCCAGTCTACTCTGTTCTTCGCTTGTTGGCGCCAATTGGATACTGCAAGCGCCGCCATGTTACCCAACACTTGGTTCTTCCAACAGAGGTTTGGTCTTCCTCTTCTTCTGCGTCCTTCAGTGGGTGCCGAATTAAATACCCTCTTCGCTGGAGCGTCTTCTTTCATTCGCTCGACATGACCCAGCCAGCGCAGCCGCTGAATTTTGATTCGCCTGACTATGTCAATGTCAACGTACAGCTCATACAGCTCATCGTTTTACCTTATTCGATAAACGCCATCAACGCAAGTAGGTCGGAAGACCCTGCACAGAACTTTTCACTTGAAAACTCCAAACATCCTTTTATCCGTGGTGGAAATTGTCGAGGCTTCTGCGCCATAGGCTAGGACAGGAATAATGAGGGACTTGTAGAGTGTGATTTTTGAATTTCGGGAGACGGCTCGACTACTCCATTGCTAACTCAGCCGAAAGTAACACCTGCTAGCAAGAGATTCCAAGATAGACGAAGTCCTTCACCACCTCGAAAGAGTAATTGTCGAACAGTAACGTGTTGTCCAAGACGCCGGGACTCTTTGTTTGTAGACACTAGGTACTTCGTCTTGCCCTCATTCATCGTAAGACCTATTCGATCCATTTTCGTACAAAAATAGACCAATAAGTCTTGTATTTCAATAAAAAAACACAAATTTTTTAACGATGATCTAAAAATTAACAATTTCGGAACAAGTTGATCTAGTAAGGCTAATACTAATTTCATTATTTTTGCATCAGAGAAGGCTGATGTGGTATTTGTGTGCAATTTTGAACATTCAGAAATAAAAATTAGGTACGAGCTTATTTATGTTTAAACAAAAAAAAAAAATAAATATGTGGCACTTAAAGCCCCGAAGGGCTGGAATCAATGTGTCACAACCGTTGCAATGAAAAGAATATAATATGAAAATAATTGAAATATTGATTAAAATAAGTGCAATGAGAAATAATCATTAAATATATTTAAAAAAAAAAAAACTTTTTTATAAGAAATTGCATGGAATTTCTGCGTCACAACCGTTACAATAGAAATAAGTTGATATGAAAAGGGGAACTTGTTTTTAAAATTAAAATAAATGCAATGAAAAATAATTAGTAAATATATTTCTTGGACTTTTCAAGACATTGCATCAATCACTGTGTCACGACCGTTACAATGCAAATGATTTTAAATTTATAATTTGATATGAAAACGTGGCACTTGTTTTTAAAATTAAAATAAATGCAATGAAAAATAATTATTAAATATATTTTTTGGACTTTTCAAGACATTGCATCAATCACTGTGTCACGACCGTTACAATAAAAATAATTATAAATAAAAAAAAAATGTAATGGTTGTGTGGTTTAAATTAATAAACTAATTAATATCTAACTAACTAACTAACTAATAACTAAACTAAATATTTAAAAATAATAATAGCAATAAAATATAAATATACACTTTTCTGTATTACAATTCTGGTTACGCTATCAGATAAAATACAAATTAAATACACATAATATTAAAAATAAACAAAAACAAAAAATTTAATGGAAATAAAAATGATAAGACAAATAATGATAATATACAAGAAAAACAAAATTACTTGAATGACTAATATCAGTTATGAAATCGCAAAGAAAATGAGTAAAAAGAAGGGGGAAAAAGTAAATGCACTCAAGGAATGCGTCAGTATGAAACTTCACATACGAGAGTAATCGTATGCAAATATTCTATACTATATAACAGCACATGACGAGGTGAGGTCATTGAAAGAATTTACATTTTATGAGTGTAAAAAATGTATAAAAATTAAATAATAAAAAAAAAAAAAAAATCAGCAATATTAGTAATTCCTTCATTTGCAGCTCGACTGCAATACATGTACATACATATTTTATTAAAGCTAGCACACGTTTGCTAATAATAAATATTTTAGATGCACACAATGCTATGTGTCGCATAATTACAATTGCATTTGATGCACGAACGCATAAAATGCATTTAAAGATGACGACAGCAAGCATCAAGATCCATCTTTCCATATGCAAACACTTGTTGCTCATAAAAACTCATATACTTGTACAAAGTATGATGAAATACTATAATAAAAAATGGTGATGAAAATTATAATGATGATGATGATGATGAGAACTATAAAAAAATTCACTTGTTTTTCTTTCAAAGAACTCGAAGGAAACAAAAAATTACTATATTAAGTAATACATAGGAGGGCGGTCCCAGAACTACCCGACCTGACATATAGATGGCGGCAGTAGTAGTTTGAAAAAAATTACTTTGGTGAATAGTGGCAATCTTATAAAAACCTATTTTTTAAGTTTCAATACGCCACGGTGTTTAGTATCTTTTTTTGAGCCATCGAAAATTAACGAACTCAGGTCTCAGTCCAACGAATATTACAGCCGAACTAGACTCTACTCTGGGGGAGTCTGCTCCTTCGTTTCCGAGTTTAAACGAGGTCGTACAAGCTGCCAAGACGAACACCGTAGTGGTCAATCAATTGAGGTGTTCACAAAATGGTATTGGATGATCGCCGGCTGAAGGTGCGTGAGCTAGGTGAAATTACAGGCATTTCAAAACGTGCTATACATCATATATTGATCGAAAATTTGGAGATGTAAGCAAGTTGGGTGACACGTTTGCTCACAACAGAACAAAAACAACGTCATGAAGATGTTTCTACAGAGTTTTTGGCAATGTTTCACAGTAATAAAGCCGAGTTTTTGCGTCGATTCGTAACCATGGTTGAGACATGGGACCACCACTTCACACCTGAGACAAACGAGCAATCAAAACAGTGGACTGAAAGGGAAGAATCGTGTCCAAAGAACGCGAAGACAGTTCCATCTGCAGGCAAGATTATGGCGTCTGTTTTTTGGGTTGCAAGTGGGATAAATTTTACTGATTATCTTCAAATAGAAAAATCTATCAACGGCGACGAGTATTATGCTGATTTATTGCAGCGTTTAAGTGATGAAATTAAAGAAAAAAGGCCGCATTTGGCGAAAAAGAAACAAGACAATGCACCAGTTCACACATCCGCTATTGCGATGGCCAAAATCAATCAGTTAAAGCTCGAATTGCTTCAGCATGCACCACATTCGCCAGATTTAGATCCTTTGGATTATTTTCTATTTCCAAATTTGAAAAAAAAAATGGCTTGGTGGTAGAAGTGGTGGAGTCTGCGGTAGATGGCTATTTTAATGAGCTATACAGTTCATACTATAAACCGGGTATCGAAGCTATAGAATATCGCTGGGAAAAGTGTATAGAGCTAAAAGAAGATTATGTTGAGAAATAAAGAAACATTTTCCCAAATTTATTGTGTTTTCTTTGTTAGGTCGTGTAGTTCTGGGACCACCCTAGTACATATGTAGTAGGTAGTTGTATAATATTAAAAAAAAAATTGACTTATTACTGTGGAAGCTTCGTCATCTTGTCTTCTAACTATTTACATTTCCATTAAAACTTGAAAATATATACGTCAAACAATTTATTTATTTAACAAATTGATGCCAATGCAGTAGTAATATCATAAACAAGAAGAACAAGTAATAACAAACAAAATATACTACAGACACATTTCATTTTTTCTACAGATATGCAAAAGTGTACAATATATCTAGTACATCATAAGAGTTTATGATGAATATGACGACTGGTGGTTTGTTGTGGATTGTTTCGTTTGCTAACTGCCGCAACTTCATGCTCATATACCCGAGGAGTATATTTATTACATTTTGTAAATGAATATCATAAATTACTACTACTACTACTACACTCTGTTACTGATGATGATGCTGCTACAAGTAATATCTATTTATGTACATGCATATTTCCTGATGATCTTTGAACTTATTCCAGTACAAGTTCCAATATGCAGAGGGTTACGTCTGTACAAGTAGAGTAATGTATGAATATAATTTATTGTTGACAAGCATTGCTCAGATAAATTATTTATTAATTTTATCAAGTAAATTGCGAAAATATGTAGCATAAAGAACCGATATGAAAATAGTATACATTTAAAGGCAAAACTATTTAAAGTCTTTAAAAAGAGTTTAGCATTACAATAATAAGAATTGTGTATCTGTATTATAAATATTATAAATTTGTTGAGATTAATAAACATTTTTTGGAATTATATAAACACATTTTGGTTACTTTTACTCAAGTTTTCTTGACTAGACTATGACTGTTTCAAAAGATACATATTTTGTTTACTTTTGCACAATTTTTACTTAAAGCCGTATAGAAGTAAACATGTGTCTCAAAAGTAAAATAATTTTCACACCTTCTTCTTGACATCATATGTGTGTTATAGTCAACTGTTTAAAATTGCACACATTTTATTCACTTCTGCCTATCGTTAATTGAAAAATACGTGTAAAAATGAACATTTACTATAAATGTTTAAATTATTTTAACATATTTTTCTTCATGACATCATATGTGTACGGATGGTATTAGCTTTTAAACACATACTGTGTAAAATTACACACATTTTGTTTAATTTCGTACATATGCTGTTTGAAAAATGTGTAAAAGAAAACATGTACTATAAATCTTAAATAATTTTGAAATAAAACTAAAAATATTAGAAATTACACACATTTTGTTTAATTTTGCAAAACTTTTGATTTGAAAAAGTGTAAAGTAAATATATACTATATATTTTAAAAAATTTTAACATATGAGGGAATACATTTTTAAAATCATTAAACGGATGTTCTACATGAATTACGACAATGAAATGTCCCCCTTTCACTTAATCTAAGCCGGAGTTCCACAAGGCAGTGTGTTAGGTACAATTCTTTACCTGGTTTTTACTTCCGATTTAGCTACAACTGATGATGTTCTCACTGGAACTTTTGCCCATGACACTGCTATTATCACGACTGGAACGAGTCCCATAGTAGTATCATTCATAGTTCAAATCGGTCTCGATCGAATTTTAAAGAAAGAAGGTTAAAGAATTGGAGACTGAAAGTTAACGAGACGAAATCAACCTACATAACCCACATTTACTACGAGGAAAAATAAATGTCCCCAAATCAAATTGAACAATATTTCAGTTCCCCAATTCGAAACTGCTAAGTACATGGGCATTCACCTGGACATACGACTAACGTGGAGAGAACACATTTTTGCTCACAGAAAAGCTCTTGGTATATAATTTCGCAACATGTATTGGCTGTTGAATCGTCAATCTCCTCTCTCCATGGAAAACAAAATTATCCTATATAAAGCAATGCGAATTGTGTGGGAACAGCATCCAATTTCAACGGAGAAATCATCCAAAGATTTCAGTCCAAAACTCTGCGAATTCTAGTTAACACTCCTTGGTACATAACGAATGCCCAAATTCATAAAGACCTCCTGAAAATCCACCTAGTGGATCCTCTGACGGAATTAACGAGAAAGCTACAAAATGTCGAGAACGACTACAATCACACCCAAATGAGTTTGCCGCTAATCTGATGACATCATCGCCAATCTTTTCAGGGCTGAAAAGGAAAATACCGCAACAGCTTATGTCATAGCTCCCACAACATTACAATAATTTGTTAGAGAAGGATGTTCCATAGGAACATACCTTCCACATGTTATTATCTGCCATAACTTTCCTTAGTTTTAATCAAATTTTTGTAAAATGCCGGTTATTGTATTTAGACAGCATACAAATTTATTAAAAATATACAAAAAAAAAAAAAAAAAATATGTTTTAATGTTTTTTAGTAAATTTAAGACCGTTAGCATCACAACAAAAAATTCCTCCATACAAACAAAAATTTATGGAGCAAAATGATGGCCATTTTTGGATTCAGTGTATTATCCTAGACTCTCAACCCGACACCAAACAGAAAAGTTTTTTCTGTGCAGTTGTCTTATGATAACCATGCAAGGACGATTTAATGTCCACAGTCGGTCTCAGTTGCTTGAGAAAATATTGAAAAAGTGCCCTCTCGGAATGTCTCAATAACTCTGTGATATTCATATGAGTATTTTTTGGGTTACGGATGTGACATTCGTACGACTAGAATATGGAGTAAACTCAAGAGAAGTGGTAGAATTTTATGGAAATGTTGCTTGTTTGGAAAAACTACATTCGAAATATGCTTCTATTTAGGGCAGCTAATATAAAGCGATAAGAATATGGGTGCCGTGGCTCAGTGGTTAGTATGTTGGCTTTCTGATCTGTAGGTCGTGGATTTCGAACGGTGCCCAATTGTCGGCAAGCAATTTGCCATGGAAAAGCCTCGAAAAGAACTCTGCGACAAAGCTTAGAAAAAGTGATGTCGCAAGAATTCTGCCGTTCGGAACCGGCTAAAATAAGTAGGTCCCTTCTAACACCACAACAGTAATGGAAGAGATGTTCGGACAAAGAGCCTTTCGGGACTTATAAGGGCCACATATTTATTTATTTTTTTTTTTTTAAGGATATGAATATATATATATATTGAATATATTGAACTAATATAAAACGATGCGGATACGACAAAATATGGAATGTGAATATGTCACGTCCGTATCGCTTTAAATTTGCTGTTATCTTGATACATATTAAGTACACAATTTTTTTGCCAAAATATGCGATATATTTAAATCTACAAAATAATGAGAATTTGATATTACATCCTTTCATTTGTCTTTGCCTTACTTCATATTTTAATGCGCACAAGTATCATAAATCGTATTATATATGAATCTTCAATGAAATCTAAAAATTTAAATTAGAAAAAGTGTTTCAGTTAGTTGCTAAATAATATAATTAAAAAAGAAAGACAAAAGTATTCATAAATAGCACATAAAATATAACAAAGACTTTATTATTTAACTTTATGCAAACTAGCTTTTAACAATTCTCTTCCATTTAGAATTCTATTAATGAAAGAAATTATTTTTTATCTTATTGCAAAATGATAAATTAGGCAATTTACTTAGTCTGAAAGTCTTAGCTACTGTTAATTTAGAGTGTAAACATTAAATACTACTTATTGTATGAATATTGTAGGAAGATACAATGGAGATTGTTTAGAAAGTACATATCTTTTAATGGAATAAATGACCTGGATAATTTGTAATTTCTTTGCAGGAAAAATAGATAAAACTAGTTCAAAATAAAGTTAAGATAGCAAGTAATTATTATTATTAGGTATAAAGAATATTATATGTAAAATTTATTTTGAGGAAAAAATAGACAAATTTTTTTAGTAATAAAAACTAGTTCAAAATAATGTTAAAATGCTAAGTAATTATTATTTTTTAGTATAAAAAATATTTGATAAAAAATCTAAGAAAAAATAAAAAATAAAAATGTACAGACCATCCACAGAAAGTATGTCAGTTCTTTGACATCATTTAGGGGAAAGGTATAATAACTATCTATAATAATTTCACGAAAAATTCATAGAAAAGATACGTATAAAATTGAATTTATTATAATTTTTTCGTCGAATTCTCATTGTAGTAATTTTATCTGTTGAAAAATGCATAAGCATGCAAAATTTGCCAACTTAATTTTCATACTTAATTCATTCAAACTCCATACAAGCATACACACTTGGAATACTTAAATAATATTATATTTTACATAAGCCATGAAAATGCGAAAAATGCATGAATGTGGCATGGAGTAAGCATGCATACTCATCCCTCACCCCCACCCCAAAACCATATTCAATTTTAATTGCCCCTAGACATGATCAATGGTTGGTTGATATACTCATTGTTCAATGTGTTTTCAAGAGAAAATTAATAACTAAAAACCAATTAATACCATACATGTACCATACAATAGTAGACGTTACGATAATAGTGCAAATGTTGTCTATCCGATATACATATGACTACAACACGAGACATGTAGACATTGTAAAAGGGAGATAGACACGTGTTGGCATATTAAATACATGTCGTCGATAAAAACAAATGGGGAACTACGAGTAACTCCAGACACAAGCTGGCTTAAGCTATTGTCTATAAAATAACAATTTTCACCCTCACCAAAATATATTAAATAATATACTATTGAAACAACACAATCAGTTAAAAATAGAGGGTGCAACTAATGGTTAATACATGGAGTACATTGAAGTGTTTCACTGTACATATGTATGTAACATATGTATACATTCTGTCAAATAAGTACCCGGAAATTCTCACTTTTAATTTTCCCTCTGAGAATATTTCAAAAATTTTTTTTTCCCAGGTTGGCACAACTGTCAGCCACTATTCTGTGAATTTTTATTGCTATGTGTCATTTAGTTTGGTTACGGCGTCATTAGGAACAAGTCAACCTTTTGTGTGCGTTGCGATTTCTTCTCGCCTCTCTTTGAACGATTTATACCAATCGTAAACTTGAGTTTTCGACATGGTTGAATCACCAAATGTTTTTTTTTTTTTCAACATTTCCAACGTTTTGGCACAAGAAATTTCGTTTGAAACACAAAATTTCATTTTTATCCATAGTAAAAATCGCAACGCACACAAAAGGTTGACTTGTTCCTAATGATGCCGTAACCAAACTAAATGACATAGCAATAAAAATTCACAGAATAGTGGCTGACAGTTGTGCCAATCTGGGAAAAAATTTTTTTTTGAAATATTCTCAGAGGGAAAATTAAAAATGAGAATTTCCGATTTCCGGGTACTTATTTGACAGAATGTAGATGCATTACCATTAGAGAAATGTATAGAACAAAATATTAAAATAAAGTGTGGCTATAAAATGACGAAAAAAAAAGAGTATAAATAAATGGAAACGTGTATTTTTTGAGAAATCATAAAAGGTCATGACTCATATGCAATTACTTAGTTTTGTGTGAAGGAAAAATTCACTCTTTCTTAGTGAGTGCTTTAAAAGTCTACACAGTCCTTTGTTAATGATAATTGAACCTGGCAATGCTTCGTGCTGTTTGACAGTTAAATATTTTACAAAGCATAATTGCAACATATTTTTTTTTTTAATTCCGAATTCAAATACACTTTGTGTAAAATTATCCATAAATTATTACTTTAATTCATAAAGCAGCCTATTAATAATAATTGAACCTGGCAATGCTTTCTCTGGTTTGCCATCTAATGTTTTGCAAAGAGCAACTGTAAAAAGAGTGGGTGCCGTAATGGGTGTTGGCCTTTTGATCTGTAGGTCGTGAGTTCAATCCCCAGCTGTAGCATAATAAATTTCATATCGAAAAGATTTTTCTTTCGAATGATACCCAACTGTCGACAAGCAATTGGCAATTGGCAATTCTTCCGGCAGTAGCTGAATCTATGACAAAGCTCAGAAAAAGTGATGTCGCAAGAGTTCTGCCGCGTTCGGAACCGGCTAAAATAAGTAGATCCCTTCTAATACTGTCCAAAATTTAACACTTACATCAATCGTGGAAGAGAAGCTCGGCCAAAGAGCCCTTCGGAGCTTTAGGTGTCACATATTTATTTTTTTTTTTCAACTGTAAATTACTCTATTTTTATCCAAATATACCAAAACCACTTTTAGAAAAACTTGAGTAAAAGCCATCGTTAAAATTTTTTTTCTGTAAGTTGGCAGCACTGCACTGAGTTGCAGTCAGTCAAATTTTGGAGCTATTTGTCATTTAATGTGCTGACAGCAGCTGCTGTTTGTTGGATAACTAAAATAGTTTTGCCTTACTTAGATCTAGGAAGTTCAACTTTAGAAATGTTTTAGTGTTCTGATCAACTATAGACTCCTCCATTTAAAAGACATAACTACAAATATTGTATATCGGTGCCGTTATGATTTTAATACAACGAAAACAGTCGTAAAACACAATGATACATCGCTAGTTTTATAAAATGTCATTTAAATTTATAGATACTATAGATACTATTTGATTTCAGGGCCAAAAATTCTGACTAGTGGTTTTCAAAGACAAAAGGTTCGGCATGAACACGCAAACAGTCAGTGCAGCATTCTCAGTGTTGGAAAGGGAGTCACGTCGCATGGGTCTTACAGTGAACGAGGGCAAGACGAAGTATCTAGTGTCAGCAAACAAAGAGTCCCGGCGTCTTGGACAGTACGTCACTGTTGACAACTACGCTATCTTGGAACTAGCATTAACAGCAGTAATGACGTCAGCCTGGAGATATTGCTAGATCCTTAGCTTCTAAACAGGTGCTACTTTAGGCTAAGTATGCAATTGAGAAGTCGGAACCCTCTCTCGAAGAATGAAAACTACACTCTACAAGTCTCTCCATACATATGTCGCTGAAGCCTGGACAATTTCCACATCAGATGAGTGAATGTTTGGAGTTTTCGAGAGAAAGGTTTGTGTTGGTGGCGAGTACCGAATAAGGTACAAACATGAGCTGTACGAGCTGTATGCCGATATTGACATAGTACAGCGCATCAAAAACCAGCGGCTGCGCTGACTAGGTCATGTCGAGCGAATGGAAGAACACGCTCCAGCTAAGAAGGACGCAGAAGAGGAAAACCTAACCTCCGGTGGAAAGACAATGTACTGGCGAAACTGATGGCGCTTGGAATTTATAACTAGCGCCAGCTATCGAAGAACAGAGATGGCTGGCGAAGCATGTTATATTCAGCCTAAATCGATATTCTACTACATGATAGTTGCCAATAATTTTTCAAATTTTTCATGGCACATTGATCATTAATATAGAACCAAATATTTTCTAGGGATTCTGGGTCCACAACTCTTTCTGATAAGACAACTGTGCTCTATTAAAAGAGTTTTAAAGTAAAGACTGTGGTGCAAACATAATGCAAGATTTGAGTTGTATGGCAATTTGATGAAAACTTCTCAACTTGGCTCTCTCAAGTTTTAGCGGGTCTTCAAAGATCTGTATGGCATGGGGTTATGCTGATAGAAAAGAATGGCAAGTGCTAAGGATTTTATACATTTAGACAGCAACTTTCAGTGGAACGAAATGGCTTTGGGAGTCTCTGGTATTGTGCTGAAAGTCTGAAATAGCTTCATATCCGGGAAATATTGCCAAAATTACTGAAGATTTATAGATACTCCCAAAAAAAAAAGGTATGTATTTTAATAAAATGCAATTTTTTACAAACCAAATTAGTAAAACTTACGAGCACATTAAAATTTTACACTAAAACATTATGATTTTAAAGGAATTATTATTTTTTTTTTTTTTTGCAATACCATATTTATATTGCTACTAACTTAAATATCTCTATAATTATAAATAAATAATAGGTAATATTTTTTGTTTATATGCTAAATTACACTTTTAAATTGCATGTGCAAATAATAAATAATTAAATATGTCGTAGAATACATATTGCCGGATGTTTGCATGTGAAACATGCAAGGCTGGTTTGTAAAGGTTTTGTTAGAGAGTGCTCGAGTACTGAATAGTATAATGAATATCCTTGATTCATCACGTTTTCTATTTTTGCTATACCTAATTACACACATACATGCATATGAATGTATGAATAATAAAAAGGGGTACTTTAGAAGATTTTAACGACTACTTTTAAGCATGTTTCAAAGGAAATACATATTACCGGTGTGCGCATGCGTACAATATGATGTTGCAAAAAGGCGGGAGTATGGATTTTAGAGTCGTTTATACTCAGAAGGTGTAATTGTATTGGCAAATGACCACAAATTAAGAAAACATTTTTATTCCTATTCCTAACAGTGGTTACCTACAGCCCTCCAAGCAGCCTACCAAAAGTAATCAAAATTCTAAAGAAATGCTATTAAAAGCTCTTTTAAAAATGTTATTCTAATAATGCTGTCATTGATGCTAATATTGATGTCATCGATGAATATTCATTGAGAACGTCGATGACCTTTTTGCTTAACCCTTCATTACATGTGGCCATTACAAACACTATGTAGCCGGTTGGCAACCTCCAAGCAAACAGACAACACGCCTAATTAATGTTAAATATTTTATTTAGATTTCTTTGACCTTTTATGCAGAAAGTACTATCATCTATATCGACACTATGTACGAGAGCGTACAACTCATCATCATCATCATCATCATAATATAGATATTGTGTATTAATTTTGGCGCCCTCAATTCATTCACATTGCGTATTACTATGACTACTACTACTACTACTACAATAAACATACGAAATATGTATGTTCTTCTAGTTATCAATTGAATAAGCAATCAATTATGCGTATGCTAGACAGACACACAACATTTAATAAATTAAAATAACAAACATTTAAATATGTACATAGGCGCTTTGTACTATATAGTATACACATACATACGATATATACTCGTATTTGTGCATACTACCTATAACAATATTCTAATGTTTCAAATCCATATATATCATGTTTGTCATTATTGTTGGGGAGGGTCTGGGCCAAGCAATTAGAATGAGAATGAGAAAAAGAAAAAAAAAAAACAAACATCTACACATTTGTTGCTTATTTATGTACATTATATGCAAGTATATAATGATTGATATTGTTTCTTCAAGCTTCATTATAGTTTTATTGACCTAGGCTTAAATTTATTTTAGTTTATGACTATTATTGACACAAATATGGGTGCGTAGTGGCATGTGCATACAGTTAAGAAAACAACTTTATTTATATTTTGATATATTATTTGCGAGTAGCATAGAAAAGTATACAACTTGATATACAAATATGTCTATGAAATAATATGAATATGATTGAGATGGAATATTTTCTAAATATTAATATAAGGTATAGTAAAAAGAAATCCATTATTTTTCCAATAGATGGCTTTAGTCTTTAATCTGTATCTCGCGTTGTATAAATGCGATCGGGTTACGCTAGATGGCGTTAGAAAGATAAGATTTTGTACTAAATAAACTTTTTAGGCAGTTTTGTGATTGCTTGACTCAGTATTGTTTGAGCATGCGTCAAAAATGGACACCAGTAAAGAGAAAATACGTTATATTTTACAGTTTTTCTTTGATAAAGGCGAAAACGCAAGCTGTCGGAAGGCCAAGTGTCGAAAATATCGATAAAATAATGGAAATCGTCGAATCTGGCCGTCATGTAAGCACTGTTTCTATTGCCCAGGAGCAAAACAATGCACAAAAAACTGTTTGGAACCATTTAAATAAGGCTGGATACAAAAAGAAGCTCGATGTATGAGTGCCACACGAGTTAACGCAAGAAAAAACCTCCTGGACCGAATTTCCATTTGCGAATCGCTGCTGAATCGCTACAAAATCGATCCATTTCTGAAACAGATGGTTACTGGTGATGAAAAATGGGGCTCACTTCGACAACGTCAAATGAAAATGGTCGTGGTCGGATCGCGGTGAACCGGCGCAAACGGTAACCAAGCCAGGATTGACGGTCAGGAAGGTTTTGCTATGTGTTTGGTGGTGGTATTGGCAGGGAGTCATCTACTATGAGCTGCTGCCCCTACGGCCAAACTCTTAATTCGGACCTGTAATGTCAACAATGAAGAAAGCAATCGCCCAGAAGCGACCAGCTTTGGATAATAGGAGAGGAATTGTGTTCCACCAGGACAACGCCAGGCCACACACATCGATTGTGACTCGCCAGAGGCTCCGGGAGCTTGCTTGGGAGGTTCTTATGCATCCATCTTATAGTCCGCACCTGGCACCAAGTGATTACTACCTGTTCCTGTCTATGGCGAATGATTTTGCTGGTGAAAAATTCGCCTCAAGAGAAGCTTAAGAAATTACCTTCAAAATGGCAACAAGTTATCGTTCCAAACAATACATATTTGACATAAATCGGATCATGCTAACTATGCTAAATAAAATCTTCATTTAATGCAAAAATAATGAATTTCTAGACCTTGTATTATACAATTCGGACTGTTTATCAATATTAGACGAGTTTTATTTGACACTCGTTCTTAAGCTGGAGCTACACAGCAAGAGTTTCAGAAATTGCTGCTTTCTAAGTCGATCGGACATTTCAAACTTTTCAGCCTTTTCAACTGTGGAACTCCAGCTTTAAGAATGGTCACTTGTGATCACAAAACAATAACAAAGTGTG
Organism: Megamerina dolium; assembly: GCA_963854835.1. Classification (NCBI taxonomy): domain Eukaryota; kingdom Metazoa; phylum Arthropoda; class Insecta; order Diptera; family Megamerinidae; genus Megamerina; species Megamerina dolium. The sequence continues at coordinate 3,540,225 of OY978529.1, forward strand.
AGACATAGCGCGTATAACTATATATGCTAAGTTTATTTAGCATATTGTTTAAGTTCGGAGCCAATCACCAGAATTTTTTCTCCTCTAGGAAATGTTACTTATCGATAACCTTTTATTTAAACATGACAACTTTTATAATTAACCTAAGAAGATTTGTTCAATTTGAAATTTATATATAAATAGTAAATTAAATCAACTCCGTTACTGGGACAAAGATAGCGAGTTGGCGAATAAAATCTATTTATTACAATAGACTGTAAGATGTTACTATCCACTGCTACAAGGCACGTTTCATTTACCTATTTCTAATGAATTCGATTATCTTCTAAATGAATGATGTGGCATTAATACAGTGGCGTGAAAAAAAAGCATTTCATGTGTTAACGTAGTTAAGTGATCAGCGAAAAAGTTAGCAATATGCTAATTAAAAGTAACAACAAACATATAATAAGCGCTATAAGTGCTTACAAATTCATAGTGAAGAGAAACAGAAACATTGGCATAAAGAAAGACCAATAGTCAGATGTAGATATGTAATCAAATGAAGGCGGCAATTTACAATTTACAAAGCTATATAAATTCACTATAAAATTTTTAGCTAAGCAAAAAAAAAAAAAAAGAATATTTATACAAAAGTCCGCCACAGCAAGCCTATCAGTAAGGCGGCAATTATCATAAATATTTAACGATAAGAAATGAATAAAAAAAAAATTTACAAAACTCAATATATAGTAATATGAGTAGTAGCATAGTGACTTCGAATACACTTTGGAAGAACTTTGGAATTATTGTAAACCACGAATTCAAACAAAATGCAGACGATTGTTTGCAATTTGATATTTTTGCATTCGATGGTAATCAAAAGAGATTAATAGGCGTCAATTCATCATAAATGGAAGCAAATAAATAAATGCATGCTCTAATCTTGGATATGATGGCAGTATGTAGCACTGAATGCATACTATGGGTCAATAATTGTTGTACAATACGAAGTATTCATAATGTAGGAATGTTTGTGGTGAAGTGACATTTGTCACCAAGACCGGATGTAACAAATTGACATTACCATTGGTTAACATAATGGTCTGCTGTTGCTGCGGCGACAATAAATACTTCATTTAAAGTGGATTGTATTCCCTTGAAATATTGTAAGCATGTAAGTATTTATAATTGCCATATTCTAGTGTTTATAATTGTGATTGCTGCTGTTGAGTAAATTATCCATACATTTATTAATTGGATTGTAGTAGGGCAAGTTTTTTCCCATTTTGAAAATATATCGTATAAGTACATATTAATAAATGGAATGTACATATTTCTAATTGGCAAGAAATTGACATTTTTTATTTTCAGTTTTAATTGTCATCACTATTGCGAGTCACAATTGTCTACAGTAAAATGACAAAGGGAGTTGAGAATGTGAAAGGGTTTTAATAGTTTAAAGTACAGCAGAAGTAAGTGAACACTCACGAGGGCGGTCCCAGAAGTACCCGACCTAAAAAAGAAAACAACAAATTTGGGAACAATTTTCTATATTTCTCAACATAATCGCCTTTTAGCCTTGGAACTTAAAACATATGTTTTATAAGGTTGCCACTTTTCACCAAAGTAATTTTTAAACATTTTTTTTTTGGGCTGAGTAAGCAATTGAGAAGTCGAGCCCTCTCTCGAAGAACGAAAACTACACTCTACAAGTCTCTCATCATGCCTGTCTTAACATATGACGCTGAAGCCTGGACAATTTCCACCTCGGATGAGCAAATAAGCATTCGCTTTTCGAGAGAAAAGTCCTACGCAAGATCTTTGGACCTATTTGCGTTGGTGACGAGTACCGAATAAGGTACAACCATGAGCTGTACGAGCTGTATGCCGATATTGACATAGTAAAGCGCATCAAAATCCAGCGGCTGCGCTGGCTAGGTCATGTCGAGCGAATGGAAGAACACGCTCCAGCTAAGAAGGTGGTATATTCGGAACCCGCTGGAGGACGACGCAGAAGAGGAAGACCTAACCTGCGGTGGAAGGACCAAGCACTGGAGAACCTGACGGCGCTTGGAATTTCTAACTGGCGCCAGCTATCAAAGAACAGAGATGGCTGGCGAAGCATGTTATTTTCGGCCTAAATCGATATTCGGTTGTTATGGCCACATAAGTAAGTAAGTAAGTAAGTAATTTTTATCAAACTACTGCCGCCATCTATATGTCAGGTCGGGTATTTCTGGGACCGCACACTTTCGTCTACTATTATGGTCGAACAAATTGTAATTGTATTCGACAAGAAAACAATTTAAACTATCACCATTCAACGGGGAAAAATCGCAGTATTTTCAAGAGTCGATTGTTTTTTTTTATAATCAATTAGTTACAAATTTCATGCTACTAATCTACTGGAGACAATTCCTTTGTTATTTCAATTAAAATATCATTCATATTGGATATCATATTATTTGAAAATAATCAAATTTATATCATACATACTACAACTACATGACAAATTAACACAAAATCAACTTAAAAGATAAAGTAAATTGACAAATAGCACCGTATTTATTTAGGAATTGCCCCTAGAGCGGTTATATATATGATCGATTCCCATTAATTTGTCGGTGGGAACATTTTTCCCGAAATTGACTAACTTTCTATATTTATTCTTAGAGAGGCGTCCCTAAAAAATAGTCGTTTGTTTAAAATGTATACCAATAGCTCACAGAGTACGCCCAGGGAGGAAAAATGTATGATCGATCCAGTTAATTCATCTACCCCGATATTTCCGCCAAATATACAGAAACCGATTTCAACCTCTTAGGAGAGATCCCCTAAAAAATTGTTTTTCCTTTGGTTGAGCTTAAATTTGAACTGTATTAGAAATTATATACTTATATTGGATGATTCTAAATAGCAGAATCCTTGTAACATCATATTTTCTTTGAAATATATCACAGAGCTTTTTCAGCAGCTTCACGATCAGTGAAATTCATGAACTATATACTTCCGAAAAATTGAATTTTATAAAAAAAGAATTTATCTAGCTTATTTCTTGCAATTTTACATAACGAAAGAACCTGTGTTGATCTCAAACAGAAATTTTCTTATACATAAAACCAAAAGTATTTTAGAAAACTTCATTTTGATCAATGATCGTATCATTGGAGATAATGAAAAATTTTATTCAATAAAAACATTTCTTGCGTTAAAAACAACCTGAGTTCTCATGTTACAAAAAATATTGTTAAAAGAGATCTCCAGTGAACTCCGGTGAACACTCGCGATCAGTGAGGATCATCAACAAAATCCCTTCAAAACATAATTTTTTTTTTTTTGGAAAATGCCAAATAGGTAGAGAAAACAAATCGATAAAAAATCGAGGAAAGATTGAGATATAAAATTTTGAAAATCTGATCTAATGATCTTTTCACGATCGTTCAATATTACTTGATTACTTGAAACACTAAAAATCAGGCAATATATTTTCTAATCATATGTTTCGATATTATAAGAATTCATAAATTTATTTAAAATATAGAAAATCTCTTAAATGAATGAATGTAACTCGAAGATCAATTTTGTAGTTTTTTGTTAGAAAAAGAGTTTAGGAAGCTCAATTTCAAAACACTCATACATACAGAAATTGTTCCCATAATCATACGTCAAATGATACTGCGAAACAAACAAAAAATCAATACAAATTGCATGCAACACAGTAAAAACGCAACACTTCAAGGTAAAAAATTGAGTGTTCAATTGACGCAATATAATACTCGACAATACGAACATGTATGGGCCGCCATAGCCAATAGGTTAAATTAAAAATGAAAATTGACACCAAAATTGTAGTAATTACTTTTGTTGTTAGTTCGATTGCCTTTCATTGTAGTATATAGTATAGGAGGTATACCGCGTATTGCTTACAAAAAGTAAGCAAATGACACAGCGGCACAGGAAAAGCGTAATTTGCATACACAAATTGTAGTTGTTGGAGTAATTTTTGATGTGTGTGTCTTTTTTCTTTGTCGCTTTGTCACAATACAACAATGCATACACACCCATTTTTATTTTTGCTAAATTGTGCGAATTAATATTCATCGCATACGCATGCAATTGCCATAGGTTCGAAAGCATATAAGTACGGGCACAATTGCAGAATTGAACACTGTGAAGTTGGCAGCAGTTTGTAGCAAAGTGACTTGCAACTTGTGACTTGGTTTGGCAAAATGTTTAGTATTGAAATAGACATGAAATGCTATAAAGTACACTACAAGAGGTCAGCGGTTCTGAACTTTTTCGCATTATTTGATAAAATTCTATGATATCTAAAATATTTTTAAACAAACAATTGTTGGGAATCACTGCAATATCCTTGTCCTATAGCCTATACTCGTGGTTGCGCCCATAATGTAACATAGCAATTGTCATCTGTAAATACATGTAATTTTAGAACAAAATAAATGGCAAAAGCAATTGGAAAATAGCTCCATACTCTTTGCATAATAAAAATATGACCAAATATCCGACCAATTGGACTTCTATCAACATAAACAATGAATGACTCAAAACAACTACAATAACAATTTACAAGAAAACTGTAGCAAAAATAACAACGATAATAATAATTTAGTTGCGCTCAACATTTGACAAGCAAAACACTTTTTTGTTTGTTTGAATTCAATTGCATTATAAGTGCAATATAATAGTGACTATAAGTATAAGAATATCCCTATACCAAATTATATGACAATTGGTCCAATATACTACATTCATGCTCCACATAGCTCGAATCACATTATGGTCTTTGCATATGTTGTGTCATCGAACATTATCGAACATGTTGCAACTGCACCAATACGATATGATCGAACATAATCAAACTTCAACACATTAAGTATTATTATTATTGTTAATGGAGGGGTGTAGCACCGCGACCTATAAGATCTATCGTGCCCCCTTCATTTTGGTTCAAAGTACTTCTTTGAGTCCAACATGCTCTATGAAATGTAGTATTGCGCCTATATTACCGAGTCTGTTGAACTAGTAGATGTTCACCCAAGTGTTTCTATCATTTATGCATTAGTGCGGGGCACACCTCCAGCACGTGCTTCGAGGTTTCATCGTCTACCCCACAAAACCTACAAATCTCATTAGAGTAAATTCCCAGTTTTTTCAGGTGATAGCTCAGCTTACAATGTCCTATCAGAATTCCTGCAATGATTCTTAAGTTATTCTTGTTTAGCTTCATACAATCCTCAAATCTATTTAGGTTATATATTCCTAAGAGTGACTTTGATTGTAGTAACCCCGGTAGATTGTCCCAATATTGCTTCCTTTGTATATCTTCTGCTTTTATAAAGATTTTGGAGAAGTTGTATTTTCCCAATTCGCCGAATGGTTCCGGGCATACAAACGGGGTCTGCCTTTTCGTTTCTTGTAATTCCCACGTGACCTGGAACCCATAGTATCCACACCTGATATCTTTCGCCTAGGATGTACAGCTTCTCAAAATACTCCATCACCAGATACGATGTAATTTGTTGAGATTTAAGTGCCTTGATTGCCGCCTGGCTGTCAGTTAGGATAGCTATTCTTCTGTTCCGATAGTTCCGATAGATTGTCCCAATATTGCTTCCTTTGTATATCTTCTGCTTCCCTAAAAATTTTGGAGAAGTTGTATTTTCCCAATTCGCCGAATGGTTCCGGGCATACAAACGGGGTCTGCCTTTTCGTTTCTTGTAATTCCCACGTGACCTGGAACCCATAGTATCCACACCTGATTTCTTTCGCCTAGGATGTTCAGCTTCTCAAAATACTCCATCACCAGATACGATGTAATTTGTTGAGATTTAAGTGCCTTGATTGCCGCCTGGCTGTCAGTTAGGATAGCTATTCTTCTGTTCCGATAGTTACGTGAGAGATTAAAATAGACGCACCTATTAATAGCGTAGATTTCCGCTTGAAATATGGTCTTGTTTTTGCCTAGAGCTTCCGAGTATCTTGCCCCCCTGCCCAAATACTCCCACTCCGGCTGCTTCATCTGTGAGTGAGTCATCTGTATGCCATGACCCATTTTCTAATATATCGCTTCTATAATAAAATTAACCTTATATAGAATGTTTTGGTTCAAAAACATACTTTTATACTGGAAGTAGGTAACGATTATGTCCATTTACGAAATCATCTGCTCGTTGGTGGAAATAATCCACAAATATTGGGCAGTTATCATGGAAACTTACGGATAGACATGAGTAAATCGATTCAGATCGTGATTCTGACCATTTATATCCTTTCCTATATCTTCTACAGGTTGGATGTCATGAACCGAAGCCTGAACTCGAATATATCCTCGACTCTTTCGGCGCAGAATAAGAAATAAGAAATAAATATCTATCAGCAGCACTCGGCTCTTGGGCAACCTATGACAATAAATTATTATTATTATTATTATTAGCTATTACCAGCAACATATTGCCAAAAAAAAAAAAATAAAAATAAACAAAAAAACATCTAAAAAAGGAGCATGGCGCCTAACACGATTTGACAGCTGGCCCTTTCCATATATAGTCGTACATAACATAGAACATATGAATGGCAGCGACAAGCACCAAAATTGTACAATACATATTGATAGTAACAGCAACCAATCGTATAAAAAATTTGTCGCAATTGTAGGCTACTATTTTTATTATTGTTCATTTGTTGTATTTATATTATGTTATCTTTATATTTTTTTATTTTTTTTATTTTTTTTTGCTCGCGCCACTGTATTAGATACGAGTAAAGTATATGAGCATACAATGAAAAAAAAAAAAAAAAAAAATACAACATTGCTGTACATAAATTCAATTAAATTAAATCAAATGAAATTCACTAAAATACAACAATTGCCTGTCCGTTTTTGTCATTTGCTCAATAGAAAGTTTTAAAAATAGCAACAGCGACTAAATGACATTTAAGAGTATTTTTCATTGAATTTTCTTTTTTATTTATTCTATTTATTATTATTATTTTTTATTTACTTTTTCTTAATGACTTTTTAACAACAAATTATCTTTCATTTTATTATTGAATATATGCAATTTTGTGTGTTAAACATAATTACATCGGTGTTTTATAAAAATAATTGCCATTTCTTTAATTAATAGTTAATTTTTGCTTTCAATTTATATGAGAAAAAATATATAAAAAATCTCATAAATTATATGATATTAAATTGTATTTCTAAACATACGTACGTTGAAACATATACTTGTATACTGAAGAAAAGTATTGTTTTATTCCAATTAGAGCACAAATATTTACTTAGTTATGTGAAAGTTTTTTTTTTTTTTTTTTTTCTTCCAATTTACATAAATGCTGATGAGCATATGAGTAATTATTGTTGATTTTGGTATGACTAATTTTATACACAACGTGTAGGTATCATTATTATTATTAATTCGTATCTAAACATGTCGAGGTAAAACGTAAACAACCGAACACTGAATTAAATACGAAAGTGACAATACAAATATGTATACTATGTATGGAAAGAAATATAGAATTAGTTAATTATAATCAAAATATAGAGAATGATGTGCATCTACATATTAAAATGATGCACAAAGATGAGCTTTTGCTGTAGTATTTGTTAGATCGAAACCATACGAAGCCAACTAATACAAACACTTGTATTCGAATATATTCGAATGTATTCGAAAGGACCGCTTTTTGTCCGCAAAGTGATATTGCCAAATTACAAACATCGAATATTCGATATATATCTTAAGTTTCGAATACTTTGTCATATTTTCGAATACCAAATAGTGTCATGCTAATATCGAATAGAACGAAGATCGAACAAAGCAAGCATTTTCGTGTAGCACTGTAATATCTATATAATAAAATTCATTTTGCAATGCAAAAAGAAATTTATATAGAACTATAAGAACAGAAAATAAATCGAAATTAAATAAAAAAAAAAAAAAAATTAAAAAATAATAATGAAAAAATACGATTCGAAATATCAACTTGGGGAAAAAAACATCCATTATTTTTGTCGCTAAATGGCTGTAGTGATCTAAAAAATTTAGCACTATGTACTAAAATAAATTCTTTTACAGTTTTCCGATTAGTCGATCCAATTTTGAGTGCTAGGGTGTGAAAGGTTGAAATTAAAAACGACAATTTCCCCAAGGTAAAGACGAAAATCGACGAAAAAAAAAATGTCGAGCGAATGGAAGAACACGCTCCAGCTAAGAAGGTGTTATATTCGGAACCCGCTGGAGGACGACGCAAAAGAGGAAGACCAAACCTCCGGTGGAAAGACCAAGTACTGGAGAACCTGACGGCGCTTGGAATTTCTAACTGGCGCCAGCTAGCGAAGAACAGAGATGGCTGGCGAAGCATGTTATTTTCGGTTGTTATGGCCACATAAGTAAGTAAGTAAGTAAGTAATGACGAAAATCCAAGTCAGAGGGGTGAAATTGTGAGTTGTGTTTATGATTCCGATAAGGTCACAGACGACTAAACGCAATTTCGGTTTCGTCGATTCCGTTCTGGTATTTTCGAGGTTAAAGATGCACCTACCACCAGGTTAAGGGCCCGTCGAAATTGGCAATTGGAAATAGTAATACATGTAGATCGTCATTGTTAGCAGTCCTAACATCGCGCAAGGGCTATAGATCGGATAAAAAATAGTTTTAAGCCATCTGCAAAAAAAACGGAATTCAAAAAGCTCGATATTGGGGCGCTATGCAAAACCTTGGGCACACGAAACGAAATCGACTCATTTCTTAAACCAATTGTGAATGAGATTAAAAATGGGTCGCATATGAGAATGAAACGAGAATGAAAATGATCGTTGCCTACATATGAGCTGTTTGCATATGGGCAAATACAAGACTCTACTGTCAATAATTGGATCGTTTGAAGTTAGCGATTGACCAGAAATGGACAAAATTCTCCAACACGAGAGGGATTGTGGTAAATGAGAGCAGTATGATTTGTCAAAACTACGGCAACTTATTTGAGGAGTATTGTGAAGCATTCAGTTTGCAATCTGGACCGTGCATCAAGGGATTATCCTGTTTTTTTTTTTTGTCATTGCAAAACTTCCTTAGTGATAATTGCCATCAAGAAGAGACGGTTATTTAGGTGAGTTTTACACAAATTATGATAAGGGCTTCTATGAGACAGGCATTATAAAATTATCTGGAAAATGGCAACAAATTGCAAAACAAAACGATGCAAATTTCACCAAAATCGAACAATCCGAACCTTGTTATTTATATAACGTGTTCAAAGAAACGTACAAATAATGTATTTCTTTTTCTCCAACCTGATACCTAGAAATCTAAAAAATCTCCTTACAGTCGGCTGGGGCCGACCAAACTATACCCTGCATATGTAGATTTATATATAAAAAGTTTACTCGAATATCCAACTTTTCTTTTATTTCCACTTTTCGAGAAACAATTTTTGCATATACTACTAATTTACACCCGAAATATGGTTGACTTTGACGAAGTAAAAGGATTTTAAGATAATTCCGAGGCTTAGTATGGGAGCTATATAAAAAGTGGGCGTGGCTTATCGCTTTCTAGTAAATCCAATTAATTTTTCAATGTTAATCCACACCTTAAATTTGGTGTCCTACGTTGAATAGTTTCTAAGTTATGGTGGTTAACATTTTTGTTTAATTTCCTCAACTTTGTATGGGAGCCCCAATAAGAAGTGGCCAGATTATTTCCGACTACGATATTAATTTAAGTGTCAATTATGGTTATTGTAGACATAAGATTGCCTAAGTTTCAGCTGTTTCAATTTAAAATTTGTATGGGGGCTACGATAACCACTGGCCGTGGTGCGCCCATTTTCTGTGAGCCTAGTTGCTCGTACAATACTAATCCATACCCTAAGTCTCGTTGTCCTAGGCTAAATGGTTTGTAAGCTATGGAGCTTAAAATTTTAGTTTAATTCACTCGACTTTGTATGGTAGACCCATGAAGGAGTGGGCGTGGCACACTGATTTTCTGCCAGATTTTTGCCGACTACGATGTTAATTTAAGTGTCAATTATGGTTATTCTAGACATAAGATTGCCGAAGTTACAGCTGTTTCAATTTAAAATTTGTATGGGGGATACGATAAACAGTGGGCGTGGTGCGCCCATGTTCTGTGAGCCTAGTTGCTCGTACAATATTAATCCATACCTTAAATCTCGTTGTCCTACGCTAAATGGTTTGTAAGTTATGGAGCTTAAAAGTTTTAGTTTAATTCCCTTGACTTTGTATGGGAGACTCATGAAGGAGTGGGCGTGGTACACTGATTTTCTGCCAGATTTTTGCCGACTACGATATTAATCTAAGTGTCACTTATGGTTATTGTAGACATAAGATTGCCTAAGTTACAGCTGTTTCAATTTAAAATTTGTATGGGGGCTACAATAAACAGTGGGCGTGGTGCGCCCATTTTCTGTGAGCCTAGTTGCTCGTATAATACTAATCCATACCTTAAATCTCGTTGTCATACGCTAAATGGTTTGTAAGTTATGAAGCTTAAAAGTTTTAGTTTAATTCCCTTGACTTTGTGTGGGAGACCCATGAAGGAGTGGGCGTGGTACACTGATTTTCTGCCAGATTTTTGCCGACTACGATATTAATTTAGGTGTCAATTATGGTTATTCTAGACAGAAGATTGCCGAAGTTACAGCTGTTTCAATTTAAAATTTGTATGGGGGCTACGATAAACACTGGGCGTGGTGCGCCCATTTTCTGTGAGCCTAGTTGCTCGTACAATACTAATCCACACCTTAAATCTCGTTATTCTACGCTGAATAGTTTGCAAGTTATAACCGGTAACATTTTTTTTAATTTCCGCAACTTTGTATGGGAGACCCAAAAAGCAGTGGGCGTGGCACACTGATTTTCTGCCTTATTATTTCCGACTAACATGTTAATCTCAGTGTCAATTATGGTTATTCTGGACAGAAGATTGTAGAAGTTACAGCTGTTTCAATTTAAAAGAAGTACAGACACTTTGTATGAGAGCTACGCTAAAAAGTAGGCGTGGCTCAACCACTTTTGGCGAGGTTATATAGTAGTATAATATAACTCTATGTGCCAAATATTGTTGTCCCAAGTGGTATGTTGTGTGAGTTATAGCAAGTTAAAGATTTTGAAAATTTCGAGGTTAGTCGCTTTGAATGCTTGGTGTGGGCGTGGTTATTGACCGATCATGCCCAATATCAATCCCCTCCGTACCCTTGGATCATAGATTACTTATGCCAAATTTCATCGAAATAGCTCAATATTTACTCAAGTTATCGTGCGAACCAGCCAGGTGACAGACAGACGGACGGACGGACGGACGGACATCGTTAAATCGAAAATTTAATCGACACTGATCACGAATATATATCCATGTCTATATCTCCGGAGATTCCTTCAAGTGGACACAAACATCTGACCGAAATGAATATACCATGCATATTGCATTATGCAGGGTATAATAATAAAACGCAAATAAAATAAAAACTATTTAAAATTGAAAAAAAAAAAACCCGCAAGATAAAAAATAAAAAACCATAAAATCAAAATATAAATAGAATTATGGAAGAATATATTATATTGGGTTGTCGGTAAAGTCATGGCAATAGATGACGTCACATACACATATGTTTGCACTACTAGCGCCACGAAATCGGCTCATGTGCCATAAATCTTGTCAAATGGTCGTTAAGGCTTTACAAAAATAAAAAGTATTTGATTTGATCAATAATTTCGGATTTTGAACATGGAAAGGGATATTCATTTATTATTTCCGTAAAGGAAAGAAGCAAGTCTGAAGTGAGAAATATTATGGGGACGACGTTTTTACAGATCCTAAGTACCAAAGATGGTTTAGTAAATTTTTTGCTATAAATATATTAACATCAACCGTGATTGCCGTAGCTCAGTGGTCGTGGTTCAAATCCCGGCTGATGCATAACAAATTTAATATCGAAAAGATTTTTTTTTTTTCGAACGGTACCCACTTGTTGGCACGCAATTGGCAATTCTTCCGACAGTAACAACTTGCCATGAAAAAAGCTTCTAAAAGAACTTTGTGACAAAGCTCAGAAAAAGTGATGTCACAAGGGTTCTGCACATATTTTTATACCCTGCATAATGCAATATGCATGGTATATTCATTTCGGTCAGATGTTTGTGTCCACTTGAAGGAATCTCCGGAGATATAGACATGGATATATATTCGTGATCAGCGTCGATTAAATTTTCGATTTAACGATGTCCGTCCGTCCGTCCGTCCGTCCGTCTGTCTGTCACCTGGCTGGTTCGCACGATAACTTGAGTAAGTATTGAGCTATTTCGATGAAATTTGGCATAAGTAATCTATGATCCAAGGGTACGGAGGGGATTGATATTGGGCATGATCGGTCAATAACCACGCCCACACCAAGCATTCAAAGCGACTAACCTCGAAATTTTCAAAATCTTTAACTTGCTATAACTCACATAATATACCACTTGGGACAACAATATTTTGCACATAGACTTATATTATACTACTATATAACCTCGCCAAAAGTGGGTGAGCCACGCCTACTTTCTAGCGTAGCTCCCATACAAAGTATCTGTACTTCTTTTAAATTGAAACAGCTGTAACTTCTACAATCTTCTGTCTAGAATAACCATAATTGACACTTAGATTAACACGGTAGTCGGAAATGATATGGCAGAAAATCAATGTGCCACGCCCACTCCTTTTTGGGTCTCCCATACAAAGTTGCGGAAATTAAAAAAAATGTTACCGGTTATAACTTGCAAACTATTCAGCGTAGAATAACGATATTTAAGGCGTGAATTAGTATTGTACGAGCAACTAGGCTCACAGAAAATGGGCGCACCACGCCCAGTGTTTATCGTAGCCCCCATATAAATTTTAAATTGAAACAGCTGTAACTTCGGCAATCTTCTGTCTAGAATAACCATAATTGACACTTAAATTAATATCGTAGTCGGCAAAAATCTGGCAGAAAATCAGTGTGCCACGCCCACTCCTTCATGGGTCTCCCATACAAAGTCGAGTGAATTAAACTAAAATTTTAAGCTCCATAGCTTACAAACCATTTAGCCTAGGACAACGAGACTTAGGGTATGGATTAGTATTGTACGAGCAACAAGGCTCACAGAAAATGGGCGCACCACGCCCAGTGTTTATCGTAGCCCCCATACAAATTTTAAATTGAAACAGCTGTAACTTCGGCAATCTTATGTCTACAATAACCATAATTGACACTTAAATTAATATCGTAGTCGGAAATAATCTGGCGAGAAATCAGCGTACCACGCCCACTTCTTATTGGGGCTCCCATACAAAGTTGAGGAAATTAAACAAAAATGTTAACCACCATAACTTAGAAACTATTCAACGTAGGACACCAAATTTAAGGTGTGGATTAACGTTGAAAAATTAATTGGATTTACTAGAAAGTGGTATGCCACGCCCACTTTTATATAGCTTCCATACTAAGCCTCGGAATTATCTTAAAATCCTTTTACTTCGTCAAAGTCAACCATATTTCGGGTGTAAATTAGTAGTATATGCAAAAATTGTTTCTCGAAAAGTGGAAATAAAAGAAAAGTTGGATATTCGAGTAAACTTTTTATATACAAATCTACATATGCAGGGTATAGTTTGGTCGGCCCCAGCCGACTGTAAGGAGATTTTTTCTTCTTTTTTTTTGTATTAATATCAACGATGCTGCTAGGGACGCCCAACTGATGTTGATGACGATAAAATAAAGCAATTGATCAAAGCAGCCCTATAAATTACAAATTCCTAACATCGCAAAGACCCGAACCACTCATCATTTAAGCTTCCACGACCATAGGAAGCCCTGAGATTCATCAGAAAGTTCAATATTTGGGATAATTATAAGCTCAAATCAATAAATTTCATCAACCTCATCGATATCTTTTCGGAACAGCGAAAAAACGGCAGGAATTTGCAATCACAAAGGCGCAGTGTTTCATTTGGGGCTCATCAAATGTTGCTGCAGCTTAGATGGGCCATATTAACATATTCATTTTGCTCCATGCAATTACCATTTACTTCGTTCCTAGCTTCCTAGAATGGTCGATTCTGATGAGACTGAAAAGTATTGAACTACCAGTGCAGAATCAAGCAACTTTCCGAGAGCAACGAATATCACTAATTGAACTTTATTCTATATACTAGTAAATGAACCTTGGAAGAAATCACAGATAACGTGTGCCAGCACTCATAGTAAAATAACACTGTAATTATAATAATTTTTCCTGCAAATATTCCATTAACAAAAAATAAAAAAAGGTGAAAAAATTAAATTTTAAAAATTAAAAATATCAAAAATAATAGCATATTGAAATTACGGAAGCAGAAGGAAAGTCGTGTAGACAACACAAAAAAAAAAAAACAAAAACATTTAAAAAAATAATTAAAATTACGACAGCAAAATTATCAAAAGCATGTTTTAAATTACCTAAAGTGTCATTAAAAACAAAGCAAAGCAAACAAATTTTAATGAAAGTGAAATTGCAAACAATGAAGCCAAAAAAAAACAAAAAAAAAAAACAGAATCCCAGAATGAAAAACTGAACGAAATTAAAATGTTGACCAGACCAGACCGGATTGAGAAAAAAAAAAAAAAAAACGACAATGTCGCCACCATATTGCATAGGAATATAATAAGAATATTACACAAAAATCGTAAATCACATGCCGACATTTGTCTCCAAATGCGCACGTCTTCGTCTGATGTCTGTTGACTAAATGGTATGTGGAATTTTGCTTCATGCCTTCATACCTAGCGCACAAGTACAAACGTGGCCAATGTAAATTGTGTTGGAAGCTGTTGTGTTTGTTGTGGGTTATTATTGTTAACTCTCCTGTTACCAACAAAACAATTCTTTAACTAACCACACTAGAGACAGATACATACACATACACTCATAAATCCTTTCTACAACCCATACAAAAATGCCACTGAATGAACGAATAAATGTCCTTTCCTCTTTTACGAGACAATAATAAAAAGCACTTAGGGCACCCATCACAATAAGTATCCTTCAACGAATGACAAAAGTGAAAGAAGCAGACAAAAAAAAAAGACAAAAAAAGTAAAAAGAAATAGTGAGCCAAATACCTATGTGCTATGTATTGGAAAAAAAAATATTTTTGGCGAAAGTGGAACTTAAATTGTCGCCAATACAAAAGGGGAAGAAAATATGTCGAAAAATTAAAAGCAATTTTTTTTCTTTTTTTTTCGATTATTTGCTGCTCATTTTTTTTCTAGCGTAAATTGCTTTTTTGGCAAGTGTAAGATTGTACAAAAAATACAAAGAGGCATATAAAGGAATTCTTGACAACCAGATAAAAGCATTGATGGCCGATAAACCCATATAAATACGAGTACCGAGTAATCGGTACCAAGGTAAAAAGGTAAACTCTCTCAAATTTCATATCAAATATGCTGCTAAATAATTTGTTATTAATATTAAGACTAACTACCTACCCATCATCAGATTTTAAATAGCTCAAATGTCAATTAAAAGGGTATGCCACTTTGAGTATATAACAATTCAGATCAATCTAGCTGTCAAAAATAAAATTTCAAGTGTTTTTCGGTGAGATCTGTTGAATTGCCCACTTTATAACTTAGTTAGGTTAAGAGAAATTTCATCCCAAATGCTCAAGGAAACTGATTTGTGTGAAAAAAAAGTTTTGAAAAGTAACCGGTTGTAATGGTTGTAAAATTGTAATATAAAAACAGTTTTCTCGGTAAGTTATTCGAAAAAACAAAAATATTTCATAAGACGTTAGTATAAAAACGAATATTAAAAAATACACCGGTTAAATTATGTCGGGTATCTGCTGCACCCGAGGTGAAATTGGAACGATCTACTTAATAAAACTTAAAGATATAACGATATATGCCGAAATAAAATAAATTTTGCTTTGGAATTGACAACTGACCTATGCCGATATTTTTAAATGTAAAAATTTCAAGTTTCCTTAACCCCTTAAAGTCCATCGGCGCCAATTTTAAAGAAAAAATATTTTGTATGTACAAAAGTGGAGTTGTTTGCAAAGAAAATATTTTCTTTTCTATTTTGGTATTGCCAAAAAAAAGTGGTCAAATGCAGCGGCTGATTTTAAACACCAACAAATCGCTGAAAATATATTTATGCCAATATTTGTATTTAATTTCATGAAAACGGATTTATATTTTACATCTAAAAAAGTGATGTTCCTTAACACATGACAGGTATGGCATTATCTCAAATATCATCAGATCACTGGAAAAATACTTTTACACCAATATTTCATTTCTGGTGGTTGAAAGCCGACATTTTACCATATGAAAATTTTATGTTTATCTCATATTTACGAAACAAAAAATCTGTTTTGAACTTTATTGTTTTTTTCATTTTTGGGCACTTTAACATCGATCTCTGGCGATATTTTGGCATGTGAACATTTGACGTTTTCTGTCAATTCAAAAAAAAAAGATTTTTGTTTTACTTTATTCTTCAATTTCACTTGCTTTTGAGGAAAAACATATTTTAAATGAAAAGGTTTGAATATTAGTGCAGTTTTCGGAGCTTGCGAGGTCATTTTTAACGTTTCGATTTATTTTTAAAGCCACTGTAAGGGTTAATCATTAGTAAGAGAAGGTTCTGCGGCTGATTTAACTGGAGCCATCAAGGCCACGATCAACACCTGGGCTAATCTAGTCCATAAGTCGTCCTGGCAGGCCGAGAGAGGCTGCAGATGGACGAAATCCATGTTACCTAATATAACGGATAAATGGTCACACTTCCTTCTATCTCTAGGTGGAGAAG
Organism: Megamerina dolium; assembly: GCA_963854835.1. Taxonomy (NCBI): domain Eukaryota; kingdom Metazoa; phylum Arthropoda; class Insecta; order Diptera; family Megamerinidae; genus Megamerina; species Megamerina dolium. Next base: position 3,557,080 of record OY978529.1, read on the forward strand.
ATTTCATAATGCTAACCGACTTGGTAACAGGCCATTTTCTATGGGCAAAGCACATGGAAAAGGTAGTACTAGGAGGAAGTGCACTTTGCTCAGCCTGTTAAGAAGAAGATGAGACGGCGGACCACTTTTTTTATGTCTGTTCTGCTTTCCCTCGAATCAAGTTTGAGGTCTTTGGCACTGACGTGCTGAGAGCCGAAACTCTTGGGTCTTTAGCACCACAGAATCTACTCCGATTTCTTCGGAGAACGGGTAGATTTAAAACACAATTAAATGTAACTTCAAGCGCAGTGCAATGGACAAATAAATGTCTGAGTGCTGCGTTGTTGTTACAACAACAAAAAAAGGGTTAATCATAGTGATCGGGTTTCTCGGTTTGCCTAATTCCCGGATTACCGAGTTAATTCGAATTAACTCGGCCATTATCTGCAGCTAATCCGCATAAACTCTATGAGTTAATTCTCAAAATAAAAGAATATTAAGGCATTGCGAGGGGCAAAACTGCTGAAAATTGTCTATTGTGAATTTTTCTCGATCCATTTTACAAAATATTAGGTGTGTTCGCTTATAAAAAACTTTCAATAATTGTTAACAGTTTTCAACATGAAAAGCGTTGACGAAAAAATAAATCCAGCTGTCAATTACGAACTGCGAATGTCAATTTACAAGTTTCTGATAGTTTTCAGTTCACGTACTTCTTGTAGATTTTCTCATATCGAGAATGACAGATGACAGAAATTGATAGTGATAGTAATGTAAGTGAGCAGACCTAATAAAACAGTAATCAGCCGTTTAGTTAATCCGCAATACTGCCGTCTGTCAGGTTAATATTTTATTCGGATTAAGTGCGCCGGTAATCCGGAATTGGGCTGCCGTCTGTCTAGGCTATTAGAGAAAGCAAAATTGAATCGTTTATAAATTTAAAGAACTGGGTATTTTTAGAAAATATGTTTAGGGCGCAATACTTTTTTTATGCTTTGATAAGTAAAATTCTCTCGCAGATGTAAGTGAAAAAGTGAAGTCTAAGTTTTTATAGACTTCTATAAATGTCTAAAAACCTAACTTTTAGCAACTGTGAGAGGAATTGAGGCAAACATGTAAACATAAATAATACCAAATTACAGAAAATCTAGAAACAGAATACTGAAATATAATTTTATTAAAGAAATTTGACAATAATATATTCGTATATATACTTCTTAAGCCAAGTTCTTTCACGATTGTCGACCATCGATTGACGTATAATATATTTTGAATCGCTTTAGGAACGACACTTCATTGACTTATTAGAAATGAGGATCAATGAAACCTGTTAAATACAAAGCTTATAGTTATAGTCACAGTTAAGATCATATTTAATTTATAATTGATTTATTTGACATATTTCCCATGTAAAAATCTGTCAAAAACCCTATAACAAATTTAAGAAGATGCTAACTTCGACTACACTCGATTACCGGATGTTTATTGTTAAATTACTCAAATTCTTGAAAGATGATCACCATACTATCTCATCACTAAATTACACAATAAAAGCAAACACCAAAAACAACAATAAAATTCTCGTTGAAATTGTCGTCGTTGTCATCATTGCGATTGTAGTCACCGAGAGTATAAAGAGCATCAGATAGCTGTATATAGAATCGAAACAACAGTAGGTATGTAATAACAGTCAATAATTTGCAGGTGGAGAAAGGAAAACTTGCTTGCTCTCACTCTTTGTGATGTGAGTTTACTGACGCAGCGGCAGTTGATTGTATTGGGATGCACAGTACGGGTATTGTTGTTAAGCAATATTTATTACCACAAGTGTATAGCTGTACTACACTGCAATTGCATGCAATTGAATGATGTTTTATTTTTTTCGCAGAAAGTTGAACAATAGTTGTAGCAATAACAAGAATATTTCCAACACATTCATATGGAGGCACTAACTTTTTTCCATATTATTGCTTCTGGCAGTTTAAAATTTATTTTTTCACATTTTCATTCAAAGTATTTATTTAAACAATTTATTTCTACACTCCTCGCACTTTATTTCATCTTCACCGCCACATTATTCTTCTCGCATACCACGTTTGTCTGATGAGCATCAGGTAATGCTTTTAACGGTAAACAAATAATAATTAGCACGAATGTGAAGAACGAGTAGAAAATTAACGTGTCTAATGATAAACGAACCGATCGATTGGCGAGTAAAAAAAAAGTATGAAAAAACAGCTGAGCTAAAAGTATGTAAATAATCGATCGCATTGATGAATGTGCGACGATCAACCGTTAGGTTCAAAATCCACTCGAATAAATGATAACAAAATGTCACAATATAGACACAGAGAGTGATAGTGAGCGAGCGAGAGAGGGCGGTGATCTTTTGCAAAAAGATGCGACACAAATTGCGCAAATATACGCGTCCAATACAATCGAACGCGTCGTGACGCACAACCAAAAAATAATGTCACAACGTCAAAGTACAGACAAGAATTTTTGCAATAACAACAACAAACGGATCGTAAAGAATTTTCATATTTTTAACAAGAACAAAGTCAGTCAGCGGAAAAATATTTACACACAGGCGAGGTGGCGCGTGTATGTAACTAATGAGATGTTTTGCTGTTGTCGACCGACCGCTGCTGTCACGTTTTGTTTTGGGTTTTTCTTTCAAATAAAAAAAGTAAAATGCTATAAAATAAATATGTATGTGCATATATGCGCTATATTTAAAAATAAACACGCGCCGCGCCAAAGTCACTTCAACGAATCATCACTCAAAATTGAATTTGAAATATTCGAAATAAACAATTTCCAATTTAAAATAAAATATATTTTTTTAATTTATTCCTTACGTCGTCTTCACGTTTAGGTAAGAATATTTATTTATTCGATTTTTGATTTTACGAACTCTCGCACACGTTCACATACACAAGAAAATAATATCATCACAACACGCATTCCGTGTCACATCGACATTTTGTGTGAATACTCGAACTCCGACTAAATGGTCGTTCGTTGGTTGAGCAATGCAATTCTAAATCGAAAAGCACATACACTACATATTACGTTATTGTGATGTGTTGCTCGCTCACTTTGTGCCTGCTACGAGTATATACTATTTTCAGTATTCAAGCAATACTCAGTCATTCGCTCATCATACACTCCCATACGCTCAACTCGATGCCTTGTGATTCTCATACATATTGTACGTGTTTAGTAGTAGTCGAAACACAATTGGAAATTCAAGCGTTAAATCGTCTAATGTTGTTGAAAAATAAATACCAGCAATGAAATTGTATGGGAGTAGAGCAAATTTTTCCAAGACAAATAAATTAGGATGCAATTGTAGTGAGAGAAAAGTTAAGATTACCGTCTTGCTTCATAAATTGTACACGTTTTTCAAATGACAGTCGAGATGGTGAAACAAAAGTGCTATATAATCACCCGTATTGGGAATACCGGGCGGAAAATATTCCGCATGGATTTTTCCGTTCGCGTGGATTTTTTTCCCTTATTGGCAATTCCGCCCGAATAAAATTTTACTGTGAATGACACCGGGCATTTCTAACACAATTTTGTAAAATAATTGTTAAATTGACGTTTGAAAATATACATATATTAATATGAAATGAAATAATGAAATAATGAAAATAAAAATTAATTTTGTCTTTTCATTTTCTTTAACTGTAAATTTGTTTGATCTTGTATGTGTTCCAAAGATCAATAGACCCTTTTAATGTCGTGCTCTATTTTCTTGTTGTGATTTTTCATTACCAATATCACTTCACCCACCTTGGCGCACAAATCTTGCTGAATTTCTAGCTCTTTTAAGACTACATCGTTAGTTTTCATCTTATTGGATTTTCCTTTGGCGCTTAAACTCCTGGCTTCAACGAATGGCTGGACAACGCTGCTTTGCCCACATTCCTCCAATATATCGTCAATTTCAAGAGATATTTCTGCTTCCATGATCATCCCATTTTCTTGCCCAGCCGGAAGTAATCAAAAAGTGTTGGAATTTCCAATACCTTCTACGGCCTTCTTCATTGCAATTAGCTGAAATATGGAGTTGTATGAGCTAAAGATCATATTTATTCGTATCGAACGAATGTTGTTATACTCCACTATTGACAAATAAGCTTTGGAAGTAGTGAAGTGATTTCTCTATCCTGGAAGCGGCATCAACAACAATAATGACGTCAGCCTGGTGATTATGAGAAGGGCAACTCTTGAAAACATCTGCAACTTTGAACTAATGAAATTTTTCTTTCCTCCACAAAATGTTACAATTTATTACAAAATGTCCAAATGAAGTTTTTTTTTTTTCTCAAAAGCAGGGAAAAAGAAGTAAAGTGTTACATTTTCACATTCAATTCAATTACGAAGTAAAAATTTTGCTTTTTTCAATCAGCTGATTACGCATGAAGCAAACTTTTTTTTCTTGAATGTAAAATATTACATTTTTGCAAAATAGCAGGCACCGCTAGAGAAATATTGCCATTTAAAAGGGAACAATTTTTTCAAGAAAAGAAAATGCTATGAGAATGTAATAGAAAAGTCAAGCTCTCTCCTAAAGAATGCCTGTATGCGAAAGCCTGGAGACTTTATACCACGCATGAGTTGGTTGAAGTTTCCGAGAGAAAAGACCCAAGACTTTTGATTGTATTTGCGCTGGTGACGAGTACCAATAATTAAGGGCACCAATAAATAAATGCATTAAAATCCAACTGCTGTGCTGGCTCTGTCATGTGGGTCGAATAGAAAATCACAATGCAGCCAAGAAAGTGTAAAATTCGGAACCAGTTGGAGACCAACGATGAAGAGAAAGGTCAAAGTACTGGAAAATAGGGATTTCTGTCGCCAGCGAGCGAAAAAAAGAAATGAGACGAACAGAGTAACCTATTCGAAATTCGCTCCAAATCGATTCTGCTACAAATTTAACTAGTGAACGCTGTTGTTCACCAGCTCTGTGAATTCATTTCGTGAGTTTTTTACTTTCTATTTCACTCTCTCAAATTTGTATTTTGTATTGAATGAAATAAAAATTCGTGACTACGGCTGACTGTATAACATCAGCTTTAGCGGTGATAATCTCTATACACTGAATGCCGTACACTATGACGCATTTGTTTTTGATTGTGTTTCGTACATTATACACATACTCTCGCTCATTTTACATTTGTGATTGTATTCTTTGTGTCTGTGATACGTCTGGCAGTCCAAAAGTAAATTTACTATTTTTTTTTTTTATTTGTTTTGCTTTTGCTATTCTATTATCGAAATATCGTTTATTCTTTTGTAGTCTCTCCCTCTCTCTCTCTCTCTCTCTCTCTCTTCATTTATTGACATTAATCGTATTATTTTAGTAAGACTCTTGATGGAAATAAACAACAAACAGCTGAGCTCAATTAATTGAGGCATAGATACAATGTACGCATCAAATATTTATGTATTATAGAGTGAATGCAATAAAAACGCTATACTAGCAGTTTCTTAAGAGAGTCAAGATATTAAAATCTAGCAAATAATTAATGTTATTGCATTCAGCAATATTAGACAAAAGGCCAATTGGTTGTTTAATCTCATAGAATTTTCCAAATACTGTTCGTTGTGCTTTTAATCAACTCATTGCCTATATGCCCCATAAAACCTTACAAAAAAAAAAGCAAATCACACGTAAAACATTGATTTAGTATTACGACCTATTCAATATCCCTTATGTGTTTAAGCCTTTAGGCACTCTCTCCAACATATACCTTTAAATGTAACAAAAATACATGTTCATCCTGTGTTACGTGCTTTCAAAGCAATAAACGAAGGTACATGTGTTCTCGACGATATTCTTGTAATGTTTTATTCAATATTCGATTTCTCTTTTTTTTACAACTCTGTCTCGCTCTCTTTCACACTTTGCACATTCCCTTTGATATTTAAATTTTATCGTATTTGGTAGGTACCTATAATGTTTGCAAATAAATCGACAATGCTATTTGGCTCATTGACTCCTTGCTGTTATTGATGTTTTTGTTGTGCCAATTTTGAATTTTTCTTCATATTATTATTCCTTATTACTACTTGTTATTTTTATATTTGGTTATTAGGATACATTGTCACGTTGTGTGGGATTATCTATTGAACTTGTCAACTTTTATGAGTTTTAAAATTTGTTTTTTAAATTTTGACATTATATTTCTTATTTAAAATCCATAAAATGCAATTACGAAATAATGGATTTTATACCATGAAGTTAAGAAGTTTTATCTATTATAAATCTTATAGAATAGCAGAATGCCGAAGGAATTACTGAAAAGTTTATTAAAGATAAAATATAATGAGAGGAAAGTGAACCGTGGAGTTGAATATAATGTTGTTTTATATTAGAAAATGTATATTTAATCATATGAAAATAAATAAAAGTAGACATGCACTGTGTCATTACCTTAGCTTTAAAGAGTGATATGATCATTGCTCAATTTTCAAAACAAATCATCAGAGAAAATGAGATACAAAAATAGAGAGAATGAGAGAAGGCATACGAGTATTGAAAATATCTAATCAAGCAATAAGAAATGACTAAATAAAAGGTAATTTACCTTTAATTTATCAAGAGAATGCAATCGAAAATGTATTAGATCTCGACTGATCTCCAAAAAGTGTCTCACAACTAAACCCTCATGAGTCCCCAGAGGAAACCAGAACGACTAGGCCTAGTAGAGACCTAGTGTAGATCGCGAACTACAATACACTCCTGCTTAAACCCACTAACTGCTTCAGTCAGATCGTTGAACTTACAACTGGTCCCTTGAATATCCTGCTTATGTCGTTACGTTAAACTTATATAAAAGACAAACGACATTTTTTAAAGCAAATATTTATGGGACCCAGGGGAAACTGAGGCGTAGGCGCAGCGCAAAATAGTGTTTTTGGAACCGAGCCACCCTCCCTACGCATGAGCACTATGCATGGTGAAGAGCCACATCCTACTCGAGGTGATCCTGTTAAGCCGAACATAGTGGATCTAGACCAGAGAAGGTCCAAAACTAATCCGATTGGACAAGAACAGCAATCTATCCAATTGAAATCAAAATATGCTCATAGAACAACTGCCTCAGATAAAAATATCAGGATTCATATAAAATGCAGTGCCTTTTCAACTGTACTCAGTACTCTACGTGAACAATACAAAAATCTACGGTAATCTTTAATGAGCCACTAAACAAATACAAAGACAATAAGAACGAACAAATGAGCAACATCATCATATTGCATATAATCGGCAGCAGCTTGACAACAATTAATTAGCCATGTGCTTGTGTGCATGCAAAATCATTAACCCAAGATAACAACAAAAGAATGCAAAATACAATGAAAATCTTGTTGTGATATAAAGTGAGACGCCTGGCTTGCTTAACCACTTATGACTCACCATTGCATATTATTTTCTAATTCATAATAAATTAACGTATAATGTATATTTTAAATTTCAAACGAATTAGCAATATGTCGTCGTCGTTGTCATCATCATCATCATCATCATCATTTTCAATTCAATTGTCATTTTCGAGGCGATTTATATTTTTCAATGAAATATATTGAGATTGATTAATCACATGAAATAAATGAGCAGATATTAACAGCTTGGCATTAAAAAAAAATCGCAAATATAATTGACGACGTCAAAACATAGAATAGATATCATGAATAACAAACACACAGTCCCAGTATTATGAAGTAATAGTCGTTCAAAGAAAATGTATAAAATAAGTGTGCATACTTTTAGGCTGAAACATTTTTAACGAGTACATATACCGGTTGGCGATGTTTAGCATTGCCATATCTTCAGATTTTCCTCTTTTTTTCGCTATTTCAGTTTATTTTGGGATTTAGGAATCCATGGCTCTTTTATTGTGAACAAAATGGCGTGGTTTTTATTCAATGTGAAATCGTACTTTCAACTGCATACTTTTGTATGGAAGGTGGTTTTCATCCGGTTCTGACAATTAGTAAAAATAATTGCATGAACCGAATTTCAACTATATAATTTTATATTTTGTGATTTAAGGCGAGAAAAACTATAGTTGAAAATATATTTTAATCCGTTTGCTTCCACTTTCAAATACATCAAATTTGTGGTAAGACTAACCTTATAGCCTAGACAGACGGCAGCCTAATTCCGGATTATCGAGTTAATCCGAATTAACTCGGGCATTAACTGCAGCTAATCCGCATAAACTCTATGAGTTAATTCTCAAAATAAAAGAGGATTAGGTCAATTTGCGCTGGCAACACCGCTAAAAATTGTCTATTGTGAATTTTTCTCCATCCATTTTACAAAATATTAGGTGTGTTCGCTAACAAAAAACGTTCAACAATTGTTAACAGTTTTCAACATGAAAAGTGTTGGCGAACAAATAAATCCAGCTGTCAATTACGATCGGTGAATGACAATTTACAAGATTCTGATAGTTTTCAGTTCACGTACTTCTTGTAGATTTTCTCATATCGAGAGTGATAGATGAGTAATGTAAGTGGACAGACCTAATAAAACAGCAATCAGCCGTTTAGTTAATCCTCAATACTGCCATCTGTCAGGTTATTATTTTATTCGGATTAAGTGCGCCGGTAATCCGGAATTAGGCTGCCGTCTGTCTAGGCTATTACACACCAAGTACTAGTTTAAAAGCTTAAAATTATTGCATGCAAAATGTGAAAATGTATTCAAAAACATACTTATGTATGGAAAAGAGGCGTGGTTTTTATCCGATTATGCCCATTTTCTCGCATATCAATCCTGGTGACCTCACAAAATTTAAGTACTAAGATTTAGTTCAAGAGCTTTTTATTTTCGCTTGTAAAGTGTAAAAACATACAGCTAACAACACATTTTTGTTCGAGGGGTAGGCGTGGTTTTCATCCGATTTCACATAATTTCTAATATATCAACTACGCGATAAGAATAACACCAAGTTCTAGATCGAGAGCTGTATACTTTCGTTTGAAAATACATAAATCAGTATATATAACTTAGTACAACTGAATTCGGTTCGTTTTTTTTTTTTGCTTTTTTCTGTTTTCAAGTATTTATTTTAATAACAATATGAATTTATACATTATAGAAAGTATTGCCCACCACTAGCCACTAATTTTCGAATAGCTTCTCGAAAAAACGTTACGTCATTTGATGTGATCCACGAATTGAGCAAATTTTTGACTTCTTCGAAAGTACTGAAGTGCTGCTCAAGCCATGTACTAACGACCTAAACAAGTAGTAGTCGGGGGAAGCTATGTCTGGACTATACGACGGGTGAGGTAGAACTTCCCATTTCAACGTTTCTAAATATGGTTTGACCGGTTGAGCACCATGTGGCCGAGCGTTTCATGCTGCAAAATCACTTTGTCGTATCTTTGCTCGTATGGCGGCCGTTTTTCTTTCAGTGCTCGGCCCAAATGCATCAATTGAAATCTGTAGCGATACCCTATGATTGTTTCATTAAGTTGCAGCAGCGCACAATACACCCTAATACCTAGGTGATCCAACCAGATACACAGAATTACCTTCGAACCATGAATATTGGGCTTTGCAGTTGATGTAATGTACCCACTTTTCATTCCCAGTCACAATAGAAAACAAAAAACTCTTCCTTTTTTGCCGTTGGAGCAGCTGTTCGCACGTGCAAAAACGAAGTTCAACATCTCTTGGTTTCAATTCGTATAGCATCCAATGTTCTAGTTCCTTTGCAATAAAAAATAATGATGTAGTTTAAAACTCAATATAATACAAAATAAATATGGTTGACAAATGTCACAGCTTTCCAACAAAGCAATAATCAGCTGTTTATGTCAAATAAATATGACATTTAAACCCATCTTTTGAAAACGGACCTAATTAAGTTGTACACCCAATATTTCAGTTCGTTCGCTTTATGATTACGGCAGTTATCGTACAAACAGATAGATATGCCCTTGACTCTTTGAGTGCAGAATATAATTACTATAATTTGTGGCCAATCCCTTGTACTCCAGAAATAACTTTTCGTGATAGAAGAAAATTCGATGAAAACTATATGAAAAATGTAGCACCTCAAAAATTGTGTCCTAAAATGTTTTTCCCAGAGTTATTCACATACAAAAAAAAATATTTTCAGATGAAGCGCTTTTTCGTCTCGACTTCAAACAAAGCTGCCGTATTTCGAGTATGGAAAATGTACACGTAGTGTCAGAGCGTACTGCTTTTCTAAGGGTTCTAAATCGATAATTACTTCTCGAGCTACTTTCGCACTTTCGATGAAAATATTTCATGAAAAAAAGTAAAAAAGAAATGTATCAATTTTCAGTAAACCAGAACATGATAACATGGTTTACGGACTTTGACTAATGAAGGGGTCGGAGAAGTTGTGACAGTTGGTAACAATACTACTATCTTTCAAGCGAAGATATACGCAATTGACAGGTGTGCCCACTTCAACATCATGAGCCTATACCAGAATAGAAGGATTGCAATCGTGACAGACAGTCAGGCTGCTATCAAGGCACTGAACTCTAACCAGGTGAAATCGAAACTGGTGTGGAAATGTCTTGACAAGCTGAATAAATTTGGTAAAAATAATCAATAATGGATCCTTTGGGTTCCAGGATATATTGGAGTTGGTGGCAACGGATAGGCTAGCGGATAGGCTTGCCAGGAAGGGGGTAGCAATCTTTCTGTGGTCTGGGCAAAGTACTCATTAAAAGGAGTGAAAAATCAGAAAGACAATCATACTGGGAAAACCTACCAGGGTTGTCCCAATCCAAGACACTTTTAGGGACCTATAACCTAAAACGACTTGAGGAATGTATCAGTTTAAACAAGAAATAAATATAAGAATCATCATGGGATTATTGACAGGACACTGCAGGCTGAAGTTTCACCTAACGAAACTGGGAAACTTCTCGGATGAAACTGAGCCGACATTGCAGGCAGGAGATTGAAACTGCAAAACATGTGTTGGGAACGTGCCCAGCATTTATGCACACAAGAAAGTAAAACTTCGGGGAATTTATAATACCGGAAAATCTACTAGTCCATGATGGGGTGCCTAATAGACCTAGGGTCGCAGTGCAATACAACCCTCTAATAATAATAATAATAATAATAAGTTATTTATTTTTGTATGAAGTTAGACTTGCGTCCGGGGTGAAAAACAATTGACTAAAATTAAACTGTGTTTATTTTATAGTATTTTCAAAAAGAAGCCCGACGATAGCACACCCTCTGTATGGCATATTTCCGCAATACTATATATGCATAGTTAAAATTAAAATAAGATTGCTTAAATAGAGAAAATTTTCCCACCATTCATTGACAAGCGCAACGAAATATAACCTATATTTATGTAGCAGGTAGAAAAAAAAAAAAATGCTCAATTTTGTTGACTCATTTCACACACAGACAAAAAAACGTATAAAATTACCATAAAGTAATAATAAATATTTACATAAATGCATTCGTACACAGTGATAACAGAAAGCACTAAATAAGATATCATATTACGACCGGCCCTCAATACAAATAAGGCCTGTATCTGTAGAACATTGACACTGGAGCAATACGAAGAAAAAAAAAAAAAAAACAAAATTAATAACTTGTATTTGCTTAAATTAAAATTACGCTAAAATGAAATGCAAATAAAAAAAAAAAAATAAAATATATAAAATTACTTAATAAGCCGCAATTTGGCATTAAAAACCATATGCGTTTCGGTGTGTGATTATTAGCGCCAGCATACTTCACAATATTTGAGAAGGTAGATATAACCAAAAATATGTAGCTGTGTATATTTTTACTCGTATGGACACATATGGTTAAAATTCTGATTTGTTAATTTTGTATTTTTTTTTCTTGGTTTTGTTTGTTTGGTAGAGTAAGTATTCATGCACAAAAATTATGCTATATACTCGTAGCAGTGTTGCTTAGTCAATGTGTTGCGCCATGTGTGTTGTGTACAAGTATTATGCGCTTTGGTGATGCCCGGCATTGAACTACATTCGACTATCAGTTGAATAACCTCGATTTTGGATGCTGACTGTATCGTGGTGTGTGTACCTACATGAATATATGCTTTTGGTGAATTTCAACTCGATAGCATTTAAACTTGTTTATTGTTCTTGCTTGCTTGCTTCTCAATATTCTTTCTTGTTGTTATTGCTGTATGATTGTACTGCTGCCACTTCAATCTACACTTGTTTGCTTCTTGTTTTTGTTTTTCTTCTAGCCTCTCTTTCATCTACTTGAACCTCAAAGATTTGACTTTTTCATCCTCTTCTCAACAACATCTGTTTCAGTGATTAAGATTGCACTGAAGTGATTTCATTCCTTCTGGAAGGGCATCGTTTTGGGGAAATATTGAGTAGTATGGTGGAGGAGTAAAAAAACGTATAACCGAGGGCGGTTCCAGAACTACCCGACCTGACATATACATGGCGGCAGTAGTTTGAAAAAAAATTACTTTGGTGAAAAGTGGCATCAAGGCACCATGTTGTTTAGTATTTTTTTTTTGTGCCCTCGAAAGTTAACAACCTCAGTGAAATTGTAAATATGGAAAAAATTGGTCACCATTATGTAATTCAAACTTTCATTTGAAAGGTCTCAGTCCAACGAATATTAAAGCCGAACTAGATTCAACTCTGCAGGAGTCTGCTTCTTCGTTTACAACCATAAAATATTGGGTGGCAGAGTTTAAACGAGGTCGGACCGAAGACGAACAGCGTAGTGGTCAACCAATTGAGGTGGCCACGCCAGAAACGGTTAAGAAAATCCACAAAATGGTATTGGATGATCGCCGGTTGCAGATGCGTGAGCTAGGTGAAATTACAGACATTTCAAAATGTGCTATACATCGTATATTCACAGAAAATTGGGAGATGAAAAAGCTGTGTGCAAGATGGGTGCCGCGTTTGCTCATAATAGAACAATAACAACGTCGTGAAGATGTTTCTATAGAGTGTTTGGCGATGTTTTACAGTAATAAAGATGAATTCTTGCGTCGATTCGTAACCATGGATGAGATATGGGTCCATAACTTCACACCTGAGACAAAAGAGCAGTCAAAGCAGTGGACTGAAAGGGGAGAATCGTGTCCAAGGTTATGGCGTCTGGTTTTTGAGATGCACGTGGCATAATTTTTATTGATTATCTTCAAAAAGGAAAAACAATCAATGGCGAGTATTATGCTAATTTGTTGCAGCGTTTAAGTGATGAAATTAAAGAAAAAAGGCCGAATTTGGCGAAAAAGAAAGTGTTGTTTCATCAAGACAATGCATCAGTTCACACATCCGCTATTGCGATGGCCAAAATCAATGAGTTAAAGCTCGAATTGCTTCAGCAAGCACCTTATTCGCCAGATTTAGCTTTTTCGGATTATTTTCTATTTCCAAATTTTAAAAAACTAGCTTAGTGGTAGAAGATTTGCAAACAATAAAGAGGTGGAGTCTGCGGTAGATGGCTATTTTAATAGAGCTAGACAGTTCATACTATAAACAGGGTATCGAAGCTATAGAATATCGCTGAAGAAAAGTGTATAGAGCTAAAAGGAGATTATGTTGAGAAATAAAGAACAATTTTCCCAAATTTGTTGTGTTCTCTTTGATAGGTCGGGTAGTTCTGGGATCGCCGTCGTATGTACATAATTAAAACAATACAAAGCAACAACAACAACAAAAGAAAAATATACCCATTTATGGCCGTCTATCCAACGAATACAGTACATTTACCCTCTCAACAATTTAAAACCGCACACACACAGCCACAAAATCGCTTCATGTGTCAGTGAAAATATTGTAAAAATCCAACAAATACAGCAAATACAGAAAGAAAGAATTCATTTTCTTCACCAACAGCATCCAACAAACATTAACCTTATCATCATCATATTGTTTGTATTATTTTTCATTTTCTCCTTGTGGTTTGAGATATTCACCATTTTTTTTTTTTTCTTTGTCTTTCCATTTTTCGTTAATATTAACCAAAGGGCAACAATAAAATGCTAGATGCTGTCGTTGATTTCTTCGTTGTATAATAATTCTTTGCTTAATTTTGAAGAATTTATTCATATTTTTTTTTTTTTACATATATCAAAACTTTCAAAAGATAGCAACAGCAGAAGCAGCAGCAACAGAAAGAATAATAAAATTCTAAAGAATCTGAAAATATTTGCCCCAGAAGTATTCCCCATTAAAAATTGAAATAAAAATATAATGAAACAACATTGTTTATAGTATGTGTGCGTACTATTACGAGCACTAAAGCACGTGACAAATGTTTACCGTTTTTATGAGAATGTTCCCAACGAGAAATATGTGCGACAATATCCAACAATAAATCATAATCAAAAAAAGCAAACAAATTTGTGAAAAATTCATTTCAAATCTATTTAACTTGGGGAAAAACTAAACAAGAACTATATACACTCTTAAATATAGATTCTCTCAGCAAAAAACCAATCATTTTCACTAACAATAGCATCTGTCCTCTTGTATCATAGGCAGCTCATGCAAAATTTCGTCAAAAAATCTCAATAATTCTTCAAATTAACGTGTCAACCAGCCAGTGGTTAGTGTGTTAGTCTTCTGAGTCGTAGGTCGTTGGTTCAATCCCCAATTGAAGCACAACTATAATATCGAAAAAATTTTTCTTTCGCATTTAACGGCTTAAAATTCACTTATTTCCCTTAGTGTAATTTCCCCCCACCTGAGTAACTGGAATATGTGCATAATAGTAGGGGTTCCATAAAACTTGCTTCATATTGGAAAAAATTCGGAAAGGTGATTATTTAGACCAATTGAGTTTTGGCACACGTAAATCAGTTTACGAAACAGCTTTTATTTTCTCCAAGCACAAGTCTGAGGCACTCTAATGAAAACTCAGATTTTTACCAGAAGATAGGTTAGGTTAGGTTATGTGGCTGCCCTCTCTCTGAGAGGACACACTTAGGCCAGAAAGGCCCATTGTGATACCACCGAGCTTCTCTTCCAATACTGTTGTGCGTGTTAAATTTGATCAGTTTTAGAAGGGACCTACTTATATTATCCGGTTCCAAACGGCAGAAACCTTGTGACATCACTTTAACTTAGTTTTGTCACAGAGCTCTTTTTTCAGAAACATTTTTTGCCAATCTTGCCGGCAGGTGGGTACCGCTCGAAAGAAAAATCTTTTCGATATTAAATTTTGTTATGCTTCAGCCGGGGATTGAGCTCACGACCTGCAGATAAAAATTGAAAAACGATGTCAAGTCCATTAAACTTGCTCCAAATTAGACCAAATTCGGTATGGTGGTTGTTTAGACATTGATAACTCTTCGCACCTAGAAGTCAGATATCAAAACAACTATACAGATAAGTCTGAACTACTGTAATTAATGAGCAAACAAAATTTCACCAAAATTAATACAGATTTTGTGGTGTTGAGTGATTTACGCTAACTGTCGTAATATAAGAGTAAGACGGGACTTGTATTTCTGGAAAATTGAGCTTAGTTCTATCAAAATTTACCAATCCGTGTACGAATTACCTCTATCACGTTTTATTACGAAAATATAGCCGATTGTAATCGCTAAAATGCGTTATTTGAAATACTTGACGCTATAGCTGAGCGATCACGAATTTTCCAGTTATCTGGGTTATCTTCAGATCATTGTCATTGAGAGATTTTTCAATTAGAAAACGATATTATTTAGAAAATTTATATATCAATATTAATTTCGGAAGACATATACCGGATTATTTCAAAATTAGATGTGGTAGAGCCATTTCGTAAACAGGTTAATTTTTTAAGGTAAAAATTCCACACCAATAATCTTAAGCGAACCCAGAAAAAAGAAAAAATCACCTTTCAACTTAATACCCACAAATTGTTTTATTTTTTACAATATACTATCATAAAAATCTGGATTCGGAATTAATTTCAACAAAAATTTATCGATATAAAGAATAAAAAGAAATAAAAAAATATCCTTATCTCAGTTTTCTTTAATGTTAGAATTTGGAACGTGAAAATGTGGAACAAAATCACAGCAATTAGTTAACTAAACGTTGACTATGGTTTAACTAATACTACGTATTCGCTACGAATTTGGCTAACCAAAGCATTGAAATAAAAATAAATATAGTAGCTATTGGTTAACTAACGGTTAACCAATAGTTAACTAATGGTTAACTAATGGTACTATAGAGTTTAAATAAGTGCTGATAATAATTATATTACTTAAAATCTTCTCATTAGTTAACCATTGCAAGCAAATTCCATTCTTAATCTCTGAAATGTATGATATTGGAATTTTATTGCTGAGATTGTGGCTTATCAATGGAAGAGTTATTTTAAAAATTTCCATTGGGTCATTATGTTTTTAATTTTTTCAGGTTTTATTATTATTATTATATTTTGTTTTTTTTTTTGTTTTTGGGAAGAAACATATTGTAAATAGTACAAAGCGCCACCATGACTTTATTTTCGTATATATTTATATATTTTATATTTGCGAATATAAAAAAAAAATAAAAAAAGTTTATGTAAATACACTACTAAGCCAGCCATCAACAGTACGTACATATTAGCAGCAGTAACAGACGATTTATTACAATGCCTATATACGAGTTGGTATATGAATAAATGCGTATGCTAGTATTAATTTGGTTTCTCTCCTCTCTTATACTGTTTCCTCAATAGTAAAATAATGTTGGTTGGCCTCATTTCTTCCCAAAAAGCATTCAAGAGCAGTCAACCCAATTTTTTAAAGTTTGAAGAGTCGAACCGCTATGCCGCAGTTTGGTTGAAATAGTGAACGTGAGCATTTTTTTATTACAAGTTATAAATCATTCTATAGTACTTTTGCTCTTTTTTTCTATATATATTTCTTGTTTTTATTCATAGATACATGTGTACGAATGCATGTACCTATAAAGAAATGTATGGAGTAGGTACAATGCAGCGATTCATACAACGATTTATAATCAATTCAATTCTGTACATACATATCGTACGTATGTGCGGTAGATATTTGTTGGAATTACAATAAAATGAAAGCAACAACAACAATAATCATTTGTTAAGAACATCCGAATAACACAAATGAAAACAATTTAGAAATGAGCACAATGCATTATTTATGAAAATAGAACCATTTGAGAGAGGAATAGTAAATTGTTCAGGCTTCAAAGCAAGAAAAGGGGAGGCATTTAACTTAGCCCCATATAATGTTGTGATCGTCTATATTGAAAATTTGCTTAAAAAGTAAATTTCAATTAGAGAACACTTTAATAAAGAATATCATACATAGAAGTTGGATAGTATTTACAGCATTTTGGATAGCTATAGTTTTTAAATCATTCCAATTTATTGTATAGATTTTTATGCTATATATATTTCGTTGAATTTATATCAGGTGTAGTAAAAAGAAATCCATTATTTTTCCAATAGATGGCTTTAGTAATCTGTACCGCGCTAGATGGCGTTAGAAAGATAGGAATTCGTACTAAATAAACTTTTCAGACAGTTTTTTGATTGCTTGACTCAGTATTGTGTGAGCACGCGTCAAAAATGCACACCAGTAAAGATTAAATACGTCATATTTTATAGTTTTTCTTCGATTAAGGCGAAAACGCAAGTCAGACGGCTGAAAATGTGAATAGTGTTTATGGTCCTGATACTGTAACAGCCAATCACTATTCTGGTTTCGCCAATTTGTCGATCCCCAAAGCTCTGCAAGGACAATTGTCGAAAATATCGATAAAATAATGGAAAACGTCGAGTCTGACCGTCATGTAAGCACTGTTACTATTGTCCAGGAGCTAAACATTGCGCAAAAAACCATTTGAAACCATTTAAATAAGGCTGGATATAAAAAGAAGCTCGATGTATGGGTGCCACACGAGTTAACGCAAAACAACCTCATGGACAGAATTTCCATTCGCGTATCGCTGCTGAGTTGCAACAAAATCGATCCATTTCTGAAGCGAATGGTTACTGGTGATGAAAAGTGGATCACTTACGACAACGTCAAGCGAAAACGGTCGTGGTCGAATCGCGGTGAGCCAGCGCAAACGGTAAATTTTGCTATGTGTTTGCTGGGATTGGCAGGGAATCATCTACTATGAGCTGCTCCCCTACGGTCAAACTCTTAATTCGGACTTGTACTGTCAACAATTGGATCGTCTGAAGAAAGCAATCGCCCAGAAGCGGCCAACTTTGGCCAATAGGAGAGGAATTGTGTTCCATCTAGACAACGCCAGGCCACACACATCTATAGTGACTCGCCAGAAGCTCCGGGAGCTTCGTTGGGAGGTTCTTATGCATCCACCTTATAGTCCGGACCTGGCACCAAGTGATTACTACCTGTTCCTGTCTATGGCGAATGATGTTGCTGGTGAAAAATTCGCCTCAAGAGAAGCTTGTGACAATCGACTGTCCCAATAGACGTTTGCCAATAGAGACAAGGGTTTCTATGAGACTGGCATTTTGAAATTACCTTCAAAATGGCAACAAGTTATCGAACAAAACTATACTAAATAAAACCATCAATTTAATGCAAACATTTCTTTTTACTAGACCTTATATTATTGTAAATTCACTAGACAAGAAAACCATTAGTTATAATCATCTTAAAATATTCAAAAGAATACACTCACTCATTTCTCCACCTTAAATGGATTTCACTTCCACTTTTTCAAATGCAAACCATGTCAATGATGCTCAATAAATAGGGCACACCTTTTATTTATAGCGCGCACCATAAAAGGGTTAAAACATGTTGCTAATACATACTTGAACACTTATTTAGAAAACATACAAATATTTTTGCAAATACATAAATACAAAAAAATCAGCATTAAAAAAAAAACCTACAGAAAAAAAAATGGCAAATCACCAACAATAATAGAAATAATAATAACAAATAATCAACCATAACAAAAAAAAAAAAAAAACTATTGAAATACAGCACAATGGAAACGAATAAAAATAAAAAAAAAATTGTGAAAAAGAAGAACAAGCAAAAATAAATTTGCATAAATCACCGTAAACTTATATGCGGAGGTATATAGCACTGAAGACATGAGAAAAAAAAAAATAACAGCAGCAGCAACATCAATAAGAACAAAATGAGGAAATTAGAACACGGTGTACTATAAATGTATAGGTAAGATGCTCGTACTACATACATATGTAGTTGCATTGGGTTGTGGAGGTGTGGGACAAAAGTATCTACATAATGTTGACAAACGCATTTTATTTTTCTCTAATAAATTGCGTTAAAATGAGACACAGCTATACACATCAAGCATCAACATACATCTACAGATACCCAGTGGGAAATTGTGCTTGGCCTCATTGCTGAATTCCAAGAGTATTAAAATTTGGCAGCAATGGACTGTGTTTCCTTAAATGAATGATTAATCTTGCAACTCGTGAGCCTATTGGTGAGTCATTGATAAGATGTCATCATAACTGTCACTCTAGAGAGCTATCATTAAATTTGTCTCATTGCCTAAAAGTCTTCCTTTGTCGTTCCGGTCTTTCTGGAAAATATTTCTATAAACATTACCGGTCACGGCCAAATGTATAGAAGAACAATTTTGAATAAGAATCCCAGGCTAGAAATATTCAATTTAATCGGTGAAATTTTAGAACTTGCCCTAAAGTTGAAAAGAAAGTGGTTGTTCAACGCTTTTCTTTCTAGAGAAAGAGATTTCCATGAAATCTCATCTTTTGATAAAATTTGCTCTCCTGAAGAAACATACTTAACCACTAACTTCACGCTTTGGGGACGCACCCATGTAAAATTGTATGATTTCTAAAAAAACGCGTTCTTCGTCCCTACAGAAATCAAATGTATGACCGAACGAGCTTAAGTCGAACTAAGCTACTTTCGAACTAAGCTACTTTCGAAGCCATTGCCTTATCGGTAGGCAAGCAAATAGACTAGGGACAAATTTTACGACTATTGTAGAAACTGTCAGGATTTTGATGAGGAAGAAACCGCAGAACACCTTCTGTGCGGGTGCATGGCTCTGAGCAGGAGGAGATTCAATACGCTCGGAATCGACTCTCTTGACAGCATCACGGAAGTTGCAAATATAAAACTAACCAAGATTATTTCGTTCATTAAATCCACAGGATGATTTAGAGAGGACCCAGTGGGATAAGGATAATTAAGCTTCAGTGGTATGACAATGGGCCTTCAAATGGCCTAAGAGCGTCGCAGGACAGCCACACTATCTACCTACCATGACCGACCCAACCTTAATTATTTTCTTTCCTCAACATTTTTCCAAAAACATTCTTATCCCTTATACCAATTCCTTAGGGGGCTCTTTACTTAAATGTCCCTTCAGGCGTCAAATGTATGACCGATCTCTATTAAATTTCTTTCAACATACTTACCCTCTATATCCACACCTTAGGGTACTCTCCTACAAAATTTACATATTTTTAAAATAACCTCCTGGCAGCACTATATCTCTTAAGAAGACACCCATACAAAATGTGATTAAAAACTCATGATATATAAATCTATAAATATATGATCTATAAATAAATCTAGCTGCCCAGGAATCGCTTCTCGGAGGGTGAATTGTAACTTCGTCCCCTAATTGTTCTCAATATTTTTCCCAGCAGACTTCACCCTATCTCCATTCCTTCAATGGGACTGCAATACAAAATTGACAAAGAAGTTCATTACTGCCCAGGCATTTTTTATAAATGAGCTCTGTGACAAAGCTCAGAAAAACGTGATGTATCAAAAATGCTGCCACTCGGAATCGACTAATAATATCGTAAAGATTTTTCTTTCGAACAGTACCCACCTGCCGGCAAGAATTGGCAATTTTTGCGGCAGTAACAATTTGCCAAAAATGCTTCTTAAAAGAGCACTGTGACAAAAGTAAGTTAAAGTGATGTCACAAGGGTTCTGCCGTTTGGAACTGGCTAATATAAGTAGGTCCCTTCTAATTCTGCCCAAATTTAACACGTAGAAGAGTATTGGAAGAGAAGCTCGGTGGTATCACAATGGGCTTTTCTGCCCTAAATGTGTCCTCTCAGAGAGAGGGCAGCCACATAATCTAACCTAACCTAATATAAGTAGACACCTTCTAATACGCATAGCAATATTAAAAAAAGAGGCTCGGGCAAAGGACTCTTCGGAGCCAATAAAACACGCTCTATCTGCATCAATTAATGAGACTGCAGCCTAAAAGAACAGAAAACCAAGTGAAAATCGACAAATAATATCACCAGCCCAGGAATCGTTTCTAGCGGAGTCAAATGAAAGGTTGGTCTCCATTAAATTTCTTCTACAATATTTTTTCTTAACATATCTCATCCCCCTGGAGAGACCTCCATATTTCTCTATCACTCTCTCACTCTCTTTTTCTCCCTTTATGATACGCCAATCTAGATTGTCGATAAATGCGACAAGTCATTGATGAAGTGTTTTCCAACTGGGAAACTAAACACATATAATAGTTGGGGGGAAACAGCTGCTTGAAAAAATGAGCACAGAAATATACTTGTATTGCCAACAAATGAACGCATACTCCAAGATGTTAAGTAGCACAGATATAGCACACATATGTAGACTTCCATACACGCTCACGCTCACACCCTAACACGCCACGCCAAATCAGCCACACATAAATTCCCAGTGAAAACAAAAGATTTATGTTGGGTTCATTTTGGTCGTTTGCTGCTGCTGTGCTTGGCGGCTGCTTTGGATGTTGATGTTGCTGTTGCAGATGCTGATGTTGCTACTTGCGGGTGAACAAATACCCACATACTCGTATGTTTAAAATTAATTTGCATAGTGAGGAGATGAAGCTCGAAAGAGTCTGGTATAGTAGATGGGTAGTAGGTATCTACGGTACGAGATTTATATTATACGAGTAAGCATGATGCAAATAAACATACTCACACTTCAACAAAAGTAATTTGCCACGTCCATCGAAGTGCAAATGAATCATAAAATTTTCAAAGAAAATGTGGTTTTTTTATGTCATATTTTTTGCGAACCACATAGCCTTACGTTCGCCATATTAAGGCAAGCTGTACAAGCAGTATGGATAACAGAATGACATGATAATTTTATAGTTTATAGGTGTAGATCAAGAAACAGGTTGCCTTTTTGGTAAATTAATAAGTTTAGGCTTAGAATTTAGAGATGAGCAGAATAGACCCTAGGCACTCACTCAATATACCATTGTGCCAAAGCCCTAAAACGATAACATAACATCACCATCCAACAATCTCAACCTTGTTCTCACAAAAGCTGAGCACTGGTTATAGCAAATGCTCCACTTGTCATGAGTAACCTCAGGTTCTCAATTTCTGCTCCTCAGTAGTTGGAGAAACATCTCCAGTCTCACTAAGTTCTCACTAAGCTTTTCGCCAATCTGCATTTTCGAGTACAGACTACCTTTTATGGATCGAACGCACATAATTGTTGATCCATCACAGGAGATCCACAAAACTGACGCCAAAGACTGATCCTGGAATCGTAGATATACCGTAAACTTCAAGGCCAATCGGTCAATTCAGGTTCAAAATTGCATTGGCGACAGCCTGACTGTCAGTGCAAATGCCGATGTGCATCCAGTATCATTATCAAGACAATTGGTAGAAAAGTGGATTGCTGAACTTAAACGTGGTGGTACCAGCACAAACGATGCAGAACGCAGTGGACGCCCAAATGAGACAGAAGACGCAAATTGAAGGTGCACGAGCTAGCTGACATTGTAAGGATATCAGATGGTTGTGTTTTTACCATTTTATACGAACATTTGGGTATGCCAAAGCTCTGTGCAAAGTGGGTGCCGCGAGAGCTCACAGTGTTTGTGACAATGGATAAAACATGGCTGAACCATTACACACGACAATCCAATAGACAGTCAGCTAAGTGAACAGCAGTCGACGAATGGAATCCAAAGCGAGCAAAGACGCAACAGTCGGCCGGTAAGGAGATGACGTCTGTATTTTGGGATGTGAACGGAATAAGATTCATTGACTATATCCAAGCAGTCAGTTGAGTGGAGGACCCCGCTCGATCTCGTCTTATCGACTTTCAAAAAGCATTTGACACACGATACACACTATGCTATTCGTAGCGCTCGTGAATGCAAAGGGATCCCATTAAAACTAATTAGACTTGGGGGACTCCAAGGCCATCTGACGGAACTCGACTACGCAGACAACATTTGATTGCTGTCACATACCTACCTTGACATGGCAGCGAAAATCCAAGCAGTACAAAAAGCAGCCGCTAAAGCCGGACTGGCGTTTAATATCCCGAAAACCCAAACTATGCGTATAAACACACAAAACACTCACAAATTTGCAATTGAACTGGAGAAGGTACAATCTTATAGCCTAGACAGACGGCAGCCTAATTCCGGATTATCGAGTTAATTCGAATTAACTCGGGCATTAACTGCAGTTAATCCGCATAAACTCTATGAGTTAATTCTCAAAATAAAAGAGGATTAGGGCAATTTGCGATGACAACACTGCTGAAAATTGTCTATTGTGAATTTTTCTTGATCCATTTTACAAAATATTAGGTTTGTTCGCTAACAAAAAACTTTCAACAACTGTTAACAGTTTTTAACATGAAAAGTGTTGGCGAACAAATAAATCCAGCTGTCAATTACGAACGGTGAATGTCAATTTACTAGTTTCTGATAGTTTTCAGTTCACGTACTTCTTGTAAATTTTCTCATATCAAGAGTGACAGATGACAGAAATTGATAGTGATAATAATGTAAGTGAGCAGACCTAATAAAACAGCAATCAGCCGTTTAGTTAATCCGCAATACTGCCGTCTGTCAGGTTATTATTTTATTCGGATTAAGTGCGCCGGTAATCCGGAATTAGGATGCCGTCTGTCTAGGCTATTACTGCTATCTGGGTGACCGGCGATTCTAGCGAAGATATCAAAAGCCGAACAAAAATGGCAACGACGGCATTCGGCCCGCTGCGAATAATTTGGAACGCATCGCACAGATCACAGCGCACAAAATTGAAAATATTCAATTCAATTGTCAAACCATCTTTATTATATGGATGCGAAATGTGGAGTGCGGCAGCAGCTGATATAAACTCACTACAAGTCTTCGTACGTTTCGTTGCCTACGAAAAATTATAAAAATATACTGGTCAAATACTATCTCAAATGCTGTATTATGGAAGAAAATGGAGCTGGATCGTTCTGTGCAGGAAGAGCGACAAACTAATAAGGACTGCGAATGACTGGAGCCCCCAAGGAAGTCTTAGACGAAGACCAGCGAACACTTGGAGACGACTATTAGAGTTGAAAAACCGTGTCATGCGCCTTCGTTGGAATGAAGTGAAGAGGCTGACACAAAATAGACCCGAATGGAAGAAATTCGTTGTGGCCCTATGTTTCAGCCTGGAACCCTAGGAATATGGATGGATGGATATCCAAAAAGGACCACCATCATCAGCGACTATTATTGTGTAAACTTTTGGACCGATTGAAGGCTAAAATCGCAAAGAAATGGCTAGGCTACATTTGTAAAAGAAAAAATCGCTGTTTCACCAAGACACCAATGCACCGTGTCACAAATCGATGAAAACGATGGCAAAATTGAATGAATTCGTCTTCGAATTGCTTCCCCACCCCCAACGTATTCTCGAGATTTAGCCCCCAGCGACTTTTTCCTGTTTTCAGATCTCAAGAGTATGCTTTCTGGAAAGAAATTTAAGTCCGATGATGCATTAATCGCTGAAATTGAGGCCTACTTTGACGAGAATGATAAATCGTACTATGAAAATACTATAATGTTGAATAATAAAATCGAGTTTTGTCAAAATTTTGTTGTTTTTTTTTTCATACTTTTTCCTGCGGACTTATTGTGTTTGACAGATGTCAAATAAAAGGGTTGTATTTTTAAAACTGTCTCTATCCAAAGAGGTCAACGACATCCAACTGTCATTCTTGACCGATCGTACACTAACTACTACTGTACTACTTTACTTGCATTTTGCTTTTGTTGTTATTCATTTTATCATAACGCGCTTACAATCATACCACAATTGACATGCCTCGTCATTATGGCGCAATGACAAACAGCAACAACAAACAAACAATCAAACGATCGAAACGAGACACAGACGAGACGTCGAATGAAACAAAGCAGCGGGTTGTTGATATTCAATGAGAGATAAAAATCCAAATAAAACAACAAAATATCATACAATATAAGGTACACGTAAATGCAGAATAAATGTGTACTCATACATATGAGCATGGAGTAGTGAGATTATCTATGGGCCATATTGTTGTTGTTGGTTTTGTTACAACATGTGGTGGGTTGCGCATTAAACAAATATGTAGAAATAAGTACGATTATATACGAGAACGTACAATTTGCTTAGGAATACATTATAAAGTAGGTACAATACATTATATAGCCAGCCATAGAGGAGAGAGAGAGAGAGAGTTACGTACAATAGTATATAGTATGCATATGAGATCTTGGATTATGATACGAAAGACATAAATACACTCTTCATACACTTACATCTGCATATTTACATATGCATGTGACTTACCTGAATTTCAAGTAAGAGTTCCTGCTTACGACGACGTAATTCAATAAGTAATTTCTGTTGTTCCGGTGTCAATTCTATAATGAAACAAAAGAAAAACGTATATACAAATGAAATCAAACAAAGAAAAAACATTTAAATACAATATGTAAATATGATGAATAAGGTAGAAAAAGAGAAATTTCAATTAAATACAAATTTAGCATAATTTAGCTAGATATGCAATTAGTTGAAAGATGACCCAAAGGTATACAATGTACTAATATACATACATACATAAATTCATATAAAGGGTTATCCATTTTGCAGTTTCAAAAGTAAATGTAAATAAAACACATATAAAATATTTTTTATCATGATATTTCTTTTTTATTATAAAGTTTGAACGTTGACATTATGTGTGAAATACTACATCATTTAAATGACCATCACGCGAATTGTTGCAAGCATCGATTCTTTTGAGGTAATTTTCGACCACTTTTTGACACATATTGGGCGGTATCTCAGCCATAACGTGACGAATGGTGGTTTTTAGGTGCTCAAGAGTTAAAGGTTTATCTGCATAAACACGGTCTTTCGCGAGAGCCTCACAAAAAAAAGTCAAGCGGTGGCAAATAGCATGATCTTGGTGGCCACTTGATATCGCCACGACGAGAAATTACGCGGCCAGAAAATTTCTCTTGCAATAAAGCCATATTCGCTCGAGTTGTGTGGCATGTGGCACCGTCTTGTTGAAACCACATATTCTCTAAGTCGTATTCTTCAATAGCAGGCAAAAAAAAAGTCGGTTATCATATGACCATAACGCTCCGAATTGACGGTGACAGTCGTTCCATCGTCGTTTTCGAAGAAGTAAGGTCCAATCACACCTCCGGACCAAAGAGCGCACCAAGCAGTGACTTTTTGTGGATGTAGTGGCCTCTCTTCAATTACTTGAGGATTCTCAGAACCCCAAATACGACAATTTTGTTTGTTAACATACCCACCGAGTGAGAAATGTGCTTCGTCGCTGAAGAAAATTTTGTTCGAAAAATCGCCGTCGTCCACCGCCTGTTGTTCAAGCACCCATTCGACGTATCTACGACGTTGTGAATGGTCTGCTGGCTTCAGTTGTTGTGTGAGCTGGATTTTATATGGATGTAGGTGTAGATCCAAATGCAAAATACGCCATAATGTGCCGTAATACAGTCCTAATTCCTGAGAACGACGACGAATCGACACATTCGGGTCTTCGGCAACACTTTCACTTACAGCAGCGATATTTTCGGTGGTACGAACGAAACGATGATGCACAGACCTTACAATATCTGTAACCGATCCAGTAGTCTCTTCATATTTCTTCACAATTTTGCCAATTGCTTGTGTAGTTGGACGATTATGTAAACCATAATCTCCTCTTAAAGCACGATATGTGGCTGTGGCAGAATCACCATTTTTGTAGTAGATTTTTACAATTTTAATGCGTTGTGCGATAGTTAAGCGATCCATTTTCGCAAATGTCAGACTTTGAACTGAAAAAGAAAGAAATTGTTTTAACAACTCAGTTGGACAGATGTCGAATTCTAGCCCTATACTTTTGAAACCGCGAAATGGATAACCCTTTACATTCCTATGATTTTTTATTTTGAGAAAGCTATTATTTAGTTAAATTCGGTTTTGTTGGATATTGTTGTTCTTTTGTGAAGAAAATTAACAAATTGGATAATTTTAACACTATGGAGCTATAAAATTTTAACTAATTACTAATTTGCACCAAGTTAACCCTCAAGTGTCCAATGTATTTTTAAAGATACAATTATTAGATTTGTTCTAACGTCTCAATTATTGAAAAGTATATCAATTTGTTAGAAGAAAAAAACCTTAAGATCTATAATTGCAAGTAAAATTAAGGGGGAAGACCACCTTGAGCTGTCGGAAAATAAAGTATTTTCGGAATTTTTTTTTTTCAGCATTAAAACAACTTGCAATGATAAAATGTTTTATAAATATGATTTTATTAGTTATCTTTTTTACAATAAATGTCATTTTTTTTTTTTGCTTGGATCTCGGGCTCCCTGTACACGCTGCACCAGGTCGCGTAGCCCCCCTCCAGCACGGTTTTCCCCATCGGTGGGACATCTGGACCCTTGGCAAGTGAATCTGAAGCAAAAGTTAGATAGGCAGGTTATTCTCCATATAATTTCGCACTGAATTACTGAAGCCGTTTTTTGAAAAGTTAATTTTTACGAAAATGGTGGCTATTTATAAAAAATTGTTAATTTTTTACCTGTAAAATTTGCCTCAAAATCGTGCTTTAAAAATCCAAATTATAAAATATCAAAAATCCCATCCAGTATTTCAATGCAGAATTAAATTCTCGATAATTTTGCAAAGTTTCATCAAAATCGGTTGAAAACTGCAAGCGTGATATGTCCCACCAGGAGTTAGAGGAGTTAGATTGTACTCCAAGCTCACATATACGGCACAATTGCAGTATGCTACAAACAAAGCAGCTAAAGTTACAGCATCACTAAGCAGACTGATGGCAAACATCGGTGGACCGTTGCCTAGCAAGCGTAAAGTTTTAATGGCGGTAAACCATTCCATCTTACTATATGGATGTGAACTATGGGCCGACACACTCAAAACGGGTTGCAGAAGGAAAATTATATCAGCTGTACAAAGGACTATGGCCCTACGAATAACATGTGCCTATCGCACAGTGTCGTATAGTGCGGTGCTAGCAATAGCGGGTGTAACACCAATTGACCTGATAGCAGAAGACCGAAAAAAGTTGTACCTACTAAAAAAATCTGGAGGCTATACACCACAAGCTGAAAAGCAAATAAGAGAGCAGACAATTAATATCTGGCAAGAGAAATGGGAGAACGACACGTATGGCAGATGGACCATAAAAATTATACCAAGCATATGTGAATGAATTGGGCGAAGACACGGAGAGGTTAATTATTACCTAACCCAGTTGTTATCTGGCCACGGCTATTTCTGTAAATATTAACATAGAATGGGGAAGAGAGCGCATGCCAGATGCGTATACGATGATGCGGAAGAAGACGACGTAGAGCATACTTTCTTCAGTTGCGAAAGATGGAATAATGAAAGGAGCGTATTGGAGCAGCAAATCGGGTTATGGACAGTTGAAAACCTGGTCGAAAAACTGTTACACAGCGAAGAAAACTGAAACGCTATTTCGCGGTATACGGAATGCGTACTCAGAAGAAAGAAGCGGGACCTGGACGCAGGTCAAAACGAGTAAAGTCTAATAAAGACTCACTAGGGCCCTACCCCGAAGTAATACTACCGTGGTTCCGGGGTAGGTTCAAAGGTCCTTGATGGAGGGGGAAGTTTTTTAGTGTCTGCGACGACACACTCTGTAATTGTGACGATAGTTACGGGTCAGTGGGTCAGCCATATTGTTACCTCCTCACCGCAAAAAAAAAAAAAAAAAAAAAAAAAAAAAATGCCCCCAGTTTACAAAATGTCGTTTCGAGATAAAAGCGTTTGAAGTTTTAGAAACTCGCTCAGTGCCCCGGGAAATTTTTTAAAAAATCATCTCGTTACCTCGTTTAAATGTTTCTGGCGGACTATAGATGCATACTACATTAAAGTACACACCTCATAGAACATTTCGAGCAAAAAAAAAAAATCGATTTTTTCAAACCGTCAAAGTGGTCTTCCACCTTAAACAATAAAGTCGAAAAAAAAAAATTTTTTTTTCTTTAAATTATTGCGAAAATAAAAAATTTTTGCATGCTAAAATCAAGATTTCATGTCCCAAAAAATAAATATCTACATAAAATAGAATATTTGAATGATATTTAACAATTTCAACACATTCCGCATGCCAACTGCTGTACCCGAATAAATATCAATATTGAATTTTAGCTATTAAAAAAAATTTTTTTCCGAAAAACTCAAAATCATTAATATATTCATACAAATTTCAAGTCAATCGGAGCAAAATTGACGAAGTCATGACTATTTTTATACCTGTCGGATATTTATACCTACCTGGCTTGAGCGCGCTATTGTTACCAGGCAACAAGAGCAAAAATATGCTTTAGACATCATGGATGATTGCAACATCCTTTATGGACCTGGCATCGATGATTTAGTGTGAGGTAAGCCGACAGAACTCGCTTATGAACGTTTCATCCCAAATTTTTTGTGTTCAAAACTTTAAAGTGTTTTTCCAACTTCAAAACTACTGCATCGATCGTTTTGAAATTTTGAACAGTATTTAAAAAAACTACACTCTATAAGTCTCTCATCATGCCTGTCCTTACGTATGGCGCTAAAACCTCGACAATTTCCACCTCAGATGAGCGAATGCTTGGGGTTTTCGAGAGAAAAGTCCTACGCAAGATCTTTGGACCTATTTGCGTTGATGGCGAGTAGTAAATAATTTACAACCATCAGCTGTACAAAATCTAGCGGCTGCGCTGTATAGGTCATGTCGAGCAAATGGAAGGACACGCACCAGCTTAGAAGTTGTTAATTCGGAACCCGCTGGAGGATGACGCAGAAAAAAAGGAAGACCTAACCTCCGGTGGAAAGACCAAGTACTGGAAAACCTGACGGCGCTTGGAATTTCTAACTGGCGCCAGCTAGCGAAGAACAGAGATGGCTGGCGAAGCATGTTATATTCGGCCTAAATCGATAATCGGTTGTTATGGCAACATAAGTAGTAAGTATTTCTGTACATATTTTACGTGGTAACGCTATTTTTTTTCAAATTTGTTAATATTTTTCATTTTACAATAAAAAATTAACCGATTTTTTCGCAATAAAAATCGCATTATTTCCTTCAAAATGTTCCCAAAAAAGTGAAAATAATTAAAATTTCATAAAAAAAAACCCCTGTGTTACCTGGGCAAAGCGATTATCTAACGGTATAACTTTGATTTTTTAATTTCAGATGATCCAGCATGAGGGACAGCGCAATTCAACTTTTTTCCGAGAAGCTTCAGAATAATTGCTGCCATTGCCGTATTTTTTCATATTTCTCCATGAAAATTTTACACAATATTCTTCAAATGTCATACTATAATGTATCATTGGTTCTAATAAATAGATTTTAACTGATGTTATAATTACAAAAATGTGCCTTTTTTACACGAATTACACCTATTCCCCCTTAAAGACCACACTAATTCCGCTTGGAAGCATGCAACTTACAAATTCTCCGATATTCTTAGAAACCAATCATCAACTTTTATAGAATCTAGAGTAATAACAATCTGAATACTTCTCTGAGTATACAATAGATCGTAGAGGTCGCGATACACAAGAGAATTATTACCAACCCCTTGCTTCCTACACCTTCCATCTAAAAATGCTTTCTTTTGTTTGCAATGTAATTTTTAGCTGAATGGTGTGGATTTGAAAACTGCTTGCACTGTGTAGATAGGAGGGTAGTCTGTGTTCATTAGGAAAGCTCACTTATGCCCTCAGTCCTTATATTCCTTAAATCGAACGACAGACTGGTGAAACAGACTTGCGATAGTGTTATTGTTAAATTTACATCAAATATACAACTTTCCCCACGTTTCTGTAGATTCAACAAAAGATATGCCCTTTGTTGGCCAATCCCATTATTGTTGTATGTGTTCCAAGATATACCGTTGTCGATGATTCCACCAGTCATTACCCTCACAACGCTTTTATCTACATTAAGTAGACTTTTTGTGCGCCTTCACTCCAAGATTGACTTTTTATAGCGCGCATTACTAGTTTTGGAGCTCAGAATGAAGATGGCAGTACTCGTCAAGAAGTAGGGAATATGTTTGCGAATTTTTTTTTTTAGTAGTACTCGCCAAAATTTATACAATTTTGGACCCGCATTCGTTTGACAATTATTTGAGTGAGTCAATGAGATTGTTTTTATGAAAATCCGACTATAGAGCTGTACCAAACTTTGTGGGATAATCATGGAGTTCTCGTACGAGATTACTATCCATCACTTCACAACTTAAATCCAAAAAAAGGCGGGAAAAATTGCGCTCGCAGTTTAAAAATGTAAAATTCCGAAGCCAATACCATCGCAAATAACTATTTTGCAGAAATAGACGGCGATTACTACTTGGACGGGTTAAAGAGATGTGGGAGCATAACTGGGAAAAGTATATAGATCTACACCATGCCAAAAAAAAAAAAAATCAAATTACAATTTGAAATTTGACCACGTTCTAAGTCTATATTCGATAGCGCTACTGCATCTAATCAAATTTCTTACACACACATTCTTAACCGCATATTACGTTATCGATATTGTAGTCACATGAATTTATATAATTGAGGTAAATACAATAAATTATCGTTTATACATTGAGAGTTTAGTAGTTATTACCTTACATAATATAGGGTGTTTTAGAGTGAATAATAAAAATATAAAAGAAATTTTTATTTTATGGCGACTGTATTTAAGAAATGCTGAAATCTGTCTGTCTGCCTTATACTCCGTAAACGATTGGGTTATTTTATAATCTGGGTCCCCAGCCTGGGTGAAATACGGCACGGTTCGAATAACACCTTTATCTAACCTAATCTGCTTTCCAGATTGCCAATTGTTGATAGTTGTTTATCGTACAACAATGAGATAAAATACCACTACAAAAAATAATTAAACGGTCTTAACATGCCCAACAGGTCCAAATTATGAAAATAGGTTTTTGTTGTTGTTGTAAGAGACAACAATTTCGAAATCACGAATAGATATGTATGTCAGTTAATTGAGTTGTTGTTGTTCACATCGACCAGCTCCAGGAAGACGGCAGCCTCCAGGGGATTCGTCCACAGTGTAGATGGGGCCAAACCGGTACGCCTTCTGGGGCAGGCGAAAAGATGACGGATGTCGTGCGTGCTTTATTGGCACCGCGGGCATCGGTCTGGAATCGTATCAGACAGCCGGTGCCTGTAGCAGTTCAAGCGCCAAAGTGGCTCGAGCGGATCTAGGGAGCTGTTGTTCGCAGTCTGCAATTGGCGGCGGGCGACCCTCTAGCACGATGTTATGAGCATGACCCTCGATGGCCGCCTCCAGCGAGTGTTGATGCAATGAATTCAGAGCCACCCTATGCGTACTAGAGCTCAAATCATCTAGCAGGTGACTCATATGCCCATCGAATGAGCGTAAGCCACCACGGATACTATGCGGGGGAGGGGCAAACTGCATTAAACGGTTGTTGGGGTGTGATGAAAGGTGGCAGTTGTGCTCACGCGCTTTTAGCATTCGCGTTTCCTGATGAAGGTAATCCTCATGCGCCATCTTATGGCAGCCTGATTGCCAAAGCAGTATTCTGCCGGGTTTTCAGAAGCCGCCATTGCGTGTCGCTTATGAGTGGCGTCCAAATTGAAACCGCGCTTAGTTGATGATCGACCTGCCGATGGCCTTATCTTGCGAAAAATTGTTTTCGATGGATACAGTGCCATATAGATGCATATAGATTTGTGTTTTTCTTGTTTGCAAAAAAAAAAAAAAAACAAGACGAAACCACCATACATTTTGTACATTTCGTTTGCAGTATTTTCAAGCAAAAACTATGTGGAGTCTTCCAAAATGAAAAGAAAAAATATAAAAAGTAAAAATGGGCGACTTTGACAGCTACTTTGACAGATTGTCAGAATCAGAAGTTTAGCAACTCCAAAAAACACTCTATACTTATAATTGTTCAACATAAAAATATAATTTCTAGTTCTAATTTCAATAATCTAGTTGCTCTTCAACGAAACTTGTACATTTACAATTCTATACAATCTCTGTGACAGATATAATATATACAGATACGAATAGAGATATATGAAGACTTTTCAGTCTAAAATACAGAGTATCATTAAGATTTAATACAAATACTACAAATTATGACTAATACTTGGTGAAATATTGAAATTCAAATGTATTTCATCATAAAATGTGAACATTTTTTTTTTTTTTCTATTTTTGCGCAATTTTTCTTTTAGAAATAAAATTTGAGTGCAAAAATTATTTCAGAAAAACAAAATTATAATTTTACACAAACAACAAAGCATAACAATAATAAATATCATAGTAATTTGTAAAATCTGATCTCATATGAACTTTTCAAAAATAATGTTGATGATGATGATTATTATTATTATTATTATTGTTGGTTGTAGTATGATTCAAGTTCAAAGCACAGCTTAAATATGATATTAATGCCTACATACATGCGAGTCTACATGATACCATACATAGTGGCAATTAACGATTTACGATGGATGTTTTGTTGTTGTGGGTTTTGAGGTTTTTGCAAGTTGTTGTTGTAGTTTTATTTTTCAAATATAGATAATATACTTATACAGGGTATCCAGATGTTTAAATACCTATCATTAAGACATGATATATCACCAGAGATATGTGTTGATTCTATTTTGTTGCTCTTGAACACTTAACATGCAAAATATTTAATTCGACTTTAGTAATATTCAATGACTAATCGAAACTAAGATCCATTGAATAGCTTCATTTTTGACCTCAGAAAAGCGAGCTGCAGACTTAATGAGCTGTAAATACACCACATAATAATTGGGTTCTTGTTTAAGACTAAGATATAAATGCTCATTTCCACCACAAATGGTGGACAATATTATGAAATTATTTATGCTATGATGATGATTCCATCCTTCAATTGTTCTTTGCATCGACAATTTATCAATTTCGCTATTTGTGTGCGTTTTGGTGAAGCAAAATTGCGAACCAGGTCAAGAAGAAGGCTGTTCACTCCTCAATGGTGACTCGTCATATGCTCTTTCATTGACATCATAACATTTTTGTCAACTTGTTTAGAGATTTATGACATTCTAAATAGTTTTATGATAGAATATAGTTAGATAGATAAGATTGGTATGAGGAAAAACAGAAGAGAAATTTAGGAAATAAACAAAATAAGAAAGAAAAAGAGGATGAAGGATAAAAATTACGTTTTTTCAAACTTATTTGACTATCTAATTAATGTATTTCAGTAATAGATGATGGTATTATTATTATTATTATTAAAGGGTCTATGGTACACCCCATCATGGAGTAGAGTATTTCTCTAAGTCCAGCATCCATAAGGAAGTTTAGTATAGATCCTACCCTAATGGACTTCAGCAGATTTTCCGGTATTATAAATACCTCGAAGTTTTTCTTTCTTGTGTGTATAGAATAGGCCCTAGATATTCATTGAAAATACAATTGTGACAAAATCCTAAAGTGATAATATATATTTTTAGGGATTAGCCGAATACGACCACTTCATCTTGGTCCCTTTTGCCCCTCAATTTGTTAATTATTTGTTTGGTTGCAGAATTCTTCTACTTCCTTAGTCATAATAACATCACGCGTTATTTCAAGCATATCGTTGTGGGGTATGTTCCACATTTCCACCCTAAAGTGAAAAAGAGCATAAATAAATTTTAGTTAGTATGGAAGAAAGGAAACGTAGTTAAAATTAATATTTAGCTTACATTTTGGCCCTATTACCTATGACTTATGCAATTTGATGTTATTGAACTATCAGTAGACCACATTTGGGCATAATCTTTTAGCCACTGAAGATTCCAAAAGCCAAATTTTGTCCGTTAGCCGCTTTGTATATGCTCTGTGCTTCAAATTAGTTGATGGTAGTATAATAATGTGATTTCTTAAAGTTTTTAGTACTACTTTATCTGTAGTACATCTCAGATTTGTGTTAGTTTTCAAATAAATTCACTTACTCTGTACATTTGTGCTATTAAGTCATATGTAATAGTAGCTAGAGACTAAAAGATTTGATTATATCTGTGTTTAAAGGTAGCAAGAGCAGAAAAACGTTCATTGTTTTGCTAGATCTTGCTAAATATCACCACTATAATGTAGATTTTACATTCACTGATTTAAAAATGACTCACACGTATGACTTAGACATACGTCAAACTCAAATAATGCTATATAATTGAACCGATATTTAAAAACCTAAAAGCAAACAAATTAAATTGATCATTTTAAAAGACCCTGTAAAATATTAAAGCGTATATACGCCAATATTGCGATGTCGCTGCCAATATGCATAGCACAATGGCACACAGCGAAAGAATACCTATATTATATGCAGTGAAATAGTCCAAAAATTAAGTGGCTTAACAGACAGACACAGGAAGACAATTTACCAATTAAGCAACAGCGGTAGTCTCCAAATATGAATATGTGCTCATATTAATAAAGACCATATATATATATATATATGTATGGGAATGCACAGAGTATATTGAAATTCTTGCGAAATTCCATAAATTCATTTAGAAACTATTCCATAAGCTCAAACATATGTGTAGTCGATGTAGCAGCTGTACACAGTGAAAAGTTTCAATAATTTAATCAAGAGCCTCAGCTTGTAGCCATCATGAGAAAGATGCTGCTGATTAATACACATGATGTAGACGATGGTAATGATGAGGCTTTGTTGGTGTTCCATATTCAGTTTACAAATTTTCTCGCCTATCCCACATCAATGCTCTGCACAGATGGACGAGGTGTATACAAGTCAATAGCCAATTGGATACTCAGCAGGTAGCCCAATATAATGTCCCCACTTGTTTTATAACTTTCACTTCGTTTGATCATAATGGAATATGTTGTTACATGTAGCTTGCCACCCAACCTGTCAAAAGCCGCTTTCATAACGACATATAAGGAATTATTAAAAGAAATTAATCATGTTGCTTCTGCACTCACCGTCCTATCGAGTATTAATAATAATAATAAACCAAAAAAAAAAAAAAAACAACAAACACACACTTGTGCATGACATTTGTATTTGTCAAAGTTGTCATATATTCCTTCTTCTTCTTCTTCTCCTTCTTGTGCTTTACGAGTTAAAATTCATTTAATACATCAATATTGCATTCTGTTTGCTTATTTATACAACTTTACCTGGCGTCGCGAAGTCATTACGCCCCGTTCCTTTCGAAATGGCACCGATCATTGCGTTCTGCAACGCTGCCGCTGCTACCACTGCTGCTTTTATTTTTTATTTTTCTTCTTCTTATTATTATTTTTTAACAACACACATTCACACTCGTACTAATGTCGTTTACCCGTTATGCTTCTTCTTCTTCGTCGTCGTCGTCTTCGTCTTCTTTTTCGTTTTCGACTCTTCCTTTTTTGTTTATTTCTTTGATTTATTCATCTACTTATTCACATTCACAGTGAACAGATAGTGCAGAGCACAAACAACAAACCGCACGCACGCACACACACACACCGATATTCTCATGTACACAATAGCACCTATTCATTTTTTTTTTTTTTTGTTATTTAGCTGGCGGTGATTATTATTTCTTCTTAAATTGCATTATTTTCAATTAAAATTCGAATATATTGACTATCGAAATGAACAAAAATGTAATAGAGAACAACAAAAACACATAACACTCACATTAGAAGAGAAATAAAACAAATTTTAATTAGATATTTGAGGGAGAAAATGCGAAAATATGAATTCCGATTCTACCGTGATTGACTGCTAACTGCAGTGCAGTACTGTATTGAAAACACTGCCATCAAAAATGAAAAAGTAGCCATTTTGGATATTTGTAAGCTGTTTCGGTTATTTGACATTTCCTTTTGTGCAATGTCAAATTAGACATCGCACAGGGTTGCATATAAAATATCAATAGAAATTCTAATTGAACATACACATTGCGTTGTTTCTCAGCGCATAAAATGCACAAATATTTTGAGTGATATATAGAAGTTTTTTCTATAATTCTTTTATTTTTTTACAGAAAATTGTAATTCGAGTACCTGTATTTACAAATAACTCTACAGCTAATAGTGCACTGGTTTGCTACATAGATGGCTCTTCAACTTATGGTTTGTGTCTTCGCTAATATTAAGTAAATGTTTAGTACACTTTTTCGTTAGTGCAATATCGTTACTTTTCATTAGTACTCTTTACTCGTTACTTCGTTCCGCACTATGGGTGTCATTGCAGACGCGTGTTGTGAATCTTGTATTGAAGATGTGAAAACTATGAAGCATTTTCTCTGCCTCATTTCGTGAGTTTTATGGTAAGTATGGGTTTTCCTTGTTTGCACCACAGATACGGCATAATCTTCGGATTCTCTAGAGCTGACGAGGAATTTCTATATTAAGACTCTCGCTTTTTGTCTTATCCAAGAACTTTCTCTTAAAGCATTATAGTCCGAGAGAATAACTTTAAAGTAAATGACTGGACATCTTGTATACTTTTTAAAACTTTTTATAAATAATGCTCGCACAAAAATACTCTAACTTCAATTTATTGTTAAGATTTCTTTCAATCTATACTAATCAGTACTCACTCTAATTTACCGCTTTTTGGATCCTAGTAAAATGATGACGCTTCTACTAGAGGGTGCGACTCTGTTAGCGACTATTATGTCGCGCAAATGAAAGAACACGCTAAGAACCGTTAAGAAGGTGTTATATTTGGAACCCGCTGATGTACAACGCAGAAGAGGCACACCTAACCTCCGGTGGAAAGACCAAATACTG
This sequence comes from Megamerina dolium, assembly GCA_963854835.1. Taxonomy (NCBI): domain Eukaryota; kingdom Metazoa; phylum Arthropoda; class Insecta; order Diptera; family Megamerinidae; genus Megamerina; species Megamerina dolium. Next base: position 3,595,170 of record OY978529.1, read on the forward strand.
GAGAACTTGAAATTTCTAACTGGCGCCAGCTAGCGAAAACCAGAAATAGCTGGAGAAAATCGATTTTCCGTTGTAATGGCCACATAAGTAAGCAAGTAAGTATTATTCCTGACATAATTCAGTGATCGAAGAGGCTTGATTCGAATTTGAATCATGGTTCAATAAGTTCCAGGACTAATTAAGATAAAATAATTTATTTTTTCTTTTAATTTTTTTTAAATTCGAGTATTTTGGTCATTGTTAATAACGACTTGTCACACGGAGTGCTGTTTTGGATGAAAAATAACTTTTTTTCTTTGACATTTTAGGCCGTTTTACTGCGAAGTCGTTCCGACTGACGATGGTTCCATATTTCATCCCTTGACACATACCGATTCGTTGTATTTTCTGTTCTCTTGTGAGGAAACGTGGCACCCATTTGGAAAAGAACTATTTTCATAGACAAATATTTATGAATGATGGGGACTTATTGAATAATATGTCAAACGTTCAGAAAATAAAACGTAACAATACGATTGTGGCTGCAATACTTAGGGCTGTTGGTACGAACTCCAACAATTAATAGGTTGGTAGGTAGAATGGCTGCGACCCTGGTCACTCAAGTAGCAAACAAAATGCCGTTTTGAGCCATAAATCTCGCTAAGCCATACTGAGTGGTAAAGGATATGTTACAGCCGGAGTTATTTATAAATAGAAGGATATGGGAAATCTCTATTTTAGATAACTGTCTTAGGTTATCAAAGAAAGGGCTACCTAAGGATGTTAATCGATTTCTGGCTAAGGCCAGGCATTTACACAAGAAATGTTCCACCGTCTCCTTAGCAGCTATGCCGTTACAGCTTCTGCAATGGTCGTTGTGCGGAATATCCATTTTCTCTGCTTGTGTACCAATGTCCCAGTGGCCTGTGCATACTGCTATTAGTTTGTGTATGACGGCCCTAGATTTATTCAGGCGGCTCATTGTAGTCTGGCCAGGTGGCTTTTGAAATTGCAGGCTGTGGTGCTTGTCCATTTCCGCTGCGCTTTGTTTAGGTAGTATTTTTGAATAATCCCCTTGGCTTCGGCTAGGGGAACGCCCACATCAGCATTGGTTGTTTGAACCCCTACGGGCTAGCTCATCAGCATTTACGTTACCTGCGATTCCCTTGTGTCCTGGAACCCAGATAAATAATATTTCAAGGTTGGCAGTTAGTGAGGTTATTATTTGTTTACATGCCCCGACCAGCTTTGAGCTAACAATTGGAGCGGCTAGCGCCTTTATAGCTGCCTGGCTGTCGGGGAGAATAGTTGCCTTTCCAGTTGTGTTCCTCTGCTCGAGCAATTTGCATGCTTGCAGAATCGCGAATATTTCCGCCTGGAACACACTGCAATAAGATGGGAGTTTTACGGAAGTTGATATTTCTAAGAACTCCGAGTAGATTCCTGCTCGAACACCAGAGTCCATTTTGGAACGATCAGTGACAATTTATGTATCCCTATCCAATAGCAATTAAATGAGTAAGGATTTCTTAACAATTTAATTACATTAATTTACTCTTATATGCTAATTAATTGTTAATTATTAAATAAAATTAATACTAATAATTTAATTTGATGTTTATATACATTTCCGCTTAAATCGATTTTCGTTTGGAAACCGCATTGTAGGAACTGCCACTGCATCCCTAAAATGCACTGTTTGGTGTGGATTAAGATGGAAGAGCTGGACTTGGCTGACATGTGGTTTCAACAAGACGGTGCCACATGTCACACAGCACGCAAAACTATGGCCCAATTGAGAGGCGAGTTCGGTAACAGTTTATTTCAAGTTTGGTCCCGATCAATTGGCCGCCTAGATCGTGCGATCTAACGCCTTTAGACTATTTTTTGTCGGGCTATGTTAAGGCTCATGTCGATAGCGACAAGCCCGCAACGGTTGGGAAGCCAATATTAAAGAATTTATTTGTGAGATACCGGCCGATATGTTAGAAAGGCGCAGCCGCGGGCAACATTTACAGGAAAATGTTGTTCCCTTGGATATTTGTTTTGTGTATAGGTTGTTGGTGCCACTGAAGTATTAAGACATTTTTACATTTAAAATTTTTAGCACTTAATTAATTAATTCAAATTTGCACATAAAGTCCGTGAAGACGAACTCTCCTCCTCTTTTTCTACCATTTTCTTAAATATCCAAATTATTATTCTTCATTTATGATTGTGATCTCTAGTCAAGTGATATTGATATTGCCGATAAGAATTCGTTTTAAAGATGACATCCTTAGGCTGCTGTCCTGAAGTCTCCATAATACTTGAGTCTATTGTTCCTTTCCGTTTTGCTTCTATCGAACACAGATCACATTCGTACATAAATTTTCCCGGATGAATATTCCCATTGAGTACATGTTTACGTAGATTCTCCTTGCAACTACACTTATAATCACAATGTGGACATTTATAGGATTTCTTATTCTCATGGGTATCCTCATAGCGGCGTAATCGAATTGAATGCTCTTTCTTGGTGGTGGCGGTGGATTCTGTAGTGGAAGCTGCATTGCTAGGGAAATGAGATTTGCGGTGGCTGTAAATAAGAGATGATAATAAAACAGAGTTAAATTTTATTAATATGAAATACAATATAAGGTCTCGAAAATAATAAGCTCAAAAAGAATATTGAAGCTAACTATTTAGATTCGTGGTACTAAACCAGTTCTTAGAGATTTTCTGGACGATAAAGTAAACTTTCAGGTATTGATTCGATTGCTAGAGTTTAAAGAAGCAAAATCAACGGAACATATTATGGAATCACAATGGGTCATGTAATGGTTACTTGTGTTATGCCCTGTGATGTACCTCATCAGTAACCCGGGTCCCTTCCTCAGCATTTGTAGGATAAATTTCCTCAGTCTCCTGTCAGGTTTATTCGTAAAGCTTTTTACCAATCTGCATGATCCGAGTTCTGATCACTTCCTTTTATAGATGGAATTCACAAATGCGATGACCTATTATGGGAATCCACACAACTTTAAGATCGACAGATTTTTCTTTCGATCGGTATTCACCTGTCGGCAAGCAATTGGCAATTCTTCCGGCATTATAAATTTGTCATGGAAAAGCTACTATAAGAACTATGTGACAAAGCTCCGAAAAAGTGATGTCACAAGGGTTCTGTCGTTCGAAAGCGGCTAAAATAAGTAGGTCCCTTCTAATACTGTCCAAAATTTAACACGCATAACAGTAATGGAAGAGAAGCTCGGCCAAAGACCCCTTCGCGGAGAGAAAATACTCGATCTTATGATATTATCATCGCAGTAACATCCTAGCGTGTATCACAAGGACTTTGATTTCAAACTGACTGCCGCTCCATATGTCGATGTTAATTCAGCAAGCCATCTTGCGTATGGCGGGCGCTGACTTCTAATTAGAATACTGAGAATGTGGAGAAAAAACATCACGCTGGTAGATATCACAAGGACTTTGAGTACATCGTGACTGCCGCTCCAAAGGCCAATATGTCTCCCACATTACTTTTCCTCCATAATCCAGCAAGCCACCTTGAAAATGGAAGACTTCTGATAAGAAGACTGTCATCATGATCCGTGCAGAGAAAGAGTACTTGATTTTATCGTCCCAGTACCACCCGGAACCGCTATTGTTCCGGGTTTTGGAGACGTCAGTCTAAAAGAAGACTTTTTGACAGAGCTTCTTCTGAACTTAGGGCCAGTTCAGCTTCAGAATTGGCCGAACTGGAGATTGAGCCCCACATTTGGAGTTGAAGTCGTCCTTCGAAAAATTTGCTGGGTGTTTATTACAAAGTTCTCAATGTAAATATTTTCCATATGAAAAATGCTTCGAACAAAGATGCAGACAAACGAAACCAACATTTTAACTGCTTCGCCGTACCTGTCGTCCAACTTAAATTAAACTTAATTAAACTGGAAGACACAGAAATAAATATCTTCGAAGACCTTATGGCTTTGATCGAAATATTGAAAAAAAAAAAATAAAAATAATAATAATAAAAGAGAACCTAAATGAAACGCTGAAAATGATTACATAGTGGATAAGAAGAGACAACAAATAAAACGAATACAAGAGGAACGTGCAAGCTCATTAGAGAAGCAAATTCCACATATTCCAGCACAGAAGCCAACCATTCAGCCATCGTACACTATAATCGTATGAGCCAACCAATGAGTCAAGTTAATTGCATTTGCCTTTTGTTGTTATTTTGTTTACTTTATGCAGCAGAAATCAATGAGAATTCATCAGTAAAAGTGGCAATTTTTGGTTTGACCATAATTTTTTTTTTCTTTTGATATTCTGGGTTACGTTCGCAATTCACACATAAGTAGAAACGCAACGACAACGACCCCTATATATTTTACCAAAAAGCTAAATTCAATCGTGAATCGAAATCAGATGAAAATGTCACTGAATTGGGACGATGAGAGGCCTACGGAAATGGAAGGAAAGAATTGCACAACAAGTGAGACATTGAAATGTTGTTGCGTATATCGAAGGAACACAAAAAAAAAAAAAAAGGGAAGAAGACGGAATCAATCCGATAAAATACTGTTTGCTTGCAATTGCCGCTGCAGCAACACTGTTTGTATCGTTATCAGTTCGAATGCGGCAGCTCACAGCTCAAAAACCAAGTTTAGAATTAATTGCCGATTGAACAAACAGAACAGAACAGAACAGACATACGAAAATCTAGCAGCATCCAAAGAGCAAAAGTCCCAAAAGGATCCAAATGATGGTAAATACAAATTACCAATACGATCATCCACATCATCATCATCATGATGCTGATGATCGTGATGATAATGACAATGAACACTCTCTACAAGACGAACAACGACAGTGCTTCCGTGAGTGCTTGGACGGTGGACGGACGGACAAGCTTAATTAGCGGCAAATAAGAGATGATACAAAATACACGAGTACGATTGAATTCGTACAACGATTGAATGCGTGCCTCTTTGGCACCTTCGCATTGCGCGTATTGACCGTATACCTGCTTATTTATACAGTGGATACTGTATAGTAGCTGGAATTCAGAGGAATTGCTTAAAATTTAGTCTCACTCTGCACTTTGTTATTTACTATGCTGCGAATTAGTTTCTTTCGGTTGATTTCGAATTTCTTTATTTGGTTTTACAATGATTTTTGATCGCTAATTTCAGATTATATAGTTCAGTAGGAATGAAGTAAGCAAGCAAATAAATAATGCTTTTCGGCTATGTTTAATGAGGCAGCAAATACATACAATAATAGTTGATTTCCTAATGAGGTAGTTGAGCTTGAATTTTAGGCACGATTTAGGAATGCTTAATATTAAACACATCATTAATGAACAGAAAACACTAAAAATGTTGTATTGATCAAATTGATTTGGATAATTAATATGCCATGATCTTTCAATTTTATAAAAATATCAATTGTATAGGTGAGCCCACTTTAGAGGCTGAGAAAGGGAGTAAATTTGTTTGGAAGAAATGCTATGAAGGTGCAATTAGTGGAGGTTGGCTTTACCGGCCCTCCAAAGGTGATCCCTGGCAGTATGTTCTTTCCAGGATTATAATTCTCTAATTCTAATCATTCAATTCTATAAAAATATCAATTGTTTAGGCGAACTCCCTTTAGAGGCTGTGAAAGGGAGTAAATTTTTTTGGAAGAAATGCTATGAAAGAGCAATTAGTGAAGGTTGGCTTTACCGGCCCTATAAAGGTGATCCCTTGGCAGCTCTGGGGGTATTTGCCGATGTTCAAATGTTCTTTCCCGGACTCGGATTCTCTAATTCTAATCATTCAATTCTATAAAAATATCAATTGTATAGGTGAGCCCACTTTAGAGGCTGCGAAAGGGAGTAAATTTGTTTGGAAGAAATGTTATGAAGGAGCAATTAGTGGAGGTTAGCCTTACCGGCCCTCCAAAAGTGATCCCTTGGCAGCTCTAGGGGTATTTGCCGATGTTCAAATGTTCTTTCCCGGACTCGGATTCTCTAATTCTAATCATTCAATTCTATAAAAATATCAATTGTTTAGGCGAACTCCCTTTAGAGGCTGTGAAAGAGAGTAAATTTTTTTGGAAGAAATGCTATGAAAGAGCAATTAGTGAAGGTTGGCTTTACCGGCCCTATAAAGGTGATCCCTTGGCAGCTCTAGGGGTATTTGCCGATGTTCAAATGTTCTTTCCCGGACTCGGATTCTCTAATTCTAATCATTCAATTCTATAAAAATATCAATTGTATAGGTGAGCCCACTTTAGAGGCTGCGAAAGGGAGTAAATTTGTTTGGAAGAAATGTTATGAAGGAGCAATTAGTGGAGGTTAGCCTTACCGGCTCTCCAAAAGTGATCCCTTGGCAGCTCTAGGGGTATTTGCCGATGTGTAAATGTTCTCTCCCGGACTATAATCTGCGACCCCAAGTACGCGGAGAGATGTTTCATGTGAATAATGTGTTTTTTTTCGGGAAACTGTGTTTTACTTCATTACTTCAAAAATAAAACTATGATGAACATGCTTTAGCTGAACGAATGTGTCACAATTGAACGATTTAAAAGTGGTATTTTTGATTTCGAAGACGAAGAACGACCCGGAGCTCCACCAAAGTTTGAGGATGAGAAGTTACTCAGAGAACAACTGCTTCAACTATAAAAAAGAAAGGGGTTTTTGCATCGAATTGTGACTGGCGATGAAAAATGGGTCCATTACGATAATCCAAAATGTCGGGCAACGTATGGCTACCTCGGCCATGCCTCATCATCGACGGCTAAACCGAATATTCATGGCTAGAAGATCATGCTGTGTATTTGGTGGGACCAGCTGGGTGTGGTGTATTATGAGCTGTTGAAATCGGATCACACGATCACAGGGGACCTGTACCGACGACAATTGATGCGTTTGAACCGATCATTGCGAGAGAAATGGCCGCAATACGATGATAGATACGACAAAGTTATTCTGCAACATGATAATGCTTGGCCACATGTCGCGGCGTTAAAACGTACTCAAAAACGCTCAAATGGGAAGTCCTACCACAACCGCCGTATAGCTCAGACATTGCTCCTTCCGATCTATGACACACGGTCTGGAAGAATAGCGCCTCCATTCTTATAAAGAAGCCAAAAATTGAATGGATTCATGGATTGCCTCAAAACATGTCGCCTTCTTCCGACGCTGAATCCGTATGCTGCCAGAAAGATGGAAAAAGTAATGGCTAGCGATGAGCTCTGAAAATTGAATGTATAAGTAATTTTTTAGAATTCAGGCCTACTGTGATACCATGCGGATATTGTTAGAATTCTATTTACTCGTCGAACCAGCTGGACCATTTGATAAAATACAGGGCGTTGCTAGTATCAACCGTTAATAGGGAGGCTATATTATTTAGATGATAATAACGCAAGGATTATTTCTGATTTTTCATAGTGCCGGGCATGTGCAAAATAGATGTGAGACACTGTAGAGTTCTTCCTCATTTCTGCAGCTATTGCACAGAAGCTTTGCACCAGATGTCGTAGCACAGTCTCGCAGCGTGAAGATAAATGAAGCAGTGGCGGATGATTAAAAATAAAATTAAAATAAATATGTACCACTTATAAGCTCCGAAGGACTATTTGAATGAGCTTCGATTCAAGTGCTGTTATGCGTGTTTAATTATGGACAGTATTAGAAGGGACCTACTTATTTTAGCCGGTTCCGAATGATAGAATCCTTGTGACATCACTTTTTTTGAACTTTGTCACAGAGTCCTTTCAGAAGCTTTTCCATGGAAAATTCTTACTGCCGGAAGACAGGTGGGCACCGTGAAATGGTGGTTGAACCCACGACCTATAGATCAGAAGGCCAATGCGCTAGCCAAAAGCTTAATTTTTAGTGCGTTGGTCTTCTGTTTATAAGTCCGTGGATTGGACTCCCAGTTCAAGCAACTCAACAAGAGAATATAAAATTGTTCCTTGCCTTCCTCGGACAAGCTTTATCAGAGCAGATATTCTACTTTAGTATCACAGAATGTATCCGCAGTTGGAATAGCTTCTTCGGCCATTCCATTAAAGTCTATGAGAATATTATTTGAAAATCAGAACGCAATGGGCGATTATTGGCTTAAATCATGAAGATGGAATCTTCTGCTTGAAGTGAATTAAAGAAGTGACTCTGTCTCATGATCCAATTGGCTCTTTGACCTAAATTCACGTTCAAGTTTAGTAGTCTAATCTGTCATAACCGAACTGCTAATAACTGTCTGTAGATGAAATATTTTTAAGTTCGTGTTTTAATTGAAACCACTAAAATATTAATCTTCCTAGAGTGAATTAATAAATTCCTAATTTTCATAGTATGTACATTGTTCGAGTATAATACAATAATACGAACATGACGAAGACTTAACAAAGAAACAAGCAACTCGAATAATGCCAACGACAACAATTTGCTGACGTAGTAGAGAAAAGAAAATACAATATTTACGCCAATATTTACGCTATAATGACGATCATGTTGAGATTCCCCATAGCATGGTAAAGAACAATATAAATATCAACCAACATACTCGATTCATCCCACTAGCAACATCATACTCAATAAATGGATAATGGCAGTTAAACGATCGAGCTACTAGCTTTAAGACTTGCATACATACTAGGAATTCGAGTATAAAGCGTGAACTGATACTAGCAGTGATTTCAAGGTTAAATTATCCATAATCACCGCCACCGCATTGAGCTGAACTGAAAAGTCATAAAAGCACAAGAACAATGTCGATCGATTTCACGATCACAGCGTATGCCCACAGATAGATGTGTGTAGTGCATTTATCCGAAATTGTGGCGATTGACTAGAGTGCGTTTCTTCGTACAAAAATATGTATTATGATCAATACGAGCTTCATCATTATCACGATCATCATGATCATTATAGACAAGATCACATTTGTGATCAAAATGATCTTCAGTAAATATCATCTTCATGATCGTTGTGATGAATATTATCATCACGATCACTATATTCAACTTATTCAACAAGATCAATATGATCTTGTCATGATCATTATGATCAACATAATCAATATGATTTGCAACATTATAAACCGATCGCGAGCGTTTTATATTCTTTTTGTTGTTGTGTCGTTGCCGTCAGCCGTCCATCGTCATCGAATTGTACTACAGAAAGGCGGACAAGAATTGCATCATCATGATCGCAGTGATCATGATCACTGAGTTACACACAAACAACCAACAAATCGACCAATCGACCAGTGGCAATTGTCTATGCGAACCAAATGTGCCACAACCACAATTGGTTGCCGCAAACGATCATCAACAAAAGAAGCTGAATACAGTTTGTATGTGAGATCAGCCTTGCCATATCTGTGTGCAGTACGTGAATGCGCTGAAATATTACAAGAATTCAATGCGCATATCAAAACGATCGATAAGTCACGATTCCTAAGGGAATGACTTTCGTCGTCATCGTCATCGGTATCGTCATCGTAATTGTTGTTATTACTTGTACTACTCGTATTACCATAGTCAACTATTAAGAGAAAAGGATGAATGTGGTTGGCAACTTCTAAAGGTGGCAGCGGCTGCAGTAACATTGATATGAGAGCGATATTGTGCTGGCAAGTTATATGATCAACAATTTATGCAACTGTTGCAAGACAAAATAAAATAAATTTTAACAATAACAAAAAAACCAAGATGACAATAATTTCGACGATGGTAAAGAAGCAGCAGCGGCAACCGATCAACAAGATCAACAGCAGAAGCCAACCAGTCAGGCAGACAACGAACATAGCAATTATGCGAATATATTGCTATTGCTATCGCTATTGTGTTGTGTTGTTGCTCACATTGCAATAGGCAATATTAAAATGGAAAATGGCGTTTGTTATGCGATCACATCAGTAACAGCAGCAGCAGCAGCAGCAGCTGTACATGAGCGATATGCTGGGTGTAACCGTAATAGGAAGGCGGCATATTGGATTGGAATTTGTTTGAATGGAATAATCGAAGTAAAATATTCATAATGCAAAAGTAGGAGGCCCTTGCAAGTCCATAGATATTTCACTATAAATGTTCAAGTCAAAAAGCGATCAACGATAGATCGATCGATCGATCGAATTATTGCATTTGCATATATGAGGTCACATTCGTGATCGGTATGTAATTTTAATTTTTGTAACTTAATTCAACATTTTTATCGCCATCATTGATTAATTAAATATCAAGTGTTCCATGTTGTGGCCTAATTGAACAATTATTTGCAGATGTTTCCTGTTGCCCATTTTGTATGGGCGTCTCTTAAAAGCTAGAGATAGATAAGCAAAAGTCGAAGTGATGGCAATTTTCCGGCGCTTTTTCTTCAATATTGCATGGCATCCTTCTTAACAGGTAAAAATAAAGGGTAAGTTTGCTCAAGAATATGATGGGAAGGTAAAACTAAATGGAGTTAACCTTTCAATTGACCCCTCTAATGGCGATTCCTGGGCTGCTATAGGGACACTAGTTGATGTGTTCATTTCTATGGTAGCTCCCATAAAGCTTTGGAGTATTTGTAAGATAAGTTTGCAGCGGGGTTGTGGTTACCTTAAAGGATGGTTATAAAATTGAGTTTAGGTTAAAAATTGAATGGAGGTCGGTCATATATTTTAACTAGTTGCATTCTGGAAGCGGTAGGAGTGTATTTTATGAAAACGAAAAGTATGAGAATATGGGATTATTATGCTCCGAAGAAATATTAACATTCTCCCTCGAGGTGCGACTCCTCGAAGCAGAAAGAAAGGAATTTTATAAAAGCATAAATTTGATAGGGGAGTCCCATGAGGGATAGAGATAAACGGAAACTAGTAGGTACAAAATATTAATTGGGATTAGTCATAGGCAACTCTGTTTTGATTCGTGGGCATCTATAATTTTTTTCCATTTTTCTTCCATTTTTTCAACTTTGACCTCAATGTGGTGCCATAAACTTCACCCTATAATTTTTTCGCTCACAAATTTTTGGTAGAAACTTCATCAAACAGGCGGTTGTGGAACATCAAAAGCTCATTATTAATGATCTACATATGTTCATATGCCAAATCTATTCATCTGTGATAACCGTAAGATATTGGTGCACTAAAACTAAACGTGGAAGTGTATCTGTTTAATAAAGAGCGGACAGGCCGGCTGCCGGTTAAATATGGTTCCCGTGGGAATCGGCAAGATAATTCGGTGTCGGTTCCATGGGTAAAATAACAATTTGAAGAAAATAAGAAAAAATTGCAATTTCATCACGTACCAGAACATTTATTGGCAATTATTTCGGTCTAATTGTATTAATAGGTCGGTGTGTGGTTGCCACTGTATTCGGCTATTTACAATTCGGCTATTGGCAATTCTTCCGACAGTAACACTTTGCCATAAAAAGCTTTTTAATAGAGCTTTTGTGACAAAGTTGAGAAAAAATGAAGTTGCAAGGATTCTAATATAAATAGGTCCTACTAATACTGTCCAAATTTAACACACACAACAGTACTGAAAGAAAAGTCCGGTGGTACCACAAAGAGAATTTCTGACCTAAGTGTGTTCTCTCCGAGGGCAGCCACAATAACCTAATCGAACCCGGACAGCAACGTACTTTACAGAGTCAAACAAATCGCATTTTTTCGTAATATTTAAGGAAGCTCTGGGAAAAGTGTATCAACCTAAAATTATGGTAAAAATGGTAAGTCATCTCTAATATGACATACTAATTGATCGAGCTTTGTACTCTTAAAGTATCATGTGCGTAAATTTTACAATTTTTCTACCTGAGAGATATGCATTCAGAACTATTCGAAAAACTTGAAATTTATTTGACTTTAAATAAGATACGATTACATTTGCGCCAACTACCTTGGCATAAGTTTCCAGAGCATCGCATACAAGATCTTATCGTGCGTATTGTGTGAAAGATTGAAGCCTATGCTCAGCAACCTCATTGGACCTTATCAATGTGGCTTCAGACTGAATAAATCCATCATCGATCAAATCTTCACACTACGCCAAATCCTGGAAAAGACCCAAGAAAAACAGATCGACACACATCATCTATCCGTCGATTATAAAACCGCTTTCGACAGTCCGATAAGGGATTACCTCTACACAATTATGTCTGAATTTGGTATACCTGCAAAACTCATTCGATTTTGCAGAATGACACTGCTTAACTCTCGTTTTGCAGTGAAAATTGGGAAGGACCTTTCCCCTCCGTTCAAAACCGAACGAGGTTTCAGACAAGGTGATTCGTTATCGTGTGATTTCTTCAATCTTATTATGGAGAAGATTATATGAGCTGCAGATTTACGACATAATGGCACTATCTGCAACAAAAGTGTCAAACTGCTGGCGTATGTCGACGATATTGACATAATCGGTATCAACTCGCGAGCAGTCAGTGCAGCATTCTCTGAATTGGAACGAGGGCAAGACGAAGTACCTAGTATCTACAAACAAAGAGTCCCGGCGTCTTGGACAACACGTCACTGTTGACAATTACACTTTTGAGGTGTTGAAGGACTTCGACTATCTTAGAACCAGCATCAACAACTATAATGACGTCAGCCTGGAGATCATGCGGGGGATAACTCTTGCTAACAAGTGTTACTTTGGGCTGAGTAAGCAATTGAGTAGTCGAGCATTCTCTCGAAGTTCGAAAATTATACCCTACAAGTCCCTCATTATTCCTGTCTTAACATATGGCACAGAAGCCTGCACATTTTCCAACTCGGATGAGAGGATGCTTGGAGTTTTCGAGAGAAAAGTTCTGCGCAGGATCTTCAAACTTATCTTCGTTGATGGCGAGTATCGAATAAGGTACAACGATGAGCTGTATGAGCTGTATGTGCTGACATTGACATAGTCAGGCGAATCAAAATCCAGCGGATGTGCTGGAAGACGCTCCGGCGAAGAGTGTATTTAATTCGGCACCCGCTGGACTACGTAGAAGAAGAGGGAGACTAAACCTCAGTTGGAAGGACGAATTGTTGGGTAACCTGGCGGCGCTTGGAATATACAATTGGCGCCAGCAAGCGAAGAACGGAGAAGACTGGCGCCAGAGAAGACAATCTTAACAGATTTCTAACCAAAACTACAATATATAAAATGTATTATTCGCTACTTATAGAGTCATATCTTATACTCAAGTGTCGACAAGATATACGAGAGGTTTATAATTTAATCCATCAAAAATCTGTACTTACCGTCTTAAATGCAATTGACTCTTTCCAATATAGTTACAATTCTTGTGCTCACATTTAAATTGTCCCTCTGAATGTGTTGCCATATGGGTGCGTAATAAACTCTGAACAGTTGTTGAATAACGACAACCATCTACCGTGCATTCGAATGTACACTGTTCGGCCGCTGAACTATGGGTCAATTTGTGTTTTTTCAATGAGTGACTGCAACAGAATAAAACAATACATATGTAGAATAATTTCATTTAATAGATAATCCAAAGAGAAAGTTATGTATGTGGAATGAAACGTAGACCGTAGTCATATAAAATATTTTATAAAGTCAGTCACATCAAACAACTTTATACAATTTTATTCTATTTTTAATATTTTGCATAATTAAATCAGTGTTGAATTTGTAACAAAGTCACGTAACATTAGAATGAAATCATACAATATTGTATTTAGTTATGTTGGTTGAGCTAATACATACATATGAGAGATTGTATACATGGATTGCTTAGTGGTCTAGTGGAGACAACACGAAGCGATGCAACAGGACGAAAAGGAATTACTTTTGGATGGGAGTCCAAAGTAATAATAAAAAATTTCATAAAATGAATTACAATACAAAATCCTGGAATGGTACTATTCATACCAATTCATACTGAAAATGTTTCTTGTATGTCCTTGCTTAGACATACCGTCTGCTTACAGGTATATGTAAACAAAATGCATGGGCAAAACTTTTTGTAAAACCATCACCGTTTGGGTGTTGAGTAGACACCCAAATGGTGATCCATTTGGTTGGTGTAATCCAACGGGTTGAGATCTGGACTACCAGCTGGCCAATCATACGTTGATTTGAAGTCCGGAATGTTGTTTTTTAGCCACAGTTGAGTCGTTTTTGCCTTGTGATCTGGAGCAGAGGCCTCTTTGGATCCTCGAGATGAGTTGGGATGCTTCTCTGGATGACCGAGCATACACACGATCGTTCTGTTTATCGAATGATTCTTCTGCGGTGAAGATTTTCTCGTCACTAAACAGAATTTGTCTGTGAGCGTACCGGCTGCGTAACGTTTTCGATTTTTGCTTGCGTTTTCCCTACAATGCGGCCGTGAGCAGGTGTCCAGTGTGTCGCTTGTATGCGCTGAGTCCGAAATCTTCATGGACATGGATGGGAAATTTGCATTTCCCGCCGGTCGATTCGTTTCTTCACGGCTTTGATCGCTTTCGGAATTCTCACAGTGCGCGGACAACCGAATCTTTGACGGTCTCGTACTCCACCAGTATTCTCAAACAACTTCACATTACTATACACAAAATTGCGAGTGATTCCAAGCAGTCGCAACGTCCGAAAGATATCGTCTACAGGCCAACTACAACAATACGATTTTCGATGTCGCCCCATTCCATGATTGTAAACAATTGATGCCAAAAACTTTTTACGTGGCAATGAAGCATAAATGTCAACTGTCAAATCGCAGTCAAGATGAAATGGATGCGCCCAATGTTACATTCGTAATGAATGTGGTTAGGGGAGAAAAATCGACACACTTTACTCCACAATCTTGGTAACCAATTCAGATCATATCTTCTCAAAATATATTAATTTCATTGAAACCACAAAACATTCAGGCCAATATCGTCCAATTTAAGCAATAATTACAGCTACCATGGTCCGATAACATTTGCCGTTGACAGTCACGGTCCTGCCAGTGCCATTTTGAGAGACATATGATTCAATAATGTCATCCGATCAACATTCGCTTTAATTAGGTCTCCGGATTGAAAATTCTGGATTCTCCAGTAGTTTGTTCTCGCATCAATTGCATGCCCTGCAGCCAAAAGTATGCTTTATCACTGATTTGCCACTTGTTTGGATGGAAGCTCAAGTACATACTTAAATTAAATATTATCAGAACCGATTCTAATCGATTTTGCCCACTAGCACTAGTAATAAATTCTAAGAGCTGGCAAGTTCTCCAGTAGTCTGTTCTTTCAACGAAGTTAAGGTCTTCCTTTTCGTCAGAGTTTTCCAGCGGATTCCAAACTGACTGGAACGTATTATAATATGACCCATATGACAGCACTAATGCAGCAGTTGGATTTTGATATGCCAATTTGAAGTCTACAAGTCTCTCATCATACCTGTCCACACATATGGTGACGAAGCTTGGACGATTTCTACCACAGATGAGAGATTGCTCGGAGTTTTCTAGAGAAAAGTCCTACCCAAAATCTTTGGACCTATTTCCGTAGGTGGTGAGCATCGAATAAGGTACAATCATGAGCTGCATGAGCTATATGCTGACATTGGCATAGTAAAGCGCATTAAAATTAACCGGCTCGGCTGGCTAGATCATGTCTAGCGAATTGAAGAATACGGTCCGGCTAAGAAGATGTTGGATTCGGAACCCGCTGGTGGAAAGACCAAGTACTGGAGAACTTGTCAGCGCTTGGAATTTCTAACTGGCGCCAACCAGCGATGGAAAGAGCTGGCTGGCGAGGCATGCTAGATTTTTTCTAGACTATATACAGGCTCAATGGATCATATCTTGTTTTTTTCTCGGTACCACCAATCCCTTTAGAGGTGAGTGTGAGGTGTCTCACACGCGGCATTCTAAATATGATTTCCAGGTAGCTATGTTTACCAATGGGGGTTTATGAATGGGAGTCGATGATATATTTGAATTCGGTTGAAAAATTTTGAAAAGAAATTAGTTCTTCTAGATTAGAAATTAGATCTAGGTTGCATATCACTGAATAAAAGAGAACGAATCGATTGAGCGCAACATTCAATTTCCTTCAGTGGCGCCTACATAAAACCGTTCACCAATGTCTGAAATAATACATTAAAATTGCATATAAATATTCGGAGCATTTATCCGTAACAACAACAACAATAACAGTAATAATAAGGACTAACGTTGATGTAAGAAAGAAGCAGCTAGGAAAAAGAGGTATTACAAATCCTTTTTAATAGTACTCGTAGTTCCAATGACGATGATGGTGATGCTAATTCTAAATAGTGATGATATTGCAGCATCAAAATATGTAACTATAGCAACAACAACTACAAAATTACCAACATACATTAACAAAAGTTATAATCTCTAATCTTTGTGTTGCATGTTTACAACAACTAAAAATAATATATTTTTGAAGAAAGCAAAAAGAAGCGATGCATAGTAATGGCAATCTTAAAAATATTGACGACGACAATGACACGGACGATGAGAATGACAACGACGACGACAGGTACAACATATTGTCATGCATTTCTAATGAAAATGCAAAACTAACTTTAGTTTAACAATCAAAAAATTGAAAAAGAAGCTATGGGAAGCGATGGAGAAGCAATGTACTTTCGTACTTTAGTTGGACTACATATTTAAAAATTCAAATACTTATATACGTTGAAGCTATTCGAAGGATGTATAGATTTTCATTTGACAGGGCACAGAAAATGACAGAGGAAGGCAAAAGGATAAATATTGTGCTAAAGAATCTGATTATATGATGCCGTGAGAGTGTGAAAGTAAGAACTCAGAGCTGTAGATGATGACTGTTGTTGCTGTTAAGCGTTGATTTTGATACCATTTGCTATGTGATGTGTGAAATGAACATCATTTTATCTATCATGTATGTTAGCATCTAAGTATTTTAAAGGATATGCACCTCAAGGATCTACTCAATGCGATGAAGGTGAGCATATCAAAATATATACAAAGGAAGAAGCTATAGTTAGCATCAAGGTGATCAATAACAGCAATGTTGCTTTCATAAAATGTAAATTTCAGTTGAGATCAATACTCATATATTATCATTAAAATGGTATTCTGTGTCCAGCAGTGGCGCAGCCAAGATTTTGCCAAGGAGGGGAATAAGATGAAAAAGATGTAAAAGAAAAAATGTTAAATGAATGATTTTTAAATATCTATATATAGATATTTATTCTTGTCGTGATGGAAATGGGAATCTGGTTACGGATGTCCAGAGTGTACTGAGCCTATGGAGGGAACACTTCTCCACGTTACTGAATGGCGATGCTACGAACAATTCCGCCAGTGGAGGAGAATGCCCGATAACCCCAATTACAGATGATGGTGCTGATGTTCCACCACCCGACTATGACGAGGTTGAAACGGCCATTTTAAGGCTGAAGAACAACAAAGCTGCAGGTGCTGATGGCCTGCCTGCCGAGTTGTTTAAGACCGGAGGCGATGAGCTGCTCACCCGCATGCACCAGCTCATAAGCAGAATATGGTCGGATGAAAGCATGCCTGATGATTGGAGGCTCAGTGTTCTCTGTCCTGTGCATAAAAAAGGAGACCCCACAATTTGCGCCAACTACCGTGGAATAAGTCTCCTGAGCATCGCGTACAAGGTTCTATCGAGCGTACTCTGTGAAAGATTGAAGCCTATGCTCAGCAACCTGATTGGACCTTATCAGTGTGGCTTCAGACCTGGTAAATCCACCATCGACCAGATTTTCACACTGCGCCAAATCCTGGAGAAGACCCAAGAAAAACAGATCGACACACACCACCTATTTGTTGATTATAAAGCCGCTTTCGACAGTCCGGTAAGGGATTACCTCTACGCAACAATGTCTGAGTTCGGTATTCCTGCAAAGCTCATTCGACTTTGTAGAATGACACTGCATAACTCCCGTTGTGCAGTGAAAATTGGGAAGGACCTCTCCGCACCGTTTAATACCGAACGGGGTTTCAGACAAGGTGATTCGTTATCGTGCGACTTCTTCAATCTTATTATGGAGAAAATAATACGAGCTGCTGATCTACGACATAATGGCACTATCTTCAACAAAAGTGTCATGCTGTTAGCGTATGCCGACGATATTGACATAATCGGCATGAACACGCGAGCAGTCAGTGCAGCATTCTCAGAGTTGGAAAGAGAGTCGCGTCGGATGGGTCTCACGGTGAACGAGGGCAAGACGAAGTATCTAGTGTCAACAAACAAAGAGTCCCGGCGTCTTGGACAGCACGTCACTGTTGACAACTACGCTTTTGAAGTAGTAAGGGACTTTGTCTATCTTGGAACCAGCATTAACAGCAGTAATGACGTCAGCTTGGAGATCATGCGTAGGATAACTCTTGCTAACAGGTGTTACTTTGGGCTGAGTAAGCAATTGAGAAGTCGAGCCCTCTCTCGAAGAACGAAAACTACACTCTACAAGTCTCTCATCATGCCTGTCCTAACATATGGCGCTGAAGCCTGGACAATTTCCACCTCGGATGAGCGAATACTTGGAGTTTTCGAGAGAAAAGTCCTACGCAAGATCTTTGGACCTATTTGCGTTGGTGGCGAGTACCGAATAAGGTACAACCATGAGCTGTACGAGCTGTATGCCGATATTGACATAGTAAAGCGCATCAAAATCCAGCGGCTGCGCTGGCTAGGTCATGTCGAGCGAATGGAAGAACACGCTCCAGCTAAGAAGGTGTTATATTCGGAACCCGCTGGAGGACGACGCAAAAGAGGAAGACCAAACCTCCGGTGGAAAGACCAAGTACTGGAGAACCTGACGGCGCTTGGAATTTCTAACTGGCGCCAGCTAGCGAAGAACAGAGATGGCTGGCGAAGCATGTTATTTTCGGCCTAAATCGATATTCGGTTGTTATGGCCACATAAGTAAGTAAGTATATAATATTATTTTTCTTTTTTAACAAGCCGATCGGCCAAGGGTGATTTATGCCCCCTGAACCCGTTCTCTGGCTACGCCACTGAAAGATGCTAATGGATAAGATTATGCAATCCAAGCCAAGCTAAGCTAGTTAAATAGTAAGGAAAAGTACTAACTTTACTCACATATAGATTTTCGAACACAGAAATATTTAAAGAAATGAGAAGTCTAATGACTCTCAGCGCTTAGACTTGATCCATCTACCGGATTTCTATGCAAGACGTTAAAAGAGACACGAATCCGCATTATTTTCAACTTTCAAAACAAAATTGGAAAAATTGGTATTTGCCATGCACAATTACACAAATAACTCAGTGAGAATCGGGATTCTCCCTTCAGGCGGGAATTGAACGCACGATCTAGAGGTCAGAGCACCCATGATCCCGGAGAGTGATGATATTATATTCTACGAATTTTGGCGACAATTTTAAATAGTGTAAATTTTCCAAGCATATCAAATGTGGTCTCTAGAAATTCCAGCGCTGTAATTTTCAAGAACCGACAATACGTGTCTGATAAAGGCTAAGGTAGATAAAGATTCAAGATTGACCTAGGAATGGAGCTTCTTTGTATAAGGAATCAAAAGAGTTAGAAACCAAGCAGTAGTCTATGGCATATGTAGAGTACACAAGATGCATATCCTCCGGTCAAGGTAAAATAAAAGAAATCACCAATAAAAGTTGGTCGATTTGCTTCTTTAGAGTAAGAAGCATATCTGCTTTTCCCTTGAATAAGTTATATACACAAAACCGTTAAGTGCTTACCATAAATTTTCGAAATTTTTGCTGGAAATCAAGAGAAAATAGCAACTAAGCAATTATGTGTACTTGGGAAAATGGAAATTTTGTTGATAAAATGTTTGAAAATTAAAGAAATGAAACTAAAATTATATTTCGTGATTTTTTTCCGCTCAACTTAGGAATTTTTTTGCACAGCAATCATGGTTCTTATGATTCTTTTGCAGGACAATTGTGCTGTTCATGTGTCAATTTGACATTTTTGACATTTCTGAAACGAATTGCTGTTAAATTAAACATTAATGAATAAGATTATGAAGCCCACTTTCTGAAGAGAAACCATATGGTGGATGGAAAACGGTACGACTTATAGTTAAAATTCGGAATAAGAGCTAAGTTTGTCGATATCATGACAAATATAAATAATGGGTGAACGACTGTGAGTGGCATCTTCCGTATACATTCCGTTAAATAAGTACCCGGAAATCTGAAATTCTCATTTTTAATTTTCCCTCTGAGAATATTTCAAAAAAAAAATTTTTTCCCCAGGTTGGCACAACTGTCAGCCACTATTCTGTGAATTTTTATTGCTATGTGTCATTTAGTTTGGTTACGGCGTCATTAGGAACAAGTCAACCTTTTGTGTGCGTTGCGATTTTTACTATGGATAAAAATATCGAACAAAGAGTTTGTGTGAAATTTTTGTGTGTTTCAAACGAAATTTCTTGTGCCAAAACGTTGGAAATGTTGAGAAAAAAACATTTGGTGATTCAATCATGTCGAAAACTCAAGTTTACGATTGGTATAAATCGTTCAAAGAGGGGCGAAAAGAAATCGCAACGCACACAAAAGGTTGACTTGTTCCTAATGACGCCGTAACCAAACTAAATGGCACATAGCAATAAAAATTCACAGAATAGTGGCTGACAGTTGTGCCAACCTGAGAAAAAAATTTTTTTTGAAATTTTTCTCAGAGGGAAAATTAAAAATGAGAATTTCCGGGTATTTATTTGACGGAATGTAATCCAAATAGACAATACAAATTGGTTGACAAAAAATTAAAATAACTCATTAAAGACATAATATTGTATGTTACATGGTAATATTTGAGCATTTTAGCTTTATTATTAGATATCAAAAATGGCTCATAAACCTACACTTTAATACATACAGCCATAATTATCTAAAGTCACGGAGTAGATTGGATAGTAGCTAATGCAATATACTTATTCTTGGCCCCAGTTACAATACATCTTATTTTCTCATTCTTGTTGCATTGTTGTGGAGAAAAAGTTGTCCCTTTGTAAGAAGCAAATAACGCCAATGGTGTTGCTGTTGGTGTTCTGTTGGCTGGCTGGCTGGCTGATGTGATGTAGTGTTGTTGATGACAAGCAACCGACACCTTTTGCACAGCCAACAAAGCTTTCGCTAAAACTTTTCATCCTTGAAGGCAAAATCAAGGATGAAGAACAAAATGGAGAGGAAGAAAAATGAAAATGATGAGAGTACTACTAGCAAACAAGCGCGTATTATTTCACTTGCAACTAGACAAAGCAACAGCAACAGCAACTTTCTCGTCTTTTTCAACTTCCTTATTCGTCGTCGTCGTCATCATCATTTTAAACTTCCTTCTTTCCTTCATATTTTCTACTCCATACACATATCAAGTCCATATTTTTTCATGTTGTTCTTCATCAGTTTCATAGAACTCATCAGTAGCAAAATATCATTGACGTAGTTGTTGCTGTTATGCGGAGTATGAAAGTAAACTTAAGGATTCGTTTGCTGCTAACTACTTTTGAGGGTGTTCACATGTTTCCCATTACCTATTGTTGTTGACATTTTTCTTCTTCTTCTTTGTATCCACTATTTTTTTCTTGCTGGGTACTATAGAAGAGATTAATGCGACGGTTGCATGTAAGTGACATGGTTGCAATCATCGTATGTACATATAATAATGCGATACATACTCGTACATAGATTGTTGTTTGGCTTGTATGTATTGCATCTCCTCGTTTATTTGTATTTTTTTCCTTTTCTTCAACTTACAAGTAGATGCTTAAAAGCTGATGCCATTTGAGCAAATATTTGTACATACTTGTCCGTAGATAAATAGCAGCATACGAATAGTGATGGCACTCATCACTTACAGCATATGCTCTAACTCGGCTCCTCTCAATCATCAACTTGTTAGTTAGAACAAACAACAATCAAGTAATTTTTTTTCTCAGCGATTTTCTTAAGTAGATTGCTAATAGAAGTTTCTTATATGCTTAAGCACTTGCTAATAATACGTATATGTTTCTCATACAAGTAATTAATGGAAAGAAGCAATTAACTAAAACGTGTATTGTTTCGCTGGCTATAAAAGTGGCATGCACATCCCTTTCAATTGATAGAGCCTCATGGACAAAGATACGAGGGTGGTCCCAGAACTACCCGAGCTGAAATATAGACATATAGATAGTTTGAAAAATGTTTTAAGTTTCAGGGCACCGCGTTGTTTTTTTTTAATTTAACCATAAATCGACTTGCAAACGAACAACGCTTGCAGATTATTGAATTTTATGATCAAAACTAATGCTCGGTTCATTCATTCATTCATTTTATGGTCAGATTGGGCGACCTTCTGAGGCGGCTATTCGTAATCTTGTGACTAAATTTCCCACCAAATTTATATTATTGAACTTTAAACTATCAACACGCATACATAGAGTGCGGACAGAGGAAAATATCGCGGCTGTATACGCTAGTGTTGATGATGACCGTGAATTATGGATTCGACGCCGTTCGCAGCAATTGGGCCTCTGTTACTACACTACGAGGAAAATTTTGGAGAGGGATTTGGTTGTAAAACCTTTTAAAATACAGCTGGTACAAGAATTGAAGCTACGCGATCTACTACAACGGCTAAATTTTGGTGTACGGGCGCTGGCAAAGTTGGATGAAGATCCACTTTTCAGCGACGAAGTTCATGGAAGCTGGTTGAATGGATACGTGAACCATCAAAATTGCTGTATTTGGTGTGAAGAGCAGCCAGAAGCAATGCATACCGAAAAATGTACTGTTTGGTGTGGATTATTGGCATCATTGGACCGTACTTTTTCAAAGACGACGAAGCCAGGAACGTTACTGTGAATGGCGAGCGCTACCGTGCGATGATTACAAACTTTTTTTTTTTTTACGCAAAATGGAAGAGCTGGACTTGGCTGACATGTGGTTTCAACAAGACGGTGCCACATGTTACACATCACACAAAACAATGGCCCAATTGATAGGCGAGCTCGGTGAACTGTATATTTCACGTTTGGAGCCGGTCAATTGGCCGCCTAGATCATACGATTTTACGCCTTTAGACTATTTTTTTTGTGGGGCTATATTAAGACTCATGTCTATAGCGACGACAAGCCCGCAACGGTTGATGCACTGGAAACCAATATTGAAGAATTTATTAATGAGATACCGGCTGATATGCTGAAATCTCTAAACATTGAATTATATAGATTGTTCTATCGACTCAAATAAAGATTTCATACATTTCTCTAAATTTTATGTGTTTTTATTTTAAATCAAATTCGAAGGCTCTTAAAAAATCACTCACATCGTTTCGAAAGTTTAAAAATAATGCAGTTTCGTGCCTCTTTTGGCACCCATCCTCTTTCGGTGGATGAGTTAAGTCAAACCGCTGAGGGCACCAAGTCACAAGATTTTCCATTTTTATACCCTGCATAATGCAATATGCATGGTACATTCATTTCGGTCAGATGTTTGTGTCCACTTGAAGGAATCTCCGGAGATATAGACATGGATATATATTCGTGATCAGAGTCGATTAAATTTTCGATTTAACGATGTCTGTCTGTTTGTCACCTGGCTGGTTCGCACGATAACTTGAGTAAATATTGAGCTATTTCGACGAAATTTGGCACAAGTAACCTATGATCCAAGGGTACGGAGGGGATTGATATTGGGCATGATCGGTCAATAGCCACGCCCACACCAAGCATTCAAAGCGACTAACCTCGGAATTTTCAAAATCTTTAACTAGCTATAACTCACATAATATACCACATGGGACAACAATATTTTGCACATGGAGTTTTATTATACTACTATATAACCTCGCCAAAAGTGGGTGAGCCACGCCTACTTTCTAGCGTAGCTCCCATACAAAGTGTCTGTACTTCTTTTAAATTGAAACAGCTGTAACTTCTACAATCTTCTGTCCAGAATAACCATAATTGACACTTAGATTAACATGGTAGTCGGAAATAATATGGCAGCAAATCAGTGTGACACGCCCACTCCTTTTTGGGTCTCCCATACAAAGTTGAGGATATTAAAAAAAAATGTTACCGGTTACAACTTGCAAACTATTTAGCGTAGAATAACGATATTTAAGGTGTGGATTAGTATTGTACGAGCAACTAGGCTCACAGAAAATGGGCGTACCACGCCCACTGTTTATCGTAGCCCCCATACAAATTTTAAATTGAAACAGCTGTAACTTCGGCAATCTTCTTTCTAGAATAATCATCATTGACGCTTAAATTAATATCGTAGTCGGAAAAAATCTGGAAGAAAATCAGTGTGCCACGCCCACTCCTTCATGAGTCTCCCATACAAAGTCCAGGGAATTAAACTAAAATTTTAAGCTCCATTTAAGGTATGGATTAGTATTGTACGAGCAACTAGGCTCACGGAAAATGGGCGCACCACGCCCACTGTTTATCGTAGCCCCCATACAAATTTTAAATTGAAACAGCTGTAACTTCGGCAATCTTCTTTCTAGAATAATCATCATTGACGCTTAAATTAATATCGTAGTCGGAAAAAATCTGGAAGAAAATCAGTGTGCCACGCCCACTCCTTCATGAGTCTCCCATACAAAGTCGAGGGAATTAAACTAAAACTTTTAAGCTCCATAACTTACAAACCATTTAGCGTAGGACAACCAAATTTAAGGTATGGATTGATATTGAAAAATTAATTAGATATACAAGAAAGATATAAGTCACGCCCACTTTTTATATAGCTTCCGTACAAATGTCGGATTTATCTTAAACATTAAAACACCCATAACTTACTAAATAATACGGCTAGGTCAACCCATTGCAACCTATGTAGTTTAGTATTATGGGCAGAAATTGATCTTCCAAAATGCTGCTTCTTAATGTAGGTACTATACAAAGTAGTGGAAGAAAAGGATGGATATACGAGCAAACTTTTTATATATACCTCTACATATGCAGGGTATAATTTGGTCGGCCCCAGACGACTGTAAGGAGATTTTTTTTAATATTTCTGTCTCCGGAATTCCATATGTGAGTAAAGTCAGCACTTCTCCGTACTGTTTAACTAGCTTAGCTTGGCTTGGATTGCATAATCTTATACATTAGGGATGAGTGCAGGGGGATAGATCCCCCTTGGGCGATGGGCTTGTTAAGAAAAGAAAAATACTAATATATAGATATTCAAAAATAGTTCATTCAACATTTTTTCTTATACATCCTTTTCATCAAATCGAGCTCCGCCCCTGCCAAAATCCTGCAAGCATATCAAATACAATGTTTTATCTAATAAGATTCGGTTTAAAGATATAATAATAAAGTATTTGAATATACAATTATCTCTCATATTCGAACATACTTACTTCTAATGGAATATTGAAGGGGCGGTTGCGTTACTTAGACATGCTGAATGCCGCATTGTTTTTTTATCCTCTTACCTATCTTATCATATTTATGATTTTTCGCTTAGCCATATAAAACGGTAATATTTCCATTTTAAATTTGCCCCTTTGGTGTAATCATTTTGAATTCCATAGCTGATATTTCAATGCTTCATTTTAATTCTATAGTTGAACGAGTAATTCAGCAGTGGTATGTTGAATTCGTGTTCCCAAAACTCATATAAATATTTATTGTATATGTATAATATGCTGCTAACACTTTTTTTTTTTAGTTTTTTATTTTATTTTTTCTATTTATATATTGCTTATGTATTATATCTCATACGAGATTTGCAATGAAATTATCATCTGCGAAAATGCCTTCAAGTTTTTCATGCTTTTCTAAAAAATGTTTTACTTTTCAAAGAATCATAAAACGAAATGCATATGTGTGAGTTTAGTGTTGTTTTTTTTTTTCTTTGTTCTTCTTCACTTTTGTTCTTATTATATTAAATAGCTCATCTCATAGGTGTCTACTCATACATACTCTATATCTCTCATATCTCCATCAGAGTAAACTCCTACAATGCATACGTAATGGAGCGAGATGCTAGATTACTGTTAAAGTTTCCAATGAAAATAGCAACAACTAAACAACATTTATGTCATGTTAAAAAGGATTTTGATCCGTCGGGTTTACTCCATTGCTTAATTTTATCTTTTTTTTTTTTTTTTTTTTGTGAAGAAGTGTCTCATGTGATGATTTTATGTTTTTATACCCTGCATAATGCAATATGCATGGTATATTCATTTCGGTCAGATGTTTGTGTCCACTTGAAGGAATCTCCGGAGATATAGACATGGATATATATTCGTGATCAGCGTCGATTAAATTTTCGATTTAACGATGTCCGTCCGTCCGTCCGTCCGTCCGTCCGTCCGTCCGTCCGTCTGTCTGTCACCTGGCTGGTTCGCACGATAACTTGAGTAAATATTGAGCTATTTCGATGAAATTTGGCATAAGTAATCTATGATCCAAGGGTACGGAGGGGATTGATATTGGGCATGATCGGTCAATAACCACGCCCACACCAAGCATTCAAAGCGACTAACCTCGAAATTTTCAAAATCTTTAACTTGCTATAACTCACATAATATACCACTTTGGACAACAATATTTGGCACATAGAGTTATATTATACTACTATATAACCTCACCAAAAGTGGATGAGCCACGCCTACTTTCTAGCGTAGCTCCCATACAAAGTGTCTGTACTTCTTTTAAATTGAAACTGCTGTAACTTCTACAATCTTCTGTCTAGAATAACCATAATTGACACTTAGATTAACACGGTAGTCAGAAATAATATGGCAGAAAATCAATGCGCCACGCTCACTCCTTTTTGGGTCTCCCAAACAAAGTTGCGGAAATTAAAAAAAATGTTACCGGTTATAACTTGCAAACTATTCAGCGTAGAATAACGAGATTTAAGGTGTGGATTTGTATTGTACGAGCAACTAGGCTCACAGAAAATGGGCGCACCACGCCCAGTGTTTATCGTAGCCCCCATACAAATTTTAAATTGAAACAGCTGTAACTTCGGCAATCTTCTGTCTAGAATAACCATAATTGACACTTAAATTAATATCGTAGTCGGAAATAATCTGGCGGAAAAGCAGCGTACCACGCCCACTTCTTATTGGGGCTCCCATACAAAGTTGAGGAAATTAAACAAAAATGTTAACCACCATAACTTAGAAACTATTCAACGTAGGACACCAAATTTAAGGTGTGGATTAACATTGAAAAATTAATTGGATTTACTAGAAAGTGGTAAGCCACACCCACTTTTTATATAGCTCCCATACTAAGCCTCGGAATTATCTTAAAATCCTTTTACTTCGTCAAAGTCAACCATATTTCGGGTGTAAATTAGTAGTATATGCAAAAATTGTTTCTCGAAAAGTGGAAATAAAAGAAAAGTTGGATATTCGAGTAAACTTTTTATATATAAATCTACATATGCAGGGTATAGTTTGGTCGGCCCCAGCCGACTGTAAGGAGATTTTTTTTTCTCTCTTTTCTCATTACTGTATCATGCATGTGAAATTAGTTGGAATAATGTGTCTGTGTATGGTGGTAATTACATATGGATACGTCATATATGCCTGGTAGAAAATGTTCCAGTTAATGTAAAGTTCCACAATTGTTCCATTCACTAGAAAGTACAAGCTTAGGAATGTAAAAACTATTAGCTTAGACGGTGCAGAGATAGAGCTACAGAAAGAAGTCAAATTTCTGGGCATAGTACTAGGCCAGGGCCTACGATGGTGGACATATATAGAAAACGTAGGGAAAAGTTGGAGTTGCACACCACAGATACAGAGATGGGTATACTCTGTAATCGTTAGACCCATGATAAGCTACGGAGCTGTCGTCTGGGAGAACGGCACAAAGCGTCAAACTGTTACCACCATACTCGGCAGGATTCAGAGACTAGCATGTGTATGTATAACAGGAGCTATGCGTACATGTCCAACAGCATCATTGGATATTCTCTTGGAACTTACACCTTTTCACCTCTTCTTGAGGGCAATGAAGTGGCGTACGAACTAGCAAGAACTGGCTCGTCTACTACACTGACGGGCCCAGAACCTCTCTGCTATATAAGCTGGGCATCGGCCAAAGCTATGATAGAAAAACATTATCACGACAAATACCTACTACGATGGACAAATTCGACAGGGCTCCACCAAGCGAAAACCCTCATCAGCTTCGATGCAACTTTGCGACAGAATTAGTCTTAGCAGAACAAAATTACGCCTAATAACCGGCTATCTCTCTGGAAATAACTGGTTAAAATACCACCTCCACAAAATGGGACTATCCTCTGACACGGAGTGTAAACTCTGTCTGGAGGAGAATGAAAAATCGATCCACATCTTTTGCGAATGTCCGGCCTTGGCCAGACTTCGCCTGAGACACTTTCAGCTGGGTTTCCCAACATCAGCTTCAATCATCAAAAGTTCGACAAGATCAATTCTATCCTTCATTAAAAAGTTAGAGGAGATTCTAGTTTCGTAGAAGGGCTTGGGTACAAAAGATTTCGTTTAGTGGTTGGTCCTCAGAGGTATTAGCCGTAGGGCTTATATCCTCTAACAGACCTCGGTCTGGTTACGCGTGGTCCACTTGATGTACAAGGATTATGATCTTGCACCAACGTCACGCTCTCTTTTGATTGATTACAACTCTTCACATTCACATCTAGTCCCAAGCAAAGAGGGCTATCATGAGAATGACTGCTGTTAATAGCGGACCAGGTAGATAGATGAACCGCATGAAATACGATATTCTAAAAAAAACAACATCCTGAAGTTGGAATGCCGAGAGACTCAATGCATATGGAATTCAGCTTCATTAAACGATTCCAAACGGAGCTCAGTAGTAAAAACAAATGGGAAGATATATCGAAAACATACGGGATAAACCAGAACATGATAACATGGTTTACGGACGGCTCCTTGACTAATGAAGTGGCCGGAGCAGGAGTGATAGGCTCGGGGATAAAATACTCGAAGCCTCTAGGTTACTATACTACTGTCTAAAAAAAAAAAAAAAAATAAATATGTGGAACTTACAGCCCCGAAGGGTTCTTTGGCCGAGCTTCTCTTCTATTACTGTAGTGCGTGTTAAATTTTGGACAGTATTAGAAGGGACCTACTTATTTTAGCCGGTTCCGAACGGCAGAACTCTTGAGACATCACTTTTTCTAAGCTTTGTCGCAGAGTTCTTTCAGAAGCTTATTCATGGCAAATTGTTACTGCCGAAAGAATTACCAATTGCTTGCCGACAGGTGGGTACCGTTCGAACGAAAAATCTTTTCGATATTAAATTTGTTATGCTTCAGCCGGGGATTGAACTCACGTTCTACATATCAGAAGGCCAACACACTAACCACTGAGCTTCGGCACCTTCAATACTACTGTCTTTCAAGCGGAAATATACGCGATTGACAGGTGTGCCCACTTCAACATTATGCGCCAATACCGGAATAGAAGTATTGCAATCCTGACAGACAGTCAGGACGCTATCAAAGCACTGAACTCTAACCAGGTGAAATCAAAAGTGGTGTGGGAATGTCGTGACAAACTGAATAAACTTGGTGTAAATAACCAATTATGGATTCTTTGGGTTCCAGGACATATTGGAGTTTGAGGCAACGAGCTAGCGGTTAGGCTTACCAGGAACGGAGCAGCAACACCCTTTGTAGGTCCAGAACCCTTCTGTGGTTTGGCAAAGGAGCATTTTTCATGCTCATTAAAAGGAGTGAAGAATCAGAAAGACAATCATTCTGGGAAAACCGACCTGGGTTGTCTCAATCCAAGACAATTTTAGGGACCAATAACAGAATGTATCAGTTTAAACAAGAATAATATAAGAATCATCACGGGATTATTGACAGGTCACTGCAGGCTGAATGATCACCTAACGAAACTGGGAATCTTTTCGGTTAAAACCTGCCAACATTGCAGGGAAGAGAATAAAACTACAAAACATGTGTTGGGAACGTGCACACGAGAAAGGAAAACTTGGGGGAATTTATAATACCTGAAAATCTGCTGAAGTCCATTAGGGTAGGATCTATACTAAAGTTCCTTATGGATGCTGGACTTAGAGAAATACTCCAGACCTAGGGTCGCAGTGCAATGCAACCCTCTAATAACAATAATATATCGTAAATTATGACTTGAACCGGAAGTGTTTCATTAAATTTTTTACCTGAAAGAAAACTCAATTTTGAATGGGATCCTTGGTTCGCTTCGCATCTTTAATTCGCTCCGACAATTTCCTCAAATTACATAGAAATCTCCGAAGTTAGTCTCTCTGAGACGTTTTTTCATTGCAAATAACATTTCCTACTAGCTATTTCATTGTCAAAATCGCTATGCATGATTCTCTACCACAAATATGATAACGACTAGTGAGTGAGATAGTGGATTATACTGTGTGTATGTGTGTATAGGTGCATATGTGTGAGGGCGTGTATAATTAGCAAAGTTTTCTTTTTAAAATTCAACAAAAAGAATAGAAAAAAATCCAAGTAATATTCATAAAAACATATGACTCTGTGTATAACCTACATAAAGAAAAGACTTACGAAAGCAGACAGACAGGACAGATATTTTACTTCCTTAATATGGCATACCACATAACACAGACGCATAAGCCCATATATGCGATAAGAAGAGGAAAGAGAGCGAGAGAGATGGAGTGAGAGACCAAATGCTATTATGTGTGGAATATTGATGTTGGATAAGAAATTAACATTTTAAAGCATATGCACAATTTGAGGCTTCTCATATATTGTCATATTAAAATAATGATGATACGGGTACCACTAGATGTTCTACTAACACCCGCACTCGTTACATTTGGAGATTAGTAAGAATTGTATATAGGAAAATTCTCTACTTTAATTATATTGTTGAATAAATATACGTAATAGAAACAATAAGAAGAAAGCTATTAACAAATTAAAATTAAAAATAAACTGTATGGTGGTGTCGTCTCCAGAGAAGAGGGATTTCAAGTACTATCCTTCTTCCTATACAGGATATACAATATCATGTACATTTAGACAATTTTATCATCATTTCTATTATCCTTATCGTCATTATTATCATCATTGAGAAGAGTAAAAATACTAAAGCGTCATTTAGCAAATACGATTACATAGTGCAGTGAAGCCTTTGTTGCATCCATGTGACAACAATGCATAATCCCGTTGAGTAACATGCAAATATTTTAAGTGGATTTTTTTTCGTTACTTTTTAGAGTGATTCTCATTTTGTAATGAGTCTTCTTTCTGCTATAGGGTCCTCGGAACACGGGATTGAAGTCAGTGGCGGGTTTGCTTAGACAAATCAAAGAAAGTTCCAATGTTCAGAGAATTTTACGATAAGATCGCTAAATTTATCATGAAATTGCAAGATAATCTCGGAGGAAATGATCATCCAATTTCGAAGAATATACGAGGACTAAGCGTGCGATCCAGTGGGAATATTTCAGTTACAAGAATTGTAGAAAATGTATATGAAGTTTCAAAACACACTATTCTTTCTTGATCACAACGATTTGGTCATTCTGCATTGATTTCTAAATGATTCTAGAACTGAAGCCGTCCCAAGACCTCGAAAATTCTTCTATTAAGTTCTAGAACAGTTGAAAATATTTTTGATTTTTGGATTTTGACTCCATTTTCGCTGGCGAAACTCACTGTTTGGTTATGAAATTAGTTTAGCTGGAATTATTTGATTGTATGGTGACTGTCAACGACGAAAAAGGTCGGGGCGATGACTACTATTTATTTTGGAACAATGTAAACTATGTAAACTATGTGAATTGGTCGCAGAGATCGCCTCAAACACACCCTGAATATCCTCAGTTGTTCTTATTTTTTGTTTCTGGAAAAAATTCCCAAGCCTGTGGATGAACAGGAGGCGAAGACACTGCTTACGTACCGATTGCCTTTGATAAAAATAAATCGTCAGTAATATTCGATGCTACTTTCACATGTTACCTATGGTTTAAGTACTTCCAAATCAGTAGACCTCAAGCAAAGAACAAGAGATCGTTGAACAACACGAATTGTATGACGCACTTGTGGCATTTAGAAAGTATATGAATATATTCATGGAAGTAATGAAACATATTATGTTAATTTTGTTCACATGTTCTGCTCTGACCATCAATACTGACAAAACTGAGCAAATCCACTTTACGAGGCGCTACAAATCCCGATTAAAAAAAATTTTTGGCATCTATAGGCACCGAAGGATACTTTGTTCGAGCTTCTCTAGCAATACTGTTGTGCGTGTTCAATTTTGGACGTGTTCAATTAGAACGGACTTACTTATATTAGCCGGTTCCGTGCGGCACACCTTAATGATGACACTTTTTCCGAGCTTTGACATAGAGCTCTTTTAGAATCGCTCCCGTAGCAAATAGTTTCTGCCAGAAGAATTGGCAGTTGCCGACAGGTTGATGCCGTTCGAAAGAAAAATCTTTTCGATATTAGAGTTCAGCCGGCAATTGAACCCATGGATCAGAAAGCCAACGCATTAACCACTGAATTATGGCACCCATTTTTCCCGATTTTCACCTTACCTAAAATTGCAAGCATTTTCCCAAAACTTGGAAACTAAACACGTTGGAAGTGTGCGTAAAGCAACACCTGTACTCCATTGCCGAAAAAAGCAAAATATTGAGTATGAGTGCAAAAATTATATCATCGTAAGATCCATTGTTTTCATGGTATCTTAGTCTAGGGGGAATTCCGGAATACATCCGTAGATATCCACGTAAAGCAGAGTGCATTTATATCGCGAATCAGATTAAATGCAAAATCAGGTTAGACATTTCCAAGATGATGATATTCTAGGATCCTAGAAGAATTTACCACAATTTTGGATGTGATTCCTGCTCCGTACTTTGATAAATTCTCAATCCATATTCTTTCAAGGGAAGAGTTGAATAGGGTTATTGTTAATGAAAGTGCACTTCATTCGGTACAATTGTATATGAGTTACTCCCAAATGGAAGGGATAGTAGGATGTGATTCCTTGATGCTCGCTTCTCTGTTAATTAGCGGTTCGAGTTAGGCTTCAATTCCGATTATCCAACCTCTGCAGAGGTTTTTAAACAAGATTTATGACCATTAATGAAGCGACATTCAGGTCATTATATGGATAGCCGGGCAAGAGAATATTCTGTGGGACTATAGGAGATATAGGATAGGGAGCTGGACAACTCTTGAGAGCGGGATAACTCGTTTTCTGCCAGATAATAATTTATGTATGTCATAGACTCCAGGATGAAAACGAAGGAAGAGGAGACTTCTGGAAAGTGCGTATCGACATATCACAATCCAATATCCTTAGATAATGTATCAATATCAATGGATAATGTATCAATAAAAGAAACTTCTTTATGCAATTGAAATATATGATATATTCCATCAAAGAGTACGCTGAATTGAAGCATTTCTTTTGGTTTTGTACAAACGCCTTTCTCATTCTGTCCTGATGAAAATTTTTGAAACCGAAGAAAAAAAAAAAAAAAGCCAAACAACTTATTTCATCACATAAACATTAAGGCTCTATATCTACGTAAATACTGTATCTTATGTCTTGACAATACAAATAGGAAGAAGAAATATGAAATCCTTTTGTTTTCATTTTGCATTTTGCGACAGTCATTGCTGTCACTTGACTTTTATGCACAATATATTCTTTCGTGCAGCATTCATACAAAATATCTCTGCTCGACGTATGTCGGTACCTACGTAGATCTGAAGTGAATACAATAGTATCAGGTCAGTCCATAAGTTCGTGTGTTTTTCTTAGGTGATTTTAAAATAAATAAAAAATAAGTATTCAGTATTTATTCTTCAATAATCTATTGTCCTGAATGATTTACAATGTCTTCTCAACGTTTAGGCAAATTTTTAATTCCTTGCTCAAAAAATTTTGTTGTTCTTGGAGCCAAAATACGCGTCGATATCCCTTTCTATGGCTTCTTTTGAGGTGTAGTTCTTATTACTTAAATGGGACTGAAGTAGCCCGCGGAAAAGTTGATAATCGCAAGGTGCAATATCCGGAGAGTATGGTGGATGCGGCATTAGCTTCCATCCGAGCTCGTTCAGCTTGCCTAAGGTCTGTCTTGCGGTATGCGGACTTGCGTTATCGTGGTGAAACAAAACTTTGCGTCTATTGACTAAAGACGGTCGATTTTTCTCTAGTACTTCACTCAGTTTGGATAGTTGATGGCAATAATAATCAGCTGTGATTGTCTGGTTTGGTTCCAGCAGATCAAAATAAATGATACCGGCCATATCCCACCAAATAGACAGAAGAATCTTCTTGGGGTGAAGGCCATCTCTGGACGTTGTTCTGGAGTTTCGTCTTTTTCTAACCACTAAAGGTAAAGGACCCATTTTTCGTCCCCAGTAACAAGACGGTTCAAAAAGCTCTCATTCTCAAGCCGCTGCAGCAGCTGAGAACACACATTCACCCTCTGCTGAAGGTTTGCGACAGAAAGTTTATGCGAAATCCTTTTTCCAAGCTTTGAAACATTGCCCAATTGAACCAAGTGTCTGTAAACTGTTCCTTGCGATGAATTTAACCTTCCAGCCATCATATCGACTGTCAAACTTGGCTCAGCTTCCACGAGTTCCAGCAAGGAGTCGCAGTTAAAGACTTCAGGATGAAGAGAGCGTGGGGCATCCGGTATTCGTTTTTTGTACTCAAAAAGCGCCTACTGCGAAACTATTGAAAAAATAACGCACGAAGTTATGGACTGACCTGATATATATGTATGGATGTACTACTTGAAAAACGCAACAACAAAAGATAGACAACTTGAACGATATGAAATGAAGAAAGCAAAAAAAAAAAAATGCTAAAAGCTGAAAAGCCATTTTCACACTCAAAAGAAGAAGAAAAAGCCTTAGAACGACAACTATCAAATGGTGTTATCCTTTTCCGTTTTTCTTTTGTTGTTTGTCTCTCCATTTTTTTTTTATTTTGTGCCCCCAAATGACAAAAGGAGTTAAACTAGTCGCGCAACAACAACAAAAGCAAATAAAATAAATAAAAATGGCAGAAGTGCTCAAAACAAATGTGTCCTTTTTCCTCCACAATAGCAAGAGCAACAGCACCCAGTAGCATAAGCATCAGTATCAGTAGTAACAATAACAACAAATGATTTTGGTAATTGGAAAACTTAATTTTCATATTATTTTCAACTCGATGCGGTACGATGTGAAGCAGTGCGGTGTGACTGTCATCTCTGCAGCCATTTCTTGTCACTTTTTCGTAACCTTTATATCACAACTTCTATCTTTGTTCGTCATTCTTTTGCTAATTATAAAAATTAATAACAATAAAACAAAGAAGAGCCGAATGACAAAAAAGTAGAAGCAGAAGAAAGATAGATTAAAACAATAATAGCAATAAAAGCAAAGAATAACAGAGCAATGTTGCACAATCTGTTCGTTGTGGCGCTGCTTTCCTTTGAAAATAATTGCACGCCATTGGTGTCATTCAATTTGATATGAGAAGTTTTCTGTTAGCATGATAGCTTCTTTCTTATTGTGTATATGATGGTACTCGTCTATATTCGCGCATAGAATAGCAAATAATGTATCAAAACTTATTCAATAGAGCTTCCGTGCATCAGACTATCTCGCGTAACGAAATTTATAGAAAATTTATTGTCAAAAAGTCGTGTGATAATTTGATTTTGAATAAAACGCAAACGGTTCGGAATTTTTCCAAATATTTTATATCGTTCGAAAGGCCACACAATAGGATTATTATGGTAAACGCGACTATTCCGTAGATATCTCACTCTTTCGGCCATATTATTGATGACATTTTGCAGTATAACAATCTGCAGTACGTTTTTCAAGTCTGGAATCGTCTTCGAATCATTCAAATACACATTATCCTTCATGTAACCCCACAGAAAAAAGTCTAACGGCGTCAAATCGAATGATCTGGGCGGCTAAGTCACATCACCGCGTCAAGAAATTACACGATTCGGGAATTTGAGACACAAAAAGTCCAAATTGACGCGAGTTGTGTGTGGTGCAGAGCCGTTCTGTTGAAACCACTTATCGTCCAGACCCTGAGCTTCAATCTCCGACACAAAATAGTCCTTCAGCATAGTGTGGTACCGCTTAGAATTGAAATTGTTGGTGTTTCCGTCCTCATCTTCGCAAAAAATACGGCCCGATGATGCCTCCGACCCATAAAACGCAGTGACTCGCGGTGGATGCATTAGCTTCTCAACAATGACATAAAAAAAAAAAAAAATAAATATGTGGCACTTAAAGCCCCAAAGGGCTCATTGGCCGAGCTTCTCTTCCATTACTGTTGTGCGTCTTAAATTTTGGACAGTATTAGAATGGACCTACTTATTTTAGCCGGTTCCGAACGGCAGAACACTTGTGACATCACTTTTTCTAAGCTTTGTCACAGAGTTCTTTTTAGAAGCTTTTTCATGGCAAGTTGTTACTGTCGGAAGAATTGCCAATTGCTTGCCGACAGGTGGGTACCGTTCGAAAGAAAAATCTTTTCGATATTAAATTTGTTATGCATCAGCGGGGTATTGAACCACGACCTACAGATCAGAAGGCGAACACACTAACCACTGAGCTACGGCACCCACAATGACATCATTGTCATTTATTTTTCGAGCCCGATTTCCGAGCCACAAATACGGCAGTTTTGCTTGTTAACATAGTCGCCGAGGTTGAAATGAGCCTCATCCGAAAAGAAAAGAAAAATCATCATCCTCAGCAATCATTTGCAGGGCCCCATCAGCGATTGTACGGCGTTGTGCATGGTCACGCGGCAACAGCTGTTGCGTCATTTAGACTTTATATGGGTGTAACTTCAAGTCCAAGCGCAAAATTCGATGCATGGAGTTCGTGGAAACGGCCAATTGTTGCGAACGATGGCGAATAGACATTCCGGGGGACTCGACGACACTTTAACTTACGGCAGCAATAATCTCAGCACTGCGTGCATTCCGCACTCTGGTTGGATTCGGAACATCCAGTACGGACCAAGTTTGATAAATAATTTATTCACAATGTTGCGCAAAATTGTTTCACTAATGTGGTGATTGGAACCCCATTTTTTTTTTTTTTTGTGATTCAATCGTAGCGTCACCATCATCTACTATGAGCTACTCCCCTACGGCCAAACTTTTAATTCGGACATGTGCTGTCAACAATTGGAACGTCTGAAGGAAGCAATCGCCCAGAAGCGGCCAACTTTGGCCAATAGGGGATGAATTGTGTTCCACCAGGACAACGCCAGGCCACACACATCGATAGTGACTCGCCAGAAGCTCCGAGAGCTTGGTTGAGAGGTTCTTATGTATCCACCTTATAGTCCGGACCAAGAGAAGCTTGTGAAAATCAACTGACCCTGTTTTTTGCCAATAGGAAAGAGGGTTTCTATGAGAGTAGCATTATGAAACAAAAAGTTATCAAACAAAACGGTGCATATTTTACCTAAATCGGATCATTCTAACTATGCTAAATAAAACCTTCAATTTAATGCAAAAATAATGGATTTCTTTTCACTAGACCTAATATTTGTTCAGTCC
The DNA here is from genome assembly GCA_963854835.1 of Megamerina dolium. Classification (NCBI taxonomy): domain Eukaryota; kingdom Metazoa; phylum Arthropoda; class Insecta; order Diptera; family Megamerinidae; genus Megamerina; species Megamerina dolium. The sequence goes on from OY978529.1 coordinate 3,632,653, forward strand.
GACTCAGTCCATTTTCAAATATACATAATTATAGGTAAATGGTTGCTCAATTGTCAATTTTTAATTGCATCCCTCAAAAGGAAATCCATTGGTGGTCAATCGCAGTTTCACCGAAGTCAAGGGACGTCACAAATTTGATGTTTACAGATTGTCGAATCAATAATGTGACACATTCTTCACTTAAAATCAAAAGCAGCACATTATCTCATAACAACTTCGTTACGGTTGCGACAGGGGCTCCACCACTACCACATTTGATTTATATGTATGATTTTCATATATATTTTTGCTACTAGAAAAATTGCAAAACAACAAAATATAATCGTTATTATTAAGTATCATCCTATATCAACAAACAACTATACATTATATTCGAAATTAGTGATATCATAAAATAGCTTGGGAAAAAAAAACTCATAATCCATGAACTTTGATGCTCATATGTATATTGTTTGGTGTATTTTAGTTGGAAAATGAAAAAATCACTAAAGCATCATTGTTAGAACATCATCATGTCAGCAGCAGCAGCAGCAGCAGCAATTGTAGACGACCAAACATAACAACATATTGCTGCTACTCATCAATAATATTGAAAGAGAAAAATATGCATCGTATACATCGTATTGAAGCAGCATTGAACGGAATTAAGTCTCAAGTGATGAACAAACGCAAAAGAAGAAGAAGAAGAAGAAGAAGAAGCAATGAAATCAAAAAATTATACAACAAGCAATACTACTATAGAATTGTACAACAATATTCTACCATAATTTCTGCGAAGGCTGTATGATATATACCTAGCCTCGGTAAGAACTGGGTTTAGCAAATGCTTTCAATGAGAATTGGCAATAGCAAATGCTTTCAATGAATTTTATTTTATTTGGAATGGAAATGTAATCTTATTACTCCGATAAAGTATAATGGACAAATTGCTCCGTCTGACCGATATCCATATATATTGTCGGAGCTGTCAGTTAGCTGCTTTTTCTGTATGTTTCAAAGTGGCATTTTTGAAACACAGTTCTGTTCCGTCTGTTCACAAATTAGTAAGCTATCCAACTTGAAACTTGGTACATATGATTATATTTCCCAATCAATGCACTATTTTGAGAACACACTCATTCGGATAAAAAAAACGTCTACCTTCCATACAAAAGTATGTTTTCAAATGTATGATTTCACACTTTATGCACGAAAATATAAAGTTATAAAGCTGAAATTTGGTGCATACAATTATATTTTGTAGTTAATAGGTTCTCTTATGAATAAGCTTAATCGGTTGAAAACTACACCTACCTCCCATACAAAAGTATGTTTTCAAATGTATGATTTTACACTTTATGCACGAAAATATAAAGTTATAATGCTTAAACTTGGTGCATACCATTATATTTTGTAGTTAATAGGTTCTCTTAAGAATAAGCTTAATCGGTTGAAAACTACACCTACCTCCCATACAAAAGTATGTTTTCAAATGTATGATTTCACACTTTATGCACGAAAATATAAAGTTATAAAGCTGAAATTTGGTGCATACCATTATATTTTGTAGTTAATAGGTTGTTTTAAGAATGGACTTAATCGGTTGAAAACTACACCTACCTCCCATACAAAAGTATGTTTTCAAATGTATGATTTCACACTTTATGCACGAAAATATAAAATTATTTGTTTGAAACTTGCCATATATGATTCCATTCTCAAATGAATGATCGAGATTAAAAATGAGGCAAATCGGATGAAAATTACAGCTACTTTGCATACAAAAGTATGCTTCCATGTGTATCTTTTCACACTTTTCACCCAAAAATATAAAGCTATTTCGTTGAAATTTGGTACATATGATTAAATTAAGTAAATAATGAACGTGTGCAAAAATAGATGGAATCGGATGAAAATCATGCCTACTTCACATACAAATGTCAGCTTTCGTATGAATGTTTTCACAGTTTTCGCAACTTATAAGATGTTTTCTTACGTTCAAGGCTATGTATATATCATACAGCTATAATATTACCAACTACTACTACTACTATCTACTACAAATAGCTGTTAGTGTTATGTACTATGTACTTGTATAGAGCATTGTGACGTCAACAGAGCATTAAGTAGTAGCAACATGCAGCGCTCGACCATTAAAATGAATTGCATTGCCACTTAATGCCAACAACAACAAAAACAACAACAACATGTCGAAATTTCGTACTATCGCACTCAATTGATGATGACTCTGATGATGATGATGATGATGATGATGATGACGATGATATACACAAACACAACAATCACATAAACATAGAAGAAAGCAAATACTCCAAAGGAAATGATGAAGCTAAACAACATTTTTGATCACGAAGAAGCAGAAGAAGAAGAAGAAGCATAAAATATAGAAACTAAGTTGAAGAATATAAAATCCGTAACTTTTCTATATATTCAACGAAAGTACAAACATACATTTTAATGTTCGCATATAGTAGTAGTAGTAGTAGTAGTAGTAGTAGTAGTAGTAGTAGTGGTAGAGTTACTCGTAGTTGTATAAGCCATTTCAATAAAAATGAATTGCTACACGCTTGTATTGATGCCAACATGGATGTAGTGGCAGCAGCAGAAGGAATTACAACAACAATATGAGTAATAATAATGACAGCGAACAGAAGCTACATATTGTTGCCACTGATATTATTCCACTAGCATCACCACTACATATTGCTATTGCTACCATATAATAGTGCATCGTATATGCTTTACTATTGCACAATAGTCCAACAAACCGGAAGTACTACATACATAAACACATATATACTATATTTATATGTATATATCTGAGTAAGTCAATTACTTTTGAAATTCTAAAGAAGCCATAAAGGATGATGGAGAAGTATTCGCATATATAAATATGGTATGTATGTAGTACAGTGTAGAAAAATTGTATTTTCCTTGGTTTTTGTGAGTTCATCTTACACAAATTTCATGCAACACTAACATTGGTTAGTGCAAAAAAAATAAAAAATAAAAACAACCAACAACCAGTCAACCAGTCAGCAGCCATCATCAACTTCATCGACATCAACATGACAATAATTTTAAATGTGCATTAAAATAAATTTATTCCATGCATCCATTGATGGTTTCTTTCTTTATATATTTCTCTCTCACTCACTCCCGCTCTATCTCTTTTCATTTTACTTCACATTTTCACTGTACTTTATTTTAATGTTGTTGTCTTGTTTGTTGAAAATGTAGCATAAAACTTAGTTATACACTAGTGGCTCGTTGTTACGTTGAGCGTCTTTCGAAAAGATGTTTTATTTCGAAAAAAAAAAAAAAAATAACTTTGATAATGTCTTTACACATTTCGAATCTCAATGAAATCTTTTTTCTTTTACTTCTTATTGATATCGGAGTCTCATGAGAAAACCCCGTCCATACATGTGGTGGCCTGTCAATAAGACACTGACCCGTAATGACAAGCAACATTGATGTCTTCTTCTTCTTCTTCTTCTTATGTGGCCATAACAACCGATGATCGATTTAGGCCGAACATATAATGCGGCGTCAGTCTTCTCTGTTCTTCGCTTGCCAGCGTCAATTGGATATTCCAAGCGCCACCAGGTTACCCATCCCTTGGTCCTTTCAACGGAGGTTTGGTCTTCCTCTTCTTCTGCGTCCTCCAGCGGATGTCGAATTAAATACCCTCTTCGCTGGAGCGTCTTCTTCACACTTGGTCCTTCCAACGGAGGTTTGGTCCTCCTCTTTTTCTGCGTCCTCCAGCGGGTGCCGTATTAAATACCCTCTTCGCTGGAGCGCCTTCTTCCATTCGCTCGACATGACCTAGCCGACGCAGCAGCTGGATTTTGATACGCCTTAGTATGTCAATGTCAGCAGCAGCAGTATGTCAATGTCAGCGTATAGCGCATACAGAAAGTCTAGTGTGTCGAAAACAGATCAGAGAAGCATATGAGTCAATAATATTTGAAAAGTTCAACCAATTTCTCATAGGTTTCATTTCATAGCATTATGAAGTATGAAATTACTCAGTGGTTAATGTGTTGGGCTGAAGCATAACAAATTTAATATCGAAAAGTTTTTATTTCGAACGGTACCTACTTGTCGGCAAGCAATTTGCAATTCTTCCGGCAGTAATAACTTGCCATGGAAAAGCTTATTCAAGAACTCTGTGACAAAGCTCAGAAAAAGTGATGTCACAAGGGTTTCGCGAAAGTCACCAATAAGAGTGGACGTCTTTCTTTCGATTTTTAGAAAAAAAAAAAAAAAAAAAAAACAAATAAAATAATATCGTTTGCAAACAATTTGTTTATAATATGAGTGTTCAGCGCTCTCCTCCCCGGCAACGGCAATCGCCTATTAATGTGTGTGTAAACAATAATTTGCAATCACCCGCGCAAACCCCCGCGATAAGTGCATTATCAAATAAAACAGTTGATACACACTGCACAAGTGAAAGTAACAGTGCAAATCTTTTGCCTGCACATATTAAAAATTCATCAAATTTTGCAACAACAATAAATACAGACAAAAAAAATAATTTGTTCTATCGTGATATACTATCTCCCTCTATACCGTGGAGTGTACAATGTGCTTCTCCTGCTGTAACACCAACAGCTACAACATCAAAGCAATCAAATAACGGCACTTCTACTGAAGTGCATGACCCAGTAGTTAAAGCAACTAGTGCGATGACTAATAAAGAACCAGTTGCTGTTCAAACTGGTATTGATCGCTACATTACTGTAGTAAAGCGAAAGAGAAGTCCGCAAAATTCAAAACAAATGAATTCAACAAAAATTCAAAAACAGAACACTGTCCCTATTAGTTCGGAAAATAGATACGCTCTGCTTTCAGGTGATGAAAGTGACGAAAATATTATCTCCAAGAAAAATTTCAAACCCCCACCCATTTTCTTGAGAGAACGCAACTCAGATAAGTTGATTTCTAGAATTACAAGTCTTATAGGACCAAAGAATTTCCATGTTGTTCCTATTCGCAAAGGCCAAATTGAGGAAACAAAAGTGCAAATCTACAGCGAAACTCATTATCGCAAAGTAATAGCGGAATTTGATGCTGTAAAAAAGAATTACTACACATATCAGCTAAAAAGTAGTAAGGGCTTAATCGTTGTACTCAAAGGCGTCGAACCCAACGTTGATATTAACGAAATCAAACTTGCCCTTCAGGAAGAAGGGTTTCAAGCCAAAACAGTATTCAACATTCTCAACAAGAGCAATATACCTCAACCGTTATATCGTATTGAGCTTCAGCCTGAAACAAAACCCCTAAAAAAAGGTGAGGTACACCCCATATATAAAATTCGATATTTATTGCATCGCAAAATCACAATCGAAGAACCCCATAAGAGAACTGGACCTCCTCAGTGCAGCAACTGCCAAGAATATGGACATACTAAGACATATTGTACCCTGCCAGCTGTTTGTGTGATTTGTGGAGATCTCCATAAATCAAACATATGCCCAAAATCTAAAGACGATGCTAGCATGAAAAAATGCAGCAATTGTGGAGGTAATCACACTGCAAATTATAGAGGTTGTCCAGTATATGCAACCCTAAAGCTAAATTTCTCCGCTAACAATCAACCTCTAAAACCAGTTGAGCAAACTCAGATAGCCAACTCAAGTAAGAGACAAAATATTGATGCAACACAATTCTTCTCTGCAATCCCAAACAAGAATCAAACCAATTCATACGCTAGCGTGTTAAAACAAAACCTACACCAACAAAGTAACGTAAATAATGAGCAGAAACACTCACTGCCAACCCAACAGCCAAGTACTCTTGAACATTTGCTTCAAACATTAATTCAGAATATGAACCAATTCATGAACTCAATGCAAACAATGATGCAAGAAATGATGAAAAATCAATCGATGTTACTCCAAACATTGCTATCCAGACCATGAGTTGTCTCAAGATATGCCACTGGAACGCCAACGGCTTAAGCCAGCACCGTTTGGAGCTAATTCAATTCCTTGAATCCAACCAGATCGACATAATGATGATATCTGAGACCCATTTCACTGACAAAAATTGCTACCAAATACCATATTACAAACTGTACACTACAAATCATCCGCATGGTAAGGCACGCGGTTGAACTGCCATATTGATAAAAAGCAGAATAAAACATCATGTTCTCGAAGATTTCAGTAGCGTCTACTTGCAAGCAACATCTATATGTCTGGAAGAATACATCTCTAAGCTAGTAATATCTGCGATATACTGTCCCCCAAGATACAGTATTACCGAACAACAATATAAAGAATTTTTCTCAACTCTTGGTAGCAAATTCTTGGTTGCTGGCGATTTCAACGCCAAACACACTCACTGGGGCTCCCGCTTAATAACTCCAAAAGGCAGAAGACTATGTTCAATCATCACTAACCATGGCTACGATGTTATTTCAAATGGTCAACCGACATATTGGCCGACGGACAAGAGGAAAATACCCGATCTCATAGACTTTGGAGTCGCCAAAGGTTTGCAGATGGAAAATATCTCCACAGAGTGTAATTATGATCTATCATCTGACCACTCACCCACGGTAATATCTATAAAATCACCAAGCCCCCAAGGCAATTGCGTTAGAAAGAAAATAGACTGGTTAAAATTCAAGAAATATATAAATTCCCATCTTCCTCTGAGTACTGTATTAAGAAATGGACACGATGTAGACTCAGCACTCGAAAAATTCAACCAGCTACTCTCATTAGCTCTCAGCTCAGCCACCTGCACAAAGGGATGCAAGCAATCAAAATATAGCCAATACACACCAGCAGACATTGAATTGCTAGTAAGACAGAAAAGAAGACTCCGAAGACAATGGCAAGAATTCAGATCACCGAATCTGAAAACACAGCTACAGCACTGCACTCGAAAGTTAAAGCAAGCCTTGAAAAATAAAAACAACAAAGAGTTAGAAGAGCACATAGCGAAATTAACACCTGGTGAAGCGTCAGACTACTCTTTGTGGAAATCAGCAAAAAAATCAAATCGGCCAATTCTCACTGATTCCCCCATCCGTTTGAGTGACGGTAATTGGGCTAGAAGCAACTGTGAGAAGGGTTTGGCTTTTGCAAACCACCTAAAAAGTGTGTTTACACCCAATCCACCTTCTTCACAGTCCTCATTACCAAAATTAACTTCTCAACCTTGCTCAATAACGCTCAAAATTAAAAAAAAGGACATATTCAAAGCAATTTATAAAGATTTAAACCCAAAAAAATCACCTGGTCCAGATAAAATTACCGGTAAAATGATAAAAGAGCTACCTCCGGCTTCAGTAATTCATCTGATGCACATTTTCAATGCTATCCTTCGTATTAAACACTATCCCAAATGCTGGAAAACTTCAAAAATTATTATGATAGCAAAACCAGGAAAAGACCCTACAAAAGTTGCATCGTACAGACCTATCAGCCTCCTGCCTCTACTTTCTAAAGTATTCGAAAAGCTACTTGTCATGAATATAACTCCATTTATTAATCTCAACCAACTGATTCCTCAACATCAGTTTGGATTTAGAAAACAGCACGGCACAATAGAACAAGTCCACCGCATTGTAACTCTGATAAGGAACACTTTTGAAGAAAAAAAGTATTGCTCAGCTGTCTTTCTTGATATCACTCAAGCTTTCGATAAAGTATGGCACGATGGCCTTATTTACAAACTCAAACTATTACTGCCTGCAAATGTCTCCTCATTGCTTAGTAGCTACCTCACGAAAAGACAATTTCTCGTACATCACAAGGATTACACAACAAATCCATTGGATATTCACGCTGGCGTTCCTCAAGGAAGCGTTTTGGGTCCCTTACTGTATCTCTTATACACTTCAGATATGCCCAACAATAACTATACATTCATATCGACCTTTGCTGATGATACGGCAATATTGTGCTCTCGCTCTAACCCCATAGAAGCTACTAAACTCCTGCAGACTCATGTCGATTCTCTCGAAATCTGGCTAGCAAAATGGCGTATAAAAGTCAATGAATCAAAGAGCGTACATGTAACCTTCACGCTAAGGCTAGATACATGTCCCCCTCTTAAAATTAATGGCCAATCAGTTCCACAATGTTCCTCAACAAAGTACTTGGGTATTCACCTCGACAGAAGGCTGACATGGAAAAATCACATAGAGGCAAAGAAAACTCAGATCAAGCTTAAAATGAATCAGTTATGGTGGCTGTTACACAAAAGATCAAAGTTGAATCTTGAATACAAAGTGCTATTATATAAAGCAATCCTGAAACCAATCTGGACTTATGGTATTCAGTTTTGGGGCACCGCATCTCCCTCTAATATCGAAAAATTGCAGCGAATACAATCCAAGTGTCTGCGAATTATTGTAAACGCGCCTTGGTATATGAGGAACGTTAACATCCATCGAGATTTAAATGTATCCACAATTTCTGAGGAAGTTGCAATGTACTGCAGAAGTTACATTCAAAAATTACACAATCATCCGAATCCCCTTGCTAGGCAATTGTTGCTGAGCAAGGGGCATCGTCGATTAAAAAGAAAAGACACACTGAATATGCTGTAAAATTGCTACATCTCGCGACTCACCAAATTGTGATGGAACGTAGGGGATATCACATAGTTTTATTTAGTTTGTAAGATTTGAATACTTATTGTTAGTTTCTCGTATTTAAGAAAGATTCAATAAAAAAAATAAGCTAACAAAAAAAAAAAAAAAACAAGGGTTCTGTCCTTCGGAAACGGCTAAAATAAGTAGGTACCCTCTAATACTGGCCAAAATTTAACACGCACTGCAGTAATAAAATAGAAGCTCGGCCATAGAGCCCTTCGGGGCTTTAAGTGCCACATATTTATTATTTTTCAATTTTGTATTTTTTACGTGGTACTTAAAGAGTATTGAAAGGGTCCAACTTATATTAGTCTATTTCGAATGACAGAGCTTTTGTATCAATACTTTTTTTTTAGCTTTGTCAGAGAGCTCTTTCAAAAGCTTTTCAATAGAAGTGTTTATTATCGGAAGAAATATGAAAGAACGAATTTTTGTCGTTCTGAAAAAGATTATTTGCTGCACAAAAAGACAAATCGGCAACTTTTTTTCACAGCAGGTAAACGTTGTACTCATTGGTGAGCCCCGGCAATCCCATGTTAAACAGCTTAGATCTTTAAATAAGACGTGAAACAGCGTTTGCCTGGTCTAGAAGTTTAGATATCCGAACCTCAGATATTTAATTGCGGCCAAAGAAAGCTATATTATTATTATTATTATTATTATTATTATTATTATTATTATTATTATTATTGGGCATATAGAGGGCGGTCCCAGAACTACCCGACCCGACATATGGCTGCAGTAATTTGAAAAAAAAAATCACTTTGGTGAACCTTATAAAATATATGTTTTAATTTTTAAAGCGCCACGTTGTTTAGTATTTTTTTGGAGCCATCGAAAGTAAACGACCTTAGTGAATTTCTAAACATGGAAAAAATTGGTCATTATGTAATTCAAACTTTCATTTGAAAGATCTCAGTTCAACGAATATTAAAGCCGAACTAGATTCTACTCTAGGGGAGTCTGCTACTTTGTTTACGACCATAAAATATTGGGTGGCAGAGTTTAAACGAGGTCGTACGAGCTGCCAAGACAAACACTGTAGTGGTCGACCAATTGAGGTGACCACGACAGAAACGGTTAAGAAAATCCACAAAATCGCCGGCTGAAGGTGCGTGAGCTAGGTGAAATTACAGGCAAAAGTGATCTACATCGTATATTGACCGAAAATTTGAAGATGAAAATGCTGTGTGCAAGATGGGTGCACGTTTGTTCACAATAGAACAAAAACAACATCGGGAAAATGTTTCTAAAGAGTTTTGGGCGACGTTTCACAGTAATAAAGCCGAGTTTTTGCGTCGATTCGTAACCATGGATGAGACATGGGCGCACCATTTCACACCTGAGACAAAAGAGCAGTCAAAACAGTGGACTGAAAGGGGAGAATCGTGTCCAAAGAAGACGAAGACAATTTCATCTGCAAGCAAGGTTATGGCGTCTGTTTTTTGGGATGCACGTGGGATAATTTTTATTGATTATCTTCAAAAAGGAAAAACAATCAACGGCGAGTATTATGCTAATTTGTTGCAGCGTTTAAGTGATGAAATTAAAGAAAAAAGGCTGGGAAAAGTGTATAGAGCTAAAAGTATATAGAGCCAATTTGTTGTTTTCTTTGTTAGGTCGGGTAGTTCTGGGACCGCACTCGTACATTCATGAAATAAAAGAAAGAAAAAAGGAACAATACAATTTGAGAAAAACTGCATAATAAATTAATTGTCCTTCTTCATTACACATGCATATAAGTATTGTATATGCATGTAAATAATTGTAAACACAATAATAAACAAGAATTACAAGAGATAATAACACACACAGAGAGAGAGAGAGAGAGAGAGATAGAGAGTGAGAGACAGAAAACAAGTACCTAAGCAAAAAAAAAAAAAGAAAAATTGTAGTATGATTATTATTCTAATGACCATAGCCGGAAGGATATCATACGTTTCAATTTGTTTGTTCTTTTGGGGAATTTTCTTTTCAATTACAATTCTTTTCTATTTTGTATATCTTTTTATTTTTTTGTTTTCTTCATTTTACTCTGCATCTCAATGCCCAAGAAGAAGAAGAAGAGCAGAAACATTCATCGGCATTGTTGTAACTACATAAACACAATAATGAATGCAAGATTGCATTTTTGTCATTATTATCTGTTGTTGCTGTTGCTGTTGCTATTGTAGATCCTTAAGCCATAGCAGTGTATGAGTACGAGTATGTGATTTGTGTAAATGCATTGCATATTTTGTGGTCAAAATTCACCCACCCACATACAACAATACTTGGGTTGTTTACTGCAAGCACACATATACGTATGGAAATATGCATGCATGTCCTGCAAGAATGTCCTGTTTTTTGTAGTTAATGAGTTATTTTATATTTATTTCTTTAATAGATGCATGCATGTATTGTACATTGTTTTTAATCAACATGTTAAGAGGAATTTTTTAATTTTGTACGCGGTTTGTAATACACACCCATACTACATTACACCACCGCCACCACCACCATCATATTACGTGTATATCTGCCTCTTGTATTTATGCATATGCATTAAGGATAAGAATATGTACGTATGCTTTGTAAACTATTTTTTCTAATAACAATAAGAACAACAAATTGAATGACATTTTAATGGAAACCTTATAGCGAAAAATAAACCAGCAACATATGTGGCAGGCAGCAATAATGAAAAATACTATAAATGTGTGAATATATATGTGCTTATAAGCGAAAAAGAAATTTGGAAAGCTATGCTTCGGTAATACTGAAGCTCACATCCCCTTACTATGATAGATAGGCAGACTCACGAACAAAAAACAAATAATTTTTATGCTAGAGGTAGGCGTTCTTCTCATTCGATAGCGTCCCTCTTCAAACATATTCGCTTGTGCCGATGTTTATTCTTATAGCTTTATATTTTCGTGCGCAAAATGCACTCGAGAGCAGAGTTTTGTATGAAAGGTAGGCGCAGTTTCCATCTGTTTCCGCCCATTTTCGAACTCATCCAGTTCTTATCAACAGTAATCGAATGTATCAAGTTTCACCTTGAGAAGTTTATATTTTCAAGGGTAAACTGTGAAATCACTGCGCATAAATCTTGGAGAAGATCCGGCACACACGATATATTTGTTGATTATCAAGCCGCTTTCGACAGCCCCTCTATGTACACAACCATGTCTAAATTCGGTATTCCTGCGAAGCTCATTCATCTTTGCAGAATGGCACTGTATAGCTCCCGTTGTACAGGGAAAATTGGGCAAGAACTCTCCCTGTCTCCTGTCTCCCGACAAAGTGATTCATTATCGTGCGATTCTTTAATCTTATTATGGAGAAAATAATACGAGCTGCTGACTTACGACATAATGGCACAATCTTCAACAAAAGTGTCATGAAGCTGACGTGTGCCGATGATATTGACATAAACAGCATGAATACGCGAGCAGTCAGAGCGGCATTCTCAGCGTTGGAAAGAGCGTCGCGCCAAATGGGTCTTACGGTGAACGAGGGCAATACGAAGTATCTAGTGTCAACAAACAAAGAGTCCCGTCGTCTTGGACAGCACGTCACTGTTGACAACTACGCTTTTGAAGTAGTAAGGGACTTTGTTTATCTTGGAACCAGCATTAACAGCAGTTATAACGTCAGCCTGGAGATATTGCGAAGGATCACTCTTGCAAACAGGTGCTACTTTGGGCTAAGTAAGCAATTGAGAAGTCAAGCTCTCTCTCGAAGAACGAAAACTACACTCTACAAGTCTCTCATCATGCCTGTCCTAACATATGGCGCTGAAGCCTGGACAATTTCCACCTCGGATGAGCGAATGTTTGGAGTTTTCGAGAGAAAAGTCCTACGCAAGATCTTTGAACGAATTTGCATTGGTGGCGAGTACCGCATAAGGTACAACCATGAGCTGTACGAGCTGTATGCCGACATTGACATAGTAAAGCGCATCAAAATCCAGCGGCTGCGTTGGCTAGGTCATGTCGAGCGAATGGAAGAACACGCTCCAGCTAAGAAGGTGTTATATTCGGAGCCCGCTGGAGGACGACGCAGAAGAGGAAGACCTAACGTCCGGTGGAAAGATCAAGTACTGGAGAACCTGACGGCGCTTGGAATTTCTAACTGGCGCCAGCTAGCGAAGAACAGAGATGGTTGGCCTTTTGCTCGTCCTCAAGCCCCTAATTTTCTTTGGTGATAATAATCTTATGTATCAATTTCCACCTCAATGGTTATAAGGACAATAAACGCAGTTATCGTGCAGTCAGGCAGCAGACATGACTCAGATCAGATTCAGATTGTGGTTCTGATCAATAATATAATAAATATACTTTTCTATGGTGATTCCACCAGAACCTGACGGCGCTTGGAATTTCTAACTGGCGCCAGCTATCGAAGAACAGAGATGGCTGACGAAGCATGTTATTTTCGGCCTAAATCGATATTCGGTTGTTATGGCCACATAAGTAGTAGTATACTTTTCTATATCTGCCACCTCTCTTCGTGGTTGTTATAGATGGAAGCACAAATTCAATATACCTCTAATCCTGAGTGTGGGGTATAAAAACTGTGTGAATTCATATTTATTATGAATTTTGACTTAATTGTTCTAGAGTAGGATCATTTTTTTAGAATATTTTAACTCAGTAGCGCAATTTTTCCACCCGCATTTTGGCTTCAAAAGTTAAACAGTTCTATAAAAAAATATATTTCGAAGGAAGTGTAACTAAAATGGGCGTAAACCACTTTTTATGAATTCAAGTTTTTACTTACTTTGTCGAATAAGTCTTTTCACAAGTATCACATGGATATCTACGTCGACCTCCTCCATCTATAATTGTTGCGCTTGCCGTTGTCGTGTCCTTTGCTGTGCTCTCGTCACCTGTTTCTTCCTGAGAATGTATATTATGTATATGATCCTTCAGATTATGAGGTTGTGTAAATTTTGATTTACAATATTTACACTCGAATAATCTCTCATCAGTATGTTTATATAAATGATAGCGCAATGAACGCTTACGAAAACTCTTCGCGCATATTGGACATGGTAGAGTTGCATTTTTACTCGCTAAACTACTCGTACCATGGGTATGAAAGAGACGATGGTAGATAAGTTCAGCTTGATAGGAGGCGCTAAAACGAGATGGAATAATAAGAGTACATAAGATTTTTGGAATCGTGTAAAAAATTTATTTTACACGATCGATTTTGTTGACTGTCATTTTCTTCTATTACGAATTCAATTCGAGAACAATACTATTACTCACCTAAAATTACATTCATTGCAAGGCCATGTTTTAGTATCGACAATGACAGATGCAGTGACCATTTCATTTGGGTCGATTGAAGTTTCGTTGGTATTACTTTTCGTAGACCCTTGCGCTACTATCACTTGTGGTTGACATACGCGCGAGTGCCGTCCTAATGATTGTGGCAATGCAAACGTTTCACCACAACAATGACATACATGACGCATTTGTGGATGCTTTGCATCACGATGCAATTTAAGTTCTTCCATCGATGTCAGCACATCACCACAGTCTTTACATTTGAATGAGGTCACCTTGGAACATCGTTGTGGACGCTGCTTCTTTTTTTGCAATGTGTGGTACATTGTAGACTGTTCTGAGATTTTTGGGTCGTTATTCGGCATTTTGTTCGTTTCAATTTTATTTTCGAGAACTTTCTTTTTATTGCAACTCAATTTACGATGCATTCGAGCATGTTTACTGGCTTCCCAAAAGGTAAAGGCACTATAAGGGGTAAAAAAAAAAAACAAATGTTTAGAATATGATTTCCATTTGAATTGTAGCTCAATTACTTACACGAAATTGCATATTTTGCATTTTCTCCATTTATCCGAACCCTTACTTTTTTTCAGAGATTTCATTTTCAATGCCCTCAAACGGTCCAGATCTTTCTTCTCCTTGAGCAACAACCCGCTCGCCTCTAATGAACTAGCAGTGCTGGATGTTGCTGCTGCTTGGCGCCTATGCTCCATGGTCTTGCGATGTTGTCTCGCCTGACATGGCGTCCCAAATTCCATTGTACAAATCGCACAATAATATCGCGTCACACTGTGCGCATTTTTCTCATGACGCTGTAGTGTCACCTGCGAGTGAAAATAATCAGCACATATTTGACATTGTACACGATTCTGATATTTATCAGAGACTGTATCAGGCAGCTCCATACCCGGGTGAACTAGACTAATGTGACGGCGTAGTGCAACATTGTAACGAAATGTCGCATGGCATCTGTTGCAACTCAAATCCAGTTTTTTACTAATACAAATCGGAACGGAACGATCTATTGTCAAGATGACTTCCTTGTGCTCGGGTCCAAGCAGATGACGACGCATCTGATTGTTATCTTCGCACTCGTATTGGCAATAGTTACACCAAAATTTACCAGGACCCTCAGAGATGTCCAAATGCGAGGCTGAATTCCAGTGAGCCAAGAAAGTGTCCTCGGTGTTGGCATAAAAACGACAGGGGCGACATTGATATGGTGCCTGCAGGCATATCGAATGTATGTGATCAAATATCATATGTAACGATTTCTCCGGATGGATTCGCATGCGTCGATAATGATAATGTGAGATGAGATGCTTCCCAACATTCTGCCGACGTATGGTATGCTTGCAGAGATCACATTTGATAAATTTTCGCGAACGTAGCCTTTTTGTGGGGCCACCGTTGGGCGAAGTACACACTCTGGGCTGCTCTATACTAGGTTCCTCCAGTAATTCCAGTAGACTCTTACTCAAATCTTCACCTAAACGTAGATCATCCAAAGTGGCTTTCTCTAGCTGTTGTTCCGGCTCGGTGCGCTTATGATGATAATTCGATTTCAGATGCATCTCATAGATCGGCTTACTCTTCAATTTGCGACAACATATATTGCACCAATACTCTTCTGTGGTGGTTTTCGCTAAAGCGACCTCAGATTTGTACTCCAAATGTTGAAGTTTTGTGCCAGGTACCCATTTTCCTTTCGTATGACCATCGGGTGGATGTTGATCATCTGCTGGATCATCCCAAGACGGTGAGAGACGTGCTATTGTAATCGTTGCTGTCGATGGTGTTCCATCTGGTGCCCATTTGCCGCCTGTATGTGTATCTGGCATGCTAAGCATCGATGATTGATTTCGTAACATTGCCAATTTCCATTTATTCTGCGGAGACGTATCATCGATATCAACATGCGGATCATAGTCTTCATCATCGAGGTCGTCATCTTCATCATGATCGTCGTCTGCGCCGTCCTCCAAACCATCTTCTTCGCCGGCATCCTCTATAACATCCTCCACACCATCGTCGACAACATCTACCTCTCCTTCGACTGCTCCTCCGCCTTCAGCTTCCGCCTCAATATCATCTGTTTCGATGACAAGATCTAGATCATCACCACTTGTGATCTCTGGCGAATCACGATCATAATCCATTGGATTATAGACTTCATCGTAGTATTTTTTGCCGACAACTTGCATGAGTGTCGTCTCATTGCTGCATTGACGACTTGTTGAGGCACGTGTATGATGAGCTATCGCCGTTCCCGACGACGACAACGTTGACGTTGTCTTACCACCTGTGTGGGCCTGTGTTGGTACTGACTGTACGCTTTGCAGTTGCAGCGATGAAAAGAAAAGATCGGCATCCAATTCATAAGGAATATCATAGGGATCAGTAAATGTTTTAGTATGTGAAGATTTGCCGCTCGTACTCGGTACATCATCCTCATGACTGGCAGCGGCAGCAGCAGCCGCTGCGGCGGCAACATCGGCTGCAACATTCTTTGACACATACGAGCTGGGTGGTTCCGGTTCGGTAAATGGAAATGCTCCGTCCACTTCCATTATATGAACACTTTTCGGCGTGCTTGTCGTTGTCGTTGTTGTGGTATTATTGGCTGATGATATGCTACTGCTATTACCCATAATCATATGTCGCAGAGGTCTGCGTTTTTGTGATCGACGATTTTTTGCTGTTGCACCTTCGGAAGACGGCTCTATGGCGCGTTGATGATTTGTCACATTGCTACTGTTTCGACCACAATTCATTTTACGATGTTCTATATAATTATCCATACCGATAATGGTAGCACTGCATTTAATACACAGATGTGTATCGTCCATATCGTCGTAATCCATTCTCCAGTTCAATTTAGCTTAGCTTTTATAACAGTGTATTGAGGCAAAGTTGGATTCCTTTATATTTTTTGTAGTTTTCTGACTTCTGCGCTGGCGATGGTGTTATCACTAGACAGATGAAAAGAAAAATATTTTAAAAATCAAGCAGTCAAGGTGAGAGATAGTATAAATTGTTTATTAATAGGGCCAGGTGTGTGTAAGGTTAGTATAAACAAGTGCGAAAGTACAGAAGATTCTGGATAAGACTGAAGACTGGTGCACCAGATAAGGTCTTTCCATTAATCCGAACAAGACCACACTGGTACTGTTCACGAGAAAACGGAAGATGAATGGTCTCAACCTTCCAGCACTGAAAGGTGTGACACTCAAACTCTCCAACGAGGTGAAATACCTAGGTGCAACACTAGATAGGAAACTAACTTGGAAGACACATGTTACACTAAATGTGGATAAAGCATTGAAGGTTTTCCAACAATGCCGAAGAGCCTTTAGAAAAACGTGGGGACTGAAACCTGGCTGTGGTCCTTTGGATTTACATAGCCCCATTATCACATATGCTTCGGTGGTCTAGTGGCGACGGACCATGGATAAGTCCACTATTCTGGAGCTAAACAGGCTACAAAGAAGTGTATGCATAAGCATTACGGGTGCAATGAGTACTACCTCAGGAGATGTCCTTAATGCAATGCTTCCACTGGATCTTAAAATGCAACAGGAGGCAATGAAAGCGATGTGCCGACTATACTCGTATGGTTATTAGCACGAAAACGGAATTTCGGGTCACAGAGAAATCTTCAGAAGCATATCAGAAAAGTATCCACTGCTCTTGGCTCCTAAAGATAATATTAAGCCCATAGTTTCAATCGGGAGAAAATTTGAAGTCAAATTTTCGACTCGTGAACAATGTAGCAATCCAGAGCTCATTCTGAGTAATTTGACAAATATTTTCTACACTGATGGATCCAAAACCGACCAAGGCTCTGGATCCGGATGGTATTTGGAGGAATACGTCAAGTATCATTATGCTATGGGAGAGGTGGCAACTGCTTTCCAAACGGAAATACTTGCTATTCTGAAAGTAGAAGAATGGATAATTGAGAGGAAATGCAGAGGGAAACAGATTGGTGCCTGCAGCGATAACCAAGCTATACTAAAGGCCCTGGAGAACTCAAAACTTACTTCGAAAATTGTTCATCAATGAACACTGTGGTGTCCAAGGTAACGAAATAGCCGATAAATTGGCCAACTGCGGTTCAGCGGATACGCCGCTGGGGCCAGAACCAGTTATCAGAATCAGTTCTACAGGTCTACTGGACCTGGATCAACAATTATGTTAGTAACCTATATAATGACCGTTGGTCCAGCCTTGAAAGCTGCAAAACTGCAAAGTGTTTTGTGATGAGTCCGAACAAAAACTGTCGAAATTTCTTTTGAAACTTGGAAGGAAAGATCTTCGCTTAATGTTTGGAATCATCACAAGACATAATCCTTGGGGTCAAGATATGGCCAACATAAGTATCATTGGAGATTCAATATGTACCAGGTGTACAAGCTTAAATCCGCTGTTTGCTCGTAGATGGCGTTAGTAAGCATATTGAGCTATTATCCTGCATCCTTTTTTTTATGAGCTCAACACCTGTTTACATCAATTAGTAAACATCATCAGTGATTTCATACAACAACATACGCTTTTCCTCGTATAATCATGTCTAGTTTCGTGCCGCTGAGTCGCATCGAATGCTTGTTGAGACAGTGTGCTATCGGCAACCACTTGCAGAGACTGGTTTCAAAGAAGGCTATTTTGACTTGAGTGACAAGAAGAGTGAAAATAGACCCAGAAAAGTTGAGGACCATGATTTGCAGGCTCTTTTGGATGAGGACGACACCCAATCGCAAAAAATGCTTGCCGGGCAGTTAGGTGTTACTCAACAAGTCATTTCCATACGTTTACGAGCCATGGGAAAGGTTCAAAAATTTGGAAAATGGCTACCCCTTGAATTGAACGATAGGCAGATGGAGCAGCTGGCTAGACAAAAAAGAGAGTCGTTCCTGCATCTTGTGGTGATTTGCGATGAAAAGTGGATATATACTTTGAGAATTCTAAACGAAAAAAATCGTGGGTCGATCCCCGCCAACCAGCAACTTCTTCTCCAAGACCAAATCGCTTTGGACGCAAGACGATGCTGTGCATTTGGTGGGATCAGCAGGGTGTCATCTACTACGAGCTGTTGAAACCTGGTGAAACTGTCAATGCTCACCGCTACCACCAACAACTAGTGAAATTACGACGTGCTTTGGATGAAAAAAGGCCTGGTTATGAACAAAGACATGAGAAGCTGATTTTTCTCCATGACAACGCCCTATCGCACACGTCAAAACTGGTCCAAAACTACTTGGACACACTCAATTGGGAGGTGCTACCTCATCCCGCTTATTCACTAGACCTGGCCCCTTCTGACTATCACCTGTTTTCGTCGATGGGTCACGCTCTCGCCGAACAGCACATCGATTCGTATGAAGACGTCGGAAAATGGCTTGACGAGTGATTTGCCTCGAAAAATAAGGAATTCTTTTGGCATGGTATACACAAATTACTCGAGAGATGTGAAAAATGTATACCTAGTGAGGGCAAATACTTTGAATAAATTAATTTTTGGCTTTCTATGAAAAAAAATGTGTTTTTTTTTTTACCTAAAAAAAATGGATTTAAGCTTGTACACCTGGTATATCTTGCTTGGAGGAGGAAGACAGCACAGAGCATTTCCTTTGTGTTTGCCCTGCCTTCACTCGAGCCAGATTTCGCATCTTTGGCTCTGATGTAATGAGAATGGATAAATTCCATTCTCTAGCCCCGGAAGATATATTCAGATTCTTTAAAGAATCTGGAAAATTCTCTCGGGAAGATTAAAATCCCCACCCACCCTTCGCACTTTCCTATATCTTCCCTTTAAATACAATGGGCTTCTTAGCCTGAGTGTTTCAAGTGCGTACCACTGGTGCCACTTGTCTCACCCTCACATCCATCTATCCACATCTCTAACTATATCTCCTCTATCTCGTCAAATAATTATTTTTCAGAATGTTTATCGATCGATATACTTAAGCAAATGATTTTTGAATATTTTTGGACTTAGATTCACCAAGAAAGAAACACTTTTTATATAAAAGTAATCACTTCTTGTACTGTTTTGTACTTAGTATTTATGTAATAGTCGCGTATTTTCAACAATTGCTGTTTTACACATCCACTCACATACATAAACATATTCATAAATATATACAATTAACATATCAAATGTGTATGCACATGAAGGAGGAGACAATTTGACTACTGCTAGCTAGCATATGTATGTATGAACGTATTTACTTGGATATGAAATTGTTATTTGTCGTCATACATATGTATGTTGTTGCTGCCATTATTGTTATTATTGTTGTTGTTGTTGTTGTAGTTGGTATGACAATTGTTTATATTTATATCTACATACACATACCTAAGAGTACTATTACACTTGGATGGAGTAAAAAAGTGGAGGCTGCTAAATATTGGCGGATACTAAAACGTGGCTTGTGTGGTGTTGCTAAATTGGGTGATAACTCCTTTTTAATGGATTTTGCAATACTTCTTTACTTGTTTCTCGGTCTTTTTTTTTCTGTTTTTTTTTGTTTTTTTTTTTGCGACAATTATTGTTGTTCTGATGATGTTGTTGATGATGAAAACAATTGTGATAGTGATGGTGATGCCAATGATGTTTGTCTGATGGTTGAGGCGACTGTTGTGCTTGTTGTTGTTGTTCTTGTTGCTTTTGACGACCATATATGTAAATTACATACAACAGCAGCGGGTGTCACAAATGCAAATAATGACTTGAGTCACAACACATTCATATGAGGATATATGTAGTTGTCGTATAATAACACAAACACCTATGTATATGTAATCGTTCCTACAATTGTAAGCCTTGCATTGTTATCCTGTTTATTATTACTTCTATTATTTTATTATTACTAATTCTTGCATGTTCGATGTCTATGTTTTTGTACGGGCGTGGTAGGGGGAAACAGCTGTACGCGAATTATCTCTCTCTCTCTCACAGCAACGAACAATGAACAATGAGAATAAGTCTAATAACGAAATCCATTCCATATAGGTTATAATATTGTGTTATAAATGAACCTACCAACCAAGTTCATAATATGAATTGTATGTGCTTGTATGAATGAATAAATGCCAAGTGACACACATCTTATCATGGCATGGTATGGTATGTCATCATTTGTATATGAGACGACATACAATGTCTAATGCCATGTTTGACATGATACTTTCATTTCAAATTATTCGCTTTTGTTCTCTTTAACAAACAATATACGCCATATATACGATGTACAATGGTAGTAATATCATAATTTGCAGCAGCAGTGCAATTTAGTTGTCATTCATGGTGATAAGTAAGTTGTTTTAATTTGATTTTTTCTGTTTTCATGTACTTTGTGATAGAAATTCAGTGAAATGGTATGTACATATATGAGATTGTGTGATATTAAATGATGTGATGCTATGCATCATTGCAAGTAGATATGGGATTAGTGGCAAGCCCACTTGTGGGATTTCAATGAATTTTAGAACAACTGTTGGCAACTGCGCTTTTGATGTAGTAAGGGACTTTGTCTATCTTGGAACCAGCATTAACAGCAGTAATGACGTCAGCCTGGAGATATTGCGAAGGATCACTCTTGCAAACAGATGCTAGTTTGGGCTAAGTAATCAATTGAGAAGTCGAGACCTCTCTCGAATAACGAAAACTATACTCTACAAGTCTCTCCACATGCCTGTCCTTACGCTGGCGCTGTAGCTTGGACAATTTCCACCTCGGATGAGCGAATGCTTGGAGTTTTTGAGAGAAAAGTCTTACGCAAGATCTTTGGACCTATTTGCGTTGGGGGCGAGTACCGAATAAGGTACAACCATGAGCTGTACGAGCTGTATGTCGATACTGACATAGTATAGCGCATCAAAATCCAGCGGCTGCGCTGGCTATGACATGTCAAGCGAATGCAAGAACACGCTCTAGCTAAGAAGGTGTTATATTCAGAACCCGCTGGAGGACGACGCAGAAGAGGAAGACCTAACCTCCGGTGGAAAGATCAATTACTGCAGAAGCTGACGGCGCTTGAAATTTCTAACTGGCGCCAGCTAGCGAAGTGAAGAGATGGCTGGCGAAGTATGTTATATTCGGCTTAAATCGATATTCGGTTGTTATGGCCACATCAGTAAGTAAGTAAGTAAAACAATATGTGATACTGGTATAATATTGAAGAGTTAAGTATACATATGTTACTTCTTTCAGCGCCTCGAAGAAGCTTATGACCACTGCCTCCACCACGACATCAAAATCGTGTTTGGCGATTTCAATGCCAGGGTGGGTAAGGAGGATACCTTTAGTCCTACCTCCATCAGAACACCTCCAATAACAGAAGAGGCTGATCGATTTCGCTGCAGCACGAAGCATGGTAATTGGTTGTACCAGATTCCAGCATCTCGATATCCACAAAGCGACATGGTTGTCACCAGATTAGCGAACGAGAAACCAAATTGTTCAGGTGGTGATTGACGGAAAACATACTTCCAGTGTGATGGACGTGAAATCGATCCGTGGTGCCAACATTGAGACGGACGCACTACCTTGTTGCAGCCAGGGTGCGTACACGCTTATGTGTCGCAATTAATAATTGAAGTCCCTCCCACACAGAGAAAGCTTGACGTCAGTTAGCTGCGATCATCAGAGACAGCAGATGCTTCTGTCACTCGGCTCTCGGATGTGCTTAGGCAGAACACTCCCCAACCTGATGATACATGAGCACGGTAGACACACATATCTCACTCCATGACTGCTGCTGCCGAAGAGGTAATCGGTTTACTACCCGTCCTTTGAGGAACGAGTGGTATGATCAGTATTGTCGCGACGCTACCTCAGAGTAAGACGACGGAGCGTTATAGAGACAAAAGGAGTGCAGTAAGACGCCTTTTCAGGCGCAAGAAGAGGGTGTTGGAAAGACGCGATTGTGAGGAGATAGAGATGTGTAGCGACAAGAATGAGACTCGAAAATTCGTCGAGAAGATCAAGCGCCTGAGTGGCGATTTAAATCCCGGAGCATCTTCCTGCCGTCACAGAAATGGGAATCTGGTTACAGATGTCCAAAGTGTACTGAGCCTATGAAGGGAACACTTCTCCACGTTACTGAATGACGATGCTACGAACAATTTCGCCAGTGGAGGAGATTGCCCGAACACCCCAATTAGGGTTGATGGTGTTGATATTCACCTCCCAACCATGACGACGTTGAAACGGCCATTTTAAGGCTGAAGAACAGCAAAGCTGCAGGTGTTGATGGCCTGCCTGCCGAGTTGTTTAAGACCGACGGCGATGAGCTGCTCACCTGCATGCATCAGCTCATAGACCAGCAGAATATGGCCGGACGAAAGCATGCCCGATGATTGAAGTCTCATTGTTCTCTCCCCCACACATAAGAAGGGAGACCCCATAATTTGCACCAACTACCGTAGCATAAGTCTCCTGAGCATCGCATACAAGGTGTTATCGTGCGTATTGTGTGAAAGATGGAAGCCAATGCTTAACAACCTGATTGGACCTTATCAGTGTGGCTTCCGGCCGAATAAGTCCACCATCGACCAGATTTTCATACTGCGTTAAATCCTGGAGAAGACCCAAGTAAAACAGATCGACACACATCACCTATTCGTTGATTATAAAACCGCTTTCTACATTCCGATAAGGGATTACCTTTACACAACTATGTCTGAATTTGGTATGACTGCAAAACTCATTCGATTTTGCAGAATGACACTGCTTAATTCTCGATTGGAGTGGACCTCTCCCCTTCGTTCAATACCGAACGAGATTTCAGACAAGGTGATTCGTTATAGTGCGACTTCTTCAATTTTATTATGGAGAAAATTATACGAGCCGCAGATTTACGACATAATGGCAATATCTTTAACAAAAGTGTCATGTTGTGGCGTATGTCGACGATATTGACATAATCCGAATCAACTCGCAGCGCAGCATTCTCTGAATTGAAATGAGAGTCACGTCAAATTGGTCTTACGGTGAACGAGGGCATGACGAAGTACCTGGAATCAACAAACAGAGTCCCAGCGTCTTGGACAACACGTCACTGTTGACAATTACACTTTCGAGGTGGTGAAGGACTTCGTCTATCTTGGAACCAGCATCAACAACTGTAATGACGTCAGAGGGGTCAAATGTATGTATGGCAAACATTTATCAATTATTATGTATGTCTCAACATTTCCCTTGAACATTCGGGGTGCTCCCCTGCAAAATTGACGTTTTACAAAATTCGCTCCCACGTTGTCCCAGAGGTGAGGTTAGAGGATATGTACAATATGTACAATATGTTCAGATGATATATTTGATCCCCCTAGAGGATTCAATAGTTGACCGGAATTTGTAAAGTTGTCCAATCTAAATTTGATATTGAGGGAACTCTTCGAAGTGACTTCCACGAAGTACATCGGTTGGTTTTACGCGGCTCAAGGTCTTATTAATCACAGCGATTTGAAAAAAGTTCAAGTATATTTCTATGAACATATTTAGAATGGCCTTTATTAAAGATTTATATGCAATTTTCATCATGCATCTTTTGCAATTAAATGAGAAAGTATGCAACTATTTTGTAAGAGCCACAAATCTCTGTAGAAATTCTTTTGTGTTTGAAAATTGCTCAACTTAAGTTCAAGGTACAAAAGAAAACTTTGTCTATGCTCTTCTTGTTTTACTTATAATAAATAAAGACAATCTTTTAAGAAAACAGCCTAAGTACTTATGGTTTGCTGATGAAATGCTTGAAAGAAGTATGGCTCAAAACAATTAGGCAATTAGACAAAGGCACTTCAACATTCAGCATCGTCGTATGGAGACAACATACAACATATGAGTATGAAACAGTTGTACGTGTGAACACATATTAGTTGAGGATAATGAACAGTTGTTATTTTTATTTTACTACTTTTAGTAGAAGTTTAGCAAGCAATATGCATACAAGAGAGCATTTATGAATGAAATGTTTGATATAAGAAAAGAGGTGGCATGGGTAATATTATTATAACACGCGATATGCATTTAAAAGGGATAAAACAATTGATATAGAGAAACGGGCAAACTTTGAGAATATTAGGGATTTTCTGATGTGTGCTGCCGAAATTTGAATTTGAGGTTAGGTTTGCCTTTTCTGCGTTGTCCACCAACGGGTTCCGAATATAACACCTTCTTAGCCGGAGCGTGTTCTTTCATTCGGTCGACACGACCTAGCCAGCGCAACAACGCAAATAGGTCCAAAGATCTTGCGTAGGACTTTTCTCTCGCAAAACTCCGAGCAATCTCTAATCTGTGGTGGAAATTGTCCAAGCTTCGGCATCATATGTAAGGACAGGCAAGATAGGAGACTTGTAGAGTATGGATTTCGTTGCTCGAGAGAGGGCCTGACTTCTCAGTTGCTTCTTTTGCCCAAAGTAGCACATGTTAGCAAGAGTCATCCTTCGTTTAATGCTCTATACAGTTATAACAAAAAATTCGGAATTTTTTTACATCACCAAAATCTATATGCTCAAAAATGTACAAATTTGAAGCCTACTCAAGGGTTGTGCAATTATAACTAAAGCTTGATATTTCTTTAACCAAAAAATGATGCTTGGGAAAAAAAATTGGTTTAAAAAAAATTATTTAATAGATCTGAAATAGGTGTACCTGTTTACTTGACTCCAAATCTAGTAAAACGAGTGTTTCTGAGCTGGACAGGTCTTTAACTTGCTAGGGCTTTCAATACAAATAATCATAAAAGACAGTAACAGCCCCAAAAAACCTTGCTTCAGCTTCTCTAGCACAAGCTACATAATTTCATACAAATTACCAAAAGGAAGCAATTTAAATTTAAGGGGTTACACCAATGTAGAATTTTCAAAAAATGGAAAAAAATTTTGTTATCTTAAATAGTCATTAATAGTCTCAAAAATAATATACTAAAGGATGGAAGGCGGGAATAATGTCTAAGTGTCTGAATTTCGAGTTTTGTCGCAAGACGTCTGAGGTATTCTCCGAGCACTTTTAAACTTTAAACGCGTTTTTCGCGAAACCACTTTTTTTTTTGAGTTGGCCGGAAACTCGAACTCGAACAAATCTTAACCGATTGATTTGAAAATTTTTACAATACATTTGAAATCGTTTTCTTCAGCGACGTACGTAGGGGTTTTGTGCATATTTTTTTATTTATAAACCATTTTTTTGACGATTTTTTAGGTTTTTTTTTTCGAACTTTTTCTTCAAAGGGTCGCCATTTTACGAAAAATCAATTAATCCAAAAACCCCTGCGTACGTCTCTTGCTATTGTAATATGGAATAAAAAAATATTCGGTTTTTTGTTCCAGATCGAAAATTGCGGCCGTGCATAGCGGTGAAAAAAACGCATCAGCGGGGAAATGCTGCACAGCCGCCATTTTGTTTTTGAATCGCGCAACTTAATTTTTTTTTTTTTTTACCTCAAGATTGAAATTAAAAAATACTTTTTACAGAATTTGAATATCTCCATTTGTTTGGCCTACGAAAATTCCCGAAATATGCCTTTTTTTGTGCTCTGCCCTTAACCTTGTCTGAGATTTGCCTGCAATCAATTTTAGAAGCATTTTGATCGCAAATCTTTACCGTGAGAAGAAACTCCATACAACCGATTGTTGACAGTTGGGCAACGTCTAAAAGCCGGAAATTATGTATTAGAAAATTGTTATTGAATTGCACGTTTGTTTCTATTGGACATTTGTTTCTATTATCAAGCACTCTGACTTAATAGCTCTTTTGTTCTCAAATCAATCCTTCTTGAGGCAAAAGAGTGTCTGCTAGTCTTATGAAAGCTAAACCATCCCTTGCTGAGGCTGACCTAAAATTTCTGACCTTTTTGCTTAAATAATCCTATTGTGGCAAACGAGTGTCTGCTATTCTTATGATAGTCAAGACATTCTTTCTTGAGGCTTGCTGATTTGATATCAGGCAGACTGAGAAAGGCGAACTAAAACTGAGAACTTTAATCTTTCGATAGACCCATTTCTGAGGTTGTGATGGCCTGATAAGTAACCTGTCAGCAATATTTGCTATAAACGGTAGAATTTGCAAACATGTGTTAAATTTTTGGAGCCATATGGCTTACGTGACCTCAAGAGTGTTGTTTCAGTAGGCGTTGCAGTTGTTTTTTTCCCAGTAGTTAGCAATTGAGAGTAAGGTTGGAAGACCATGGATCGATGTAATACAGTGTCTTCTGACTAATTCCTCTGTATTCTTATTTCCATTAGCTTCTGGTGACGACACGAAAACCAAGTCAACATGCCTTTGTCTAAAACGGAGAGACCCTGTCTCAAAGCCCTTTATTGGAAGCATAGCTCTAAGCAGAGAGCCTTAAAAGCAGCTTGATTTTCGGATAAAAAAAGTGTCACTGTGCCTTTTAGAACTGCGTCAAGAATTATTTTTGCATAAGTTTCAATTGCAACAAATTTAACTTGGAAAACACTCGACTCTACTGTTTGGACCAAATACGCCCGCGTCGGCGCCATCTTCCCTTTTAGACCTATCAGTGTGGCAATTGAGACTGGATGGGACGTAAGTTTTCCGATATGTATAAATGCAGGCCACTAATTGATGCAATCTTCTTCATAAAGCTGTGCAGTGGTAGTATGAGACCCATCACCAGTTTTATAAAAATGAATTAAGTTTGAAGTAGAATTCTCTGACGATATCGTTTTTTCTGAAGCTTATCATAGAGCTTTTGCTTAACTTTTCCACTGCAAATTCTTACTGTCCGAGAAGTTCGCCCTTGCTTGCCGAGAGATGAAACCACAATTTTTGTATTTTGTGGTAAAGCGTAAACTCTAATCTTTTCGCGCTCCAGTTTACTGTATTTTTCTCTCAATCCCTCTCTCTCTCTCTCTCTCTGAATATTAACCTATCGCCAATGCCATTTATGCAATATGCTCTTCGAGCTGTCAAAAATGAAGTTTATTATGTAGAATCATATGTGAATGAAGCTATAGTTGTTTTTTTTGTTTTTTTTTTAATTTTTTATTATTATAACAATACTACATGACATCGGAAGCGTCACATATGGCATCAAGCACTTATACCCACCATTGCCACGGTGAAAAAATGAACGATGTGCTTGATTTGTTGTTGTTGTTGTTGTTGTTGTTGTTGTGTTATATTTTAATTGTTGCTTGTCGCATTGTCGATGTTATTGTTTTTCTGCTAATTGTTGTTGCTTTTGTTGTTAATAAATTTTAAGCAAACAAAAACATTTGGTTTGGCTTGGAGAAATTGCTGCACGTTTTTCGTGGGGAAAGGCCAACTGTGCGCAGTGTTGTATTTCTTTTTGAGGTTAAATACACAACAACAACAGCAACAACAACAACAACAATGGAATGTCATCATCATCATCATATGTATGATGTGGTATGCAACACAAGAAATAACTGAATGAATGAATAGGCGTCAATTGCCCTTTTGTATTGTAGAGGAAATAGCGCATATGGAGAATATCAACAAGAACAAAGATAGAAAGATAGAAAGAGATTCTATTATATGTTAGTTATATATCCACATCCTAGACACGTTGCCACTCATGCAAGTACAATATGAACTTTATATCAAACGGCTTCAGGAAGTTTGCTTTTGTTGACGATGATGATGATGATGATGATGATGATGATGATGATGATCAAATGATGGGTGCCATTTTACCATATCGGTGCAGGGGTGTATTATGTCATGCAACATGCTACACATGGCATAAAGTGTCTAAGCCTCGTACTATGATGTTGCTACGGTGACTGCTGCTTTATCTGCGTCTCATTCACAATTGTATTTGTTATGATGTTATTTTGCTTTTCATGTTGTTGCACTTGCCACACCGTATACGAGTGATAAACGGTCACAAGAATGAAGCATGCAGCAAACAGAAATACACACACACACACACACATCTATATAACGCGTTTTTGTTTAACAATTAACGTGTATGTAACACATTGCAGTTATTTATGATGATTATGATGATGCTGATGATGATGATGATGGTGATGGTGACTGTAGTGTGTTGCTGGTATTATACGTATGTGGGTGTTGGAATTTAGTTAACACTCTCAGCAACAGCAATACAATTAAGTAACTGACTGATGCACGACACTCTGTGCTACCACTCATTCTCCTACATATGTTTAACACCCCCAACCCCCCGACACCTTGATAAATTCATTTGTTCTGCGAACAAGCACATAGAGACATAAGTTTTGCGCGTGTTGTGTGCGACAATTTTTATTTGGGTAATTAGTAACTAAATGGTTGCAATCGTAGCAATTTTAAACCCGTTCGGAAAGATGGAAGGAAGGAAGGCAGACTGAGCAAAAGGTGGGGTCGTTTTATGTATGGTACTTGGTAGGTAGGTAGCGTAACTGAAAAATGGGCGTAGTATTGTTGGATGATGTTGTCTCGTTTGTTGGTTGGTGTGTATGTGTGTGTGTGTGTGTGTGTGCTGATAAATGATAATGGCTTATTACGCACCATATATGCAATTAAAATGGCTTTGAGGGTGTATGTGTGTGTGTGTGTGTGTGTGTGTGTGTGTGAATGCATTTCAAATTTTAGCTCAATTTATAGTTAAATGTACAAATGTTAGTGGATTAGTTGTTGTAATTAAATTGAAATTTATAATTTTGCATTCAAAATTAGCTTGTTTGAAATTTTTCATAAATTTTAACAATGTATTTTCACACTGCACTCATTAGAGTGGAAGCGGAGAGATCCCATTTAGTGGGGTTGCTATTAGAGCTGAACTGGTTTTTGCTCGCTGCCGCCAGTTACAATATCCAAGTGCTGGCAAGTTTTTCAGTATTTGGTCCTTCTACTGTACGGTGGGCCTTCCTCTTTACTCTCCAGCGGCTTCCGAATATAGCACCTTCCTGGCTGGCGAGTGTTTGTTCGACATGACGAGCCAGCTGTTAAATATTGAGACGCTTTACTATATTAATTTCAGTATACAGCTCGTACCGAGGGTACTGTATACTGTACTGCTCAGTGGTTAGTGTGTTGGCCTTCCGATCTGTAGGTCGTGGGTTCAATCCCCGGCTGAAGCATAGAAAATTTTATATCGAAAATATATTTCTTTCGAACGATACCCACTTGTCGGCAAGCAATTGGCAATTCTTCCGGCAGTAACGATTTGCCATGAAATAGCTTCTGAAAGAACTCTGTGACAAAGCTCAGAAAATGTGATGTCACAAGGATTCTGCCGTTCGGAACCGGCTAAAATTTTTCATACAGCTCGTACAGCTTGAGGTTGCATCACATTCAAAAATATTTACCAATGCAAATAGGTCCAGGCGACTTGTCGAGTATAGTTTTCGTGCTTCGAGCGAGAGGTATTGACTTCGCGCTTGCTTAATAAGCACAAACTAGCATCTGTTTGCAAGAGTAATCCATTTCATAATAAAATGAAAAAATACGCATGATAACAATATGTTTTTCTTGAGTCTTCCTCAGGGTTTGGACTTAGGGTTAGGGTATGTGGCTGCCCTCTCTCTGAGAGGACACACTTAGGCCAAAAAGGCCCATTGTGATACCACCGAGCTTCTCTTCCAATACTGTTGTGCGTGTTAAATTTGGACAGCATTAGAAGGGACCGACTTATATAAGTCGATTTCGAACTGCAGAACCCTTGTGACATCACTTTAACTTAGTTTTGTCACAGAGCTCTTTTAAGATGCATTTTTGGCATATTGTTACTGCCGAAAATATTGCCAATTCTTGCCGATCGGTGGGTACCGTTCGAAAGAAAAATCTTTTCGATATTAAATTTTATTATGCTTCAGCCGGGGATTGAACCGACGACCTATAGATCAGATGGCCAACGCACTAACCACTGAGCTACGGTACTCAACGATTTGGAGTAGTGTTAGCATCTTATCGATGATTATTTTAGATCTAGTCAGGCTCAGGAGTCTTATTCGCCAATAATGGGCAGATTGTAGAGTCTCCTTTCTTCCATACGATACAGACAATATTGAGACGTCCAACCATATTTTCTTTAAAAGCTTATGCAAGCTGTCGAGCAGCTTATCGCCTTCGATCTTAAACAAATCGGCAGGCAGGACATCAACATCTGCAGTTTTTTTGTTTGTTTTTCAACCTTCAAATTGCCTTTTTGCAGTCTTTATGGCCAGAAGGTGTAATATCAATACCATCATTTGTAATTGGACTATTCATTCAATCTTACTCATCAGCGAATTTGTTCGAAGCGTCGCCATTTAAAAACTAGAAGAAGTGATTCCTCCATAGACCCAGGATACTCTGAATATCACTAACCAGATTCCAATTTTTGTCATGACAGAAATAATCTTGAATCTTGAATGCTAATTCGGAACATTATCGTCATATTTTGCTTTTCTATTATAGAAAATCTAAGAATGCGTCACAGGTTGTGAAGTTTACAGAGACGATGCTGTAACTCGAAAAACAGCAGCGCAGTGATTTGCTCGTTTTCGATCTCGATCGTTTTTGTTCTCGCTCTGATCGAACAATAACTGAAAAAGTCAATGAAATCAAGGAAAAAATTGAGCAAAACGGGCACATAAGCAGCGTGGACGTTGCTAGGTAACTAGGCATTCATCACTAAACAGTTACAAACCATTTGAAGAAAGCTGGATACACAAAGAAGCTTAATGTTTGGGTGCCACATGCATTAACAGTGAAAAATTTAATAGACTGAATTTACATTTGCGATTCATTGCTAAAACGGAACGAAATCGAACCATTTCTAAAGCGAATGATTACGAGCGATGTAAAATGCATTACGTACGACAATAATGTGCAAAAAAGACGGTACCAAAGCCAGAATTGACACCAAAAAAGGTAATGCTGTGTATCTGGTGGGATTAAAAGGGAATTGTTCATTATGAGCTTCTACAACCCGGTCAAACGATTGATTCTGATCTCTACTGTCAACAATTACTGAGATTGAAGCAAACATTTCAATTAGAACTGCCAGAATTGATCAACAGAAAAAGTGTTGTCTCCCATCATAACAACGCCAGATCACACACACACCTTTGACGACCCGGCAGAAACTGATAGTGCTTGGCTGGGAAGTTTTGGATCTTACACTTTCAGATTATCATTTGTTTCGATCTACTGCAGAACTCTCTTTATGGTGTAAATTTAAATTCAGTAGAGGCCTGCAAACACACTTGGATCAGCTTTTCGCTTAGAAAACCCAGAAGTTCTCCAGAGTCGGTATTATGGCTTTATCCCAAAAATGGCAAAAAGTTATCGATCAAATCGACACATATTTGTTTAAATAAAGCTCGTTTCATATATAAGAAAAACAGTGCTTCATTTTTGGTCAAACGTGTAATCCAAATTTTTCGAACACCAATACATGGACTAAATTCGAAAGTATAAATTTAAACCTTATGAACAGAATACCAACGCGAAAAGATGCTCGAACCAAACCAAATATATTTTTTTACTCCTCACAATCACATCCATCGCATAAATCGTCTGCAGCCGACATTAGCAGCATTCCGCCACACCACTTCATAGGCAATAAAGCTTCTGTATTTATGTAATTGCAAATATTTCAAAGTGTTTTTTCTTCACATGAATACTTTCTAAATCAATACGAAAATTAATTTTGCGATTAACAAACACAACCAGTTATTGTTGGTAATTTATTTGTAATCAATTTTAGCGCTTTGGCGAAAAGAGCTTATATACCTACACACATCCATTTCGCAGAAAAAGGGCCCACTGAAGGGAAGAACTGTTTGTTATTAATTTTCAATTTTTAGTAGTATTATCACTTTAATAAAATCATTAAAACCAAGTGGTCGATGGCGGCAACATCATTTTCAACCGCCATTGCCATTGCCATCATCATGAGTATCATCAACAAACACCATCACCATCGTCATCAATATGGACAAAAAAGGAATATTGAATATTAAATGTGCATTCAAATCGTTAACAATAATTTAAGTCACTTCAAATAGTAACGCATCGGGTGTTGTTGCATAATATTGCCAGTATTACTGCGGCTTCTGCTGCCGCTGCTCTTGAATTTATATTGCAATATTGCGTTTATATCGATTATATATCACACTCAACGCCAACGTTCAATATGCATACGCAGTATGTTCATAAACAATTGAACAAGTAGTAATAGCGACTGACTATAGGTACGATGTACTCGTACACTTCTTATTAATGATTAGGCGGCAGTAATGATGGCAATGAATTGTTGCACATTGCAACAAGAATAATGTCGACAAATCTCAGCATGTGAATTTGAGTGAGCTAGTGAGTGTGTGAGAATGAACGAAAAGAGAGTGTTTGTTTGAGGCACGCAATATCAAGAATTTCGAGGCAATCAAATATTTTAAGGGAACGAGTGTATATGTGTTGAGAAGAAAAATATATTGCATATCTATTTTATAATAAGTTATCGTTTAACTTGAATTTACTAAGTATTCAGTAGAGTACCCTCTTATGAGTATTTTATGTTATTAGCTTTCACTAAAGCTTCAAATGCCGACAAACACTCATCTTCGTTGATGATGAGACAGGGCATAGAGCTAAGCAGTTTAGAATCGATCAATAATGACTATAAGATAACCGTAAGAAGCTATTATGAACGCATAGCATAGATTAGAAATATATATAAAGTCAAAAATAGTTGTATTATGCTCCTAAGAACCGATTAAACCTTCATATATAAGGTGTAGTAAAAAGAAATCCTTTATTTTTCAAATAGATGGCTTCAGTAATCTGTATCTCGTGTTGTAAAAGTGCGATCGGGTTACACTGGATGGCATTAGAAAGATAGGAGTTCGTACTAAATAAACTTTTCAGGTAGTTTTGTGATTGCTTGACTCAGTATTGTTTGAGCACGTGTCAAAGATGGACACCAGTAAAGAGATAATACGCCATATTTTACAGTTTCTCTTCGATAAAGGCGAAAACGCAAGTCAGACGGCTGAAAAATGTGAATAGTGTTTATGGTCCTGATTTTGGTTTCGTCGATTCCGTTCCGGTAATTTTGATGTCAAAGATGCAGCACGCTCTGGAAGGCCAATTGTGGAAAACATCGATAAAACAATGGAAATCGTCGAGTCTGACCATCATGTAAGCATTGTTCCTATTGCCCAGTAGCTAAACATTGCACAAATAACCGTTTGGGGAACCATTTAAATAAGGTTGGATACAAAAAGAAGCTCGATGTATGGGTGCCACAAGAGTTAACGCAAAAAAACCTCATGGACCGAATTTCCATCTGCGAATCGCAACAAAATCGATCCATTTCTGAAGCGGATAGTTACTGGTGATGAAAAGTGGGTCACTTACGACAACGTCAAGCGAAAACGGTCGTAGTCGAATCGCGGTGAGCCGGCGCAAACGGTCAGGAAGGTTTTGCTCTGTGTTTGGTGGGATTGGCAGGGAATCATCTACTATGAGCTTAAATCGGACCTGTACTGTCAACAATTGGACCGTCTGAAGGAAGTAATCGTCCAGAAGTGGCCAGCTTTGCCCAATAGGAGAGGAATTGTGTTGCAACAGGACAACGCCAGGCCACACACATCGATAGTGACTCGCCAGAAACTCCGGGAGCTTGGTTGGTTCTTGGTTGGTTCTTATGCATCGAACTTATAGTCCGGATCTGGCACAAAGTGATTACTACTTGTTCGTGTCTATGACGAGTGATTTTGCTGGTGAAAAATTCGCCTCAAGGGAAGCTTGTTTAGAAGTTGAAGGTTATGTCCCTATTTTAAAAAATACTACCTTAACAATCCTACT
Organism: Megamerina dolium; assembly: GCA_963854835.1. Lineage (NCBI taxonomy): Eukaryota > Metazoa > Arthropoda > Insecta > Diptera > Megamerinidae > Megamerina > Megamerina dolium. The sequence continues at coordinate 3,667,346 of OY978529.1, forward strand.
CACTGGATAGGTGTGATAAAACCAATTTTTTATATATCTCAGCGTATGCAGAATATAAATCAGTTCATCTACTAAAAGCGTAATTCTTATATAAAATTTGATATATAAGCACTTTATTGAAATCATCAGTACTGCCGAGTACTAAGGCGTTCATTACTTTTATTGAATTCAATTTATACAGAGTGATTTTTAAGAGTGATTTTTTTTAGTGAAATGTATGAAATAAGTTCCTCGATATTGGCTTCCAGAGCGTCTACCGTTGCAGGCTTGTCGCTATAGACATGAGCCTTAACATATTCTCAAATAGTCTAAAGGCGTTAAAGCGCACGATCTAGGCGGCCAATTGACCAGCCTGAAAAGTGAAATAAGCCGAACTCGCCTCTCAATTGGGCCATTGTTTCGCGTGCTTTGTGGCATGTGGCACGGTCTTGTTGAAACCACATGTCAGTCAAGTCCAGTTCTTCCATTTTGGGCAAAAATAACGTTTGTAATCATCGCATGGTAGAGCTCGCCATTCACAGTAACGTTCCTGCATTCGTGATACCACCGGCCCAGAGTCCACACCAAACAGTGCATTTTTCGGGATACATTGGTAGTTATTGCAATGCTTTTGTCTGCTCTTCACATCAAATATGGCAATTTTAATTGTTCCATACAACCAGCTTCCATGAGCTTCGTCGCTGAACACAATTTTCCGATAAAAAAGTGGATCTTCATTCAACTTTGCCAGCGCCCATTTATCAAAAGTTAGCCGTTGTGGTAGGTCGTGTGGCTTCAATTCTTGCATCAGCTGTATGTTAAAAGATTTGACACCCAAATGCTTCCGCAAAATTTTCCACGAAGTGTAGTATTAGTGGCCCAATTGCTGCGATCGGCACCGAATCGATAATTTAGGGTCATCAACAAGTCTGGCGGATGCAGCTGCGTTATTTTCCTCTGTCCGCACTTTACGTATGCGTGTTGGTGGTTTAATATCCAATAATGTAAATTTGGTGAGAAATTTAGTCACAAGATTCCGAATAGCCGCCCCAGAAGGTCGCCCAAACTGATCATAAAATGGAACCGTTGCAGAATCTGCAAGCGTTGTTCGTTTGTAAGTCGATTCATGGTTAAATTATAGACCAAAGTGAACATGTTTGACAGTAACACGTTACACGAAAACAGCTGAACTGTCAAAAACAGTGTTGCCAAAAAGAAAGTTGCTAAAAAATCACCCTGTAAGTACCAGGCATTTCTTTATCGTTTACATTAGTACTCGTAATGTGTAAAATTTAATATGAAACATATTTGCCGTGTATCCGTGCTACAAAAAAATGACTCAATTCACAATGATTTACGTATGTCTCTTTAATGTTGACTTTGTAGTTAGTTATTTTCACATTACCAGCCAAGCTAGCTAGCTAGTTTACTTTGCTTACCTGCTTGTTTGAAGCTTAAGCCGAAGTTAGATTAAGAGACGAGAATTTATGAGCATTATATTTTCAATATACAAGTATATCGGAATATCTATTTACATGGTACTCATGTAGTATAGCAGATTTCTTTGCCTCTTGTGTCCTTCAATGACGTCGGCGGAATCAAGTTTATAAATAGGCATATTATATATTATTTGTTGGATGGCACACTCTTAAATTATGAATATTAACAAATGAATATGTGCTTATTCGTAATAAATAAATGGCGTTCATTTTTTCATTTTGTCTTGTTGCTATGCCTATTGAGTTATCATTTGAGTTGCGAGCAAGTTGCAAGTGATCGTAATATGAAAATGGCGTGTATATAAAAGTGAATGTGTAGAATGAAATCAATTTCAATATATTTTCAGGTATATGGCTATACAATAAATACCTTGGAATGTATGACTTTTGTGCTCTTAGGTAAATTCTCTTCCATAGAGTGATGACACGATCATTTTATATGATCAGTGATTAGCAAAATGAAACAATTTGAATATGTTAATGGTCTATTTATTATTTTTTTTTTTTTGTTTCTTCAAAGTATTTAAAAATAGTCACGCTGGACTATTTAAAAGTTGATCATCAATTTGATGATCAATAATAATGTCATTGATCAATGAATCGATCGTATACTGATCGTTTACTGATTTTAATCTTTTTGGTATATCAAATTAGGATTTCAATATCTATAATTAAATAGATATATTAGAAAACTAGTTTGATTACCACTTAGTGTGTCCAATATCATTCGACAAATAAATATATTTATAAACTAATTGAAGAAACTTGTCTATGCGATCATGATCCTCTTGTCCGATGATCAAGTTCTATTTTTAAAATGTTTAATGATAGAATCTTTCTGATGTATTTTTGTTTTTTTTTTTGGGAATTTTTATATATGAAAGGTAGATAGATCAGCATAGCTATCATGATAATTAGCTAACATATCAAATGATTAGGTGTAGCAAAAAAAAAATGTATACAAAAATTACGCACAATCACATTCACGACAATACCGAATGATCACCATTCGATGGTGGATTTGCTATCATATGTCGTCGTACTATTTGTATACTCGATTATGCCATACTTGCACAAAATAGTTCGCGCGATCGATGCGAGTGATCGGTGAAATTATTGACGTTGTTATTAAATTAATGCAATCGATTTGCATTTTTATTATCCCAATACAACTATACTGTCGTTGAAGTAAAATTTAATGTTAAATATTAAAATTTATTATCGAATAACACTTGCTGAATGATGGCTGAGAATGGCTGGATGATTATGAAGATGGTTGGTTGATTAGCTCTAGCATTGGTTGCATGATGTTGATCGTTATCGTAAAGATTGTTGTTGTTGCTTTAGAGCCGCACCGTTAATCGTTAAATAATTCTAAATGACAGCTAGTCAATGTCACTTGGCATCACTCTTTCTCTCACTCTCTCACTCTCTCTCTCTGTCTCTCTGATAATTTCATAATCTCATTGAGATCTTCAATTTATCGTTGTTGATCATTTTTAGGCGCAAGATCAGCTCTCTCTCTCTCTCTCTCATATATGTAACTTTTGCTTTATTAATTTTAATAATGTATTTTTTTTTTCTGTTGGCCACTTCCTTTTGCGAATGTTGATGAAGATGACTTCAGCTCATGTTGCTGTTATTAATTTCTTGTGCGTTGTTGTTAATATTCTTTGCATTGATGCTTTTTAGGATCAGTCATCAGCTTTATGATTATGATTATATGATTGTATTTGTTTTTTTTTTTCATTTCATATAAAAATGTCGTAAAATTTTGTGATTGTTGACATCGTTGTATCAGGATGCATTTCCATCGTTAAATATTTGTTTGTGTTGTTGTTGTTGTTGTACTATATGTTATAAAATATTCATTTTTATGACTTTTTATTTAATAATTTATTTCGATTTTACCGCATCTTACCATATACATATATATTTATAGCCTTTGCACTAATTTAATAAGAAAAAAATAAAAAATAAATAAGTAAATATAAAAAAAAGAACAACAATTTTTAACATTTAACTGATCGGCAGCGGTGGTGGTTGTTTGCTTGATTCGTTTATATAGCACTAAAGTGCCTTTTGATTGTATGACACAATCTGAATGTTTTATTGTTGTCTTTTTATGATTATTACTTGTTGAAAATTGATGAAATTGTCATGATGGTTTTGGCCAATGTAAATGGCAAAAAACAAAAAAAAAAAAAAATCAAAATAAATTTATAATAAAAAATTGATACGAATGATTAAAATTTATCGTTTTCACATTAACGAAAATTCCTTTTTTTTTTTTTATTTTTCTCATCTCCATATGACATTTAAATATTGTTTGATGTAAACGTATAAGAGATAATTATAATAAAAATATCTTTTAACATATACGAGCATACGTTTTAAATGGAAAGTTTTTAGACTGAATCCGTTCATTATTACTATGAGATGCATTTCGAATGTAATAAATAGGTTAAGTTATAAATGAAAAATAAATGCATGAAGGTGATATGATTGAATTTCATCAGAAATACTTTAAATTTGATAAAATTTCATTTAAGGTACCTTTATAAACATTCGAAGACATATTTTTGTATTTGAGGTAGATGTGATGTTTATCCAATTACGACCATTCTTAATAGACTAGCTCCAATGAGCATAAACATCTTTTTTGCTAAGTTTCATTTTAAAAACATTAGATTTACGTGCGCAAGGGATGAAAATAAACATTCGAAAATATATTTTTATATTGGAGCTATTAGAATTTATCATCCATTTATGCTCATTCTAGAACAAATATGTTTGTTGATCAAAAGAAACATATGTGTTAAGTTACAGTTCGATATCTTTAAATTTCCATACATAAAAGAGTTAAAATATATATTCGAAAATATACTTTTGTATGGGAGCTACTAGAATTTATCATCCATTTATGCTCATTCTTGAACAAATATGTTTGTTGGTCAAAAGAAGCATATGTACTAAGTTGCAGTTCGATATCTTTAAATTTCCATGCATAAAAGAGTTAAAATAGATATTCGAAAATATACTTTTGTATGGGAGCTACTAGAATTTATCATACATTTAAGCTTATTCTTAAACAAACATGTTTGTTGATCAAAAGAAGCATATGTACTAAGTTGCAGTTCGATATCTTTAAATTTCCATGCATAACAGAGTTAAAATAGATATTCGAAAATATACGTTTGTATGGGAGCTACTAGAATTTATCATACATTTAAGCTTATTCTTAAACAAACATGTGTGTTGATCAAAAGAAGCGTATGTATTAAGTTGAAGTTCGATATTTTTAAATTTCCATGCATAAAAGAGTTAAATTAGATATTCTAAAATATACGTTTGTATGGGAGCTACTAGAATTTATCATCCATTTATGCTCATTCTTGAACAAATATGTTTGTTGGTCAAAAGAAGCATATGTACTAAGTTGCAGTTCGATATCTTTAAATTTCCATGCATAAAAGAGTTAAAATAGATATTCGAAAATATACTTTTGTATGGGAGCTACTAGAATTTATCATACATTTATGCTCTTTCTTGAACAAATCTCTTTGTTGATAAAAAGAAGCATATGTGTTAAGTTACAGTTCGATATCTTTAAATTTCCATACATAAAAGAGTTAAAATATATATTCGAAAATTTACTTTTGTATGGGAGATGGGCGTAGTTTTTATCCAATTATATCCATTTTCGGGTGAATAAGTTTGTTGGTCAAAACAATGATATATATTCAGTTTCTGCTGCGATAGCTTTATATTTCCATTCAAAAAGTTTGAAAATCAACACTCAACGATCTATTTTCGTATAGGGACTTGACGTAAATTTTATTCAATGAAATACATTTTCTAACTCATGTATTTGTTGATATATTATAATATTATAATATCAAATTTCAGTTCATTCAAAAAAATATATAAAAAATTTTCGAAAATGAACTTTTGCATGGGAGGTAGGCATAAAATTGATTGATGGAAATAATCATATGTGCCGTTTTTCAGCTCGACGACTTTACATACGTAAAATTTGAAAATACACATTCGAAAAGATAAGCGTAGTTTTTATCAAATTACGCTCATTTTCGAACTCATCTGCATGCTCATTAAAACCACCTGGTATGTGGAGTTTTAGTTCGATAGCTCTATATTTTTATGTGGTAAGACTGAAACACACACTTTCAAAAACATATTTTTGTATGTGATGGACACAAACACTTATAGTAAATTCAAAATGTAAAGGACTTTATTTGATATTTAAAAGTCGTAAGTTTCTAGTAACTCATGATGAAAGGTACTAAAGGAATTATGACTATTTTATATTAGCAATAAAAGATATACAAAAAATGTATATGATTTCTTCAATAAAATATATAATTCATGACACCGTTATTTATACATATATACTATATTTGTGTTTAAGTAGTATTAAACATTTCATAAAAATTTTGATACACTCATACTCATAGGCAGCTGCTGAAAACTAATTAAATATTGATGTGTCTGTATTCTATACCTATTTGTGTGCTATTATATAAATAATAATTTGATTAAAATGGAATGACTAATAAAAAATACATAAATCCCTAATTGCCACTGATGTGAGTGAGTGAATGAGCATAGGAAGGTGTTTATTTCTTTTTGGTTTTTGTTTTTTCATTAACAATCTTCTGATGCTAGTACGTACAGCTGTTTTTAGGGGCTCTTATGATAATAGTATGCGGTTTTAATCAAAAGGATCAATAATATTTTATTGTAAAAAGTAAAAAAAAAAAACATTATATTTATTAAAGGAACGTAGAGTTTGAAAATATATACTTATATTAAGAGAAATACATAGAAAGTGTATAAAATTGAATCCGATATTTTATACTCAGAGTGGATAAAGTCTAACATTAAATTAGGGATTTAAGTTAATTAAAAATTTTAAGTCAGACGTTATAAATTTAAACCATTTTACGCTACAGCTGAGCAAGTACATATATTAAAGATCTCTCTCTCTCTCTCTCTTTCTCTCTTTCAATTTCTATCTCTCTACGATCATCTCGTGAATATTTGAAATAATGTCGAAAATATTTACAAAGTCGATAAGCAGTTGCTTCTAATAATGTTGGAAATTCTCTGAGAGTTTACTCCAGACTACCGTGAAGAAAAAAAAATTTTGTAATAATGTCGAAATTTTTATACATGGATAAAACCGACCAGATTTTCACACTGCGCCACATCCTGGTGAAGACCCAAGAATAGCAGATCCACACAGACCATCTATTTGTTGATTATAAAGCCGCTTTCGACAGTTCGGTAAGGGATTACCTGAATTTGGTATTCCTGAGGAGCTCATTCGTCTTTGCAGAATGGCACTGTATAACCCCCGTTGTGGGAAGGATCCAATCACCCCGCTGTTTAATACCGTACGGGGTTTCAGACATGATAATTCGTTATCGTACGACTTCTTCCATCTTATTATGAAGAAAATAATACGAGCTGCTGATGTACGACATAAAGGCGCTATCTTCAACAAAAGTTTCATTCTGTTGGCGTATGCGGACGATATTGACATAATTGGCATGAACACACGAGCAATCAGTGCAGCATTCGCCGAGTTGGAAAGAGATTCGCGTCGATTCGGTCTTGCGGTCAACGAGGGCAAGACGAAGTACCTAGTGTCTACAAACAAAGAGTCCCGGCGTCTTGGACAGGACGTCACTGTTGACATCTACGCTTTTGAAGTAGTAAGGGACTTTGTCTGTCTTGGAAACAGCATCAACAGCAGTAATGAGATTTTGCGAAGGATCACTCTTGCAAAGAAGTGCTACTTTGGGCTAAAAAAGAGCGAAAACTACACTCTACAAGAATCGCATCATGCCTGTCTTTCCACCTCAGATGAGAGAATGCTCGGAGTTTTCGAGAGAAAAGTCCACCGCAAGATCTTTGGATCCATTTACGTTGGTGGCGAGTCTCGAACAAGGTACAACTGACAAAGTGAAGCGGATTAAAATTCAGCGGCTGCGCTGGCTAGGTTATGTTGAGCCCGCAAGTGGGTGACGCAGAAGAGGCAGACGCAACCTTCGGTGGAAAAACCAAGTACTTGAGAACTTGTTAGCGGTTGGAATTTATAACTGTCGCTTCGCTAGCTAGCGAAGGAAAGAGTTGACTGGCGAAGCATGCTAGGTTCGGTCTAAATCGGTTTTCGGTTGTAATGCCCACATAAGTTAACAAATAAGTAAACCCATACCATTTCTATATTTTCGTTTCAGATTATTTAAACTGATTTTTTTTTTTGCAATTATGTCGAAAGGCAGGATTTACTGGAATCAAGATAAAATTTGTTAAAGCATATATATATGGCGGTGCCGTAGCTAAGTGGTTAGTGTGTTGGCTTCCTAATCTGTAGGTCGTGGGTTCGTTCAATCCCCGGCTGAAGCATAACAAATTTAATATCGAAAATATTTTTCTTTTGAACGGTACCCCAGTAACAATTTGCCATGATAAAGCTTCTAAAGAATTCTGTGACAAATCTTAGAAAAAGTGAAGTCACAAGGGTTCTGCCGTTCGGAACCGACTAAAATAAGTAGGTCCCTTCTAATGCTGTCCAAAATTTAACACACACAACAGTAGTGGAAGAGAAACTCGACCAAAGAGCCCTTCGGGGCTTTAAGTGCCACATACTTTTTTTTTTTTAAAGGACTGGCAGTGTCAAATAAAATATAATTTAAAAAGCAAGCTTTCTGTATATGAAATTTTTGTTCAGACAACCTCCACTACAATCGAAAATATTTTTGCAATGGACAAATTCTGAAAAAAAATCATTGGACTTCTTTAAGTTGACGTCGAATCATACCGAATAAGAGGCACTATTTTGGGATAATGCTTCTGCTTCAACAAAAGGTAGATGCTCGGACGTGGCGAGCCACGTCGAATGAAGCGACTCATTTGCTAAAAGACTATATGGACATGCGCGAAAGTTTCATGCTTAGTCCAAAACCATCAGTTTAGCAGGTTTTGCATGAATTCGATGATCAAGGATCAATTCGATTATTAGAGGGAACTAGTCTCCTAGTCACCGCGGCGCCGTTGGGCCTATTGTATTGGAATATAAAATATAATTCTTGCTATGCTATTTTAATTAGATCCATGAGAAATGGAATATTATTACATTTTTCATTTGACAACTAAATTTTAACGTGACGACAAAAAAAAAAAAAAAACGTCAAACATTCTCACGCAACTATATTCATCTTAATTTTTACAACATGATTTTATCGTATGGTATGTACTCATATACACTTAGATGAATGCATGCAATATATATATCTGATTGCTTATAATTTTTTATGATGATGGTGATAATTTGTTGTTCATAAACGCATATTGGAGTGCTTGGCGGCATGATAGGTACTTTAAGTGAGTGAGAATGCATAAGAGTGGTGTAGGTGGGCCAAAGCATTGGTGATAAATCCGTGTTAAGTGTGGCACATTAATCGGCTCCTTTAAGAGCAACAAAACCAATAAACAAAAAAAAAACGAAACAAAACAAAAAAAAAAAAAAAACAAAAACCGACTGAATGAGTAAACGAATGCAACAGGCGTTTGAGTATGAGTATTATGAGGGTATTTTTACTTTCCCCCTTTTTCTGCTCTCTGTCACTTTTAGATATTTAATTTTATTTCCGCTTTTTTTTTTTTCACAAAACTTTTTTGTTGTTGTTATTATTTATGTGTTTGGTGATATTTATTGCACCAATAATGTATGCTTTGGTGTATTACTCCAATTCTATTGCCATGTGAGTACGACAACATGATGATAATAAAAATACCCACCGACAATGACGCATGCGTGACGCGTGGGCTGTCCTCGAAATAAGTACTAAGTAAACATGTGCTACTGTGTAATAGTTAGGCTGGCTGTTTGCTACTCACTACTGCTACTACTACTACAACAACATACAACAACATTGACGCAATGCCTTATAAATGTCTCATAAATTTAGCAATTTGTTGAATTATTGTGCCTGCAACATTTAAGTATTTATTTAATTTGTGGCTGTTGTGTTGTTTTTTTGTTTTTTCATAAATTGAATAGCTACATGCAAAGACTATGGATGATAAACTGGTACATCACCAGTTCCAGATGAACTATATATGTAGCATAGCTTCGATTGCACCACTATATGAATGATTACTACGATGAACTAAACGAGAATTATGAATATACTAAAATGTGCGAGTAATCGGAAAGACAAAAATGATCTTATATGTGAGACTAAACAATTATTATGAAAAAATTTATAAAATTACGAAATTACGAAACAAACATATAATCAAAAATTGTCAATAATAAATTATATCCTTATGCATTAGTTACACACTGGTCTAATTGTAGCCAGTATTCGATATTGTACACTGTGATTATGTGATGTATACTGTTCATACTGTATTTTAATAATGCTAAAATGATGTACACATTGTCATGTCAAATATAAATGAAATTTATGTTAAAAACCCTTTTATCATAAATTGTTAAAAACACATAAATTAATTTAATTTACAAACAAACAAAAAAATATATATATGTGTATTTTTATTAACATTAAATATTATTTATTACAATTTATGATATATTTAACTAAATATATGTATTTATGAATAAATAAATAAATATACATGAATAGTAGAGTGGTTTAGTGGAATAGCGTATGACTTAGATAGTTTTCAAAAGTACCTACTTTCGCTTTAATGCATCAAAGTGCCATTGTCAAAAATTTCACACAATAGATATTAAGATTTGTCATGCTGCATTTGATTCAAAAATTCGCATAACCAAGGTGAAAAAATCCTTAAAAACTAAACCGCTTTCAAAAAGAAGCAGAAGAATGTAATAAATAATTTGTAAGTGTTGAAATAATAAATTTAATAGAGCATACAAAAAAAGAAACATAAACGAATTGTGGTAAAAATTCAAGCAAATCGTAGGAAAATCATTAAGTAACCTCACAGCTGCTCTGGTGTTCCCCCCCCAAAGGAGTAAATGTATGACAGACTCCTATTAATGTTTTCTTCCCAACGTTTTCTCGTAATATTTTTCGCCGCTATGTCTTAGCGGCATTTTCCTATGGAATCGATGTTTTTCTAAAAACAGTCTGTCACAGAGGGATCTTCAACATACATCCCTCTTACTTGCCCTCTAACGTCATCTCTTATGAGGGCTTCTATACACAATGAACATAAAAGCAGCTGAAAATCGGTAAATAACTACTCGTATATAGCTGTTATGGAATCGCCCTTAGAGGGATAAAATGTATGGCCAACTCCTATTTGGATTTTCTCCACAACATTTTCCGCCATAGATATACTTAACCTATATGAGTGCTATTAATAGAAAATATATGTTTTTATAAAACTGCACACTGTACTTACTTGGATCAAACAGAGCACTATCTCCCCCAGAGACATCTGCATCTTGAACGAGAGCCAAGCTGCAATTAAGGTCCTGGACTCATTTGTCGTGAAATTCAAAAACCATTCTTGACAGCCGCAAATCTCATAACGAGATGACTGAGCAGCATAATATTCTTCTGTGCTGGGTACCCGGACACAGGGGTATACGAGGAAACTACATAGCCGATGAGCTTGCAGGACAGTGTACAAAAGAGTGTCGAACCCATGAAAATTCTCTGTTAGGGATTCCTATAGCTACGTGTAAGCATAATTTGGAGGTTATCACCACTAATGACTTCCAGAAAAAAAATTACTGTGGCCCCTCAAGAAACGTTCACGCAAACTTGTTGATCTTAATAGGGTAGACATCTCGACTTATGTGGGAGTGGTCGCTGGTCACTGCCTCGTAGGTTCTCTCGCTGTGAGATTAGGTTTGGGCAACCTCGCTCATGACTTCTGCAGAAGCTGCACAGATGAGGAGCAACTTGAAACAATCTCACATCTACTATGTACATGCCCTGCTTTATGTAAAAATCGCTAGGAAATTTCTAGGAAACTATCAGCTGAGTGACCAAGCCCAAGCCGCTCTTACCTAATCTAAGCTAAAAAAAAAAACAGAGTACCCATAGAGGGGTCAAATATATCACTGGCTACCACTTATTTGTGGTCCCCGACTTTTTTTCTGAATATACATACCCCCCATCGTTACAGTTTACGAGGGCTCTCCTACAAAGTGAGCATAAAAGCTGTTCTATCGGTCCTAGAGAGGTAAAATCTATGACAGACGAATACTAAATTTGTTCCACACAACATACTTCCCTAATACGCTCACGCTGTACTTTCACAATTTAGGGGGGCTCCCTTTTGGTTGGTTTATACCGTTCCCTCGATGCCCCTATAAAAATAAAATAAATATGTGGCACTTATAGGCTTCGAAGGGCCCTTTAGCCGAGATTCTCTTCCAGTATTGTTGTGCGTGTTCAATTTTGGAGAGTATTAGAAAGGATTTACTCTTTTTAGCCGGTTCCGAACGGCAGAACTCTTATGAAATCACTTTTTCTGAGAAACAGGGTTTTTTTAAAAGAATTTTCATGGCAAATTGGTGCAATTGGTGCCGTAAGAATTGCCAATTGCTTGCCAACAGGTGGTTTTCCGTTCGAAAGTAAAATCTTTCGATACTAAAGTTGTGATTCAGTTCTCCATATTTTTAATTTTTAATTTTAATTTTTTTGGAACAATAAAAGAATCAAGCTCAGCACTCAGAGATTTATAGGTCCATTGTACTGCGTTCGAAGTTCCATTTTATTGTGTTTTAAATCTACACGTTCTACGAAGAAATCGCAGTAGGGGCAAAATGCACTGGCTCCTAGTCCTATCTTTTCCATATGCTTTGTCCTGTTACCAAGCCGGCTAGCATTATGCAATCAACTCTACCTAGAGATAGTAGGAAATGCAGTAATTTACCCGATATATAAGGTAACATGGATTTCGTCCATCTGCAGCCTATCTCGGCCTGCCAGGTCGCCTTATAGACTAGATTAGCCCAGGTGTTGACCGTGGCCTTGATGACTCCAGCGGGTAGTGCAGGCTCAGAACCGATGAAATCAGCCGCAGAACCTTCTGTTGCTAGAGCATCAGAGGTCTCATTGCCTATTATTCCCATGTGGTCAGGGACCCACATCAGTGCCAAATTAGCCTTGATTTGCAGAACTCCACTATCTTGGAAGTGGTGATAGAGTTGTCCAAGCTTAGCAGCGCAGCCTCACTGTCACTGTAGACAAAAATAGACTTGCCTCTCAGCCTCTTGTCCAAAATATAATCCATCGCCTTCTGTATTGCATACACCTCTGCCTGCAAGACAGATGCATACATACCAAGGGCAAAGAACAGTTGAGCTCCGTCAGTTTCCAAGAAGACTCCAGAACCAGAGCGTTCTTCAGTTCTGTGGCCATCACATAATTAATAATCATTAAATTTTTATGAATATAACATATTGTTATGCTATGAAAAAATGAACTCGGTCTGTCGGGGACGTTGAATAATGGCCCCAAAAGCAATTGTAGATGAATTTCTCAGAATTATGTGCATTTAGATTTAATACTTTTGCATTGCTTTTCGTTTAAAAATCACAATTTTCTTTTAATTTCATATTTAGTACATACTCTCCCGGTGCAGTTTTTGACGGATCCCGGTCTGCGAGCACAAAACAAATTAAAAATCGTAAAAAAATTTCAACACTGACCATCTTAGGTATGCGGATTACAAATTTTTGTTTATCTAATTAAATATTACACTTGTCAAAAGAGATTTCTATTGAAATTTTCTCTTTATTCACATGGACGGACTCATTTCAGAATGTCATAAAATTTGAAATTTTATGGAATATGTTTATGATTATTTTGACGTTTTAGCGGTAATATTTATATGTTATGTTTGTGGTTGTTGTTGTTGTTGTTCATGTTACTGTGGCTGCTTATTAAACAAAAACAACAACTACAAAGAGAACAAGGGGGCATCATCATCAAAATAACACCCAGCTTAATGTGACATGCAATAATCCTGTCGTAAAATGAACAAGAATAACAACAGCAACAACAACAACAACAACAACAAAGAGAATATCAACTTCAATAAATGCCGTCATAAAAATATAATCACAAAAACAATAACAACAACAACAACAATATGATGTTTAATGTTTATAACATTTGGTGTGGCAATGCAATGGTCAATGGAAATGCATGTGTATATAGCTGATGCTGTGAGCTAGCTAAGACTGTTCTTATATTGCAATAACAATTTACAATTTTTTGATAGATTTCCTCCAATGCCCTGTGGCACACACACACACACACACACACACAGAGACAGAGTATGATTGAAATGCCTGCATATAAACACCTTGATATGCCGTTGTTGTTGTTGTTGTTATGTTTCTTATTATCACCTTATATTGTTGCATGTTTTATTGCGCTGGCTATTGGTTAACGTTGTTGTAGTTGGTATATTTTGTTACATATATCACACCTGAAGGCGTGTTAATGTCATACACCACTTGGTATGCCCGTGTGGTTTGTTTATTTATCTTCTAATGTCAGCTCTATTCACACATAGTGGAGGGTTTATGCAAGGCACAGCAGACGGATGGCATTGTATGCATTTTGAAGGTAATAAAATTAACACACACACATACACACAGAAATCCATGAATGTCACATTTTTATGGCAATTTAATTGTTCTCAAGCATTATGACCATTATATTGTACTATTGCTGATGTTGTTACATATCCACGAACTCACAGTGTGGGTCTCACGGTTTATTGTATTTATTGGAAAATAAACATAAAATGCAATTTTATGACAATTTCTGGTATGTGTGTCTGTGTATGTGTGTGTGACTCTGTAAAGGTTTAGCGACAACAATTCATAATAGCGACAATACAAGTGACATATCCAATATTCTTAATATTGTTGATGTTATTGCAATGTTGCAAGAACTTACTACTAATAGAGTATGACAATGATTTCTGTCCTGCTGTTTTTATTCGTTTTTCTTCTTCTTGTTGCTATAGATCATTCTAAAATATTTACTAACAATACTGTTACTACAGACAGACGATTTGACTGGCAGGCTATTTTATGGTGAAACTGGTGTACTCTCTGTACTTGTCGTAACATATGGATTGAATGTGACACTGCATTCATTGAAATTCTGTTATCAGACTTAAGTTTAATACACAATCGATTCAAAGTTTCAGAGCTATTGTCTCAGCTTATAATTCTATACACCTCAAGTAATTTTTTAACTCATTAATTCATATTAAATCCGTTCATGAGCGAGTTCTATCAACTTACCTCTCACTGAATCGTTGATGCCAAGTCCATGAAGGATGTTGCAATCATCCATGATATCTACAGCATATTTTTGCTCTTGTCTACACTGAATCCTGCCTTCTTTTGTTTGTTTTTCATCTTCCTGCTCTGCTCGGCCTATACGCATTGAGTCAGTTGATCGCGCCCACTCATGAGCGTTTGGTCCACCATTGATTCCCATGGTGAAATTTTTCAAATAAGTTGGTTCAAACTCTCATTGTTTTTCTGTGTAAAGCTTCCGATACATCGCTCCAGGAGGGCATCTTTGCTCACATCCTTGGAAGAACACTGAACGTATGTTTGAACGAGTTTGAACGAATTTAATGCATTAGCAGCTACCGGTTTTTGCCATTCGCACCAGGAGTCCACGCAGTTCGGGCATTTTTCATGCTGTGGATTCTCCTCCGCCGAACTATAGTGGAAGAACGTTGCCCAGATAGCATTCTTTCTTATTTTCCACGGAATCAGAGTGATGTCTAATAGCCAAACTGTAGTATACCGTCAATTTATCAATAATTTTAGCCATAAGCTTCCCTTTACCAGAGAGGCTCTTTCTTTTAACCGTCATTCCAGCCTTACTTTCAATAGAGGTCTAAGCACGTTTGTACTCGTTTTCAAATTTCTATAAAGAAAAATAGGGGTAAAGGTAAGGAATTCTATAGAAATCAAACCAGCTGCCTGGTAACAATAGTGCGCTCAAGTCCGGTAGGTATAGAAATGCGACAGGTATAAAAATAGTCATAACTTTGTCAATTTTGCTCCGATTGACTTGAAATTTAGACACAACATTCTTGAGATATTATGCAAAAAAAAATGTTTAAACCCTATTCCCCCCTTAAAACATTATTTATATCATACCCTCAAAGGTACATATTGAGTTGGTGCTGCCTCTTGTCACATCCAAAATGAGATCAGAACGACGATCTGAAGCATAATTGCGCAAATATTGAGCTGATCGAGCTGAAAATTCGTAGATAAGATTATTTTTACCAACGAACGAATAAATTTGTGAACTGTCGAAATCGGATGAAAATCACGCCTACCTCCCATACAAAAGTACGTTGTTCAATGCATATTATTACACCTTATGGACGAAAATATGAAGTTATCACGATGAAACTTGGTATATAAAGTTTGTTTGAATACAGAAAAGATATATAAAAAAATGAACGTAAATGGTTAAAAATCACACTTACCTTCCATACAAAAGTATATGTTTGAAAGTATATTTTGGCACTTTCGTCTCGAAAATATAAAGCTATCAAACTAAAATTTAGTATAAAAAGTTATTCTAATCACAGAATTGATATATTAGAAAATGGATGAAATCGGATGACAATCACGCTTACATTCCATACAAAATTATGTCGATATATTGGTTTTTTCACACTTTTCTCACGAAAATATAAAGTTATCAGACTAAAACTTGGCATATAATGTTCATTTAATCACAGAATAGTTATACTAGAAAATGGGCACAATCGTATAAAAACCACACCTACCTTCCATACAAAAGTAAGTTGTTGAGTATGGGTTTTCACACTTTGCTCGCAAAGATTTCGATGTTTCAAGCTGAAACTCGGTACATATGATTCAATTTACAAATCAATACACATATTCAAAAATTTTTTGAATCGGATATAAATAAAGTCTACCTCCCATACAAACATCAGCTTTCGTATGTATGTTTTTACATTTCGCGCACAAAAATATAAAGTTATGAAGCTGAAAATTGCTGCAAATAATTATATTTACTTACGGAGCTACGAGTTCAAAGATGGACGGAATCAGATCAAAGCCACACCTACCTCTCATACAAAACTATGTCCTAGACTATACTTTGTACCAGACAGCACAAGAAGAAAATGTACCAGAATCAACAAGAACAACATCATTGATTACAAAACCATTAAATAATATTAGTAAAATCGTTGGCAACACATTCTTTATTAGTTCATTGGGCTCTTTACGACAAACACTAATGTTAAGCAAGCCCACGCAGCTTCTTAGTGCACATCATAATTGTTCTAAGGGAATCATATGTATAGATCAAAAGAGAGCAACACGTTATTTCCTTCGTCCTTCCATCGGTTGCCAGTGAGTTTAAATTAGATTAACTAGCTATGTTCGTCTAGTAAAATTATGACGTAACAATATTGCACTAAAGCAAAGGCCTACATGTAGTCATCGCCTTAGTCAGTTGTACTTTTGAAGTTAGTTCAAATCAAATGAAAAATAATAAAGATGACGACAATGATGATGATGAAGCTAGTAATGATGTTAAAAAATTTTATTATGATGTGATGATGATAATGATGATTTTGACGATGATGAGAAAGCCTTACGCGACATTTTTGCTCTCTGCAATAGTCGAAGCCAGCTATAACTCTCGTATAGCATAAGTAATAAAAATATATAGTTACATAAGGGTGCGTCAAATTGTATGAAGCAACATTTTAATAATCTTTTTCAAACATTTCTTAGGGAGAAAAGCAATTTTTAAAATTTTTTTTTGCAACTTTTTAATATGGGTGGGTCGTAAGTACAACCGAGACATAGAAAAGCGCCATTTTGCTACACCGCTCCTGGAACCACTGAATTGATCCGTTAATAAACCTGCTAATGTCATCTATTTTGTTTCCAGCAATTTTATTTAAGCTATCCATTACGAACCTTCCTAGAGTTCTAAGCCGTAGAGCGCCCAGACTTGAGGAACTCACATAGATATTGGAAAACCGTCTCCTTGGATCCCTCTTGTTAGCAGCTTCGGCATCTGTCGTTCTAGAGTCATCCTATTTTCTCTGCATGGTCCCCTAGCGGCCAGTGACCGGTAATAGTGGAGGTGATTCTGAAGATATCTGTTCTTTTCTTTGCCAAGGTCAAGTTGCTTTTGCTATTTTTCAGACGCCAGTTCTTGACCACCTGGTTTCTGCCTGCTTTAGAGACTGTAGGTAGAGCTCTCTCTTGATGGCGCTAAGGGGGTTTCCAACAGTTACCGACTCGTATTCGCTGTTAGTTACTCCCCTTTTGCCAGATCGTTCGCTTTCTCGTTTCCTTCTATGTGCCTGTGACTAGGTACCCAGACGAGAGTGATGTTCATTTTACGCGCTAGTGTGTTGAGCTCTTCCTTAGATTGTCTTATGATTACTGAGTTCTTTATCGGTGATATCAATGCCAGAAGTACCGCTTGGCTATCTGACAAAATACACGCCTTCGAGGTAAGTCTCTCTTATCCCGAGATCTTCGGCCTGAAATATACTAACTGTATCTCCCAGACGGAAGGACTTTGACACCTCAAGATCTTTGAAGTATACCACCGCACCAACACCGCCATTAATCTTTGAACTATCACTGTTGATCTTGGTGGCATTCAACTCGACAGTCAGGCCCAATCTCCAGTCCTTCCGCGTGGGAAATTTTACATCAAACTTTCTGCGAAAGTCCAACTCTGGGATGATGTAATCTGATGATTTGTCAGTTTGTCCTTGGCCTTCTATGATTTTTTTATGTCCAATATTCTTTGCGTTCCATTGAGTCACGAATCGAGTTAATAATTCGACTCACCATAATAGACATAGTACTTTTAGTCGAATTTATATGATAAGGGTGAGCATAAAAGACATTACGACACAAATGAGCCAACGGCATAATGTCTTTATATGTGCAAATAAATGTAAATGTACGCACAGGAGTGTGCCCCGTGTGTCTTGATGATTTTGTGTATTTTGTATGCGACTATGTACATATTTAATGTATTTATCTATATGTATGAGTGTACATACATACATACATACATACATACATATATGTGTATGTGTGTGTATTTACCTAATCTAATGATTTATATAAAATTTAGGTCGCCAAAGTAACAAACACACTCATACTTAGAGACATTCGTACATGTTAGTCGCATTAATTACGCCTCATAATGAGTGATTTATGCGTGCTCAGAGTGCTCCTTTACACATATACAAACATACATACTCGTAGTACATAAGTACATATGTACTATAGCAGCACCCTCTCTTTCCCTTTCTTTCATTTGTAATTTACACTTTTTGCTGATGTTGCTGACGAAGGCAACAACCAGCAGGCAGGCAGGGAGTCAGGCAGGAAGGCAAACAGGCATCATCATCACCATCATCATCATCATCATCATCATCATTGTTGTCATCCTACGTGTAGCATGTAAGATTGTCTATTTATGTTCCTCTTTATGTGTGACATACAACGCTAATGATAATGAGCTGATGCAGATGCTGGTGATGCCACATTACTGTGCTTGTTGCCATATCGCCCGCTTGTAATCATCAGGAGCAGCATCAGCCATTGCTCATTTTTAGGACATATTTATATGTGTATGTATATATTAAATATATAAAAGATATATGTATATTTGGTAGGAGTTAGTATTTAAATAACCAACACACTAGGCATAAAATTCCATAATTAGATTACGCGTTGATAAATGTTATATTGTTTGTTTATGATGATTCTGCTTCTTCTATACCTATAATATAGCGAGATAATAATAATATTATAATATTGTAAATGTAGATTTATTCATATGATATTCAAAAATATTCATATTAATATCAGTTTGATAACCCGAAAGCATTACAGAGCCATCTGCAAGTCATTTTGATATCAATAGGATTAATAAGAACTATTACATAATAACGTTCCCGGTGAGTAAAGGGCTTCTGCATCTGGTTTTTGTAGTTTTTAGGGTAGATTTAAAAATGCAATCTTGCATCTATCTCCTTAATGGATATGCGCTAATGGGATGATTTATCAACATCTGAATATCTTTAATCTCTTTTGTTGTAAATTTGTTTTAAACTAAATGAGAATTATAATCGTGACAACTGTCTATGAGAATGGCTCTGAAAGAAAACCCAATAAAATTGGAAATTGACAATTTCGTTATGTATCGAACCTTATGAGTCTCCTATATCACAACAGATGAACGGATGTAATATCGAACGAATATAATAATATTCTGCTGGAAACAGTTGTGGTTTTCATTAGACGTCTCTATGTAAAAGAAACTTGCACGTTAATAAAAATATTTATATGTGCACAGTTTCAGTTTTCTAGTTTTACATGCTCGTCTGTATAGTACAGTCGAGAGTATACTTTTGTATGAAAGCTAGGCGTGGTCTAAAAGAGCTTTGTGGCAAAACGAAGTTAAAGTGATGTAACAAGGGTTCTGCCCTTAAATTTAACACGCACAACAGTATTGGAAGAGAACCTCGATGGTATCTCAATGGGTCTTTCTGGCCTAAGTGTGTTCTCTCAGAGAGAGGGCAGCTACATAATCTAACCTATCCTAGGCGTGGTCGATTTGGCCCATTTTCGAATATACAAATTCAGCTTGACAACTTCATATTTACAAGGGCAAATTGTGAAAACATATAATATACACGGAAGCATCAGTTTGTATGGAAGGTAGACACGGTTTTCATAAGATTTCATCCGTTTTAGAATATGTCTAGTAGTTAGTAAATATAATCGCATATACTGAATGGGTGCCGTGGCTCAGTGGTTAATGTGTTGGCCTACTGATCTGTAGGTCGTGGGTTCAATCCCCGGCTGAAGCATAACAAATTTCATATCGAAAAGATTTTTCTTTTGAACGACACCAACCTGTCGGTAATCAATTGGCCATTCTTCCGGCAGAAACAATTTGCCATTGAAAAGCTTCTAAAAGAACTCTGCGATAAAGCTCAGAAAAAGTGATGTCGCAAGAAGTCTGCCGTTCGGAATCGGCTAAAATAAGTAGATCCCTTCTAATACTGTCCAAAAATTTAACATGCACAACAGTAAGGGAAGAGCCGAAGGGCTCGTTGGCCGAGCTACATATTTACTGAATTTAAGCTTTATATCTTTATATATATTTAAATCCTATAGTTTCAGAGAGGAACAAAGGGCCACAACAAATTTTCTTCATTCAGATCTGTCTTGTGCCAGCCTCTTAACTTCGCTCCAGCTCAGGTTCATAGCCGCGGGCTTCCGACTTCAGCAATCGTCTCCAAGTGTTCGCTGGCCTTCCTCGTCTTCGGCTGCCTTATGGGTTCCAATAGATCGCGTTTCTTGTTAAGTCTTCCTTTTGTCTACGCAGAACATGGCCAATCCAGCTCAATTTTCTCTTCCGAATTTCAATGAGTACTGCCGTTTGCTACATCTTGCTCCATAGGTCAGCATTTGATATAGTTCATAATCTTGCGTAAGCAGCAGTTTATGAAGACTTGCAGTGCTTTTATATCCTTCCCACGTCTCGCAGTACGCCGCGAGATGTGTGTTGCATTCCAGATTGGATGTATAGTGCCGAATGCTACACGTGCTTGTTTGATGTCTTCGCTCGAATCACACGACGTCAAGATGATGCTACCCAGATAGCAAAAAGAATGTACCTCCTGCAGCTGGATACCATCAATCGCGAATACATGCGTATTTTAGGGGTGTTTATAAGCATTGCTTTGGTTTTTGGAATGCTGAATGCCAAGCCGACTTTAGTGGCGGCATCTTGTAGCAGTTGCAATTTTGTCTCCATGTCCGGGTAGGTATGAGATAGCAGTCAGATAAGTCAGTCCACATAATCGAGGTCAGCGATACGGCCCCGCAGGCCCCAGGTAATCCGACTTTCAGGTCTTGTGGCATTCTTCATAATGGTATCCAATACGATGTTGAAAAGCAGTGGTGATGCGAGTATTTTTAGTCTGTCGCCTAGAAGTTGTTCGTGCATTAACCGGCAACCTGCTTCGTTGTAGAGTGCCTTGACGACTTTGATCATTTTGCATGGGACTCCTTTGCTTTCAATAGCGCTACGAATAGCACCATGATGTATAGTGTCAAACGCCTTTTGAAAGCCAATGAACACAAGGTAACGTGTGGACCTCCATTCAACTTATTGTTCGACGATGACTCAGAGACTGTTTATGTGGTCACTTCAAGAACGATTTGGCCCGAAGCCAGCCTGTTCGAGCCTGAGCTCGAATAGAAATGCGGCTGAGAGCCTTTTGTAGATGATCTGCGCGATTAACTTGTTGATCATAATCAATAGTGTGATCCTTTCCAGTTTTTACACTCTGAGAGTTTTCCTTTCTTGGAATTTTTATGATTACGCCTTCGTTCAATTTATCAGGAAGGTTACTAGTGTCCCAGAACTCCTTTCTTACTGGTCTCAGGATCGGATTTTAATAATTCCAGTGCGATGTTATCTTGTGCTGGGGATTTGTTGATCTTCAGCGATTTTATGGCCGCAGCGATCTCCGATATATTTGGGCATTCTAGTGGGATATCGTCTCGTACTTCATGAGCTGTGCATATGCAGATTTTTTTGCTAGAGCTCGCAGTTTTGGAGAGCATATCGGTGTGTCCAAATGGACAGTTGCCGCTCTATTGATATCCTTATATGAACTTTTGTATGAGATGTAGGCGAGTTGTTCATCCATTTAATAAAAATTTCTCTGCTCAGATTAACTTTATATACCAAGTTTTATTTAGATGGCTTTATATTTTCATAAGTAAAGTGTAAAAACATATAAAAACAACATACTTTTGTATGGAAGGTACCCGAGGTTTTGAACAGAAGAGGCCCATTTTTTAGTATGACTCTTCTGTGATCAGATTAACCTTATGTAAGGAATTTCAGCTCGAAAACTTTATATTTTCCTGCAAAAAGTGTGATAATATACACTC
The DNA here is from genome assembly GCA_963854835.1 of Megamerina dolium. NCBI lineage: Eukaryota > Metazoa > Arthropoda > Insecta > Diptera > Megamerinidae > Megamerina > Megamerina dolium. The sequence continues at coordinate 3,689,846 of OY978529.1, forward strand.
AAGAACATATTTAGTATGGAAAGTCGGCCAACTTATCCATTAGTTGATGAAAAAAAATTTTAGGAAATAATTTTTAACTCAATGTGGCTATAATTATGGGAATTATTGTGAGAACAGAATACTTTTTCATATCTGTTACGTCTCCTTATGGGTGTTTCAAACAAATGAAAGAATGAACACAATATCCCTTTGACAATTTGAGTGTAGAATATAAATATAATTTATATAGTTAGTTTCTAATAATAATAATAATTAATAATTCATGATTAAATTTTAAATATGAATATATTAATTTTTATTAATTTATTCTAACTTGGCTTCCAAGGAGTCATTTATACATATGAATGACTACATCAATGTAGTAAACATCCTTAGAGAGTGGTAAAAAAATAAGTTTGTCATATTTATGGAATTAACTATGAGTATTTTTGGAAAAAGTTATAGAATAAATTTATTATATTACCAAAAGACACCATAATTTGGTATCCCACACAAACAAACAAAATTATGATAATAATACCTAATAATAATAAAGAATATAATTAATCACCCTCGGTATGAAAATGTTTCTTTTTTAAAAAATACATTCGAATGAATGATTCTATTGTGTAATAATAATCGTAATTTTTAATTTAAGTCGCCTTGTAACGTACTACCCTGCCCTTGCCAACATATAGCGCTCGTAGCCACTACTCCATCACCATTGCCATCATCAACATCATTAAAGAGAGCAACAGCAGCAGCAGCAACATGCATAGTGAATACAATGTGAAAATATATTAAAATAATAATTTTAACTTAAGTAAAAAATATTTGAAAAAGTTCTTCGAACATTACTGTTGTTTTTGTTATTTTGTTGTTTGGTTTTTGGCCAAAATTTACAACTATATTTTCTCAGATACCCATCCTGATACCCATCCACTTATTCACGCACTCGGATCTACTCAGAGCAGCATAATATCAATACAAATTCTCATTAATGGCTTAAAATGCAATCCCAATAGAAACAAGGTGGTATGTGTGTGTGTGTGTGTGTATTATACACATAGTAGAAGAAGGAATTTCAAGAAATAACAACAACAACAACTACAAAATGAAATAATAGCAACAAAAAAAAAAAACAAAACAAAAAACATGTAAATGAGTGCGTCGAATGATTATGCCAGCCGAATCGGTGTTATATGTATATGTATGTGTGTGTGTGTGTGTGTGTGTGTGTGGGTGTGGGTGCTATAAGAATATTGTTCTCATCGTTCTCTCCACACTCTCTTCATATACACCATATGGATAAAAGGGTACATGATGATGATACTATTGAATTGTAGATTGAGCATGTGTTAGTTGGGGGGGCCGGCAAGCGCGGAGGTTGTAATGAAAAATATGAATTTGACAGAAACAGAAAACAAAATACAAACAAAATCCATAATTCAGGATAAAACATAATTCCAACGAAAATAACAGCAACAGCAGCAGCCATCATGGAAATTTCAAAAGAGTGTGAGCAAGAGTGGGTGGGTGTTAGGTGGCTGGGTGATCGGTCGCTTAACTAAATAACGGTAAAAGGCATCATAACAACGAATGTACAAATGAGCGAAACAAAACAACGTCAACGAATGAAAATTATGACGACAACGACAACGCCGACGACGACGACGACGACGACGATGAGGCAGTTACAGTTATTTATTAAATCCCTTTACGCATTTTCATAATAATTTTCCACACACAAAAAACAACAACAACAAATAAAATGATATACGAGAATGAGAATCACGAGTGGTAATGAATGAACGAATGAATGAAATTTCAAAACAAAACAAAACAAAACAAAAGAAGAAATCTACATGAAAAATTATTTAAATGCCATGCTATGGAATTAAATTACAACAACAACTACTGCGATTCTACAGTGAAAACTCGCATATAGCAGTGTCGATCAATAAGTACCCATGTCTTGTTAATGTGATCTACTTTTATGACGTCACTTCGTCCGTCTAAAACTTCCGTGAATGAAAACAACGATTTGTCAAATTCGGCAAAATGCACTGGAAATCAAGTTTCTAACATTTTCGTCTTAGAAGAAAACTGAAGACGTGTCGTCTTAAATTTCTTATCGAATATAGTGTATTCACTAACCCGTGAATAATCTTCTCTTCGGCAAAAAATCTTCGATGATTATACTATGCGGAAATCCAAAAAATTCTCAGTACTCACATCACCTTAATAGTCGAAATTTGAAAGAAATGAGCGCGTCATGCCTATTGGATACTAAAGCTTCCATACCATAAACCGTCTTACGTATGTGATAACAAGCGACCACCGATTTAGGTCGAATATAACATACTTCGCCAGCCATCTCTGGTCTTCGTTAGCTGGCGCCAGTTAGAAATTCCAAGCGCCGTCAGGTTCTGCAGTACTTGGTTTTGCCACCGGAGGCTAGGTCTTCCTCTTCTGCGTCGTCCTCCAGCGGGTTCCGAATATAACACCCTCTTAGCTGGAGCGTGCTCTTCCATTCGCTCGACATGACCTAGCCAGCGCAGTAGCTGGATTTTGATGCGCTTTATTATGCCAATATCGGCAAACAGCTCGTACAGCTCATGGTTGTACCTTATTCGGCACTCGCCACTAACGCAAATAGGTCCAAAGATCCTGCGTAGGACTTTTTTCTCGAAAACTCCAAGCATTCGCTCATCCGAGGTGGAAATTGTCCAGGCTTCAGCGCCATATGTAAAGACAGGCATGATGAGAGAGTAGTTTTCGTTCTTCGAGAGAGAGAGTTCGACTTCTCAATTGCATACTTAGCCTAAAGTAGCACCTGTTTAGAAGAGTGATCCTTAGCAATATCTCCAGGCTGACGTCATTACTGCTGTTAATGCTGGTTCCAAGATAGACAAAGTCCCTTGCTACTTCAAAAGCGTAGTTGTCAACAGTGACGTGCTGTCCAAGACGTCGGGACTCGTTGTTTGTTGACACTAGATACTTCGTCTTACTCTCGTTCACCGTAAGACCAATTCAACGCAACTCTCTTTCCAATTATGAGACTGACTGCTCGCGTGTTTATGTCATGCATGACACTTTTGTTGAAGATAGTGCCATTATGTCGTAGATCAGCAGCTCGTATTATTTTCTTCATAATAAGATTGAAGAAGTCGCACCATATCGAATCACCTTGTCTGAAACCTCGTTTGATATTAAACGGTGCGGAGAGGTCCTTCCCAATTTTCACTGCACAACAGGAATTATGCAGTGACATTCTATAAAGTCGAATGAGGTTTGCAGGAATACCGAACTCAGACATTGTTGCGTAGAGGCAATCCCTTACCGGGCTGGCGAATGCGGCTTTATAATCAACAAATGTGTGGTGGTGTGTGTCGATCTGTTTTTTTTTTTTGGGTCTTCTCTAGGATTTGGCGCAGTGTGAAAATCTGATCGATAGTAGATTTACCAGGTCTGAAGCTACACTGATAAGGTCAAATCAGGTTGTTGCGCATGGGCTTCACACAGTACACAGGATAAGGCCTTGTATGCGATGCTCAGGAGACTTATTCCACGGTAGTTGGCGCAAATTGTGGGGTCTCCTTTTTTATGTACGAAACAGAGAACACTGAGCCTCCAATCTTGAGGCATGCTTTCATCCGACCATATTCTGTTTATGATCTGGTGCATGCAGGCGTGCAGCTCTCGCCTCCGGTCTGAAGCAACTCGGCAAGCAAGCCATCAGCACCTGCTGCTTTGTTGTTTTTCAGTCTTAAAATGACCGTTTCAACCTCGTCATGGTCGGGTGGTGGAACGTCAACACCATCATCTGTAATTGGGGTTATCGGGCAATCTCCTCCACTGACGGAATTGTTCGTAGCATCGCCATTCAGCAACATAGAGAAGTGTTACCTCCATAGACTCAGTCCAGAGTGGACATCTGTAACCAGATTAACTAAATTAATATTGCAGACAGAAAAAATTTTGTAAGAATTGGTGGAGCCACGAGCTCTAATGTAACTGAATCTGAATTCGGGATCAAAAATCTAAAGTCAGGGCTGTTTTCAACACCAGGCTACATTAACAAAAAAAAGGTGAATGTTTCGGATGTGACGTTTCTGATTTTGACGTCATACAAAATTTTATAAAAATATTGGCAATTATATTGTATTTAAAATACGTAATTTTAATAGTAGCACCATAAATCTTCAATTGAAAATTGACATGAAATGACATTTCACTGTACACAAGTGTAACGCATATGATTCATGTTAATTTTGTGTTGGTGTAGATATGCATATAATTTTCTGTATGTATTTGTGTATCATTAAAATTTTGTTTTATTTATTTATTTGTATTTTTTATTTTTTATTTTTTGGTTTTTCTTCTATTTTCATACAACGAAAATAGGACTTCACATAACGACGCACTCTCATCATGAACAGGACAAACGAGCATGAATTTAATCCCTTTTGGCATTAGCAACAACAACAAAATCATAATTTTCAACTGTATCATGGAATGATGATGGGAGTAGTAGTCACGAAGAAGCGTGGAAAACAAAAAAAAAAAAAAAAATAGTAATGGTGATGGCAAAACAAATGAAAATGAAAATGACATGACGAAAAATAATTCTAATCTCTTCTCATGAATATTCGTGAAATGTCGCGTTGGTGTATTTTTTTCTTTTGCTTTAATTTTATTTTATTTTTTTTTTTTTGCATAAAAATGAAACGTGGCATTAACAACAACAACAAGAAATAGGAGAAACCATTATGAACTCTTGTTGAAGGACAACTGCAGGAAAAGCTATGACAATGACGTCACACTTTCACATTGTGGTGCAGCATAAGTAAGTTTAGAAATATAGAATTTTCTAAAAATTGTTATGAAGAAGATAGTGGCATCAGATTTGGTGCTTTCAGATCTGCATATGTGTATTTCATCAAGACCGTGAAATCCGAATCAGTGGTGGGATTTCTCCTGTAAGCCGCAAGTATCTCTATAAACCTCAATCACGTTTGTTTTTTCTGCTATTTTTCCAGGGGGTTTTGAAGTTAGAAAGAACCCAGAGGGTCTTGACACCCCAATCGTGGACGGGTATGATGAGCGTCTTGTAGAGTATCATTTTTTTCTGGCAAGAGATGGCTCCACTCGTCTTTTACCTACTGAACACCTTTTAGCAAGAGTGAGCCATCGCTTTATCTCCAGGCTGACATCATTTTCGGTGTTAATGGTGGTGCCAAGGTAAGTAAATTCCTTGACAACTTCGAAAGAATAGTTGTCCGCAGCAATGTGGTATCCTAGACGCCGCGTCTCCCTGTTCGTCGACAGCATATACCTCGTTTTGTGCTAGATCACCGTCAAACCTACCTTCGCTGATTCGTTTTTGATCGCAGAAAACGCAGCAGTAGTATCTCGCTTACATCGTCCGATGATATCAATGTCATCAGCATACGCAAGGAGTTGGACACTTTTGTAGAAAATAGTGCCATTATACTGTACATCGGCTTTTCGCAATACCCCTTGCATCACAAAATTGAAGAGTTTGCAGGATAAAAGATCAACTTGCCTGAAACCCCGCACGCTATCAAAGGATTCGGAGAGGTAATTTCCTACCGTGAAGGAGCTGCACGTGTTACTCAACGTTATTCTACAGAGCTTTATCAGCTTCGCAGTGATATAGGCAATCGTAGGCTATCGAACGCAGCTTTATAATCGCCAAAGAGATTATGGATGTCGATTTGCTTTTAGTGGGTTTTTTTTTCCAGGTTTTGGCGCAGTGTGAAGATCTGGTCGGTCTGGACTTGCCAAGTCTAAAGCCGCACTGATAAGGTCTAATTAGTTTGTTGGCAAATGGCTTTAGTCAGTAGAGATACAAAGCTGAATGAATTTCGTTTTAATGGCCGTTGCCACACATCAGGCGAAAACGCGAGCCAGACGGCTGAAAATCTGCATGGTGTTTATGGTCCTGATACTGTAACAGCCAATCACATGCAATGTTGGTTTCGTCGATTCCGTTCTGGTAATTTTGATGTCAAAGGTGCACCACGCTCTGGAAGTCTGACCGTCATGTAAGCACTGTTTCTATTGCCCAGTAGTTAAACATTGCACAAAAAACCGTTTGGAACTATTTAAATAAGGCTAGATTCATAAAGAAGCTCGATGTATGGGTGCCATCCGAATTAAATCTCATGGACCGAATTTCCATCAGCGAATCGTTGCTGGATCGCAACAAAATCGATAAATTTCTGAAGCGGATGGTTACTGGTGATGAAAAGTGAGTCACTTACGACAACGTCAAGCAAAAAGGGTCGTGTTCGAATCGCGGTGACCCGACGCAAACGGTGACCAAGCCAAGATTGACGGTCAGGAAGATTTTGCTATGTGATTAGTGGGATTGGCAGGGAATCTACTATGAGCTGTTCCCCTACGGCCAAACTCTTAATTCGGACCTATACTGTCAACAATTGGACCGTCTGAAGGAAGCAATCGCCGAGAAGCTGCCTGCTTTATCCAATAGGGGAAGAATTGTGTTCCATCAGGACAACGCCAGGCCACACACATCGATAGTGATCCGCCAGAAGCTCCGCGAGCTTGGTTGGGAGGTTCTTGTGCATCCACCTTATAGTTCGGACCTGGCACCAAGTGATTACAACCTGTTCCTGTCTATGGCGAATGATTTTGCTAGTGAAAAATTCGCCTCAAGAGAAGCTTGTGAAAATCTACTGTCCCAGTTTTTTGCCAAGAAGTACGAGGGTTTCTATGAGAGTGGCATTATAAAATTAGCAACAAGTTATCGAACTAAACCGTGCATATTTGACCTAAATATGCTAAATAAAACCTTCAATTGAATGCACAAATAATAGATTTCTTTTCGCTAGACCTTATACTAAAGATCCTTCGATGAAAATTTATGGAAAGTTGAAGTGAGGTTTCACTGAAGTTTTCCTTGAAAAAAAATGAGCGCGTCCAGACACTTAAAACAGCAACTTTTCATACAAAGAGATTTTTGTAGAAAATAAAAAATCGATTGCAATAAAAATCATTGATTTAAAGATTTGATGAATTTGATGTCTAAGATGATAATAATATTTGCTCGAAAAATTTGCTATAATCGAAGAATTTGAAAAGCCGAATTCCCAAAAATACGCTGGCCAAATACTATATCAAACACTGTCTTATGGGCCAGAACCCAGCAAAAACTAGTTCAATTGAAGATCCGAAAAAGGAAATGGAGAGCAGGGAGAGCGGCGGCCTAACAAGGACTGCAATTGAATGGAACCCCCAAGGAAGTCGTAGACGAGGAAGACTAGCGAACACCTGGAGATGACTATTAGGGTTGGAAATCCCTGCCATAGCTGGAATGAAGTGAAGAGACTGGCACAAAATAGACCCGAATGGAAGAAATTCGTTGTGGCCCTATGTTCCAGCCTGGAAGCCTAGGAATATGGGATGGATGGATGAATTCCCATACCAGCTAGCGCATAATTTATTTATTTACACAAGTCTACTTAAGGAAATAGTTATTTCCACACATTGTATATATCACATGTCACATATTTTGTGTCATTTCTTTTATCCTTGATTCTCTCTTTTACATCTTTTTTTCAACATGTATTTATTTTTCATTTATTTGGTATATTTTCCATCCCAATCTACTTAAATATGGTATAAATAACTCCCACCTTTACGTTCACCTAAATGCCATATCAACCTAAAACCGAATTCAGGTACCTACACATATATTTGCTAGAAAACAGGCAAACAAGGATCGAAAAAAAAATCAAACATATCACAACAACAATAGGAAAATATTTAAAAATACAGTAAACGGTACATAAAATGTTACCTTATTATCGTACTTTATAAGGATTATGGTTTTGATTGAAGGTCCTGTTTGTTGTCTCTTTATACATACACATATACAGTGTATATATGTGAGTATATCTATGTATACATGTATATGTTGAAATATTTCCACTTTTATTTGTGAGTTATTTCTGCGCAATAGCATATAAAGCATATACAATATATACATATATTCGCTGTAACAACAAGAACAATCTCGTTATGTTGGCATTATCCGCTACTGTCGTGTGAATGTTTCTCTGTGTTGTGCAATGAATTCTGGTTCGTCCTCGTCACTTCGTAACGCCATAAATCACTCACAATACAGCACAACACAACACATAACTTGGCTTGCCATGGCATTTTCCACCAACCAACCAACGAACCAACCAAGCAACGAACCAACAAACTTCGTCCTTCTTTCTTCCTGCCACTGTTGCTGTTGCGTTGCTTCTTGAAAAGCAAACAAAAATTTTGCGCCTGACAATTGTTCTTGTTGGATTTTATTCTTCTTCTTCTTTTACTTCGTCAACATTCTTTGTTTAGGGATTTGTTGATATTGCTGCCGCTGCTGCTGCTGCTGCTGCTGCTTCTACTATGTGTTTGTTTATTTTATTCACCCTGCAGTGACATTTTGGAGTGACAGACAAGACGTGTCCTTCGTCCTTTTTATTTTATTTTTGTTTTTTTTTTTTCATATATTTCTTTTTGTTTATTGTTTTTTGCATTGCAGCGACAGCAAGTAAGTTTATCGTTTTAATGGTGTTGCGACATTACTGCTATTGTTAATATGTATGTAAATATCTCATAGGGGATGATGATGATGATGATGATCATGACACTATGCTATTATTGTTGTTGTTAGTGTTTCAATACTCGTACCCAGCACTTCTCTATCTACGCGTAGAACATTTATATTTCGCGTTAATGTGGGTTTGGACGTATTACAACACGTGGTGCAGTATATGATAATTACTAGCTTCAAGTTTCATATAATTGTTGTTGTTGTTGCTTTTATTGCTTATTCACTTGTTCATTTTATATTAGATATTTTCAAAATTTATTTTTAATGACAAACTATTGAAAGAACATAGTGCCAATGTATTGGCATGCTCTAAATTGTATCTAAAGTACGAGTGACAAGCTAGAGGACTTATCATTCAGTGAGCAATGACATTGATGTCGAACATTGTTTGCAATAATGTCGAAATATTTTTTTTTATATGTAAACGGTATTTTTCGACTTTATTGCAAACATTTTTACAACATTATCGAAAATCAATTAAAAGTTATTACTAATTTTGCAATAATGTCGACATTTTTTGTTTTTTATATGTAAACGGTAGTTTTCGACTTTATTGCAAACATTTTTACAACATTATCGAAAATCAATTAAAAGTGATTACTAATTTTGCAATAATGTCGACATTTTTTCGACATTCTAAAAATGCGTGCAACAATATCGAAAATAAACTAGTCGTATTTCTCATTTTGCAATAATGTCGACATTTTTTGTTTTTTATACGTAAACGGTATTTTTCGACTTTATTGCAAACATTTTTACAACATTATCGAAAATCAATTAAAAGTGATTACTAATTTTGCAATAATGTCGACATTTTTTCGACATTCTAAAAATGCGTGCAACAATATCGAAAATAAATTATAATTTCACACATTTTTTTGAGACATTAAATCATACAGATGGAAGAATTCTTCTTCTTCTGTGGCCATAACAATCGATGATCGATTTAGGCCGAACATATAATGTTCTTCGCTTGCTGGCGACAATTGGATATTCCAAGCGCCGTCAGGTTGGTCCTTCCAACGGAGGTTTGGTCTTCCTCTTCTTCTGCGTCCTCCAGCGGGTGTCGAATTAAATATCCTCTTCGCTGGAGCGTGTTCTTCCATTCGCTCGACATGACCCAGCCAGCTCAGCCGCTGGATTTTGATTCGCCTGAATATGTCAATGTCAGCGTACAGCTCATACAGCTCATCGTTGGACCTTATTCGATACTCGCTATCAGCTCAAATAGGTCCGAAGATCCTGCGCAGAACTGTTCTCTAGAAAACTCCAAGCATCCTCTCATCCGTGGTGGAAATTGTCCAGGCTTCTGCACCATATGTTAGGACAGGAATAATGAGGGACTTGTAGAGTGTGATTTTCGATCTTCGAGAGAGGGCTCGACTACACAATTGGCTACTCAGCCCAAAGTAACACCTGTTAGCAAGACTTATCCTACGCATGATCTCCAGGCTGACGTCATTACAGTTGTTGATGCTGGTTCCAAGATAGACGAAGTCCTTCACCACCTCGAAAGTGTAATTGTCAACAGTGATGTGTTGTCCAAGACGCCGGGACTGTTTGTTGATACTAGGTACTTCGTCTTGCCCTCGTTCACCATAAGACCCATTCGGCGTGACTCTCGTTCCAATTCAGAGAATGATGCACTGACTGCTCGCGAGTTGATACCGATTACGATATGTCAATATCGTCGGCATATGCCAGCAGCATGACACTTGGAAGAATTAGCTGTCTGTTTTTTTTTTTTTTTTTTGGTGTCCACTTGTTGCTGTGCAATTCTGCAGTACAATTGTTGCCTAAAAAAGATTCTAAAAGGAAAACGTAATGCCAGAAAAGTTCTGCCATTTGAAACTATCAAATAATCATATAAATAGATCCGTTACAATATTGATCAAATTTAAAGAGTAGAAAAATATTAGAAGAGAAGCACGATAAAGGTTCTTTGAGGTCGATCGTGATTATCATTGAAATGAACTAGAAGCAACAACAACATGAGCAACATATGAGTTCGAAAATGGGCATAAAGGGATAAGACCTAGGCATACCTGCCATAGAAAAATGTGTTTTCGAATGAATTTTTGCAATATTTTCGCACGAAAAAATACAGCTAGATAGTTGAAAGTTTATACATAAGCACCTTTTTACCAACTAACACATATACTCTAAACTGACGAGAATTGGTTAAAAATCTCAGTGACCTCCCATACAAAAATATGTTTCCAAATGTGTGTTATCAGTATTTACACAAGGAAATATAAAGCTAACCAAGTCGAAATTGACATGTAAGATTATTTTTTGACATGCAACCGATATATTTAAAAATGGGCGTAATCGTATACATATCACACCAAGCATCCATATAAAAATATGTTTTCGAAAGTGTGTTTTTTTAGAGTTTTCATAAGGAAATATGGAGATATTGATCTGAAATTCGACATGTGCGACTGGTTTTAGCAACCAACCAATTTGTTTGAAAATTGGTAAAATTGAATAAAAATCACACCAAGCTTCCATACAAAAACATGTTTTCGAAAGTATGTTTTTAGAGTTTTCACAAGAAAATATAAAGCTAATCAAGTGAAATTCAATATGTAAGATTATTTTTAACAAGCAACCGATATATTTGAAAATGGGCGTAATCGTATGCATATCACACTAAGCTTCCACACAAAAACATGTTTTCGAAAGTATGTTTTTAGAGTTTTCAGAAGGAAATATAGAGATATTGATCTGAAATTTGATACCTACGACTGTTTTTAGCAACCAATCGATTTGTTTGAGAATTGGTGCAATTGAATAAAAATCACACTAAGCTCCCATACAAAAATAGGTTTTCGAAAGTATGTTTTTAGAGTTTTCACAAGGAAATATAGAGATATTGATCTGAAATTTGATACCTACGACTGTTTTTAGCAACCAATCGATTTGTTTGAAAATTGGCGCAATTGAATAAAAATCACACTAAGCTCCCATACAAAAATAGGTTTTCGAAAGTGTATTTCCAGTGTTTTTAAGGGACAACATGAAGTTATCGAACTGAAATTCAACCCATAAAATTGTTTTCAGCAAATAACAGATATATATTAGAATGAATGTCATTGGATTAAAACTAGGCATACCTGCCATAGAAAGGTATGTTTCCGAATAGACTTTTCATACGAAAATATAGAGTTATCGAGCTGAAACTCGACATTGAAGATTATTTTTATTAGACAACAACTATGATTGACAACGGACGTAATCGGATGAAAATCACGATCATTTCTCATACAAAAGTTCGTTTTAGAACATATATTTTTAGACTAAAAATAAAAGCTATTGAACTGAAAATTGGCTCATAACAATATTTTTAACAACAAATAGACGTGCTCGAAAATGAGTGCAATCGGATGCAAACCACACCTAGCTGCCATACAAAAGTATGTATTATTTGTATTTTTTACTCCCCATCTTAAAGCTTTTATTATATATAACTAGATAGATAAGTAGATATAATCGAAATAAATTACTAAGATTTAATTAATTTAATTTATTAATGATTTCATTATTGCACCTTCTAAGGGACCGATATCAAATATTGCATATACCTAGGTGTTGTTACCATATTTATATAATTGTAAGTTGATTTTCTTAACATTTCGATTATATGTTATACGAGTAAATAATAATGTTTGCTTTCCACCACCCCTTCTTCCATCCCATATGTATGTGCCTTGCATGTGTGTAAAAGAATTCAGCATTCATTTATTATGAGAGTGTGTTAATGAAGTGTTTAGATGTGAGTGTGTGTGTGTGTGTGTGTGTGTGCGTGAAAAAACAAATCGGATGCTTAGTGAGGTTTATTATTTTTTTTTTTTGCCACATTTTTGTTTTGGGTTATTTCATAAATAATTTTGCACATACGCATATGGTTTAAATGGTAATAGAATGATGGGAGTGTTGGCAGTGTTAGTGTAATAATAAGTATTGTCGACATTGTTGTCCTTCTCAATGTTTTCATAAATCATTTGCATGCAAAATGAGCAACAACAGCAGCTGAAGCAGCCGGAGCAACCAGTAAATGAAAACAAACAGAATGTCCTGTGAATGCTGAATACACAAACAAGAAATGAATGAGCGAACGACAAAATCCTTTCAATTTCGCATTCAATTTATTAATTAAAATAATTTCTTTTTTATTTTTATGTTTTTTTTTTTGTTGCTGCTACTTTCTTCTGCCTTCTTTCTTTCAGGCGGTTGCTTTCTGCAAAGGATATTCATTCCGGTGCTGTCGCCGATGCTCTTGCTGCTGCTGCTGTTGTTGGATGGTGGCAATTAATTTCACAAAAGGACCTGCTTTTTCTTTGTTAAGTTTTATTATAATATTTATTCTTTCATGTTTTTTTTTTTTTTTTTTTTGAATATTCCATTTGGAGCTCAACTTTATTTCGATGCGCCCTCTGTGCCCTTTTTTTTTTTTTTTTTTGAGGGTAATGTTGTTGGTTGGTAAATCCTTGCGCCAAAATAAAATATCACAAACAGCAATTGCAATAAATAATGAGAATTTATGCGGCGTGTCCTTATGCACATAATGTAATGTAATGAATGGCATGAGGCGGGACGGGGGTGAATATAAGGTGATGGTAAACAAAAGAGCTGTATTAAGAGGGTAAAGTTGGTTGAAAGTTGTATTCCATTTTATTTTTCATTCGTTCACTCACTAACTCACTTACTCTATTCACGTTATTACAACATATCATTCAATCATTTGTAATTGCTTTTGTGGCGCTTTTGTTTCTTCAGTGTAGCCCACACACACACACACACACGCACACACACAATTATCCCGAAAATATCAACAATAACACATTTCATTCATTCACTCATTCAACCAGCTAGCCAAGTCATTCATTCATTACGAGTCAGTTGGTAATTTTAACAATCTATTTTAATATCTTTTCCGCTGCTGCTGCTGCTACGCTGCTATTATATATCCTTTCATTTTCTAGCGTTATTATTAAACTCTCTCTTTCCGTTTGTTGCTTTATCTCATTGTGTCATTGTTACTATCGAAATTGTTATTTTTGTTGTTGTTATTGTTGTTGTTGTTGTTGGCATTAATTATTGACAGACACCCAAAAATGGAAAGATGGAATTTTCTAATTTATTTTAATATGGGCGTAAGATTATCTCATCCAATGCTCATATTTTATATGTAACAATTCAAAAATAAATTGGTATTCATAGTGATAATATTAACGTTGGAACCTTTGAGGGCACTTCCATCGAGCCAATAATAAAAATCTGATTTCGACAATACTACCAAAGAGCTCTTACTTTTGTCTGTATGTTGATAAACCCCTCAGGAGTCTCTCAAGAACAGCAATAGTCCCAAAGTCAAAGTTCAAGAACTTTATGAATCATAAGACGCCATAAACTTTAAGCATTTAAAACATTTGTTATGCAGACGGGTTTAAGTACAATAAAATATAAAAAATATGTGGCCCTAAGGGCCTTTTGGCCGAGCTTTTCTTTCAGTACTGTTGTGTGTTTTAAATTTTGAGCAGTTTCAGAAGGGACCTACTTACATTAGCCGCTTCCGAACGGCAGAGCTCTTGTATCATCACTTTTTTTGAACTTTTGCACAGAGTTCTTTAAGAAGCCTTTTCATAGCAAATTGTTATTGCCGAAAGAATTGCCAATTCCATTCATCCATTCATATTCCTAGGGTTCCAGGCTAGAACATAGGGCCACAATGAATTTCTTCCATTCGGATCTATTTTGGGCCACTCTCTTCACTTCATTCCAACGAAGGCGCATGACACGGGTTTCCAACTCTAATAGTCGTCTCCAAGTGTTCGCTGGTCTTCGTCTAAGACTTCCTTGGGGGCTCCAGTCAATCGCAGTCCTTATTAGTTTGTCGCTCTCCATTTTCTTTTTCGGATCTCCATTTTGAACTGATTTTTGCTGGGTTCTGGCCCATAAGACAGCGTTTGATATAGTCTTTGACCAGTATATTTTTAGAATTTTTCATAAGCAACGGTTTACGAAGACTTGTAGTGAGTTTACATCAGCTGCTGCCGCATTCCACGTTTCGCATCCATATAATAAAGATGGTGTGACAATTGAATTGAATATTTTCAATTTTGTGCGCTGTGATATGTGCGATGCGTTCTAAATTGTTTGCAGTGAGTCGGATGCCGCCGTTGCCTTTTTTGATATCTTCGTTAGAACCGCCGGTCACCGAGATATCGCTGCCCACATAGCAGAAAGATTTTACCTACTCCATTTTATGAGTGTTTTGTGTGTTTATACGCATCGTCCGGCTTTCGAGGCTGCTTTTTGTACTGCTTGGATTTTCGCTGCGATGTTAAGGTATGTGACAGCATGCAAATTGCCAATTGCTTGGCGACAAATGGGTACCATTAGAAGAAAAATCTTTTCGATATTAAAATTGTGCTTCAGCCGGAGATCAGAAGGCCTACGCGCTGAACACGGAGCTATACGGTAAGAGATGTATAAATATAAAAAGGAGGAGGAGGCTCAATTGAGCCGCAAGAAGTAAGAGCTTTGTATGGAAGATAAGATTATATAGTAGGCGTGTTATGGAAGGCAAGATAATATATTGTAGCAGGGGTGATCTGGAAGGAACGGTATCTACCTGCCGGCAAGAATTGGCAATTTAGGTGCAAGATGAAAAGATGTATAAGAAAAATTATTTTTCTTTTTTAACAAGTCCATCGGCCAAGAAGGGATCTGACCCCCTGATCCGCTCCCCTGGCTAAACCACTGATGGGAGGTATGTTCGGTATGTTACAGTAGTCGTAGTACGCCTATTTGATAACAAGTTTTTAACCACAGAAAACAAAAATAGAGACCCGCACACCAGAGATATTCCAGGAAAACTTTAGCGACCCTATGAGCAAATTATAAGAATAGTAGATGTGACTCGGCAATTTCTCAAGAGATCATTACTTAGTATATGTAATATTAGGACAAGTTACAACTGCGGTTGCTGAAGTTGAAATATTAAAGAAATAATGACAAGCCAGATTACAGAAAAATTCCGAGGTTTGTCTCTTTGAATACTCTATGTGGGACGTGACAGCCCACCGACTACAAGCAGTTGCAGCCACATTGTTAGGCCATCGCCCACTTTCGAACTTAATTAACAAATTTTCATGCGAAAATTGTGAAAGCATACATGCGGAAGTATAAATTTGTATAGGAGTTAGGTGTGGTTTCTATCATTTTCAGCTGATTTTCAGATACTATATATTTACATACAAGGTTCTATCGAGCGTACTGTGTGAAAGGTTGAAGCCTATGCTCAGCAACCTGATTGGACCGTATCAGTGTGGCTTCAGACCTGGTAAATCCACCATCGACCAGATTTTCACACTGTGCCAAATCCTGGAGAAGACCCAAGAAAAACAGATCGACACACACCATCTATTTGTTGATTATAAAGCCGCTTTCGACAGTCCGGCAAGGGATTACCTCTACTCAACAATGTTTGAGTTCGGTATTCCTGCAAAGCTCATTCGACTTTGTAGAATGACACTGTATAACTCCCGCTTTGCAGTGAAAATTGGGAAGGACCTCTCCACACCGTTTAGTACCGAACGGGGTTTCAGGCAAGGTGATTCGTTATCGTGCGACTTCTTCAATCTTATTATGGAGAAAATAATACGAGCTGCTGATCTACGACGTAATGGCATTATCTTCAACAAAAGTGTCATGCTGTTAGCGTATTCCGACGATAATGACATAATCGACATGAACACGCGAGCAGTCAGTGCAGCATTCTCAGAGTTGGAAAGAGAGTCGCAAGATGAAGTATCTAGTGGCAACAAACAAAGAGTCCCGGCGTCTTGGACAGCACGTCACTGTTGACAACTACGCTTTTGAAGTAGTAAGGGACTTTGTCTATCTTGGAACCAGCATTAACAGCAATAATGACGTCAGCTTGGAGATCATGCGTAGGATAACTCTTGCTAACAGGTGTTACTTTGGGCTGAGTAAGCAATTGAGAAGTCGAGCCCTCTCTCGAAGAACGAAAACTACACTCTACAAGTCTCTCATCATGCCTGTCCTAACATATGGCGCTGAAGCCTGGACAATTTCCACCTTGGATGAGCGAATGCTTGGAGTTTTCGAGAGAAAAGTCCTACGCAGGATCTTTGGACCTATTTGCGTTGATGGCGAGTACCGAATAAGGTACAACCATGAGCTGTACGAGCTGTATGCCGATATTGACATAGTAAACCGCATTAAAATCCAGCGGGTGCGTTGGCTAGGTCATGTCGAGCGAATGGAAGAACACGCTCAGGCTAAGAAGGCTTTATATTTGAAACCCACTGGAGGACGATGCAGAAGAGGAAGACCTAACATCCGGTGGAAAGATCTGGAGAACTTGTCAGCGCTTGGAATTTCTAACTGGCGGCAGCTAGCGAACGAAAGAGCTGTATGACGAAGCATGCTAGATTCGGCCTAAATCGATTTTCGGTTGTAGTAAATATATTTTAATCAGCACAGATATTCTTATTCACTAAGTTTCAGCATGAAAACTTTATATTTTCACACCCGAAGTGTGAAAAAGCGCATTTAAGAACCTACTTTTGTAAGAGAGGTAGTCGTGGTTATTACCCGATTAAGGAAATTATCTAATATATGCATTATATAATCAAATTAACATTATATACGAACTTTTAGTTATGTAGCTTTATACTCGCGCACCAAAAGCGTTAAAAACTGCATTCCACAACATATTTTTGTATGAAAGGTACGTGTGATTTTGCTCCGATTGAGTCTATTTTCAAATTTGTCTATTAATTAGTAAAGATAATCATATGTACTAAGTTTCAAGTGGATAACATTGTTAATGTAATATAAAATGAGATATCATACATTTGAAAACATACTTTTGTATGGGAGGTAGGTCCAATTTTTATACGAAGATGTTAATTTTCATTCTCAGATATACATTGGTAAATATAATCGTATAGGATGTAGTTTCAACAGGATGGATATATATCTTGGTGCGAAAGATATATGTGAAAGCATATATTTGTATGGGAGGTAAGTGTGATTTTCATCCAATTCCATCCATTTGTGAACTAAGCTATACATTAGTAAAAATATTACCATTTACCAAATTTCAAACAAATTGCTTAATAATTACGGGAGTTATCGTGCAAGTAGACATACAGATATGGTTAAATATACTCGGATGGTAATTATGGTCAATAAGAAGTGTATGGTAATTTCTAAAAGTGTCTAAAACTTATTTTGAGTATTAAAAATGGTAGCACAAACTCAACATAGCCTTTAGTCTTTGTAGAGTGTAGGCTATAATGACTCTTTTTTGGGTGCAAGGTATAAAAATTCTGTTATATTGACTATTTACAAGTTTTTTTAACTTTTAATATTTCTTTAGCTTCAGCATATTTTTATATTATTTCCAAGTTAATGTCTCAATAGACAATGACTTCATCTTATAGATTCTATATATTAAAATAGCCACCTTAAGTATCGAATTTTAAGATGATTTCGAAAAGCAATCCAAATCATCATAATATAACCAATATTTATATATTAATTTCATGATCATTTTTATGGCAAAATTTACATTGCATACTAACCATTATTACAGCTCCTCTGCCAACATCAACAAAATACGAGCAAAATACGAAAAGTAGTACACTAAGTAGATAATGTCATATTTTATTTTAATTCTTCTTTATCTCTTGGTCTTATCCTATGTTCTTCATTATTATTATTATTACTTTTGCTACTATTTCAATGACATTATAACAACTACACCAACAACAAATGATTCATCTATCTATATATTTTGTGTACATTTGTACATACTCATATACCACCACTACCATTAGATCTCGCACAGCAGAGTACACATTTGTTCCTCTACCCCCAAAAAAAAAAATCTTGTTCTTGGAAGTTGTCATAAATCTATCAGTTTTAATGGCCGCACTGTACATAATTTCATGTATTTTTATGTTGCAAATGTTTTCAGTTTGTTTGACGCCGTTGTTAATATTGTTGTTGTTGTTGTTGTTGTTGTTATTGTTATTGCAAGATTCGCAATTTTCTACAATAAGAAGCAATGGCACCAACGCGCCCTCAAAGCAATGATAATTCATCTACCCCAAACCCACCAGCACCATCATCGTCATCATCCATGGCAGCAGCCACCTTTTCTCTCATTTCACATTTGTCTTCTCTTCTCTTGTTTTTTGTAGCTTGGCTTTGGTACTTGTACAATTCAAATTTACTATCTTCCAGTATGGCAAAGTAGCAATTCAATCAATCAACATTTGACAGTTGCTCATTCTTTCTCGCCCTCTCTCTATCTCGCTCTCTTAGTTTCGCTGATATTACGTACATATTAGAAACAACCCTTAGAATAAAACTGAGACTAAGCAATTGTCTCAACTGATGGACTCTGGTTTGGTTTGTTGCTCTATGTCGGATGCTGCGGATGATTTTGTTGGATAGATGGATGGATAGCTGCTTATTTGTCCGTCAGCATGTTAGCATTTAGTAGCCAAATGTGCGCCATTGTTTGCTTTATACAAACCTTTGGTTTGGTGGTGGTGCCGGAAAATTTGAGTTTCAATAGTGCTTGCTTTAGTGGTTGTTTTTAATGGGTCCAGTCCTGTTGTTTTTGGGTTTGAGTTTTGATGATCATTTGCATGCAATTTAGCTATGCTCACGTACATCGTACTAGTCATAATTTTGTGTGATTTAAATTTCAAATTATTCACAAATGCGCAAAAAGCTGCAAAAGGGTGCATTTTATAGTGCCATCATTCATCCAACTGATCCATCTTGCTTTATAGACAGTAAAATGCTTAACCTACCATTGCTTACATCAGCTTAGCATTGTAATACAATATGTTTTTTTTATCTTTTTGTTATATTACTTTCTAATTTTTATAATACCCATCATTTGGATGCTCATCAGCAATCGTATTATACTCCTAAGAACTACGATTTACTTTCTCTTTCAGTCATTTTGTAGTTCTCACAAAGTTCATACGTACATTATATGAAATTAATACACTATTTGCATTCAATGCACTCAAGTCATAATCATAGGCAATAATTCTCATCTAGTTTAGAACATATTTGATATAAGAGAAACGATGACAGGAGGGTGGAAACTATTTGTTGTCTGTAAGGATAGTCGATTTTCTACATATATTCTCCCATTGCTCCTTTTAATGAAAATCAAGAAAAAAAAAAGGTGCAAGATAAATTAATTCATTTTCAATATCCCAGCTTTATGGTAGCAATCATATTTACATTCTGTCAAATAAGTACCCGGAAATCGGAAATTCTCATTTTTAATTTTCCCTCTGAGAATATTTCAAAAAAAAAATTTTCCCAGGTTGGCACAACTGTCAGCCACTATTCTGTGAATTTTTATTGCTATGTGTCATTTAGTTTGGTTACGGCGTCATTAGGAACAAGTCAACCTTTTGTGTGCGTTGCAATTTTTACTATGGATAAAAATATCGAACAAAGAGTTTGTGTGAAATTTTGTGTTTCAAACGAAATTTCTTGTGCCAAAACGTTGGAAATGTTGAAAAAAAAAAAAAACATTTGGTGATTCAACCATGTCGAAAACTCAAGTTTACGATTGGTCTAAATCGTTCAAAGAGGGGCGAGAAGAAATCGCAACGCACACAAAAGGTTGACTTGTTCCTAATGACGCTGTAACCAAACTAAATGACACATAGCAATAAAAATTCACAGAATAGTGGCTGACAGTTGTGCCAACCTGGGAAATATTCTCAGAGGGAAAATTAAAAATAAGAATTTCCGGGTACTTATTTGACAGAATGTATATTGTCACACAAGCGAGCATCATTTAGCTTTGTTCTGTCCCCCAGGGAAGTCGTCCCATTTCAATGTTTGAAAGGAGACTAAAATTACAGCGATACCCTTCGAAGAGCTCTAGAACTAAAGAGACTAATCTATGAAATGATGACTCACTAATTATTCCTTTCTTATTTACAATACTTTTATGAGCCCTACAACAGAAAATCGATTTAGATCTAATGACTAATGTCTCTGATTTTTGCTATCTGCCGACTGTGCGGATAGATTGTTCAGTGCTGCAGGTCCTTCCACCGGAGATTGGAGTTTTCTCTTCTGTGGGCTGGGTCTAGGATCCCTATTCAATAAACCAAAACTTTATCAAATCTTTATGTCTTCACGAGGGTTTTACCCCAAACGTCGGTGGAAATTAGACCTAACTAGAGGAAGCATCAGAAAAAATGATTTGATACTAGTTCTTCCTAGGACAGCGGGCACGAGGAGGGGGAATTCTCCGTTGCCATAGTCCCATTGAGATGATAACTGGTTCCGATAGTTGCATTACCACCGCTAATTAAAAAATGCCTTGCATTTCCCAAGAATGGACGGGTCAACGTTCCGGAAGCACTCGACCATGTGGTCGACCAAGGTACATTCAACTAAGCACATCCGTGTGCTTTGTACGAAAACAAAATAAAGCATTTCCGTACTCTTGTTGCAACAACAACAAAATGACACGGGTCTTGAAAGCTTTGCTAGTGTAAAAATAGCAAAATATAAAACCGTCTATGCTTTCCAGGTGGTTCTGTGGGCGCCAGGGGAAACCTACCAAAAAGAAGGGCGAAGATCAAAACACAATACAAGGTTGTTGTCAACATCTGCAGTCATCTCGAAAGCAAAATCAACCTTTCAACAGAAGATAAGGAACGGATCAAGTGGGTGACGACACCCCCTAGAGACGTTGCTGTTTTTACTACCACCGCAAGCTATAAAATACATTGCTCGGATGCCGTAGTGTGGGAAGACACGAGTCTTGAAAGCTTTGCTAGTGTAAAAATGGCAAAATATAAAACCGTCTTTTTGAGATGACTCTGTGGGCGCCAACTCGGAAAAAGTATGAGGGCGCCAGAGGTAACCTACCAAAAAGAAGGGCAAAGATCAAAGCACAATCCAAGGTTGTTGTCAAAATCTGCAGTCGTCTCGAAAGCAAAGTCAACCTTTCAACAGAAGAGAAGGAACGGATCAAGTGGGTGGATGAGCGACTCGATCCATATAATAACCGAACCGAATACTCTATGATATCGGTGAATTTTTGTATAAGTGACATATCAGTGAAACAAAACTTTACAATTCCCTTGTTCGTGGCCGGAATTCCCGAGCGCCAGCTCTTTTGAAAAATAAAAGCACGAGTTATAACCATTATAATTGATTTGAAAATTATACAGGACCGCGCCAAACATTTTAATCGCTGCAAACATATTAAATCCCGTCAAATCATCAAGAACTTTATCTGAAAATTCTAGCATTTCCAGCAAGCAAGTGGAAACAGTTTGTTGTATCTAAAAATAATTTAAAGCAGCGGCTTCCATCGTGGGTGCCGTAGCTCAGTGGTTAGTGTGTTGGCCTTCTGATCTGTAGTTGGTGGGTTCAATTCTGGGCTGAGGCATAACAAATTTAATATCGAAAAGACTTTTCTTTCGAACCGTACCCACCTGTCGGCAAGCAATTGGAAATTCTTCCAGCAGTAACAAATTGCCATGAAAAACTTCTGAAAGAACTCTGTGACAAAGCTCCGAAAAAGTGTTGTCACAAGAGTTCTGCCATTCGGTATCGGCTAAAATAAGTAGGTCCCTTCTAATACTGTCCAAAAATTTAACACGCACAACAGTAATGGAAGAGAAGCCCGGCCAATGAGCCCTTCGAGGCTTTAAGTGCCACATATTTAATTTTTTTTTTAACAACTTCTATCAACAAAATTTTACTGGATGATATCCCAACAGCTCAAATTTAGTACCGTCAACTATCTTAGATCTCAATTTTACCACACTTCAGCTCTTTAATCCAGTTTCGATCGATTATTTGTAGTCCTCCAATAATTTCCCTCACTACACTATCACGTCAACTTGTTATTCTATCATAACATTTCATTCACCTAATTTCTATTCAAATTCTATTTTCAATACACATTTATTATAAACTCAATTTTAAATTTCAATCGCAATATCTATGGTCAGCGAACCATTCAGGCAGTGAGACAAGACAGCCCACCATCCATTCAGATTACACATTTCTGCTTTGATAATGTAAATATTTTTTAATTATTCCTCATTGACGAACCCAAAATCTAAGCAACTGATTGTCCTCCCCATATTTCCAATCCAGCGAAACTCATTCCTCTAATCACTCATATCCCATTCCAATGCTATGTTGTTGCCGCGGATTTTAGTTCTCGGCTTTCTTTTATCCACCTGCTGCCATTATTTTTATTTATTTCATTTTGCTTCCATTCATTGGCAATGGCATCGTAATCGTATATTTTTCGGTCGTTTATTTTTTTTTTTTTTTCGTTTGTTATAATCAGTCCGCTTGCTGCTTCCTTTTCAGTCTGCCATTGGGACCGGAGCTGTATTTTTTCGAAGCTCATCTACCAAATTTTCAATAAATTTTGAAGAGCCAAACAGCAAAAAGTCCCAAAAGCTTGCAAAAACAATGAACAGCAGTAGTCAGTCCTTCGCAGCTGTCCAAACATCACTTCGACTGTCCGTCGTCAGTCAGTCAGCCAGTGAGCGTACCTTCTTTCGTTCGTCCGTACTTGTCAGTTTGTTATATGTTGTTGTTGTTGTTGTTGTCGTTTGCATTGAGTCAAATTATTTGAATTGTTTTGTTTTTTGGCAACTCCTTTGGGAACAACTTACATACATTAAGTACGCAAGAAAA
Source organism: Megamerina dolium (assembly GCA_963854835.1). Lineage (NCBI taxonomy): Eukaryota > Metazoa > Arthropoda > Insecta > Diptera > Megamerinidae > Megamerina > Megamerina dolium. Next base: position 3,713,241 of record OY978529.1, read on the forward strand.
ATTGTAGAATTTCTTCGGTAGGCAATTGACGGGGCGGGCAGCAGCAGCTAGAGATGTTTTTCTTCTTTCGATGATAAAGTTTGAAGAATGAATGAATGAAGATTGGGGTGGTGGTCTGACGGATGGATAACATCGGGGGGATGGGCGCGTTGGCGCGAATGGACGAGCAAATAGATGGATAGATGAATGCATGGTTGGATCAAGGCACGATGGTCGAGGATTGTTTTATTTTACATTTTGCTTCCAGTATACTTACGTTTGTATACTTATTTTGCTTCTATCAAATGCTTGTATTTCAATGTCAGTGTAATGTCAGTTCGAAGATAGAAGACTCAAGATAACACACACACACACACACACACACACACACACAGCAACAATAATAAGAACTTTTGTCGAAAATTTAAATGAGGTAGTTACTTAGAAATTGTTGGTGGGTGTGAATGTGTGTGTGTGTGTTTTTTTGAAAAGTTCTATTCTTTGTAGTCATTCGCATGGTTAATTGTTGTTAAGCTTCGAAAGTATAAGACACAACGAAGTAGCAGCAGCAGAAGCTGAAGTAGCTTAATGGTTGCCAAAAGAAATTAATACACTTAGAAAAATGATTTGCATATAAATTGTGATTTGGCCACAATAGAATGGTTGTAGGTGGTACGCAATATATATTTAGGTAGGTGCTTCAATATACCCAATTATGTAGATGCTCAATTTATTTACATAATTTTAATTTTAATTTTACTGCAATGGCAGATAAAAAGAGAGAGAGAGAGAGAGAGAGAGAGAGAGAGTTAGAGGTTAGCTAGGAAAGGTTAGTAGATAGGGGAAGATTTTCACGATTAGATGAGTCTATTTAATTCTCATCGAAAATTTAATGCGATATTAAATATTTTGTGTGTACAAAATAATTCAGCTTCAGGTAGCAATCTTAATAGAAGCCTAACATATTTTAATAGAATATAGCGTCTCACATTTTTTATTTTTTTTATTTTGATAATAACCCATAAATGAAGAAATTATTCTCGCCAAGAAAATGTTTGAGGCAATGAGAACAAAAAGTTATAAGAAAATATTAAATTCACTCACAAAAGATCTTAAGGAGCTCCTCACAACTTCAATATTATCTTAGCAACCTTGATGCAAATGTTGCCTCTGACGACTCCCTTTGGATGGCAAGTTAACATTTAAAGAGGCCAACTCTGGCACAATGTGCTCTCAGAAAAGAAAATAATGAATGGGCTAAAAGTGACCTCGAAAAAGCTTGCACATTTGCTCGACATCTAAAAAGAGTTTTCACTCATCACAAAATCGAACCCTCACCCACCACTGTCCAACGAGTGGGAGAAACCCTGGAAAACATCTACCAGATGAAACCACCCTGTTTCCAAAAGGAGAAGTCAAAGAAGCAATAAAAAAACTTAAAGCCAAGAAAGCCTCCGGATATGATCTAATCACTGGAGAAGAGTTAAAACAACTCCCAAAAGAGGGAATCACACTCCTAACCTCTATATACAATGCTGTTTTATTATCTGGCTCTGTTCCCCCACAGTGGAAAGTTGCCCAAGTAAAAAAAAGATTCTCAAGACCGGAAAAAAAGCAGACAAAGTGGAGTCATATCGCCCTATTAGCTTGCTACCGGTTGCCTCCAAACTTATGGAAACCCTTTTCCTCAAAAGACTGATGCCAGTAATAGCAGAACGCAAACTAATTCCTAACTACCAATTCGGTTTCAGGAAACAGCATACCACAATTGAACAAGTACACAGACTTATAAATTATATTCACAATATTCACAATAATTCACTTTCGAACAAAAGAAATACTGTACTGCTGCGTTTCTCGATATATGTCAATATATCGATATATTTCGACCGTATCTGGCATGACGGCTTACTCTATAAAATAAAGGACACCCTGCCGATAAACTTTTACATATTTACCAAGGCCTATCTCAAAAGTCGATACTTTTTCGTCAAGCAAGGTGAAGAACAGTCTGAACTCTACGAAAGTTCAGCCGGTGTACCTCAGGACAACGTCATGGGTCCCATTCTATACCTGCTTCACACATACGATTTACCAGCCTCTGAAGGATCCACCGTTGGCACTTTTGCAGACGACATGGATTCATGGGGACTCGCAAAGGATATCCTTCCACAACTAGTTTCGGCTAAGCTTCAAAAAGGGTTAGACAAGATAACTCAATAGTCTGTCGAATCAAGTCAAATGTGAAATGTTCCGCAATGTAACGAAACTAAATACCCAGGCATGCACCTCGATAGCAAACTAACTTGGAAAACATATATCTTCACCAAACGTAAAACGCTAAGCATCAAACTCAGAAATTTGCACTGGTTGCTAAATCGAAACTCCCAAATCTCACTCGAGAGTAAGCTCTTACTCTACTCAGCTGTCCTAAAACCAGTATGGACATATTGCATCCAGCTGTGGGGTACTGCGGCAACCTCTAATGTCGAAATTCTCCAAAGATTTCAATCTAAAACCCTACGTATGAATGCAAAAAGCCCATATTATGTCAGAAACAAACTAATCCATCGTGATTTGAAAATCCCAAACGGTTGCTGAAGTAATCAAAATGCATGCCAAATCTACAATCAAAGTCTTCAAACCCACCCTAACCTACAAACCCACAAACCCACCTCACCTTATTAGTTATTTTAGCTAGTACTGAAGCCTTGAAAAAGTTCTAGATTATGAATTGGGCATATCAACTGTCGAAATATAAGTCGATGAATTATTTAAACTTTACCTCGATAGCAGACGACCCAGTAGAGGTCAATCACAAATTGTCGGATCGAACATACTGGTCCTCTCCAATCATGTCGCGTAAGCACAACTACAAGAATTCGGAGCTCTCATCAGCTAAAGAAGAGTGTGAGATATTCCGCGGTTTAGTTTGAAGCAAAGTGTTCGAGATCTAGCGGTTTAAATCGTAGCGATTCTCTCCCATGCACACCGTACTTTATCTCTTCTTGACTGCCCAAACAAATGCTTATTTCCGAGGGAGTTAGATCCCTGGCCTTGATCAACTGAGCGCGGCTAAGTCAATAGTATTGATTTTCGCTTGGAACACGCTATAAAAATGAGGTACCTAGTCTAAAAGACCTTCCAACTTCTAGCCTGTCCGAATATGCGTCTGCAACTCCATCAATATAAATATTTGATTCCTACCAGGAAAGCAAATAAATATTATTTTTAGTCAAAGTTTTGCATCCTTTTGCACAAAAAAAAAACTCGGTACCAACGGATTTCTGCTTGAGTTTGTCTTCTTATGACTCCAGAAATAGAGGACTTGTATGTCTCATTTTTAATGACTCACGATATTTATTTTTCTGGAACAATGCCTTCTGCTTTATGATAAATTCGATGGCGCATGGATTTGATATCTTTTAATAGCAATTGATAAAATTTTGGGCGGTCTATTACCCGACATTTTCTTGAATAACTGGAAAACTTGACTGAGAGTGGTAGCAATGTTCGAAATAGATATATTGCCAATTTTTCAATTGTCAATTGTCACCTGTCAAAATGCTGTCAAGAATCTATTAATCGTTAATAAACTAATTTCTAATTGAATACTATTTGATTGCTTAGCTGAATAAAATAAAACATTTTAATTCGAGTGCAAAGAGTTTGGATTACAAATAATTGAGTGAATAAAATCACACTCACCAACAGGAACAAAGCAACAGTGTACAGAAAAAACAAAATTTTTTACAAACGAATAGAGCATTCAAGAGCAAACATTATACGATGCTTCATAAGAAATATTCTCTCTCTCTTTTTCTCGCATTCTCTTTACACAATGAGCACCTACAGCGCAATGTGCAGTACAAATAAACCCGATTGCACTGTAAATGTGTTTGTGTGCGGTCGCTTGACAGGTGATTGATTGACAAATGTGTATACCGACATATTACACGATGCAATGGCGATGAAGAACATCAGCAAATGCGATGAGTACACGATGAGCATAACAAACTACTCGTATATATGAAATAATAACAAATATTACGAACAAATGAGTGCACCATGTACCAGTAATGGGAAAAAAAGCAACAACAATAAAACGAGATGAGTTTTAGAGGCGGCATTCGTCAGTCAGTGAACCACCGAGTTGAGCTGATTGAATTGCAAAGCAATGGAATGAAACAGCATAATATAGTAGGTAGTAGTTATTGTTTGGTGTATTCAATCAAATTTATTCAATGATGAGCACACAATGAAGCACAAGAGTGAAGAGTACGACAACATTATAATGGAGCATCAGATGATGGCGACGGTTATCGATATATTCCTATGCATAGTCTTTTCATATAATGACATACAACAGAATGGGTTGGTACAACATACATTTATAAGTATTACAAAATTTTTTTCATTTGTGTTGTTATTGTTTTTTAAGTATATTAAATTACTCATATATTTATTATAGGTAGATTTAATTAAATATAAAACACTCAATAAAGTGCCTAATACGTTACTAAATAGCAGAAGGTGGGCGCTGCTTCCGGCGTCTTAAAATATTTACTAAATAATATATGTTAACTGTTTTGGACGAATATACAGCGGGTGTCCACGAATTTAGCATACTTACTTTATGAGGAGAAATCGAACAATTTGCATATATTAATTAACTAATGTCCGAACTTGAACTCCGATTTCAAATGAATAGATAATCATATGTTTTTAGAGCATTTGCACATGTGCAGGGTTAGGGAGATTATCTGTCCACATTTTTTGAATTGCAATATTTTTGTATTTTGGATTTAATTATCATATTAATAAAAAAAATTATACAAATTGTGGTCTTAAACAACTACTAGTCCAGATATGATGGAAAAAATAAGTGATTGTGTCACAACCGAAGTCGAAGGGGTAATCAATTAGCCAAACACTTCGGAATATAAGGAAAAAGCATCCGACACATAATTCAAACCAAACAACATATCAAGCCTTTTAAACCACAACGACGTCCAGCTAATCAGATGGACTAATTTTCCAAAAGATGCTAACAGCTGAAATCAAGGCAGAAATATAACCGACTTTTTTTTCAGACATAAGTAGATTATATATTTTTTTTTTGTTTGTTTTGAAGGTTCTCAACGGTCGCTTAATTTTGCGGCATGAATTGATTTAAATCATAAATACAATATCTTTTCGAGAATATAAAATATGGAACAAGTAACATTGCATACTGTAATGCGAAAATTTTTAATTGCTATTGTAAAAGTTTTTTCTTTTCAAAAGTGTAATCAATAATACGTTATTTTTTAAACTGATTTGTGTAATTCCACTGCTATATTTGACCCGGGGCATTACTATAAGTGTGCTGAAATATATGAAAAATAAGATTTCTTCTTTATTGACATCTTGAAAAATCGAAATGAATCGAAAGTAATAAAAAATAAAAAAAAAATAAAAACGAAAACTTCTCTAACGTCAATATATTATTCCTATTAAAATCTCCTTTAATAAAATACGCTCAGAATACCCTATTAAAATGTATTCAATGACAAAGTATAAAAATCATTAATTAAATATCAAATACCTCATCAGTATGCTCCACCCGCTATTGTTATGTATTTCTCAAATATAACGAGTAACTTCTATATGCACTCACTAAAATCGAAAAGAAATAAAACTCTCCTCGTATGAGTATGCACTCTTTCGCACGCTCTCTTTCTCACACTGTCATTTCTCACAAAGATATAATCATTGAGTGAGAGCACACATTTACGAAACAATTGGCGGGCACATGTGGTGTAAAACAGCTGTTTTTGTTGGTATGTTTTCGAAGAAGACAAATTCGTTGTAGAAATTTATCACAAAGATATATAAAATCTTTTTAACTAATACTATAATCACAGTAGCAAACAATATCAGCAATATTCATGTTTAACATATGTTTAACGACAATAATAGCTAAGGGAACGGAACGCGGTGAAATTATATACTTTGACACCACAACACACTTTAGAACACAACATTATTGCTTTTGCTCCGATAACTTAATTAAGTTCCTCACTTTCACAGGGATGTTTTTTAACATGCGTGCAGCTTATGCGTAATATATTCTCCTTTCTAAAATTCACACTTTTCATATAATTTTGATAAATATGCAAACACCAAATGACATAAAACCAAACTTCTTGGTTCACTAACAAAACAAAATACATATTCTCAAATATAAACAGCTGTTTTACACTACTGTATTGGGAAGAGCACATTTTCGTTGAGAGATTGAATGAAACAGTGTTGTCAGCTTGAAATTTTATAGAGTGGCAACGAAGATGGGATTTCTTTTGAAAACTGTTTTCTGTCAAATCAATAGAAAATAAGAGTAAAAAAAATTGTAGTTAAATATTTTACATAATGACAGAAAAAATTTTTTTTTTTATTTAGATATACTTTAAGTTTATAATGAAAAAATTTTGCAAATTGTAATTAGACGAATAAGCAAAATAATCAGAAACAGAAAATAAAGTTCTTATCAAATATTTTAATAAATTATTCTATGTAATTCCGAATTTATGTTCGATCGTTATCAAAATTTAGTTTTTTAAGCATTAAATAAAAAAAAATAAAAATTTTAATTATTTTGGTTTTCATTATTTAGTTTTGTTTATTATTATTATTATTTTTTTTTGGGTTTACCGTGAAATAACAATAACAATAACAATAATGATTTTTTCCGGTAATAAAAATTAATATTTTAAACTTACTGCATACAAACCAATATAATTTGTTGTTGTTTTTGTTGTTGGTATTTAATTTAGGTTAGGTTTGGGTAATTTAAGTTAGATCAATTTCATATTTTTTAAATACTATTGATGTTATTTTTAATTTGGAAAAAACAAAACATTTTTTTAAACCAGAGAAAAAAAAATTAAGCTCTAATTTTCGGAGAATATAAAAATTTATATTTCGGACATTTTTTTTTTTCTGAGAAAAAGTTCAGTTTTTGAAGGATTTTTTCTACTACAGCCTCTATTCTCTTATTATTTTTCCTAAAAATTCGTCTAGCCTTTTTTTATATTCTGACTTTTTTTTATGAAATAATGAGTAAAAAATCTTAACTTTATAAATATATGGTTAACGTTCGAATTTAAAAAATATGAGAAATAATTTTTATCCTCTTTGCATCAATAAGCTTAAATCTTTCAATGGTTACACGACCAATGTTTCGATTGCAGAATATTGTAATACAGCGTTATCTTTTCCGCAATTTAAATTGTTGCATAAAAGCTAATAATTGTTTTTACATGGAAAAGAAACTGGCGTGTTTGCTGTAACTTTTAACATTCGAAAATTTATTGATACGTAAGCGCCTTTTTAAATATTCAAAATTATTTTCTACAACAAATTAATTTCAAAAAACAATATAATAACAATATAACAATATATAATATATAACAATATACGCCTTTAAATTATACACATGGAAAATGAACGCGTTATAAAACAAACTCTTCAAAAATTATAACGTAAATTCCTGTAATTCAGATTCATCCGATTTATCGGAAACTGGCAAATATTAATTGTTATAGGATTAGTATTTTTTAATATGAATTTATTATATAGTAAACCAGGCAAAAAGTGGGATAAATAAATTTCAAAATCGGTTAACACAAGTAGACAACAATTAATATAAGAAACAAAAATCACAAATCCCAACAAACGTCTACCTCCTGTGTTATAGTGCCGAAATGGTAGGAAATGCCGAACTAAATCATCTCAATTATTTCATCAGAGGCCTTTGCAATACAAATCAAATTTAGCACGCATAAAAATATTGAAATTTCGACACTTGCGCCAACTTTTCGTTTTGATTCCATAACTAGTTTAGCCATTTTAAGGGCTCGTGTTATTTCTAAAGAAAAGTGATGGCAACACTATTATTCAATACGAATACAATCCATCAACAAGTGAGAGTATGTGAATAGTGGATTATTCAATGAGCGCACATTCATGTTCGAAAGAGTGCTTAACACATAATGAAGATTGAGAATTCTTTTGAGTTTATTGCGCGAGAAGGAGAGAGAGAGAGAGAGAGTTCGAAAATTTTGTATGAAATTAATAAGATTCGAATTAAATGTGACTAATTCGAATTTATTTGAGTGAAATTGTATGTATGGAATAAGAAGAATTTTAAAATACTGGGTATTCTGCTATTTCCTTCCCCCGCTTTGATTGATTTGTTTTGATTTGAGATGAAAATCAAATGGAAGATATGTTATAGTAATTTCATATTAATGTATGAATATTTCATATTAGCACCTACGAGAAATTTTGGCTGGTGGACTGCTCAACTTACTTTTCTTTAAATTTTTTTTGCTACATTTATTTACATATGTACGTCTCAGCTAAATTTTGTATAAATTTAAAATAGTTCTTTTTCGTAGAGATTCTTTAGTACATGAAATTTTTTGTGCCAGATCATCGTTGTGGCTGCTACTTATTATGTATCTTAGCTTGGAAATCGTATATATCTAGGAGGCATTTGTTGAAACTATGGTGAACAGAATGGAGCAACAGGAGCAACATCAACAACAACAACAATTGTTTATTGCAATTTTATTGCCTGAAGGATTAAACAGCAGCGCAGATGTTTGTTGTTGCAATTATTGTTGATTTAATAATAGAGCAAATGTACTATAAATATGCTGGCACATATGTATGTGTGTGTAGACAGAAGACTAACAGACTCAATGGGCATCACCATCATCGTCATCTCCACATCACCAATATCACAAGAAAATTTATTGAATTTGTCGAATAGTTGAAATAAACATCTTTAAGCGATTCAATTCTACAGAAAAAAAAAAATATAAAAAAGATGGAATGCTTAAGCAGTAGAAGTATATACACATGTACATATGTACATGAAGATTGTGCATGTGACTGAATATGATTTAGTACCAGATAGCGATAGCTTAGTGTAGATAAGTCAAAATACAATATTCGCGTGCAAATCAATGCGATGGTAAAAGAAGCTTGCCAAGAAACAGCTGTAGCAATGGAGAATACAGTGAAGCTTCCTTTTGTACGTCCACCTCTGATGTTTGACGGATATTTGAAGTTTAAGAGGGAACTGCTTCTATTGAAGTTTGTTCAAATTCTACTGATTTGGTTGGATCAAACAAATTGAACGAATGTAACGAACTGGTAAGCTCTGAGCTCTTTAGTATTTTTAAAAACAATTTCCAGTGGAGAGTTTACTATACAGATAGACAAACAAAATAAAGGCGGTTTCTGATTTCCAAAGGCTATATACTCTGGACAAAATGCAATGGTATCGCGAAAAAAAAATGGCAATTTCCGCAAGTGTTGGACATTCTAATCTAAGCTCTAGAGATAAAGTGGGTTGTACCGGTAACAAAATTTATTTTGATACTTTTGTTGCATATTTGCGCATATATTTGTGATTTATGATACTACAATACTGAGATTGCAATGGGAATATATATTTTCATATTTATATAATTTTATTTTATTGCTTGCTTTGGTTTTCAAGGAGAAACGAATGGTAATGAAACAGTTTTCAAACGCAATATGACATCTCAATTTGTACCGATCGTTCTAAAACGGAATGCAGAGTGGGTACTGGCGTTTTTTTTTTTTTGTTTTCGCTACACGCAGACCACAATGAAATCACAATTTTTCTAGCTTAAATTCTGGCAATGAGAGCGAGGCACGTCAGTTACTCGGAAAGCACATCACGGATAGTTGTAAGGTTGCCATATTCATTGATAGTCAGGCTGTAAATAAAATTCGATAAAATAAATTTCGAAGCAGGGAAGTGAATCTAGGAGGGGACTAAGCGGGCATGGCAAGCAAGGTCTAAAGCAAGCGTTTCCACAAACGAGATGCATAAAAGTGTTTATAAATGCCATCAAAGAACGAAGCACAAATAAAAAGCCACGGACGTGATTTGATTATAGCGCAAATGATGTGAAGCGCTTCTTCTATTTAGGAACCAGCATCAACAACTGTAATGACGTGAGCCTGGAAATCATGCGTAGGATAACTTTTGTTAACAGGTGTTACTTTGGACTGAGTAAGCAATTGAGTAGTCGAGCCCTCTCACGAAGATTGAAAATCACACTTCGCAAGTACTTCATTATTCCTGTCCTAACATATGGCGCAGAAGCTTGGACAATTTCCACCACTGATGAGAGGATGCTTGGAGTTTTCGAGAGGGAAGTTCTGCGCAGGATCTTCGGACCTATTTGCGTGAATGGTGAATATCGATTAAGGTACAACGAGGAGCTGTATGAGCTGTACGCTGACAGACATAGGTCATGTCGCGCGAATGGAAGTAGACGCTTCAGCGAAGAGAGTATTTAGTTCGGCACCCGCTGAAGGACGCAGAAGAAGAGGAAGACCACACCTCCGTTGGAAGGACCAAGTCTTGGGTAACCTGGCGGCGCTTGGAATATTCAATTGGCGCCAGCAAGCGAAGAACAGATAATACTGGCTCCGCATTATATGTTCGGCCTAAATCGATCATCGATTGTTATGGCCACATAAAAAGAAGAAGAAGAAGAAGAAGAAGCACACGTTGCAAGAGATCTCAACATTTACTGTAATGCATCTCTAGGGTATATTTACTGCAATAATTCGCACGGGTTGGTTTCTGAAATCATTCAAAAATTTCCCGAACTACCATTATTCTTGAAGCTGGATGCTGAAGATGCCACAAACGTCGCTGTTTGAAAACTTCATATGCTTTCAACTACCTGATCATCAATTTGGTTTCCGAGAGCAGCATAGCACTATTGACCAAGCCCGCCGTATTGCACAAGACTATACAAGACACTTATAAGAGAAAACAGTACTGTTCCGCAGTTTGGCACGAAGGTATTCGGAGCAACTAATGAGTATGCTGATGATGCTAATAATATCTCTATATTACTTACTTACTTTGTGGTAAAACATAAAAACTTCTTCTCAAGGCAGCGTCAGTACCACCCGCTATAGTTTTTACATCTGAAAATGCAACTATATTTTGCTCTCATTCAAACCCAAAATTGGCATCAAAATTTCTCCAAGAATTTGACGTATTCTTCAAGAATAGTTTGATTGCTGGAATAAGAATAAAAGTCAATAAGTCCAAATGTGTTCAGATCACATGACCTACATCATACACATCACATCAATTCCAAGTCGATTTCCCAGGCTACAGAAATAAAATATTTACGAATACATCTCGACTAAACTTACCGAGAGGACAAAGCATATAAATGCCTAGGCAACCTAAATCAAGCTTAAAGTAAATGAATTGTTCTGAGTTCTATACAGACAGGTTCAACTTTGAAAGATCATCTTGGGATATCCGTAAATGTAAAAGGACCCTAAAGAGCCCAATCAAAGACGCTGTGAATGGTTACCAATTCTCCATGGTACATTAAAAACTCAACCATCCATAGAGACTTAGAGATTCCGATTGTAACTGATGATTGTAACTAACAAAAAAATGATGCAGCACAGTGGGGCTGAGCATTAACCCAGCAAAAACCACAATTGTTCCATTTACTAAGAAGTACAAGCTTAGGAATCTAAAAACTGTTTGCTTAGACGGTGCAGAGATAGAGTTACGGAAAGAAGTCAAATTTCGGGGCGTAGTACTAGACCAGCGCCTACGATGGAAGACACATATAAAAAATGTGGCGAAAAAGGCCACTAGAATATTTATGATTTTTAAACAGATAGTTGGGAAAAGTTGGGGGTGTACACCATAGATACTGAGATGGGTATACACTGCAATCGTTAGATCCATGGTAATCTGGATGGATTGCACAAAGCTTTAAACTGCTACCACCATACTCGGCACGATTCAGAGACTAGCATGAGTATGTATAGCAAGAGCTACGCGTACATGTCTAACAACATCATTGGAAGTTCTCTTGGAACTTACACCTCTTCATATTCCCATCCAGTCCCAAACAAAGAGGGCTATCATGAGAATGACTGCTGTTAATAGCGGACCAGGCAGATGGATGGACCGCAAGAAATATGATGTTCTAATAAAACAACATCCTGAAGTCGGAATGCCGAGGGACTCAATGCACGCGATTAATTACAAGCGATTGACAGGTGTGCCCACTTCAACATCATGCGCCAATAACAGAACAGAACAGAAGGATTGCAATCCTGACGGACAGTCAGGCTGCTATCAAGGCACTGAACACTAACCAGGTGAAATCAAAACTGGTGTGGGGATAGCTTGACAAGCTGAATAAACTTGGTGAAAATAACCAATAACAGATCCTTTGGGTTCCAGAACATATTGGAGTTGGAGGCAACGATCTTGCCAGGAAGGGAGCAGCAATACCCTTTGTAGGCCCAGAACCCTTCTGTGGTCTGGGCAAAGGAACTTTATCCATGCTCGTTAAAAGGAGAAAAGACTCAAAAAGACGATCATACTGGGAAAACCTACCAGGGCTGTCCCAATTCAAGACACTTTTAAGGACTTATGACCTAAAACGACTTAAGGAATGTATCAGTTTAAACAAGAATAATATAAGAATCATAACTGGATTATTGACAGGACACAGCAGGTCCGGAATTATCACCGAACGAAACGGATAATCTTCGCGGATGAAACCTGCCGACACTGCAGGGAGGAGAATGAAACTGCAAAACATGTGTTGGGAACGTGCCCAGCACTTATGCATACAAAAAAGAAAAACTTCGGAGAACTTATAGGACTGCTGAAGTCCATTAGGGTAGGATCTATAGTAAACTTCCTTATGGATGCTGGACTTAGAGAAATACTCTTGTCCATGATGGGGTGCACAATAGACCTAGGGTCGCAGTGCAATATAACCCTCTAATAATATAATAATAATAATAATATCTGATGAAGGAAGGGACTGATAAAGAGTGCTAAAATTGAAGTCAATTTAAATGTTTTAGATTTATGTTGTATTATTTTATTGCACAAAAATCTTAAACTAATTTTATTTATTCTTAGTTCCAAGTTATATTTTAGAAAGTTCAATTAAATCTAAAATGAAAGAAAAAATTTGCAGTTGCGAACCATAAAAACATTGAAGAGAATGGGAACCCAAAGTAATTGAAGCGCCTAGACGTTTTTCTGTTTAAAACTTTAACGGTATTAGTTTACGTTCCCAGAAAGTTGTCAAAATACCAGCAGCGTCTTCAACTTGCAAACAGGAGCTGGAAGTCACTCACAATGTGTGTGTTTAGTAAGTTTAGAATCTTATCTAGAGGTACCCCGTCGATACTGCTAGCATCAATGCAGTTTTCTCAGATCGCTGCTGCATAGAAAGCAAATATTTCGTATTTCGTTTAATATACACCGTTATTATTCATATTTTTGTTAAAGCGGATGTAGCACCGCGACCTATAAGATCTATCGTGCCCCTTTCATTTTGGTTCAAAGTATTTCTTTGTGTCCAACATCCTCTATGAAATGCGCCTATATTCCCGAGTTTGATTGCCCCAACGGTTATTAGATGTTCACCTAGTGTTTCTTTCGTTTTTGCATTAGTGCGGCTAGATTGTCCCAATATTGCTTCCTGCTGTATATTTTCTGCTTCCCTAAAGATTTTGGAGAAATTGCCCTTTCCCAATCCGACGAACGGTTTCGGGTCTACAAACGGGGTTGCTGCTCCATTTCTAGCGAGTTCATCTACCTTTTCGTTAAAACACCGTTGAGCCACCGTCGAAGTTGTGCAAAATTTCGATGAGAAGGAGACACTCACCCAATACTTCTATAAAAACCCGCTAGTCGATTTAGTTTCTAAATGCTCAAAAAAAAAGTAAATTTTTAATATGGCAAAAATTGTGGAAATTCTCAGCAAATAATAAATTTAGCATCTGTAAAAAATCGTTTCAAAACATTTTGACTTTGTCCGTGAAAGACTATTAAAATTTCAAAAGAATGGGGATGCTCCCACTTCAGTCCCACAATAATAACTATTTATAGACACACACACACACACTTCAATTACATGAGTCTTTGGCGATTTCATCCAACAAAAATTCTCCATCTTTAGAATACATTCATTTCAGTCAGTCGAAATCGAAGCGGAATTTCAATTTAACGCCCCCAGGGGTGCAACACAATTGATGACTGACTTCAGTGTTGCTTAATGCTTTGCAATATCAGCAAAATGGCATTCCATTATACAAAATGCAAAAAAAAAAAAAAAAATAAAAAATGAAGATGCGCCAACTTGCTTAGTAGGTACGAGTACCTGTCTGAATCAAAAGAATATGGACACTGAAATGAAATGAAATGAAATGAAATGATATTGCCTCCATACAAATGGATAGACAGACCGACAGATAGCAGATTGTAGCATTGCATTGCCATTGATTTATATGCTTCAATCCCACATTTTATGAATCCTTTTTGCCAATGTTTAGCTTTTGCTGCTTTGCTTCACTTCATATCACATCTTGAACACTTGACCATCGACCACATTGTGAGCCAATGCGATTTTGAAAATATTTCTCATATCATACGTTGATGATGATGATGATGATCACTGATCATTCTGACCGCTCTGGCAACCAAACCATTCAACAGCAACTATACACAATATCTGTCCAATCATCCGTGTGTCTGTCTGTCTGTCTGTTTGTCTGTCTGTCCAGATCAACCTTTTGGTGGATTGCTCAACAAAACGAGCCCATAATTATGCGATTTGTTATTTGAGATTTTGAGACGATTGTGACTGTGAATCATTTTTCTTTTTTTTTGGTTTTTTCTTTTTCTTTGTGCTGTTTGCCATATATTTTCTGTGGCAGTCTGGCAGATAGATGCCACCTCTCCAAAAATATATGTATTGTATGTATGAATGATCTGTGGTAATTTAAGCAACCAACCAATCGTCCGGCCTAGCAGCTAACCAAGCAACAATTTCATTTCGTATTAAAAAAGAAAAAAGCTGTCGCTTTGAGTGGAGGAACACTGAAATGAAGAATGGACGGAAGGAAAGCAATTTGAAGGATGTGAATGATTTAAAATACGATTTTTGGTTTTTTTCTTCTTCTTCTTCTGCCATGTCTTTCGCATGTGCACAAGTATTTGTGTTGCATGATCATCAACATGTTGATGATTTTCTTCATTTCGTTACACGTTTCATGGTGTGACGGTGTTCATATGCTGTAAATTACTAAAGATTGCATGCTGATCGTTGAACGCATGCTCACATACAGACATAACCACGATCGATTGTTATTCGCTTGCAATGTTTTACTGGTGGAATGCAATAAAAGCCGCATCAACATCAACATCAACATCAACATCAACAGCAGCAGCAGCGGCAGCACTTTGGCACCATATTTCAGTCACTCAACCAAGTCAGTTGGCTATTGGCTTGTCATAAATGTGATCATCGTTTTTTTTTTTCTATTCTTCATGCTTTGATCTTCACAGTTTGTGAATTTTAAGGTCGTCTGTAACATTTTGAATGGGGAGGGATTATTGGGTGATATAATTTCGATAAAAACTTTTGAATAATTCCAAATTTTTTTCAACATTTTCTTTTTAAAATACCTTGAGTAATTGTTGCAGGAATTTGTGACACTTTTGTAATATAGTAATTGGGTTTGGAAGGGTTTGGGGGAATTATTAAGGCCATTTAAAGTTTTTAAATACTTTTAGAGGGTACAATTTCGCTTTTATTCTTTTTTATTTATTTTCAACATTTTCTTTTTAAAATACTACCTTGAGTAATTGTTGCTGGAATTTGTGACATTTTTTAATACAGTAATTGGGTTTGAAAGAGTTTGAGGGAGTAATTAGGGCCTTTTAAAGTGTTTGAATAATTTTAGAAGGTTTTGAAAAAATTTGAGTAATATTTTTTTTTTTTGGAATTGGTGAGAGAGTGAGAGTGAGGGAGAGAGTTTTAAAGACTATTTAGAGCTTCTGTACCCGTTTTGATGTTTTTAATTGAGCTTCAAAAATTATTTTGTACGTTTTGAAACTTCTTTGCGGTTATAGAGAGTTTAGAATGATTTGTAAGAATTTCCAACTTATTGAGTCAGGTTTAAAAGTGTTTTTTTTTATTTGATTTCTGTTGTTATATTGCATTTTTGGGTGTTTTTACAGAAATTTAAGAACAGTCTGAAAGAATATTGGTATTATAAAAGGGTTCCAAAGAGTTTATTTGATAGTTCTGAAATTTTTTAAAGGGATTCATCTGAAAATTTCATTTTTTAAGTTATGTCATTATTGAAAGTTTTAAAGAATTTTAAATAATAGGTGTAAATACTCAACCAAATGATTCCTCGGAGCCCATATTTATTAAAGTGCCCATTATTTAGAAAAAGTATTTTTTTCTTAGCTCGCATAGGTTAAAAATGTTCGATTTGGTACAAAAAACATTACAAAATAGGCAGTTTTGTCTTAAATAATGAAATTTAAGGATAGTAAAATTCGAAAAAGTGTTTTTTCATCAAATTTTTTACTATTTAATCATAATTGCCGCACCTTTATAGGAGAGAATGCAAAGCCGATGTCAATTAATTTCTTCTTCCCAATATTTTGACGAAACAAACTCACACCGCACTTTAATCCGTTAGTTGGGCTCACGTTGGGTTGACTGTCTAGGGGTAAAATTTATAATAGGTCACCAGTGAAACATTTTACTAAACATATGTACCTACACACCAGCTTCATCACCTATGCGGCTCCCAAAATGAATAAAATGAACTTAACAGCACCTGAAAATCGACAAATACCAATTTTTCTGCCAACGAATCTCTTCTTGATCTTTGAAATATTTTCCCAATCATTTTTACACGTTATTTTTACACCTTGGGGGAGCTTTCCTACTAAATGAACCTTAAAACATTTTGAAAAAGCGATAAATACCGTGAACAATCTATTTAAAGTATTTTTTTCAGCATTGCCAGACAATTTAAAGAATTTTAAATAATTTAAAGAGTTTCCTAAAATTTTTTTGTTCGGTTTCTGTGTTACTACGCTATTTAGCTAGAACGTGATGGAGTTCGAAAGCTTTTTTTAAAGAATTCATATATGTTTTAAGAAAGATGATAAATGTCATCGATATTTTTAGGAGGTTTTTGGAAGTTGTTAAAATCGTTTTGGGTCCATAGAAGTTATTGAATTATATTTACAAACATTTAGTGTGACAATGAAGGTTTTAGGTGTGATTTTCGGTAAGTGATTTTGAAGATTTATTCAAGTTCTCGATTCAATAAAAATGAATTCATAACTTCAAATACTTTTGGTCTCTTCCGAGATTTTTAGGGGTTTCGAAAAGAAAAATGTAACTTTTAGGGTGATAACGGAGTATTTAGGAAGTGCTTAGAACTTGGTATTCTTCTTTTAAGACCCCAGAGCTTTTAGGTATTATGTTTTTACAGTTTTTGCATGCAAACATTAAGCTATTAAGCTCATACTTGGTGCATATGAGTATATTGTCTAGTAAATATTTGTGTTTCCGAATGGGTAGAATTAGACGAAAACATCCTCTAACAAAAATATGATTTCGTTAATGTGTTATCACATTTTTTAGACGAAAATATAAAGCTATCAAATTGATACTTGGTACATATACCTATATTTACTAAAAAATATACGTAATTTAGAATGGGGGAATTTGGATTAAAAATGCGCCTACCTTCTATACAAAAATGTGCTTCCGTAAGTCTATTTTCACAGTTCGAGCACGAAAATACAAAGCTACAAAGCTGAAACTTAGTATAAACATTAATATTTACTAAATAATAGAAATGTTTAGGAATGAGCGTAATCGAATGAAAATCACACCTACCTCCCATACAAAACTATGGTTCCGTATGTATGATTTCACAGTTTTCGAATGAAAATATGAAGTTATTAAGCTAATATTTGGTACACATAATTATAATTACTAATGAATATACATGTTTGATAATGAGCGTAATAGAATGAAAACCACGCCTACCTCCCATACAAAACTATGGTTCCGTATGTATGATTTCACAGTTTTCGAATGAAAATATCAAGCTATTAAGCTGATATTTGGTATACTTACTAGTGAATATATATATTTGATAATGAGCGTAATCGAATGAAAACCACGCCTACCTCCTATACAGACATGTGCTTTCGTAAGTATATTTTCACAGTTCGGGCACGAAAATATAAAGTTACAAGGCTGAAACTTGGTATAATCAATAATTTTTTACTAAAAAATGGACATGGTTAAGAATGAGCGTAATCGAATGAAAACCATGCCTACCTCCCATACAAAAATATGGTTCCGTGCGTATGATTTCACAGTTTTCGCATGAAAACATAAAGCTATTAAACTGATATTTAGTATACATAATTATACTTACTAATGAATATACATATTTGATAATGAGCGTAATCGAATGAAAACCACGCCTACCTCCCATACAAAACTATGGTTCCGTATGTATGATTTCGCGGTTTTCGCATCAAAATACAAAGCTACAAAGCTGAAACTTGGTATAAACAATAATATTTACTAAATAATAGAAATGGTTAGGAATGAGCGTAATAGAATGAAAACCACACCTACCTCCCTTACAAAACTATGGTTCCGTATGTATGATTTCGCAGTTTTCGCATCAAAATATAAAGCTACAAAGCTGAAACTTGGCATAACCTATAATATTTACCACAAAAAAGACATGCTTAAGAATGAGCGTAATCGAATGAAAACCACGCCTACCTCCCGTACAAAAATATGGTTCCGTGCGTATGATTTCACAGTTTTCGTATGAAAACATAAAGCTATTAAGCTGATATTTGGTATACATGCTTATACTTATTAGTGAATATATATACTTGTTAATGAGCGTAATCGAATGAAAACCACGGCTAGCTCTCATACAAATGTACAGTTGAATCTGTCTATCTAATTATCATTGTGTAGTCAATATCGAAACATTGGTTTTATCAAAGGTTTAAATTATTTGCGCACATTTATTAAAAATTCAAAATTTTGATTTCGATTACTGAACATACCAGAAGGGTATATGTACCATACCCATTACCCACGAGCTGCCAGATAGCAACACTTTGACACACGACAGGGTGATAGTACATGGTAGTGATGGCACCATCGAATATGTATAAATATTTATGCCCCTCCAGCCAAACAGTCAAAGAGTGTATGAAGTAATGTGAACAAATGAAACAACCAATCAACTAACCAAGCAATTCAACTCAATGATGTGGCAGCATGTGGCATCTTGTAATATTAATAATGCAGCTAATATTGTTGCTTATGTGTTGCACATGCATGCTGTATGAACAACATAATACATACAACCCAGTGGATGACCAAGAAATATAATATTTGATTGCAAACAGCAAATCATATGCGAGAAGATATGTAAGTACTCGTAGATACAAGTACAAGTCAGTGTATGAATGTGTGATAAATTCTTCATGAAACTTGAACATCATGATCATCATCATCATTATCATCAACATCGTAAACTCAGTGTATGGGGTTGTCCATCTTAAGGCGTCCATCTTCAAAATTGCTATTTTCATTTGTTGCTATATTATTCTGATTATTGTTGTTGCTGTTTGGTTCATCACAGTCAGTCAGTCATTGAAGCCAGGCTCTAAAGTGAATGTACGAGTACGAGTATGCGCCTATAAATCAATGTGGCTGCATGTCGGCTTAAACGAGTACTATACGTGCATACATCTAGTACATACGGCTTTCCTTCTGGCATCATCCTTCACATGATCTTGCCTGATGACTGTCTTCATGCCTCTGGTGGTGATATTGGTTTGATTTTTTCTCCTTTTTTTTTTTTTTTTTTGTTGATTAATAATTAATTTACCTGATCTGCAGTTGGCTCAGCAGTCATTCCGATAGTGGTGATGATCATTTTGTTATTCATGATCATCATCATCGCGAACAACACCATGGTTTTGGTGACGGTGGCTAGTGAAAATTGTCTACAATGACTCCCTTATAATGAACGGTTTTGTATTTGAGAGAGAATTGCTGCTGATCATTATAATGATCACTGCCATCATTCATATACCAGATTTATTTGTAGCTATTACAACTCTTTGAGAGATTATTTTTATATTGATGATGATTTATTTCACCCTCTTCAGTTCCATTGGGAATTCGATTTATTTTATGTTTTTCTCTTTCTTTTTCTTTTTTGAGGCGTGTTTGATGCGATCGTCGTATTGATGATCATTGATCGTATACTATAAGCGCTAGTAATATTTTATAGAATTATCGCATAAATTACAAAAGGGGGAAGAAATCATACTATTAATAAATAAATATTTAATTTAATTGAGGAATTTGAAAGTTATCAAGAGAAACCATTGAAGAGCTGCATTGAGTTCAAGCTCTATTGCTTAGAGGTGAAGATAATGTTAAGATGCGAGATTTTGAGTTCCTGAGGGTTTAGAGGTTTAGAGAGTCTCTAAACCGAAGAAATTCAGTCGCCACGGCGCTCAGCAACTGATCTTGAGTTGCGCTATCCTGAGTCACTTGCTACTAAAGTAAAGTCAAATTTGGTTTATTCAGTTTATTTAGAAATTAAAACAAAATTTATTCTACCCCGATTGTCATTTGTCATTCCAATTGTCATTATGAAGTAAAATGTTTGACCGACCTCTATTATATTTTTATTCACCAAGATTTTTTCTAAATATACTTGTATACCATTTAGAGTGCTTCTCCTGTAAAATATTTAGTTTTTGTATTCTAAATTCCGCTTCCATCGCTTCCGACTTCCACTAAACTCAACATTTTTCTGAAAATACTTTTTCCCTATTGTTACTTATTGATTCATTTTGTCGCCTCACCATTTTGCCTGAACGCATTTACTCTATATCTTTACTTCTTAGGGTGACTCTCCTATCAATGGGGTCAAAAAACCAGAAAAACTTCATATGAGCCTATAATTCTCCAGCAATCGCACTAAAACATATGAAATGTATAATCGATCCTGATTAATTTTACTTCTTCCTGAACTTGCTTACGCATTTCTCTACTCCTTATAGGGGCCTCCATTCTCTAAGGTCAGGTTTTAACTTTGCTGTCCACCTTACGCTTGGTTCGGTGTTCCATTTTGCTTGCTACATCTTTATGGTTTGTCGTCTCGCTTCTTGCGGGCTTAGGTCCGGCAGCCTCTTCTTTTTTGCTTCCCACTTTTGTTTGGGTTCCTCAAGTAACAAGTCTTTGGAATTTGTTCCGCTTATAACAAGGACCGTTGCTCCAGACACCGTTCGGTATGAGCAGGCTACTCTGAATGCGCAGGTGCGATGCGCGGAATGTAGCACTTTCCGGAAGCCTTTTGACTTTAGCGCGTCTGACTGCCACAGTTCGCTTCCGTATAAAAGGATCAAGTTCGTCGTTACCATTAGCAGTCTGCGATTGCTTTGACTTCGACCTCCAATATTTTCCAGCTTTTCCCGCTGCGTTTTTTATATGCGCCTAAAATGTCAGTCCAGGGTCTAGTTGTACACCTAGATACTTTACCACCGTTTTTGTCGTAAGCGTTGTATCAAGGACTTGCATTTCGACCTCTAACGGTATGTGCCGTTTTGTCAGAAGGATCAGCTCTGTGTTTTCTGTAGCGAGTATCAGAACATGGTCCTCAAGCCATGCTTGTACTCTGATCATCACTTGGTTCAGCTTTCTTTTTGACTCTTGAGTATTACGAGCGGTTATTTTAGCAGCTATATCATCTGCGTATCCAACAAGATGTACAACGTCAGGCATCTCTATACGTAATATTTCGTCGTAGCTTGTATTCCAGAGGTCAGGTGCGAGAATAGATCCTTGGGCTGCGCCCCGAAGATATTTGCTTTGATTTCTCACCATCACTGGTTTCATATATTAGTAGTCGGTTGCTTGGGTAGCTTTGAATTATCTTCCTTAGGTAGCTTGGGATTGAGAACCTTATTTCTAATGCGTCTATTATGTCGGCCCATCTAAGACTATTGAAAGCATTGCGGATGTCAAGGGTTGCAAGTAATACTATCTGCCTCGAGTGCTGGTTTCCACGTTGAGCGATTTCTACACTCTCTATCACGTATTGAATGACTCCTAATGTAAAACTGTGCTGCCGGTCGGACAAGCCGCTGCTGTATTCTATCGCAAATGGCCCTATAACTCCCTTAAACACCGCCTAGACCTATAAAATGTATAACTGACTCCAATTAATTTTCACTCTTTACAGGGGATTCTTTATAAAATTGATGTTTTTCCTCTGTTGACGCCCCTCCACCTCAGCACTTTAGAGGGCTAATATGTATGACAGACCTCTTGAACATGCTTTCACTATATCTTAACTCCTTGGAGAGGTTCCCTTGCAAAATGAAATGAAAAATAATTTAAAAATTCACAAATTACCTCATAATTTCGCTGGAATCACTTTTAGATCGATCACCATTAAATGTTGACTCCTCAACATTTTTTCAAAACATACTTACTGCCTATCTCGATCCCTTTTGGGAACTCCCCTACAAAATGAAGGTTTTTTTTATGAAATTTCCATTTTGTCATCATTATGTGGTGTATACCACCTTGATCAAAAAGTTCCCGGAATAACCATCGTGTGGTGCTCCCATCATTCCAATTCAACACGCTCTCATTTTTGCATGAAATTGATTGAAAATTGTAAAAAATCACCAACACACACTTTCTTGTACTCTTGGCTATGTAACTTTTGCAAATGTCAAGCTATGATGCTAAGATTTAGAGGGAATATCAACAACAGATGTATCAACTTAACAAAAAAAAAAAAAAAAAAAAACAGAACTCAAATTGGAATGATGGGAGCGCCACACGTTGGTTACTCCGGGAACTTTTTGATCAAGGTGGTATACCCATGCATATATGTGTCATTTATAAAGACAGGATTGAGCACATCCATAAGTAGTAAATAAACGACCGAAAAAGAGAAGAAAATGCTGCCACATATTTCAACTTGCACAATTTACTCTCACTACTTAATGTACGAGTACATGCATATAGCACACGAGTACTTCCCATTTTTATCAAAATATAGTCAAACCTCGGCACTCGGCAATAATTTAACAACTTACTCAACAACAACAACAACAACAACAAGAGAAACAACTGTTAATCTATTTATAAACTCCATACTGATGTCCATTTGGAACACAATTTTCTTATGGTTTTATTTTAGAAGGATGCCATCATGTGCATCATATTGATGTTGGTCGCGTTACTGTTACTACAAACATACATACATGTAGCAAACATGTACTTATGTTCATATGTATAATAGTAACATTGGTTTGTACACCATACAATGCACAGTATTGCACTGTGAGAGCTTAAACGATATTTACGAGTATAACCATTTAACGAGTATTTACTCATCCACCAAGAGCCAAGAACTCCTATCTACAACATACATATATACAGACTATTGGATATCGCGGACTTGTATGTATGTTTTATGTGTGTGTGTGTGTATGGATGTGTGGGTGATATTATGTATATAAGAGCTACTACGTGTACTGTGAGTGGTGATTGTAACACCAAAGGTAGTAACAAGTACGCATTACAAGTGCACATAAACAACAACAACAACAACAACAACAACAAGAAGTAAATAAGCAACCAAGCAACAAAAAACCAACCGAATGAAAGCAAAATTGTGAACCAACATCAACGCTATCCAACACCATCGCCCCATTAATACCAAGAGCTGTGAGTTGCATGCGAGAACAATATGCAGCTTATAGCAGTGTGAAAATATTTCGACAAAAAGCAAAAGTAATTACAACAACTACAAAAACAAACAACAATATGTTGCATGTGTATGTTGCTGAGGCACAATTGAAAATAATTTTTTCATGTGCTATTCCTTTTCAGCGAAAAAAAAAAAATATACATATTTCTACTTATCTGGAATGAAAGGGAAAGGGGTGTGGAAAGTCTTTGCTTTCAATATTTATGGTTTAGTGCTCGATTTAATTTCGATGCAATTGCTGAAGACAAATTTTGTTAACTAATTAATGACTTCCATTTGCCTTCCAGCACGGCTTGAGACGATCTGGCCGCTCATCGATCGCGAGACGCACTTCATGCATGGGGAAATTATTCACTTCACGGACAAGGGTTCGTTTCAGCGACTCAATATTTGGGTCTCGAGTAGAGCGAGCTACGTTTAATACGCACCACAACTTGTAATACAATGGGTCTGGAGGTCTGGACTACCAGCTGGCGAATCATCCGTCGATATGAAGTCCGGAATGTTGTTTTTTAGCCTCAGTTGAGTCGTTTTTGCCTTGTGAGCTGGAGCAGAGGTCTCATTGGATCCTCAGGATGAGTTGGGATGCTTCTCTTCTGGATGATCGAGCATATACACGATCGTTCTGTTCATTGAACGATTCTTCTACGGTGCAGATTTTCTCGTCAATAAGCATAATTTGTCTGTGAGCTTATCGCCTGCGTAAGGCTTTCGATTTTCGCTTGCGTTTTCCCTCCAATGCGGCCGTAAGCAGGTATCCGGAGTGTCGCTTGTACACGCTGAGTCCCAAATCTTCATGGACATGGATTTTTGCGCAATTTGCATTTCTCGCGACAAGATTTTGTCTTTTCGCAGCGGTTTTCGGTCGATTCGTTTCTTCACGGCTTTGATCGCTTTCGGAGTTCTCACAATGCGCGAACGGCCGGGTCTTTGACGGTCTCATACTTCACCAGTATATTCAAATTACTTCATAGCACGATACATAAAATTGCGAGTGATTTCAAGCGGTCGCAACGTCCTAAAGATATCGTCTTTTCCCATGTTGCATTTTAGTAGGTCAACTACAACAATACGATTTGAAATGTTGCCCCATTTCATGATTGTAAACAATTGATGCCAAAAACTTTTTACGTGGCAATGAAGCATAAATATCAATTGTCAAATCGCAGTCAAGATGAAATGGATGCGCCCAATATTACATTCGTTCAAAATATACTCTTGATGATGCTTTGGCTTCGAAACTGGCGGATGTGCCAACGAAACAGAAACGACTCGCGAAGAGTTCTTTCCTCGGCGATAATTAATATTCAGTTGTGGGTTCGAAATATGAAAGTTGATAATTAAACAGTACTAGGCCTTGGCATATCATCCTTGCTAATGATTCCGAAATACCGAAATCGCTTTTACTCTATTGTTTGATCGATTTTAAAAAGTTTTTCGATATTCAAGTGTTTCGAAGCAAATCAATTCCATGTTTAACGTCAATATTGAGTTCGACACTTAGGATTATTTTTATTGTCATAAATGCTTGTACATCACAGCCACTTTCCACAAGAAAGCATGTTTTCGAATATAGGCTTTCTGAATTTGTGATCATAAGCTTAGAGCTATTAATCAGTAACTCGGCACAAAAGGTTTTCTTCCCAACAAATGCGTATATTGACAAAATGGGCTATATTAGATGAAAACTACATATATGTCCCATACAAAAAGATGTTTTCGAAAGTGTATTTTCTAATTTTACTCACGAAAATATAAAGTTATCAAGTTGAAACTCACTATATAACCTTATTTTTACCAGCAAAGGGGAAAAAATGGAGAATCGGCGCCACCGGATAAAAATCACGTATGCTTTCCATACAAAAAATGTGTTCGAAATTATATTCACACTCTTTGGGCACGTAACTATAAAGCTATTGAATTGAAAATTTGCACATGGGAATATTTTTACCAACGAAAGTGTATATTTGAAAATGGTCATCATCGCATTAATCCTTCTCACACCCCCCATACCAAATTATATATTCGAAGATATATTTCCAAAACTTTTCAAATGAAAATATTAAGCTAAGCGAATGAAATTAGGTATGTAAGTTTATTTTCATGAATTACATAATAAGTTCTGAAATTAGTGCAATCGGATGAAAATCACACATACCTACCATACAAAAATATATTTTCGAAGTGACATTTTTTTACTTGACGGTCGTAAATATAAAACTAACAAGTCGAAACTTGGTAAATATTATTATTTTTACTAATGAACAAATATGTTTCAAAATTTGCGAAATCTGGTGAAAAGTACTTATAGTTTCTATACGAAAGTTTATGTTCGAATGCACCTGAGTACGTTTTTTTTTTTTGCCTTTTTTAATTAATAGTACTTTTTGTTTTGAAAATTATTTTAAATATGGATCTTCATACAGGGTATTTGAACATTGATAGTGTAGAGGCATTTTGCATTTTTCCATATGTACAATAAATAAAAAGAAAATCCTTAGTGCACCTTGTACATAGATGGTTTCAACGTTCCACATATTCTATTTTGGCACCAAAAAGAACAACAACAATAATTGCAAAATAAAACACCTTAATAATATGTAAACAGTTCAAGCCACATTTGTGGTTGAATAGCTGTTTCTTCTACAAAATTCCAACGCCAAACGACACCTTCACGATCCAATGCCAATTAACGCATTAAAATATTGTCAAAAAATTTAAGAAACTTTCGGCGCTCGACCGAATTAAGTTTGTAAAACAAAATAGTCACTGCGAAAACTGCCTCACCCACACTCACCTGAAAACTAATTGTGCTAGTAAATACTCTTGGGGGTACCTCACTCGAATAGGAAACATAACACTAAAGTACTACCACTCCCTCTGCTCTGGCAATAGAAGCCAAGTCATCCTCCCAACTGCACTTATCCCTATAGTGCACTCGGGAGAAACGTTCACTCTCCGAGCGTTGATTGACCAAGGATCGAAAAAATCCTTTATTTCGTCTAAGATACAAAAGCGAACCCGGCTTCCAATCGAACACTCCTCGTTCGAAATATCAGGTATGTGAGCAAAAGCTATATGAACACTCATATGAGCTCTGTTCTTTGACACCAGTTCTTCCTAAACGGGTCAAAGCCAAAGCAATAGTAGTTTCGCAGCTGACTCAATATCTGCTCACATCCCGTGTGAAACGAGCAAATTGGCAAGAAATCGCCAAACTTGACCTCGCTTATCCGAGTTGCCATGTGCTTAGTCATTGGACGTGATTGAATTCCTCAAATTCTTCTCTATTTGGCCTACAATAGTGTCATCGCACTCGACACAAGTTCAGAAGGTCTTTAGTTCCCATTGAAGAGCTTCGCAGCAAAAATTCCCCATGTGCTGCAAGAAACTTTCATCGAGGCACCTCCCCATGGCACCATTTAAACAAATTTCCAAGGACACCTCTCCCGTCCATCATAGAAATAAATGCAAGCCCTCTTCACAATTCCTAATGTTTCACTCGTGCAAGGGGGCCGGCATGTTTAAGTCACCGTAAAGTCACACAAGTTTAAGTCACACTAAAACCAAACTGTTTTCTTTAATCGTACTTCATCTGATGCTATATAGTTCAAGTTTTTGTTAAATTTATTGTTTTTTTCTTGTGAAAATCTCGTTATTTCTTTTATTTTTTTTTTGTCTTTTGACATTGATTTCTTAATACTTAAAATGGTGACCAAGCAGTTGGTCACACAGGTATGACCAAGAATATACATTCACACACACACACACACACACATTCTATCATATAAATGAATGCACGCAACATAAAGGACGTACATATTAAATCAGACGTTGCGATGGATGGATCGATGGATGTTTGTTGGCTGGCTGACCGGCTAATGTTGGCGCCATTGGTGTATCGTTGTTGATGATACTGCTTGTGTTGTTGTTATTATTATTTTTGCATAAAATTTTTGGTCGTTTAAGTTCGTTTGTATTTATTTAATGCATCGTTTTTTCTTTCCAACGTTCCAACGATGATGAACATGCAACATCATCATCATCATTATCATTGTTTGTTTCTCATTTTCTTGCATGTTAAGTGTTTATTTTGCATACACGTGGACCAGTGGCCATAGTGGTTGTTGTTTTTTATTATTGCACTTGCGATTTCTTCATTTTTTAATGGCCATTACCATCACCACCATCATCATGCTCATAATCATCAGTCACTTGTAGCGCCATCATCAACACCATAAGCATCAGCATCAGTTTATATCCTTCGTGTACATCTTCATCAACATGGTCATTATCAAATTTTGAAATTTGTTGTTGTTGTTGTTGTTTGCTCTTAACATACACAACACCATATTCATACGAGTTATTTAGTTTGCGGTTGGAGCCACCATTGAAAATCACTTTATGCGTTTTGGTTGCCGACAGCCACATGCCACATTTGGCGTGTTATGAATATATAATCGTTCGCCATATGCAAGTGTGTGTATATTATCAGCATATGTACTACATAGGGAATATTGTGATACATAGTTAGTTATAATGCTGTTGCAAGATGAACAGCAATAATAAAATTTGACTGCAACACATCACTCATTCATACCGATGGTCTTAACGATGAGACTTTATTGCCATATATAGACACGTTTTGTTGTTGTTGTTGTTGTTTTTGATTACTTTGCTGTGAACTGTTGGTTGGTTGGTTGACTTGATTTGAGTTGCCTCCAAATGATTGATGTTGCAACTTTAGCACACCTTCACAGGTAGAAATATGAATTATGATGTGCTAATACTCATCTAATGATAGTAATCATCATCACAATAGTGATGATGAAGATGTTGATTATATTGTTTATTCCATAATAAACACTGTCGATGATGATGATGTTGATGATGTTGTCGTTTAGTTGAGCGATTGATAATGGCTTCAACAGCCAGCAATTATGTTATATACTCATGTCCAACTGCAGGCAA
Source organism: Megamerina dolium (assembly GCA_963854835.1). NCBI lineage: Eukaryota > Metazoa > Arthropoda > Insecta > Diptera > Megamerinidae > Megamerina > Megamerina dolium. Next base: position 3,741,960 of record OY978529.1, read on the forward strand.
TTTGATTAAGAAAATATGTAAATATGTACTATAATTGTTCCACGCGACTCTAATAGGTGAAATATCTCGAAATTTGTATTAGTTAGGTAATGCAATAATGTCGAAACCTTATTGCTATAATGTCGAAATTATTTTATGTGGAAAAAAATGTTTCGATATTATTGCAAATACTTTCGTAATAACGTCTAAAATAGCAAATACTTTCGTAATAATTTCGAATTTTGTTCGATCTTATTTCAATTTTTCTCGCAATAATGTCGAAAAAGCAAAATATACTGTGTCCCATATACAATAAATAAACAAATGAAGTCTACATTCGAATTAGTATATTACATTTGAATTAGTATGTAATGCAATAATGTCGAAACCTTATTGCTATAATGTCGAAATGATTTTATGTGCAAAAAATGTTTCGAAATTATTGCAAACACTTTCGTAATAATGTCGAAAATTGAAATTCGTACATTTTTTGTTCGACCATATTTCAATATTTCCCGCAATAATGTCGAAAAAGCAAAAAAATATACTGTGTCCAAGGTACAATCAATAAATCAAGTGTACTTACTCGTAAATATGTACAATAATTGTTCCACGCGACTCTAATAAGTGAAAGATTTTGAAATTTTGGATTAGTTAGGTATTGCAATAATGTCGAAACCTTATTGCTATAATGTCGAAATGATTTTATGTGCAAAAAATGTTTCGAAATTATTGCAAACACTTTCGTAATAATGTCGAAAATTGAAATTCGTACATTTTTTGTTCGAACATATTTCAATATTTCCCGCAATAATGTCGAAAAAGCAAAAAAATATACTGTGTCCAAGGTAAAATCAATAAATCAAATGTACTTACTCGTAAATATGTACTGCAATTGTTCCACGCGACTCTAATAAGTGAAAGATTTTGAAATTTTGGATTAGTTAAGTATTGCAATAATGTCGAAACCTTATTGCTATAATGTCGAAATGATTTTATGTGCAAAAAATGTTTCGAAATTATTGCAAACACTTTCGTAATAATGTCGAAAATTGAAATTCGTACATTTTTTGTTCGACCATATTTCAATATTTCCCGCAATAATGTCGAAAAAGCAAAAAAATATACTGTGTCCAAGGTACAATACATAAATCAAATGGATATAAGTTATTGGAAAATGTTTTGCTATAAATTCGAAAATTTTTCAGTAATATTTGCAATTATATTCAAAAAGTGGAAATAAAATTGTCTACAAATTTTTCGACATTAATAGAATTAATGATATTGGGGCTGGCTTTGAACAGGTTTGGCTAACATATTATCTGATCGAACAAAATTTGCTGAAAGTTGTGTAAGTCATTAAAAAAAATAATAAGTACGTGGCACTTATAAGCCCCGAAGGGCTCTCGGACCGAGGTTCTCTTCCGTGTTGTTAACTGAGTGCGTGTTCAATTATGGTCAGTATTAGTAGGATTCAAAAATACTACCTAAACAAATGGACAAGCACCACAACCTGCCCAATTTCAAAAGCCACTTGGCTTTGACTACAATGAGAAGAGGATAAGGAGCCTTCTGAGTAGATCTAGGGCAGTCGAGTACAAACCTATAACAGTATGCACAGGCCGCTGGGCCATTGGTACACATGCGGAGAATTGGTATTCCGCACAACGACCATTGCAGAAGCTGTAACGACATAGCTGCTAAGAAGACGGTGGAGCATTTATTGTGTAAATGCCCGGCCTTAACCGGAAACCGATTAACATCCTTAGGAAGCCCTTTCTTTGATAACCTAGGAGTTATCTAAAAAAATAGAGATCTCCCATATTCTACAATTTATAAACAACTTCGGCTGGTTGAAACATATCTTTTAACACTCAGTAGGTCTTAGCGAGATATATGGCTCAATACGGCATTTTGTTTGCTACCCCTGAAGGGACCGACTTATTTTAGCCGGTTCCGAACGGCAGAACTCTTGCGACATCACTTTTTCTGAGTTTTGTCATAGAGTTCTTTTAGAAGCTTTTCCATGGCAAATGGTTACTGTCGGAAGAATTGCTAATTGCTTTCCCACAGTTGGGTACGGTTCGAGAGAAAAGTATTTTCGATATTAAATTTATGCTTCTATGATCAGATAAGATTGTATAGGAATTGTGTATGGGAAGTAGTGCTTTCTCTCCTCAGCACCGACACCACGAACGATCTATTGTTCTATGGCCTTATGGTCATTGAGTTCTTGTAGTAAGGTGACTAGGTAGGCTGGTAAGGCATATCCTGGAGTCTGTTTCTTATAATTCTGTTTTGATCAATCAATATTACCGAATTTACAAATTTACAAATATTTTTCATTTCATCTAGCAGGTTGAATTGATTTTAAAAATGCCTCTTTTCATATTGATCATCACTGATCTAGTAGATCTTCAACTCAAAAAAAAAAAAAAAAAATATTCCAAATATGTGCATTAATATGTACTAATATGTATAAATTATTATATATTTGCATAAAGCATACACTATCTGCCAGTCACGAAATGCTAAATTCAGGCATAAACCGAAGGCCAAGTTAAGTTGATCTTGTGATCTTGTCATCATCATCATCATCATCATCAGTATGATCATTTTGAGTATGCATTGAAATTATCGACCCCTGGACTGTTTGACTTGCAACAACAACAACAACAACAACAACAACAAAACAATAGTTGTTGTAGTTGTTTTTTTTTATTGCAGTTAGTGGGGGGTTTTGCCATAAATCAAATTGATTTATTGACTGCTTCGAGATGTTTGCAGTTTGTTCCCACTTTTTCTTCACAACTCCACCACTCAAAAAAGAGTTTGAAAGAATTATCTTTTGACTGAAAAAGACAATAATAAAATAAAAAAAAATGAATGAACAAATACGCCACAACAACAACAACAATAAATGCCAAAAAATCGCGTGACAAAAGTCGGCGGAAAATTGCAACAACTAAAAAGCCAACATCAAACCCAACAACCACAACAATTGAGAGGATGAAGAGAAAAAGACAACGACGACAATGATGGCTCACTCTCTCTCTCTCTTTCTCTTTCTCGCTCTTTTTGGCGTCTGTCATCTCATACCATGGAGAGCCATTGTACTGAGCCATTGGCAGTGCGACATATTGGTGACACTGCGGTTAAATGCTGCTGACATAAACAAGTAACAACAACAACAACAACAACAACAAGAATAATATCATTGTTTCACCATGACGTATGGCTGCATAGCGTTGTTATGTATTCGTACTGGAAATATGCTATGGTACATTGTATTTTGATTTCAGTCTAATAACGATGATGATGACGATGATGATTATGCCGATGATGATGGCTTAAGCCAAAAAATATGTAAGAACAATCAAAATAGGTTCAATAAATTTCATCCATGATCATCAATTCCCACCATCAACATTATTATTATTACAACCATCATCATCATCATCATCATTATCATCATCACCTTGCAGTTGACCTAACTCTTCTATTAATCTTCCCATCTTTACATATATGATTTTTGTTGATTTCTATCGATAACAAAATCACAACAACAACAACAACAACAACAACATTAGCATATTTATTGTCAAATCATGAGGTATCCTGCTGTTGTTTGACTGCCTGGTCTGTCTGTCTGTCTCTATTGCCACATAATTTGTCTATCTTGCCACATCTATGCATGTTAGGGTGGACTAAATTGTATGGGGCAAAATTTTGTCTATCTCGCTAAGTTAAAAACATAAAATTTGGACGATTTCAAACATTTTCTCCGAAGGAAGTATAAAGGAAAATCCTGATTTGTTTTACAAAAGCATCAATTTTATAGGGGAGCTGCCCTAAGAAGTGAATATTTGGCGTGAATATTTTTGTTCAGAACAAAAATTAATGGAGATCGGTCATAAAATTCACTTTTATAGGAGTAATTCATGGGTAGTTTTTGTTGATTTTTGTATGGAAGCCCACTTAAGCAATGGAGATAGATGATAACTACATTTGGATGAAATGTTAAAAATGAAAAATTAATGGGAGTCAATCATACAATTCATCGCTCAAGGTGTAATTTATGGACAGCTATTGTCGATTATACGGTGTTTTTACATAGTATTTTATATGGAAGTCTCTTTAAGGGATGAAGGCAGATAGTTACTATGTTCGCAGCAAATGTTGAGGAGGAAAAAATGAATTGGTGGAGGGGTCGGTCATACAATTTATCGCTCTAGGTGTAATTCTTGGTCAGCCATAACCGATTTTTAAGTGTTGTCACGCGAATTTTATTCGGAAGTCCCTTTGAGGGATAGAAGTAGGGGGTTACTGGTCTATGTAAGAAGCAAATATTGGAGAGGAAAAATGAATGGGAGTCGGTCATACAATTTACTGCCTTAGGTGAGATTTCTGGTCATCTATTATCGATTTGAAATTGTATTCACGTTCATTTTGTATAGGAGCACCCTTAAGCGCTGACTACAGGAGGTAAGTGTGTTCGCAAAAAATGTTTAAAAGGAAAAATGAATGGGAGTCGGTCATACAATTTACTGCTTTAGGTGAGATTTCTGGTCAGCTACTGTCGATTTGAAAATGTAATCACGTTCATTTTGTATGGGAGCACCCTTAAGCGTTGATGATAGGAGGTAAGTGTGTTCGCAAAAAAATATTTAGGAAGAAAAATTAATTAGGGGGTCAGTCATACTTTTTATCCCTCTAAGGTTGACCCATCACCATTTCCCCCTGAACATACTTACTCCATAACTCCATTTTCTAGGGCAGCTCTCCAACAAAATTGTTTTATAATGGCTGGATGAATTTCTATCTCAGGGTATAGTAAAAAGAAAACAATTTTTTTCCAATAGCTGGCTTTAGTAATCTGTATCTCGTGTTGTATAAGTGCGATCGGGTTATGCTAGATGGCCTTAGAAATATAGGATTTCGTACTAACTTTTCAGGCAGTTTTCTGATTGCTTAACTCAGTATTGTTTGAAAGATGGACACCAGTAAAGAGAAAATATGCCATATTTTACAGTTTTTCTTCGATAAAGGCGAAAACTCAAGCCAGACGGCTGAAAATGTGAATAGTGTTTATGGTCCTGATACTGTAACAGCCAATCACGTGCAATTTTTCGTCGATTCCGTTCCGGTAATTTTGACGTCATATGTGCACCACGCTCTGGAAGGCCAATTGCCAAAAATATTGATAAAATAATGGAAATCATCAAGTCTGACCGTCATGTAAGCACTGTTCCTATTGCCCAGGAGCTGTGCCCATTGCACAAAAAACCGTTTGGAGCCATTTAAATAAGGTTGGATACAAAATGAAGCTCGATGTATGGGTGCCACACGAGTTAACGCATAAAAACCTCATGGACCGAATATCCATCTGCGAGTTCCTGCTGAAAAACGATCTATTTCTGAAGCGAATGGTTACTGGTGATGAAAAGTGGGTCACTTACGACAACGTCAAGCGAAAACGGTCGTGGTCGAATCGCGGTGAGCCGGCGCAAACGGTCAGAAAGGTTTTGCTATGTGTTTGGTGGGATTGGCAGGGAAACATCTACTATGAGCTGCTCCTCTGTGGCCAAACTCTTAATTCGTATCTGTAATGTCAACAATTGGACCGTCTGAAGGAAGCAATCGCCCAGAAGCGGCCAGCTTTGGCCAATAGGAGAAGAATTGCGGTCCATCAGGACAACGCCAGGCCATACACATCGATAGTGATCCGCCAGAAGTTCCGGGAGCTTGGCTGGGAGGTTCTTATTCATCCGCCTTATAGTCCGGACCTAGCACCAAGTGACTACTACCTGTTACTGTCTATGACGAATGATTTTACTGGTCAAAAATAGGTACAAAGGTAGGTACAAAGGTTTCTATGAGAGTGGCATTATGAAGTTACCTTAAAAATGGCAACAATATAAAGAAAAATAATGCATTTCTTTTTACTAGACCTTATATATTACGTTTGGAAGAAATTCATGAAATCATGTAAATTTTATGTTTTTCGTTGAGTCAAGCCATTTTGAAAATTTGACCCACCCTAATATATGTAATATTTATTTGCAATACATATTCTATCTATCACAGAAAAATGTGTGTGTGTGTGTGTATGTGTTTATTTTTGGCATTTTACTCGAACCGTGATTTGCTCTGTTATGGTTTGGCAATCATGTGGCATAATAAATCTTACTCAGTGCACTCAGTATGCGCAATAATAGCAATAGCAACAGCAACTACAATTAAATACCTTTAATGCTGTCATATATAACAAACACACACACACACACACACACACTTACACAAGTCTTGTACATTACTCCTCCAAATAATCGTGCATTAAATACACTCCTTAACCATATTCAGCATCCCCCCAGGTACTCAGTCTAATGTGCCGCAGTATGTAAAAGGCAATTTTTCTCATTTGAATATGTGCAAAGCCATTCGTTAGTGTGTTGGGTTACCCTGTATCAATATATGCTGGCTACAAAGCATTGTCTTGCCACCTATGACGCATAAATTCCATTGCTTGCGTTATTTTTTCATCATCTTCCTTCTCTATTTCATTTAGAATTTGATTGTCTGTTACAACAACAGCAATACCGATATGTTGCACCGAACAGACAACATCAATTTCAACTCAATCAAAGCGCAAAACCAATTCACCAATGAAGATGGACATTGTCGGGCCGTATCGAAATGACCAACACCGTCCGATCGACCGACCGAACGATTGACTGAATCACTTCATACATCTCAGCACACACAGGCGAGGTAATTATTTTGTAGCTCATCCATCCATTTGTGAATGTTTCTGTGTGTGTGTTTGTCACACAATGGACATTACCTCCCATTGCAGGCAAATAATCAAATCGAAATGCATAACATTCTCATATATATGGCACAGCTGATGCCGTCGCATAAATATTCACACCAATACATACACACATACATACATATGCAAGCATAAATTCATAAATACGCATCCTCATTGCCTATGTGGCAATTGCGTCGCTTGTGGCAAGTGTGACCGACGCACGCTAAACTATTTAGGTCTAAATCGTTCTGAATTACACACATGAATTATACAAACACGCATGCATGCACAGATGCAAAAGACCATCTACCCTCATAATACTGTGTAGCCTATATCCTTCCTTCCGATATGGCAATTAATGGGTGTTAAAGGGAACAGATGTAGATGGAGTTTAGTCAAGAATGTCTATGCACTGAGTGTGTGTTCAATGCTGGTACACACTGTTGTACTTGTAGTGTATGCATGTATTTATGTACACAAGTAAAAGTTCATGAAAATGCAATTTTACGGTGATTTTTTTTTTATCATCGCTGTTGTTGTTATTGTTGTGTAAATGTGTTCTTTTATTCCATTCATATCGAACCACCAGCAAGCACTGAGAGCACACCACTAATACTTACACACACACACACACACACACACATTTGGACCCAAATCGTAACACAATCGAACCTCATCGTCATTGTCGTTCAATTCGTTCATTCATTCACTGTCCAATCGAGCTGAGTCAAAATGACATTGCTGTTGCACTAAATTTTAGATGCGTATACAGTGGAAGAAGAATGTCAAATTATGCGTAGAATATTGTTGATTGTTCAATAATTATGAAGAAGTGAGTATCCCGAAACCAGCGCAAGCATAATATACCCACCCCTTAATAGAGAAATTCTGGGTCAACGGTGACCTCTCTGATGAACACAAGGAAGGCGTCATTGTTAATATCCCAAAGAAGGGCAACCTCACAGAATGCAAGAATTAGAGGGGCATAAACTTGCTCAGTATGATCAGCAAAATAGTCGCGTAAATCATAATCAAAAGACTTTCCGCTGTACTGCAACCAGAAGTCGGACAGGAGCAGACAGGCTTCAGAGCAAACGGCTCATGAATCGCTCACATCAACAGTTTTCGACTTATAGTTGAGCAGTCAGTTGAGTGGAGGATCCCACTCTATCTTGTCTTTATCGATTTTCAAAAAGCATTTGACACGATACACCACGGCGCTATTCGTAGCGCTCTTGAATGCAAAGGGGTCCCATCAAAACTAATTGAACTCGTTGTGGCACTCTATACAGATGTAGGCTGTCGGTTAATGCATGAACAACTTCTGGGTGATAGAATTACAGTGTTAGCAGGTGTGCGACAAGGCTGTGTTCTTTCACCTCTGTTGTTCAGCATCGTGTTGGACGTCATCATGGAAACTACCACGACATCTGGAAGCAGTATTGCTTGCGGATTGCAAGGCCATCTGCTACGCAGACGATATTTGCCTGCTGTCACATATCTACCTTAACATGGCAGCGTAAATCCAAGCAGTATAAAAAGCAGCCGCGAAAGCCGGACTGGCGTTTAATATCCCGAAAACCAAAACTATGCGTATAAACATAAATAAAAAAAACACTCACAAATTTGCAATTGACTGAATTGAACTGGAGAAGGTAGAATCTTTGTGCTATCTGGGCACCGTTATCGCGGAGACCGACGGTTCTAGCAAAGCTGCTATCAAAAGCCGAATAAAAAAAGCAACGGCGCCATTCTGTTCGCTGCAAACAATTTGAAACGCATCGCACATATCATAGAGCACAGAATTGAATTGAAAATTTTCAATTCAATTGTCAAACCATCTTTATTATATGGTTGCGAAACGTGAAATGCGGCAGCAGCTGATGTAAACTCACTGCAAGTCTTCGTAAATCGTTGCCTATGGAAAATTCTAAAAATATACTGGTCAAATACTATATCAAACGCTACCTTATGGGGCAGAACCCAGCAAAAACCAGTTCAATTGGAGATCCGAAGTTAGGTCGCCGCAGGGAGAGCGGCGACCTAACAAGTGCTGTGATTGACTGTAACCCCCAAGGAAGACGTAGACGAGGAAGACCAGCGAACACCTGGAGACGACTATTAGAATTGGGAAAACGTGCCATGAACCTTAGCTGGAATGAAGTGAAGAGACTGGCACAAAATAGACCCTCTATAGCCATCATAAGTAAGTTCAGAAATATTTTTAAGTAATAAAAATTAGTGAAAATCGATCATAGTCGAGTCGATTTGGGAATCGTTGGTTCAAAATTTATTAAAACGACATTTTTGTGGTGGAGTCCCTCTAAGATTTAGAGATAGAGGGTAACAATATTTAGAAAAAATGTTGAGGTGAACAAATTAATGAAGATAGACTATACATTTTACATCTCTGGGGCGTTTCTGCCTATTTTAATAAATGTTTGATTCAGTCAGATTTCCAGATCAGAGACGAACTGAGACTTTATCGAGCCAAACCAATTTTGGACGTGAATTCAGTTATTACAAATAGGTCTAAAAAATGCAGTTCACGTCTGTTAGGTAAGGTTCTTTCCAAATTACGTGAGACAGGGATGTTATTGGGACTTTCGGAGTTCTAAATTGATTTTGAGAATCAGTTTATATGACAAATTTTTGGTTGCTCGAAGAATTGCTTCTATAAGTACTTCTATTGGAAGGTAGATAACTTCTAATCAACGATGTATTAATATCAACGCCATTTTTTGTCTAACCATATAAATTGAATTTACACCACTGTGCTCAATCCTGGTATTGTGCGTGTCTACCATATCAATTGCTCTCATATATAAGAGTACACATACAAAAACAGCAAAAAAAAAAAATTGTAGACCATGTGAAATTTTATGAATACCATTCGCCAGCGATAGTAGTGCGGATGGCATATATACGACTATATAGTCAACGTTGCACATGACGCCGCTGCTGACGCAACCACGCAATACGATTGACGACTATGACAATAATAACAACCATAACAACAACAACAGCCTCAATAGCAGTGACTAGAATGTCATGCAAATATAATTCTCAGCAAAATCAATGACATTCACTTGTCCGGCCAAATTAGATAAACGAGTTAATGTACGTACATATATAAGACATAATATTGTATTTGTATGTGCTCATATACAACACACTTTTATACATGACTGTGGGGAGTAATGTGCCAATGAGGTAGCTGAGATTGAAACGACGTATTGATGTTGCCTTTTTGAAAATTGCATAGCAATTGTCATAAAATTTGGTGGCTGTAACCAAAAATTGCAACAACAACAACAATAATGACGAAAGCATATCATTGGGATTGGAGTATAATAGAATTTGATTTGAATTGCGAAATATTCTCACTTGTGTATTATTGATTATCTAAGTCGACTTAGTCATATCTGCCTAGATGTCGGACTTTTCGCACTATAATTGCTATACTTATCCATCGATCAAGCTGAAAATTGTTATATAAGATTATTTTCACCAAAACATGGATGAGTTCGCGAATCGGCGAAATCGGATGAAAATTACGCCTACTTTCCATACAAAAATACGGTTTATAATGTGTATTTTCACACTTTGAGCACGAAAATATGAATTGATTATGCTGAAATTCAAAATGTAGTATTTTATTTACAAATTAATAAATATATTCGAAAATGGGCTGAATCAGATGAAAACCACTCCTGTCTCCCATACAAATTTAAGCTTCCATATGTATGTTTTCATATTTTGTACACGAAAATATGAAGATATGAAGCTGAAACTTGGTGGTTGAAATTATATTTACTATATAATAGACATATTAGAAAATTGGTTGAATCTAATAAAAATCAAGCCTACTCCCCATACAAACACATGATTTCGAATGTATGTTTTCACATTCTGTGCACGAAAATATTAAGATATAAAGATGAAACTTGATAATTAAAATTATATTTACTATATAATACACATATTAGAAAATTGGTTGAATCTAATAAAAATCACACCCACTCCCCATACAAATAAACGACTTCGTATGTATGTTTTCACACTCTGTATACGAAAATATGAAGATATGAAGCTGAAACTTGGTGGTTGAGATTATATTTACTATATAATACACATATTAGAAAATTGGTTGAATCTAATAAAAACCACGCCTACTCCCCATACAAATATACGATTTCGTATAAATGTTTTCATACTTTTTGCACCAAAATATAAAGTTATCAAGCTGAAACTCGGTAGTTGAGGTTATATTTGCCATATAATGGATATGTTGAAAAATATGCTGAATTGGATAAAATCCATGGGTGCTTCCCATACAAAGTTAAGCTTCCGTATGTATGTTTTCATACTTTGTGCGCGAAAATATGAAGATATGAAGCTAAAACTCCGTAATTATAATTATATTTACTATATAATACACATATTAGAAAATTGGTTGAATCTAATAAAAATCACCCCCACTCCCCATACAAACATACGCTTTCGTATAAATGTTTTCATACTTTTTGCACCAAAATATAATTAATTTGCTAATAAATAAAAAAAAAAAAAAAATTGAAAATGTAGCATACAAAAGTATATTCCTGACCGTACTTTGGGCACAACCAAAAATATCATATAAAGCTATAGGACTGAAGTTCGCCAAATACGATTTTACTAATGTACAAGTTTGTTTGAAAATGGGAGCTATAGGATGAAAACTACTCATACCTTCAGCACAAAAGTACATTTTTCGAAAGTATGTCTGTCTATAATGGTAATTAGTAGTGCCAGATTTCAGCATGTCGACATCCATATAGCGATGTGGCTGTCTCCAGAACAACGAACGAAAAACCAAATTGATCTTGTGATGATTGATGGCAGGCATGCTCCAGCGTGCTGGACGTGAAATCGAACCGAACACACAATCGAAGTCTCACAGAGACAAAGCTTGACGTTAATAAACTGCAATCGCCAGAGACAGAACACTACTTCTCTTGATGATACATGCGCACAGTGGACACACATATCCCACTCCGTGCCTTCTGCTGCTGAGGAGGTAATCGATTTCTATCGGCCTCTGAGGAATGAGTGGTATGATCAGGGGTGTCGCGACGCTACCGAAGAGAAAGATGCCGCCTACAGAAAAACCTTGCGTGCAGGCACAACGCAAGCTATTGAGGAGCGGTACAGAAAAACAGCAAAACTGCAGCTGCAGATGTCCTGCCTGCCGAGTTGTTTAAGACCGGAGGCGATAAGCTGTTCACCAGCATGCACCAGCTCATAAGGAGAATATGGTCGGAAGAAAACATGCCCGATGATTGGGGCAGTGTTTCCTGTTTCGTACATAAGAAAGGAGAAGACCCTATGATTTGCGTCAACTATCGTGGAATAAGTCTTCTTAGCATCGCATACAAGGTTCTATCGAGCGCACTGTGTGAAAGATTGAAGCCTATGCTTAACAATCTGATTAGACCTTATCAGTGTGGCTTCAGACCTGGTAAATCCAACATCGATCAGATTTTCATACTGCGCCAAATCCTGGAGAAGATCCAAGAAAATTAGATCGACACACACCATTTATTTGTGATTTTAAAGCCGCTTTCGATAGTCCGGTAAGCGATTACATCTACACAACAATGTCTGAGATCGGTATGCCTCGGCTTAGCTGAGTACGCTGGGCTCAACCAGGATACGTGCATTCAAGGATCCTGGGGGATTGCACTACAATTCCGAATGCCATTCCCATACCATGCTTTGACAATAGATTCTCAACCCATATACTCTCAAGGGAAGAATGGGAAGAATACCCCTAGTATTGTCAACGAAACTAGAGTTTATTCGGTACATTTGTACACAGATGGCTCCAAATTGGAGGGAAGGGTAGGAGGTGGCGTCCTACCCGATTACCCGAAATTTGCAGTGTTTTTCAGCTGAGATTATGGCTATAAAGGAGGCGACAATGTGGCTTCGCTGTAATACAATATCCTTCAAATATATTTATATCTACACCGACAGTCAAGCCGCCATTAAATCTCTCGCAGGAACGTTCACCAAATCGGCACTTGCTCTTAAATGCCACTCAGCTCTTAACGAGCTAACGGAGCACTACAATGTACACATTGTATGGGTACCGGGGCATAGCGATATTTCAGGGAACTGTGAGGCAGATGAATTGGCGAGATCGGACACTAGGTTGCAGAGATCTATACATCTCATCAAGCAGGAATTCCGCTTGCAACATGCAAGCATCTTGTTACACAACATTACCTCACCATAGCCAAGAGAATATGGCGGGATGAGAGCTCTTGTGTTACTACTAGGAAAGTCTGACCAACTCTTGACAATAGAAGAACTCGTTCAATGTTGTCAATGAGTAGTTGCCGTACTCACGGGCCACTAGCTTGTGGGTAGGCATGCTACAAGGCTTGGTTTACCGGCCAACGATTTTTGTCACAGCTGCCAGGACAAGGAAGTGGAGGAAACTGTTTACCACTTCGTCTGTAGATGCCCCGCCTTGGTACGCAGAAGGCAAACACCCTGCTGGGGAGTGCTTTTTTTACAGATACCACTGAGCTAACATCCATGGATGTCAGAGACATTGCTCTATTCATTAGGAAATATCAATGGTTCCGCTTAACAGAGGGAACAGCATAGTAAGTATCAGTGATGCATTGTAACACAATGGGCCAATTTTTGGCATAAGTGCGCCCCTTTTGGGGGGCCGCCACATAACTTAACCTATCCTAAATCTTCTCTCTCTAAGGATGGAATATAGGATTCATATAAATAAGTGGTTATTGCCACAGCGACATTTCTTTTGAATCCTTTTATAAATAGTGTACGTAATGCATAATGCACAATATATTGCAATTTAGCAACTGTCAACGATTTCAAACATATATATATTTTTTTAAATAATTGTTGCTGGCAATTCAAATTGAATTCTAACAAAAGCATGCATAAATACAAAAGGTTAGCGAATGTAAAATATATGCATGCACTATCCTTCTCTCTCTCTCTCTCTGAAATTTCAGTATCATCCTTATAAGCATATAAGTGAGTACTACTTATAATCTGAAATGTTGAACAAATATAAAAAAAAAATATATATTTTTATTTTTCGAATATCCTTTTCCTTTTGCTACGCTGCATTTTGCAATCCTTATTGTCTATATGATTTCCGTAATTGTTGTTTTCTTAGCACATCTAACCGTATTGTATTGCATTGTGTGATTTTGTGTTGATCCTTTTCCCATTTCGCGTATTATATTACAAGTGGTAGTAAATGAGTATGTGGCCTCTGGTAAAAATGATATTTTGTATAATTTTTGTATTTTTCCTTTGATTTTTCAAAGCATTCACATTTGTTGTTGTTATTTATTTTTTCCCCCCTCCAATTCATATTATGTTCTCTTAGTGTCCTTATATTTTTTTTGTGGCATTACCTGCTTGTATTTGTATAGTAGAAAAATGAATTATTTCATTACATTTCTTCTATCTATTTTTTTTTTTTTTTTTTGTACTTTCCGTTTGTCAAAAATAAAAAAAAAAAAAATTATATAAATAGGATGTATAATAATATTTCTATATGCAAATCATGCATTGCCTTTCATATGAATTCGTTGGTTATCTTAACGAAAAAAAAAAAAAAATTAAAAATAACGGTGTTGTCTAAGCCAAAGGAAAAAGCAAGCAGAATGTATACATACAAAAAATTTCAAATTTATGGAAGCTTCTAATGTAAGTATTGTTATAAATAATTTAAATAATAAATCAAGACTTCCTGAAAGTATCTACTACTGGATTAAATTAGGTTAAAGTTGTCCCCTATAGGTCTCATACAGAGCACAGTAGATGGATGTTAAAGTTTCAACATTTTTCTAACGGTTATATAAGCTTCATGGATATAAGAGTCCAAGGTGGACCCATCACTGGTCTAATATGAGACAATACTAACACAGGTACTTTGCACAATGAAATCCAATATTCCCGTGCAAGGTCTCCGGACACAGGGCTTTACAAGGAAACTGCAGAGCTGACTACAAACTCGCAAGACAGGGCACAAAAGAGACCAGTGAACTATGTATTGATTCTAAAGTTTGAATCAAATTTCAAAGACTTTAAACTTGGTTCAGCTAAAGCAAGATTGAGATCTGCCAGCCTTTTTCTTTACATCCTCCGCACAGAAGGGGAGAACTCTACCTTCAAGAACTCTACCTTCAAGTACTTTGCTAATACTTAAGTGTTGATCAAATATGCTTTTTACAAGATCAACGTGTATCTTATTAGGGACTGGTCTATCTTATTACAGCAATTTTAAATGCACCTCCGAGTGTGTACTACGATGGAAGATAACCCACTCATTGCATTCTATTGCATTCTATTCGATTTACAATTTCTTTCGGCTAATGAAACAAATACGGAAGAGAGCTGAGAGGGCGTTAGAATGAACATTCTACGAATGAAAATTCGTTGTCTCAAAATATAGCGGAGTTAAAGATATGTCTGGGGAAATACAGTCGATAAAGTGAACGAATTTCCATATTTCCTCAGCTAAATTGCAAAAGACGATAGGACGATAGAATTTCACCATTTTGACTTTGTTATAACCTTAGCTCCAGCCTGAAGATTAAGTTGTTCAGCCTGCGGCGTCAATATACAATATTTGGTTCATGTTCTTTAAAGTCTCTGGCAACTGCACATAGGGTAATTTATAGTCACGAGGGCAAGACGAAGTACATGGTATCAACAAACAAAGAGTTTCGGCATCTTGGACAACACGTCAGTGTTGAGAATTACACTTTTGATGTGGTGAAGGACTTCGTCTATCTTGAAATCAGCATCAACAACTGTAAGGACATCAGCCTGGAGATCATGCGTACGATAACTCTTGCTAATAGATGTTACTTTGGGCTGAGTAAGTAATTGAGTAGTCGAGCCCTCTTTCGAAGATCGAAAATCACACTCTACAAGTTCCTCATTATTTTTGCCGAAACATATGGCGCAGAAGTCTGCACAATCTCCACTACGGATGAGAGGATGCTTGGAGTTTTCGAGAGAAAAATTGTGCGCAGCATCTTCGGACCTATTTGCATTGATGCCGAGTATCGAATAAAGTACAACAATGAGGTGTATGAGCTGTGCGCTTACATTGACATAGTAAGGCGAATCAAAATCCAGCGGTTGCGCTGGCTAGGCCATGTCGAGCGAATGTAAGAATATACTCCAGCGAAAAGGGTATTTAATTCGGCACCAGCTGGAGGACGCAGAACTTTAGCACTATATCATATCATCTTAGGCTTTACCGAGAACCATTAAGATGGAGACTCCTAACGTCTGGATTAGACACATGAAATGGAAGTAGACAGACAGGACAGTGGGTAGCAAGTATCGTAGCATTTACTTAATGGGACTCTATTAGAAAGAACAACATTTTGTCTTTCTGAAAATGTCAAGCTGAGGCTTTTTAGGTATTACCTAGTCTAGTTATAATATTGATACACAGAACAATCGACACCAAATGAAAACGAATTAATTGTTTTCAAAACTTTTCTTTTTCTTTTTATTGGGTTATTCTATGGCTTAAAATTTTAGAACAACTTTTTCGAAATGACTTCCATTTGCCTTTCATCACGACTTGAGACGATCTGGCCACTCATCGATCGCGAGATGCACACAAGGGCTCACTTCAACGACTCAATATTTGAGTGTCGAGTAGAGCAAACCATGCCCTCTAATACGGACCACAACTTGTAATACAACGGATTAAGGTCTGGACTACCAGCTGGCCAATCATCCGTTGATATGAAGTCCGAAATGTTGTTTTTTAGCCACAGTTAATTCGTTTTTGCCTTGTTAGCTGAAGCAGAGGCCTCTTTGGATCCTCGGGATGCATTGGGATGCTTCTCTAAATGACCGAGCATACACACGATCGTTCTGTTTATTGAACGATTCTTCTACGGGGAAGATTTTCTCGTCAGTAAACAGAATTTGTCTGTGAGCGTATCGGCTTTCGTACCCGCTTTCGATTTTCGCTTACGTTTTCCCCTCCAATGTGGCCGTGAGCAGGTGTTGAGTGTGTTCGCTTGTACGCGTTGACACCCAAATCTTCATGGACATGGATTTTTGCGAAAATTGCATTTCCAGCGACAAGATTTTCTGTTTTCGCAGCGGTTTTGGGTCGATTCGTTTCTTCACGGCTATGATCGCTTTCGGAGTTATCACAGCAAGCGGACGTTCGAATCTATGACGGTCTCGTACTTCAACAGTGTCCTCAAACAACTTCACAGCATAAAAAAAAAAATAAATATGTGGCACTTAAAGCCCCAAAGGGCTCATTGGCCGAGCTTCTCTTCTATTACTGTTGTGCGTCTTAAATTTTGGACAGTATTAGAATGGACCTACTTATTTTAGCCGGTTCCGAACGGCAGAACACTTGTGACATCACTTTTTCTGAGCTTTGTCACAGGGTTCTTTTTAGAAGCTTTTTCATGGCAAGTTGTTACTGTCGGAAGAATTGCCAATTGCTTGCCGACAGGTGGGTACCATTCGAAAGAAAAATCTTTTCGATATAAAATTTGTTATGCATCAGCTGGGTATTGAACCACGACCTACAGATCAGAAGGCGAACACACTAACCACTGAGCTACGGCACCCACACAACTTCACAGCACGATACACAAAATTGCGAGTAATTCCAAGCGGACGCAACATCCGAAAGATATCGCCTTTTCCCATGTTCCATTTTAGTAGGCCAACTAAACAACAATACGATTTTCGATATCGCCCAATTCCATGATTGTAAAAAATTGATGCCAAAATTGATGAAAAGACTTTCATTAGTTTGATGTCACATTGAGTTCCCTATTGCTTAAGTTTCAGAAACCGATGGAGTTGAGTCCATGTGGTATCAGACGGGTTCTTAACTAGTGTAAGTGAGCCATCAGAGCAGTTCCTGTTAGCGTAACTGGTATTGAATTTTAAAATATTTAAAAAAAAAATTCCATTAGCAACTTTTTTCAAAGTTGCTGAGCTCATTTGGTTCAAGTTCGATAAATTATTCATAATAACGCATCACGCATTGACATGTTATGAGACGTCAATTACGCTATGGTGAAGTAATCAAGCTGAGTTGAAAGCAAAGCTTCAGTCTATAAGACATCGATTGACAAGGTTTAAGAAAATATCCAAGTGAATGAGTAATGAAAATATATTGACAATATAATTTTTAATTTTACGGTAAAAATATACAAGACGATTAAAAAAAATAATTACAAATCTAATCTAATATATCAAACTAATCAGCTAGGCGGTTGACTGAATGACTGACTCACTTAGTGAATGAGTGACTTGCACTGATGACGCAAATACATTTGCGATCGAGAAACTTGAATGATCACAAAAACACTAGATCACTTCTTAGTGTAATACTGTAATACTATGTGTATGACATACTGATCCATTAGCAAATAATTGCAATAAGTGCAATTTGCTGCCGTCATTAAGGCGACTTATAATATAAAATGCGTCCAGCAAGCAGCAACCACTTTAATGAAAACAATCAATAAATGTCACACAGATGACACAAATTTATTGATGGATTATTATATATGAGTATGTTTTAAACATAATTTTAATATTCTACGCAATTCGCAAGCCACGCCATGATCTGTACTGCACTGTACAAATGCAATTTGGTTTGGCCGCGATTTTGTTGGCAATCTTTATTGGCACGATCACTCACGATCACTACTTTATGCTATTCACATAATACGTACTTTATTCAGCCAATGCACAGTTCTTCGTCAACACATCAATCATATGGCCGACAGATTGTCAAATCTACTTATGAATTGCAACACAGACTAGTATGCAGCACATGGTAGTGACCAGCAATCTAGCAAGGCAGGCGAACGATCGAGCGCCTGACTTAATTTAAATGTGTCCAAGTGTTGCTTAAGTGCTTTATTTGTGGGTTGTATATATTTATTCTCATTAGATTTTAGAAATTACCAGTATCGCATATGCGTATTTAAATATATCAAATGTTTCGATCTTTGTAAACATTCGTATTCACATATCAATGAGAGTAACACAAATGCATAAAATGTGTGGGCATATTAATTAATAGCATTTAAGTATATACATTTTTTTGCAAATGGATTAAAATTGATTTATGATTAATTACCTTTAATCATAACTATATACGTTCGTGTTGGTGACATCATATTTAATTGTAATTATAAATTAAAAGCTGTTTAATTGATGATCAACAATGATCTTCTGTGATCTCATGTGGCACATATTAAGATCATATATTGCATTAAAGAATACTATATTTGCCATTGAATTCATCTTCAAGTGCTGCTCTTATCCGCTTAAAGAGCTTTGTTATAATGATACCTAAGTTTAGACCAATGGGTGATCTATAAAGTGATCTTTAATTCAAGCATAGGTTGATTTTCAGTGATCTATTTATATCTGCTTTTATTAAGCCCGAAATATTTCTAAAAGTTTCATAATATGTACAATATATTCTAACTTAGTCGTCTTAGGGATCATTTTCAAAGTTACTTCTAAGTGATCTTCTCAGTGGTTCGTTATTCTCTTCTTCGTATTCTTTGTATATATCTTTTGAGAAAGTTTTGACATTTAAAATATTTATCTATTCACTTTTATAATGTTCGAAATGATCTTGAAATGATATTTTCATAGATCAATTGATCTTTGATATTTCAGTGATCTCTAAGTGATCTCTCTCATACAAAGTGTTGTTATATACTCTAGAATTGTTTTTTAAGTTCAAAAGATTTATAAATGTTGGATTTTTGACTTTTCAGTGTATTTGTGTAGTCTTATTTATGACATCCGAAGTGTTTTCGAAATAATATTTTTTTACCTCAATTAATCTTTCATATTCCAATGATCTTTAAGAGATCTTACTATGTGAAGTAAAGTGTTGTTTTATAATTTAGACTAAATTTATGTTTAATTTATACTGAAGGCATTTCATAATGATAATTTTATACTCTAGGCGATCTTTGGTGCTTTTAAAGATTTTGCACAGCGAAAACTGGCAAGCCCTGATCACGGTATTAGTTAAACTCGCGGTAAATTTACTAAATTATTAAAGTTACGTTTAATTAGCTACTAATTAAATTTTATTTTAAATTTCATAAATGCAAGAATGAGTTTATTTCTTCCATTTTGGATGAGAATCATTTAAACGTTGAAGAGTAAAAATTAGGGGGGAGTCGACTATATGCCGCTTCCAGGTACCAAGAAGTCGACCAGAGTGGGCTAATTTTATAAAAACATCAATTCTGTAGGGAAGCTCCTCTAAAGAATGACGATATGAGGTAAGCATGCTACGGTAAAACGTGGGATCTCAAGCAGTGATCCCTCGGCAGCTATGGCGGTATTTTCCAATTTTCAGGTATTTTTATATTAATTTTGTAAGAGAGCACCCATAAGGGGTGGCATAGGTTCCTAATATGTTCATAACAAACTCTGAGATGAAAAATGAATGAGAGTTGAGTTATATGCTTTACACCTCTAAAGTTACACTGGAAGCGGTGGGAGCAAATTTAACTGAAAAAGGGTGGCCTACCCTTTAAGTGTTGGAGATAGGTAGAACGAATGTTTCGAACAAATTTTCAGGAGAAAAAACAAATTCGCGTTCATCGTATATTTTATCCCTCCAAGAGTGACACCAGAGCAGCTATATGGGGGGTTATTTGTCGATTTTTCTTCCATATGTTTGAACTTTGATGAGAAGAAATTTATGAGATTATGATTTTTTAATAAACACTTTAAAAAGTATATTAAAGGATCGCAGATCGTATGAAATTTTGATGTCAAAGATGCACCACACTCTGGAAGGCCAGAGTCTGTCTGTTATGTAAGCACTGTTTCTATTGCCCAGGAGCTAAAAAACGGCACCAAAAACCGTTTGGAACCATTTAAATAAGGCTGGATACAAAAAGAAGCTCAATGTATGGGTGCCACACGAGTTAACGCAAAAAATACCTCATGGACCGAATTTCCATCTGCGAATCGCTGCTGAATCGATCCATTTCTGAAGCGGATGGTTACCAGTGATGAAAAGTGGGTCACTTATGACAACGTCAAGCACTAACGGTCGTGGTTGAATTGCGGTGAGCCGGCGCAAACGGTGGTCAAGCCAGGATAGACGGTCAGGAAGGTTTAGCTGTGTTTGTTTTGGTGGGATTGGCAGTGAATCATCTATTATGAGCTGCTCCCCTACAGCTAAACTCTTAATTCAAATTTGTACTGTCAAGAATTGGACCGTTTGAAGGAAGCAATCGCAAAGAAGCGGCCACATTTGGTCAATAGGAGAGGAATTTTGTTCCATCAGGACAACGCCAGACCACACACATCCATACTGACTCGCCAGAAGCCCCGGGAGCTTGGTTGGGAGGTTCTTATGCATCCACCTTATAGTCCGGACCTGGCACCACATACGCCTTTTCAATGATTTGACACATTTGACCCTCTTGGGGGGAGTTTTTCCAATTGAAGATTGAATATTGAATATTTTCGAAGTGTTATCAAAATCATAATACATAAAATAATATAATATTCTTAACCCCATTCTAATAAGACTCCAACCTGCAGTATACGATATGTAAATTCATTACATTATGTGCCATTCATTAACATGACTGCTGACATGAACGATTGTCATTCGAAAATATAGTTGTTTTTTTTTTCATTTCTATCGTACATACATCATCTATCTATCCGGTATGCAGTATTTCAACATGAAGTACATTTTGTCAAATAAGTACCCGGAAACCGGAAATTCTCATTTGTAATTTTCCCTCTGAGAATATTTCAAAAAAAGGTTCCCAGGTTGGCACAACTGTCAGCCATTATTCTGTGAATTTTTATTGCTATGTGTCATTTAGTTTGGTTACGGCGTCATTAGGAACAAGTCAACCTTTTGTGTGCGTTGCGATTTTTATTATGGATAAAAATATCGAACAAAGAGTTTGTGTGAAATTTTTGTGTGTTTCAAACGAAATTTCTTGTGCCAAAACGTTGGAAATTTTGAAAAAAAACATTTGGTGATTCAACCATGTCTAAAAAAAATTTCACACAAATTTCCGGGTACTTATTTGACAGAATGTATATCTTATTTTATTTTAAACAAAAATTTTTTATTATTATTTTCCGTTTCTCTCAATTCATTACGATCGCTTAAATTGAGTTCAAACACTTAAAATTGTTTATAATCATCATGCAATGCATTTATGTACATAGTACTCGTACATTTGTTCAAAACACTTGTGCATAAATTAATGTCAAATGTTGCAAAAATGTCTCAGACATAACAAGAACAATAACAACAACAACAACAACAACAATAATAATAAAATTGATATAATTGATCATGTTGTATAGATCATTAGACATACAAGTACTCGTATGTAATATATCTGCAATTGTATGCGCAATATATTGCAGATCTATATGGTGTAAGAGATGTATGAGTTTAAGATATCGGTCAAGTTCCATTAGTTTAGTCTGTTGTCTCGTAACGATTAATTAGATTTATACTTGTTGAGAAAAAAACAAAATATAGAATAATAATGTACGATATGCAATGTGTTTTGCGAAATTCATTAATGAAATAGTCTATGTGATTTACTTGCTTTCATACTAGCGTAATTAGAAATCTTGAAACTATAGAGACTGTATTTATTGACTTGGTAAAATTTCCTAAAATTTCCTAAAATTATATGGAATTAGTAGTTGGGATTGGTTGGTTCTGGCGCAGAGGAGCAGAGTAGCAATGACGTCATCGGTTTGTGTATAGGATATTTATGTCGTCGTCGGTTTGTGTATAGGATATTTATGACGTCATCGGTTTGTGTATAGGATATTTATGACGTCATCGGTTTGTGCATAGGATATTTATGACGTCATCGGTGTGTGTCTTGGGTGTTAATTATCAGCTCAAGTATGATTAGATCAAGTCTGGTAGTATCATACCCGAGCTGATCTGATATTAACAGACCTGATCTGATCATACCTGAGCTGATAATTAACACCCAAGACACACACCGATGAAGTTATAAATATCCTATACACAAACCGATGACGTCATTGCTCCTCTGCACCTTTACGCCAAAACCGACCAATCCCAACTACTGGAATTGTATTTTGTATCTGTATGTATTTTTTCTTTTCACTCATTTTCAGCTGCGATCAATTCCGCTATCACTTTGAGGACATTACACTTATTCATTCATTCATCAGAAGATTAATTAATGGAGAAGCCGGTTTATTATTCTAAATTATGAATAAAATTATTGATCGGAAGTCCTCAAAATTATCACAGCGGAACTCTCACATATGCTTCTTAATATGTACAATGTGTGATTGACGGAAAAAATTTCCTGGAAGTCTGGAAAAGGCATAGAAGATATAATATTTCTATAAATAGAATTCAAATCAAGGGTTTGTTTGACTCAATAAGGTCAAAAATCATTTCCGACCTCAAAAAAATTATGACAGTTGAAATAATTATTAATAATCTCCCAGAATCTCCCCTAGAGGGATAAAATATATGACTGGCACTTAATTTGTAATAAATTGTTTCTACTTAACATTATTAATCAACATATTTAGACTATTTTCATTTAATTTCTAAACAAATTTCCATTTTGTACTGTAGCCTCTCTAAGTGATGGTGATAGAGGGTAAGCAGTTTTCGGCAAAATGTTAAGTCAAACGAATTAATGGAATGTTTCGCAAATATTTCACCACTCTTGGGATAATTCCAGGGCAACAATAAGATTATTTGTCGATTTTATGACACTTTTAAGTTCATTTTGTATGCTAACCTCCCGAAAAAGTCATGATGTTCAGGAAAATTGTGTGAAAGTAATTCGGGGACGGTAATAAGTCTTATCCATCTATGAGAACTCTGGAAGAAGGTAGCGAAAGCTATGTAGGAATATGTCAATTTCGTAGGAGAACCCCTCTAAGGCGTAGATATAGGGAAAAAATGAGTTAAGAAAAATATTCACTAGTAAAATGGTCCCCTATGGTCACTCAGAAAGCAGTGGGAGTGAAATGGGAGTGTATAAAAATGTCTATTTTGTAAGAAGCCCGTTAAGAAGCTAAAATCGGGGTAAGTGAGTTAAAATAAGTCATACATTTTATCCCTCTGGGGGAATTCTAGCGGTAACTCCCACCAGATAGGTATGAAAACGTAAATTTTGCAGGGCAACCCACTTAAGGCTGAGTTGTAGGGGGTAAGTATGTTCAGAAAAAATATTTAGTAACAAAAATTAGTGGAGATCTATCACATATTTTAACCCTCTAGTGGCGATTCTTTCGGCGATTGGGGTCAAATGAAAAAAAAAAAAAACCTCACTATTTTAGCGGAGCGAATAAAGATCGAGGGTAAATGTGTGCAAGTATTATGTTCCGGAGGATAAATTTAGTAGGATCGTATGCATATTTTACCCTCTATGAATATTTCAATTAAATTCAACCGAACCAAGTCAAACCAATTCCGAATTCGAATTTACGAAGTGATTTCGCTGGACGAAATCACTTTTTTTTCGTGTGACTGTGTAATCATTATTTTTGAGATTGTGTAAAAATTAATTAACTTACATTGACATTATTAATTTCCAGAGACAGTGCAGGAAATCCAGTGGGTTCTAAAATGCTAAGTAGCACACCGGAAATTGCAGATGTACGAAATACCATTTCCAATTCCAAATATTTACCAACATGAAAGTTTTTCTCAGTGTTGTAAAAATGAGAGAAATTAAATTATGAAATGATTTTAGAAAAGAAAACTAAAAATTTCATTTACTTACTATATACATATAGCGTGGGCATCTCTGGGTAATTATGAACCACGTTCGACAATGGGAAAGCATTGTCCAACATGCATATGCTTGCCGGGGTGTGTGAAATTCTGGATGGCATTCTGTATGGAGACGCGTTGTAGGCACGCCCTTGAAGGCGTCTAGACGTGCCGTCAGCTCTGTGGGTAATTTTATAGCTGTTGCTATCGGCGCCGTTGGTGCCGCGCTTGCACTTGCTGTTGCCGCAGGTGGAAGGCAACCAACGTAGACAATATTCGATGCAGCTACTTTCTTTGGTATTTTCATTTGTGCTTAAGTCTTTTGATCGGTTCGTCCAATCTCAACAGACATTGTAATCTTACGATCATGACAAAGGCAAAGGAGACCCAGAGGCACCGTCGACATACCGGCCTCTGTGCACACGAGATACCACTAGAAAACTTCTGGAGATAATGTTGAAACCGAGCCCCTCAACAGCAATAAGTATAGTCGCTGGCTTGTGTGAACGTCAACGTGACTTCAGGCAAGGCCGATCTAAAATCGGAGCCATTGTGGGTGTAGTGATCAGCGTTAACATCGCTCGGTGAAAAAATCACTACTCGAGACCTGTGGTACTCATCGCGATGATCAACGTAAGAAACGATTTTAACAATGTCAGGTCAACCAATATGATTGACACGCTCGAGAGGCGTTTCAATGAAGGTGGTACGTAGCTTACCTAAAAGACCGAGAGCTAATCTCACGACAACAGCAAAGGCTAATGAACGAAACAGAAAGAAGAAAAGATGGAACTCATAATTGTCACAAGGAAACATACACCGCTAGAACTGAAGTTGTGGGTCCATTCCGGAAAAAAGTCTACAGCCTTCATGTGCAACAGATGGCAAAAGAACATCGAATCGTAGAAGATGCGATGGGGACATTAATCGCCAAAATCGCGGCGCAATAAAAGGAAAGAAAACTAGCATATTCTTGTCGGCATCAGTAGTAATAAGAATTTTAGTTTATTATTTTCTCTTTTTCGGCGTCATAACCGAACAAAAGTAAGTCCTCTCATAGAAAGAGAGGTCACGTTGGCCTAATCTCGATTAACCCAACAACTAGAGTTGTACATTTGACAGCGACATTCTATTAAAATGAATATTCTAATAAATTTCTTCACGATCATTTAGTATGAAAGTTTTCATTTATTAAAATTCAGTCATAGAGGGTCATTTAGACTTAAGTGAGTCCTCTCATAGACAGAGTGGTCATACTAACTAAAGGCTAATCAATTTCTCCCCACGATCATCAATTTGAGTGTTCACTCACTAAAGATCATTATTAAATTGTTAAAAAATAACAACAAAAAAAGTTTTTTTTTTTATATGCAAATTTTGGTCAACACTATCATGCCATTATGAGTCACCATAGGTAATATGAAAATCATTTGCATGATCATTCTTATGTTCATATCAAGATCAATAGAATTGCAACTTATTTACAGATTTACATTAAATAGTATGTATTGTAAAAATTCAATGTAAAAAGTGTCAAATATTATTGGATATTTTTTACAAATGTGACAAGCGAACAACATGTCATTACTTCAACTAATCCAAGTATTTAGTTTGAGCGATCGTGCACATAATAAATATATATATATAAATAGTGTTGCCAACTAAATTACTAAAAGTTGGTATTATTGTATTGCTGCTAGTGATATTCATTAATTGAATTTCACCACCACAATACAAAATACACAAATATAAACTCGTATGTTGACACATGTTGACCTCATTTGTTGGTGACACTTTGAGGGAGAACCACAATCATGCAATAACATTACAACAACGACAATATATTGCACATATACTAAGATACTATAACTAACTATATGGTTAATTTGGTAATAATTTGCCTAACGCCAAGATTGGATGTCACTCTGATGGACATTTCACGACAAAGACGACGACGAATGAATTTAATCATGATTATTGATCATTCCATAAAACTAAGTAAGTAGTAGTAGTATGTATTGTATGGTATATGAGTATATGATTATAAGCTCGCTGATGCTGATGTGATTGATTATGACAGTTGATCACCGACAGCAAACATATAACGGCAACAAGCAATATTGATTGACATACATGGTCATATTTATGGATCTTGTTGAAGATCATTTTTTTTTTACATATAAATAATAACTGATGACATGCTCTTGCACATGTGCATATAATTAAAATAAAAAAAAAAAAAGAAACAAACAAAAAAACAGTAAGCTGAAAAATGTTATGCATTCTTTTTTTTTTTTGCACTTTGTTCATCCTACGATCAGCATGATCAATTCAAATATCTTGCTACATGCTACAATCGTAAAATTTTGCCTTTCTCTTCTTTATTAATATTGTACTATTTTTTATTTATTTTTTTGTTTAGCTGTCGTTGATAATTTTTATTCAATTGATCATTGATTGATTGATCAGTGATCGAGTCATGAACGCAATGTATTTGGTACCCACATATGCCATTGTTTCTATGGTTCATACAGGGTGATATATGAAGTACGCTGCTAAGATTTCATTGAATAAAAAAAAAATAAATATGTGGCACTTATAAGCCTCGAAGGGCTCTTTGGCCGAGCTTCTCTTCCATTACTGTAGTGCGTGTTAAATTTTAGGACAGTATTAGAAGGGACCTACTTATTTTAGCCGGTTCCTTTTTCACAGAGTTCTTTTAGAAGCTTTTTCATGGCAAGTTGTTACTGTCGGAAGAATTGCCAATTGCTTGCCGACAGGTGGGTACCATACGAAAGAAAAATCTTATCGATATTAAATTTGTTATGCATCATCCGGGGATTGAACCACGACCTACAGATCAGAATGCTAACACACTAACCACTGAGCTACGGCACAGACGGACCCTAAATACATGAAAAAAATTCTGTTTAGAGATTTCATAGACGTCGAACTGCTCAAAAAAAAAAAAATTTGAAAATGGTCGAGAATTTCGCATTGCTTTCTTCAGACCCTAAATACGTGAAACAAATTTCGTCAAAAGATTTCATAGACGTCGTAAAAATAAGAAAGAAGGAAGGGAATGTAGTGAAGGAAAGTTTCTTCTTCTTTTTCTTATGTGGCCATAACAACCGCGGCGCCAGTCTTCTCTATTCTTCGCTTTGCTGACGCCAATTGGATATTTCAAGCGCCGCCAGGTTACCCAACATTTGGTCCTTCCAACGGAGGTTTGTTTGGTCTTCCTTTACGCTCTTCTATTTCGAAATAAATCGATTTTCGGTTGAAATGGCCACACAAGTATTTCGAACTAATTAGTTTTATTGATGCTTATAACATCATCATTCAACAATCTCAACATTTATCACACAAAATGTGAGCAGTAAAAGCGAAAATTAGTATCCAGGGGTAAATTGTAAGAGACATTTCGACAGTCTCTATCAGATTTTTTCATAAAACTCTTCGTCAGTCTCTAAAATTCGAGTTCAGAGCACTTGCTTTAATGAACGGAGTCCCTAAAAATGGCTTAGACATCGCACATCGCAGCAATTCTGCAGATCGGACACCGAATATGGATTATGAACCTATAAGTGTTCCAGTAGAGCACTTGGTGGGCTATAAGATGTTAACGCGATGTCTACCTGTATTATATGATGTGATGAGCACTTTTAGCACCCAGGGGTCCTTCTTTGTCAATTGTAAGACACATTTCGACAGTCTCTATAAGGTTTTTTTTTCATAAAACTCTTCGTCAATCTCTAAAATTCGAGTTCAGAGCACTTGCCTTAATGAACGGAGTCCCCAAAAAGGGCTTAGACATCGTAGAAATTCTGCAGATCGGACATCGAATATGGATTATGGACCCAATAGAGTTTCAGTAGAGCACTTGTTGGGCACTTGATCGTCCAATTTGTTTCTCTTGTGCCGCATTGTCTTGAAAATCATATACCAAGTTTTAGTTAATTTCGTTTGGGAACACTATTTGACTTTAGCATTCATTCATTGATTCTCATAAAAGAACTAATAAGGTTGCCAGGGGTTTGGGTTAAGCCCAGCTGTCACCCTATTTACCTTTCACATTACCGATAATACAGCAAGTCGCCTTGATC
Source organism: Megamerina dolium (assembly GCA_963854835.1). Classification (NCBI taxonomy): domain Eukaryota; kingdom Metazoa; phylum Arthropoda; class Insecta; order Diptera; family Megamerinidae; genus Megamerina; species Megamerina dolium. The sequence goes on from OY978529.1 coordinate 3,770,713, forward strand.
GTCAGTAGATATGATAGTATGATAGTTTATGCCCTAAGCAAGATTTATGGATTTAACCACTGATTCTGCTTAGAGAATTTAGTATCACATCTACGTCAGTGCTTAGTGGGTTGGACTTCTGATCTGTAGGTCGTGGTTTAATCCCCAGCTGAAGCATAACAAATTTAATATCGAAAAGATTTTTTTTCGAACGATACTTGTCGGCAAGCAATTGGCAATTTTTCCGGCAGTAACAATTTGCCATGGAAAAGCTTCAAAAAGAACTCTGTGACAAAGCTCAGAAAGAATTCTGCCGTTCGGAAGCGGCTAAAATAAGTAGGTCCCTCTAACACTGTCCAAAATTTAAAAAGCACACCAGTAATTGAAGAGAAGCTCGGCCAAAGAGCGCTTCAGAGCTTTAAGTGCCACATATTTATTTTTTTTTATCTGCGGATGCAGCGTATGTAGGGCTTACAATCGTCCGCTTTCTTCAGAAACAGCGGACACTGATATTATGTTTACTTCCTCGTGCCAGATTCTATAAATTTTGACACTGAAAGCTGAGTTTAGCCATTTCTTTTAGGCTTGGGGATCCTACGAAGAAGAAGAAGTGGTGTTCATCACTCGTGTAATGGTTCCTTGTAGCCTGGTCACCGAAGTGACTATGGAGTTCGCCCTGAAAATTAATTTGATTTTGAATGAATGTATAAGAACTCATCAGGCTACCCTGTATTTTGATGCAAAAATATATTGAAAATTTCATCTTCTCCTTTCGATTACACATTTTTTTTTTTTGTGTAATTTCTCACACTCGCTCTACTTATATTTTTTATTTCTCATACTTAGCATGTTTTGATTTGTGATCGTGCGCTGCTTATGAGCAACTCACGCAAGTGATCTTGGTGCGTGTGCGTAAAATAATGTAAAAAGGTGTGTGTTGGCGTAACTTGTTGTTGACGACGATGATGATGATGGTAATGATGATGATGATGTTGATGATGTTGACAAATTTTTTGCACTACTCAATGACATATTCATTAATTGATGTGCACACATATTTGCCACATTTGCTGTAATATTGAGGCGTGCAGTTAGTTAGTCGCTTGCATGAGAGAGATAGAGAGAGACATCGATAAAGAGTGAGAGAGGAAAATAGTGAGAATATGCAACATGCAGGTGCAGTGTTATGTCTTGCAACAATAGTTGCGTGCCTGATGATACATTTACATGTATGTAGCTTCTTGTAAGCTACAGGCTAACTGGTCAGGTGACTGGTTAACAACTGGTTGAATTTTTGCAAAATGTTAATTAATAAGTGCAAACATATTGTCAGCAATCACTGACATTGACATTGCATCGTCCTCATTTTTCATGCAAGATAAGAACTGTCACTGAATACATTCTGTCAAATAAGTACCCGGAAACCGGAAATTCTCATTTTTAATTTTCCCTCTGAGAATATTTCAAAAAAACAAAGAGTTTGTGTGAAATTTTTTTTCGACATGGTTGAATCACCAAATGTTTTTTTCAACATTTCCAACGTTTTGGCACAAGAAATTTCGTTCGATATTTTTATCCATAGTAAAAATCGCAACGCGCACAAAAGGTTGACTTGTTCCTAATGACGCCGTAACCAAACTAAATGACACATAGCAATAAAAATTCACAGAATAGTGGCTGACAGTTGTGCCAACCTGGGAAAAATTTTTTTTTGAAATATTCTCAGAGGGAAAATTAAAAATGAGAATTTCCCGTTTCCGGGTACTTATTTGACAGAATGTATGCCTTATCATTCCGGAATATTGTAGATATTGCCGTTGCCATTGTCATCGTGTTGTCATTGTGATATTTGTCACAATTTTTCTTTTGCGAAATTCAAAGCACTCAAAGCTCATTCTTTATTACCATTCTTAGGGAAATTGTTGTTGTTTATTTATTCTTGCTTCTTTCTTCATTCCTTCTTTGTCTTCAGCTCATTGATTAACGTACTTGCGATGCGCAAACAGAAATTCTTAATGACACGCAATATTCTTGATATATTGCCGCCTTTATAGATACAATATTATGCATTGTATCCTTAACCATTCCCTCTTTCACTGACTGTTCTATTCTCATTTTCTCAACATGTCTCAACACAAACAAGTTTGAAATTAAACAAATCAATCTTTTGCGTGCAAAAGGTAGGTGATTGAAGTGAGCAGCTTATGCGTGGGTTTCCATTTCGCATCGAGTCAAAGATATGAGAATTGACTGTTGTTGTTGTTGTTGTATTTGTGTGATTATTAAGTATAGTATATACTAGAATATATTGTCATATTTTTTTCACTGAATAATTTAGTACTTCGGACTTAGAAGATTACATTAGGTGATTGACGTTTCAATTAAGAAATTAGACAGTTTAGTTATTACTTAGTTGTAAAATGTAGCATTCAATTCAATATCAATGAATAATAAGACAATCAGCAGAACAAAGATTTTGGGCCAGCACATGCGATAAATATTTCTACACCACCACCGAGCCACCGAGCTTCTCTTCCAATACTGTTGTACGTGTTAAATTTGGACAGCATTGGAAGGGACCTGCTTATATTAAATCGGTTCCGAACGGCAGAACCCTTGTGACATCACTTAGTTTTGTCACAAAGCTCTTTTAAGAAACATTTGTGGCAAATTGTTACTGCCGGAAAAATTGTCAATTCTTGCCGCCAGGTGGGTACCGTTCGAAAGAAAAATCTTTTCGATATTAATTTTATTATGCTTCAGTCGGGGATTGAACCTATACGACCTACAGATCAGAAGGCCAACGCACTAACCACTGAGCTGCGCACCTTTAGGCCCTAAGGAGTGGGTCGATTAAAATTGTCCGTTACATTTCTTCCCATTCAAGATTCAAAATTAATCTTATTTTAGTAGCTCTGATTTAAATGTCAGAAAATAGTTTGTGTCAGCTATGGACAATAAAAATCTTTTTAACGCAAATATGGCAAACGAAGTGGAAGTGGAAGAAAATATTATTAAAATATTTCAAAAGCAACCTCACTGGTTATTTAAAAAAATTGCCAAAGAGGTGGGCGCTAACCCTAAAACCGTTAATAAACGATTTAAGGAAGAACCGTGTATTGATCGGAAGAAAGGATCTGGTAAAAAGAAGGGGCCACATGACCCTGAAGAGCCGAAAAACGTTGTGACAATTTTGAAGAGAAATCAAAATATTTCAGGAAGGAAATTGGCGGTGAAGGCTGATTGCTCAGAATCTTTTGTGCACAGGACTAAGAAGGAAGCTAGGCTGAAGACGTACAAAGTGCAAAAAGTTCCGGAGAGAAACGCCGTCAAGCATGAAGCCGCAAAACAACGAGGTAAAAAGCTGAGCCAAAATTTCCTCAAGAAATTTAAATGCTGCATAATGGACGACGAGACTTATGTTTTAGCGGACTTTTCCCAGCTACCTGACAAGGAATTTTATACAGCCAATACTCGAGGAAATGTTGCTGAAAAATTCAAAGCCAAAAAAAATTGCAAAATTCCCAAAGATATTCCTTCTTTGGCAGTCAATTTGCAGTTGTGGCAAAAGGAGCAGCACATTCGTGACATCGGGTACAATAAACAATGAAATATATGTGAAGGATTGCTTACAAAAGAGATTGCTTCCACGTTTTCTTGGCTTGACCTCGCTTCATGTCACTACAACAAAATGGCCTTAGAGTGGTTCCAAAGGAAAGAAGTGATTTCTGGTGGCTAAAGAAGCCAATCCACCAAACTGTCCAGAACTAAGGCCGATTGAGAGATATTGGGCTTTAGTGCAACAAAAAAAGTGGCCAAAGACCTATAAAACCACAAAAGAAAGTGGTCTGTGAGGGTGTCGGACACTATCATAAAGACATGCATGGAAGGGATTCCTGAAAAAATAAGCATTTTTTTTTTTTGAAATCTCCTTAGAGAGGCTTAGGTTAGGTTAGGTTAGAGCGGCCGCCCTCTCTGATGAGAGAGTGCACATAGGCCATATTAAGGCCCGTTGTGATAGCGCCAAGCGGATTATCCCTCCACCTAGTTACTCGCTGAACCAACCGGAATATTGAATGTATTTTAAGAGATTGACAATATCAATCTGGGATAATTGGGCTAGGTCACTCAGCTGTTAGTGTCATAGACATTTTTGCGATTTTTACATAAAACAGGGCAGGTACATAGTAGATGTGAGATCGTTTCAAGTTCCTCCTCATCTCTGCAGATTCTGCAGAAGTCTTGAGTGAGGTTACCCATGAAACCTATTCTCACAGCGTGAGGACCTATTAGGCAGTGACCAGTGACCACTCCCACATAAGTCGAGATGTCTACCGCTATTAAGATCAGCAAGTTTGTGCGAACGTTTCTTGCTGAGTAGAGGTCACAGCAATTTCGCCGTACTACAGATGGGTGTATTCGCCGTTGGTTGATAACCACCAAATTATGCTTAAACGTGGCTATGGGATCCCTAACCGAGAATTCTCCTGGGTTAGAGACTCTTCTGTACCCTGTCTTGCTAGCCCATCGGCTGTGCAATTTCCTCGTATACCCCTGTGTCCGGGCACCCAGAACAGGAGAATATTGTGCTGCTCAGCCATCTCCAGATGGGTTTCCTTGGTTCGTTTTTAGGTTGAATGACTCGGAATACACACCTGCTCCCACCCTTACATCAAGCTTAAAGCCATCAGTAACGATGAGTGTATACTTTGGAATGAATCCTTCCGCCTCCCAGCCGAGTCTATCAGGGTAGGAGGTTAGGAATTTCCTTTCAAAGGCGTATGTAACCTTAATATAATCAAATGAAGTTTAAATATTAAAATTATCTAGTATGTTTGTATGTCCGAAGGACTTTGATGTCCACTGGTGCAAGCCGATGAGTCGTAAAGCAGAGAGAGAGAGAGAGAGAAAGAGTAGAGGCTACTCTACAAAATATATTTAAAAGCATCTTATTGATGTTTTCTCATAAATCTCTCAATGTTACCAAAGTGCAGCCAGTAGAGTAAAATATTTGACCGGCCACCTTTAAATTTTTCTGCTCAAAATTTTTTCTAGAACATATCTTTATTTCTTGGATATTCTTCCCTACAAAATGAATTTAAAATTACTGGAAAACTGACCAGTTGCCCAGAAATCGCCTCTGAAGCCGTGAAATGTATGTCCGACCTCTAATAGTTCTTTCGTAGAACATTTCCTCTAAATATTTATTGCGTGTATTTCCATTCCTTACGGGAGTTCACGTATAAAATTGAAGTTTCCATAAAATTCAGCTCCTGTCACTTGGGTTTAATGGAAATTTGAAGCGACTTGGAATCCATTGAGTACACTAACACTTATATGTAGGTAGTAACTAGAATTCAATGTGGATATCAAGTCGATCCGTAGCTGCACTGGCTTTAGGTGCCTGATGTCAAAATCATTCTATGTTTATGGTCCGAGGTAATTGCAAATCATAGAGGATTAAGGGATATACTAATCAATACCTTTACCGTATATCAATATAATATTATTTGCTTTATGACAGTCATATTTCATACGATGACAAAATACATAACTAATTTACCGTAACAAATTTATTGCATTCATCGATTACGTTGCCCGACAGCTAGCACTCTTAACAGTTCTGGTGTTTTTTCTGAGTTCAAATAATTCTATTATATATTTCTATGTATTTTCTATAAATGACAACAATCAATCAAGCACTCTATAAGTCAGTTACTCATGATGGCAGCCATTTTCAATAAGGTTGATTGTCTTTCGGACTCCATTACATAAAGTGTCAGTAATACATCAGCACTTCGAACAGTAAATCAATTTACAGTACACATCAGCATACAGTATATTTATAAAGGGTTTTATTGGTTTTATTTTTTTCACACTTCCTTATTAGTAAGGGTTGGGTTGATTAGAAAAAGAAAACTCTAGGGTGTTTGACAACATTTTAACCATCAGTTAGCCTTGATGTTAGGGGTAGTTTTCTTGAGTTATTCTTAAATTTATGCAGCACATTTGACAGCAATTCATCAATTAATCAACTGCCATTATTATTTAAGGGATGATTTCAGTTTGTTTTCGGAAAAGCGGTAAGTATTTGGGTAGCCATTGCAAAATGTTGGTGTCAAATATGTATGGAAAGAGGGTGAGTTCTTCACGTACTGATTTTTCATATATATAATTGAATGATGAAAATAATTTCTGCCTTATATTTGACCAGGCAACATATGTGGGCGAGACGGTATCATCATCATGTTACTAGTTGGACATAAAGAAATCGTAAATGGCCAAGGACAAACTGCCAAATCATTAGATCACATTATCCCATAGTTGGACATTCGCAGAAAGTATGATGTAAAACTGGCTGTCGAGTAGAATCCCACCAAGATTAATACTGATGTTTCATAGATGAATGGCGGGGTATACTGCAAAGATCTTGAGGTATTAAACTCCTTCCATCTCGGAGATACATTTAGTATATTTCAGGCCGAAGCTCTCGGAATAAAAGAGCCTTGTAAGATACTGAACAATCAGATACATACATCATCGAAGGCATGTATTTTGTCAGATAGTCAATCGGCACTTATGGCATTTATATCACCGATAACGAACTCAACAATCATAGGTCAATGTAAGGAAGAGTTTAACACACTAGCACGCAAAATGGACATCACTCTCGTCTGGGTACCTGGTTACGGGAACATAAAAGAAAACGAGAAAGCGGACGAACCTACGGACGAAGGGGGTAACTCATAGCGAATCCGAGTCGATAACTGTTGGAAACATCCTTAGCGACATCAAAAGAAAGCTCTACCTACAGTCTCGAAACAGCAGGCAGAAACTAGGTGGTCAAGGCAACTTGGCCTAAGTACGATAAGTCAAGAACCGACGAATTGGTAAGAAAGAAAAGAAAATATACCTTCAGAACCACTTCCATTATTACCGGTCACTGGCCGGCCGATAGGTGACCATGAAGAGAAAATTGAATGGCCCTACAACGACAGATGCCGAAGCTGCAAACAAGAGGGATCCAAGAACGCGGTATTCCACTATCTATGTGAGTGCCCAATTCTGGCCGCTCGACGACATAGAACTCTAGGGAAATTCGTAATGGATAGTCGAAATGAAATTGCTGGAAACAAAATAGAAGACATTAACAGGTTTATTAAGGGATCAGGATGGTTCGTATAGGCCTCACTTCAGTGGTTCCACTAGTGGTGTAACCAAATGGTGCTTTTCTATGTGATAATTGAGTCTCAGTTTCTGTCTACCGAACAGCACCTAACTCAACCAATCAACCAAGTCCCTTCTAATGCTGTTCAAATTCAGAAAGAAGCTCGATGGTATCACAATGGGCCTTTCTGGCTTAAGTGTGTCCTCTCAGAGAGAGAGAGAGAGAGAGCGAGAGAAATATAACATAATATAACCTAACACGACAGCGCAAGTTTTGTATGTTTCATTTATTTTTAAGTGGAAATTGATTAATTGACTAATAGTTTCTAGTTTCTGGTATGAGTACATTAATAGAAAAATTCATTAAAAATTAAAGAATTTCACAAACAAATTTCCTCTAAAAAAAATGTTTAAATACTACATTAAAAAATTACTTTATAATACGACTATATTTAAAACTAATTTCTGCTGCAATAAAAAAAAAGTATTGGAGAAAAAAAAAATTTATGAATTTGGAACTAAAATTCAGGTAGAAATTTTCACAATCCACTCAAAACTGAAATCTCATTAAATGCAAGGATTTATTGTGTTAATAAATTACATTAAAAATAAATAATAAAAAAAAAACAAACAATTTATTTCACGTTCACTCGTTATCATTTCGAAAGTGTTACACCGAGACTCAAGAAAGTCATGGAAAAGATGGCAACAAAAAGTTTTAATGCTTAATGCTTATGTCATTTCAACTGAGCAGCATCTGAGTTGTTTGTGTATCTTGGTGGCATATGATTAATTTGTGTTAATTTGTTAATAACATATTGTGAAATGTTTTATTATCAACACATATACGCATGTAACAGACAGACAGTCATAAAACAGGCATAGTGAAATGATATTAACAGCACAAGAAAACGAGGTCGTCTCATCATTATTACTCACGCAGTGCAACAGTTACTAGCAATTCATTATTGAATATTGCTCTGCATGTTCATCAAATCACAAATTCAAGATCGAAGCTAAAGAAATGCGAATGGAAATGAAAACGACTAAAGCACGAACTGATTGAATGAATGCGTTCGTTTGTTCGTTCGTTCAATCAACTGAACGACTGAGAACTGAACGACACACCGATCAAGTGACCGACCTACGTTCAATTTTTGAATACGAAACTAAATTTCACTCTCTCACACTCTCGTTCTCTCTTGCTCTGTTCTCTCGGCAAACTAATTTTTGACATTGTCGCTGTGTTAGCATTCATATTTGCTCATTTATCACCATCACCACTATTACTTATTAGCATCACGCAAAGATATTGGTTTGTCCGTTTGCATCGTCCCATCCGTTCATTCATTCAACCGTTCGTCTGTCGTTTGGGTGACAAGAATTTTATATTAATTTATTACAGTTCATCTGACAGAGAATTAAGAGCAGACAATTTATGACTTTGTTATTACTATTTTTTTTTCATTATCATCATCGTCGTTGTCGTCGTCGTCGTTAGCGTCATCTTTTTCCATAAGCAATGAATTAAGCATCAGCAGCATTGCAACAAAATGAATATGTAAATTTGTTATACACACACACTAAAGCATGTCCAAGTTGGATATATTAATGGCAATAAAATAATTACAATAGAAATTATTAATTTTCAAATAGAAAATATGTATATTTTCTTAGTGATAAAGTGAACAAGTCCAGTGTGAACAGCATGAAATACAGGGTGATTTTTTAGCAACGCACTTTTTGACAATACTGTTTTTGGCGGCGAGAAAGACGAAACAAAACTGATGACTTTTGAAAGAAAAATTTTCCGAAAAATCTACGGCGCAATTAAAATTGAACCTGACGAATGGAGAATAAGGTGGAACGATGACGATTCAACGAATGGACGATTCAAGATGTCAAAGAAAAATACTAGATGCGAAGTCATTCACCAACAAAGCAGGAGGAAGACCAAAATCAAGATGGATGGACAAAGTAAACGAAGACTTAAAAAAACTCCAAATGGAAAACTGTAAAGAGACGACAAAAGACCATGTAACATGGAGGCGTATTGTTCAGCAGGCCAAAGCTGACAATAAGGTGTAGCGCCAAATGATGATGATGACAGTTTTTGACAGCTCAACTGTTTTCGTGTCACATGTTACTGTCAAACATGTTCAGTTTGGTCTATATTTTAACCATAAATCGACTTACAAACGAACAACGCTTGCATACTCGGTTCATTCATTCTTCCATTTTATGCTCAATTTGGGCGACCTTCTGAGGCGGATATTCGGAATCTTGTGACTAAATTTCGCACCAAATGTATGTTATTGGACATTAAACCATCAACACGCATACGTAGAGTGCGGACAGAAGAACATATCGCAGTTGTATTCGCCAGTGTTGCTGATGATCGTGAATTGACGATTCTGCGCCGTTCGCAGCAATTGGGCCTCTGTTACTCCACTATGTGGAAAAGTTTTGCGGAAGGATTTGGGTGTAAAACCTTTTAAAATACAGCTGGTGCAAGAATTGAAACCACACGAAATAACACAACGGCTATGACTATGACTTGTAGCCGCACTTTTCTTTGCTAAAAAATATCTTAACAAAACTTAATGCAAATGCTGTTTTTTCCGCAATTCTTAAAATTTTCCATCGTTAAACAAAAAAAAAAAAGGCGCACAACCAAATTGAAACTTTTGACTAAATTTGACAGCAAGTGAATAGTCATTTAAAATGACATTTCGGACAATGATGTACGATATCGCGCTTACGCGTGGCGCCATTTAATGTAAAACACACCCAATATCAATTTAGTCGAAGAACCTCCAAAATGAGTGCAGATAATCATGTATTTAACAAAATGTTGTGGAGGAAACCCCCTTAAGGGAGACTGTGATGTTATTTTCCCGGATTCCTTCACTTTTTTAACTTTAACTTCGCTTTGGTACCGCAAAATAGGGAGTCTCATGTATAAAAATCGAAAAATCGTATACTATCGCCTTCCTATTATATCTACGTAATCTCAGCTTGATTTCGACTTGGTTAAAAATGAAGACCAATTTATATTTCGATACTTTCACATAATAGTCTGGTGGTGTTTTTTTCAGGGTAACGTGTCTCACTACCTCAACCGGGTAGGGCTAGCGCAATCCTTGTTGAACTCATATCGAACGAACTGTGTGAAAGGTTGAAGCCTGTCCTTAAAAACTTGCTTGGCCCTTATCAGTGTTTCTCCAGACCTTGTAAATCCACCATCGACCAGATTTTCATACTACACCGTATCTGGACCCAAGAAAAGCAAATCGACACACACCATATATTTCTTGATTATAAAGCCGCTTTCGACAGTCCTGTAAGGGATTACCTCCACACAACAATGTCTGACTTCGGTATTAGTAATTGTGCGCTGGCAAAGTTGGATGAAAATCTACATTTTTATTGGAAAATTGTGTTCAGCGACGAAGCTGTGGTTTCTGGTTGAATGGATACGTGAACAAAACATTGCAAGAACTGCCAATGAATCCCGAAAAATGCACGTCATGGTGTAGATTATGGGCCGGTGGCATCATTGAGCCGTACTTTTTCAAAGACGACGAAGGCAGGAACGTTACTGTGAATGGCGAGCGCTACTGTGCGATGATTATAAATAACATAAATATGTGGCACATAAAGCCCCAAAGGGCTCATTGGCCGAGCTTCTCTTCCATTACTGTTGTGCGTCTTAAATTTTGGACAATATTAGAAGGGACCTACTTATTTTAGCCCGTTCCGAACGGCAGAACACTTGTGACATCACTTTTTCTGAGCTTTGTCACAGAGTTCTTTAAGAAGCTTTTTCATGGCAAGTTGTTACTGTCGGGAGAATTGCCAATTGCTTGCCGACAGGTGGGTACCGTTCGAAAGAAAAATCTTATCGATATTAAATTTGTTATGCATCAGCCGGGGATTGAACTACGACCTACAGATCAGAAGGCGAACACTCTAACCACTGAGCTACGGCACTGTGCGATGATTACAAACTCTTTGCCCAAAATGGAAGAGCTGGACTTGGCTGACATGTGGTCTCAACAAAACCGTGCCATATGCCACATAGCATGCGAAACAATGGCCCAATTGAGAGACGAGTTCGTTGAACAGTTTATTTCACGTTTGGTGTCAGTCCATTGACCGCCTAAATCATGCGATTTAACGCCTTTAGACTATTTTTTGTGCGGATATGTTAAGACTTACCACCTTGATTAAAAAGTTGCCGGATTAATCACGAATAATGAGCCTTATCATGGTGCAAAATCCACGAGTTTTCTGCCCACAATTCTGCTCTCTTTCCGTAGTACTCATAAACCCACCCACGTCTCTCTCCCCAGTAATGATCCTTTTGATGAATATCGGGATCGGATTCAGCCGTCAACACGGTCTATTTTTTGTATGAACTTGATTGAAAATTGTAAAAAAAAATCGCCAACACACACAGAGATAGATGTACTTTTGTTATTCCGGGAACTTTTTGATCAAGATGTCATGTCTATAGCGACAAGTCCGCAACGGCTGACGCACTGGTAGCCAATATTGAAGAATTTATTCATGAGATACCGGCCGATATGTTGGAGAGAGTATGCCAAAATTGGACCCAGCGTATGAACCATTAGAGGCGCAGCCGCAATCAACATTTACATTAAAACATCTTTAAACATTGAATTATATAGATCGTTTTATTGACTCAAATAAAGATTTCATACATTTCTTTAAATTTTATGTATTTTTTTTTTTTTAATCAAATTCGAAGACTCTTAAAAAATCACCCTGTATATAAAGACCTATTACACATATGCATTTGTAAAAGTCATTAAGACAGAAATGAATGCTTGTTGGTGGTCTACAATTGACTACATTCGTAGATAATACATATTATACATTTAGACTTGGTGGCAATAATCATCACATAGAGTTTACACAGTAATTTGCGAAAATTTTTGTAAAATATTCTATATATAGGCAATTGGTGCAGACAAAATGGCTAGGTTGGAATTGCTTAATCATTCATCATGTTGATGAAAGCTGATAACCTAAATTCAACAATGAGCAAAATTAATTAATACTAAGAAACCAAATTCAGATGCGAAAGCTGCTTGTCGAAGTCTGTTGTGACGTTGTTAAATTCAAATGTCGATGGAGGGGATAAACCAACCTACGGTGAAAGAACTTTGGAGTATTGGAGTATTGTGTTGGTGCTACTGGGGCCTGTTGCACCTGCCTCCCTACGGCCTTGGATCCTATTTTGAACCTCCTCCCAATTGATTTGCACATACTATGTACTATGTATCGCAAACGGTACTCAGCGAATCTGGATGTTAGAAGTGTACTCAACAAGGACACAGTAGTATCCTTAGACATGTACCTATAGATATTGTTGACAACAGGACGGACTTTTGCCCTTGCAAGCTGGCTTTTACGAGTGGCATAAAGGCTGTATTTCCATGTAGGAATGAGTGGAAGAAAGATGGGATCCTGGCCGGTAGAGATACACAAATTTTCACTGATGGTTCCAAAATGAAGTCCTTAGAAATATCAACGTCCGCAAAACTCCCATTTAACTGCAGTGTGTTCCAGGCGAAAGTAAATATATGCGATTTTGCAAGCATGCGAATTGCTCCAGCAGAGGAACATAACTGGAAAGGTAACAATTCTCTATGACAGCCAGGCAGCTATAAAGGCGCTAGCCGCACCAATTGTTAGCTCAAAGCTGGTCGGGGAATGTAAAAAAATAATAACCTCACTAACTGCCATCCTCGAAGTATCAGTTATCTGTGTTTCAGGACATAAGGGAATCGCACGTAACGAAAATGCTGATGAGCTAGCCCGTAGGGGCTCAGCTGCAGACAATAAACGAACAACCAATGCCGATGTGGGCGTTCCCCTTGGGCGAAGCCAAGGGGATTATCCGAAAATACTACCTAATCGAAGCGCAGCGGAAAGCACCACAACCTGCGCAATTTCAAAAGCCACCTGGCCAATGACTACAATGAGAAGAGGGCAAGGAGCCTTCTGAGTAGATCTAGGGAGGTCATACACAAACTAATAGCAGTATGCACAGGCCACTGGGCCGGCCATTGGTATACATGCACAGAAAAAAGGGTATTCCGCAAACGACCATTGCAGAAGCTGTAACGCCGTAGCTGCTAAGGGGTCGGTGAAGCATTTCTTGTGTAAAAGCCCGCCTTTAACCAGAAACCGATTAACATCGTTCAGTAACCCTTTCTTGGATAACCAAAGACAGTTATCTAAAATAGAGATCTCCCACATCCTTCAATTTTTAAACAACTCTGGCTGGTTGTAACATATTCTTTAACACTAAGTAGGTCTTAGCGAGATTTATGGCTCAAAATGGCATTTTGTTTGTTAAGTACTTGAGCGACCAGGGTCGCAGCTATCTACCTACCTACCTATTGGAGAAGCCGCCAACGTTTGGAAAGACGAAATTTTCACAAAATAATCTATTTGACTATTATTTTTCTAAAGTCAGTCTAAAGTCAGTCCCATTACGGTAATTGTGCCACTAATGAGTAAATGCGAATTAAAAAGTTGGTTCCAAAAATGCTACAGTGTCTCCTCTGGTGTAAGGTAATGAAAATAATTTTTAATGTTGGACCAAAATATTTCTAATCTATTTGCTATAGAAATTGCTGTGCAATTGAATACCTTTTGTCCATGAGCTCTGTGTGTTTTGAATGAAGTTAACCCTCATCCAGCTTATTATTAGATTTGCTGGTCTAATGAACATCCCTTGCTTGATACACTTACTCAATTCAAATCATTTATTTGGAATTTTCAAGTGACAACTCACATGAGAATATATAGGAGAAAGAGACACAGAACAGTCAGTTAGAATGACATATACAATGTATGATATTTTTGTATTTAGAAACAATTTATAAGACATCAAAATGCTGTGGAAAATACCACAACAACAACAACAACAACAACAACAAACATGAAATGGTATTGCCAAAATATGTGTTGTATAATAAATACTCTTACTACGACTACTACTCGTACTACTACTACTACCCGTACTACCACCATACTTCTGCACTCATGAAATACATTTTTATATATAAAAATGTCAAAATTTGATTTACTGTTTTTAATTTTAACTTAAAAACCTGTCAAAAATAAATCATTCAATCGTTCGTTCATTCGTTCATTTGTTCGTTTGTTTGCTGTTGTTGTTGTTGTTGTTGTTGTTGTTGGCATTCATTTGTTATTTTGGGTATTTCGTCTTGCCTCCGTTTTTGTCATCATCATCGTCGTCGTTGTCGTTGTTGTCGTCGTTTGCATTACACACACACACACACACACACACACACAATACATTACCAGCATCAGCACCATTATCATTAAAACACACACACACACGCAGGTATGACCCTATACTGCCATCATCCTCATCATAATTACCATCAACATCACCAAAACCACACCAGCGACCTAAGTGTTGAGTAAATTTTGTCACTTTTTAGTCTTTCATGGTAGTCAGTATTGGGCCATTGGGTGTGTATGTATGAGAACGTACACACACACACACACCCAATGCATGTATTTGTCGATTTTTCGATTAATTTCAAAAATGTTTAAGAATTTTCTTGACATTTTACAAATAAAATTGATTTATGAAAATTTTATTTTACTATTTTTTTTTTTTTTTGACAATTTTGCTTTCTATTTCATTAAAATACTAGCTAATATCATATAAATGACATTTTTAGGTTGAACGCATGAGGTCTTTGCCCCAAAAATAAGTTTCTTTGGAGTCTATTCTCATTAACTGACTCACTTACTTACATACTTATGTGGCCATAACAACCGAATATCGATTTAGGCCGAAAATAACATGCTTCGCCAGCCATCTCTGTTCTTCGCTAGCTGGCGCCAGTTAGAAATTCCAAGCGCCGTCAGGTTCTCCAGTACTTGGTCTTTCCACCGGAGGTTTGGTCTTCCTCTTCTGCGTCGTCCTCCAGCGGGTTCAGAATATAACACCTTCTTAGCTGGAGCGTGTTCTTCCATTCGCTCGACATGACCTAGACAGCGCAGCCGCTGGATTTTGATGCGCTTTACTATCAATATCGGCATACAGCTCGTACAGCTCATGGTTGTACCTTATTCGGTACTCGCCACCAACGCAAATAGGTCCAAAGATCTTGCGTAGGACTTTTCTCTCGAAAACTCCAAGCATTCGCTCATCCGAGGTGGAAATTGTCCAGGCTTCAGCGCCATATGTTAGGACAGGCATGATGAGAGACTTGTAAAGTGTAGTTTTCGTTCTTCGAGAAAGGGATCGACTTCTCAATTGCTTACTCAGCCCAAAGTAACACTTGATAGCAAGAGTTATCCTGCGCATAGTCTCCAAGCTGACGTCATTACTGCTGTTAATGCTGGTTCCAAGATAGACAAAGTCCCTTACTACTTCAAAAGCGTAGTTGTCAACAGTGACGTGCTGTCCAAGATGCCGGGACTCTTTGTTTGTTGACACTAGATACTTCGTCTTGCCCTCGTTCACCGTGAGACCCATCCGACGCGACTCTCTTTCCAACTCTGAGAATGCTGCACTGACTGCTCGCGTGTTCATGCCGATTATGTCAATATCGTCGGCATACGCTAACAGCATGACACTTTTGTTGAAGATAGTGCCATTATGTCGTAGATCAGCAGCTCGTATTATTTTCTCCATAATAAGATTGAAGAAGTCGCATGATAACGAATCACCTTGTCTGAAACCCCGTTCGGTATTAAACGGTGCGGAGAGGTCCTTCCCAATTTTCACTGCACAACGGCAGTTATGCAGTGTCATTCTACAAAGTCGAATGAGCTTTGCAGGAATACCGAACTCAGACATTGTTGCGTAAAGGTAATCCCTTACCGGACTGTCGAAAGCGGCTTTATAATCAACAAATAGGTGGTGTGTGTCGATCTGTTTTTCTTGGGTCTTCTCAGGGATTTGGCGCAGTGTGAAAATCTGGTCGATGGTGGATTTACCAGGTCTGAAGCCACACTGATACGGTCCAATCAGATTGCTGAGCATAGGCTTCAACCTTTCACACAGTACGCTCGATAGAACCTTGTATGCGATGCTCAGGAGACTTATTCCACGGTAGTTGGCGCAAATTGTGGGGTCTCCTTTTTTATGTACAGGACAGAGAACACTGAGCCTCCAATCATCAGGCACTCTTTCATCCGACCATATTCTGCATATGAGCTGGTACATGCGGGTGAGCAGCTCATCGCCTCCGGTCTTAAACAACTCGGCAGGCAGGCCATCAGCACCTGCAGCTTTGTTGTTCTTCAGCCTTAAAATGGCCGTTTCAACCTCGTCATAGCCGAGTGGTGGAACATCAACACCATCATCTGTAATTGGGGTTATCGGGCAATCTCCTCCACTGGCGGAATTGTTCGTAGCATCGCCATTCAGTAATGTGGAGAAGTGTTCCCTCCATAGGCTCAGTACACTCTGGATATCTGTAACCAGATTCCCATTTCCATCACGACAATAAGAAGCTCCGGGATTTAAACCTCAACTCAGGCGCTTGATCTTTTCGAAGAATTTTCGAGTCTCATTCTCGTCGGTACACATCTCTATCTCCTCACACTCGCGTCTTTCCAACTCCCTCTTCTTGCGCCTGAAAAGACATCTCTCTGCACTCCTTTTCTCTCTATACCGCTCCTTAACAGCTCGCGTTGCGCCTGCACGCAAGGTTTTCCTGACTCAGAAGTTGAAAAACTGGTTGGTCGCATCCAGAAAAATAAAAAACAAAAAAGGAATAAATGGTTTAAGTCGGATAAAAACCTAAAAAAAAGAAAAAAAATGAATATGTGGCACTTTTAGGCCCCGCAGGTCCATTTGGCCGCCTTCCAGTACTGCTGTCTCTGTTCATTTTTGGACAATATTAGAAGGGACCTACTACATTAGCCGATTTCGAACCCTTGTGGTATCACTTTTTCTGAGCTGAGAGTCACAGCGCCCTTTTAGAAGCCTTTTCATGGCAAATTGTTACTGGCCAAAGAATTGCTAATTGCTTGTCGACAGGTGGGTACCATTCGAGAGAATTTTCGAGTATTTTCGATTAAAGTTATGTTTCAGTTGAGGGTTGAACTAACGACTGGCAGATCAGCTAGCCAACGCACGAACCACTGAACTACGGCATCTCGGACAAAAACCTAGTTCACTCAAATTTGTAATTAATGGTAGTTTTATCACACTTTATCTTTCGAGAAATACACGATTTTACTATAACTTTCCATATCGATGTTGCAAATGTCTTACTTGCTTTACTAAAATAAGTGCCAAGTTAAATTTACTTTAAAATAATCTAAACACTGCTGTGTGTATTGCAAATATTATTAAGATCATTAAGAAAGTTCCATTCTGGTTTCACTGCAGATATAATTTCAACTTTGAATGCCGAGTTAAAGTTTAAATTCGACGACTTCTAAAACACTGGGCTGCCCGCCCATTTTGTTGTTCCGAAAGTAAACGTAAATAAAACACATTCCTGTTTAGAATTTAGATCAAATTTTTATTTCAATATTATGTTTGGATCTTGTCATTGTGTGTGTGTGTGAAATAGGACATAATTCAAATGTCCTCCATGGGACCTCCTACAGCACTTGATTCTTGTGAGGTAATTTTCGATGATTCTCCAGCACATATCGGACAAAAGCTCGGTCATAACTTTGCGCATATTTATTTTCAGAGCATCAAGAGTTTGTGGATTATCCACATAAACACGATCCTTTGCGTAGCCCCACAAAACTAAGTCCAACGCTGATAAATCGCACGATATTGTTGGCCAATTCACATCGCCGAAACGAGAAATGAAGAAAATTCGATGAGAAAACTCTCAGGTTTTTGGAATACATAATGTCAACTGATCTAGTAATTGAAAATGTTGGTAACAAAACAACTTTTGTCTCTAACAGAAGACAAGAGGTGATTGATTTGACGCTGACCAACAAGTTACTGGCAAATCAAATCAACCAATGACGAACTCTGGAAGAGAATTCTCTTTCTGATCATCGTCTAATCGAATTCCAACTTGGAATTGATACAATGTCAATACCTTCAGCCAGGAATCCTCGAAACTGGGACTGGAAAAAGTTTGGTGAGCTTCTAACAGAGCGATTACCAAACCTTAATAAACTCCGACAAACAGACATGATTGAGGATGCTACCAAGAAATTGGAAGGTACCTTAATTAACTGTTATGAGAAATTATGTCCATTAAGAATAAGTAAACAGGGGAATGCGGTCCCGTGGCGAAACGCTGAACTCTCGAAGCTTCGAAAACTCTCGAGAAAGAAGAGTGGACGGAATGAATCATCGACTCACTCGGAGAGAATATAAGGAAAAGGTGAGGCTAGCCAAACTGGAGAATGAAAGAAACATCTAGACTTTGCAAGGTCCTTCAAAAAGATCGAGCAATTAGGCAATTAGGAGCCATTTTCGGGTACTAGAACGTATTCTGCTGAAGATAGTGTAGGCGTCAATGGTAGAAATGGTGTGACCACCATTGCAAATCAGATAATGACGGAAGAGTCGATAAGCTTTTGCTTATCCTCATTCGCAGACTATAAGTCTCTTGGACTCCATGACATATATATGCAGTAATGCTAAAAGAGGGAGGAGACTGTTTGAAAAAGATGCTGAAAAGGATCTTCACAGCTTGTCTTGCTCACGGTTACATACCATTCTCATGGCGATGTGTGAGAGTAGTTTTCATTCTTAAACCAGGAAAGGATGATTATTCTCTAGCGAAAAGTTTTAGATCCATCAGTTTGACATCGTTCCTACTGAAAAGTTTAGAACGCATGGTAGAAAAATATATTCGAACGAGAGTGCTGTTGAATAGTCCTCTTAATAGAAAGCAACATGCTTACGAAAGTGGAAAGTCTTCTGAGTTAGCCTTGCACGATCTTGTTTACAGGATCGAAGATGGACTGGAAGCAGATGAATAAATTATGGAAGTGTTTGTAAACATTGAAGGGGCTTTCGACAAAGCTACTTTCGACTCAATATGCTCTTCTGCTGAAAGGCATGGAATTAAGCGATCCGTTGTTAAATGGAGGAGAGGACTGCGATGAAGCCATTACGGGTTAGACAGAGCTGCGTTCAAGGTGGCAGCACCTTGCTGCACTTCGAATTGCCGGTCGGTTCCATTTCGATTTTCTGGCAAATATATTTTCCTTTTGGTTGCTTTTATTGCGATTGGATGACAAAAATATTTTCACAATAGACAAAGAGGAACTCTGAGAAAGGCTGCCATCAATCAATCAATCAAAAGAGAGCGTGACGTTGGAACAAAGACATAATCCTTGTCCATCAAGTGGACCACACGAAACCAGACCAAGTTCTGTTAGAGGATATGAGCCCTACGGCTGATACCTCTGAGGGCCAACCAAAAGTGCTACGGGCACTGCTACCAACGAGATCTTTTGATGATTGAAGTTGGTGTTAGGAAACTCAGCTGAAAGTGTCTGAGGCGAAGCCTGGTAAAGGCTGAACATTCCTAAAAGATGTGAATCGGTGTTTCATCCTCCTCCAGACAGAGTCTACACTCCGTGTCAGAGGATAGTCCCATTTCGTGGAGGTGGTATTTTAAGCCCATACGGTTATTAGGCGTAGGTTTGTTCTGCTAAGACTAATTCTGCCAAAAGCTGCATTGAAGCTGATGAGAGTTTTCGCTTGGCGGAGACCTGTCGAATTTGTCTATTGTAGTAGGTATTTGTCGTGGTAATGTTTTGTTATCATAACTTTGGCCGATGCCCAGCTTATACCGCAGAAAGGATATGGGGCCGTTAGTGGAGACGACGAGCCAGCTCTCGCTAGTTCGTCCGTCATTTCATTGCGATCAATTCCGTTGTGCCCTGGCACCCAACATAATATGACCTTATTTCGAATAGAGAGTTTTTTTTTAGGATAAGGAAGCATTCGGTAACTAGTTTTGAGGAGAACTCCCATGAGGAGAGAGATTTGAAGATGGCAGCTTGGTTGTCTGAGCAAATAAGAATGCGTGCTCATTTGAACCCTTTGGCATGTATTTCTACTATTTGGAAGATAGTTGGCCACGATGCCATTGCGACAGATATGAGGGTATTTAGTAAAGCTGCCATTAAGGCCCTTGATTCTTTCCGCGTTAAATCGAAGATCATTCTGGATCTCTTAATGAGATTTCCGAGCAGCATAATATCCTGTGTCATCTACTACGAGCTGTTGAAACCTGGTGAAACTGTCAATGCTCACCGCCACCACCAACAACTAGTGAAATTGCGCCGTGCTTTGGATGAAAAAAGGCCTGGTTATGAACAATCAGACATGAGAAGCTGATTTTTGTCCACGACAACGCCCCATCGCACACGTCAAAACTGGTCCAAAACTACTTGGACACACTCAATTGGGAGGTGCTATCTCATCCCGCTTATACACCAGATCTGGCCCCTTCCGACTATTACCTGTTTTCGTCGATGGGTCACGCGCTCGCCGTACAGTACATCGATTCGTATGAAGACGTCGGAAAATGGCTTGACGAGTGGTTTGCCTCGAAAAATGAGGAATTTTTTTGGCATGGTATACACAATTTGCTCGAGAGATGGGAAAAATGTATATCTAGTGAGGGCAAATACTTTGAATAGTGATTCAAACGCGTGTTCCAGCTCATTTTTCGGAATTGCCTCCAGTGCCCAACGTCGAAGCCCGTTGTATGGTCTGAATGTCATCAAAAAAGCATCCTTTCAACTTCAATTTCAGTTTTGGGAACAAAAAGAAGTCGCACGGTGCCAAATCAGGTGAATACGGCGGACGATTTAACACAGAGACCTGATTCCGAGCCAAAAATTGACGAACAATGAGTGCTGTGTGTTAAAATTCATGTTAAATTTCATGTTAAAATTTCAACATCAAACGAACACCTGTTTTGTAAAATGAATGTCAATAAACATTAAATGTCAACCAAATGCCATGAAATTTTGACAGTTAGTAGAGGAAGGTTGAAGCTTCAAGACGCATGTCGCTCGTATATAGATGGCGCGCTTGGTTGATGAGGTATGGTTCAAATCTTAATACATATTTCTCGCACCTTGTAATTAATGTATGATAATTTCTATATAATTCTATTACCCGCTTGTTTCAATGAAGCTCAGCAAGACATCCCCTAAATAATTATCAAAAAAAAAAAAGACAATTAATATTATGTAATTCAATAAAGTTAGTCGTATTACATCTTTGTACCCTCATACATATAATATCTATGAGAAACACGTGACAAAATTAAAAATATATATATAGAGTAAAAATGCAGCTACACTCTGCGACATATATATGCGACTACATACGCGTTACGCGTACCAAATAAAAGCAATAAAATTCATGATGATAATAATATATGCTATGTATTATTATAATTCGTATCAACTATCACATCAATTGGGCACGAACGCATTTTGGACAATCAATGACCATCAATGTATGTACAATAAATATGTACCTACACTAGAGTATGTAGCATATAGTTAGGCGTAACTCTATATTGTGCTGTCAAGGAAGAAGCCATAAGGTAGAAAAATGGAGCTAAAGAAAATGTGTTTAATGATGGGCCAACCATGGATGTATGCACATAAATTATGTGAGTTTAAATCACACAAAATAACAAAATGAGGGTGTCGCATGTGCTGCTGCTGCTGCTACTGCTGCTACGCGATTTTGTGCCAGGACATTAGATAACGCTAACAAAATTTATAGTCCATTGATGGAAACGTTTGACGATTCAGCGTTAGCAAAAGGCAGAGCCAAGTCATCGAAGAAGAGAGCGAACTACTATGAAGTAAGAAGAAGGCAAATGTCTGGTCAGCCCATGCCAATCGGAGCCAATTCGACCAAATAGTTGAAATGAAATGCTTCTACTTCTGAATTTACCTCTATATGAACAGGTCGTAGTCGATAAAATGAGCTGATGATGACTGCCATCAACCTTAACATACAATCAGCCAGTCAGCCAGTCAGCCAGTCAGCCAGTTGTAATGTAATGTAATGTAATGAAACGAAGATTGCCTGAGCCAAGTTATTTTACATCAGCACAATGGTGCGTTACGTATTTTGGTGTCCTTTCCAACAACCACTATGCTCATTCTTCTTCTTCTTCTTTTGCTTGCTCATTTTCATCATCAGTATCAGCTATTACTTTGTTACGTATCCGTATGTGCGGGTGCTGTGGACATATTTATGTCGCTTTTGGGAACATTTCATCCTCATAAATATTATTCATGCCTTCTGCTTCAATCTATGCTGTGTGCGTGTGTGTGTGTGTGTGCAGCAAAAATATGCTGAGCTCTTGAATTGCTTATATGGGCGTCTGTGTGTGTGTGTGTGTGTATGGTGGGTAACCTTAGTTGAAGAATGAGAATACTTCAGATTTTGTCGTTCATTTCATTTCATTCTCACTTTTTGGATAGAAGAAAAAAAAAAATCGAAGAAAAAAAATAATAATAATAAAACGTTCCAAACCAAATAGAACCCTGAGTTCTATCCATCAGATAAAATGTATAAGTATGTGCGTATGTATTTGTTAGAGCTTCTATTTATTTATTTATTTATTTTTTTTTTTTACTTCTATTTTTCCCACTTCTCTGTATTGTCGTATAAGGTCTAGTAAAAAGTAATCCATCATTTTTGTATTAAATTCAAAGTTCTATTTAGCATAGTTAGAATGATGCGATTTAGATCAAATATGCACCGTTGCTATTTTGAAGGTAATTTCATAATGCCACTCTCATAGAAATTCTCGTTCCGATTGGCAAAAAACTAGGACAGTCGATTTTCACAAGCGATTTTCTTGAGGCGAATTTTTCATCAGCAAAATCATTCGTCATAGACAAGAACAGGTAGTAATCACTTGACGCAGGGTCCGCTCTATAAGGTGGATGCATAAGAACCGCCCAACCAAGCTCTCGGAGCTTCTGGCGAGTCACTGTCGATGTATGTGGCCTGGCGTTGTCCTGATGGAACACAATTGCAGGCGATTGCTTCCTTCAGACAGTCCAATTGTTGACAGTACAGTTCCGAATTAAGAGTTCGGCCGTAGGGGAGCAGCTCATAGTAGATGATTCTCTGCCAAACCCACCAAACACATAACAAAACCTTCTTGACCGTCAATCCTGGCTTGGCCACCGTTTGCGCCGGCTCACCGCAATTCGACCACGACCGTTTTCGCTTGACGTTGTCGTAAGTGAGCCACTTTTCATCAGCAGTAACCATCCGCTTCAGAAATGGGTGGATTTTGCTGCGATTCAGCTGCGATTCGCATATGGAAATTCGGTCCATTAGGTTTTTTTTGCGTTAACTCGTGTGGCACCCATACGTCGAGCTTCTTTTTGTATCCAGCCTTATTTAAATGGTTCCAAATGGTTTTTTAGTGCAATGTTTAGCTTCTGGGCAATAGAAACAGTGCTTACATGACGGTCAGACTCGACGATTTCCATTATTTTATCGATGTTTTCGACAATTGGCCTTCCAGAACAGCTGTTACAGTATCAGGACCATAAATTCACATTTTCAGCCGTCGTTTGGCTTGCGTTTACGCTTTTATCTAAGAAAAACTCTAAAATATGGCGTACTCTCTCTTTCCTGGTGTTCATCTTTGACGTGTGCTCTAACAATACTGAGTCAAGCAATTGCAAAACTGTCTGAAAAGTTTATTTAGTGCAAAATCCTATCTTTCTAATGCCATCTAGCGCAACGCGATCGCACTTATACAACGCGAGATACAGATTACTAAAGCCATATATTGAAAAAAATAATGGATTACTTTTTACTACACTTTATACGTAGTATATATTATGTGGGTAAACTGTCAGCCATTCAGACTGCGCCTACCATCATCCAGTGTGTGTTTTGCCAGTAAATTGTCAGAAGTGACAGCTTACAATACACACTTGCAACACATACATTCGTACATAAAGTACGAATACTAAGTTTCATCATTCGTTCTTTGGTTTCATTTCTGAGAGTCGACCTTTTTTTTTTTTTTTTTGTTGGTTTGCCCACCGCCCCCCATATCTAAGCCCATTTTCGAGGCATTTTCAAAAAAAAAAAAAAAAAAAAAAAAAACCAGTAGTCATCCATCCATTCAAACCGTCATTCATTCAGCCATTAAGACTATGTCGCTCTATCGTCTTCGTCCCCTTGCCATTTCTCCTCTCCTCTTCTGAAGTGGTAATGGTAGTAAGAGCAATTCCTTTTGATTTAATATTGCGTGTGATATATGATGACGTTAGGCATTTCTTCTTCTTCTTCATCTTCTACTATTCGTCTGTTTTATGTATTGTACATACTTCATTTTCTGCAGCTTATATTTGTTATTACATATTTATTTCATTTCATTTTGTTACTTTAACCAAGAGCAGTGGAGCTGGCATAGGAGATTAAATTTATAAATACGAGTACACTCGTATATTCAGTCATTCAGTTGGCATTGTCTTATCTCAAAGACATTTGTTTGTTCATTCGTGCATTTGACGATGACAGAAAATGGGTGGTGGTTGTTTCATTAGATTAGAATGGTTGAATGGAATGGTGAATGGAAGAGACTGTCACTGAACCCTTTCTAAATTTTCATAAGGTTAATGGCGTTAGTTGATTACTTGAACTTGTCGTCTCAAGTGATGAGCTCTCTCTTTTTTTTTTGTTTTTTTTGTGATTAAAAAAAAAGCTTGAGAATCCATGGATGGGATGGACATTATATGTGGGATTTAATGTCTTTGTGGAGTGCGAATTGAAACACTAATTGCTAGCACGATTGCATTTCTATTTACTGCTCTGACCATTGGCTAGTCGATTGATTTTTCAATGTCAAATGTGACAGTTAATGAGCAATTTCATAATTGAAATGACATTTTAACTTGGGTTGGTGGTAGAGATGTTGTTCACATAAAGAACCTTCCCTTAAAATTTTAAGCTCTCGAAAAGACAAATTTAATCGCGACTCTGAGATATTAAAAATATATTTCACCTGGAAACCACATTTATAAAATTCCCAGATTGCTCCCGGCGGAGTAAAATATATTATTATTATTATTAGAGGGTTTTTCTAAAATTCATTTTATTTTTTTATTTCCTTGACATTTCAGATACAACACAAAAATCACATACAATACATATTTTACAAATGAAAACAGGGTCGCATCCAAAATATCGCTCCATAGGGCAGAAACGAAGGCTCTCCATTGAGTCCTGTCCCGGGCCATATACCTGATCTCATGCTAAGCGGCTCTAGAGCGGGTCTCGGCTTGGATTTTCCTTAACCATGTTTGGCGTGGGCGGCAAGGTTGTCGGCTGCCTTGAGGATTTCATTGAAACGCCATTTTCGCTATGTTGTCTCCATCCTCTCTACGCAGAGTGTGGTGACCGATCCAGATCCATTTGCGCCTTTTGATTTCTGTGTTTATTGGAACGCTGTTGGTAAGCTGCAACAATTCTGCATTTGTGATGGTACGAGGCCAGACAACTCTGCAAACGATTTTGAGGCATTTATTTATAAATGTCTGTAGATACCCGTAAATTCGTACAGGGACCATCCAAGTTTCAGAGTCGTATAGTGTTACCGGCTTCACGCTGGTGTTGAAGATGCGTAATTTAGATTGCAGAGACAGGAATCGCGAATTTATGGAAGGCCGTGCGAGCTTTACTTATACGTGCGACTACATCCGACTTGGCGCCTTCATTTTTCGTAAATTGACTACCAAGATAGCAAAATTCGTCCACGTCCTGGATGGTGACAGTTTTGCCATTGAGTTCTATGGTTAGAGGGGATATAGTAGCAGTGTGAAGGCGCAGTAATTTTGTTTTCGTGTAATTAATCTTAAGGCCAACTTCTCTTGCGTATTTCATGAGTTTTAACAGCTTTAACTTTGCACCTTCCAAAGTATGCGTCATGAAGCATGTCTAACAGGTGTTACTTTGGGCTGAGTAGGCAATTGGGTAGTCAAGCCCTCTCTCGAAGATCGAAAATCACACTCTACAAGTCCCTCATTATTCCTGTCCTAACATATGGCGCAGACGCCTGGACAATTTCCACTACGGATGAGAGGATGCTTGGAGTTTTTGGGGGAAAAGTTCTGCGCAGGCTCTTCGAACCTATTTGCATTGATGGCGTGTATCGAAAAAGGTACAACGATAAGCTGTATAAGCTGTACGCTCATACATTGACATAGTCAGGCGAATCAAAATCCAGCGGCTGCGCTGGCAGGGTCATGACGGTCGAATGAAAGAAGACGCTCCAGCGAAGAGGGTATTTAATTCGGCACCTGCTGAAGGACGCAGAAGAAGAGGAAAACCAAACCTTCGGTGGAAGGACCAAATGTTTGATAACCTGGTGGCGCTTGAAATATTCAATTGGCGCCAGCAAGCGAAGAACAGAGAAGACTGGCGTCGCATTATATATTTCATGCCTAAATCGCTCATCGGTTGTTATGGCCACATAAAAAGAAGAAGAAGATTCTATATTTGTTGCGCATTTATATTTAGCACTTTAGAGGTTCCAGCGTGAGACCCGTAGCTCAGTGGTTAGTGTGTTGGCCATCTGATCTGTAGGTCGTGGTTCAATGCCCGGCTGATGCATAACAAATTTAATATCGAAAAGATTTTTCTTTCGATTGGTGCCCACCTGTCGGCAAGCAATTGGCAATTTTACTAAACTCAAAAAAAGAACTCTGTATCAAAGTTCGGAAAAAGTGATGTCGCAAAAAGTTCTGCCTTTCGGAACCGGCTAAAATAAGTAGGTCCCTTCTACGAGAAATACTGCCCAAAATTTAACACGTACAGTAATGGAAAAGAAGCTCGACCAATGAGCCTTTCGGGGCTTTAAGTGTCACATATTTATTTTTTCTTCTATAAAGGTTCTAGCCACTTAGTTATATTTTAGGTTGTCGTCTCGAGCTCATATCAATTTATTAGCAGAAATTTAAACAGTTTCACTAAAACCTTTTTTTTTCGGATGTATTTAATCATATTCATACATTATAACAATGGCTGCCATCGACTTTTGTCGCTTGTCATTTTTGGCATATCAACACAGTGCGACCATAACCAACACCACCACTAACATCACTACGAAGCAACCACTCACCAAACATTAACCCAAAACAAATAGACACTCATATCAACACCACTATCTATTTGTAATCATTTAGCCAAGCCCAAAGTTGGTAAAATTTATACATGATGATGATTATGCTTATGATGATGATGATCATAATGATATAAAACCATCATAGCGTATGTAATCAGTTTCAGTGCGTACGCAATAAATCACTCATTTCTTCTCAAAGCCATTCATCGTTCTCGACGTTGTCGTTGTCGTCGTCGTCGTCGTCGTCGTCGTGGTAGCTGTCCATTGTTGACGATGAATTTTTACGCGTCTTTTTCATGTCATTAGACAACATTGATGTCGCGCAATAGCACAACGAGGGATGAAATGAGCTCGCATAGAGCTCACAGGGTTCATAGAGTTTGTTGAGCCATTTACGATATATCGTACATGGTACGTTAGGGTGCCATCATCGTCACATGGAATTGTATGTATATTTTTTTTTTAGTCTTGGCTTTTTAAATTTCTATTTAGATGATACAATGTATGTACATATATATAATAAATTGTCAACCCAAGAGATGTTCATCATTATTACGACAGTTTATTGTACTTTTTCTCTTCTTCATTGCTTTGTTTTGTCTTCCTCCGTCACTTTACAAAGTGAGAAAATGAGACTCAAACCAACGGGTTTACTCTTATCTCTATGTATATTTTATATCATAACAGAGAGAGAGAGAGAGAGAGAAATACTTGTATTCGTACGTACTCGGAAGTATGAGTTCACGTAGAAATGTTATTTTGAGATGTCATCTTGAGTGATTTACTGTCAATTTGGGGGTTAGAAAATTCACCATATTCACAATATAATGGCATTCTTTTATTTGAACAATATTATATACGAGTACGATATGAATCTTTGATACTACTAGTAATTCACGATGATGTCAGTTGATATTCCAGTATTTGATTTTTTTTTTTCTGTTTGTATGTTTGCCTGTTTTCCATCTATTCAATGTAGAAGAATATAAAGAATATGTAGGGGATTTTATGTGATACAGAGTGTACTCTTTAATTAACCACAATTCAATGTTTCGAGATGCTTCGTTATGCTCGTATACCCGTATAAAATATATTTTATTGTGATTGTGATTTTACAAAAGCAATAGATCGTCTTTAATTACAATTTAATCCTTAATTATTGTTATTGAGTTGGAATGCATTGCCTTAAATGGCTTAATAGTATCAATTCAATTGCGCTTAATGATAGTACCAAACGTTTTAGCTTTAGTTTTTCAAAAAAAAAAAAAAAAATTTTTTTTTAATAAAATTTGTGCCCAACGATCTCATATAATTGCTACTGAAAGCGCTGTATTAACTCTCTCATGCCCAAATTAAAATGGTCGGTGCTAAAAATGTTTTGAGGATAGATACACCCACCGCCAAAAAAAAAAAAAATGCCGCACTCAAAAATATCTTGCAATTTTACCTTCGCTAGCCTGGGGTTCGAACAATTTACAATTTACAATTTAAATAATGCCAAAACGAAAGCAGCTGACCTTAATTGAAAAAGGCAAAAATATTACATTGACCGAACAAAACATATCCATTCTCAAAATAGCAGCTCGAATACAATACGTAATGAAAGCTCAGTGCGTCGTTTTTTGTACAAATTCCGGGAGACTGGCCAAGTGGAAAGGAAAGAAGGGTTCGGCAGAAAAAAAAAATGCACAAGCCAAAGCGAAGACCGCATTACTGTGAAAACAAGCCTTCAAGATCGACTTGAAAAGGCTGTAGAAATATCTTCAGAGGTGAAACAAGCTGTTGGAATAGATATTTCGTCGGGAACAATCCAACGTAGGTTGAATGATATGGGTTTATTAGTGAAGACACCAGCAAAAAAGCCAATTTTGACCAACCGGATGAAAACAAGCCACCTAGAATGGGCCAAGGGGAAGAGAAATTGAACTGAATCTGAATGGTGTCTCATTATATTTTCTGATAAATCTTAATTTAACCGTATTGGATCCGATGGTTACCGCAAAGACCGCCGTAGTAAGTGTGAACGTTTCTTAGAAAGCTGTTGTATATCCACCGTTAAATATTCTCCTTATATTATAGTATGATATGGGGGTGCATATCAAGTTACAAAGCGGAGTCAATTTTGATGTTCCAAGGTACCGTTAAGGCGAAAAAGTACGAATAAATAATTTACAACGGAATAGTACCAAGTTTGGAATCCGTTACTGAGAGAGAAGAAAATCTCATTTTTCAAGATGATTCTGCGCCTTGTCATCGAGCGCATTCTGTAAGATTTGTCTTAAATTTAAAGAAATTTTTTCACCTACAATTTATTTGAAATATTTTTGCCCCGATAGATTTCTATTTTAAAGGAAGAATTAGGTATTGAGTCCTTAGATTGGCCAGGAAATAGCCCAGACCTCAATCCCATCGAAATTGTGTGGGCTCTTATGACTGTCAAAATCCGTAAACGCAAGGCGAAAACTATGACTGAATTAAAAGAAACTATAGAAAAAGTATGGTATGACGACATTTCGCAAGAATATTTGAAGGCTTTGTATGATTCGATGGCCAATAGAATTAAATGTGTAATTAAATCCAAGGGCGGTACTATGAAATATTAAATAATGACAAAAATATTGAAGCCTACATGTGCCTTTTGCTTCCCATTCAAACCAATGATCATGATTGTCAAATCGAGGAATGGATTTTGCAGGTTTTGCAACATACGTTCTTTTATGGGAACTTAAATCAGAGGTCGTCGAAAGAGCTGATGATAATGGAACCGATGGTAGCGGACTTGCTGATGAAGGGGTTGACTCCATCGTTGCAGGGAGTGATGATGAGCGACCTCTTTTCCTTGATAAAACTGATATTTGAGTTGCATTTAAAAGCTCCTTAGCAATACCACCTAAAAAGTTCCCGGAATAACAACCGTATGGCGCTACCTTCCTTCCAATTTGAGTTCTATTTTTTTTTTTGTTAAGTTGTTATATCTGTTGTTGATATTCCCTCTAAATCTTAGTGTCATAGCTTGACATTTGGAAAAGTTACGTAGCCAAGAGTACATCAAGGGTTCATCATTTATAAAATTCTCCTCTTTTCGGCACCATCTCTTGTACCCACTCATTAAAATGTTGCTAACAGAATGAGGTTGATGGAATTTGCCGAAACATAAAATAAAATAATATATTGTACTAGATTTTACCATAGATGCCATATAGAGTTATGAGCATCGTAGCTCAGTGATTAGTCCAACGATTCTTCGATCCAACGCACTAATCACGTTATTAGTACTAGTCCGGTGCTTCTTGTTCTTCTTATGTGGTCATAACAACCGATGATCGATCTAGGCTGAACATATAATGCGGCAACAGTCTTCTCTGTTCTTCGCTTACTGGCGCCAATTGGATATTTCAAGCGGCTCGTCAGGTTACCCAACACTTGGTCCTTCCAATGGAGGTTTGGTCTTCCTCTTCTTGTGCGTTCTCCAGCGGGTGCCGAATTCAATACCCTCTTCGCTGGAGCGTCTTCTTCCATTCGCTCGACATGACCCAGTCAGCGCAGCCGCTGGGTTTTGATTCGCCTGACTATATCAATGTACGAGCGTACAGCTCATACAGCTCATCGATACTCGCCATCAACGCAAATAGGTCCAAAGATCCTGCGCAGAACTTTTCTCTCGAAAACTCCAAGCAGCATCATCTCATGCGTGGTGGAAATTGTTCAGGTTTCTGCGCCAGATGTTAGGACAGGAATAATGAGGGACTTGTAGAGTGTGATTTTCAATCTTAGAGAGAGGGCTCGACTATTCAATTGCTTACTCAGCCCAAAGTAACACCAGTTAGCAAGGGTTATCCTACGCATGATCTCCAGGCTGACGTCATTACAGTTGTTGATGCTGGTTCCAAAATAGACAAAGTCCCTTATACTTCAAAAGCGTAGTTGTCAACAATGACATATTTTCCAAGACGTCGGGACTCTTTGTTTGTAGACACTAGGTACTCCGCTTGCCCTCGATCACCGTATGTCCCATTCGACGTGACTTTCGTTCCAATTCAGAGAATGCTGCACTGACTGCTCGTGAGTTGATACCGATTATGTCAATATCGACGGCATACGCCAGCAACATGGCAATTTTGTTGAAGATAGTGGTGCCATTATGTCCTAAATCTGCGGCTCGTATAATTTTCTCCATAATAAGGTTGAAGAAGTCACACGATAAAGAATCACCTTGTCTGAAACCTCGCTCGGTAGTAAACGGAGGAGAGACGTCCTTCCAAATTTTCACTGCACAATGAGAGTTAAGCAGTGTCATTCTGCAAAATCGAATGAGTTTTGTTGGTATACCAAATTCAGACATAGTTGTGTAGAGGTAATCCCTTATCGGACTGTCGAAAGCGGTTTTATGATCGCCGAATAGGTGATGTGTGTCGATCTGTTTTTCTTGGGTCTTCTCCAGAATTTGGCGCAGTGTGAAAATCTGGTCGATGCTGGATTTACCAGGTCTGAAGCCACACTGATAAGTTCTAATCAGGTTGTTGAGCATGGACTTCAATCTTTCGCATAATTCGCACGATAAGACCTTGTATGCGATGCTCAGGAGACTTATGTCACGGTAGTTGATGCAAATTGTGGGGTCTCTTTTTCTGTGTGGGTACAAAAGATCTCGTTTGGTCGCAGTGCCCGTAACAATTGTGGTTGTCCTGCAGAGGTATCAGTCGTAGGGCTCATATACTCTAACAGACCTCGGTCTGTTTTCGCGTGGTCCATTTGATGAACAAGGATTGTATCCTTGCTCGACAGGCAGGCCATCTGCACCTGCTGCTTTGTTGTTCTTCAGCCTCATTATGGCTGATTTAACCTCGTCATGGTCGGGTGGTGGAACGTCAAGACCATCATCCGCAATTGGGGTGTTCGGGCAATCTCCTTCACTGACGGAATTGTTCGTTGCATCGCCATTCAGCAACGTGGAGAAGTGTTCCCTCCATAAACACTGTAAGCTCTGGACATCCGTAACCAGATTCCCAAGAAGGGGCTCCGGGATTTAAACCGCCATTCAGGCGCTTGATCTCTTCGAAGAATTTTCGAGTCTCATTCCTGTCGCCGCATATCTCTATCTCTTCACACTCGCGTCTTTCTTGTTCTCTCTTCTTACGCATGAAAAGACGTCCCTCCGGACTTCTTTTCTCTCTGTACCGCTCCTGGACAACCCCCGTTGAACCAGTCAGGTATTCATTGGAATTCGTAGATTCGGTGGGTATTTCATTTTCTTATACCGCTATGTCCTTATTCGTTTACTATTCAAAATTGAAATTCTTGAATGCTTAAATTACCATGAACGTCTGCAGAATATTGAAACTAGCTCATATGAGCGAGTACTCACATAGTATATGGTATTTATCATAGTAGAAATTGATCATAAGAATAACTATTCGTTTATGCTTCCTCTTTTTTGGCTTATGTCATGCTATGTATAGACTAAATATTCCATATCGTTTAGTTGTCAATTTAAAATTGAATTTAATGGAAACTAACTAGCGCATATCAAATGCAGAAATATGTATATGTATAGCAAGTTGAATTGTATTTCATTTTCTTTACTTTTTTTACTTCACTCTTTTATTGATTAACAATGAGAAATCTTTCAAATAGCATAGATTAGTTACATATATTCGTCTATAGGTACATATCGTAAATGTATTCGATTATCAGGGAAGTAGCTAAGAGAGGATGCAATAGAAGAGAATATTGAATAAAATTTCTGAAAATTCATTCTTTATTAAAATAAAAAACAACCATCAATCAAAAAAATGGTTAATGATTATTGAAGCATTCAATAAAATATCCAGATTCGCTCCTAGAGGGTTAACATCTATCAGTCATCACCATTAACCATTAAGCATTACTTTTTCGGAACATTCTTATCCTTTATATCCATCTCTTAGAGGGGCTCCCCTATAAAATTGACGATTTTATATATACATCGCTCTCAGGTAATGTCTATGGGGAGTAAAATATAATACATTATATTAAACCGCGATTAATTTTTAGTACGAAATATTTTTTAAACATGCTTACTCTCTATATCTACTCCCTAGAGAGGCTTCCCTATAAAATGTACTTAAAAGCGCATTAAACCAACAAATAATCTCAAATTTGCGAGGTAACGCCACCAAAGTGGTCAAATGTATGACCGGTGCCCATTAATTCTTCTTCTTCAGAATTTTATAATCTAGAAATTGAAAGTCTTTTCAGTTTATCAAATTTTAATAGGGCCTTCTAAGTCGAAATCTCTCACTATTGAATTCGCTAGATCCATAGGTTAGGTTAGGATATGTGGCTGCCCTCTCTCTGAGAGGATACGCTTAGGCCGGAAATGCCCATCGTGATACCACCGAGCTTCTCTTCCAATACTGTTGTGCATATTAAATTTGGACAGCATTAGAAGGGACCTACTCATATTAGCCGGTTCCGAACGGCAGAACCCTTGTGACATCACTTTAACTTAGTTTTGTCACAGAACTCTTTTAAGAAGCATTTTTTGGCAAATTGTTACTGCCGGAAAAATTGTCAATTCTTGCCGGCAGGTGGGTACCGTTCGAAAGAAAAATCTTTTTCGATATTACATTTTGTTATGCTTCAGCCGGGGATTGAACCACGATCCACAGATCAGAAGGCCAACGCACTAAACACTGAGTTACGGCACCCACTGGTTAAATGGATAAGTGAACAATCAAAATTGCCGTATTTGGCGTGAAGAGCAGCCAGAAGCATTGCAAGAACGGCCAATGCATCCCGAAAAATGCACTGTTTGGTGTACAATGGGCCGATGGCATCATTGGACCGTACTTGTTCAAAAACGCGGCGAAGGCAAGAACGTGATTGTGAATGGCGAGCGTTACCATGCGATGATTAGAAATTTTTTTTTGCCCAAAATGGAAGAGCCGGACTTGGCTGACATGTGGTTTCAACAAGACGGTGGTGCCACATGCAAAATGGGTCCAAAATGGTAGATGGTAGTGCTGGAGCGGGAATTGTAGGCCCGAATTTCCGGAAGGCAATTGCAATGGCAAAAATAGCTTCCATTTTTTTAGGGGCACTTGAAAAACCAACATATGCATTCTTTCAGACAGTCAGGCAGCTCTAAAATCATTAATGAATTCCACATTACAATCTAAGTTGGTCTGGGAATGGCTCGAACTCTTCAATACCTTAGCAAAGAGGAACTCTGTGACACTAATACCGGGTATAGGGACACGAGGGGCATGCAGGAATTGAAATGGCAGATTCACTGGCCAAAAAGGTCGCAGATACACCTTTCATTGGCCCAGAGCCCTTCTGCGGGGTAAACAGTAGCTTTATGAACAACTTAATATGTGAAGGGGAAAAAAGGTAGACTAATCGATTACTGGAGAGCCCAAACAGACATGCGGCAGTCGAAAAGATTCATTGACCCTGAACACATTAAGGTAGATGCTATCTTGAACCTCAGCAGAAAAGACATCAAGCTCTATGCTCTTCTTTGCAATTACCCACCTGTGGCTAAACGCAAACTAAACTATCTAGGCAACGAATTCATAGTCCCCAGGGACTTAGTTAAAATCAATCCCACAGCAGTGATAAGATTTATAAATATTCTTGAGATCTGCTAGTTAGGGAATAAGGCTGCACAAACAAACTTCAGGTCGTGGTGCTTCGTAGCCTTAATAATAATAATAAGAATGGCCCAATTGAGAGGCGAGTTCGGTGAACAGTTTATATCACATTTGGGGCCGGTCAATTGGTCGCCTAGATTGTGCGATTTAACGCCTTTAGACTATTTTTTGTGTGGCTATGTTAAGAAGGCTCATGACTATAGCGACAAGTCAATATTGAAGAATTTATTAGTGCGATATCGGCCGATATGTTGGAGAGAGTATGCCAAAATTAGACCCAGCGCATGAAGAACCATTTGAGACGCAGCTGCGGTCTACATTTACATGCAATCATCTTTAAATATTGAATTATATAGATCGTTCTATCGACTCAAATCAAGATTTTATACATTTCTCTAAAATCACTCTTAAAAATCACTCACACTGTGATCCCTGTAAAATATTTTATCGCTACGTTCATGTTATCATAGTTAGCCGCATTTGGACATCAACAATGTTCTATATTATTTGTTTGTGTTATTGAGAATTCACGACCAACAATTCGTTTATGGAATAAATTGTCAAAGCATAAGAAAAAAAAAAAAAAAAAAGAAAAACGAATCAAAAAAGAGTTAACAACAATACTAATAATATCGAAAAATTCCTTCAAATGACACAAACATCATCAGAAGCAGAAGCAGCAACAGCAACAACATCAGCAGCAGCAGCATCAATAATATGTAATAACAAACCTTTTACCTTCAACGTACTTACATGAATGCAACCTACTACGTACAAATATGCGAATCGGATAACAATGGGATGATCCATGTCCTCATGCATTACTCTCCGCGTACCATGCAAACTGATTGTCGTTCTGTCCACCCACATACATTCTGTCAAATAAGTACCCGGAAATTCTCATTTTTAATTTTCCCTCTGAGAATATTTCAAAAAATTTCGACATCGTTGAATCACCAAATGTTTTTTTTCAACATTTCCAACATTTTGGCACAAGAAATTTCGTTTGGAACACACACAAATTTCACACAAACTCTTTGTTTGATATTTTTATCCATAGTAAACCAAACTAAATGACACATAGCAATAAAAATTCACAGAATAGTGGCTGACAGTTGTGTCAATCTGTGAAAAAAATTTTTTCTTAAATATTCTCAGAGGGAAAATTAAAAATGAGAATTTCCGGTTTCCGGGTACTTATTTGACAGAATGTATATGCATATTACATGTACGAGTACATGACGATATGTACGAGTATAACCCTAATATAAATTGACCACACAATATTTTAGTTGTTGTATGTAGCATTATGAACTACTATTCACTACAGGAAGTATTAACGACAATGATGATGGAAATGAGTTAGAGTAGGTTAGCTAGAAAGTTTGTATGAGAAAAAAAAAAAATATCAGTTTGTATTTATTTAAAATCTCATCTACAAATGTCAATAAAGAAAGAAAGAAAAAAAGAAGAAGAAGAAGAAGAAGAAGAAGAAGAATAACATTCCAAAAGGTAAGTAATCGATTTAATAAACTGTCACCGACATATGAGTATGAGTATATGAGTATATGAGTATATGAGTATGAGCATACTCATACGTTATAGATTCATATATTCTTCATAGAAATGTGTATGCTACCTTTTACAGAAGCTCAACAATACATACACACACACACACACACACATACACACATACATAGATAATCAATTGATATTATGGACATATGGATAAGTACCATTTATGCAGACAAACATCGTATATATTATTTTCTAGATTGGAAAATGTAAATACATACAATATTAAAGCGTGATATCAAAAATGTGGTGATCTGTATCGAAATAATGTTGCAAACGGGGGAGAAGAACAAGATGAAGATTGCAGGCGATGTCATATCATATCGTACAAGAGATGTATACCAAACTCGTACTCAACTCGTATGGGGATATGGGATATATTTGTAATAAATGTTTCTTGTTTCACATCCTTCCATCACATACACTTTTTGTTACTTGCACTTGTAATTGGTATTGAAATGAAATTGTTCAGAAATTGTATAAATTCTTGTTTGTAAATGAGGCATTTCAAAAAATGTTCTACTTGCTGGGATTATAGCATGATTTCTGGACCTCTAGAGAAGATCAATTGCAGCAGCAGTTGAAGGAAATTTGTTCACTGAGTAGACGTTGAAGCAGCAGTCGTATATATCAGACACCTGCGAGATTATCAAGGTCACTTTTTGAATCGAAGAACCTTGGCGGAACTTCTCTTCGTGTTGGAACGGGCTACGATTTTTTGAATATAAAACTGTTATTGTTTTTATTCTTTTGTAAATCCACCGATTTTCAAAAACTTAAAATTCTTTCAGGTTTTAAAATCTGGTGCAAGTCTACTCGTAAATAGTCTTGTTTGTACCTTGGCAGATAAGTAAGAGTAGTAAATTGCTTTAGTAATAATTGCTACAATCAATTCTCTCATTTCTTTTTTTTTTTTTTTTTTTTTGTTTTTTGTTGCTGCTTATTAATAATTAACAAAGTTTTGCCTTACTGTATAATCAAAATCCTTTTACGTTCATGTTCATTCCACGGGTACATAAATATACAGTCAGGGACTAAAGTTTAAATACACCCCACAAATCTTAATTTTAACTCGTATAAAGCATTGCTGCGAAAATCTAAGTAAGCAGTTTTTTTGCAGTCTATCAGTAAGCAAACACAATAACAAAAAATTTGTATTTGTCGCATAGATAACTGTAAATTCATCAAAAACTCAAAAAATACGCTGGACAAAAGTTTAAATACAATACAAGAAAACACGTGTTTTTGCAATTTCTTTGGAAAAGTACCGTTATATTTTTTTTGCTTTCTTCACTTACGCATATTTATTCAGTATTATTAGTGATTTCATCGTTGTCGGTAGACTTGAAAGCAAAATAATGGGCAAAGGAAAACAAATAGAGTCTGGTGTTAAAGATTTAATAATTAAACACTTTAAAGAAAGCAAATCCTACCGTGATATAGGAAAAATTTTGAATTTGTCCTGTGCAAGTGTGCAAAACGTAATAAGAAAATATAAAACTTACAAAACAGTGGAAAATAGGCCCAGAACTGGTCGACCAAAAAAACTTTCTCGCCGAGATGTAAACCTTATCCTAAGAGAAGTGGCCAAAATCCAAAAATAAGTGCGCCAAAGTTAGCCGGTAGCATTGCTGCGGTGTCAGGCAAACATGTTCACCCAAAAACCGTACAAAGAGCTTTACGGTATAACGGCTATCGAAGCAGAGTTCCACGTAAAAAACCGCTTATTTCTGGAAAAAATAGACAACTTCGTCTGGATTTTGCAAACAAGTACAAGGATATGGATGAGGACTTTTGGCGAAGAGTCTTATTCACAGATGAATCTAAATTTAATATTTTTGGCAGCGATGGTCGCGCAAAAATTTGGCGCAAGTCCGGCACAGCACTTCAAACCAAAAATTTAATACCAACCGTTAACCATGGGGGCGGTAGTGTGATGGTTTGGGGAGCAATTGCAGCAGCGGGCGTGGGACACTTGGCTTTTATCGATGGAATAATGGACAAACACGTGTATAAAAGTATATTGGAACAAAATTTGCAGCCTTCTGTGGATAGCATGGGTCTGGGAAGATGTTGGATATTTCAACAAGACAACGACCCTAAGCATACCGCGCATTTGGTGAAGGACTGGTTGCTGTATTATGCTCCACGTCAGCTCTGTAGTCCTCCCCAATCACCGGACTTAAACCCAATTGAACACGCTTGGGAATTATTGGACCGAAAAATCAATCGCGCAGCTTTAAAGAACAAAGAATCCCTTAAAGAGACTCTGAAAAAGGCCTGGTCAGAAATCAGCACATCCGAAACAGAAAATTTGGTTCTGTCTATGCAGGCAGTCATTGAAGCTCAAGGCGGACCTACCAAATATTAATTTAAGTTTAACGTTTTTTAATTAAGCTAAAATCAGCTAAAGAAAGAAAATTTTGTATTGTATTTAAACTTTTGTCCCATGTATTTTTTTAATTTTTGATGAATTTTAAGTTATCTATGAAAAAAAGTGAATTGTTTTGGTTTTCGATATTGGTCATTATTCAACTAAAAATAAACTGCATACTTACATTTGTGTTAAAATGCTTTATTTTTATTTAAAGCGATGTTTTATGGGTGTATTTAAACTTTAGTCCCTGACTGTATATAATTATATAACTTCTGTGAGTGTAAAATCGTATGTATTTGTACGTGGATACTGTCTAATTTTACTGTCCAAATTTAATATGAACAATAGTACTGGAAAATAAGTTCGGTGGTACCATAAAGACCCTTTCCAGCCAAAGTCCTCTCTGGGAGAAAAATCGACAAATAGGAGATGAAATATTTGGTCGACACTCTTCAATTGTTTACCCTCAACATTTCCCTTATACATTTCCATTTACACTTTTGCCTATCTCCATTGTTATGGGGACTCTTCGGCAAAATTAATTTTAAAACATCTACAAATCGGCAAATAACCCGATAGCAACTGAGGGATCGCTTTTAGAGGGTAAAATATATAACTGACACCCATTAATTTTTCTCGAGAATATTTTATTGGAACACATTTACTACCTGTCTACGCATGTTATGGGGGATTCACCATCATCATCTTATATGGCCATTACAACCCCTTATCGAGTTACGGCCGACCGCAGCAGCTCTCTCCAGGCGTCTTTAATTTGTGCCCGCCTTCTCCAATCAGTTACACCTGGTCCTTCCATCAAAAGAATGGCCTTCCTCTCCGTCGTCGTCCAGCGGCTTCCGTTTGAAACACCTTTTTCTCCGGAGCTTCTTCATCCATACGCCCAACATGGCCAAGCCACCGCAGACATTGTATAGTGATGCGTTGGACTATGTCAATGTCAACGTAGCGCTCGTACAGTTTGTGGTTCATTCGAATACGATAGTCGTCATCGATGTGAACAGGATCGAAGATTTTACGAAAAATTGTTCTCTCGAACAACCCAAGCGTGGCTGTATCAGTCTGCGACACAACCCATTCATCTGCTCCATAGAGCATCACGAGTATGATGAGCGTCTTGTAGAGTGTCAGGTTTGTCGGGCGAGAGATGGCTCTACCTATTAGCAAGAGTAAGGCTTCGCTTTATCTTCAGGCTGACATCATTTTCGGTGTGAATGGCGGTGCCAAGGTAAGTAAAATTTTTGACAACTTAGAAAGAATTAGGGGGGAGTACCTACAATAAATTACATTAAATTCGCTTCCATCGCTCTGGGTCCCGCTAGAGTAGAGTAGATCCCCTTACTTCTATCTTTACAATTTATAGGCGTTCCCATACAAAACAAATCTTATAGAAAGTGAAACTCGATATACTTTAATAGCTGCCGTGGTATTGTTACCAGAGATATGAATTATATGACCGTCTCTCCTTAATTTTATCTACTTACTTCCTTTTTCTACCACCTAAAAATCTAAGAGCACGTGAAAATTGGGAAAAAGTCTTTTAAGTGCCGAGTGCTCACCTTTCGGGAGATGACATATAAGGCGAAACATATTTACCCTATATTTTTACTTTTTACAGAGGTTTTCCAACAAAATTTATGTTTTCATAAAAGAGAGCCCTCAGTACCAATCATGTTAAAAAAATAATGATAAATTTATAAATATGTGATACTTATAATCCCCGAAGAGGTCTTTGGACGAGCTCCTTTTCAAGTACTGGTGTGCGTGTTAAATTTTTGGATAGTATTAAAAGGGACCTATTTACTCGTCAACCAGAGAGTTGCGACGTGAAATTTACTCTTCCCAGAGGCTAATGCATTGATCAGAATTCACTATTTATTATTAAGATTATGAAGCACAGCGACCTGAAGATCTTTTGTGCACAGAGTTCATTAAGCTAATTCACAAAATCACTGCGTGCGAAAGTCTTACACTGATGATTTTGAAAAAAAGTAAAATCCTGTAATATTTTACTTTTTTTCCAATATATTCTTGAAGCCAACTTTTTCATAAACCCAAATTAAACTATATTTGAAATATGTCAATTGAAATATGTCAATCCGAGAATTATATATTCAAGGGGCTTTCTCGAATTTTATCAAAAAGTAGATGGACAAGTCCCACAATTAGTGGAACGAGAGTCGAATTTACACTCATTGGTTAAACCATAAGATAAATTAAGGCAGTTTGCCTTGGATTTAACGGATGACAACTATTTACAGTGCTTTCATTAATCAAAACGTATGACACTTATCAAAACAGATTTAAGGGGAGGAATAGGTTTCAAAAAATTTGTTTTCGAATCTTTTTCTATAATGAATGCATAATATCTCAAGAATGTTGTGTCTAAATTTTAAGTCAATCGGAGCAAAATTGACGAAGTTATGACTTTTTTTATGGCTACCTGACTCGAGCTCGCTCTTGTTACCAGGCAGCTGGCTCAATTTCTATAGAATTCCTTACCTTTACCTCTATTTTTCTTTATAGAAATTTGAAAACGAGTACAACTGTGCTTAGACCTTTATTGAAAGTAATGCTGTCTGGTAAAGGGAA
This sequence comes from Megamerina dolium, assembly GCA_963854835.1. Classification (NCBI taxonomy): domain Eukaryota; kingdom Metazoa; phylum Arthropoda; class Insecta; order Diptera; family Megamerinidae; genus Megamerina; species Megamerina dolium. The sequence goes on from OY978529.1 coordinate 3,812,217, forward strand.
GCTTATGGCTAAAATTATTGATAAATTGACGGTAAACTACAGTTTGGCTATTAGACATCACTCTGATTCCGTGGAAAATAAGAAAGAATGCTATCTGGTCAACGTTCTTCCACTATAGTTCGGCGGAGGAGAATCCACAGCATGAAAAATGCCCGAACTGCGTGGACTCCTAGTGCGATTAGCAAAAAGCTGCAGCTACGAATGCATTAGAGTCGTTTAAACATACGTACAGTGCTCTTCCCAAGAATGTTTTGGATGCCATCAAGCCCATCTATGAAGATCTGAGCAAATATGCCCTACTGGAGCAATGTATTGGAGGCTTTACGCAGAACAACAATGAGATTAATGAATGAACCAACTTATTTGGAAAATCTCACCAAAGCACTTGGGAGAAACCTCAGTAATCGTTGAGATTGCATCTTATGTGGCAACCTGTGTCTTCAATAAAGGTGCTTTTGCTTATCTAATCTTCATGCAAGACATGGGACTCAATAGTGGACCAAACGTTCATGAGTGGGCGCGATCAAATGACTCCATGCATATAGGCCGAAGCTGAAAAACAAACAAAAAAAGGCAGGATTCATCGTAGACAAGAGCCAAAAAATGCTTTAGACATTATGGATGATTGCAACGTCCTTTATGGACCTGGCAACGATGATTCGGTAAGCCGATAGAACTCACTTATGAATGTTTCATCCCGTCCCTTATAACTTGAAAACCACTGCACCGATCGTTTTGAAATTTTAAACACTATTTCTATACATAATTTACGAGATAACGCTAGACAGTTTTTTTTTCTCAAATTTGTTAATATTTTTCATTTTACAATAACAATTTAACCGATTTTTTTTTAGCAAAAAATCGCGTTTTTTTTCTTCAAAATGTTCCCAAAAAGTGGTAAATTTAAATTTCGAAAAACCGTCCCCAGCGCTACGTGAGCAAAGCGATTATCTAACGATATAATTTTGATTTTTTTAATTTCAGATAATCCAGCACCGATTTATGAGGGACACCGCAAATTTCCCTTATTTTCGAGACGCTCCAGTATAATTGCTGCCATTGCTGTATTTTTTAATATTTATCTATGAAAATTTTACACAATATTCTTCAAATGTCATACTATAATGTACAATTGGTTTGAATAAATAGATTTTAACTGTTTCATAAAAAAAAAAATCACAAAAATGTGCCTTTTTTTTTTACACGAATTAACCCTATTCCACCCTTAAGTACCTACTCGTATGATATGAAATGACAATTTCCAAAGAACATAGGTGATATTAATGAGCCATAGTTGAACATTTTATTGAAATGATATTATTATTGAATAGGATACATAGGCAGAATAGTGTTTGTTTGTTCATTTAATATGTATTATTTTTATTCTGAAAATTGTGATCACAATAAAAATAGACATTTCGATCACAATTAAAATCAATGAAGTGTTAAATCACTATGAATGTAGAATTATACAAATAAAATACATGTACATATTCATCTATATAGTATAGCCGATATACATATCTGTATATCAATACCAAGCTTCCACATACTATTTGCAACACCGTGAATCAATGCAATGTTTAGTTTCAATTTATATTTTAATCAGCATTAAAATAATAAAATAATCAAAACAACAACAACAACAACAACAACAACAACAACAAATATAAATAAAGCGATTTACAATAAATTTGACATAACCTAAATACGAGTACATACACAGGCATATGGACATCAATACATTTCCATTAAAAAGAAACTAAAAATCAGCTAAACTGCCCAATCCAACTGTCCACTCAACTCGCATTGTATTTTTGCAATAAAATCCCATATGGAAATGGTACAAAGAAATTATTTCAAATGTGTTAATATGTACGAGTATATGCAGGTACATATTTGGGATAAAATATGGTGAAATGAAGGTATAGTAGTACAATAAAGTGAAAGTGAATGGTGAGTTAGAACAAAAACAAAATTTAGTCCAAAAAATAAAAGGTTGTTTAGTGTGTCATACAAAAAAAAAAAATAATAATAATAATATTTTTATTGATGTTGTTGTTGTAATCGACTGAACCATCATCCGTAAATACCAGCACTTCTCCATGTGAAAAGTGCATTGAAGCGATTTCAAGTATCCACAATATATACACCATTTATTTGTTGTTCTTTGTTTTAGCTTTCATATTCTTTTTAATGTAGAAGCTTTCATACAAAAAAAAAAAAAAAAAAACAAAAAAAAAAAAAAAAAAAAACAGGGTGGACCATAGTGGTGTTTTTTTTAGATCATATGTCATTTTTACAATGACAGCTTTTTCCCAATGGAAATTTTGTCAGAAAGTCAGTCAGTCAGTTGGTATCACATCTACGCGGAACGAAATGAATCGTTTTACGCACGAACAACGTTGGAAAATAATGCTTATTTCCAAAAATCAATGATGTGAAGTCCAAACCGTGAGTCTCTTGAAAATAATTTTCTGACGAAGTGCATTTTCATCTCGGCGGCTACGTTAATAAGTAAAACTGCCGCTCCTGGGGATCCAAAAACGTCCAGATAATCGTCAAGTAGCCAATGGATTTTCAGAAGGTGACAGTTTAGTGAGGATTTTGGAGCTTTGGCTGCTGAAAGCCATTTTGTTCAAAGGTGAGCGCTATAGAGTCATAATAAACGATTTTTTGCGATCCAAGTTCGCCAAATTCGCCAAAATCATGTTATCAGCCGACTCGGCAATGTCAATTGGCCACCTGGGAGCTGCGATTTGACGCTGTTGGATTTTTTTTGTAAGGTACCATGAAGGATCGATGTTATGTGCACAATCCATTAATGATTCAAATCCTTAAGGTGAGTATCGAGCAAGTCATTCGCGAAATGGGGCCAGAAATCGTCTCCCAGGTCTTGGAAGACTAAGTGGAAGATTAAGTGACTAAAGTGATGTCGCAAGGGTTCTGCCATTCGGAGCCGACTAATATAAGTAGGTCCTAGTATATCAAATATATCACTTGACTACTGGGTATCTTACTTTTATGTCAGGCTATTTATATTCATATCGAAGGATATCATATAAACACTATAAAATATCATTAGTTTTTATTGTCTTCTCACTGATATGTGTTGTATGTTTACACAAAGGGTGATCCTCCGGTTGTGTTATTCTTAAAAATTCTGTCAAATAAACAACATGCAATATTTATTGTAAATGTTGTCCCTTCTTATCTATTTGGGGGTTGAAATGCTAGTCAGATCCATATTTATTTATTTTCTGAATAGCAAAAGCACACAATAAAAAGAGATGGAGATGGAGATGGACCAGAGTTCTAAGTTGCTGAATACAATTACCTAAAAATCTAACTTCGAAAACCTTCAAAAGTAACCGAAAAACGTCTATTCCCCTATCCCTACCCCTTTATTCTCTATCCTTACTTGTTAGAGAGGCAACGCTCGAAAATTAGCTTAAAAGCATCCGAAATAATGCCTTGATTGTCTAATAATCGCACCTTGAGAGACTGAAGACGAAAATATCTTCTGTTGTCAATTGTTAAACAGGTAAGGTTACAAAGTTCTGAGTGAGAACTGATGACCAGACAGATGGTCATTCTGCATCAATTCTTCGGTGAATTGTTTCTTTTAAGAGTAAAGCTGTGTGTTGCGCACATTTTTCGAAACCACCCTAATATTCTCGACAGAACGCATCGACCAAAGGAGAAAATATCTTTTGTTGTCAATTAATGTCCCTACTCATGAATTTTTAAAATGAATTTTTGTTAAACAGGCAAGGTTGGTGCGTTAGTTTTACGGAAATTTATATTATTTTCAGAATGAACGATATTTAGTAAAATTTCTTTATTAATCTGTACCTCGCGTTATATAAGTGCGATCGGGTCACGCTAGATGACGTTATGAAGACAGGATTTCGCACTAAATTAATTTTTCAGGTAGTTTTGTGATTGCTTGACTCAGTATTGTTCGAGCACGCGTCAAAGATGGACACCAGTAAAGATTAAATACGCCATATTTTACAGTTTCTCTTCGATAAAGGCGAAAACGCAAGCCAGATGACTGAAAATGTGAATAGTGTTTAAGGTCCTGAAACTGTAACAACCAATCACAATTTTGGTTTCATCGATTCTGTTCCGATAATTTTGATGTCAAAGATGCACCAAGCTCTGGAAGGCCAATTGTCGAAAATATCGATAAAATAATGAAAATCATCGAGTCTGACCGTCATGTAAGCACTGTTTCTATCACCCAGGAGCTAAACATTGCACAAAAACCGTTTGGAACAATTTAAATAAGGCTGGATACAAAAAGAAGCTCGATGTATGGGTGCCACCTCATGGACCGAATTTTCATCTGCGAATCGCTGCTGAATCGCAACAAAATCGATCCATATCTGAAGTGGATGGCTACTGGTGATGAAAAGTGGATCACTTACGACAACCTCAAGTGAAAACAGCCGTGGCCGAATTGCGGTGAGGCGGCACAAACGGTGACCAAGCCAGGATTGACGGTCAGGAAGGTTTTGCTATGTGTTTGGTGGGATTGGCAGGAAATCATCTACTATGAGCTGCTCCTCTACACCCGAACTCTTAATTCGGACCTGTACTGTCAACAATTGGACCGTCTGAAGGAAGCAATCGCCCAGAAGCGGCCAGCTTTGGCCAATAGGAGAGGAATTGTATTCCATCAGGACAACGCCAGGACACACACATCGATAGTGACTCGCCAAAAGCTCTGGGAGCTTAGTTGGGAGATTCTTATGTATCCACCTTATAGTCCGGTCCTGGGACCAAGTGAGTGCTACCTGTTTCTGTCTATGGCGAATGATTTTGCTGGTGAAAAATTCGCCTCAAGAAAATCGTTTGTGAAAATCGACTGTCTCAGTTTTTTGCCAATAGGGTTTCTATGAGAGTGGCATTATAAAGTTACCTGCAAAATGGCAACAAGTTACCGAACAAGACGGTGCATATTTGACCTAAATCGGATCATTCTAACTATGCTAAATAAAACCTTCAATTTAATGCAAAAATAATGGATCACTTTTTACTAGACCTTATATGGAATTCCCGGACAGAATAATATGTATATATTGTGTATAAAAAAAATAACCCGATGTCCCATCCTTTATATTTTACCATTTGGTATACTTTTAGACAGTATTTCCTTTTTTTTGGAATTTTAACCTTTAGTGTTATTTCTCGTTTTACATGGATTGAATAGCAACAGCTGCCTATATAACTGGGTGTACGTAGAAAATTTAAACAGGACCATGGGTACCAACTCTTTTAACATTATTTTCTCCGAAGTTTGTCTTTCAGAAGTTCAACGCCATTCAAAATACAAAATGCGTTTCAACATTAAGCAAATACAAGAACCCATCATCATTAGCCGGGACATAAACACAAACTCGTTACATCAATCAACCAATCGGACTGTTTTGTTGCACTTGTTGTTAAATATGTTAAATATGTTGTTGTTGTTGTTGTGTTGTTTATCATTCTTATTTCAATTTTTTTTGCACTTCTTTCTAAAAGGGTTGTGTTGTTGTTGCTCATTCAACTACAATAATATGCATTGGTATATATTTAGTCAAAGTGGTTTATGGTAATGGCTACATATGTGATGTAGTTTGGGGTGTAAATCGAATCGAAAAAACCAGTTCAAGCAATAGCCATTAGTTGCGGCTGAATTGGCGCCCATTTACTACATTTTAACACATTTAAATATTTTATATAAATACTCACACACTCGTATACATGCCATGGTGTACGTACCATACATATCTGCTTGCACATACGTTTGAGTACGTTTGTATATTGTATGCCAATAATTTCAATTCACACTACATATAATACATGCATTGAACACCAACCTTCTCACCTCTCGCTCGCTCTGTTTGTCCTTCATACCAGTTGAACCATTTTGTTTTTTTTTTTTTGGTTCAATTTCAATTTCATTCGCTCATTGATTCGTTTACTCGTTTTTGGTCAATTTGAAACTATATGGATTTTGCACATGTTTATTATTATTTTTTTCTACAAAACCCTTTCTATTATTATTGTAATTTTTGTTGTTGCAAATGTTATATTAAAAAAAAATTTTTTTTTTTTACTATTTTTCTAACATTTTATTTTTATTTCTATTTATTTGCACATTTCTTCATGTTTCAATTGGTTTTGGTACATTTCATTTCATTTCATTTGATTTCATTTGATTTTCAATTCAATTTTATTATGGTTCCTTTGCTTTTGCTATATTTTTGCATGATTTGACAATGTGATACCCCCTGCCATGCACGCAACACATTTATCGAAGGTCTACCTAGAATTGGGAGTAGTGGTCTCGTTTATTGTTTGAGAAAATAAACATATGTTGCTTGCAACATTAACAACAATAAGGAGAATTATAAAAACCATTGAACTCAAAATAAAAAAGGGCAAGATGCAAACCTTCTTCGATTTATAGGTCAAAATTTGACCGACCAAAAAAAAAAACATTATTTTCGGACTTATCGGACACCTGAGGTTAGCAAACGTCTTGACTCTGTCTGTTTGAAAGAGGTTTTCATTAATTGTCTCCAAGTTTTATAATGGAAAAATATCTAAACTGATTGTATATGGCTTTAATGTGAGTTAAAGTGTATGCGATGCCCTCAAGGTTTGCCGGACAGTAATATTTTGCGGCTCTACACTCTACAATTTGACGCAATAGATTCCTTGACGTTAGAAAATAGCGTTGTAAAAACTGACTGGTGTTTCTAATAATATTAATATTATTATTGTTCAGGCTATTCAATGCACTGCGACCTAAAGGATCTTTTGTGCGCCTATTGCCCAACAAAAACAATTCTGGACTATTTATAAATCTTATAATTGCTGTGGGCTTGATTTGAACTAAGTGGTTTCGAGTCAAGATTCCGTTACCTAGGTAACTAAGTCTACGTCTTGCCGGGCAATTGCATAGAATATGTTCCGATGTTTCCTGCTCCTCATGACAGAGTCGTTTTCTATCACACCTATTTTATTCATACCGTAATTAAGTCTACAGTGAGCCCAGTGAGCAGCTCTGTGTAGAGTTTTATGTAATTTCTGCTGAGGTTAAAAACAGCGTCCACCGGCCATCCATGTGCGAGATCAATAAGTCCCTTCGACTGCCGCATGCTCATTTGAACTCTCCAGTAGTCGAGTAATCCCGTTTCTCCCTTTCACATATCAAGTTGTTTATGAAACCGTTTGTAACCCCGCATAAGGGCTCTGGTCCAATGAAAGGAATGCTTGCGCCCTCCTTTGCAAGGCAGTCGGCCATTTCTTTTCCCTTGTGTCCCTCATGTCCCAGCATTGAGAAGTTTAAAACATTCCCAAAACAAAACTTGATTAAAACGAAAATTTTGCAAGGGACTTTAGTGCCGCCTGTCCAAGAAAATGCATATTTTAGTACCCCTATGTATGCATTTTCTCGCACATACCTCTAAGGCATGGACCTCCGCCTGAAAGATGGAATCTGTTTTTTCCATTGCGATTGCTTTCCGAAATCTTGGTCCAACAATTCCAGCCCCCGCCCATCCAGCCATCTTCCATCTTGGACCCATCAGTGTACCAGAACTGTGAGTACCTTTTTGGGACCATATCGCTACTCAGCCAAGTCGAACGGTCGTTGATGACCGCTTCAAAGTGTTTGGAGAAGACTAGCCTTCTATCCATTTTGTCGAAGACCACAAGATATGGAGAGCTCCAAACGGTGTCCAGGATCTTTGTATGTCCTCTGAGAGTGTCTTCTTAAAGGTTAGATATATTGGTCAGCCGCACTGGTTGCCGTCCTTTTGACCATGAGGTGTGGAGGAGTGAATCCAGTCAGAATTTCTAAGGCTGCAATGGGGCATGTGCACATTGCTCCCGTGACATCCAAACAGGCTATTTGATGAACCTTGCTAAGAAACATTTTTACTGTTTCTAATAATCATTTTGTTCAGTAGATTAAAACTCTGACAGCTGAGAGCCTACAATATACTCTTTTGGACGTTCATCCACCAATGAGATTAGTTAGAGTGCTTATCACGATCATGAATTCGGTCTGCACCTAACGAAATTGTGGATGATTTTGCATAATTTTTAATCATTTGCAAGATTTTATTGATGATAGACTTTCGCGCAGTGGTTAATGCGTTGGCCTTCTGATCTATAGGTCATTGGTTCAATCTCGTGCTGAAGCACAATTTTAGTATTCAAAGATTTTTCCTTTCCCTCAATAAGAATTTTCCATGAAAACGCTTCTAAAAGAGCTCTGTGACAAAGTTCAGAAAAAGTGATGTCACAAGGGTTCTTCCATTCGGAACCGGCTAATATAAGTAGGTCCCTTCTAATGCTGTCCAAAAATTTAACACGCACAACAATAATGGAAGAGAAGCTGGGCCAATGAGCCCTTTGGGGCTTTAAGTGCCACATATTTATTATTTTTATTTTATCGTCATATTTTGCTTTTCTATTATATATTGGATGTGTGAATTAGTAACCGGCCTCTTACGAGACATGGCGCCACACCTTAGCGCGATGTCGTACATCATTGTCCAAAATGTCAATTTAAATATCTATTCACTGTCAAAAGTATTCAATTTGGTTTGGCGCATCATATCTTTTCTTTCACGATGGACAATTTTAAGAATTGGAGAAAAAAGCAGCATTTGCGGGAAGTTGCATTAAGTTATTTTTTTTGCAAAGAAAAGTGCGGCTGAAAGTCAGCCGTTGCTTGTGGCCGTTACTTGCGGTTTGTGAGCTTCAAAAATGGTGATTTTGATATCAAAGACAAAGAACCGACTACAATTGATGCGCTTGAAGAGAGCAATGATCGAGAAACGACCGGAATATGCGACCAGACACGAGTCGGTAATTTTTCACCATGACAACGCACGGCTACGCATTGCTATTCCGGGCAAAAACTATCTTCCTAATAGCGAATGGGAAGTTTGATCGCCTACCCGCCTTATAGCTCAGATCTGGCGCCTTCAGATTACCACTTGTTCCGGTCTATACAGAAGAACGCCCTTAATGGAATACCGGAAACAAAAATTGGCTCGATTCGGAAATATCATAGCTTCTGATGACATGTTTTTTTTTTCAGAATTCTTAAATAAAATAATGATTTTTGAGCACTAGCCAAGGCCGGTTACTAATTCACACACCCTATAAAAAAGTTAAAAATGCGTCGCAAGCTGTTGAACAAATTTGTGAAGTTTATGGAGGCGACGCTGTAACTAGAAAAAAAAAAAAACAGCAGCAAAGTGGTTTGCTTGTTTTCGATCTGAAAATTTTGATGTTAAAGATGAACCTTGCTCCGGTCGACACTTGAAAAAGTCGATGAAATTATGAAAAAAATTGAGCAAGATCGGCACATAAGCACCATGAACGTTGCTAGGGGACTAGGTATTCATCACTAAGCATTTGTCGACCATTAAAAAAAAGCTGGATACTTAAAGAAGCTCGATGTTTGGCTGGCACATGAATTAACAGTGAAAAATTTAATGCACAGAATTTCCATTTGCGATTCACTACTAAAACGGAACGAAATCGAATCATTTCTGATGGGAATGATTATGGGTGATGTAAAATGGATCACATACGATAATGATGTGCGAAAAAGATCATGGACGTTGCGAGCTGAAACTTTGCAAACGGTGGCAAAAACAGGATTGACGGGTCTGGAGGGACTGGAAGGGCATTGCTCATTTTGAGCTTCTACAACCTGCTCAAACGATAGATTCTAACCTCTACGGTCAACAATTAGTAGATTGAAGCATGTAATTCAACTAAAATAGCCAGAATTGATAAACAAAAAAGGTGTTGTGTTCCATCATCACAACGCCAGACCACACACATCTTTGCAGACCCGGCAGAAACTGAGAGAGAGCTTTGCTGGGAAGTTTTGATGCATCCACCATAGAGCCCAGATCTTGTACCTTCAGATTGTCAATTGTTTCGATCTCTGAAGAACTCTCCTAATGGTGTAAATATATATTCCATAGAGGCCGGCAAAATGCACTTGGATCAGTTTTGTAAAAAATTTTCCCATTCAGACACTCAAATGCTCCAAATTATATCGTGTATTGTCGGATTGACAATATGTATGCAAGTTATGTGGTAGTGGTATTGAATGGCAATAAAATCAACAAAAACAACAACAACAAGCACATCAACAACAATACATAATAAACGATTATGCACATTTTATGCATTGTACGTAAAATTATGGACATGATAAAAATAAATGTATTCAGACAACACACACACACACACACACACACACAAATATTCATATGTACATATGTCCCTACATATCTTCATATACATAATCATACAGAATACGCGAAATCATCATTAAAATGGCGCACATCAGTATCAGAAAATTCATTTCCAATGCAATTGCACTCACAATCAGCCCACAGTATTAAAAAAGATCTCTTTTCACCACACCATAATCCCATGATGCCATTCTACATTTTGATTTCGATCCCCCCACCCCCTTCCATATTATGATGATGATAATTATCATCATCATCATAATCATAATTATCATTATAAGTATCGATGCTGCCAGTAAACATCGAACGAATCGAATCATCATTTTCTGCACTGTCAAATTGCCTTTAATTTATGATATAATAACGAGTTGTGTTGGGTGATGCAACACCAACAGTAACAGCAACAATAATAGCAACAGCAGCAACATCAATATTAGCAACATGGCCTGATGAGACAGTAGAATGTCACTCCATTTTGCAAATTTGCCTGAAAATCAACACAAATACCATCGTCAATATACTCTGAACAACAATATCGTCAGGATATCGTCAGGATAAATAGGGTGCCGCCAAAAATTTAAGATAAAAGTGATCAGATTATGCACGATGTACATTAAGTAGCTTCGATCTATAATGCAGCCTAGTGAAAAAAGAAAAATGTTTTATTCTATACTTTTTTGTTTGTTTGTAGGGGAGTCAGCATAAGGGGTGGCAATAGGGGATACGTATGTACAGAAAAAATGACGAGCAGTGAAAATTATTGAGGGTCTGCCATAAGTTTTACTCCTCTAAGGGCACTTTAGGATTGGTGGGAGCCAAATTTAAAGTTTTTTTTTTTATTTCCTTTCAAACCCACCCAGGGCATAGGGCATATAGGACTTCTACAAGACTTTTCCAAGTATTTCTATCTTTAGTTGCTATTTTTGCGTCGTCCCATGTGGTATTGCGAGTCATAAGTTCCTTTGTCACTGATTTTATCCATGTATTCTTCGGTCGTCCACGTTTTCTGTTCCCTTGCGGGTTCCACTCCGCACTTTGTAGGGGACTCAGCATAAGGGGTGACAATAGGGGATAAGTATGTACAGACAAAATGATGAGTAGTGAAACTTATTGATGGTGTGTCATAAGTTTTACTCCTCCAAGGCCACTTTAGGGTTGGTGGGAGTCAAATTTAAAAATAAATATTTAAATCTTGCTCCAGAGTCCCCTTTAGGTCTGACGAAAGGGATACACAAGTTCAGAAAAAAGTATGAGTAGTGAAAATTAATAGGGGTCCACCAAATATTTTGCTTCTCTAGGGTCACTCTGGGAACGGTGAGAGTGAAATTTATCATCATCATCATCATCATCATATATGGCCATTACAACCCGTTATCGAGTTAGGGCCGACTGCAGCAGCTCTCACCAGGCGTCTCTACTTTGTGTGCGCCTTCTCCAATCAGTTACACCAAACGCAGACAGGTTTTCCACGACCTGGTCCTTCCATCCATCGGAGGCATGGCCGTCCTCTCCGTCGTCGTCCAGAGGCTTCCGTTTCAAACACCTTTTTCGCCGGAGCTTCTTCATCCATACGCACAACATGGCCTAGCCGTCGCAGACGTTGTATAGTGATGCGTTGGACTATGTCAATGTCAGCGTAGTGCTCTTACAGTTCGTGGTTCATTCGAATACGATAGTCATCACCGACGCGAACACGACCGAAGAGCATCTTGTACAGTGTCAGTTTTGTCGGGTGAGAGATGGCTCTACTCGTCATTTGCTTACTGAGGCCGTAGTAACATCTATTAGCAAAAGTGAGTCTTCGCTTTATATCCAGGATGAAATCATTTTCGGTGTTAACGACGGTGCCAAGGTAAAGAAATTCCTTGACAACTTCGAAAGAATAGTTGTTCGCAGCAACGTGGGATCCTAGACGCCTTCGTTTTGCCCTCATTCACCGTCAAACCCACATTAGCTGATTCCTTTCCGATCGTAGAAAACGCAGCAGTAACATCTCGCTTACATCGTCCGATGATATCAATATCATCAATATACGCAAGGAGCTGGACACTCTTGTAGAAAATAGTGCCATTACGATGTACACTGGCTTCTCGCAATACCCCTTCCATCACAGAATTGAAGAGTTCGCAGGATAAACGATCGCCTTGTCTGAAATACCGCACGGTATCAAAAGATTCGGAGAGGTCATTTCCTACCTTGACGGAGCTGCACGTGTTGCTCAACGTCATTCAGCTTCGCAGGGATACCGAACTCAGACATGGTGGCATAGAGGCAATCTCGTATCGGGCTATCGAACGTAGCTATATAATCGACGAAGAGATGATGGGTGTCGATTTGCTTTTTTCCAGGATTTGGGACAGTATGAAGATCTGGTCGATGATGGACTTGCAGTTTGTTGGCAAATGGCTTTAGTCTTTCACACAGTACGCTCAACAGGATCTTATATGAGATGGGAAGAAGACTGATTCCCCCGATAGTTGGCGCATATCGTCGGGTCAGGAGAAAGAACACTGATATTCCAATCATTAGGCATACATTCTGCTAGCCATATTTTGCAGAAGAGTTGATGCATGCACTCTATCAGCTAATCGCCGTCGGCATTAAATAATTCAGCAGGAAGTCCATCGGCACCGGCCGCTTTGTTGTTCTTGAGACGCTGGATCGCAACTCGGTCTTCTTCATGGCCAGGCGGTGGAAAGTCCACACCGTCGTCGTCGATTGGGTTATTTTCTTCAAGGGCAGAATTGGTGGTGTCATCGCCTGCAAGCAGTTTCGAGAAATATTCCCTGCATTACCTCAGCTTACACTGCGTATTCGTAACCAGGTCTCCATTTTCATCTCCGCAGGTAGATTCTCCGGCCTTAAAACCTTGGGTCAGACTCTTGACCTGTTGATAGAATTTTAGTGCATCATTCCTGCCTCGTAGCACCTCGAGTTCATCACGCTCGCGCCGTTCCTGCTCCCGTTTCTTATGTCTTTGAATTCTTACGTCAAAGTTGCATTTGCTTTGTAAAAGAGGAATTTGGTTTTGGGATAGTGGCATCTCATTTTGAAGTGGTGAATTTGGCTTGCAAAGAGTTATATTTGGATTCTACAAAGTTGAATTTGGTTGGGAAAAGGTGAATTTGAATGTTCAATTTGAAGTACAAAACTTGTACAAACAATTCAAAGTCATAATTGAAAACTCGAAGTTCTCTGCAAATGAGCTCCACTCTTAAAACGAAACACCCTTTACATGTTGGTATGGATTGTATATAAAAAAGATTTCTTATAAAGAAATTATTACACCATAACCACGCCTATTTTTAAATTACATACACACAGAAGTATGTATATAAGCAGGCAACACCAGTTGCCTACTCCTTGTGAACGCAAGGGGCCTGTGACGACGACTGTGATGATGATAATGATGTTTTGGTTGCTGTTGTTGTTCTTGTTGTTGTTGTTGTTGTTGTTGTTTTTACTACACTTCATCATTAACATAATAATATTGCTTGCCATCGCCATAATATGTTTGTATGGCTGCAAATATTGATATCATTGAATAATGACCATGTTAATATCCTTCAAAAAAATGTCCTTCCATCGAATTTGCACATACGAGTATTGATTGCATTGCATTGCATTACATTGACATACGCATTGATATGCAATACATACATAAAAATGCATCATGCAAGTGCAAGGCAGACGAATCGACAGACAGACAGACAGACAGACAGATCGAAATAAAAAATGAGTGTGAATTGCAATTGCAAATTATGAGCTTGTGTGTGTGCGCTGTGCGATAAACTTATATGAAATAATATATGTATTTCAATGAGAGACAAAAAGAATGATAATGAAATGGTGCGTATGTTGCTGTTGGAGCTGATGATGAAAGTGCTGCTGTTGATTATCAACGATATTTTAAATTGTCCACTGTAAATATGTCCGTATTGATGATGCATTCATAAATATAAGCATATTGCCTAGCAAGCAATATCCCACTAGGAAAAAATATTTTGTGTATGTTTCACAGTGGCGACCCTGTGGACATCCTCCTGCTTGCCAATGCAGGACACTGGCACACTATGTGCGCTGCTGTCTCTGCCTCTTCCATGCATAATCTGCAAATGTTAGCATCCTCCCCCTCAACAAGACCCATCTTGCTGCGGTGGTACCTGAAATTGCCATACCCAGTTATTATTGCAGTCAACCAGCTTAGAGTCAATTGTCCTAGACTGTGAGCCCTCCCCGATTCACTGCCCTTTGATAGCCTCAACGAAGCCTTTGCCTGTCTACAAGTGGATAAGTTATCCCATCTCGTGAGATGGAGTTTCTTTATCCACTCTTCGACCTTTGTCTTTACCGTCCCCATTGCTAAGAGCAACTACTGATTCCGGTCCATAAAACTCAGCTTCAGATCCTTGTCTAGCCAAGGCGTCTGCAGCTTCAGATTGTTCTGTACCAATGTGTCCCTTCACCCACATAAGAGTAATCGCATTACTACGAGCACACCCGTTGAGTTTCTGAACACACTCGAGCGCCAACTTAGAAGATACCGTAGGTTGTTGTAGTCGCCTGACCACCGCCTGGTTATCGAGGGCTAGCAAGATTTTCTTATCTTGCACCTTTCCATCCAGTAGATGGTCTAGCGCATGTATTAAATCAAGCATTTCGGCTTGAGAGACCGATACGAATCTTCCAAGATTCCGAGTGCATGCCAGTCCCAACTCTTTAGAGAAGATTCCAGCACCCGCATTTACACTGCTATATAACAGTGATAGGATGCCCCTGTGAAAAAATTTCCATTGTTTCTACCAGGGTCGTCCGGATAGCTCCGGTAATCCCAATACAAACCATTCTTTGCACCCTATCTAACTTGCTTTTCGCGGTCTTTTGGGTGACCTTAGGCCACCAGACCACAGCCGCATACGTTATTAAGGACCAGACCATAGTTGTATAGATCCAGTGCGCTGCTCTGGGAGTAATTCCCCATATGAGACCGAACACTCTCTTACACTGATGCAATACCCGCTTGCCCTTCTGGATCTAGTCATCGACGTGACTATTCCAAGTCAGCCTGTTATCCAGGATGACTCCTAGCTACTTTACTTTCTTGGAGACGTTGATGTTCGATCCAAAAAGCCTAAGGGGGTCTATTGTTAGCCCAGTCCTCCTTTTAGTAAAGAGTACTGTTTCCGATTTACGAGCATTTACAGAGAGACCTTGTTCTGTGCACCATCGTTCAACCATTTTGAGTGCACCTCTCATGGTATCATAAATAGTGTCCAAGAACTTACCGCTCACCGTTACGGCTATGTCATTTGAATACCCAACGGTGTGTATGATTTTTCAGTCCTGAAGCTGGAGCTGGAGCTGGGGAATCGGCCGTGATGTTCCAAAGGACGGTTCCATAGTACGCCCACCTGTGAACACCCTTTGACTACCCTAACTCTGAGTCTGTAACTCCCATTTTGAAAGTTTATTGCCCTTTTCCTCAGCATTCTGTCCACCCAGCTTGGGTTGAATTCACGAATAGCAAGGGCCATCCTTAGTTTATCGAAACCAATCTTATCGAAGTCACCCTCTATATCCATAAAAGTAGACATAGATATCCCTCCATAAAACAGTTCTCTCTCAGAACACGAAGCTTAAAGTTAGCATAAGATATTAATTTGTAATATCAAATATTTCGGTTCAAGAATAGGCGTGATTTGATGAACATTGAGCTTATTTTCCACGTAAATTTAATGGCATCTGTAAAAAATTTTGTCAGATAAGATAATATTTAGCTACGAATCAGTCTGTTCGAAAATGGTCTTAATTGGACACAAATCAGACCTAACTCCCATATCAAATTATGTTTTCGAATTTATATTTACAGATTTTCAGTACATAACTTGAGTGGTACCAGTAAAAAATGTTGTTAGGTTTGACAATTTTTAGCTACAAATCGGTATGTTCGAAAATCGTCTTAATTCGGCACAAATCAGATCTACCTCCCAAATAAAATTATGTTTTCGAATATATATTTACATATTTTAGGGCACTTAAATATACAGTTGCCCGCTTAAAATTTGGCAGATAAGATAATCTTGACCAGGAAAATCATGAGTTCGAATATGGGTGAAATCGGAAGAAAGGCACATCTGCCTCCCATATAAAACAAGGTTTTCGAATGTATCTTTGCAGATATTCAACACGTAAATTTAATGGCGTCTGTAAAAAATTTTGTCAGATAAGATAATATTTAGCTACAAATCACTATGTTCGAATATGGTCTTAATTGGACACAAATCAGACCTACCTCCCATATAAAATTATGTTTTCGAATATATATTTACAGATTTTCAGCACGTAAATTTAATGGCGTCTGTAAAAAATTTTGTCAGATAAGATAATATTTAGCTACGAATCGGTATGTTCAACAATGATCTTAATTACACACAAATCAGATCTACCTCCCATATAAAATTATGTTTTCGAATATATATTTACAGATTTTCAGCACGTAAATTTAATGGCATCTGTACAAAATTTTGTCAGATAAGATAATATTTAGCTACAAATCAGTATGTTCGAAAATTGTCTTAATTACACACATATCAGATCTACCTCCCATATAAAATTATGTTTTCGAATATATATTTACAGATTTTCAGCACGTAAATTTAATGACATCTGTACAAAATTTTGTCAGATAAGATAATATTTAGCTAAGAATCAGTATGTTCGAAAATGGTCTTAATTGGACACAAATCAGATCTACCTTCCATATAAAATTATATTTTCGAATATATATTTACATATTTTAGAGCACTTAAATACGCAGTTGCCCACTTAAAATTTGGCAGATAATATAATCTTGACCCAGGAAAACATATGTTTGAAAATTGGTGAAATCGATTGAAAAGTATGACTATCTCCCATACAAAACCATGTTTTTTAAAGTATATTTTTTTACCTTTACGCACTTAAATATAAAGTTATCCAATTGAAATTTGTCACATAAGATTTTTGTAACCATAGAATGTATATATTTGAAAATTGGCATTATCGGATACAAATCAAGCCTACCTCTCATACAAAAAGTTGTTTTCGAATGTATGTTTGTCGACTTGCAGCAAGCAAACATAGAATTTGAATACGAAAAATCACTTGAATTTGACTTAATAGTGAATTATATTGAATATATTCAAAAATTGATAAATTCGGATGAAAACTACCATTAGCTCCCATACAAAATGTTGTTATTAAGCATGTTTTTTTGTGATTATTTCTTTATATTTACTTTAACTCTTATCTTAGGGTATATGAAAAATTACTTTTCCTTCTTTTTGCTATACCAAAGAGAATTATGTTGCTTCGTTGGATAAAATTTTATGACTCCGGAAGGGAAGAGAAGCCCTTTTCAAAATTCTCTACTGGGTGTTAACCAGAAGTATATATTTCGACATGCATAGGTATACATTTACGCATATGTACGCATATATTTTGCATACTACTTATCATACATTGCTGCTGTATTCAGCATTCAGCAACAACAACAACAACAACAACACATTCAAATAAGTCTCTACTCAATTCAATGCTCATCGTTTCAATGACGCTGGTCGTCATCGTTATCCATAACATTATTATGATCATTATTATCATCATTATCGTCATCATTATTATTATCATTCACATTACGTGCAATACTATAGCATACAATCATCATATGATTAAAAGCAAAGAATTATTACTACCAACATTGGCGCTTGTTTGCATCATTCTGCACTTTGCATCGATGTACTCGTAGTACGGAATATGTACGAGTACATTGGCCATTGCTTGTTGGTTGGTTGGCTGGTTGGTTGCTGACACTTTTTGACCTAATAAATCAAAATTTTTGCTACCCAAAATATCATTTTCTCTCTGTCTCTCGAATGTCCTTCTTTCTCCTTCACGTTTATACGCATTCTTTTTGCAATGTCATTCGTCGTCGAGATGTGCAGTAAAAACGCATATTCATTGCATTTATTTATGACTATCAATTTGTGTGCCTGTGTGTGTGTGTATGTGTGAGCAAGTGTATTGTTAGAGCGGACATGCACGCATGACATTTCATATAAGACTGTGTGTGAATGAGTATGACCAGCAACAATACCACGCAACAATGCAGAACTATGATTGCAATAATCATATGAGTGAACATTTCACGCGGATGAATGTATTTTAACGCCAATTTATGTCATTACATGGACATGTATGAATACATACTCACACACACACACACACACACACTATAGTACATGCGACGATAGTAATGGCAATGATGATTATACTGCCGCATAGCTTTGACTATTGTCATATAAATTCATCAATGGCGAATGAGTTGGCAAGAATTGCAAACGCAATTGAAAAGAGATGGGGAAAATAATGGAAATAAAGCGTGATCCATTTCGAGGTTCCCTAATTTTTTAAAGAAAAAAAAACACAGAAAATTCAAATTGAATGGGGAATGTTTATTATTATTTGAAAGAACAAACCTTGGTATTTACGTCTCAGATGGTCCATCCGTTGAGTTCAATTTTCGATGACTCGTTCGAGCATTTCGACTGGTAACTGGCGAATGACACGCGTGATATTTTGCTCCAAGGCCTGAATCGAAGCGGGTTTGTCCGCATAAACTTTAGACTTTACATATCCCCACAGGAAAAAGTCTATCACACGATCTTGGTGGCCAATCGACCGGCCCAAAACGTGAAATTTTCTGCTCACCGAAGTGTTCTCTCAATAAATCCATTGATTGATGCGATGTGCCGGACGTGGCGCGGTCTTGTTGAAACCAAATGTCGCCGAGATCACGAGCTTCAATTTCAGGCATCAAATAGTCGGATATCATGACACGATAATGGTCGCAATTGACGGTTACCTTCTCACCGTCATCATTTTTGAAGAAATATGGACCGATGATTCTACAGGCCCACAAACCACACCAAACCGTTGTTTTTTCTGGATGAAGTGGCAGCTGTTGAATCTCTTCAGGTTGCTCTTCGTCCCAAATGCGGCAATTTTGCTTGTTTACATACCCATTGAGCCAGCAATGGGCCTCATCGCTAAACAAAATTTGACTCGAAAACGGATCTCGGATCTTCTTGGAACTTTTCAAGAGCCCATAGAGCGAAACAATGTCGCTTGGGAAGGTCGGGCGGCTTCAGTTCATGCACAAGCTGTATATTGTATGCTTTCAATTTAAGATCTCGACGTAAAATGCGCCAAGTTGTTCCATACATCAGTTTGAGTCGGCGCGAACGGCACCGCATCGACTCTCCACGGTCTTCGTGTACACTCTCAGCTATGGCCGCTATATTTTCTTCACTGTGTGCTGGACGTGGTCTATTCGATCGAATATTATCCAATAATGAATGCTGGGTCTCAAGATGGGTGATGGTGTTGCGAATAGTACGCTCAGTAGGGCGATTATGTTGACCATAAGTTGAGCGAAGTGCACGGAACACATTCCTCACAGAACGTGAATTTTGCGTAATAAAGTTGAACGATTTGTAAACGTTGTTCAGAAGTAAGTATTTCCATGATGAAATGCCCAAACAATACTAAACAAATCAAAACAAATCGTGATCTGTCAAAAAAAAAAGCCATTGAAAAAAGTATGTCTACTTGGATCACCCAATATAACCATGAGAGTAGTCTGACAGAATAACTGAAATATCTGTGATAGTCGATGATGGCTATAGATTTTGTTCTCAGCGATGAGTTTATATACAAAAATAGATGTGATTGTGTAATGTTTTTAAAGCTCCTTAAACATTATAAAATGTAGAAAAATGCTTATAACGAAACATTTGAAACGGTGGACGTAACCGCTGACTAAACTTTAGTGTATAACCTAAAACACGTCTTTGTCTAAGAATTCTTGATTGATTGGGTCGAAGTATTGTCTATTTGCGACGTGTGATAATATAGTGGTCATGTGATGTGATAATTTTCCATTAAATATTTAGTCCATAAAATAAGGGCCTCCATCAAGTTCAATAAAGAATACTTTTTTAGATCATTCTAAGTAAAATTTTAATATGAAATATGGGCGTAGCTATATTCATTAACTTATTTATGAAGTTGTAATACTTAAAGTGATGTCTCAATATACATTCTGTCAAATAAGTACCCTGAAATCGGAAATTCTCATTTTTAATTTTCCCTCTGAGAATATTTCACACAAAAGGTTGACTTGTTCCTAATGACGCCGTAACCAAACTAAATGACACATAGCAATAAAAATTCACAGAATAGTGGCTGACAGTTGTGACAACCTGGGAAAAAATTTTTTTTTTAAATATTCTCAGAGGGAAAATTAAAAATGAGAATTTCCGGGTACTTATTTGACAGAATGTATTCAATAGATGAAGGTTCAACGACTATCATTTGTATAAGATGAGTAATTGTTTTAAAAATAAATCTTCAAAAATTGCATACTTTTCGCACAAGAGATCAAAAATAATATTGTAAAATATGGAATAAAATACGCACATAAGTTAAACATAAAATGAGCAATTAATTTAATTTGCCTGCGATTTTTGTCGTTTTTTTATTTTTTCTATGTTTTAAAACTAATCAAAAAACTGCAAAAAAATTACACGAAAACTTATTTTTTTTCACCACATTTTAGCTACGAAATTTCACGCAGTTCTCCCGATTGCTCTCTCCCTAGAAAAGTTTCTTTTAAATATATTTTTGATTTATTGCATCACTTAAAAATCTATTCAAAAGCATTTTCAACTTCGAATACAATGATAAAGTAAAGTAGTATATGAAACAAAAGAAAAAGAAGGAGTTGTTGCTCTATCTCATACTATTTTCAATACCTATAGTTTATGCTAACAAGCAATTTGCTTCTTTTGTACTCAAGTTCACTGACGATGCTTGCAGATGGTGAACGACTTGGTAGACAAAAGACAATATTGTTTTTTTTTTTCTTTTGTATAATGAGTGTATTTGAAATTTAAACAAATTATTTTCTTATATTATTTATAAAAAAATTCATTACAAACAGAAAGCAAACTACTTACATGTATGAAGGAAAGCGAAGGTACCAAAGCCCAGTAGCTGGTGCTCTGGTCTCTGGCCATAAAATTGGGACAATCAAAATAGAATTTTATCGGAAGTTATAAAAAACAAAAATTTCCTTTTAATAGACTTGCAAATTGCAACAAATTTATGCAGAAAGTCTTCCGAACGACCCCAGTAAACCTCTCGGCCAAGGTCTTTCGAATTCTATAATCCTATGATACTAACTATACTACTAATTAGGTATGGATACTATGGGTTCCAGGTCACGTGGGAATTATAGGAAACAAAAAGGCAGATGAACTCGCTAGAAAGGGAGCAGAAGGCCGTTTGTAGGCCCGGAACCATTCGGCGGCGGATTGGGAAAGGACAACTTCTCCAAAATCTTTAGGGAAGCAGAAGATATAGAAAGTAAGCAATATTGGGACAATCTACTGGGGTTACTACAATTAAAGTCACTTTTAAGAACATATAACCTAAATAGATTTGAGCTAAACAAGAATAACTTAAGAATTATTACGGGAATTCTGACAGGACATTGTATGCTGAACTATCATCTGACAAAACTGGAAATTTACTCTAATGAAATTTGTAGGTTTCGTGGGGAGGAGGATGAAATCTCGATATACGTGCTGGGGCTGTGCCCCGCACTAATGCAAACAGGAAAGAAACACCTAGGTGAACACCTACTAACTGATGGGGCAATCAGACTCAAGAATATAGGCTCAATACTACATTTCATAGAGGTTCATAGCGGATGTTGGACTCAAAGAAATACTTTGAACCAAAATGAAGGGGGCACGATAGATCTTATAGGTTGCGATGCTACATCCCCATAAACAATAATTATAATAATAACTATTTTTATATTATATATTATAATATTCGTGTTCGGACTTTATTGCCAGATTTCACATCGGATCGGGGATCGAACTTGCGAATTGCATTAAGATTATTACATTATACATTCAGAAATATTCCACCATTATGTTGTCTGACCTGGAATACTCTATTAGGTAATGATGACACCAGTTATTTTAGTGTTTCGATCTTTTTTTTGCTCCCATATCTCCTTGATTTTCAATTTTACCACTGTAACAGTTCAAAAGGGTTGGCGCCCCCTCTTTTCTCCATAAATTTTAGTCGCCATGATGTCCCAAATATTTTCAATAGGGTTTAAATCAGGGCTGCAGGCAGTCCATCCCAAAAGTTCAGTGTTATGATCCTCAAACCGAGCTAAGGAGCTGTTGGAAACATGGATCGATGCATTGTCCTATTGGAATATGCAGTCGTCATTTGCTTTTTCCTACCTTTTTTTCGGAAGCGACCCTTTGGATGAACCGATTATTGATCTGCCATCATATCGGCGAGTACTTTTTATGGGCCGAACAGTGTTAGTTAGCTCTCTGACGTGATGTTTGTGCTAAGAGTAGTCGCTTGAGGGCCATTCGCACTACCTAAATTGGTAATTTGCATTACATGAAAAACCAGAAGCAAAAATTTCGCGCTCTACTTCCTCCTTTCGATCACACTCTTTTATATCTAGCTCATATTATAGAGTAAATACTTACGGTAGCACATGCTAAATAAAAAAGTGACAACCTCGACTTGCCTAGATCTCAAACCACTTTCCATACCTTATTTGATTCTAAGAAGACTTTCTTATGCATTCAGGATTTATTAATAGCATATACATACGGGGGTGGTCCCAGAACTACCCGACCTGACATATAGATGGCGGCAGTAGTTTGAAAAAAATTACTTAAGTGAAAATTGGCAACCCTACAAAACATATGTTTTAAGTTTCAAGGCGCCACGTTGTTTAGTATTTTTTTTTTTTGGAGCCAACGAAAGTTAACGAATTCAATACTTTTATTTGAAAGGTCTCAGTCCAACGAATATTAAAGCCGAACTAGATTCTACTCTGGGGGAGTCTGATCCTTCCTTTACCACCATCACATATTTGGTGGCAGAGCTTAAACAAGGTCGTACGATCTGCCAAGACGAACACCGTAGTGGTCGACCAATTGAGGTGCCCACGCCAGAAACGGTTAAGGAAATCCACAAAATGGTATTGGATGATCGCCTTCTGAAGGTGCGAGAGCTAGGTGAAATTATAGGCATTTTAAAAAGTGCTTCACATCGTATATGGCGATGAAAAAGCTGTCTGTAAGATGTGTACCGCGTTTGATTGTAATAGAACAAAAACAACCTCGTTTCTATAGAGTGTTTGGCGATGGCGATGTTTCACAGTAATAAAGCCGAGTTTTTGCGTCGCTGCGTAACCATGGATGAGACATGGGTCCACCACTTCATATCTGAGACAAAGGAGCAGTCAAAACAGTGGACTGTAAGGGGAGAATCGTATCCAAAGAAGACGAAGACAGTTTCATCTGCAGGCAAGGTTATGGCGTCTGTTTTTTTTGGGATGCACGTGAGATAATTTTTATTGATTATCTTCAAAAAGAAAAAACAATCAACGGCGAGTATTATGCTAATTTGTTGCAGGGTTTAAGTGAAAAGAAAATTCCGCATTTGGCGAAAAAGAAACTGTTGTTTCATCAAGATAGTGCACTAGTTCACACATCCGCCATTGCAATGGCTAAAATCAAAAATCAGATTTAGCTCCTTCAGATTATTATCTATTTCAAAATTTGAAAAAAATGGCTTGGTAGCAGAAGATTTGCAAACGATGAAGAGTTGAAGTCTCGAAGCTGGTATCGAAGCTATAGAATTCGCTGGGAAAAGTGTGTAGAGTAGCTAGAGTGCCATATAGCTCAGTGGTTAGTGTGTTGGCCTTCTGATCTGTAGGTCGTGGGTTCAATCCCCGGCTGAAGCATAACAAATTTAATATCGAAAAACATTTTTCATTCGAACGATACCCACCTGTCGGCAGGAAATTGACAATTCTTCCGGCAGTAACAATTTGCCATGAAAAAGCTTCTAAAAAAACTCTGTGACAAAGCTCAGAAAAAGTGATGTAACATGTAAAATAAGTAGATCCCTTATAATGCTGTCCAAAATTTAAAGCGCACAACAGTAACGGAAGAGAAGCTTGGCCAAAGAGCCCTTTGGGGCTATAAGCGCGACATATTTATTTTTTTTTAAGTGTATAGAGCTAAAAGGAGATTATATTGAGAAATATAGAAAAATTTTCCCAAATTTGCTGTTTTCTTTGTTAGGTCGGGTTGTTCTGGGACCGTCTTCGTAAATAGAACATGGTCTCGAATAAAATCTATATCTTCTGAGGTAGTACTAATAATTTTGCAGTTTTCGTGTGGTATAATGACTAACCACGCCCATACCATGCCCATTGCAATTATTTGTTAAGCATTATTTTTAGTAAGTAGTTAAAAGGAAAAAAAAAACCGTTAAACAATTTCTTCAAAAGATGATTTTTATTTCAGTTTTGCCCTCAAACTTTCGACTGATGTGATTGTGATTGTTCCTTCACAACATCTACCCGTGTTCACATCAATTACAATACGTAATTCTTTCCAATGTATGTACTTTGAACTGCTACGATTGGTAGAAGGATGTACTGTCCACCAAATGTCCGCAAACTGACCAAATCAACATATATCACATCCGAGAGTGTGGGTGATTGCTGTTGATTGTTCATATAATCAGACGCACACACGCACACACACACACACATCCATACACACATGCAGAATTCAATACGTAATACGAATATGCATTTTCGAAACATATCAGCTCCTCGGTTGGTTATACTCAATCTCCATCCAATGTCATTTAACAACTTACAGGCAACATTGCTATCATACTCGCACAACAATAACAACAACAACAACAAGACCTGAAAACAACAGAAATTGATTGTTTCATGTGTAATACAGTGCAATGCAAGGCAATGCAACGTATCATGTCAGCCAGTTGGCCAGTCCAGCGCCTGCTGATGCGTATATAAATTCTCTTTTTGAATTCTGTCCGTATGAGATTTCATTTGTTTTTGTTTTCTGTTCGTTTTTTTTTTTGTTTTGACCCTCTTTTTCATTCTCTACCTTCATGCTGCTTTCTTTTTCGTCATACCATCATGTCCTTGTAGCCATATTACCAGTGGAGATACTTGCGTATTTAGCTTATTTGATATGTATTGCGACTATATATAGAGCGCTTCTTTATTGGATGGTTTGGAAAGCCATCATTTAAGAGAATTTAGGGCAATGAAGTAGTGGACAAACTAGCGAGAGCTGGCTCGTTTTCTCCACAGACGGGCCCAGAACCTTTCTGCGGTATATGCTGGGCATCGGCCAAAGCTATGATAGAAAAACATTACGACGGCAAATACCTACTATAATGGACAAATTCGACAGGTCTCCGTCAAGCGAAAACCCTCAGCTCAGCTTCGATGCAGCTTCTGGCAGAATTAGTCTTAGCAGAACAAACTTACGACTAACCGGCTATCTCTCAGGATATAACTGATTAAAATAACACCTCCACAAAATGGGACTATCCTCTGATACGGAGTGTAGACCCTGTCTGGAGGAGGAAGAAACATCGATCCACATCTTTTGTGAATGTCCGGCCCTGGCCAGGCCTCGCCTCAAACACTTTCAGCTGAGTTTGTCAACACCAGCTTCAATTAACAAAAGTTCGACAAGATCAAGTGCATTTTTCAATAAAAAGGTAGAGGAGATTCTAGTGTCGTAGACGGGCTTGAGTACAAACGATCTCGTTTGGTCGCCCGTAACACTTGTGGTTGGCCCCCCTGGTATTGATCACCGTTCGTCACTGAAAGTCACCATTTCGTTCAGAAAAATACCGCTTCATTGAAGAATCTCAGTAGTTTGACCAAAATCACATCTTTGAAGGCTCTTCGATCTTAGTTGAAGAATCTGCAGACATCAGTGTCAGTGGATCTGAGGCTTCAGTCAGATCTACCAAACGTGAGTATCTTTTTAGTTATCTCTTTATTTGGGCTTAGGAACTGTTTTGCTTGACGCTGCCCTGTACTATTGAGCCAGTGTTCTGCAAATTTCTTTTCCTCCCATTCCCTGATAACCTCCTTGGCGTGGCATTTAGCCAACCCACAGAAGGGTTCAGGGCCTATCAGGGGCTTTTCAGTGCCCATTTTGGCTAGTTTATCAGCTATTTCATTCCCCTCGTGTCCTTCATGGCCATATATCCACCTTAATACTACAGTATTTAGGTTTCCTAGCTTATTTAGAAGGCTGAGACATTCCCTAGACTTCCTAAGAGAGGTAAGATGTTAGAGCGATATCCATTGATTACTTCTCCCCAAAATGTTTCGATATGTACTTATAACCTATCCTCACCTCTTAGATGAGCTCCACTAAGAAATTAGAATTTGTACAAAAGTGTCTCCCGACGATCTCAGGATGCACATTAGGGTAAAATATATGATTAAGATCCATCTACCTTTTCCCCAAGACCCCTTAAGGTGATGCCCATATTAAAATAGCACAGAAACACCTGAAAATTGACAAATTATTCCATAGTAGCTCAATATCCATCTCCAGAAAGGTGAAATGTAAATCCGATTTCTATTAGTTTCATCTCTTCAATACCTTAAAAGGGCTGAGATCGTTCGCTCCCCGGGCTGCCTAAGAGTAGTCTCAGATAAACTGTGCAATCGACCGTCATTAAATGTGCCTTTCCCATAATTTGTTGCAAAACCATTGGAAGATGTGTTCAATGCTTCAACAGTAACTTAGCCCACCTCAGTGCAATACATATGGAACAGCCCTCACATGTGCATGTTGCTGTGGCAACTGACAATTGAAATTTCAATCAAACAACGCACAACGTAGAGATGGTCAAATGGGCAGATATGTGGGCGATGGATGGCTCGCTGCATCCGAGTTACGTACATCTGTACCTACATGGAGTAGGTACATATGTATCAAGAACTTCAAAGTAAAAATTACATAACAACAACAACAACAACAACAACAACAATAGCAATAAGAAAAACATCGATGTAATTGACAGCATGCATATCAAAGGAAGAAGAGAAGAAAATCAAAATCAGAATGCAAAAAAAAAAAAAAGAACACAAACAAAGGACTCAGAATATGCTCCCTTAAATGCCACTTGCAACATAGTGTACCACCAGTACGATGAAATGTATGCAAAAGAATTATGCAAAAAAAAAAAACAACAAAGTTGCATATTTCTCTGATTGTAGACATACATACTGGTATTGTAAGTGCAACACAACGTGCAACTCAATTTGAGAGATTTAATTAAAATCAATTTCAATCCTTTCAACTCAGCAATGCAGCAACATACACAGCACAAACGCATACATGCATAAGCGCACGCACACTACACACTATTGGACGGCAATTGATGATGTCCGATGCTGCTGCTATTGTTGTTGCAGTTTCTACATAACTGATTTGATGTGAGCATTGAAAGGAAGAGGATGAAACTATAGAAAAAAAAATGTGTAAGAAAAATAAAGAATGAGAGTAAAAGTACAAAAAGAAAGAAATAATCAAGAGAAGCTGCAATGAATTCATTGTTATTACATCGACTATTGTTGTTGTTGTTGTTGCTGCACTTACAATTATTCCACTGGCCGTTGAAAAGTTACTGAGACTAAGTGAGAGCCACAGCGAACAAATGGATAAGTGACGGATCGGCGTAGTGGATGCACGCAAGGCTTCCTTGGGTTCCATATTTTCATATGTGCTTATGCATATACGACAAGATTGAACCGTGTCGAGATTAGATTAGCTTCGAAGATTTGAGAGTCGTCTGACCAAAATGACACAAAACCGTACTGCACTCAATGAATGCCAAGAAACACTGATAGACAACATAATCATTGGAGTAATTGTGGAAAACTAGAATGTGACCATCAGAGAAATATTGTAAAGAGCTCTGAAATCATCATCGTTATTTCCCGTATCTGCCACTGGAGCATAGAGTCTCATTTCTGAATCTCTGAATTGCAATGAGACAAACGTTCAGCAACAATGTTGCGGCAACATTTTGTTGTCGAGTATTCTACGAAGAACCACAGCCTTGGGTTTACACTGAAAATTTTAACCATTTGAAGGGCATCATCGACAAGAAGTGGCATAAATTGAGCAATATATCAAGCGCTGTGTTTCATTTAGATCAAGATTTCATTGATTGTTCATCAGAGACTGTGGGTATTGAGTTGGGATGTATTCGTAATAAACATAGTAGTACTAGAGAAGCTCGATCAATGAGCCCTTCGGGGCTTTAAGTGCCAGATATTTATTTTTTTTAGCAGGTAGCATACTCAGTTAGTAATACAGGGTGATTTTTTGGCAACTTTCTTTTTGACAACACGGTTTTTGGCAGCTCAGCTTTCGTGTTCGTGTGACATGTTACTGTCAAATATGTTGAGTTTGGTCTAGAATTTAACCATGAATCGACGAACGAACAGCGCTTGCAGATTGTTGAATTTTATTATCAAAATTCATGCTCGGTTCATTCTTTCATTCATTTCAAATGGTCACCCAAATTGACCATACATTTTGGGTGACCATTTGAGGCGGCTATTCGGAATCTTGTGACTAAATTTCGCTCCAAATTTACATCATTGGACATTAAACCACCAACACGCATACGAAGAGTTCGGATAGGAGGAAAATATCGTAGCTGTATCCGCCAGTGTTTTTGATGACAGTGAATTATTGATTCGGCTCCGTTCGCAGTAATTGGGCGTCTGGAAAATTTTGAGAAAGAATTTGGGTGTAAAACCTTTTAAACAACAGCTGGTGCACGAATTGAAGCCACACGACCTACCACAAGGTCTAACTTTTGGTGAACAGGCGCTTGCAAAATTGGATGAAGATCCAGTTTTTTTTATCGGAAAATTGTGTTCGGCGACGAAACTCATTTTGAATGGATACGTGAAGAGCAGCCAGACAGCAGCATTACATTGCACTGCCAATGCATCCCGAAAAATTCACTGTTTGGTAGAGATTATGGGCCGATGGCATCATTGGACTGTACTTTTTCAAAGACGACGTAGGCAGGAACGTTGCTGTGAATGGCGAGCATTACCGTGCGAAGATTATAAATTTTTTTTTTGTGGCTGACGTGTGGTTTCAAAAAAAAAAGAAGGTGCCACAAACCACACAGCACACGAAACATAGGCCCGATTGAGAGCCGAGTTCGGTGAACATTTTATTTCACGTTTGGGACCGATCAATTGGTCGCCTAGATCGTGCGATTTAACGTCTTTAGACTATTTTTTGTGGGACTATGTTAAGGCTCATGTCTATGGCGAGAAGCCCGCAACGTTTGAGGCACTTGAAGCCAATATTGAAGAATTTCTTCGTGAGATACCGGCCGATATGTTGGAGAGAGTATGCCAAAATTGGACTCTGGGTATGAACCATTTGACTCAAAGATTTCATATATATCTCTAAATTTTATGTATTTTTTTTTGTAAATCAAATCCGAAGGCTCTTAAAAAATCACCCTGTATTTAATAGCTAAGGTAGTCGTGGTAAGTGGATTATATTTGATACTGAATTTTATTTTACGCTTTTTTTTTTATTTCTTTATTGGTATTTTCTCTTATTTGGTGGCTTTTGGTATTTTTCTTAATTTTTTCATTTTCTTCTAGAACAAAAAAAAAAAAAAAAAAAAAAAAAACTAACTAACTTACTATTCAAATAATTTTCACTGAATTTGCTGTCGTTGTTGGTGCTATTGAGGTTGATGATTTTGATTAAGATTTTAGTTTTCTTTCGAATGGAGAAAAACGTGTTTGGAAAATTGAACATATCAGTCAGTTGGCATTGAGAAAGATTGCTTTTTAGAGAAAATATCATCAAGCAAATTGAAAATAAATAAAAAAATTTTTCAGAATTTAATAAAGTTTAGAATTTCTTCCATTGCAGACATTCCTCTGCATACGACCACTGTTTGTTCAAATGGATATAAATTTGCAAAATAACGCAAACTCGCACTCGGCAATTTGATTTTAACAAATTAATATTTTTCTAACAAAATCGATGTTGAGCTAGTAAATCGAGGAGTGAAACCGGCAGACTATGTAAAGAGAATATCAACGCCCTAAACACGTTGGCCTCACAGACGATGACATTTCAGCTTTTATGAGAACATCTCTCAATATGAAATGAAACTGATCGACTTCGCCTTCGGCGTTGAATATAATAATTATATGTATTGACATTGTCAGATATAGGGATCTCACCTCAGAGATGAGCTCCAAAGCAGCCATATGCTGCAATTTCAACCAAAATCGATTTA
Source organism: Megamerina dolium (assembly GCA_963854835.1). NCBI lineage: Eukaryota > Metazoa > Arthropoda > Insecta > Diptera > Megamerinidae > Megamerina > Megamerina dolium. Next base: position 3,842,810 of record OY978529.1, read on the forward strand.
GGTCGATTCGTCAGCTGGCGCCAGTTAGAAATTCCAAGCACCGTCCAGTTCTCCAGTACTTGGACTCTCCACCGGAAGTCAGGTCTGCTTCTTTTGCGCCATCCAACAACGGGTTCCTAATATAACACCTTCTTAGTCCGAGCGTGTTCTTCCATTCGACATGACCTAGACAGCGAAGCCGTTGAATTTTGATGGACTATGTCGGTGTCGGCATAGATATCATGGTTGTAGTCTATTCGATACTCGCCGCCAACGCAAAGGTCTTGCGGAGTACTCTTCTCTCAAAAATTCCAAGCATTCTCCCATCGGCGTTGGAAAGTGTCCATAAGTAAGGACTGCCGTAAAGTGAAGTTTGTAAAGTGCAGTTTTCAATCTTCGAGAGAGGTTAGATTTCTCCATTGCTTAGTTAACCCAAAATAGTAGGTGTTGGTAGAAGTGACCCTTTGCAATATCTCCAGTCTAACGTCATTACTGGTGTTAATGCTGGTTTCAAGATAAACAAACTCCTTCACTACACCAAAAGCATAGTTATTAACAATAAAGTGCTCTCCAAGATATCAAGACCATGATAATTTTGTTGAAGTTAGTGTCATTTTATCGTAAATCCATAATAAGATTGAAGAAGTCGAACGATAATAATTCACTTTGCCTTAAAACCCGTTCCGTATTAAACGGCACGAAGAGGTCCTTCCCAATTTTTACTACACAACGGGAGTTATACAGTGTCAGTCTGCGAACTCAGACATTGTCGTGTAGAAGTAACAGAATCTCTTAACGGCTTGTCGAAAGCGGCTTTATTATCAATAAGTAGATGATGTGTGTGTATCTGTTTTTCTTGAATCTCTTTTTCCAGGATTCTCCACGATCTGGTCGATGGTAGATTTTCCAGATCTGAAGCCACAGTAATAAAGTCAAATCAAGTTATTGAGCATAGCCTTCAATTTTTCACAGTGTACACAGGATATGACTTTGTATGCGATGCAAAGAAGATTTATACCACGGTAGTGGGCGCAAGTTCTGAGGTCTTCTTTCGTATGTATTGGTCAGATTCTGTTTATGAACTGCTGCATGAATATGAGCAGCTCATCGCCTATGGTCTTAAAAAACTCAGTAGGCAGGCCATCAGCACCTGCAGCTTTGTTGTATTTCAGTATAGAACTGGCTTTGCTGGCCTCGTCATGCTCAGGTGGTGGAACATCTACAGCAAAATACGTAATTGGGGTGTTCGGAAAATCTCCTCCACTTGCAGAATTGTTCGAATCGTTGCCTTTTAATAACTTCGAGAAGTGTACCCTCCATAAACTCAGTACCCCCTGGATATCCATAACCAGATTCCCATTTTTGTCATGACAGGAATCGTTCGGATGCTTCATCTTTTCAAAGGCGGATGTGTCCTTGGTGCTGCAGTAGGCGCCTAGCTAAAGCATTTGGATGCTTTTCAAGCTTTGCTAAATACGTTTCAGCAAGTCGGGAAACTTCTTCAGTTACATACGGGATATGTAAATCTCTGTGGATATTAGCATTTTTGACGAACCAAGGAGCTCTTCCACGTTTGAGGGTGAAGCGGTACCCTAGAGTTGGATACCGTAGGTCCGTAGGGGCTTAATAATGGCTTTGTAGAGAAGAACCTTATTATGCAGTTTAAGGTTGGAGTCCCTGTTCAAAAGCCAGCCTAGCTCCCTTGTTTTTATTTTTATATGGGCAACTTTTGCACTTACGAGTATATGCTTTGCCCAAGTGAGCCTGCGATCCAAATGCCCTCCTAGATATTTTAGTTTCTAAGGCCTGAGTTGAATACCGTAGGTCCATATGGGCTTGATAATGGCTTTGTAGAGAACAAGCTTATAGTCCAGTTTGAGTTTGGAGGGCCTGTTTAAAAGCCAGTGTAGCTCGCTTGTATTTATTTAAATATGGGTAACGTTTGCACTTATATGCTTGGCCTAAGTAAGCCTGCGATCCAGATGCATTCCTAGATATTTAGTTTCTAAGGCCTGAGGAATCGGCTTAGAGTTAATTTGCACAGGGTGGCAAAAATTCCTACAGCCATTCCTGAAGCCTGTTAATATGTATTTGGAGAAGTTTTGACGCCTTGTTCGGTTCTGTATGAGCGCATATTATAGCTGTATCGTCGGCGAAAGTATAGGTGATAGTCTTGACGTCGGTTGGCATATCTGCGGTGAATTACGTATAGAGCAAGGTGCCTAATACGTTGCTTTGCTGAACTCCAGCTTGAATAGGGTATTCATCTAAGATGAAGCTTTTCTGTTTCACCACAAAGCGTCGTGACCTTAGAGGTAGCTTTCGAGCAATGTGCTTCTTTTCGAACGTTTCTGCTATAGTATTTACAATGCGATGAACTTGTTCGATAGTGCTGTGCTTTTCTCTAAAATCAAACTGATGGTTTATTATCAAATTATCAAAGATTTTTGAAAAAAATTGATGATAGGGTAATTGGTCTTTAAGAAGATACGTTTGTTGGATCCTTTCAAGCTTTGGGAATCATGCTAATTTGGGAAATTTTTCATGAGTAAGGAAATAATCCAGTGCGTATTATAAAAGATAAAATAAATATATGGCACTTAAAGCCCCAAAGGGCTCATTGGCCGAGCTTCTCTTCCATTACTGTTGTGCGTCTAAAATTTTGGACAATATTAGAAGGGACCTACTTATTTTAGCCGGTTCCGAACGGCAGAACACTTGTGACATCACTTTTTCTGAGCTTTGTCACAGAGTTCTTTTAGAAGCTTTTTCATGGCAAATTGTTACTGTCGGAAGAATTGCCAATTGCTTGCCGACAGGTGGGTACGGTTCGAAAGAAAAATTTTATCGATATTAAATTTGTTATGCATCAGCCGGGGATTGAACCACGACCTACAGAGCAGAAGGCGAACACACTAACCACTGAGCTACGGCGTATTATAGCAATTAATATATGCAAGAGATGCATTATGGCTCTTGCTGGGAGCTCTTTTATAATTTGGCCTGTAATCAGATCGCGCATTGGAGATTTATTTTGGAATTGAGTGTTTTGATAGCGTATATTAGCTCCTTTTTGGCAATCGTGATGCCTTTGACGCTAGAAGTAGCACCAACTGGTGGTAGTGCAAAGTCGAAACTAGCAGAATTAGGGGTGAAAACTTGCTTAAAATGATTTGCAAATGCTATTGCCTTTTCTGCATCCCTTCTTGCTCAGTCGCCGTTGGGGAGGCACTCCATTGGGTGACTCCATTGGAATGGGATTTTTCGAGTTTTTAGCCATTCGCCATAGAGAATATAGCTTGAGGCTTCCGTAGGACAGAAGGCCTCTACAAACTCGTGAAACTCGGAGGTCTCCTTTTCTTCCTAGTTTCTTCTTCTTTTTCTCTAAAACCAAACTGATGGTTGGGTATGACGTTATTGAGTTTGACCAAATCTTTAATACGTTTTATTATCAGATTTTCAAAGAGTTTCGAAAAGATTGAAAGCAGTCTAATTGGTCGGTATGAAGAGACGTTTCTTGGATGCTTGCCAGCAATATGAAATTGAATTTTATTTGTTAAAGCATTAAAATATATTATTCGAAATTCATCAAATATATGCTGATGATTGTTGATTTTCGCTTCTCTTCATCACACGTCACTGTGAGAATTTGTGCATACCAATAAGACAAGTACGAGAATGTGTATGTGATTAGCAGTAAAAGTTAATGGGATCTCAATGTATGTAACGTAATATTGTTGTTTTGATAAAGCAAAAGTTTATATATTGCATTTAGCAAAATACAAATCAATTGAGGCGCAAATCGTCAATATACTCTCTATGCGTATGTAGACTCACTGGTATAAGGAAATAAGAAAGCGAAAAAAAGAATGATTACTACACATTTTGCAGTCATAATAATAAAATTTTATGTTCATTCATTTCGTTATACATTTTTCGTTATTCAACAATTCATTTTGATGATATTTTCAATGTAAAATGCCACGTTTTCTTTCTACCATCTACCATCAGCATCATCATCATCATCATCAATCCATCCATTTAGCCATTCAACATGGCTGGCAACATTCAATCAGTTGGTAAATATTGTGAACATACTGACATGTAATATGAGGTAAATACATATAGAAAAGGTATTGTTATGAGCTCTTAAGACTGTGTTCCTACCATAGGGCACACACCATTCGTTCGTTATTGCGTTCAGTGGTGCCCATTCACCACCTTCGTTTAGTCATTTGCTGATATTAATAAAGGAAATAAAACAAAATGAAAAACTTAAAAAAGCAAAAAAGCAAAAAAAAAATATACATTTTTCCCAAAGCAAACAATCACACACACACACACACACACACATTTTTATATTAACATACGTTTTGGTGCATTTTCATCAGTTAGAAGCAAAGCTATTGTTGCTTTTTAGCCATTTTCAACCAAAACACACACACACACACACACACTTATACAATTTAGTCTAATGAAATTGTGAAATGTGTTTGGAATTTTGATTTTCTCCATTCAGCCAAGTCAGTCAGTCAGTCAGTCAGCAGCCATCATCTCAATCATCAAAGGAATATATGAGTAGATAGGTACGTAGGTAGTTAGGGGGTTAATGATGCTTTATTCAACATAATCATCCCCCAACATATGGGATACGTCATGTCTTTTGCTTGCAAATCAATTTAATGTCAGTCATTTTGTTGCCTGACTGCCTGCCTTGTGACTGCTTATATGTATGCACACACACACACACACACACACACACTATGATGGTAGCAAGAATGAAACAAAATAAAAATCATTTTCTTCACGAGTACTAGTATTTTTCATAAAAAAAAAAAATTCTACAGAGTTTGTTTGCTACACGATTGTTACATATAAAATGGTTGCTCGATATGTATTGCGACAAATCGCATTTCTTAAGCATTTCATTCGAGAAATCCGGTAACCGGTAGTGGTTTCTTGAGTGATCATTATCGAATTTGGATGGACTTAAGAAGCTGCTTTGTCTCACTTGTGTTGGCGTCACGGGGGCAATGAAAACTTGTCCCACTTCTTCACATCCCTCCGACTTCCTATCCAAATTGAAAAAGAAGCCTTCCTCTCAACCTTAGAGCTGCAAAGTATCCCCAAATACAAAAGTGGAGATCTAACCGGGCGCTTAAAAGTTTTAGAAAACTTTGCCAATAGCACCATTTTGTTTAACGAGAACACACTGGCCTCAAAAATATTCTACTTCCGGCACTTCGAAATCGTTATAAGCAAAAGAGAAGCATGTAGGGAAGATTCAATCATCTTTAAGCAAGACTTACAAGTCTGGTACACGGACGGCTCGAAACTGGAATATGATGGAACCGTGGAGGGTATTAATGGCACCAAATTTAGACGATCAGTCCCAAGGGGTCTTTACCCAACAATTTTCCAAGCGGAACTTCATGTGTCTTTGAAGAAAAATGCAAGGATCCCACATTTATATATTATCAGATAGCCAAGCAGCTTTAAAAGCTCTTCAATCTTTCACAATCACCTCTAAATTAGTGGATGAATGTCTCAGCCTTCTAAATGAGCGAGGAAATCTAAATACTGTAGTGTTAAGGTGGATACCTGGCCATGAAGAACACAAGGGGAATGAAATAGCTGATAAACTAGGCCAAATGGGAGCTGAAAAGCCCCTGATCGACACTGAACACTTCTGTGGTTTGGTTGGATGTCACACCAAGGAGGTTATCAGGAAATGGGAGGAAAAGAAATTTGCAGAACACTGGCTCGGTAGTACAGGGCAACGTCAAGCAAAACAGTTCTTAATTCCAAATAAAGGGATATCTAAAAAGATACTCACATTTGGTAGAGCTGACCTACGTATTATTTGTGGTTATTTTACAGGCCACTGTAGCCTCACTTGAATACCCCTTAAAGAAGTTAGATCTATCTGACACTGATGTCTGCAAATTCTGCAACTTAGACAACGAAAGGTCGGAGCACATTCTCTGTGAATGTCAAGCTCGTGGCAGACAAAGACTAAACCACTTTGGTGATGGTATGGTGATGCCTCCATATAAATTGTGGAATTAATGAACCCAACAAAGTGCTGAAATTTATTGAAAGCCTGAAAATTTAGGGTTACCCAAAGACTGCACAATAGATCAAGTCTGGTCGCAGTGCATAAGGGTCTGTTAATAATAATAATAATACTTTCAATTCAGCAAATTACAACCACTAATGGCTCTGTAAGGCATTGCATCATCAGCACACATCGAAATTAATCAATCGATGCATTTTTATAGAGATGATTAATGTCGGAAATTTTTATATATAACTTCATTACCAAATATAATCATAAATATCAAGTTTCTATCCTCTAACTTTGTGTTTCCACACGCAAATTTATGAGAAAATATACACGGAAATATATTTTTATATGGGAAGTAGGCGTGGTTTTCATTTGATTCCATTCATTTTTTCAGTTGTCAATTTGTTTGTAAATTTAGTTAAATATATCATGTTTCAGCACGATACGTTCATATTTGTTTGTGACAGATGTGAAAATATCAATTCGAAAATCTACTTTTGTATGGAAGGTATACTTAGTTTTTATCCGATTACAATAATATTTAGATCTGATCATACACTACTAAAAATAGTTAGATTTGTCAAGTTTCAGCTTGAGAACTCAATTTTTAGTATGCAAAGTGTGAAAAAATACTTTTTAAAGTATACTTTTGTATGGGAGGTGGTCGTTTTTTTCATCCGATTAAGTCAATTTTTGAAGTTTCCCATTCAACAATAAATAGAATCACATGAGCTAAGTTTGAACTAAATCGATTTATATTTTCGTATGAAAAGTGTGAAAATATAAATTCGAAAACCTACTTTTGTATGGGAGCTAAACTTAGTTTTCATCGAATTACATCCATTTTTAAGGCTGATCATACAGTACTAAAAATAATTATGTTTGTCAAGTTTCAGCTTGATAACTAAATTTTTTTGTGCGTAAAGTGTGCAAAAATACTTTTTAAAGTATACTTTTGTATGGGAGGTGGTCGTTTTTTTCATCCGATTATGTCAATTTTTGAAGTTTCCCATTCAACAATAAAGAGAATCACATGAGCTAAGTTTGAACTAAATCGATTTATATTTTCGTATGAAAAGTGTGAAAATATAAATTCGAAAACCTACTTTTGTATGGGAGCTAAACTTAGTTTTCATCGAATTACATCCATTTTTAAGGCTGATCATACAGTACTAAAAATAATTATGTTTGTCAAGTTTCAGCTTGATAACTGAATTTTTTTGTGCGTAAAGTGTGCAAAAATACTTTTTAAAGTATACTTTTGTATGGGAGGTGATCGTTGTTTTCATCCGATTATGCCAATTTTTGAGCTTTCCCATACATCAATAAAGGAAATCATATGCTCCAATTTTGAACTGTATCGATTTACCTTTTCGTGCAAAAAGTGTGAAAATATAAATTCGAAAACCTACTTTTGTATGGGAGCTAAACTTAGTTTTCATCCGATTACGTCCATTTTTAAACTATCATATATATTCATAAATATAATCATACTTACTAAGTTTCAATAGGATAGCTTAAAATTTCGTGCAAAAAGTGTGAAAACATTAATTCGAAAACCTACTTTTGTATGGGAGGTAGGCGTGATTTGTATGAGATTCCTACAATTTTCATGCTTGTCTATGCCTTAGCAAATTTTATTACAAATACCGAGTTTTCAACTCTCTAACTCTGTGTTTTCGTGCACAAAACGTCGAAAAATGAACTTTAAAACATATTTTTGTATGGGAGGTAGTCTTAATTTTTATCCGATTCGGCTAATTTTCGAACTTTACCATAGATATGTAAACAAAATCGTATGTGTGGAGTTTAAACGTGATCGATTTATATTTTCATCCAAAAAGTGTGAAAACGCACACTCTTCAACCTATTTTTGTATGAAAAGTATGCGTAGTTTTTGGTCGAATTCGGCTATTCGCTACGATTATCATGTTGCAATACATATCAACTAATCTACATATAACTTATGTGGAACGTGTACGAATTGTATGATATTTCTTGAACTGACTAGCTAAATGACTTTGGAATAGATGGGGATATTGTATGTACAATATTGTATATTTCTACCTACTATTCAAAGCAGGCATCTTACAATCCATCCATCCATACATTCATCCATCCATTCATTGAGGGAATTGGCTGGTTGGCTGACTGGTTGGCTGGTGTATGTATGTATTGCCAATGCTGCATCAAAATGTGCCACGAATATAACAATACATTTTCAAACACAAACACATAAACACACACGTACACATCGAAGACATTTGAATGTAAATTCGTTGGCGTTGCAACACAATGAGTCCTTCTTTTCATATAAATTCGTATAAATTAAGGTGCTGGTGGTGGTGGTGGTGATGGAGCTACTTTGGTTGTGCTTTCAAAGAGCTACAAACTACAAACTCTCTCTCAAAAAAAAAAAACAAAAAAAAAAAACAGAAACAACAAAATAAGATGAAATGTTTTTTGTGAAATAAAATAATATTATATTAAAATGCTTGAACGCAGAAAAAACGCATTACTATAAAATTTTATGTTATTACCCTGTATGTATGTAGTACATAAGAGCATACGAGAGCTCATAGTCGTATATTCGTAACATGAGCATAGCAAAATATGCATATATTTTATATGCATATACCAGTGGAATGGGTTGAGTTGCGATGCGTGCCTGAGAGACAGAGAGAGAGAGAGAGAGAGAGTATGTGATGGAAAATATGGAAAATAAAGTCAAGTTAAGCAAAAAAAAAACAAAAAAAACAAAAAAATGGCAAATGAATTTTGTTATTCTTTGCTTCATTCTTGAACTTTTCATTTTTTTAAACCTTTGCGCTCATACAATACTCAACTCTTTCTCTCTCTTTCTCAAATACACACTATATTTACTTAATATGATGAGAATTTCTTATCATTTCATGTCATTTTCGTATTTCAAATTTCCAAACTTTGAGTTTGAATCAATGTAATTTTGGAAAATTGAATCTGCTCGAAAGATCTTCACCTTACTATCGATAATAAGGTCATTCGGTTCATTGGTCATCTTGGTGTTGGTCAACCCTCTGCGAAACATCCGAGTGCTTCATGTATTATTATTATTATTAGAGAGTTTAGAAAAACTCTATAATATAATTAGAATAACTCTGGATTACAATTACAATGGATTACACAAATTTGGTGCTCCAAGCCGTGGAGGCTTGCTTCATGTTCGATGGATATGTAAAGAAGCAGAACCATCGTGTCTGAAAAGTTTGCTTGATGTAATGTGGGTATTCATATTCCATGCCAACCGAATTTATTTATGAATTTCAGGAGGTTTGCCTATCTTCAAAGTAAATACAAGGGCGGTCCCAGAACTACCCGACCTAACAAAGAAACATTTTTGGGGCAAATTTTTCTTTATTTCTCAACATAATCTCCTTTTAGCTCTATACACTTTTCCCAGCGATATTCTATAGCTTCGATACTCTGTTTATATTATAAACTGTCTACATAGCTCATTAAAATAGCCATCTACTGCAGAGACTCCACTTCTTCATTGTTTGCAAATCTTCTACCACCAAGCGATTTTTTTTACAAATTTTGAAATAGAAATATTCTGAAGCAATTCGAGCTTTAAAGTAGTAGTCCGGTGTGACGGGTTCAAAAATCGATTATTTTTTTTTTACATTTTTTGGAAGAAAAACATCTTAAAAATATACACTAAAAATTTCAGACCGAAATTTTGAATATTTTTAAAGTTCTAGCTAAAATCCGAGAGTGCGCCGTAGTGTGTATGAATCTGTTGTCAAAACTTTAAAAGCGCGTTACCCAAAACCTTGTTTTCGAAATTTCGTGGTAGCACTGACTCAAAACTATTCAACCGATTTGGCTAAAAATTTTACCCGTTATTCTAGACACACATATCTAAACTATTTTATATAAACAATTTATCAAAAAAAAAAAAATTAGATTTTCCAAGTCCGCCATTTTGTTTTTTTTTTTTTTGTGTATATTGTAGGGTAGTACATTAAAAATCTTTTTGAATTTTTTTGTTTCAGATGACTTCGGAAGGCTGTGTGTTTCCCCGAACCAACGCATTTTTTTTTTTTTGAGGACTCCACTCTGACGTCAAAAATTAAAAACAAATTAACGTAAAATTAACTAAAAAAAAAATTGTTTTTCTATACTTGAAAACACCAATAAAAACATGTAAAAATGTTAAAACGATCACATTTTATTTTCTTGTAAAAAAAAAATTCATGAAAAAATGTCGAAATTTCGGTCGTTACACCGAACACTTTCTTTTTCGCCAAAATGCGCCAAATTTTATAACTTAAACGCCGCCGTTGATTGTTTTTCTTTTTTGAAGATAATCAACGAAAATTATCGCACTTGCATCCCAAAACACAGACGCCATAACCTAGCCTGCAGATGGAAAGATCTTCGCCTTCTTTGGACGCGATTCTCCCCTTTCAGTTCACTGTTTTGAGTGCTCCTTTGTCTCAGGTGTAAAGTGGTGGACCCATGCCTCATCGATGGTTACGAACCGACGCAAAAACTGCGAAACATCGCCAAACACTCTATAGAAACATGACGTTCACGACGTTGGTTTTTGTTCTATTGTGAGCAAACACGGCACCAATCTTGAACACAACTTTTTCATCTCCAAATTTTCGGTCAATATACGATGTAGATCACTGTAATTTCACCTAGCTCAAGCACCGGCTCAGTCGGCGATCATCCAATACCATTTTGTGGATTTCCTTAACCGTTTCTGGCGTGGCCACCTCAATGGATCGACCACTATGGTGTTCGTATTGGCAGCTCGTACAACCTCGTTTTATCTCTGCCACCCAATATTTTATGGTAGTAAACGATGGAGCAGACTCCCCCAAAGTAAAATCTAGTTCGGCTTTAATATTCGTTAGACAGAGACCTTTCAAATGAAAGTATTGAATTACATAACGGTTTTTCCTTGTTTACAAAGTCACTGAGATCGTTAACTTTCGATGGCTCGACAAAAATTACTAAACAACATGGCGCCTTGAAACTTAAGGGGTTATATACCTTTTTCTCCAGCGAAATACAGGGTTTTTATTAATTTTTTTTAAGCATGTTACCATTGTTTTATTCAAATACAATACAAATTTTATTAATGTACGTGTCCTTAAGTAAATTCATATAAAATTTCGAGTGAAAATTTTAATAATTGTGGAAATTATAGTCCTTGCCGCAGAACTCCTTTTTTCAGTAGTGGCTAACGGTGAGCATGAAAACAAGGGAACGGCTCAACTGAAAAAAAAAAGAAAAATTACGTTAGTATATAGTGTTACCTAGTTCGTGAACGTGAAGGATTTTACGAAAAAAAAAATTTTTTACAGTTACAGTAATATTTTTTTCAAAAAAGTCGATTTTTCGAGATCGAATAATTTAGTTTTTTGCCCAAAAAAAAAAATAGAAAACTTTTTCGAAAATAAAATTCCTTCGTTCACGAACTAGCTATTGTATATACAAACAATCCGCCAAAATTTCAAATCGATCGATGTAGTGGTTACCGAGATATCGTGCTCACCGCAATGACCTTTTCTCAAAAATGCGATTCCGAGATAATCGCGTTTAAAGTTTTAGTTGGACATTGGGTAGTTATGGATACCGCGCGCTATGAACGGCTGTATCTTAGGTTCTAGTGCCCCAATCTCTATGAAATTTTGCAGAAAAATTGTTAAAAGTATGTACATAAAAAAAAAAAATCATAAAATTTTTTCCAATTTTTTGAGCCACAAAAAGATATATAACCCCTTAAAACATACACGGTGTCCAATAAGTTTTAATAAATATGTTTTCCGTTAATTTTAAATAACAGAAAGTAGGCGTATGTTTTTATTTTGATATATATGAAATCCCGTTAGATTTCTGAGCAGCGTGTCATAGAATTCATTTCATTTCAGCTGTATTTGAGTTAAATAAAAACGATGAAGAACGTGCGCGAAGTAATTATTAATCAATTTTTGCGAGGCATAAAGCCATATGCAATTTTCAAATCATTGAAACAAGGTGGAATAAAGTGCGATTTTGTTTATAAGACCATAAAACGATTTAAGGAAACTGGGTCTACTGAAAATCGACCGAAAAGTGGCCGTCCACGCACTGCCCGGACGAAGAGCAATATCAAAATTGTAAGAGAGCAAATTCGACGAAAAAGGTGCCGCTCCGTGAGAAAAATAGCTGCCTCTTTAAAAATAAGCAAGTCATCTGCTCATTTGCTTTTAAAAAAAGATGTTGGACTTAAGCCGTACAAAAAACAAAAAATTCACGGCGTTTCCATTTCTTCAAAGGACAAGAGAGCTGAAAGAGTCAGCAGTATTCAGGCTTGGCACGGTGGCGACGAGTTCGTATTTTCTGATGAAAAACTTTTCGTGTTGCAGCAATCGCATAATGCACAGAACGACCGAGTATGGGCTGTTTCATTGGAGGATGTTCCTGAATCAGAATTATTTGTCCCCAGATATCAGAGTGCTCTCTCGATCATGGTTTGGGGCGGATTTTGCAAGAGGGGTAAATTGCCGCTTGTTTTTATTGAAAAAGGGGTCAAAGTAAATGCTGTGTACTACAAAGAGCACGTTTTGAAGTCAGTAGTCCTCCCTGCTTGCAAACACTTGTTTGGTGACGACTACTATTGTTTTCAACAAGACGGAGCGCCATCACATACTGCAAAAATTTGTCAAGACTGATGCGAAGAGAATTTGGCTGATTTTTTGAGGAAGGATGAGTGGCCACCAAGCAGCCCTGATCTTAATCCTATGGATTTCTTCGCATGGGGATATATAACAGTAAAGCTCAACGACTTTAAAATAAGAAATTTGGGGCAGCTACGTAAAACTTTACAAAAGATATGGGAGGAAATGCCCATGAATCATGTACGTGCCGCATGCGACTCTTTTGAAAAAAGATTGGGCTTAGTAAAAAAAGCAAAGGGGGGGCGTAATAAATAAAAACCTTTTATAATTTTTCAAAATGTATAAGACAACTCATTTGGATAAAATATTTCCATTCATTTCGTCAACTTGCCTTAATATAGCGAAAAACATTTTTATTAAAACTTATTGGACACCGTGTATGTTTAATAAGGTTGCCACTTTTCACCTAAGTAATTTTTTTCAAACTACTGCCGCCATCTATATGTCAGGTCGGTTAGTTCTGGGACCACCCTTCGTACAACATAACTATAATAAATCAATCTAGTAGTTTAGAAAGGCATTTAAACATTTCACACCGGTTAATTAAAATTAATTGAATCGAAAACCAACAATACAAGTCATTTGAAATGCATTCTATATGCATATATATATATGATTTTTTGCAAAATCTTGTGACAAAGAAGACAATTTCATTATTGCTAGTATAAATAATTCAACAATTGACAATCCACAGGGGACAGCTCATAGTTAATTAGAATGTATTTTAATTTGAAATCACTCTAAATAGCGTATCAATTCTAATTTGTTGTATCATTTTGTTGCTTATCTTTTATTGCTAAATACTTATGAGTTTAAATTTAATAATAAATTAATTTCTAAATAAATATGTTTGCAAGACGAAAACAAAATATGCAATTTATGCATAAAAATGTAATAAATTTTCACAATAACATAATAAAACAATAACTTTAGCACTTCATCAGCAAAAAAATTGTATACAAAAAAAAAAAAAACAAATGGAATGAGAGGGTTTGGTTCATGCATCGGTTCATGGGCACAAGGAAACAGCTCTCAAGCAGTAGTAGTAGAATATAAATAACATTCAATAATGCGCTCACATTAAGTTATTAATCAATAATTGACTGCACATACATACAAGCTGACTGTAGCTGCTGACTGGATTCATACACAGTGTGATAAATATAAATATTTATGCACATTATCAAGGACATTTCGAACAAGGAGAAGAACAAGAAGAAAACAAAAAAATATTAATTAATTAAACGATTAAGACTCGCATGTATGAGTGTAGAATACATACAGCGGGGGAAAAAATTGATAATATTTTTATGACTATAAATTATCTACAATTTATTGCTTTATTGTTTTTTTTTGTGGTTTTATTTTTACGCTCAACTTTAAGCGATTACCCAACAGTTGTTTAATCTGATTTTATTTTTATTGACGAGATAAATGTGATCTTTAGTAACACTTTAATTTTTTATGAGAAAAAAAGGCTGAGAAACTGAGCTGGCTGATCGAAGGATCGTACAAATTTTCCAAGAATACCTAAATCCACAAAGAGCAAATGCGCAAATCCCCTATCACTTGATGAAACCAATGTCAGAAGACTGTAAGCGTTCTAAAATCAAGTCTTTTGGTTTCATTAAGACACTTTATGTGTGATTAGGATGCCTAAAACCACATAGAGCAAATGCGCAAATCCCCTATAATTTTATGAAACCAATGTCAGAAGGCTGTAAGAGTCCTAAAATCAAGTCTTTTAGTTTCATTAAGACACTTTATGTGTGATTAGAATGCCTAAATCCACATAGAGCAAATGCGCAAATCCCCTATAATTTTATGAAACCAATGTCAGAAGGCTGTAAAAGTCATAAAATCCAGTCTTTGGTTTCATTAAGACACTTTATGTGTGATTAGATTGCCTAAATCCACATAGAGCAAATGCGCAAATCCCCTATCACTTGATGAAATCAATGTCAGAAGGCTGTAAGAGTCCTAAAATCAAGTCTTTTAGTTTCATTAAGACACTTTATGTGTGATTAGAATGCCTAAATCCACATAGAGCAAATGCGCAAATCCCCTATAATTTTATGAAACCAATGTCAGAAGACTGTAAGCGTTCTAAAATCAAGTCTTTTGGTTTCATTACGACAATTTATGTGTGATTAGAATGCCTAAATCCACATAGAGCAAATGCGCAAATCCCCTATAATTTTATGAAACCAATGTCAGAAGGCTGTAAAAGTCCTAAAGTCAAGTCTTTTGGTTTCATTAAGACACTTTATGTGTGATTAGGATGCCTAAAACCACATAGAGCAAATGCGCAAATCCCCTATCACTTGATGAAACCAATGTCAGAAGGCTGTAAGAGTCCTAAAATCAAGTCTTTTAGTTTCATTAAGACACTTTATGTGTGATTAGAATGCCTAAATCCACATAGATCAAATGCGCAAATCCCCTATGGCCTTATGAAACCAATATCAGAAGACTGTAAGCGTCCTAAAATCAAATATTTTTCAGTCATTAAGACACTGCGGGTAATGTCTGATTAAGACTTCGTATTATAATTCAGTAGGAGTAAGAAAGGTTTCATATCCAGTTCTTAACAAGGAATGGAATGGAAGAACATACAATTGTAAACAGCACCATAATAAATTTGCAAATTGATTCATAGCACAAAAACACATGTGCCCAGTACTGTTATGCGTGTTAAATTTTAGACAGCATTAGAAAGCACCGGTCCCGAATGGCAGAACCCTTGTGACATCACTTTCTCTGAACTCTGTGACAGAGCTCTTTTAGAAGCATTTTCATGGCAAATTGTTACTGCCACAAAAACTGCCAATTGCTTGCGGACAGGTGGGTACTGTTCGAAAGAAAATTCTGTTCGATATTAAAGTTGTTATGCATCAGCCGGGGATTGAGCCACGACCTACTTTGACTGACTTTTGACTAGTTACCTTTAAAATAGAGCAAAAAAAAAAAAAAAGAACATACCACAATATATAAATGTAATAAAGTTGCACTTAAAATTAATTGAATTTGATACGATATTATTTATGAACATATTCTCTTGTTTGTTATTTATTTTAACATCTACTCCTATGTCGTCAAATCGAATGAATTTCAAAATAACATACTTAAAATTACACCACCCGGAAACCTCTCATAGAATAGTGTGAAAATGTTGGGCTGAAAATTGACAGTTATTGATTGATTAATTGACAGCTACCTCGTGATTTGTTCGTTTAATTCGTCTATTATGACATCACCATACCGAAATGCACACCAAACCGTCAGGTCTACAGAAAATGGCTTGGCATCTCCTGGGATATTGATGTGTATTTACTTTGAAGATAGGCAAACCTCCTGAAATTCATAAATAAATTCGATTGGCATGGAATATGTTTACCCACAATTTCGTAAGCAAACTTTTCAGATACGGCAGCTCTGCTTTTTCTCATATCCATCGAACATGAAGCAAGCCTCCACGACTTGGAGCACCACCTTTGGGTGTAATTAATGAATATTGAGAAGAAAAGTTTTTTCACATTCAAATGATCGTTCGTGAATTTATTCACCTATTGCACGGTCTAGATGGTCAACATTTTTACATTTCAAGGTCACCATGGTCACCAAATGTCAGTCAGGTTAGTCCATAAGTTCGTGCAATTTTCTTAGGTGGTTTTAAAATTAATAAAAAAATAAGTTTTCAGTATTTATTAATCAATAATATATATTTGCTGCATTATGCACAATGTCTTCCCAACGTTTAGGTAAATTTTTAATTGCCTGCTCAAAAAATTGTTTGTCCTTGGAGCCAAAATATGTGGAGCCAAATACGAAAAGGTGAAAATCGCAATGTGCAATATCCGAAGAGTAAGGTGGATGCGGCATTAGCTTCCATCCGAGCTCGTTCACCTTGCCTAAGGTCTGTCTAGCGGTATGCGGTCTTGCGTTGTCGTGGTGAAATAAAACTTTGAGTCTATTGACTAAAGACGGTCGATTTTCTTCAAGCGCTTCATTCAGTTGGAATAGTTGAAGGCAATAAGAATTAGCTATGGTCGACTGGTTTAGTTCCCACTATATCCCACCAACAGGAGGCCATCTCTGGGGATTGGTTCTGGTTTTTCATCTTTATCTAATCACTGGCGTTTGCGAACAGGATTTACGTAAAGGACCCATTGTTTGTCTCCAGCTTTGGAACCCTGCCCAAATGAACCAGGTGCCTGTAAACTGTTCCATGTGATGAATTTAACTTTCCAGTCATCATATCGCCAACAAAAGTATGGCGCTAAATGGGTATTTTTCACATTTTGCATCCGAAAATACAAAGCTATCGAAGCAAAATTGTTGTTTATGTGAAATTGCATTTATCAGTTAGTTGATATGCTACAAAATGCGCGTAATCTAATTCAAATCAAGTTTACCTCTCATAAAAAAGTATATTGATGATTGTTTAAATTCTCATTTTTTGCCCGAAAATATAAAGTTATCAAATTGAAATTCAGCAAACGTAATTATAATTACTACATAATTGAATTTTTTGAAAATAGGCTGAATCGGACACTGAATCTCAAATAGTTTCCATACAAACTTTGTTTCGGTATATAGCTTTTCACGCTTTACGCATGTAAATATAAAATTGTGGAGCTAAATTTTGCTATATACATTTAAATTTGCTAATAAACACGCTGGTTTGATAATGAACTGAATTCGATAAAAACAACGCCTATCTCCCATACAAAAGTATGCTGTTGAATGTGCAATTTCACAGTTTGCGAATGAAAATATGACGATATCAATCTAAAACTCGGTATAAACAATTATTTTTGCTGAGGAATGAAGAAATTTAAAAAATGAACTGAATTCGATAAAAACAACGCCTATCTCCCATACAAAAGTATGCTGTTGAATGTGCAATTTCACAGTTTGCGAATGAAAATATGACGATATCAATCTAAAACTCGGTATAAACAATTATTTTTGCCAAAGAATTAACAAATTCAAAAATGGACTGAATTCGATAAAAACAACGCCTACCTCCCATACAAAAGTATGCTTTTGAATGTGCAATTTCACAGTTTGCGAATGAAAATATGAAGATATCAATCTAATATTCGGTATAAACAATTATTTTTGCTAAAGAATGGACAAATTCAAAAATGGACTGAATTCGATAAAAACAACGCCTATCTCCCATACAAAAGTATGCTGTTGAATGTGCAATTTCACAGTTTGCGAATGAAAATATCAAGATATCAATCTAAAATTCGGTATAAACAATTATTTTTGCCAAAGAATTAACAAATTCAAAAATGGACTGAATTCGATAAAAACAACGCCTACCTCCCATACAAAAGTATGCTGTTGAATGTGCAATTTCACAGATTTTGATTAACTTGAAGTAGCCACTCTAGTTAAAATGATCCTACCTATGAAGAAAAATTCATGTAGATTTTGGAGAATCTGACAACTTTAAGGATTCCAAAAATTTCATTCACATTGAAGAAAAAAAGTGACTAAATGCAAAAGGAAGAGATATCAAAAAAAGCCAACATTTAATTAAACTGACACTTTCAAGAGCTATCACACAGCGTGTATGTTACAATAAAAAAGAAAACAATAAAACATTGTAGGAAGAGAAAAAAATTTAAATTAAATTTTAATAATGTTAAGAATAAATTCCTTTGCGTTTAATGCGCTCATCATCTGCAAATGTCAACAAGCGTAACAAGCAGCAGCGTAAGTACAAAGCTTAAAGTAAAAGTAAATCAGAAATATGTATTTTACATACAAATATACATGTAATGTACAAATATGAGGATATAAGTAGCTACTATACTTACTTATCCTTATGCCCTTCGACGTAGGTGGTTACATAGTGATGGTAATGGGTGTAGTTCAATGGCATGATTTTCTGCACGTATAAAATTATATATAATTTTCAATATGTGTGAAAGATACAAATTGATTTTTAATCCACAAGAGATATATGTACTCTTCAGAGAAAAACAAATTTTGATAATTTAAAAAATATTTGCGACTTTTTGTTCAAATGAAATAAATTATTTTTATTAATAAGAAATATACAAAAAAAAAAAAATAATAATAAAAATAAAAAATCGAGAGATTAATCAGATTTCCGAAAAATACGAAAATGACAAATATTTTGATAAAATATGAAAAGAGATTAAACAAAACAACAAATAAAATATTATGATTAAGATGCATACTTTCTACTACCAATACAATCAACACCATTCTGATGATAATGATGATAATGATGATGATGATTATGATACATCTCGCGCTGGTCAATTTATTATTTTTTGTTGCCAATTATTTTTTGCAATTTTATTTTATTGTACACGTGCATTGACAGTGACATATGTCAAGTGCTTTAAATGCCATTAGCGCATCGCTCGCAAATATAATTACCAATAATAATATCTGTAGCAGTTTCAACAAACATATGAATCAAACAAACCAAAAACGGTCAACATTTGCATTTTTTGTTTTTTTTTTTCAATTTTATTAAGTATTGGTTTCTTTCTTTCACAAAATCTGACAATGAATCAAATGTAACAAATTAAGTTTCATTAACAAATCAGATAAAGAAAAAAAAACAAAAATCAAAGCAGATAATGCATTTCATCAATTTACACTGTGGAGCAAAAGTTAAACCGATATTGCGGTTGAAATACAAATAAGCGCCACTCATTAGAAATTCCTTGGTGAAACGACTTGAATGACAATTATGAGGAATAAGACTCCATGACATTGTCAAAAACAGTAGTCTTGATTTAGTTTGAGGAAAAAGATGGGAACTGTAAATTTGAAAAAAAAAAAAAAGATTATGAAACTCACAGATGAAAATATTATATCAGCTCAGTCCATTAGTTCGCGCGTTATTTTTGCCAAATTCCGTAGTGGTGATTGTGATGTTGAGGATGCCCCACGCTCATCACGGTCGTCTTGAGGTCTCTAAATGCGACGCCTTGCTGGAACTCGTGGAAGCTCAGTCAAGTTTGACAGTCGATATGATGGCTGGAAGGTTGAATTCATCACATGAAACAGTTTACAGGCACCTGGTTGAATTGAGCAAGGTTCGAAAGCTGGGAAAATGGGTTCCGCATAAGCCCATCAGTGGAAAGACAAAGTTCAAAAGAACCTATCAGCTCTTACTCTTGCAACGATCGCTAGAAATCGAAAAACATAGACGACTGTTAAAATCGATTGCATTTTGTAACAATCGATAACTATTCTGTTGTTATGATAACACTCTTAACTTTAACAGCTTCGAGAAACAACGTTTGAGAAAACGAAATGTATGTCCAAATCCAGCATGAGCTCGAACCTGAGACTTTTGATATAGAGGTCCAATCCACCTTATAATGCACCTTCAATGTATATTATTCTGACAAGCATTTCATTAATTCCTCAACGAGTTGGAGTTATAAGATGGTCGGTTTGCAGACTCCAACAGATTATTCTAAATAGCGCAATATTTTATAGAATCAGTGGAAGGTAATTGGTGAAAAATAGACATTCTTGTCAGTACACATCTCTATCTCCTCCCATTCGCGTGATTCCAACTTCCTCTTCTTGCTCCTGTACCGCTCTTTAGCAGCTCGCGTTGCGCCTGCTCGCAGGGTTTCTCTGTAGGTGGCGTCTTTATCTGTGGTAGCGTGGTGACACTCCTGATCATACCACTCATTCCTCAGAGGCCGGTAGTAACCGATTACCTCCTGGGCAGCAGTAGTCATGGATTGTGGATATATGTGTCCACAGTGCGCATGTATCATCAAGTGTTGGAATGTTCTGCATAAGCAGATCCAATAGTCGAGTAGCAAATGCATCTGCTGTCTCTGATGATCGCAGCTTACTGATGTCGAGCTTTCTCTGTGTGGGACTTCTCTTGTTATTTGCGACACGTAAACGTGTGCGCATCTTAGCTGCAACAAGGTAGTGATCCAAGTTGATGTTGGCTCCATGGATCGATTGCACGTCCATCACACTGGAAGCATTCCTTCCGTCAATCAGCACATTATCAATTTGATTTCTTGTACGTTGATCTGGAGACAGTCATGTCTCTTTGTGGATGTCGAGATGCTGGAATCTGGTACCACCAATTACCATGTTTCGTACTGCGGCTAAGTCGATCAGCTTCACTCCATTATCGGAGGTGTTCTGGTGGAGACTGAATTTTCCGACAGTTGGACCAAAGGTGCCTTCCTTGCCCATCCTGGCATTAAAGTCGCCAAACACGATTTTGATATTGTGGCGGGGGCAGCGGTCGTAATCTTCTTCGTCGCGCTGAAAGAAGCTCTCCTTGGTCACATTGTCCTTCTCATACGTCGGAGCGTGGGCACATATAAGGCTGATGTTATAGAATTTTGCCTTGATGCGGATTGTGGCCAGCCGCTCATTCACAGGCTTGAAATGTGAGACAAGATGTCGTAGTCTCTTGCTGACCAAAAATCCATAGGACGCTCTTTTGAAGGAGCCCTGTCCCATCCATCGCATTTCCTGGAGAGCGGTGATGTCAGCCCTGTATTTCTCGAGGACATCAACCAGCTGGATAGTAGCACCCTCCGGACTTTTCAGGTGCATATCCGTAAATCATGGTGCTTATTTCGTTTGCGGTGCTCATCAACAAAGGGGGTAGTCCATATTCGAGGCATTTTTATTCTATTCACTGAGGAGATTTTTTATGTACTTGGTCCCAAACCCATCGTACAACCTTTAACCGAGGAGATTTTCGCCACTCACTTCAGCCGCCTCCCAGCGAATGCCAGAAAGATGTTGCCCGGCGGTCGCCACGTGGAGGACCCCCATTAATAATGAAGGCGCCATCACATAGTAAGCAGAGGAAGCTACATGACTAACCCGCATTAACAATTAAAGGTGTCATCAGAACAAACTACATGACAGCCAGTGAGTTGACTTGCGATGAGTTCAACAAGGATTGCGCTAGCCCCACCCGGTTGAGGCAGTTAGACACGTTACCTTGTGAAAACACCACCAGAGCACCGCTAAAAAGGAGATTATGTGGAGTAAAATTGTTCCCAAATTTGTTGTGGTTTCTTCGTAATTCTAACTTAAATTCCAGATATCAATCCTTTTGAAAATTTTGATTTTTTTTTTTTCGCAATGAAAACCTAAAATAAAAAATGCCACTGAAATTACAAAATTGCAGGTTACACTTTCGCTCTTCAGTGTATAAATTTTTGTATTATTTAGACATATGTATACTGTCATTTTACTGAACTCTCCTCTACTGTCTCAAACAACTTCGCCTACGTGCCTCAATATCTCTTTTTTTTGAATATACATTCTGTCAAATAAGTACCCGGAAACCGGAAATTCTCATTTTTAATTTTCCCTCTGAGAATATTTCAAAAAGGTTGGCACAACTGTCAGCCACTATTCTGTGAATTTTTATTGCTATATGTCATTTAGTTTGGATACGGCGTCATTAGGAACAAGTCAATCTTTTGTGTGCGTTGTGATTTTTACTATGGATAAAAATATCGAACAAAGAGTTTGTGTGAAATTTTTGTGTGTTTCAAACGAAATTTTTTGTGCCAAAACGTTGGAAATGTTGAAAAAAACATTTGGTGATTCAACCATGTCGAAAAAAAATTTCACACAAACTCTTTCTAAGAGGGGAAAATTAAAAATGAGAATTTCCGGGTACTTAATTGACAGAATGTATATACGAGTATATGAAGTATTGTTGATTTGTAAATAAATTGTATTAAAATTAATTTAATGCTTAAGCTTAAAGATTAATCAAAACAACAACGACAACGGCAACGACAATGATCATGATGATGATTATGATAAAGCAGAAAATACAAATCAAATTCCCTCTTTCACTTGACACCACTTCCTTGCCTTGCCTTCCAAAGCCAAAAAATACGAAGAAAAAAAAAAAAAAAAAAAAATTGAAATCAATTTGAAAGTCGATCTCTCCAGTTATTAAGTTAAGTTGACATTGAATTTTGTATGCCCACTTTCCATATACAACAATGATGTACATGATGGAACTTACACATGCACAGTAGTCGCAGTCAGAGCTACAATATATTGATTTTTTATTTTTATTTTTTTTTATTTTTGATTTGATTTAATTTTTTATTACTGTCACAATTTACACAAATCTTTATGTTATATAGCAGGTACCTCCTCTACTAAGTATAATACAATAATAAATGGCAAATTTTGTATATTTTATTATTACGAGCACGGTATGCTAACCACTAACTAATCGAATAATTAAGATCAGGGTTAGAATTTTTATTGGATTTTCAGCTGGCATATTAATATATTTTATTATTATTATTAATCGTATTTTATATCATACATACTACTACTACCGGCTAACTACGATATAGTGTTGGAGCATTAGACAGTGTTGAATTGATTTTTGTGAAAAAAAAAAAAATTTTATTATTGCCGCATAAATATCATAAAAAGCATTAACTTGAAATTAGTGAATTTATAATTTAAATTATAACCAGATATAGTAAATTAGTGTAAAAACGCAACAACAACAACAGCAGCAGCAGCAGCAGGAAAACAAAAATAAAAAAAATCTCCTTACAGTCGGCTGGGGCCGACCAAACTATACCCTGCATATGTAGATTTGTATATAAAAAGTTTACTCGAATATCCAAATTTTCTTTTATTTCCACTTTTCGAGAAACAATTTTTGCATATACTACTAATTTACACCCGAAATATGGTTGACTTTGACGAAGTAAAAGGATTTTAAGATAATTCCGAGGCTTAGTATGGGAGCTATATAAAAAGTGGGCGTGGCTTACCACTTTCTAGTAAATCCAATTAATTTTTCAATGTTAATCCACACCTTAAATTTGGTGTCCTACGTTGAATAGTTTCTAAGTTATGGTGGTTAACATTTTTGTTTAATTTCCTCAACTTTGTATGGGAGCCCCAATAAGAAGTGGGCGTGGTACGCAGATTTTTCGCCAGATTATTTCCGACTACGATATTAATTTAAGTGTCAATTATGGTTATTGTAGACATAAGATTGCCTAAGTTACAGCTGTTTCAATTAAAAATTTGTATGGGGGCTACGATAAACAGTGGGCGTGGTGCGCCCATTTTCTGTGAGCCTAGTTGCTCGTACAATACTAATCCATACCCTAAGTCTCGTTGTCCTAGGCTAAATGGTTTGTAAGCTATGGAGCTTAAAATTTTAGTTTAATTCACTCGACTTTGTATGGGAGACCCATGAAGGAGTGGGCGTGGCACACTGATTTTCTGCCATATTATTTCCGACTACCGTGTTAATCTAAGTGTCAATTATGGTTATTCTAGACAGAAGATTGTAGAAGTTACAGCAATTTCAATTTAAAAGAAGTACAGACACTTTGTATGGGAGCTACTCTAGAAAGTAGGCGTGGCTCATCCACTTTTGGTGAGGTTATATAGTAGTATAATATAACTTTATGTGCAAAATATTGTTGTCCCAAGTGGTATATTGTGTTAGTTATAGCAAGTTAAAGATTTTGAAAATTTCGAGGTTAGTCGCTTTGAATGCTTGGTGTGGGCGTGGTTATTGACCGATCATGCCCAATATCAATCCCCTCCGTACCCTTGGATCATAGATTACTTATGCCAAATTTCATCGAAATAGCTCAATATTTACTCAAGTTATCGTGCGAACCAGCCAGGTGACAGACAGACGGACGGACGGACGGACGGACGGACGGACGGACATCGTTAAATCGAAAATTTAATCGACGCTGATCACGAATATATATCCATGTCTATATCTCCGGAGATTCCTTCAAGTGGACACAAACATCTGACCGAAATGAATATACCATGCATATTGCATTATGCAGGGTATAATAATCATCACTAACTAATTGATTTAGGCATAGATACACATTTCATATATATTGTTATTATAATGGAAAATACGTAAAAATTCATTTTTCACTTTTAACAATACACAGCAATTCGATGGTATGTGGCTGCTATTTATATTTCGGGAATATGAAATAATAACAACAAACACCAACTAATTTATTTTGGCATAGATACACATTTCATATATATTGTTATTATAATGGAAATTCCATAAAAATTCATTTTTCACTTTTAACAATACACAGCAATTCGATGGTATGTGGCTGCTATTTATATTTCGGGAATAGCAAATAATAACAAATATTTTTAAATGAAAATGGCTTTATTGTTTTACCAATTATTCACCATGATCATCAATGCACTCGTTGCATTCGTTCAAACCATTTGTCATAGCAGTTTTTCCTCTTCCTCTTGAGACACTTTCAAAACATGGTTTTTGAACGCTTCAATCGCTTCTTTGGCGCTCGTAAATCGTTGATCATGCAGTTTAGCTTTGATATTTGGGAACAAGATGAAGTCATTGGGTGCCAAATCAGGACTGTATGGAGGATGAGTCATCAATTCGATGTTTTGACTGCTCAAAAATTCACCTGTTTGACGAGATGTGTGAGACCTCGCATTCTCATGATGGAGAATGATTCTTGTCTTTGGCGGTTGGTTTTGGGAACAAGAAGAAGTCATTGGGTGCCAAATCAGGATTTCGATGTTTTGACCTGTTCACATATTTGACAAGATCTGTGAGAGCTCGCATTGTCATGATGGAGAATGATTCTTGTCTTTGGCGGTGGTGGTTGCGAATTTCTGTGAAGACTTCCGGCAAACAAATGGTCGTGTACCATTCAGAATTAACCGTCCTACGTTGCTCAAGCGGAACAGTGGACACATGACCCATTCGGCCGAAGAAACAGGCGGCCATTTCCTTCTATGTGCTACGGGCCCGAACAACTTTTGGATACCCCCCCCCACCAACGACTGCAATTTTTTTTATAACTGTATTGTACGGAGGATGAGTTATCAATTCGATGGTGGTGACTGTTCCAAAATCCACCTGTTTGACGAGATGTGTGAGAGCTCGCATTGTAATGATGAAAAATGATTCGTGTTTGGCGGTTGGTTTTGGAAACAAAAAGAAGTCATTGGGTGCCAAATCAGGACTACACGGAAGATGAGTTAGCAATTTGATGGCGGTGACTGCTCCAAAATTCACCTGTTTGACGAGATCTGTGAGAGCTCGCATTATCGTGATGGAGATTGATTCGTCTTTGGCGGTTGGTTTTGCGAATTTCTCTGAAGACTTCCGTCAAACAAATGGTCGTGTACCATTCAGAATTAACCGTCCTACGTTGCTCAAGCGGAACAGTGGCCACATGATCCATTCGGCCGAAGAAACAGGCGGCCATTTGCTTCGATGTGCTAAGGGCCCGAACAACTTTTGTTGTATTTAGCTAGTCTTGAAGCACACACACGGTGGATTGCTATTTTGCTTCCAGTTCATATGCATCTATCCATGATTCCTCAGCTGTCACGATTTTATACACGTCTTTTGAAGCACCACGGTCGAACTTTTTTAAGCATTTCTTTACACCAATCGACGCGAGCCTTTTTTTTTTTTGAGCTTTTCTGGGGTATCCAACGACAGCAAACTTTTTTTTCACAACTAACAATGTATTGAAGTGGAACTAAGGTTTCTTCTATCTCACGATATGTCACATGTCGATTTGGATGCTTTGTGGCACAACAACCGATTTTGGACGACCTTCGCCAGAATTCGTGGTTTTTGATGGTGCTTTATCGCCGTACAAAGAACTGAATTCATCGACACATTCTTGTTGAGATAATCCAAGTCAAAAGTTGTGAAAAATTATCCCACGTAGACCTTCTTTTGAAATTTCCATTTTTTGCCCTAATTGATTTTCTTAACTCACTGTAAACGAAACAAATAGCATTTGTACATCAAAACGTTGTGAGCACGTTTCTTCTAAAAAAAAATGTCAAACTTTATTATGGTGTTGCCAGATTTTAGCTCTTAGTGTTGTGTTAGTGTTGCCAGATCCCGAAATATAAATAGTAGCTCTCGTATTTGAGTGAAAATTGGGGAGTTGGGTGTCTAGTCGAAGATTGAAGGCATCAAGTCTCCACGATGTTTGTTGCTGTTGGTTATAAGCAAGAATATCTCAAAAGACTTTCGAAAGAGCAGAAATATTTTGTATGAATCCCCTATGTATATGAAGGCTTCACGCATACCAACAAATTGCGACCGTTAAATGAATGGAAGAACAATTGTAAATTTTAGTTCTCGTAGAGGGCTACCATACAAAATGGATGTTTATATAAAAAGAGCGCCCTGAGATATGTAAAATGTCTCAATAATTTTTGCTTCCTAATATTTTTTTTGAATCATACTTACTCAGTATCGCAGCTCAGTGGTTAGTGCGTTGGCATTCTGATTTTTAGGTCAGAAGTGGGTTCAATCCATGTCTGCACCTCATCTTTGATATGGAAAATATTTTTTTTTCGAATGGTAACAAACTGCCGGCAAGAAATTGGCAATTCTTCAGGCGGTAACAGTTTGCTATGAAAACGCTTCTAAAAGAGCACTGTGACAGAGCTCAGAAAAAGTGATGTCACAAGGGTTCTGCCGTTCGCATACTGCCATTCCTTTTTGCATCATACAAAATGATCTTAAAAATGCCGAAAAATCGACAAATAACGTCAGAGCTGACCAGATATCTCCTCGAGGTGAATAAAGGGCACTCAAAAACATCTCAAAATCGACAAAAAACCACAACATTAACCAGAAATCACCTCTAGGGGAATTTGCGACGCCCGCAAATTTTCCATCTGTAGCATTGACTCTGAACTCTATCACCGTCCATCTCCACTTCTTAGAGAGGTTGCCCTAAAAAATCTAGATTTTTCTATAAAATTGGTTCCCATCGCTGCCAGGGTGCTCCT
The DNA here is from genome assembly GCA_963854835.1 of Megamerina dolium. NCBI lineage: Eukaryota > Metazoa > Arthropoda > Insecta > Diptera > Megamerinidae > Megamerina > Megamerina dolium. Next base: position 3,870,419 of record OY978529.1, read on the forward strand.
AAGAAGGTAAAAGGGCAAAAAAATTTAAAACAAAATAGTGTAATCTTCACCCAAATATAATAAAAAGTGAATGGGTTTAAATATTCTACGAAACTATTTCTCGGCCATTGCTACTAAGGTAAGGTATTCAATCTGAATATGTAGATTGGCGTCCGGTTTTCCATGAAGAATTTTAAGTTAGCAAATTAAACTACAAGCACTCTCAATTCATATGAAAAAAAGATTCAAACCAGATAATCTGATTGGACACCTAGAGATCTTAAACAAGGTCGGAAATGTTACACATATGACCCAGACAAGTGACCACACAGACCAAGTACTCAATTTTACCAAGAGATATGAAGTCAACAAGGGAGGAGAGAAGAACGCTTGCCCAACATGGATACACGACGATTCCCAAAAATGGTATACAGATGGATTCAAAACACTTCAGGGTGTAGGAGCAGGAATAATGGGATCTAGAACACACAAAGAACGGACAACCTTTTTATATGCTCGGAAACTTGGATGGTCACTGAACGAATTTGCGGGTACATACAGACGTTTATAAATAAATGCCTCAGAACCGTTTGCTGAGTTTTCTGGCCTCGCATCATCACAAATGCAAAGTTGCTGCAATCCAATAATCACAAAAATCAAAGGCGCAAATGGGCCAGGATTGGTCACACTATGCGTAGAGAGGATGACAACATAGCGAAACTAGTGTTTCAATGGAATTCTCAAGGCAACTGACAACCTGGCCGCCCACGCCAAACATGGTTAAGGACAATCCAAGCCGAGACCTGCTCTAGAGTCACTTGGCATGAAATCAGATATATGATCCGGGAGAGGACTCGATGGAGAGCCTTCGTTTCTGCTGTATGCTCCGATTAGAAGTGATTTTTTAGATGCGACCCTGTTTTCATTTGTAAAACATGTAAAATATGTATTGTATGTGATTTTTGTGTTGTATCTGAAATGTCAAGGGAATAAAGAGAAAATAAAAAATAAAAAAAAGTACGGACACCACAATTTTCCATATTCTATCCAAGTGGAAATTCTATCCAAAAAAAAAACTCCCAAAATACTCTCAGACAGTCAATCAGTCCTCAAAGCTCTTAAAAGCTATACATTCACATTAAAAATCCTCACAAAGTGTAACAATGCACTCAAGAAACTGGCCATCCACAATCATGTCTCTCTGATGTGGGTGCCAGGACATGAAGAACATGAAGGTAATGAAAAGTCGGGCCTTTATGCCGAAAAAAAAGGTTGAAGATTCATTTCTCGGTCCACCGCCCCTTTTTTGGCTTCAATAAACACAACATAAAACAGGATACCATGAAATGGATCCAACATAAAATCAGAGAATATTGGAATGACATTGGCGGTCTCAACCACTCCAAAAAATTCCAGAGTTTTGATGCCAAAAGAGCAAATACCGCTCTCTCCTTAAACAAAAGAGAATCTTAGATTACTCTCCGGAGCACTAATGGGCCACTTCATATGCAATAGACACTTACACAAAATATTAGTATTCGAACACAAGTACTTGCCGATTCTGCTGTGATGAGGCGGAGTCCATGGAACACTTAATCACAATCTGTGATGCACTTGGCCACAGGAGGCGCAAAATCCTAGTTTCATACCTACTAGAAGATGAAGACTTTCAAATGCTCCCCCAAGAAGGAGCTGATTCGATTCGTCGTTATATTAAATATACTAAAAATCTAAATAGTATAAAGGGGTACACAATAGGCCAGGTGACCAACCTGGTCACCAGCAGTACCATTACCAAAGGACTGGTAAATAGTTTTAGACAAATAAAAGTCCGATTTTCATATAATTCTATTTCGATCCTCTGCCAGAAACATCAGTCGATATCTGGTAATTTTGTAAAAAGTAAAATTTTGTCGGACAGTGTTAGTAATTGCTACTAAGTAGTGTTTTCTTCAATGTATTCTCTCTTATGGCAATTTTGTGATATTTTATTTGTTTGTTCAAACAACAAATAAAATACAACAAGAGGCGATTAAGAGAGATTAATTATTTATTAATACTGAATGCGATCGAAATTTCCAGTGGCAAATAAAAAACAGAGCAACTAAGTAAAAAAAAAAAAAAAATATTTTTGTATTTGTATGTATATGTTTGTGTGTGATTTAAATCTTCTTATTTCTTATTTTGTATAATTTTATTATTAATTTGCGTGTTAATGTATACAGCATCTGCTTCTGCTGCTGTTGCTGTTGCTGTTGCTGTTGCTTCGACTACGACATTATTTGAATATTTAGCTGCTGAGTGTAGATGTGATTTAGATAAATTCAAATCATGATGAAGCAAAGAAAGAGCAACAACAACAACAACAACAACAACAACTACAACAATAACACCGGTAATACAATATAACTAAAAATGTAATTAAGTTGATTGAGTCGCTGAGTCAATTTAGACGAAATTGAAACCAGATTTATATCGATTTTTTGTCGCTTCTACAATTTCATCATCTACATTCATTTTACGTATAATTCATGCACGAGTATGTATAAGTAAAGTAGCGTAACAATGTCTTACGGTGGCGCTACCATCTTCTAAGAGCATCTGTTCATAAAAATAAAACAATAGAAATGGGCTATATACACTTCTACACCAATAATTTGTATAACAAACAATAGGGAAAAAATTAACACTTTTTATGCTGCGTATATTTCGACTAGGTTCATACTTATTATGTAGATTGACACATTTATATGTTAAAAAAAAAATACATTGATGTAAGTATATAAGTATATTTTTCTTATCGATATGTATTTACGAGGGCTGTATGATATATACATAGCCGCTTATATAGAAAGCAATCCCATTTCCAGAACATTGGCCTCGACCTCTCGATCCGGTATTGTTGTGGGTATTAAATTAAGCTAGTGACGCATTGGAGGGAAAAGGGAGTAGCTAGTATACACGTACAAGGCCTGTGGGACGGAGCCTCCCTGGAAGTGGTGGATAGGAACAACATTCCAACTGTATCCAAAGCGAAAGTGAAAATATGCCAAATTTGAGAAAATGGCTTGGGATGAAGGTAGTGTATACCTGCACTTAAGGAAGCGACAACCCCCAAGATGGCAATACGAATACGTTTGAGACCGGGGAGATGGAAAAAGACCTAGGAGTAAAAAGTACCCTAGAAAGCTTCCTGTCGTTATAATGTACAGGCGAAGAAATGGCCGAAGTAACCACTCCCATGGAGACCTAAGCAACAGATGCTGAAAATTCTCTCTGCCGAACTCCTCATTACTTTAGAGGAGGACGGCTATGACGTGGCTTTAGTCCAGGAATCCTGGTTTGCATCTGGCAACAAGGTTTCTGGACTACACGACGTACTTTCCAAGTACTAACGCTACGGTAAGAACTGCTATTATGATAAATAAAAGCATTTACTCATATATTCTTCTTAATCTTTCCACAGACGACCTGACCGTGGTAGCTGTAGAGAGTGGCAAAAATGAATCGATACTTTTTGCATCCTGCTACATGGCCTACGATGTTGAATAGCCAGGAACACAGGAACTGCGCAGACTGGCAGATGAAACCAGCAGACGGAGACAACCTGCAGTCATCGGGTCTGATGCCCGGACATCAACGACAGGGGTGAGTAACTATTTCAATTTATTCTTGAAACTAATCGAGTTATCGTTAACAGGGGTGATGAACCAACTTACATTGGACCCATCTCGAAAAATGTCCTCGATATAACTCTCTACACTAATATAAATAATATGATCGAAGATCGGATGGTGTTCGACAAACCATCCTTCTCCGACCATAAATATATGAGCTTTTGTGTAACCTTCAATCCTAAGCTGTTAAGTGAAATCCTAAGGTATCCCAGGAATACAAACTGGGATCTATATAGGATGATACTTGTCAGCAGGTTAGGAAGGCCACCAAAAATAAACACTTACGACAACGCGAACAAAGTGCAAACCAAGGCCCCCTTGGTGGAACAAGGAGCGTGGGAAGCAAAGGCGCAATTTGCGAGGTATGTTTAAGATCGCCAAACAGGCGAAACAGCAAGCATGCTGGAATGAATAAAAAGATCTATTAAAATTATATAAGAATGGCATCCGTAAGACCAAAAGTAACTCCTGGAAAGAGTTTTGTGTCAAGGCTAAGGAAGTTGCTATCAAAACAACCCACCATGCCGAGCCTACTTAGAAACGGAAACAGGGAATGGGCAGGCAACTGCTTGCAGCCTCTGGATATACTAATAAACACACACTTTGCTGGCTGAAATGAGACGAATAATCTCGTAATGGTCGAATTTCAACAAAATAGTATACCCGAGGGCTTGGTAGTTAATGACAAGCTGGAGTGGGCACTCAATTCTTGTGAGGCGTTCAAAACACCCGGAATTAACGGGCTCTTTCCAGCAATGCTGCAGAAAGTCAGTGTTGTATTCAAAGGTTGTATTCATACCCAAGGCAGATAGAAGCAGTCACTTGGGTCCTAACAACTACAGACCATTAAGCTTGACCGCATTCATTCTCAAAACCTCAAAAATCATCGATACATTTGTTAGGGAAAGTTTAAACCCTAATCAATATCAAAATCTCAGCACGCCTACACAAAAGAAAAATCTACAAAAACCGTCCTACATAGCTTAATAGAGATCCTGGAGGAAGCACTAGAATGAAAAAAATTTGCCTTGGAAGCATTTTTTGACTCAAATAAAGATTTCATACATTTCTCTAAATTTTATGTGTCTGTTTTTTAATCAAATCCGAAGGCTCTTAAAAAACCACACTGTACTTATATTTGCCAATACCGAAAGCCAGAAGTATTGTGATTGAACATATCTCTCACAGCTCTGTCATAGAACTTGCAGAATTTAGTTGATACGGAAGTAGTTTCTATCTTGTATGTCACACAAGTTCTCGCATTAATCACCTAAGATTGATTTGTGGAATTTTACATGTGGAAGAAAAAATGTCATTATAACTACTAAATGGCACATCAGTAATTACTGCGCAGCTCAAATCTTTGATTAAATAGTCTACTTACTTACTTACGATAATAACATGCTTCGCCAGCCATCTCTGTTCTTCGCTAGCTGGCGCCAGTTAGAAATTCCAAGCGCCGTCAGGTTCTCCAGTACTTGGTCTTTCCACCGGAAGTTAGGTTTTCCTCTTCTGCGTCGTCCTCCAGCGGTTTCCGCATAGAACACCATCTTAGCTGGAGTGTGTTCTTCCATTCGCTCGACATAACCTAGCCAGCGCAGCCGCTGGATTTTGATGAGCTTTACTATGTCAATATCGGCATACAGCTCGTACAGCTCATGGTTGTACCTTATTCGGTACTAGCCACCAACGCAAATAGGTCCAAAGATCTTGCGTAGGACTTTTCTCTCGAAAACTCCAAGCATTCGCTCATCCGAGGTGGAAATTGTCCATGCTTCAGCGTCATATGTTAAGACAGGCATGATGAGAGACTTGTAGAGTGTAGTTTTCGTTCTGCGATAGATGGCTCGACTTCTCAATTGCTTACTTAGCCCAAAGTAGCATCTGATTAAATAGTTACACTACAGAAATATCGTGACCATTGCTGCATTCGAAACTAGGGTTGCTATGGGCAGATCTCATTTCGTATCTAACAGTTCAACACCCATATCATCTCAACATTTTTCCTGAACATACTTATCCTGGTGGTCTGGTGGTGTTTCGCAAGGTATCGTGTCTAACTGCCTCAACCGGGTTGAGCTAGCGCAATCCTTGTTGAGCGCCTATCGTATGTCAACTCACTGGATGTCATGTAGTTTGTTCTGCACGCTATGTGATGGCACCTTGACTCTGTAATGAGGGTGCCACCTTCAATTTTTTAAAGGGGGTCCTCCACGTGGCGACCAATTAGGGAGGGACTCACTGGGAGGCGATTAAAGAGAAACCTCCTCGGTTAAAGGTTGGCCTTGTGCGTTGGGACCCACCACATAAAAACTCTCACCCAAAGAAAAACCAAACCGTTCTTCGGATAAGGACTACCCCTTTTGTTGACGACGCCCGCACACGAAATAAGGACCATGATTTACGGATATGCACCCGGAATGTCCGGTCTCTCTATAGGGAAGATGCCTCTATCCAGCTGGTTGATGTCCTCGAAAAATATAAGGGTGACATCACCGCATTTCAGGATATGCGAAGGTCGGGAGAGGGTTGGGGAGAGGCACAAACTCGGAAGTGGCTGTGTTGTCAGTAAGAGACTGCGAGATCTTGTCTACATATTCGAAAATGGGCTAAATGTGACTAAGCAGAAACTTCGTACATACGATTTTATTTGCTAACAAATGGGCAAGTTGGAAAATGGGTAGAATCAATTTAATACAACTCCATCCTCTCATACAAAAGTATGACTAATGAGTACCGACATTTAAAAAGGCTAAATCAAAAATTGCATTTACAATGCACAGCTACAGATTTTATTTATTATTAAGATATATTTGTATGATTATAATTTGTTATTTTTTTTTTTATTATTAATTTCTTATTCCATGCACAATGGCGTCGCTAGCGAATAATGATCAATTAGTGGAATTTTGTTAATGGCCCCTTTTGTTTTATTTGTCATCATTCCAATGTGTGTATGAGCATTTTATGACAATAAATTGTTTTGATTATAATCTCTTGTCGTTCTTGTTGTTGTTGTAGTTGTGATTTTTAGTGATTCTTCAGCTCGAACTAGATTCAATATGAGACATTTGGTTACTTTGTTGTGCTTCTACTAATTTGTTGTTATTTTCTTTCATATTTAACTCGGTTTCTCTTATATGTACGAATAGTCGGTATTATTGTTGTTATATATACATTATTATTATTATTATTTTTTGTTATTGTTATTATTACCATTATTATAATTTTTAATAAATAAATTATTATTAACTATTGACATTTTCTAAAATGTTTTGATGTGCTCGCTCGTTGTATTCGGCTATTGGCAATGATGATTACGATGATGATGATGATGATGATGATCACTACTATGATTATCACTATACCAGTGGTACCTATTATTAAGAGTGTGCGTGTGTGTGTATGTTTGATTTTTTTAATTGTAATTTATTTGATTGATTTATCGCACGAATAAATTTTGATTAAAAGTATTTATCTCCTGTTCTTCTTCTTCTTCTTCATCATCATCATCATCTTCATATCAGCAGCAGCAACAGTTTTGAGACTTTCAGGTATTCAAGTTTGGCAATTAGTGTTGACTGGTTTAGTGATTGGCTTTTGTTATATGGTGTGCTAGTATCGCTGCTGTTGCTACTGCTTCTTCTTCTTCTTCTTTATCATCTTTATCTTCTGCATAATGTTTTTTTTTTTTTGTTTTTTATTAGTTTATTATCAATAAACTTTTTGTTGTTGGTGTGATTATTGTTAATGAAATTTTTGCTTTGTTGAATGATGCCAGAGTAATGCTTGTGTTGTTGTTGTTGTTGTAATGATAACAATTGGTACCTAAGCATTAAGGTGGTTCAGATTGTGCATGGCGCAGCATAAAATATACAATTTTGAGTATTTTAAGCATATCTTCCAAAGAAATCAAAAAGAAATTCCAGATTTGGAGGTACCTAATTTTTCTGCATTCAGAAAAACACACATTTTATAGGGGATCCCCCTTAAGGTGTGAAGATAGGGGGTTTGTATATTCGAAAGAAATGTTGGAAACGATAAATTAATGGGGTCGCCTGTACATTTCGATATTCTAGGAGCGATTATTAAGTAACTATGAGGATAATTGTCCATTTTGAGATATGAAGATATGGAGTAGGTTAGGTTATTTGGCTGCCCTCTCTCTGAGAGGACACACTTAGGCCAGAAAGGCCCATTGTGATACCATTGACCTTCTCTTTCAATACTGTTGTGCGTGTTAAATTTGGACAGCATTAGAAGGAATTCCCCTAAAAAGTGGATAAAGGGAAGAAGTATTCCTAAAAACAAATAAATGGAAATGGGCGAAATATTATATCCCTGTAGTCGAGCCCACTCTCGAAGATCGAAGAATTCACACTCTACAAGTCCCTCATTATTCCTGTCCTAACATATGGCGCAGAAGTCTGCAATATTTCCACCACGGATGAGAGGATGCTTGCAGTTTTCGAGAGAAAAGTTCTGCGCAGAATCTTTGGACCAATTTGCGTTTTCTAAAAACACAAAATTTGTAATTAAAAATCATGGTTGCCTCTACTTGCTTGATTATGTGGCCATTACAACCGAAAATCAATTTCTTTTCTTCGCTAGCTGGCACCGGTTGAAAATTCCCGAGTCAAATTCTATGATACTTGATCTTTCCACCGGAGATTTGGTTTATCTTTTCTGCGTCGTCCACCAGCGGGTTCCGAATATAACACCTTCTTAGCTGGAGTGTGTTCTTTCAATCGTTCGACCTGACCTAGCCAGCGCAGCCGCTGAATTTTAAAGCACTCTGCTGTGTCGGTGTCGCCATACAGTTATTTCAGCTCATGGTTGTACCTTATCCGATACTTGCCACCAAAGCAAAAAGTCTAAAGGTCGCCAGTTATCTAGCTCCTTCGCTAGCTGGCACCGGTTGAAAATTCCCGCGTCAAATTCTATGATACTTGATCTTTCCACCGGAGATTTGGTCTATCTTTTCTGCGTCGTCCACCAGAGGGTTCCGAATATAACACCTTCTTAGCTGGAGTGTGTTCTTTCAATCGTTCGACCTGATCTAGCCAGCGCAGCCGTTGAATTGTCGCCATAAAGTTCTTTCAGCTCATGGTTATACCTAATCCGATACTTGCCACCAACGCAAAGAGTCTAAAAGTCTTGCGTAGAACTTTTCTCTCGGAAACTCTAAGCGTTTTCTCATCTGAGGTGGAAATTGTACAGCTACGGCGCCATATGCAAGAACAGTCGGGATGAGAGGCTTGTAGAATGTGGATTTCGTTTCTGTAGAGAGGGCTCGACTTCTTAATTCTTCTTGGTTATTCGTAATATCTCCTAATGTTAATGTTGGTTCCAAGATAGATAAAGTCCTTCACTACCTCAAAAGCGTAGTTGTCAACAGTGGAGTGGAGTTGGAGTCCCAGATGCCTAGACTACTTGTTTGCTGATGCTAGGTACTTCGTTTTGCTCTCGTTCACCTCGTTGCCTCTAGAGGGATAAAATAAATTATGGAAATTAGTTTTGCTCAGCAAGATTATTCTTAAAAGTACTTACTACCTATTTCAATTTCCTAGGGAGAGACCCTTCCAAAATGTACTTATAAAATACCACTCGCAAATTGACAAATAAACCCATCGTATTTATTTAATTGAATACATTTAGCTCTGCCTTTTTAGCGTGCTCCTCAATAAATTAATTACCTAAATATCACCGAAAAAACCGCGAGCTGTTCAGAAATCTTTCCTAGAGCGGTAAAATATATGATTGAACCTAATTAATTTTTCCATCCAAACATTTCCTTTAAACATCTTTACTTCCTATCCACACCCCTTAAGGAGGATCTCCTTCAAACTTTGAGCGTAACCAGGTTGAAATTTACAATTTTATTTCCTTCGGTGAAAACATTCTTCAGATAATCTAAATTTTAAGTTTCTCAATGAGTCAGATAGTCAAAATTTTGCTCAATCCATTTTTTATCCACCTTAATGTACATAACTATTTAGTGGGTATACATATAGTGTTGGCTATAAAATATATATTTATTAATGGCATTCATTTAATCTGTATTATTTAACCTTTTGTTTTAACGGCAATTTGTTGGTTGGTTTTTTTTTTTTTATTTTTTGTCATTTTTTTTTTTTCAATATTTTTATTAATTTTATTATCATTATTATGCATATGAACATTTTAATTATAATATTAAATAATAATATAAGTATGTATATATGTATATACTATATATATATATATATATATTCAATATATAGGTATTTGGATAAATTATTCTTGTTTTGCAATTAATTTGCAACACAAGTAGGCTGATCTGGTGTTGGTTAGAATATCTATAAAATACAATAAATATTCAAAAACAATGATGATTTACGCTAATTCAGTTTTAATGCCAAATACTTTAGATTATTCCGATATTTAGCGACAACTTTCATTTTTAATCAATTTTATCTAGGAAAAAATTAATTAAATAAATGATTAAATTTAACATATATTTTTTTATGGCGATAGAAAAAAAAAAAAAAAACAAAAGCATAAAAAATCTCGGTCTGTAAGTATATCTAACACCAACTTACTTACTTACTTACTTATGTGGCCATAACAACCGAATATCGATTTAGGCCGAAAATAACATGCTTCGCCAGCCATCTCTGTTCTTCGCTAGCTGGCGCCAGTTAGAAATTCCAAGCGCCGTCAGGTTCTCCAGTACTTGGTCTTTCCACCGGAGGTTTGGTCTTCCTCTTTTGCGTCGTCCTCCAGCGGGTTCCGAATATAACACCTTCTTAGCTGGAGCGTGTTCTTCCATTCGCTCGACATGACCTAGCCAGCGCAGCCGCTGGATTTTGATGCGTTTTACTATGTCAATATCGGCATACAGCTCGTACAGCTCATGGTTGTACCTTATTCGGTACTCGCCACCAACGCAAATAGGTCCAAAGATCTTGCGTAGGACTTTTCTCTCGAAAACTCCAAGTATTCGCTCATCCGAGGTGGAAATTGTCCAGGCTTCAGCGCCATATGTTATTACAGGCATGATGAGAGACTTGTAGAGTGTAGTTTTCGTTCTTCGAGAGAGGGCTCGACTTCTCAATTGCTTACTCAGCCCAAAGTAACACCTGTTAGCAAGAGTTATCCTACGCATGATCTCCAAGCTGACGTCATTACTGCTGCTAATGCTGGTTCCAAGATAGACAAAGTCCCTTACTACTTCAAAAGCGTAGTTGTCAACAGTGACGTGCTGTCCAAGATGCCGGGACTCTTTGTTTGTTGACACTAGATACTTCGTCTTGCCCTCGTTCACCGTGAGACCCATCCGACGCGACTCTCTTTCCAACTCTGAGAATGCTGCACTGACTGCTCGCGTGTTCATGCCGATTATGTCAATATCGTCGGCATACGCTAACAGCATGACACTTTTGTTGAAGATAGTGCCATTATCTCGTAGATCAGCAGCTCGTATTATTTTCTCCATAATAAGATTGAAGAAGTCGCACGATAACGAATCACCTTGTCTGAAACCCCGTTCGGTATTAAACGGTGCGGAGAGGTCCTTCCCAATTTTCACTGCACAACGGGAGTTATGCAGTGTCATTCTACAAAGTCGAATGAGCTTTGCAGGAATACCGAACTCAGACATTGTTGCGTAGAGGTAATCCCTTACCGGACTGTCGAAAGCGGCTTTATAATCAACAAATAGGTGGTGTGTGTCGATCTGTTTTTCTTGGGTCTTCTCCAGGATTTGGCGCAGTGTGAAAATCTGGTCGATGGTGGATTTACCAGGTCTGAAGCCACACTGATAAGGTCCAATCAGGTTGCTGAGCATAGGCTTCAATCTTTCACAGAGTACGCTCGATAGAACCTTGTACGCGATGCTCAGGAGACTTATTCCACGGTAGTTGGCGCAAATTGTGGGGTCTCCTTTTTTATGTACAGGACAGAGAACACTGAGCCTCCAATCATCAGGCATGCTTTCATCCGACCATATTCTGCTTATGAGCTGGTGCATGCGGGTGAGCAGCTCATCGCCTCCGGTCTTAAACAACTCGGCAGGCAGGCCATCAGCACCTGCAGCTTTGTTGTTCTTCAGCCTTAAAATGGCGGTTTCAACCTCGTCATAGTCGGGTGGTGGAACATCAACACCATCATCTGTAATTGGGGTTATCGGGCATTCTCCTCCACTGGCGGAATTGTTCGTAGCATCGCCATTCAGTAACGTGGAGAAGTGTTCCCTCCATAGGCTCAGTACACTCTGGACATCCGTAACCAGATTCCCATTTCCATCACGACAAGAAGAGGCTCCGGGATTTAAACCTCCACTCAGGCGCTTGATCTTTTCGAAGAATTTTCGAGTCTCATTCTTGTCGGTACACATCTCTATCTCCTCACACTCACGTCTTTCCAACTCCCTCTTCTTGCGCCTGAAAAGACGTCTCTCTGCACTCCTTTTCTCTCTATACCGCTCCTTAACAGCTCGCGTTACGCCTGCACGCAGGGTTTTTCTGTAGGCGGCGTCTTTCTCTGCGGTAGCGTCGCGACACTCCTGATCATACCACTCATTCCTCAGAGGCCGGTAGTAACCGATTACCTCCTCGGCAGCAGTAGTCATGGAGTGGGATATATGTGTCCACCGTGCGCATGTATCATCAAGTGGGGGAGTGTTCTGCATAAGCAGATCCGATAGTCGAGTGGAAAATGCATCTGCTGTCTCTGGTGATTGCAGCTTACTGACGTCGAGCTTTCTCTGTGTGGGACTTCTCTTGTTATTTGCGACACATAAGCGTGTGCGCACCTTAGCTGCAACAAGGTAGTGATCCGAGTCGATGTTGGCACCACGGATCGATTTCACGTCCATCACACTGAAAGCATGCCTTCCGTCAATCAACACATGATCAATTTGGTTTCTTGTACGATGATCTGGAGACAGCCATGTCGCTTTGTGGATGTCGAGATGCTGGAATCTGGTACCACCAATTAACATGTTTCGTGCTGCGGCGAAGTCGATCAGCCTTATTCCGTTATCGGAGGTGTTTTGGTGGAGGCTGAATTTTCCGACAGTTGGACCAAAGGTACCTTCCTTGCCCACCCTGGCATTAAAGTCGCCAAGCACGATTTTGATATCGTGGCGGGGGCAGCGGTCATAACCTTCTTCGAGGCGCTGAAAGAAGCTCTCCATGGTCACATTGTCCTTCTCATCCGTCGGAGCTTGGGCACATATAAGGCTGATGTTGAAAAATCTAACACCAACACCATTTAATAAATTCATAGCTTTTATGAATGTAACTACTTCTATAGTGATGCCTATGGCACAGGCTTTGCCCACTCAATTTTGCAGAGATATCTCAAATTTCCAGAGAACCAGAGCTTGCTCAATTCAATTTCGTGCAAGACCACATCGGTGAAGGGTGGCAGTTACAAAAGCCAGCGAAGAAATTTTCTTTATTATCATCTATAATCAGCTTCAATTCATGACCCATATAACTTTCTAGACGGATATTTTAAGATTTGCATACAAAACTTCCATTAGTAAAGCTTGGTTTAAGTCTGAATAAGTGAGATTTTGTGTGAACGCACACTTTCGAGTTCAACCTCCGGCTGAAGCACAACTTTAATATCGAAAATATTTTTCTGTCGAATGGTGCCCACCTGTTAGCAAGCAATTGTCAATTCTTCCGACAGTAACAATATGCTTCTAAAAGAGCTCTGCGATAAAGCTAATATAAGTAGCCTTCCCTTTCTAATGCTGCGCCACCTTTAATACGCACAACAGTACTAGAAGAGAACCTCGGCTAAAGGGCTCTTCGGACCTATAAGTGCCACATATTTATTTATTTTTTTTTTTTTTTTTTTATGAATGAATGATGAATACAAAAATATCTTGTATTATCAATTAACTGGTGAATTTTATAAACTCTCATAATAAACTTGCCTATATACATATGCAAGGATGGTCCCAGAGCTACCCGACCTAACAAAGAAAACTCAACAAATTTGGGAAAATTTTACTTTATTTCTCAACATAATCTCCTTTTAGCTCTATACACTTTTCCCAGTGATATTCTATAGCTTCGGTACCTTGTTTATAGTATGAACTGTCTAGCTCATTAAAATAGCTATCAACCGCAGACTCCACCTCTTCATTGTTTGCGCAAATCTTCTACCAACAAGCCATTTTTTCAAATTTGGAAATAGAAAATTATCCGAAGGAGCTAAATCTGGCGAATAAGGTGTGTGCTGAAGCAATTCGAGCTTCAACTCATTGATTTTGGACATCGCAATAGCGGTTGTGTGAAATGGTGCATTGTCTTGATGTTACAACACTTTCTTTTTCGCCAAATGCGACCTTTTTTCTTTAATTTCATCACTTAAACGCTGCAATAAATTAGCATAATACTCACCGTTGATTGTAATCAATAAAAATAATCCCACGTGCATCCCAAGAAACAGACGCCATAACCTTGCCTGCAAATGGAACTGTTTTCGCCTTCTTTGAACACGATTCTCCCCTTTCAGTCCAGTGGTGTTTTGACCACTGCTTTGTCTCAGGTGTGAAGTGGTGCACCCATGTCTCATCCATGGTTACGAATCGATGCAAAAACTAGGCTTTATTACTGTGAAACATCGCGTGAGTAAACGCGGCACCCATCTTGCACACAGCTTTTTCATCACCAAATTTTCGGTCAATATACGATGTATAGCACTTTTTAAAACGCCCGTAATTTCACCTTGCGCACACACCTTCAGCCGGCGATCATCCAGTACCATTTTGTGGATTTTCTTAAACGTTTCTGGCGTGGTCACCTCAATTGGTCGACCACTTAAACTCTGCCACCCAATATTTTATGGTCGTAAACGAAGTAGAAGACTCTCCCAAAGTATAATCTAGTTCGGTTTTAATATTCGTTGGACTGTGACTTTGAAATGAAAGTATTGAATTACATAACGGTGACCAATTTTTTCCATGTTTATAAATTCACTGAGGACGTTCACTTTCGATGGCTCCAAAAAAAAAAATGTGCTAAACAACGTGGCTCCTTGAAACTTAAAACATATATTTTATAAGATTGCCACTTTTCACCAAAGTAATTTTTTTCAAACTACTGCCGCCCTCTATATGTCAGGTCGGGTAGTTTTGGGACCGCCTTCGTATAATGTATATTCGATTCGATTTATATTTTCCCTTGAATTGCATTGTGTTTAGTTGTTGATTTTGAGAATTTGGGAAAGGTCTAATATTAATTCTTACTGAAAAGTAGAATTTTTTAATGAAAGCATGTTGCACGTGTTACAACACAAAAATGTTCAAAAAGTGCCTATTATTACATATATTTATAATATAGATAATGTACAATATATTAATAAAATATTAATATTATTTTCAATATTCTACGTTTTTGTTGTTGTTTTTTTTTTTTTTACCACTACGATGATGATATGTATGATGGTTTTTGGAAACATTTTCAACAATGACCACAATGTAAAATAATTACAAGTAAACAAATTTAACAATACAACAACAACAACAAGAACAAGAACTAAAGCTACATGAGTGATTAAAACACAACAACAACAACACCAATTATTGCATTGCATTCATTTAACTGGACACTTTTCATGCTTTCGCTATGGAAAAAAATGGGTTTTATTATAATTAATAACCAAAACAGAAAAGTTGGTGCATTTGTGGCATCATACATTTGCTTGTTGGCCAAAAATGTATTGCATATATTGTAATAAAATATGATGAAAGCCATATTGTAATTCTATTACAATGTGGCGTGCACGTTAAGGCGGCTCAAATTTGTAAACAGCTTAGCTCAATGAAATTGGGATCACTTCAAGCATTTCTTTTCAAAGCATCAATGAAGTTCAAGCTCCTTATCTGGGCTCATCTACTTTTGAGTTTAAACAGCCACTATTGAAGTATCAATATTGTAAGGGTAAGGCCAGCCTAAGATGTGGATATATGCGGTGAGTAAGTTCATAGAAAATCTTGAAGAGGTTAAATTAATAGAGGTCAATCATATATTTCACTGTTCTATATTTGAGTTTTGGCCAATTAGATCCGCTTTGCATTCATTTTTCGTTCACTTTGTATGGCAGTCCCCTTAAGGGATGAAGCTAGAGGCTTAATATGTTGTACGGGTTCTAGGGGTGATTCCTGAAGATATTTGTTGATTTCCAAAACACGCAAATCGACAAAAAGAAAAACCCCATAGCTTCGCAGGAATCGCCCCTAGAGAAACAGACTCTATGATAGACCCCTACTCATTTTTGACTCCCAATATTATTATACTTACCGTCAATCTCCATCATTTAAGAGGGCTGCCATACAAAATAAACGTCAGAACACCTGATAATTGACTATAGCTGTGCAGGAATCACCACCAGAGCTGTAAAATGTATAATCGATCAACAAACAGAAAAAGTAGACAGACTTCCTTTATGCTTCCCTGGGTGCCGTAGCTCAGTGGTTAAGTGTGTTGGCCTTCTAACCTGTAGGTCGTGGATTCAATCCCCGGCTGAAATATAAGAAAATTTTTCTTTCGAACGGTACGGTTTTTCCGGCAGTAACAATTTGCCAAAAATGCTTCTTAAAAGAGCTCTGCGACAAAACTAAGTTCAAGTGATGCCACAAGGGTTCTGCCGTTCAGAAGCGGCTAATATAAGTAGATCACTTCTAATGGTGACCAAATTTAATACGCACAATCGTATTGGAAGAGAAGCTCGGTGGTATCACAATGGGCATTTCTGGCCTAAGTGTGTCCTCTCAAAGAGAGGGCAGCCACATAACCTAACCCAACCTTCTTTATGCTTTCTTTGGGTGAAATCCTTGAAATCAATACAAATTTTATGTTTTTTGCAAAGCTAGTTATTTAAAATGGTCATTCATGCAATTTAAACCACCTTAGCGTATAGCTGTGGCTGATGGCTCCCAAAGCACCCTTTCCTCTCCGTTTTTCCCCACTCCAACGAAATATCCGACAAGAGATATTGAATGAACACTAAAAATCGAAATAACAACAACTATAAAAAATAATCATAAATTACAACAACAACAACAACAACAAGTAGCAATGAAAAACAACATACAGTGTCATTGCAAAAATTATGATTATGACATAACATGCATTTGCAACGCGAATTGATGCAACACTGAAACCACCATCAACACCACAATATCAACAAATATGAAACAACTATCAACGAGCGATATCAACATAATCATCATCATTATCATCATCATCATTATCATTATTGTCAGGGTCATTGCAATACTCTCACATTACTTATTAGCCGGCTCTAGTGCGGGTGGTACTTGCTAGTAGTTTGGATTGGACTGATAGTGTTGGTAGGGGATTATCTGCTCGACCATTTAACATCTTTTTTGCTGTTGTTGTTTACCATAATTTTTTTGTTGCATGAATAAAATGGAGCTTTAACCGAATTACATGCAAATGAAGTGGAAAATTTATGATTTCATTGGTGCAGCTATTATTTGCAACATAACAACAACAACAACAATATACAAAAATATTATCCATTTTGGTCTGTTGAAGTTAGTAGATACTGATAATGATTATAATCATCATTATCATCATCATCATCAGACTATGATGAAGCGCATTGGCTACTGAGTATGACGATACTCTGTCCGCCCCATATATTTGCTGGGCTTATTTCATGGGGATAACAAAACAGAAAATCAACAAAACAGCAAACACAAATTATAAACAAAATACTTTTGCAATATATGAACATTTTGCATATTTTTTCTCTCTAGTTTGTTCAAATAAACTACAACAACAAAAATAACGTGAACTACAGATAATACTCATAATAGTGGCTACTGGCTTTATAGAGTAGCATTCCCAAAAGTTATAGGCGTCACATATTAATCCTCTGTCAGAATCCACACACACACACACACAGTGTACTAGTAAATGTTCAAAATATATTAAAAAAAAAAAAAACTATGTGGTAGCATTTTTGTAGTATAATATCTAGTACTCGTATTATATACTTTATGTAAATGCCCAAGTTAGTATATGCACTTGTATTGTAGTACGATACGACTATCAAAGCGTATTATAAATTATTTGGGATAGGAAAGTATTGTTCTATTTTTTTTGTTCGTCTTCGTTTCGATGTCAAGTTAGTTTTTTTTATACATCTAATTTATATTTTATACATTTTCTATATGAAATTTGATTAGTTAGATGTAATCGCCAACTATGGCACAATATCAGGAAGCCAATAATACCCGATATAGTTCCAAAGTAAGAATAAAGCTTTGAAAAGTTTTCTCTGTGATCTTTTGAATGAAACAGCGCCAATGCCGGTTTTAGAAGGGCTGTCCCAGAAGTATACGACCTGACGTATAGATGGCGGCAATAGATTGAAAAAAATTACTTTGCTGAAAAGTGGCAACCTTATAAAACATATGTTTTCAGTTTCAAGGCGCCATGTTGTTTAGTATTTTTTTTTTTTTTTTTTGTGCCATCGAAAGTTAACGACCTTAGTGAATTTGTAAACATGGAAAAAATTGGCCACCGTTATGTAATTCAATACTTTCATTGGAAAGGTCACAGTCCAAGGAATATTAAAGCCGAACTAGATTATACTCTGTGGGGTGTCTGCTGCTTCGTTTACGACCATAAAATATTTGGTGGCAGTGTTTAAACGTTTAAGTCGTACGAGCTGCCAAGACGAACACCGTAGTGGTCAACCAATTGAGGTGGCCATGCAAGAAACGCTTAAGAAAATCCACAAAATGGTATTGGATGATCGCCGGCTGCATTACAGGCACTTCAAAAAGTGCTATACATCGTATATTGACCAAAAATATGAATACGAAAAAGCTGTGTGCAAAATGGGTGCCGCGTATGCTCACAATGGAACAAAAATAACGTCGTGAAGATGTTTCTATAGAGTGTTTGGCGATGTTTCACAGTAATAAAGCTGAGTTTTTGCGTCGATTCGTTCACCATTTCACACCTGAGACAAAGGAGCAGTCAAAACAATGGACTGAAACGGGGGAGAATCGTGTCCAAAGAAGGCGCAGACAGTTCCATCTGCAGGCGGCAAGGTTATGGCGTCTATTTTTTGGGATGCATGTGGAATAATTTTTTATTGATTATCTTCAAAAAGGAAAAACAGCGTTTAAGTGATGAAATTAAAGAAAAATGGCAGCATTTGGCGAAAAAGAAAGTGTTGTTTCATCAAGACAATGCAACAGTTCATACATCCGCTATTGCGATGGACAAAATCATTGAGCTTCAGCACGCACATTATTCGCCAGATTTAGCTCCTTCGGATAATTTTCTATTTCCAAATTCGAAAAAAAAAAAAAAATGGCTTGGTGGTAGAAGATTTGCGCAAACAATGAAGAGGTGGAGAGTCTGCGGTAGATGGCTATTTGAATGAGCTAGACAGTTCATATTATAAACAGGATATCGAAGCTATAGAATATCGCTGGGAAAAGTGGTATAGAGCTAAAAGGAGATTATGTTGAGAAATAAAGAAAAGTTTTTGGCAAATTTCTTGTGGTTCTCTTTGTTAGGTCGGGTAGTGCTGGGACGGCCTTCGTAGATGTATATATCAAAGTGATTATTTACATATTCAGGCTATTCAATGCACTGCGACCTAAAAGATCTTTTGTGCTCCTATTGCCCAACTAGAACCTATGTGGTTTGGAATCAAAATTCCATTACATAGAATGCGTTTCGATGCGTTTCCTGCTCATCATGACAGAGTCGAAAGGTCTCGTTTTCTACCACACCTATTTTCTTCATATTGTAATTGAGTCTACAGTGAGCCCAGTGAGCAGCTCTGTGTAGAGTTTTATGTCATTTCTGCTGAAGTTAAAAACAGCGTCCACCGGCCATCCATGTGCGGGTTCAATAAGTCCCTTCGACTGCCGCATGCCCATTTGGGCTGTCCTGTAATCGAATAGATTCCGTTTCTCCCTTTCACATATCAAGTTGTTTATGAAACTGTTTGTAACCCCGCAGAAGGGCTCTGATCCAATTAAAGGAGTGCCTGCGTCTTCCTTTGCAAAGCAGTCGGCCATTTCTTTTCCCTTGTATCCCTCATGTCCCGGCATTGAGAAAATTAAAACATTCCCAAACCAGCCTTGATTAAAAAGAGAATTTTGCCAGGGACTTTAGAGCCGCCTGGCTGTACGAGAGGATGCATATTTTGTTACCACTGGTGCCCCTATGTATGCATTTTTTCGCACATACCTCTAAAGCATGGACCTTCGCCTGGAAGATGGAAGCTGTCTTTCCGAATACTTGGTCCAACAATTCCAGCCCACACACAGCCATCTTCCATCTAAGACCACCATCACTGTACCACAACTATGAGTACTCTTTTGTGACCATATTGCTACTCCTCCCAGTCGAACGGTCGTTGATGATATCTATCCAAGTGATATAAACACGGGTGAGTCTCTAACGATAAAAAAAAAAATCTCAAAACTTTCATTTTCTTAATTTCAACTCATTCGTTTAATTAACGATTATGACATTTCCTCAATAAACCATGGCATTTGACATATAATAAAATGTAAATTTATGAAATTAATAAACCAAATATTTTTATAGAGATTTTGTGCATTGTTGTTGTTGTTATACATATGTGAAAGATAAAAATATTACTCACTAAATAAGATGATGAGACACAAGCCATTGCCTATGAAAAACAAAAACCAATGGAAAGAAGAAAAGGCTAAAGAAATGATTAACAAAAATTCCAAAAAAAAAAAAAAGATAAACAAAATCACATTGTGACAAGTAAATGTGTGACATATAACAGCAACAATAGCAATAACAATGCACAGCTCTAAATACTCATACTCATACTCATACTCATACTCATATACATAAGAGTACGTACTATGAACAAAAGTACCTACAATAAATACAATCGAACATATAAAATAACAACTTTATTGAATGTTATTTATTTCAGGGCATCCAATAAAATGGGTAACTTTATAATGATGCTCATAAATAATGAAAACGAACTAAACAAAACCAAACAAACCAAACAGAATGTGTCTGGTTGTGGTGAACGTACGTATCGTACGACGATCTTCAAACCCTTTTGAGATGTATGCATATTCAAGCAAAGCATTGTTGTAGACTCAATAGTTTAATGGCAATCGATTTGATTTGTTTATATGCGATACATTTGCAAAAGAAGTAAATATTCACAACATTCAAAAATAAAACCAAAACCAAAATAGCATTCATGTGCGATCGAAGAAATATTTCAAGACATGGCAACGTATGAGAGATTTTATGAAGAACAGAAGATTGTAATCCAAGAGGTATATTTCCAACAGATTTCTCACACTCTTTCATACACTAAACAACTTAGCATATGACATTAACTTCATTCAAATCAAATTCTGCAACTGATCGCGCAAGTATATGAATTGATCATGTCCGTACGCATGATCGCCAGCTAGCAGCAGATGCACAAATCAAAAGAGGGAAAATACTGTACTGTATAGTACATAGATGGACAAGAAAGAACAGTGATCACTGTTACATAGTTTAACACGTCTCAAAACATCATGTACGATCACAAATCCATGACAGGATCGTGTTGCTTTGGCATTTGAGATTTGTGTGTTTCTCTCGCTCTCTCTCTCTCTCTCTCACTCTCTCTACCTCTCTCTGCATTTCAATAATTTATGAAAGTTTATTGTATTGATTTTCTGTTTACATTATTACATATGAAGCATATGGCAAAGAGAACTAATGCTGCACTGCCTTCGATCGATGATCGTAAATCTGTCAAAAACGAGTAACTCTAAAAAACAAACCACCAAGAATAATGATCGCATATATATATGTATATATAGTTATATCGTATCGCATACCATCATCAACGATATTTCAATATTGTGTGGCAATTATTTTTCAATCCCTATATGTGTAAATATGCAATAAATTTGTGGACTGTTGACAAATGCAATATCAAGTGTTTTCTGTTTAATGTTCGCAAGCAACATTGTTGCTATGTTGAAATAATAATTGTCTTAGAATTCATCAATATATACGAGTATATATTGTATTGTATATTCTCAAGAATGTTTTTCATACTGGGTATCTGATATTATTTGACTATTTACGGGGATTCCCCTACTTTTGTGAATACAATTTATCGAATTTTATACAATTAGTTCCATGGGTTTCGAAGAACATTAACCGAAAGTACTGTGCTGATAGCAAATGCTTTTGCCACTCGACTATCGGATCTGCTTAGGCAGAACACTCCCCCACTTGATGATACTTGCGCACGGTGGACACATATATCCCACTTCATGAATACTGCTGCCGACGAGGTAATCAGTTACTACCGGCCTTCAAGGAATGAGTGGTATGATTAGGAGTGTCGCGACGCTACCGCAGAGAAAAACGTCTCCTACAGAAAAACCCTGTATGCAGTTGCTACGCGAGCCATTAAGGAACGGTACAGAGAGAAAAGGAGTGCAAAGAGACGTCTTTTCAGGCGCAATAAGAGGGAGTTGGAAAGTCGCGAGTGTGAGGAGATAAAGATGTGCGGCGGTAGGAATGGGACTCGAAAATTCGTCGAAAATATCAAGCGCCTGAGTGGCGATTTAAGTCCCGGAGCTTCTTTCTGCCGTGACGTAAATGGGAATCTGGTTACAGATGTCGAGAGTGTACTGAGTCTATGGAGGGAACACTTCTCCACTTTGCTGAATGTCGATGCTACGAACAATTTCGCCAGTGGAGGAGATTGCCCGATAACCCCAATTACAGATGATGGTGTTGATGTTCCACCACCCGACTATGACGAGGTTGAAACGGCAATTTTAAGGCTGAAGAACAACAAAGCTGCAGGTGCTGATGGCCTGCCTGCCGAGTTGTTTAAGACCGGAGGCGATGAGCTGCTCAACCGCATGCACCAGCTCATAAGCAGAATATGGTCAGATGAAAGCATGCCTGATGATTGGAGGCTCAGTGTTCTCTGTCCTGTACATAAAAAAGGAGACCCCACAATTTGCGCCAACTACCGTGGAATAAGTCTCCTGAGCATCGCGTACAAGGTTCTATCGAGCGTACTGTGTGAAAGGTTGAAGCCTATGCTCAGCAACCTGATTGGACCTTATCAGTGTGGCTTCAGACCTGGTAAATCCACCATCGACCAGATTTTCACACTGCGCCAAAGCCTGGAGAAGACCCAAGAAAAACAGATCGACACACACCACCTATTTGTTGATTATAAAGCCGCTTTTGACAGTCCGGTAAGGGATTACCTCTAAGCAACAATGTCTGAGTTCGGTATTCCTGCAAAGCTCATTCGACTTTGTGGAATGACACTGCTTAACTGGGAAGAACCTCTCCGCACCGTTTAATACCGAACGGGGTTTCAGACAAGGTGATTCGTTATCGTGCGACTTCTTCAATCTTATTATGTAGAAAATTATACGAGCTGCAGATTTACGGCATAATGGCACCACTATATTCAACAAAAGTGTCATGTTGTTGGCGTATGCCGACGATATTGACATAATTGGCATAAACACTTGAGCAGTCAGTGCAGCATTCTCAGAGTTGGAAAAGGGTCACGTCGAATCGATCTTGCGCTGAACGAGGGAAAGACGAAGTATCTAGCATCAACACACAAAGGGTCCCAGCGTTTTGGACAGCACGTCACTGATGATAACTACACTTTTGAAGTAGTAAGGGACTTTGTCTATCTTGGAACAGCAGTAATGACGTCAGCCTGGAGATATTGCGAAGTATCACTCTTGCAAACAGGTGCTACTTTGGGCTAAGTAAGCAATTGAGAAGTTGAGCCTTTTCTAGAAGAAGGAAAACTACACTCTACAAGTCTCTCATCATGCCTGTCCTTAGATATGACAATTTCCATCTCGGATGAGCAAATGCTTGGAGTTTTCGAGAGAAAAGTCTATGAGCTGTACGAGCTGTATGCTGATATTGACATAGTCAGACGAATCAAAATCCAGTGGCTGCGCTGGCTAGGTCATGTCGAACGAATGGAAGAACATGCTCCAGCTAAGAAGGTGTTATATTCGGAACCCGCTGAAGGACGACGTAGAAAAGGAAGACCTAATCTCCGGTGCAAAGACCAAGTACTGAAGAACCTGACGGCGCTTGGAATTTCTAACTGGCGCTAGCTAGCGAAGAACAGAGATGGTTGGCGGAGCACCACACCAATGTCCCATATAGTATGATGGGTCTAGCCACTTAGGGCTCAGACCCCAGGATTTCCCTAGAATATGCTTTGTATCATAGTCTAAAGGTTTTTCGTGGCCTTTGCTATAAGTAAGTCTTATAGCCTAGACAGACGGCATCGTTAATCCGGATTACCGGCGCACTTAATCCAAATAAAATATTAACCTGACAGACGGCATTATTGCGGATTAACTAAACGGCTGATTGCTGTTTTGTCGTATTAGGTCTGCTCACTTACATTACTATGACTATCAATTTCTGTCATCTGTCACTCAGAATTTGAAAATTGACATTCACAGTTCGTAATTGACAGCTGGATTTATTTGTTCGCCAACGCTTCTCATGTTGAAAACTGTTAACAATTGTTGAAAGTTTTTTATAAGCGAACACACCTAATATTTTGTAAAATGGATCGACAAAAATTCACAATAGACAATTTTCAGCAGTGTTGCCATCTCAAATTGCCTTAATCCTCTTTTATTTTGAGAATTAACTCATAGAGTTTATGCGGATTAGCTGCAGTTAATGCCCGAGTTAATTCGAATTAACTCGGTAATCCGGAATTAGGCTGCCGTCTGTCTAGGCTATTAGACTTAAATAATTCCGTTTACTTTTTGAGCAGCTGCAACATACTTACTCATAAATACATTTCAATTTTTGATTGTAATGAATTTTGACTTGTTTTTATTTACATATTTCTATTTACATTTAGTTGTATTTTGTTGTTTTTGATTTTTTTATTTTTTTGTTTGTTAATTTGATTAATAAATTTTAACTTATCTATATGATTATATGTACATTTGTATATATGATTATATAAAAATAAGCTCGTGGCAGACACATCGCCACAAAATAGTCTAATCATACAAATGCCAACCAACTAATAGATCAATCAAAGAATACAAAAAAAAAAAAAAAAAAAAAAATGCTAAAGTAATGAAACAAGCTAAAAACGAAAAGTAAAAGTAAAAAACAACAACAACAACAATAATAATAATAATATTATTATTAATTATTTATATTAATATTTATTACACTCGTACCTAACAAAACTTGACTGAATGCGTCTGATTGTGTAGGTGTGTGTGTGTGTGTGTGTAGTATAACCTGCGCGTAAATAAAATTCATATTTGATTGATGGATGGCGGTGGATTGTGAGTGATTGAGTGATTGATCGATAGACGTTGTGCGATTGTGTTGGATGGAGTTGGATAGTGCACACCGTATACCAAACATGTTGTTGTTGTGATAATGTTTTGTGTATTTAGTGTTGTTTAGGTGCGGGCTGATGTGGTGAGGGTGGTGAAAGAGTTGATAGTGGCATTCATTTGTGTGCTTGAATCGTGTATCGAAATTTTGCTCGCTCATTATAATGATCATGATGATTGTCATGATGATCAATATATATTATATGATTATATCATTATCATCGAAATCATTGTGGTACGCAAAAGTCTTACTCAAATCACTTATGATGGATGGGTTTGTTGTGCTTATTACGAAGTTTTCATATTGATATTATTTTTATTATTATTGTTATAGTCATACTTAGTAGATGGCCAATAATTTACTAAACTCTCTGTATATTAGACTGGTTCTCAGTTCAATGGAAAATCTAGAGTCCCCTATTTTCATTGACTTTAAAGTATCATGTATCATCATTTTTTTTAGAGAAATATCAATTTTAAAAATTGCATATAATTTTGGCACTGGTACACTTGAGCTAATTCAATTGTAAAATGATAAGAACCACTCTAATGTAAGCTAATATAAGGTCTAGTAAAAAGAAATCCATCATCCATCAGCATAAAATTGAAGATTTTATTTAGCATAGTTAGAATAATCCGATTTAGGTGAAATATGCACCCCTTTGTTCGATTACTTGTTGCCATTTTGAAGGTAGTTTCATAATGCCTCGTCCCTATTGGCAAAAAACTGGGACAGTCGATTTTCACAAGCTTCTCTTGAGGTGAATTTTTCACCAGCAAAATCATTCGCCATAGACAGGAACAGGTAGTAATCACTTGGTGCCAGGTCCGGACTATAAGTTGGATGCATAAGAGCCTCCTCCCAACCAAGCTCCCGGAACTTCTGGCGAGCCACTATCGATGTGTGATTCCTCTCAGTACAGGTACGAATTAAGAGTTTGGCCTTTGGGGAGCAGCACGTAGTAGATGATTCACTGCCAATCCCATCAAACACATAGCAAAACCTTCCTGACCGTCAATCCTGGCTTGGCCACCGTTTGCGCCTGCTCACCGTGATTCGACCACGACCGTTTTCGCTTGACGTGTTGTAAGTGACCCACTTATCATCACCAGTAACCATCTGCTTCAGAAATGAATCGATTTTGTTGCGATTCAGCGGCGATTCGCAGATGGAAATTCGATCCATGAGGTGGCACCCATACATCGAGCTTCATTTTGTATCGAGCCTTATTTAAATGGTTCCAAACGGTTTTTAGTGCAATGTTTAGCTCCTAGGCAAAAGAATCAATGCTTACATGACGGTCAGACTCGGCGATTTTCATTATTTTAACAATATTTTCGACAATTGTCCATTCAGAGCGTGGTGCATCTTTGACATCAAAATTACCGGAACGGAACGGACGAACCCAAAATTGAACGTGATTGGCTATTATAGTATCAGTACCATTAACACTATACACATTTTCAGTGGTCTGGCTTGCGTTTTTGCCTTTATCGAAGAAAAACTGTAAAATATGGCGTATTTTCTCTTTACTGGTGTCCATCTTTGAAGCGTGCTCAAACAATACTGAGTCAAGCAATCACAAAACTGCCTGAAAAGTTTATTTAGTATGAAATCCTATCTTTCTAACGCCATCTAGCGTAACCTGATCGCACTTATACAACGCGAGATAGAGATTACTAAAGACATCTATTGGAAAAATAATGGATTACTTTTTACTACACCTGATATAAGTGCTTCACTGCTTCATCATCGCTTTTCAATTCTATAACGTACCAGTTAAAATGAAATTGGGTCGTTTGTGAACTTGTTATGTTACATGATGAGTCGCGTCGTTCATTCACTACTGCATTGATTGATGTCTCCAAGCAACACAACGAATAATTAGATTTATTGTATTTGGTGAAAAATATTTGATATATCAAAAATATCAAATACGATTGATCAATTGAAGTTAAATAAGGAAAAAAAATGAACTATAATGAATTGCAGGTTTTGATTTTAATCCGTTTTTGTTTTTTTTTCTTCATTACTTTTTCTTTTCTACCAAGGTGTGTGCCATACGTCCACATCGCCATTGTCCATCAAAATCAAAATGTTATTATGGATTATAAATAAAATACTGAAAAATTGCTATTTGACCAAATTCTTGTGCAATTGCCTATTGAGAATGACAAATGTGGCATGTATAAATTCTGTGTATATAAATATTTTGTTATTGATGCGTTTTTCATTTTGATTGAATGGCCAATTTGAAATTAGAAAATCAGAAAAAAAGGAAGGAAGACTTATGTTTGGGTGAAGTAATTAACCCATCTGCGCTAACGAATGGTCTTCTCTCTCTGCATGAGTCTCTATACACCAGTGACCCGGAAAAACCGCCATGCGCCTGACAGTGCCGTTACAGTCCCTGTCCGTAAATTCTAGGATTCTAGTTTTGATATATACACAAGCCAATCTGAATGAGATGTACCTACTATACGCTGTGAGTGGCTTCCATTTTCTACTTGCCAGTTGAAGGTCATTAGTTGAATTGTATTTTGATATCCTTCAGCCCTGTATCGTTAGAGGCATATGGAGTAAAGTACCAAGGTGGACCAATTCGTCTGCCATCGCAGTCCGTTCAGTGTTACTTTGGCCAAATGCTCACAAAATAAAAGTGATAGCATCAATCCGATTTAGCTTATTCAGTACCCTTGAGTACTCTTGATATGGTTTCCTTGTACCCCCTTTTCTAATTGTCAGCACTTCAGCTTGAAAAATCGTGGGCCCGATTATGACGAGATAGAAATATGAGGCAACAAGAATAAGTCTTGAAAATTGATCAAAAAAATCAAGTGCTTGGACACTTCACAGTATTTTTAGTCAATAAAAGGAACACGTCTCCAAATTAATGGATGGTGACGCTAGTGGTAATAGAAAAATTGCACGAATGCCTCAATCACGGATAAAAAAAATATGTGTCACTTGAAGCCCCAAAGGGTTCTTTGGCCGAGCTTCTCTTCCACTACTGTTGTTCTAGCTAAATTTTTGACAGTATTAGAAGCGACCAAATTATTTGAGCCGGTTCCGAACGGCAGAACCCTTGCGACATCACTTTTTCTAAGCTTTGTCACAAGTCTTCTTTTATCAGCTTTTCCAAGGCAAATTTTTACTGCCGGAAAAATTGCCAATTGCTTGCCGACAGGTGGATACCGTTCAAAAGAAAAATCTTTTCGCTATTAAATTTATTATGCTTTTGGCGGGGATTGAACCCACGACCAACAGATCAGATGGCCAACAGACTAACCACTGAGTTACGGTACTCAATCACGGATTATGGTGTTTGAAATTCCATCACCAGACTATCACAGTCTCAATTTGACTGGTTGGACGAAATCATACCCGATAATTGGAATCTAAAGGTTCTCTGCCTCAAACATATGAAAAGATGCTCAATAAGTACAAGGTTCATACAGATGTTCATAAAATTCCAAATAATATTGGAGATCAATGAAAAGTAGATCGACATATATCAATTGTTAGTCATTTATAAAGCCGATGTTGATATTAAGGAAGGAGCTCCGCTTCGAATTGGTACGTCAATACGTCACTATTGACAAATACACATTGGAAGTAGTTGGAAGGGCTTTGTCTGCTTTGGAACTAGCATTACTGATGACAGCGTGAAGATTGTCCGTGGGATCACATACATTCAACAAGTCTCTCAGCTTGATTGTTTATATATACAATACAATAAATACAATGCAGTTACCTTGCCTTGTTACTTTTCACCACGTATGAAAGACCCTCGACTACCATTTTGGTAGCATATAAAGAACGCCGCGGGAAAATCCACGCAAGTAACGGGAATGCTAAGTAAATTGATGGCAAATATTGGAGATCCAAGTCAAAGCAAGCGCAGACTGCTAAGGGAAACGACGGACTCGATCCTTCTATACAGAAGCGAACTGTGGGCAGACACACTAAAGTCAAACGGCCTCCGGAAAGTGCTACATTCTCATACCGAACGGAGTCTGGAGCAGCTCTATGGACAATTCCCATAGAGATGTTAGCTGAGTAATGCAGACAAAAATGGGAGGCAAAAATGATGAGGCTGCCGGGCATAAGACCCCAAGCAGCGACACGACAAACCATAGAGATGTGGCAAGCAAAATGGAACACCGAACCAAGCGGAAGATGGACCCGCCCTTAGAGAATGGACTCAAAGAAAGAACGGTGAAGTAAATTATTACCTCACGCAATTTCTATCCGGTCATGGCTACTTTAGAGAATATTTCCATCGTATGGAGAAATCAGATATATATTGCGACACAGAATTTAACGATGCAGAACACAAGTTTTTTAAATATGAACGATGGCGTAATGAAAGATATGCCCTAGAACGGGTGAGCGGAGCATACATGACTGAAAATATCATAGAGAAAATGATGTCAAACGAAGAAAATTGGAATGCGGTAGCACATTTTATCGAAGACGTGATTGAAAAGAAACGGCGAGAAATGGCAAGAGTTCCTGAACATCATCCGGACGTAACATAATACTGCTAAGACTTGACCGTGCAACAACTGCACATCAGCGACGCAGGGAGAGTTATAGAATTGGAGTCCTTTTCAGGACGTCATCTTGGATCTCCTGCCCCGAAGTAATGCAATAATTGTCCCTGGGCAGGTGAAGAATCCAGGAGAGGAGAAGGGAGTTTTTAGGAGGATACACCACACAAGTAGGGACGAGGATCCCTATATGGTGCGAAGGCATTTTTTACCCCACCTCAACGCCAAAAAAAAAACCACGTATGAAAGTTAATTTACAGTTTTCGAGAGAAAAGTCAAACGCAAGAACTTCGAGCTTCTTTATTTGATCGCAAGTAACTAAAAACCTACAACCATGAGCTATATGCCGATACTTATATAGTAAAACTCATCAAAATCCCGAAGTAATGCAATAATTGTCCCTGGGCAGGTGAAGAATCCAGGAGAGGAGGAGGGAGTTTTTAGGAGAATACACCACACACGTAGGGACGAGGGTCCCTATATGGTGCGAAGACATTTTTTACCCCACCTCAACGCCAAAAAAAAACAACCACGTATGAAAGTTAATTTACAGTTTTCGAGAGAAAAGTCAAACTCAAGAAGTTGTAGCCTATTTATTTGCTTGCTAGTACCTAAAAAGTTACAATCATGAGCTGTATGCCAATACTGGTACGAGCGGCACTATTTATATTTCGAGATCTGGCAACACCATAATAAAGTTGGATGTTTCTTAGCAGAAACCGTGTGGGTGTTCCAAGACGAGCCAAATCCAACAAAAGTTGTTCGGGACCGCAGCACATCGAAGCAAATGGTCTCCCGTTTCTTCGGCCGAATGGATCATGTGGCTACTGTTCTGCCTGAGCAACGTAGGATGGTCAGTTCTGAGTGGTACAGAACCATTTATTTGCCGAAAGTCATCAGAGAAATTCGCAAAACCAACCCGCAAAGACGAATCATTCTCCATCATGACAATGCGAGCTCTCACACATCTCGTCAAACAGGTGAACTTTTGAGCTGTCAAAACATCGAATTGATGACTCATCCTCCGTGCAGTCCTGATTTGGCACCCAAGCACTTCTTCTTGTTCCCGAATATCAAAGTTAAACTGCGTGGTCAACGATTTACGAGCGCCAAAGGAGCAGTTGAAGCGTTCAAAAACCATGTTTTGGAAGTGTCTCAAGAGGAATGAAAAAAGTGCTATGAGAAATGGTTTGAACGAATGCAAAAGTGAATTGATCATCATGGTGGCGTTATAAGAAGATGTTATAACTGGCTCCCACTTAAGTATGACGACGTAGAGGAAGAGGAGGCCTCAAGGAAGGTCGTGCAGCCATTCAGATTTCAAACTGCCAACAGTGGCCGGAGTACAGAGACAACTGGCGAAACATTTTGCATTCGTTCAAAATCGATCATAATCGATTGTGAGCAAGTAGTTAACATATTTATTTATTTGATATTTATTTTTTGAATTTTAAATCCCCCACATAGTAATTTCGCTATCAATCATAGTTACCATGTTGTATAACTCACCTCTCTCCACACCACCGCCACAGCTGTGTAGCTCAATATTTATACATTTGATAGCGTCAAAGTGGTATCAAGCTTAAGCATTAGCACAAACGAAGCGTCATCATTGTGGCATGTGATATGAAAGATTTTTTTTTGCTATGGTTTTGCTATAAAATTAATTGTTTTATTATAAATGAAAGCGAAAAAAAAAATAATAAATGTAAATACATTATGTCAAATAAGTACCCGGAAACGGGAAATTCTCATTTTTAATTTTCCCTCTTAGAATATTTCAACATTTTTGTGTGTTTCAAACGAAATTTCTTGTGCCAAAACGTTGGAAATGTTGAAAAAAAACATTTGGTGATTCAACCATGTCGAAAAAAAATTTCACACAAACTCTTTGTTCGATATTTTTATCCATAGTAAAAATCGCAACGCACACAAAAGGTTGACTTGTTCCTAATGACGCTGTAACCAAACTAAATGACACACAGCAATAAAAATAGCACAGCACAGAATAGTGGCTGACAGTTGTGCCAACCTGGGAAAAAATTTTTTTTGAATTATTCTCAGAGGGAAAATTAAAAATGAGAATTTCACCGTTTCCGGGTACTTATTTGACAGAATGTAATGTAGCGCACAAAGAAAAAATATCGAAATCGAAATAGATAAATAATTACGATTTTTATGCTGTTTTTTTTTTTTTTTTTGAAGTTTTTTGTTAGAAAAAGATTCTTCAATCAATGTTTGAAAATGTAATACCACATTGACGGTATTTTGGTCTATATTCTTTATTTAATACATATTGAGTAATGGCATGGGTTACGCTATACTATGTTTGTACAATCTAAAGCCACCACAATGTCTATGAAGACATTTTTGTATGTATGCTTACATATATACGCTCATATGTACAAATGATTGAAGAGTCACTTGCTTTAGGCTTTATTGATGTGTTATTTAGTTATCTGGCCATGCCATGCCATGCCATGCCATGCTTGCTTGTACAAAGTGCTGCGTGCCATGCAACAATCCATCATAATGCGACTTTTAGGCTATAAAACCAACAACAGCCACAACGACAATAATTAATCCGTCAACAGTAAACGTCGATCAAACACGACTAACAACGACCACGACAACGACGATCAATTTTCTTGTTGCTGAATTTAGTTGTCTTACATTTTGCACGCTCAACACTGAGTGCCCCTCATAGGTGCTGTTGCATCATGGTTCGATGGTTCGATCAAAGTGAATATATAACTACTACATCTACTAGTTACCGGAATACTCCATTTATATATTGTATAGCAGAAAAGATGAGCAGTCCATATTTGATCTAAAGTAGACCAGTACAGACCAATGAATGGAGTAGTATGTTAGTATAAAAATTGTATATTCCATTGAAATACATAATACTTCGAACTAATAATATGAAAATCAAGCTGAGTACTCCAAAGAGTAGTTTTCTTGAAGTAATTGTAAAAAATTTCTATACAGGGTACATCTGAAGTTATTATCTAGTATTGCATAGGTACATGTAAAGGCATAAAGTTTGTACTAAAATGAAAAAAAAAAAAAAAAAAAAAAAAATTATTGCAAAATCGTGACGATCAACAACAGCGCGTTAATATTGTACATATGAATATGAACAATTTTCAATTTAATGCCTTTAAGTTATATTAAGTATGTCGAAAAGATAAAAATACCAATAATAGCTAAAGTTAGAGTAGGGGAAGAAGAAGAAGAATAAGTAAAAGTTTTAAAAATGTAATATTTATATGAATTTATATATACAGTTTTATTTGAAATTAATCAAAATTAAATGAATGAATGACTTTTGATTGATTACAATCATCATTGCTGACCCTCTCTCTATTAGGATTGATGTGTACGAGGTTGGTCCCAGAACTACACGACCTGACATATAGATAGTGGCAATATTTTGAAAAAAATTCTTTAGTGAAAAGTGACAATCTTTAAAAACATATGTTTTAAGTTTCAAGACGCCACGTTGTTTAGAATATTTTTTGGAGCCATCGTAAGTTAACGACCTCAATGAATTTATAAACATGAAAAAAAAAATTGGTCACCGTTATGTAATTCAATATGCTCATTTGAAAGGTCTCAGTCCAACGAATATAAAAGCCGAACTAGATTCTACTCTGGGGGAGTCTACTCCTTCGCTTACGATCATAAAATATTGGGTGGCAGAATTTAAGTGGTCAACCAATTGAGGTGGCCACGCCAGAAATGTTTAAGAAAATCCACAAACTGGTATTGGTTAAGGTTAAGATTTAGCTCCTTCGGATTATTTTCTATTAACAAATTTGAAAAAATGGCTTGGTGGTAGAAGATTTGCAAACAATGAAAATGTGGAGTCTACGGTAGATGGCTATTTGAATGAGTTAGACACTTCATACTATAAACAGAGTATCGAAGCTATAGCATATCGCTGGGGAAAAGTGTACAGAGCTAAAAGGAGATTATTGTTGAGAAATAAAGAAAAATTTTCCAAAATTTGTTATTTTCATTCATTCATTCATTCATTATTCACCACTAATTTTCCCAAATATTTTTACTGAACACACTTACCTGTTGTGAAAGCTTCTCTATAAAATAATAACACTTGAAAATGGTCAAATACCACCATGGCTGCCAACAGATCACCTCTGGAGGAATGAACTTTATGGACGGAATATCCTTACCCCTTCCTTTCGAATTTCATGTTTTTTCAAAATTTGCCAACACTGCTGCCTAGCTGCCCGTAAAGAGACAAAGTTATCACAGATTCAATTAGGCTCTTCATAATTTCTCGCAAATATTCGAACTTGCTATCAGCAACCATTAAGAGGGAATAGGGTTAATTCGTGTAAAAAGGTACATTTTTGTGATTTTTTTTTTTTATGAAACGGTTAAAATCTATTTATTAGTGTAGTATAAGTATTCGAAGGATATTGTGTAAAATTTTCATGGTGAAATATTAAAAAATACAGCAATCGCAGCAATTATTCTGGAGCGTCTCGGAAAAAAGTTGAATTGCGGTGTCCCTCATAAATCGGTGCTGGATCATCTGAAATCAAAAAAATCAAAATTATATTGTTAGATAATCGCTTTGCCCAGGTAACGCTGGAGGGGTTTTCGAAATTTCAATTTTTCACTTTTTGGGAACACTTTAAAAGAAAAAAACTCAATTTTTTTGCGAATAAATCGGTTAATTTGTTATTGTAAACGGAAAAATATTACCAAATTTGAAAAAAAACTTTAGCGTTACCTCGTAAATTATATGCAGAAATAGTGTTTAAATAGTGTGTGTCATAGCACAGTGGTTACTATGTTGGCCTTCTGATCTGTAGGTCGTGGGTTCAATCCTCGGCTAAAGCATAACAAATTTAATATCGAAAAAAATTTTCTTTCGACCGGTACCCACATTTCGGCAAACAATTGGTAATTCTTCTGGCAGTAATAATTTGCCATGAAAAACTCTGTAACAGAGCTCAAAAAAGTGATGGGGCAAACTGGCTAAAATAAGTAGGTCCCTTCTAATACCGTTCAAAATTTAACACGCACAACAGTAATGGAAGAGAAGCTCGGCCAAGGAAACCTTTGGGGTTTTAAGTGCCACATATTTATTTTTTTTTTTATTTTTTTGTTTTTTTAGTGTTCAAAATTTCAAAATGATCGGTGCAGTAGTTGTGAAGTTATGAGGGACATCGATTTTGAGAACGTGAGTTGCGGGAAAAACACTTTAAACTTTTGAACACTAACAAAATTTGGGATGAAACGTTCACAAGCGAGTTCTATCGGCTTACCTCACACTGAATCATCGATGACACCGGTTCACTAAGGATGTTGCAATCATTTGTACTCGTTTTCAAATTTCTATAAATTAAGATTGGGGTAAAGGTAAGGAATTCTATAGAAGTCAAACCAGCTGTCTGGTAGCGCGCTCGATTCAGGTAGGTATAAAAATTCGACCATAACTTTGTCAATTTTGCTGCGATTAACTTGAAATTTAGACACAACATTTGTGAGATATTATGAATTAATTTAAAAAAAAAAATTCGAAAAAAAAAATAATTTTTCAAACCCTTAAGAAAGCCCCAATACGAAATGTTCGGAAACACCATCGGAAAGCAAACTCATTTCTATTAAATGCAATTTTAATTTAGTGCAATAACTAAAGATTTCAAAATGCTTCTCAAATACTGACTGCTTTTGTGCCGATATTTTTAATTGGGTTTATTTAATTTAATCTCAAAAAAAAAAAAAAAAATCCATAAAATTCATTATATAATCATATAAATATTTATTCCATTAATAAAGAGGTATTTGAAAAATATTTTGCATTTTAAATCGAATTAAATAATTTTAACACATATGCCATTAATGCAATTTAATATGATTGAAATTTGTTTCTTTTGATTGAAAAAATTATACTAAACTAAAAAATTAACAAAAATCCATACAAAACAAAAATTAATCAAAATACATTTTTTCAATAATGATAAAGTTATAATAATTAAAAATTAATAGCCACTAATAGTATTAACTATGAGTATACCTACAACGAATATGAATGCATTTTATATGATATAATAGCCTCAATAGTATTCAATGTCAACAATAAGGCATTTTGTATATCTCAACGAATTTTATATACAAATTTAATATTCATATTGTGTATATATACATTAGAGTGTTCCTTATATGGAGCAATAACAATTTTGTGTTCATCATTTCTACACTTCCTATGAGAGGTTAACGAATTTGTGTAAAGAAAGAGCATAAATACGAGGGCGGATTGATAATGAAGCTACCTAAGTAGGAAAAAAAACATTTTTTTTTTTTCAAAAACCATTTATTTCTCAACATAGTAGTCTCCTGTTACTTCGACACACTTAGTAAGACGATATTCCAACTTTTTTATACCATCAGAATAATACGATTTCGGGAAACCCTCAAAATACGCATTAGTTTCAGTAATCACTTCTTCGTTTGAGCTGAATCTTTTTCCTGCGAGCTGGTTGTTTATTTCAAGTTTGGAAACAGGAAAACGTCACTAGGAGCTAAATCTGGACTATAAGGTGGATGATCAACCAATTCGAAGTGTATTTCACGTAATTTTAGCATCGTATCTAATGCTGTGTGAACCGGTGCGTTGTCTTGAAGAAAGAGCACTATTTTCTTCTTTAAATGTGGTCGTTTTTTTTCTTGATTGCATCATTCAATTGATCCAATAATGCACGATAATACTTTCCTGTGATTGTGGATCCTTTTTCAAGATAATCGATCGAGCAATATTCCGAGTGCATCCCAAAATACAGTGGCTATAACCTTGCGAGCCGATTTCACAGCCTTCGCCTTCTTCGGAGCACTTCCACCAGCTTCCATCCATTGTTTCGATTGATTTTTGATTGCAGGTGTATAGTGGTGGGCGCACGTTTCATCAACAGTTATTAATCGATGCCAAAAAACAACAGGATTAGGCTTTATCATGTCCAAACACCGCTGTGAAATGGTCTCTCGAACTCGTTTTTGTTCGACACTGAACAAACGCGGCACCCATCTTGCCGATAGGTTTTTCATATGCAAATGTCCATGCAAAATGTTGAACACACATTCATATGAGATGTTTACCATTTCAACAATCTCACGCAACTTGACTCGGCGATCATTCATAACGATATCGAGGATTTTCTTGATATTTTCTTCAGTAACCAGCTCTTTTGGCCTTCCTGTTGATGGTATTGTTGCATTGCTTGTTCGGCCGCGTTTAAATTCAACAATCCAATATTTTACCATATAATCTGACGGAGCAGAATCACCGTAATGTTTATCGAGCTTTTCTTTTGTCTCTTTCGCCATTTTCCCTTTCAAATAATAGCGGTTAATCACTGCACGAAATTCGCTTTTATCCATTTTTCAAGCAACACAAAAGTTGGTTACTTCAAACGACTACAAGAAATAAACGAATCGATGAATTTGGGTGAAATTTTAATAGCTGACGTTTGACAGATTGCAATTTCAAAAAATAGAAAATTTTTTTGTGTTTGTGCTGCCTTTTACGTACTTAGGCAGCTTCTTTATCAATCCGCCCTCGTACAAAGAGAGTGATTTTAATCCGATTACGCCTGATTAACCTAATACATCACGAAATATAAGGGACATCTTAATTTATGACTATGCTAACATATGTGTGTATATATATATATATATATAATTTTTACTATACTACATACTTACTACATATAACTTGTTAATGGTATGCATTGTCTAATAGCTAATAAATCTATCAATGGTATCATTTAAAAAAATATTTCCAAAAATCTAATGATTGCCTTTACGATGAAACAGGCGCCAAATCTTACGTTAACTTAGAAAAATTAAATTAGAGTAGAAAAAAAAATTCAATAAATGCAACTTAAGTATATAAATAATTATTCAAATCAATATAGAGCATATAAAGCTGCTCATATATGTAGTAGTAGTAGTAGTATGCGTGAGTAGATATCACATATAAATCGCACATAGTATAAAGATATCTAATAGCAATCATTCGCAGTGGCCAAAATAGGCATCAAATCTCCACCAACAACAAGAATATATTGCTATATCTACTTGAGCTCATATACGAGTACATTGCTTATGTAAATTTATTCCGATTTTCAAAAGAAAATAGAGAGAGAGAGAGAGTGAAAAAAAAAACACAACAAAAAAAGAAGATGAATTCGTTTGCCATTGTTCTAGATACAATTTTAGATAATTTGTATCTCAACATCAGCACATTTGTATATTACTCATGTACGAGTACGAGTGTGTACTCGTACTCGTAATCGTACTCGTACATAAATATGCCTGTATGCGGATGTAAGTGTTTGAATGACAGATGTTTTGATTTGTAGCGTTAATGCCAGTTTTCATTTTCACCACAAATTTCTTGCCATTTCCGCGCATGTTTTATATGTACTCATACATATCATTGAGATATACATAGATACAGGGTGATTTTTTTTTTTTTCTAGCAACACTGTTTTTGACAGCTCAACTGTTTTTGTGCGACATGTTACTGTCAAACATGTTCAGTTTGGTCTATAATTTAATCATGAATCAACTGACAAACGAAATTCATGTTCGGTTCATTCATTCTTCTATTTTATAGTCAGTTTGGGCGTCCTTCTGAGGCAGCTATTTGGAATCTTGTGACTAAATTTCGCACCAAATTTACATTATTGGACATTAAACGACCACAAACACGCATACGTAGAGTGCGGACAGAGGAAAATAACGCAGCTGTAACCGCCAATGTTGTTTTATGACCGTGAATTATCGATTCAGCGCCGTTCCCAGCAATTGGGACTCTGTTACACCACTACGTGGATAATTTTGCGGAAGGATTTGGGAGTAAAACCTTTTAAAATACAGCTGGTGTAAGAATTTCAGCCACAAGATCTCTCACAACGGCCAACTTTTGATTGGATGAAGATCCACTTTTTTTTATCGGAAAATTGTGTTCAGCGACGATATGTGAACAATCAAAATTGCCCTATTTGGTGTGAAGAGCAGCCAGAAGCATTGCAAGAACGGCCAATGCACTCCGAAAAATGCACTGTTTGGTGTGGATTATGGGACGGTGGCATCACTGGACCGTACTTTTTCGACGAAGACGACAAAGGCAGGAAGGTTACTGTGAATAGCGACCGCTACCGTGCGATGATTACAAACTTTTTTTTTGCCCAAAATGGAAGAGCTGAACTTGGCTGACATGTGGTTTCAACAAGACGGTGCCACATGCAACACAGCACGCGAAACAATGGCTCAATTGAGAGGCGAGTTCGGTGAACTGTTTATTTCACATTTGAGACCGGTCAATTGGCTGCCTAGATTGTGCGATTTAACGCCTTTGGACTATTTTTTGTGGGGCTATGTTAAGGCTCATAAAGCTATAGCGACAAGCCCGCACACATTGGAAGCCAATATTGAAGAATTTATTCGTGAGATACCGGCCGATATGTTGGAGAGAGTATGCCAAAATTGGACCCAGCGTATAAATCATTTTAGGCGCAGCCGAGGTCAACATTTACATGAAATCATCTTGAATCAACATTGAATTATATGGATCGTTCTATCGACTCAAATAAAGATTTTATACATTTCTCTAAATTTTATGTATTTATGTTTTTAAATCAAATCCGAAGGCTCTTAAAAAATCACCCTATATGTACCCTATTGTACAAATCATACAATATGTAAATTTATCTTAAAATTATAGCACATGCATAAGGAGTGCCTTATAGAAATGTTGACACGAAAGATGTCTCAAAAAATAATCATTTTATGGACTAGAGATTAGATTATAGTATTTGCCATACTAAGCAGTCGAAATATTGTGACTTCCGCTGTGTTTCGAAATCTATTATTTTATATGAAGTCCTATCTGTGGATGTTTAGTGAGGAATCAGCAGGTTTTTAGTTTTTTTATAGTTTTTTAGATCAAGTAATTGACCGAAATTCGACCCAAGGTATGCTGAGCTTGTGAATCCATTTGTAAGAACCATAAAAAGAAGTGACAGATATGTAAAAATCCAACTCGTGCTCAGAATCACGATCCGAGTGACTAATCCAGCCTTATCAAATTATCTGTTTGACTGTTCGTAGGATAACGGCCGTAATTATAGTGCGTAATTATAGATTCTTTTCTTTCTTACCAATTCGTCGGTACTTAACTTATCGCATTTAGGCCAAGTTGCTTTTACTATTTTACAGGGACCAGTTCTTGACCGCGCGGTTTCTGCCTGCTTTAAAGACTGTAAGTAAAGCTCTTTTTTGATGGCGCTAAGGGGGTTTTCAGCAGTTACCTTCGTCCGCTTTCTCGTTTCCTTCTATGTTCCTGTGACCAGATACCCAGACGAGAATGATGTCCATATTGCGTGCTAGTGTGTTGAGCTCTTCCTTACACCGAGTTCATTATTGGTGATGTCAATGCCAGAAGTGCCGCTTGGCTGTCTGACAAATACATGCCTTCGATGATGTATGTATCTGATTGTTTAGTATCAGCACAAGCTTCTCTTATCCCGAGAGCTTCGGCCTGAAATATACTAGTTGTATCCCCTAGACGGAAAGACTTTGATACCTCAAGATCCTTGAAGTGTACCCTCGCACCAACAACGCCATTCATCTTTGAACCATCAGTGTAGATCTTGGTGGATTTCTCCCCGGCAGTCAGAACCAATCTGTAGACCTTACGCGTTTGAAATTTTACATCATACTTTCTGCGAAAGTCCAACTCTGGGATGATGTAATCTGATGATTTGCCAATTTGTCCTTGGCATTTTATGATTTCTTTATGTCCAATATTCTTCGCATTCTACAGGTCACCTTCTCTAATTCGGCTTGCCGCGTTCGCTGCAGCTAGTCGTATTTGGATGTCGATTGGAAATATGTTCAGAATGACGTCCAGTGCTTCAGCTGGGCACGATTTCATGACTCCTGTTATTCCTGCGCACGCTATGCGCTGGATGCTATTCAATCGTCTGATATTATACTGTTTGCTTAAGGCTGGTCACGATCGGTCTTACTATGGCAATTTTGGGTTTTAAACCCCTGTTTCTGCTGATGATTCTTTTGCAAGTGTAATAAGCTATATAGTCCTTCTCCACTTGTTTTTCCACGTTATCTTTCCAGTTGAGTTTCGGATCTAGTACCATTTCTAGATATGTCGCTATGTCAGATAGCGGGATTTCGACTCTGTGAAAGTGAGGGGAGTCTAAACTGAGGTATTTTATTTTTAGTTGTGAATACCATCAACTGTGTTTTGTTTGGGTTAACTTTCAGTTCACTTCTTGTAGCCCACGTGCTTAGTTTCCCCAAAGCCCTTTCTAAGATTTCGCTTATAGTTGATATGAACGGGCCGGTTGTCATAATCGTCTTGACCCCCAACCCTGTTTAGTTCTAATAGGAAATTATTTAGCGCCATCACCCATCAGAGAGGAGATCCTGCGGAGTTTCACTGCTTGCAAATTGGGTAACCAGCTCCTCACTCAGCCATTGACCCCGATACTGATCAGTGATTCGAAAATGGTGTCTACTGATATATTATTAAAAGCGCCTCCTATGTCTAGGAAGGCAGCCTTGGTAAATGGTTTTCACAATTTCGATTTTTCGATTTGACCAATTACCACATGAAGGGCCGTCTCCGTAGAGTTACTCTTTATGAAAGCATGCTGCTCTATCGAAAGTTTATGTCCCTCTTTTATGGAACTTATGTGGATGTCAAGTTGCCTTTCCAGTGTCTTCAGTAGGAAAGAGGTTAAACTGATTGGTCTGAAATCTTTTGCTGCGTTGTGTATGCTTACTATTCCCATACAAAAGGTACATTTTTATACCCTGCATAATGCAATATGCATGGTATATTCATTTCGGTCAGATGTTTGTGTCCACTTGAAGGAATCTCCGGAGATATAGACATAGATATATATTCGTGATCAGCGTCGATTAAATTTTCGATTTAACGATGTCCGTCCGTCCGTCCGTCCGTCTGTCCGTCCGTCCGTCACCTGGCTGGTTCGCACGATAACTTGAGTAAATATTGAGCTATTTCGATGAAATTTGGCATAAGTAATCTATGATCCAAGGGTACGGAGAGGATTGATATTGGGCATGATCGGTCAATAACCACGCCCACACCAAGCATTCAAAGCGACTAACCTCGAAATTTTCAAAATCTTTAACTTGCTATAACTCACATAATATACCACTTGGGACAACAATATTTTGCACATAGAGTTATATTATACTACTATATAACCTCACCAAAAGTGGTTGAGCCACGCCTACTTTTTAGCGTAGCTCTCATACAAAGTCTCTGTACTTCTTTTAAATTGAAACAGCTGTAACTTCTACAATCTTCTGTCTAGAATAACCATAATTGACACTTAAATTAATATCGTAGTCGGAAATAAGCTGGCAGAAAATCAATGTGCCACGCCCACTCCTTCATGAGTCTCCCATACAAAGTCGAGGGAATCAAACTAAAATTTTAAGCTCCATAGCTTACAAACCATTTAGCCTAGGACAACGAGATTTAAGGTATGGATTAGTATTGTACGAGCAATTAGGCTTACAGGAAATGGGCGCACCACGCCCACTGTTTATCGTAGCGCCCATACAAAATGACCGAATTTCTTTTAAATTGAAATAGCTTCAACTTCTGCATCCTTCTGTCTAGAACAATCATAATTAACACTTAGGTTAATATGGTAGTCGGAAATAATCTGCCGAAAAATCAGCGTACCACGCCCACTTCTTATTGGGGCTCCCATACAAAGTTGAGGAAATTAAACAAAAATGTTAACCACCATAACTTAGAAACTATTCAACGTAGGACTCAAATTTAAGGTGTGGATTAACGTTGAAAAATTAATTGGATTTACTAGAAAGTGGTAAGCCACGCCCACTTTTATATAGCTCCCATACTAAGCCTCGGAATTATCTTAAAATCCTTTTACTTCGTCAAAGTCAACCATATTTCGGGTGTAAATTAGTAGTATATGCAAAAATTGTTTCTCGAAAAGTGGAAATAAAAGAAAAGTTAGATATTCGAGTAAACTTTTTATATATAAATCTACATATGCAGGGTGTAGTTTGGTCGGCCCCAGCCGACTGTAAGGAGATTTTTTCGAACATATTTCTGCCTCTCTCTATCATAGTGTACGGTATCTAAGCTTCGATACTATAAATATTAGGCTTTTTTAGCACTTTTACTATAATTTGAGTGGCACAAATGCTAAGAGGGAATTTTCTTCAACATTTTCCCTTTTAGTGAGCCCCTTTTAGTTGACCAATTATTTATAAAATTTTCAAAGTACTTTTCAGCAACTACAAAATTTGCTGAAAAATCCATCACAAATCTGACAGATAAAAGTCAAAGGTCCTCATTATTAACTTCAGCTACACAAAATTTTTCTATAACGCACTCCTTACAATACGTTTACAAGTGAAATGTAATGAAAATTCAATTTGAAACAAATATTGAGTCAACAAGTGAAAGATTTATGACTTTAGCTATTTATTGGTTGTATTTCTTGCAATATTTAATGTATAAAATCGTACATCAACTTCTTCTTTAACTTTGCTCAACATTCAATAACAACATCACCATCATATGGAACACCACCACCACCACCACCACCATCACACTTCTTCAAACACCATTCAATATATATATATATTGTTAAAAGTACAATAGGGTGGGTAATAATTTTAATTGAATATCAATTAAATGCATTATAAATTAAATGAGAATGTGTTTATAACTATAAATTTTCAAGTCAATTTCATTTTCATTTTAATCGATTTACATACGATACATATGCAACTACATAGGTGTATGACCATGTACGAGTACATATGGACATACATATGTCATCGTATAAGCATCATAGTTCTATCAACTCTTTTAACTAAATGAACAGACATTTATAAATTATTTGGATATGAATGAAAATAAAAAAAAAAAAAAAAAAGCCGAAAACTTTTTATTTCTTGAACTTTGCTCAAGAAATATCCTTGCTTGTAAGTATCCTATTGGAATGCTGTGTAAAAGCTTGTGATATTTTTCCAATTGCCAAGTAATTTTATTTAATTTTCATCACTTTAGTGTCAAGATATGTATAAAATTTCACACTTACTTGATGGCTACTGCAACAATGAGATTCTATTTGGCATTCGTGCCAGTTTATTCTCATACAATACACCGACAGGGGAGAGTGAATTCAGTATTTTTTCTACTTTAAAATAGAGTTGATTTTCAATAAAACTATTTATGGGCATTTCCACAGAAGGATCCACTGTGACGAAAAATTCAAATGTTAATAAATGAATGATTTCTCCTAATAGCCTATACACACGGCAGCCTAATTCCGGATTACCGAGTTAATTCGAATTAATTCGGGCATTAATTGCAGCTAATCCGCCTAAACTCTATGAGGTAATTCTCAAAATAAAAGAGGATTAGAGCAATTTGCGATGGCAACACTACTGAAAATGGTCTATTGTGAATTTTTCTCCATCTATTTTACAAAATATTAGGTGTGTTCGCTAAGAAAAAACGTTCAACAATTGTTAACAGTTTTCAACATGAAAAATGTTGGCGAACAAATAAATTCAGCTGTCAATTACAAACGGTGAACGGTGA
This sequence comes from Megamerina dolium, assembly GCA_963854835.1. Taxonomy (NCBI): domain Eukaryota; kingdom Metazoa; phylum Arthropoda; class Insecta; order Diptera; family Megamerinidae; genus Megamerina; species Megamerina dolium. Next base: position 3,914,763 of record OY978529.1, read on the forward strand.
ATTTACAAGTTTCTGATAGTTTTCAGTTCACGTACTTCTTGTAGATTTTCTCATATCGAGAGTGATAGATGACAGAAATGATAGTAATGTAAGTGAGCAGACCTAATACGACAAAACAGCAATCAGCCGTTTAGTTAATCCACAATAATGCCGTCTGTCAGATTATTGTTTTAATCGGATTAAGTGCGCCGGTAATCCGGAATTAGGCTGCCGTCTGTCTATAGAATTTTCAAAAAATGGAAAAAAATTTTGTTATCTTAAATAGTTAATTAATAGTCTCAAAAATAATATACTATAAGATGGAAGGCGGGGAAATATGTCTAAGTTTCTGAAATTCGATTTTTGCCGCAAGACGTCTGAGATATTCTCCGAGCACCTTTAAACTTTAAACGCGTTTTACTCTAAACCACTTTTTTTTTTTTTTGAGTTGGCCGGAAACTCGAACTCGAACAAATCTTAACCGATTGATTTGAAAATTTTTACAACACATTTGAAATCGTTTTCTTCAGCGACGTACGTAGGGGTTTTTTGAAATTGTGCATATTTTTTTTTATTTAAAAAACAACATTTTTGACGATTTTTTTAGGTGAAATTTCGTACTTTTTCTTCAAAGGGTCGCCATTTTACGAAAAATCAATTAATCCAAAAACCCCTACGTAAGTCTCTTGCTATTGTAATATGGAATCAAAAAAATATTCGATTTTTTGTTCCAGATCGAAAATTGCGGGTGCTAGGTTTCCGGCCGTGCATCGCGGTGAAAAAAAACGCATCAGCGGGGAAATGCTGCACAGCCGCCATTTTGTTTTTGAACTTAACGCGCAACTTAATTGTTTTTTTTTTTTGAACTTCAAGATTGACATTAAAAAATACTTTTTCCAGAATTTGAATATCTCCTTTTATTTGGCCTACGAAAATTCCCGAAATATGGCTTTTTTTTGTGCTCTACAGTGGTGTAACCCCTTAAAGAAATTTCTAAATTATTATAATATAACAAATTGTTGTGTTTTTATTTTGTGAACGTTTAATTCTATTTGAATCAACCTTGTTCGATCATTGGATTCTGTTAATAACAGCAACAATTTCTTTAATCAACTCTATTTACAATAACACTTTAATGTAATTGCAACTTTTGCCTCTGATACTGTACCAATGTTTGCGCGATCACTTTCGGTATTTGATTAAATTCGTTTGTCAACACCGGTTTGCCCCTTTAGGAGTAAAATATATGACCAAACCCCATTAATGAAATAAAAAACTAATTTACTAATAAAATGAACTTAGTGTAAAAAGATACTGAAATTGTGTTTTTGTACATTTTGTATGGGCGCCCTCTTTAAGCGGTGAATATAGGGGAAAGTCTATTGCGTAGAAATGTGGCGGAACTCTCGAGAAATGTAAATCAGACTCTACAAGTCCCGCATCATACTTGCCCTTATATAATTGCCCTAATATAATTCCCACCTCAGATGAAAGAATGCTTAGAGTTTTCGAGAAGAAAAATCTACGCAAGTTTTTTGGACTTATTTGCATTGGCGGCAAGTACTAGAGAAGTTGTTGGGGCTTGGAATTTGTAATTGGTGCCGGCTATTGAAGAAAAGAGATACCTTGCGAAACATGCTAGATTGGGCCTAAATCGATTTTCAGTTATATTGGCCATATAAGTAAGTAAGTATGGTCATTATTTCACCCCCCGGGAGTCTATTTGATAAAATTGTCAATGTAAGTCATCCCACCGATTTAGTGAACTCAAGTAGTCAAGTTCCCAAACCAGTCAAGTACCAAAAATGCTACCGAAGAGAAATGAATTGAGTTAATTTGTCTTCACTTGAGCCAACCTCTTCTGTTCTGTTATGTGAATTTTTGCCGATTTTTAAATAATTCACGGGAAAAGAAAATACTGAAAAACTTCAAGTTTTCCTTACTTCGTTGAACTTTAAAATCGTACGTATGACGCGTGTTCGACCATGGAAATGCCCATATATGTTAAATAGAAAATTTTAAATACATAATAACTCATTTAATAATTTTTTTAAATTTTTTTCTTCTATTAAAAATTCAACTTCCATAGAAATATTGCCATTTATAATATGCATGCAATAGTTCGCATGTTAATATTCATTTTTCCCCTGCTATTTACTCATATTATAAATTAATTATGTTGCAATAATTAATTTGATTGTATAGAAATTATATTCTCCAGTGTCAAATTATAATTACATCACATGAAAAATACTTGTATTAATTAGCAAACACAATTAATGTTCATCATCAACTGAGAGTACATGCAATCCAAGGATGCGTATACATTGACAATACGTATGAAACTAGAATTACTTGCCAGAATTCGGTTGCTGGTTAATGTATTAACCACACTTCCCTCCGATCTTGTTGACCTTAATTCCCTTTTTTTTTGTGGTTTTTACAAATTAAACGAAAAAATCGCCATTGGGCTCCTCAAACAACACGTTGTGCCGACAAAGTTCCCATCATTTGGTCGCACGTATTGACACCTGATTTGGTTTTGTTATAATCCAGGATCATCTGCTATTTAGAGTTTTGCTCCGTTGAGATTTCTTTAGCCATATGCCTGGCCTTTATTTTTATTATCAAAATAAAATTTGGTACTGCCAACTGGTTTATTACGTACCGCAACAATTTCTTTCGCAACAAATTTTCCATTCTTACGCATAGTGCGTCCAGCAAAATTTGCAATTGTATAGTCAGTGAATGCGACGTGAAGAAATTGTCCGTTGTGATGTTACGTCAAGTCAGACCTGCCATCAATTCAAGCACTATCCGTTGACCCTGATTAGTCTCTGGATGATCATTTCGAGGTTTACCTGTGTAAACTTGGGCATTCCACAAATACGAATTGCTGCTATCGCATGAAGCCCAAATTTTGATGCCATAAAGGGCAGGCTTGCTCGGAATATACTGCGGAAATGGACATTTGCCGGGGAAGGCAACCAGTTGCTCATCAATTGTAACATCTTCAAGCACCGGTTCCAAATAACGAAAACTTTACGAATCGCTGCAAGTTTGTCACGCATTCTTCGAGGACCTGGAGTCGCTTTATCGTCGAATCGTTTGTATACTGCTTGTGATTGTTTCGATATCAGATCGACTCATTGCAATTCTTTCAAATTCTCGCCATTCGAGCAAAATACCCCAACATACGCTCACAACTTCATAGGATCCGCTTTGGACGCCGTATAAGCTAGTGTGCTTTAGACTTTTGGTGTCAATTGGTAGCCAATATAACTCAAATGTAGAAAGCTCATTTGAAATGCGGCTAGTAGCGTGTAGTGTTGGACCTAAAATTCAATGTACAAAGTAGGAACCAAGAACATAAACCATATGTTTGAAATAGCTTACCTTAGGGGTACTAGACCGACTGGTTCTAATTCGTATTGAATTGTTTGATCTCTAGAATGGAATATTGGCTGATCACTGTAAACTAATTCAATTCGACGTTCATCTTCATCCAAATTGAAGACGTCAATCGACATCGGACGTATTTAAACTAGAGTTTATTTCGCAGTGTTCTTTAGGATTGGGCCCAAATAACTCATCATCTGATTCGAAATCCGCTTCGTCATCACTGCCATATTCATCGAGTTCTTCTCGTAATATACAATAATTATACAATAATTTATAATATATTATCAGGATTTTATTTTTTCAAACACTTTCTTCTACGCAAGTAATGCTTCAAGTTCCACGATAGCTACAGAATAGCCACGATAGAAAACAGCATAATTGGCGGTGCCGAATAGCAGAACCCTTGTCATCACATCACTTTTCCTGAGCTTTGTCACAGAGCTTTTTCAGAAGCTTTTTCATGGCAAATTTTTACTGCCGGAAGAATTGCCAATTGCTTCCGAAAGATGGGCATCGTTCGCAGGAAAAATCAGAATTTTTAGAACAGGATTAGTACAGACTACCCAGTATCTATGAAGATTTCTACCTTCCAGCGTACTATTATTATTATTGTTAATGGGGATGTAGCACCGCGACCTATAAGATCTATCGTGCCTCCTTCGTTTTGGTTCAAAGTATTTCTTTGAGTCCAACATCCTCTATAAAATGTAGTATTGTGCCTATATTGCCGAGTCTGATTGCCCCATCAGTTAGTAGATGTTCACCTAGGTGTTTCTTTCGTTTTTGCATTAGTGCGTGGCACACCTCCAGCAGGTGTTTCGAGGTTTCATCCTCCTCCCCGCAAAACCTACAAATTTCATTAGAATAAATTCCCAGTTTTATCAGGCGATATAGTTCAGCCTACAATGTCCCGTCCAGAATTCCTGTAATGATTCTTAAGTTATTCTTATTTAGCTTCATACAATCCTCAAATCTATTTAGATTATATGTTCCCAAGAGTGACTTTGATTGTAGTAACCCCAGTAGATTGTCCCAATATTGCTTCGTTTGTATATCTTTTGCTTCCCTAAAGATTTTGGAGAAGTTGCCCTTTCCCAATCCGCCGAATGGTTCCGGGCCTACAAATGGGGTACCTTTCAATCAGTGTATCGAAACGTATTTGTTAGATCTACAAAATCTTATTTAAATTACACCGCCCAACATTTTATTGATGTAAAGAAAGTGGGTGCCGTAGCTCAGTGGTTAGTGTGTTCGCCTTCTGATCTGTAGGACGTGGTTCAATCCCCGGCTGATGCATAACAAATTTAATATCGATAAGATTTTTCTTTCGAATGGTACCCACCTGTCGGCAAGCAATTGGCAATTCTTCCGACAGTAACAACTTGCCATGAAAAAGCTTCTAAAAGAACTCTGTGACAAAGCTCAGAAAAAGTGATGTCACAAGTGTTCTGCCATTCGGAACCGGCTAAAATAAGTAGGTCCTTCTAAAATTGTCCAAAATTTAAGATGCACAACAGTAATGGAAGAGAAGCTTGGCCAATGAGCCCTTTGGGGCTTTAAGTGCCACATATTTATTTTATTTTTTTTTTTTTTAAAGAAAGAAGCAGACTTTTTTTAGAGTAGAATTTCAGACAATTTAGGCTGGGATCTTTCAAACGATGACAGATTTTCTTGCTGGTTTCGAAGTGAGTGATATCGCACACTAATCAGGGCTGCCAAATTAATAATAAAAATAAAATTAAAGCTTTTTTAAGCTTTGAGCTTAATATTCTTCTATAGATTGAACACTTCTGAAGCATCGAACAACCCAATATACTTTCAAATCACATTCTAATTGTGGTCTATGGCAGACTAGTGCATACACTGGTATTTTTTGCACTGTCATTTCTTTGAGGGTTGACATTCATACACATTTAAATTGTAGATGCCTACAAAAGAACATGCCACAGCACTATATATTTATTGTAATATATGATAAAAAAAAAAAAAAACAACAACAACAACAATCACAATTCACAAATAATAACAATAATCATAATAATAATTTATCAATCGATTTTTACGATCATCATCAATACTTGCTTTACTTAATAATAACAATAAAACCAACCCAAATGTATGAGTACTCGCATGTTCAAGAAGGAAGAATATAAAACAAAAAAATTTTATATATTAAAAAAACAAAAAAAAAAAAAAAAAAATTACAAAAATTGTGGCAAAAAATTGTAAATCGAACAACAACAACAACAACAATAAATTTTAATAACTCCACCAGAACAGAAAAAAAACGCGTATTTTATAATAAAATTGTATTAAAAAGTCGGTGGCAGCCAACAATATGACATTATGATGATCCCCATACGTTGACGAGAATGATGATGATGATGATGATGATGATGATGATGAGGGGTGTGCTGATGCCTGGTTGATTGGTAAGAAGAAGTTTAATTTAAAGCAGGTTGGTTGGTTGGTTGGCTGGCTCTGGCTGGCTGGTTGATGGTTTCGCTAAAATGATGGCAAAGAGAAATTGCCCAAATCAAATTAAAGAATCGTAAAAATATTTATGACCTAACAACAGGCATTCATATGTGTACATATACATACATACGTGTGTGTGTGTGTGTTTGGGAGTATAAATAAGTCGGGCTTTTCAGCTGCTTTATATGACAAGCATACACATACCTTCATCTTTCTGATGTTTTGATGAGTTGATGGCAGCAGCGTTTTATTGCAATTTGCTTGCTGCTGTTGCTGTCGATGATGCTGATGATGATGATGATGATGATGATGATGATGATGAAGCTTTCATCCATTTGGTTTGATGGCACGATTGCTTGATTGGTGATTGGTTGGTTAATATGCTGATGTTACCACTGCCACCGCCACCATCGCATACCTTGATTGAACGTTTAACGTTTGGCACTTGCACAAACACACACACACACACACTGTCATACATGAGCGTTTATAAGCCATGCAACAAGTGATTTTTCGTTTCGATTATTATCAGTTAATTGGTTGATCGTAAAAATACTTTTACGATCAAACTTTTTGCAACAAAAAATGAATAAAAACAACAAAATATATATTTTAATAAAACAACAACAACAACAACAATAATAATAAAAACAACACAGTAAGGAGCAGCAGGAATAACAAAATAAACAAACAAAAAAAAATGTGTAAAGTGAATTAATGCAAAGTGCACATCAGACCATCCCATGTTTGATGAAATTAACGATGACTGCTAGCAGTACACAAATTTCCAACTTTACATTTTACATGCACATGAATGATGAAAGTGCCCAAGAGGGAGGGAGCGGACTCTAAAGTATTGAATTTCTTTTTTTTTGTAACTTAGTTATGAAATTTCATTTTAAGGAATTTTTATGGGCAGCATCCATCAGTTATTACAACAATAACAACAACAACAACAAGAGCAATAATATCAAAGCATTTATATTTTTGCATATTCAAAAAAAAAAAAAAACGAAATGAATACATTTAAGTGACATAAAATTGTAGGTAGTACATTTCTTTCATATACGCTGTTCGATATATACAAAGCCTAGTGCATTTGTATACTAACTAGGTGGTGAAGTCCTTCGTATCATAACTCATGATGGAATTTTTGTTATGGATAATACGTCGCATGGAAATATTTAAAAATCGAAATAACCGATTTAGCCTGGCCAAAGCCGGACATTCGCAAAGGATGTGGATCGATGTTTCATCCTCCTCCAGACAGAGTCTACACTCCGTGTCAGAGGATAGTTCCATTTTGTGGAGGTGGTATTTTCACCAGTTATGTCCTGAGAGATAGCAGGTTATTAGGCGCAGGTTTGTTCTGGTAAGACTAATTCTATTTGTCTTACCAGAATGGTATTTGTCGTGGTAATGTTTTTCTATCATAGCTTTGGCCGATGCCCAGCTTATACCGCAGAAATGTTCTGGGCCCGTTAGTGGAGAAGACGAGCCAGCTCTCGCTAGTTCGTCCGCCACTTAATTGCCCTCAATTCCGTTGTGCCCCGGCACCCAACATAATGTGACCTTATTTCGCATAGAGAGTTTTTGTAGGATAAGAAAGCATTCGGTGACTAGTTTTAGGGAGAACTCCCATGAGGAGAGAGATTTGATGGCAGCTTGGCTGTCTGAGCAAAGAAGAATGTGCGCTCCTTTGAGCCCTTTGTAATGTTGATGACGTGCACAAAGTTCTATGGCATGAATTTCTGTTTGGAAGACAGTTGGCCACGAGCCTATTGCAACAGATATGCGGATATTAGGACCATATACCCCAGCGCTTGTACCTTCGTCTGCCTTCGATCCGTCTGTTAACCAATCGTATTTATGTTCTGAGGGTATTAAATTGCTATTTGTTTTCCATTTCAGACTGTCTGGGATGATTGTGGAGAAGCACCTGCGATAACGTAGTTCTTGAGGCATAGAATCGGAGTTAGGACATATTTCTATATTTGGTATATTTTTGATGATTTTTTCGTGTCCACTTGAATTCGAAGTTAAACTGTGAAAGAAGTTTATGCGAATGCTACTGATTGCTGCTGATTTTTGAACATATATATGTTTAGCGATAGGAGTCCAACTAGAGCCTGTAGTGCAGCCGTGGGATTTCACAGCCGCAGTTAGAGATAGACACGCTAGTAGAGCCAGATTGCCAAGGGTAGTCTAACTTAAAACAGAAGGGCGGCAGGTATTCTGAGTTCGCATATTAAAAACCGTGCACCTCCATGGCCATGCATCTATCGGCATATGCTGTTCCATCTTAGATTTGGGTTTTTATCTAGGGTAGCCGCGGGATTGTCACACCCTTCACCCTCTTATGGAGGATGCCCTGCGGGATTCCGATGCTAGGTATATATCATACAATCTTAATACTATTAGCTAAGAAACCTACCCGTTTTGCAGAATCATTGATATGTAATTTTTTTTTTTTTTTGCATAACAATATTTTGCATTATCTGTGAGTTTTCGATTAGTGCCTATAATTGGGAATGACATAAATTTTAAATTATAGTTTTATAGTACATACATACGTATATAGTATTTTAGTGGTTACATGTTGTAAGTACCCCCACCATTCCCACCCCCCATTAGATATATATGTGCCTTTTACATGAATATTACCGATTAAGAATTGATAAGAACCTAAACATGCATAGATAAATTAAAACACTTTGAAATTAGTCAAAAAAAATATTGAAAACATTCGAAAATTGAATTTAATCAAATAAAAATCACATGAAGTTCTCAATCTCAATTGAAGAGGTACCTACCCGTACTCGTATATTAATCGATAATTAATATAATTACCATAAACATAAAATTAAAACTAAAACAAAAGCCTTGTTATGAGAAGAAAACCTCAATTAAAATCGTTTAATAATCGATCAACATCTACATAAATAATTAAATTAAAATTCAAGTAAACTAAATTATTTGAGATATATCGAAACAATAATATTGCTCTCATATGAAAATAATCGATAATAATCAAATTTACAGAACTGAATTGAAATGATAAGTATTAATAGATTGTGAAATATCAAATGAAAAATATTGGATTTATCGAAGTAATCGATAAATTTTGTATTTTATCTACTAATCATTACACCAAATATTGTTTGTTTGAAGAACACTTGGACTGAAAAAGGTAAAATATTTAAAATAACTTTCATAAACAATAAAGAATTCAAATACTTCAAATATATTGGTGAAAAAAATATTGGAATATTTAAAATATACTATCATAAAATAATAAAAATTACTATCGGTTTGATTAGGGAACATCGAAGAAAAAAAATAATTATTTAAAAAAAATTCTGTATAATAAAAAAACTAAAACTCACAGTGCTTGGGTAAATTATAAAAAAATTATTGTAAATCTTTAAATAATCCATAACTTGATGCTTATCTTTCCATTCGACTAGTTAACTAAAGACAATCACAGCAACAATATAGTAAATAACAATCGGATCTATATATCAAATTAATAATGTTTAAATAAAACAAGCATTGAAATATATTGAAATATAATGAAAATCCAAAAGGAAAATTATAAAAAAAGAAACTAGAATTTAATCGAAATCGAAATCAATTAAAATCGATAAAATTTCAAACAAAGGAATATTATTAAAATATTATTATAATTAAAATATTAAATTAATATTACTTGAAAGAAAAAAAAAAAAAGAAAGAAAAAATACTAAAAGTATACTCAACCTCACAAAAGTTTATTTAAAAAATATCGAAAAAAAAATCATAATAAATTGCCAGAAATGATTGAATTACAAACTATTTACAAAAAAAAAAAAAAATTGCGATAAATTGATACTTGGGAATGGAATATAGATATATCGATTAAAACACTCAAAATATCGAAATCTCTAGTAATGACAAATGAAGTGGATCAAATTTTTTGATTTTATAAAAAAGTTTAAAAAGATATTGTATTAAAACAAAGAAAAAATGGAGATGTCGATCAAAATATCGATAAATTATTATAACGATAAAAAATGATTTTAATCGATACCATATTATTTTAGAATAATTGAAAATAGAAATATATAACCATAACTCATAATATCAAGCGAATTTAGTGCAATAAGATGGCCTCTAAAAGAGTTAGCTATGAATTTTCTTTAAAATTTTGAAAATATCGATATCTTAGTGATAAATAGAATAGCCACATGAAAAAAGTATGAGATGAGGTGTACTATATATTACCCATTAATAATTTAATTTCGCTCTCACTCACTCTAGATGCATTCACAATAACCGATATCTTCAACAATTTGCACAAACACAAACATCGAAATACAAAATTGCCCTGTAAGGCTAGTATTGTAAGTTGGTATACGTACATGTTGTTTTTTTTTTTTTTCATTTGTTCGTCAACTTTTCTAGAACTTTCATAAAAACTCCATTGCAACTTGATGAAAATCATGTAAGAAACAATCCAAAAAAAAAAAAAAGAAGGTAGGAGCCTACCATAAAAACGAAGAAAATAGGAAATAAAACAAAAATAGTACTTATGTAAGTAGTAGAAAAACCAAAATGAAGGTACCGTAGAAAAAAATCACATCACATCATCTCATCACTAATACTTTGCTATATATTTAGTACGTGCAGATTTGACATGCAGCGTCAAGCAACAGCAAGAATAAAGCAGCGATTCTACAATACTAGTAAAACTTAAGCAATGTACAACAACAACAACAACAATAACAAACATTGTGAAGGGATGCAGAAATCGTCTGTACATCTTTTTCTTGCTATTGCTATCGCATATAAAAAGCGAGATAGAGCATAATTGTATCAATGAAACATGTATGTGTGTGTGTGTGTGTGTGTGTGTGTGTTCAAGCTTCTGAATTATCGGATTATCATAAATATGCGTAATAGTTACATGCGCAACATTTCATACAACAACAACAACAATGGATGACAAGAATATGAACAGCAAAACTAAATCAACTTTTCAGCATTAAAACCAAGAGTAAACCATGATACTCTGCTGACTGATTTGATGTAGAATATATATGTATGTACATGCGAATCTTTCCGCAGTGTAGGAAAGCGGAAGACATGTTTGGAATTTTTTATCTTGAAATTTTCTCCTACCAAAATGAATGATGCATAAAGGTTCTAATTTTGCTTATTACAAATTGCCCAGATCTAGAATGTTGCGAGTTTCTGAAGTGACGACAAGCGAAAGACTATTGTGAGTTACAGTTACATTATGAGTCTCACTGAGTTCATTTTTGTTTCAGTGTTGCCAAATTTTTTTTTCGCCATATCTGTGAAAATTCCCCATAGTCTACGTTATTATCGATGAAAAGAATATAAAATTTATTTTTGATAGGCAAATTGCCACTTTGTCGAGTAATTTTGTTGACGTAGCGGAATTTAAACATTTTAAGTTGCGCCGGTTGTTATGGAAGTATTGAAAGAGACATCTACAAACCAGTAGAGGAACCAAAATGTATGGATGCCATTTTGGTATATGGTCTAGTAAAAATAAATCCATTATTTTTGCATTAAATTGATAGATTTAGGTCAAATATGCACCGTTTTGTTCGATAATTTGTTGCCATTTTGAACGTAATTTCATAATGCCACTCTCATAGAAACCCTCGCCCCTATTGGCAAAAAACTGGGACAGTCGATTTTCACAAGTTTCCCTTGAGGCGAATTCTTCACCAGCAAAATCATTCGCCATAGACAGGAACAGGTAGTAATCACTTGGTGCCAGGTCCAGACTATAAGGTGGATGCACAAGAACCTCCCAACCAAGCTCCCGGAGCTTCCGGTGAGTCACTATCGATGTGTGTGGCCTGGCATTGTCCTGATGGAACACAATTCCTCTCCTATTGGCTAAAGCTAGCCGCTTCTGGGCGATTGCTTCCTTCAGACGGTCAAATTTTTGACAATACAGGTCCGAATTAAGAGTAGATGATTCCCTGCCAATCCCAGCAAACACATAGCAAAACCTTCCTGACCGTCAATCCTGGCTTGGCCACCGTTTGCGCGCGCTCACCGCAATTCGACCACGACCGTTTTCGCTTGACGTTGTCGTAAGTGACATACTTTTCATCACCAGTAATCATCTGCTTCAGAAATGGATCGATTTTGTTACGATTCAGCAGCGATTCACACATAGGTTTTTTCGCGTTAACTCGTGTGGCACCCATATATTGAGCTTCTTTTTGTATCCAGCCTTATTTAAATGGTTCCAAATGGTTTTTTGTACAATGTTTAGTTCCTGGGCAATAGAAACAATGCTTATATGACTCGTCAGACTCGACGATTTCCATTATTTTGTCGATATTTTCGACAATTGGCCTTCCAGAGCGTGGTGCACCTTTGACATCAAAATTACCGGAACGGAATCGACGAAACCAGAATTGCACGTGAGTGACTGTTACAGTATCAGGACCATAAAAAATTTTATTTAGTACGAAATCCTATCTTTCTAACGCCATCTAGCGTAACCCCATCGCACATATACAACGCGAGATACAGATTACTGAAGCTATCTGTTCGAAAAATTATTTTTACTACACCCGATATTTCATTCCTCATTTAAGCACACTCAAAATTTTATTTCGATCTGTCCAATTCATTCTTTGCCATTTTTTTTTTGCAATGGAAAACACCGAATATCTTGCTATAATAAAATTCTTCGTTGTGGAAGGTTCAGCTGGAACAGAAATTTATACAAAAATAGTGAGTGAGTATTAATGGAATATTCTCGTTTATTTCCAACTGTGTATTGATGACTTTTACAATTTGAACATGGTTGAGCAAATATTAAAAATGAACCAAGCAATGAAGGACAGCATGCTTCTTTATTTCTTGGAAGATTGTGGGAATTTTTACGTCATGGTGGATTTGGTTGTTTGAGACATAATAAAACGCATTTTTTATTATCCTTAGGATATTTGATTGGAACCTTTGCTGTATTTCAACGTTAGACGTAGCTGCAGGGCCACACAATTGAATGCCGTATGTTCAGACGGGCTATAAAATTGATGAGTACGATAGTAATAATCCTGAAGTATGAAAAAGTATGAAATTCTCAAAATCTGGCAGGCCTTGTGATATTATAATTAATTTAAGGGAGAATAGGGTTTATTCGTGTAAAAAAAAGGCACATTTTTGTGTTTTTTTTTTATGAAATAGTTAAAATCTATTTATTAAAATCAATGGTACGTGGTTATAGTATGATATTTGAAGAATATTGTGTCAAATTTTCATGGAGAAATATTAAAAAATACGGCAATGGCAGCAATTCTTCTGGAGTGTCTCGGAAAAAAGTTGAATTGCGATGTGCCTCATAAACCGTTGGTGGATCATCTGAAATCAAAAAATCAAAATTATATCGTTAGATAATTACTTTGCCCAGGTAACGCTATTTTCGAAATTTCAATTTTTCACTTTTTGGAAACACTTTGAAGGAAAAAATGCGTTTTTTTTTTTTTTTGCGAAAAAATCGGTTAAATTGTTATTGTAAAATGAAAAATATTAACAAATTTGAAAAAAAAAAAACTCTTTAGCGTTACCTTGTAAATTATATACAGAAATAGTGTTCAAAATTTCAAAACAATCAGTGCAGTACTTTCGAAGTTATGAGGGACGCCAATTTTGAAAACGTGAGTTGTAAGAAAAACGCTTTAAAGTTTTGAACACTAAAAAATTGGGGATGAAACGTTCACAAACGAATTCTATCGGCTTATCTCACACTGAATCATCAATGCCAGGTCCATAAAGGATCTTGCAATCATCCATGATGACTAAAGCATCTTTTTGCTCTTGTCTACGATGAAACCTGCCTTCTTTTGTTCTTTTTTCAGGTTCCTGCTCTGCTCGGCTCGGTATGAAAATAGTCATAACATTGTCAATTTTGCTCTGATTGACTTGAAATTTAGACACAACATTCTTGAGATGGAAAAAAAAAATTCGAAATTTTTTTAACCCTATTTCCCCCTTAATCCCTCTATAAACAAGACGAAAAATTGGAATATGAAAATAATTAGCAACACTATGCAAAGCTACAATATACAAATAATATTAGAACATTTATGAAACTGAAAATGTGAAGGAAATCTCATCATATTTGATTAATTTTGAATAATTTTTATAATTAATTTATTTTCGATTCATTTGCATTTACTATAGCATTAAGAGCAGTTTTATATGCAAATATTTAAGTTCATTGAAATAGTGTCCGCAAAAATTGAACACATTTTCGAACGAATCAATCAATCAATTGAATCGAAGGAACAATAGTCTCGCCTTATGAATTTTTATCACACATTCCAATAATAGCAATATGCTCCCCGTATTGATATCGTTGCCATCCATAAAATTCCAATGGATTACAAATAAACATCTAACAAATAATGTGTAAATCTTCGAATAAAAATAATAGCATTCATATACGCTGGGTTGAAACAAGTTGAAAAACAAGTTGAAGAACACTTATGAATATTCACACCATCGACTTTACATACTCAACAATTTTCAAGGGCATCCAAGAGAGAGAGAGAGATGTCAGCTTTAAAGTTTTCAAAAGAAAAAAAATACTAATAAAATTCAAATACCAATAACAACAAGAAATTCACTAATAATCACATTCAACTAAAAATATCAAATAAAATGTAAAAGCGTGGAATAAAAACAGAAAAAGGGAAAATAAACGAAAGAAAACACTAAAATCGAAAATACTTGTATGTTTGTATGTAAAAATGGTGGCAATTTTCTTTCTACATCGTCAAACAAACAAACAAACAAAAAATTATCGATTTCCCATTCAATACGATTATCATAGATAGCAGACAACAAAAGCAACAACACATTAATTTTAGCGCCATCACTCTATTCATTAGGCGGCATCGCACAATATACACAAGTATTATAGTATACAGTTATGCAGCCATATGCTACGAGTATTCGAGCTCTACCCGAAAAATCCCCCATCACTAGTCACTGTGCCCATTGTAAGTCTCATGGATGATAAAATACAACAGGGAAGAAACTAAAAATCAATACAATATTGAGAAAGGCAATTTTGCATTAAAGGAAAATGGAGGCAAATGAAAATGTAAATTAAGAAATGTTTAAAAAGGCATAATAAATAAAGAGGAAAAAATATTGGAAATATTGGAAACGTTTAGAAGAAGTAGATAGAAATGCAAATGCAATAGAAAAATTGATCATGAAGAAGAAGAAGAAGAAGAAGAAGAAGAAGAAGAAGAAGGGGAAGAAGAAGAATGAGTAAGAATGAGTAATTAGAAAGGTTAAGTATTCCGAAAATCTTGCTCTTTCATCATGATAACATTTGCAAGAAATGTCAAAATTGATTCAATTTGTTCTCTCGTTTTTTTTTTTCTTTCTTTGCTTCATCCTTTTCTCTCGTTAGAGTACTTATTATTCATCGCTGGTAGTAGTTAACTTTATTAATTAAACCATGGGCAAGGCGGAAAACATATCGGATGTAGTATTTAGAAGGCAAACAAATTGAATAAGAAGCGCAAAGAAAAATATATTGAGTTAGGGAAAGAGGGAAACAGAGAGAGAGAGAGAGAGAGAGGCAAATGATAAACACAGGCAAAATGAAAAAAGAAGAAAATGAAGAAGGAGAACTGTATTGAAGAATAAGAGGAAGTGCAAAGGAGAAAAAAGATGATGTATAAGGCAGATTTTAGATATCGAAGGGTAACTAAGCTAATTGGGTAATTATGGTGGTAGCTGTTCGGAAAGAGCGCACTTCTGTCATCACACGGTATTCGATCTTGTGAGGCTATCTGAACTATAGAAAACTGAAAAAGAATAACATAAGTATTATTTTTTTAATCTGAACTGTAGAAACCTAGGAAAAATAACTAAAAAAAACTTTGTAGAAACAAATTGGAACAAATGATGAAAGAAAACCCAAAAAAAAAAAACGATTTAGAAATGCAACAAAAAAAGTGGATTAAAATGTAAAAATGAAAAAAAAAATATTTATGTGGCACTTAAAGCCCCGAAGAGTTCACTTCCATTACTGTTGTGCATGTTAAATTTTGGACAGTATTTTAGCCGTTTACGAACGGCAGAACTCTTGTTAGTTCTTTTGGAAGCTTTTTCATGGCAAATTGTTACTGCCGTAAGAATTGCCATTTGCTTGCCGACCAGTGGGTACAGTTCAAAGGAAAAATTTTTTCGATATTAAATTTGTTATGCTTCAGCCGGGGACTGAACCCACGATCTACAGATCAGAAGGACAGCACACTAACTACTGAACTACGGCACCAATGAGAGATGAAATAGAAATCGAAATAATATAAAAATGAAGGAGAAAGAGGAAAATAATTAAAATGGTAGATGAAAATAAAGAAAAAGAAATTTTCTAGCCAAAAGGTTGGTGAAGTAGGTGAAGAAAAGAGGAAGGAAGAGAAGGAGGAAGGAAGGAGAAGTATACAAAAATAAAAATAAGGCAAAGTTTAGGATATGATATTAAAGAAAAAAATAAATAGCAGAGGCAACACCAGTTGAAAAAAAACATTGTTTTTTAATGCAAAATCGGATAAAATTGAAAAATAATAAACAATTAAAAGAATAATTAATCAATGTTTCGTTATACGACCCAAATGCAGTTCTGTTAGTGGCTAGTGTACTGCATAAATATTAAGAGAATTAATGCCGAAAATAATTTATCCGTTATACGGCTTTTCGTAGACCGTTTAAAGAGGTACATACTGTGTAGTGTTGCAAAAGTACACTCATGCTAATATGTATTCCATAGCAGATAGACAAATATCACACAACTTTTCTCTTTTACTGTCTCTCGCTGTCTTCCACTTCCTTTCCAAATTTAAACACTAAACGAAATGTCAAACTAAATCGAATTCTTAAGCTGTGATAAAAATGAATGAAGGAATGAATGAATTAATAAAAATAATGCATATTTTGTAAATATCATCTATGATATCATCCCAATCGCGAATTTTGGCAAATATTCTATGGTAATAATACAAAGAACAATAGACAATAATTAAAAAAAAAAAATAGAATAAATATCGGTACAAGATATTTTACAACAAAACAAAAAAAAAACACGTTAGAAATTAAAACAATTTTTTTTTTTAGTTTATTCGGGTATAGTAAACTACAAAACGTAAAAATAATTGTACGAAATGGCTGTCATTCGTATTAATACAACACCGAAGTCTATAAGACCACTCATCGATCACTCTACGGACGATATCCATGGAAAAATGGAGTTCTGTTTCTAACAATGCCCACTTCAATGACTTCAGGTTGTGATGAAATCTTCTACAGACGATCGATGTCCTCTAAAACTGACAACTAAGTCGAACGATTGAAAATCTGGACGGGTTGACAGCCACTGTTGAACAAATTTTTTTTTTTTTTTTTTTATTTTTGTCTTATTAGCGAACGCAGTCTGAAAAATTGTTTTTCAAAAACTGATTTTTTTCGAATATAATCACAATTAACCTATAAATTTAGAGCCAAGGCCATACAATTACCTTTTCAATGGTATATAAAACATATTTTTAGAAAATGCTTATATATTTTCAATATACTCATTTTGAATTTGATTTTTAAAAAATTATTGCTTTATCTACTTTGAGTCAGTTAGGATTAATAATAAGAATTCTTTCAATAAGATTTTATAAATTGGCCTTTTTTTTTATTTTGTTGGCACACGCTGAAAAGGTATTAAAAAGACCTTTCTCTTGATACCCTTCTCGTGTAAGGAAAAATTGTGAATTTGTTGAGTAATTTCGATCGCAAATTTGAACTTTGACCTTGAGCCACGCCTCATATGGACGTTAGCGACAAACAATTTTTAGTTTTTTATATTCACAGAAATAGCCTCTATACGAAGAAATTTTTTTCCTTTCAGTGGGCTATTCTACACTTGTTCCGTTCTTCTCGTCAGTAAACAGGATTTTTTAATTAGGACTTTTTACCGTACAGCACCAACAGGTGTCGTG
The DNA here is from genome assembly GCA_963854835.1 of Megamerina dolium. NCBI lineage: Eukaryota > Metazoa > Arthropoda > Insecta > Diptera > Megamerinidae > Megamerina > Megamerina dolium. Next base: position 3,932,663 of record OY978529.1, read on the forward strand.
ATTTTTTCCTATTTTATTTTATTATAATTTTTTTTTTTTTAATTTCACGATGTGGAATTGTTATCTTTGTTCCAAGTCTTGTGTAATGATACAGCTCATGGTTCTTGGTGCTATTTCCCAATATCCATAAAGTTAATAATCTGAAATGAAAAAAAAATCATGGACACGTCGGAAACTGAAATCAAATGATCAGTATTAAATCGATTCAAAAAATAATTGTATTGATTGTACTCATTTGTTTGACTTATCCGATAAAATAGCAATTAGACGTTAACACCTTCTCACCCCATCACAAAAAAAAAATAAAATAAAATAAATAGGAGTGAGCGAGAAAGGGTGTTTTCAAATCATAGGAAATTATAATGAATGAGTGTATTAATAAAGAAACAAAACAGCAGCAACAACAACAACAGCAAAAATTCAAAAATCGTCTCTTTCGCACATGTGCATTTAATGAGAGCGCAACCAAAAACAAAAATTTAAATAATGATGAGTTGAAACTGCTGCAATACCATAGTCCATAGTGATGGAACTGAGTGAGATGTGCTAAGCTAAAATGTAGGTGTATGAATGTGGAAACAAAAACAATTTATAAAAAATAATGGCAGCTGCTTGCATAGTCGCCATTAGCACCGTCTTCATCGTTGTCGTTGCCGTAGTCGTCGTTGTCGGCAGCGTCGGCACAGAAATCAAAGCTGGTGTTTTAATATGGAGACGTCATCAATTCGTCAATTGAAAATCAACAGAATTTAAGAAAAGAGCGTAAGTAGCAATATTTTACTCACAGAATTCGAAATCCTCTCACACTCTCCCGCGTTAAAATGTTTTTTACACCTCTTTATACCGAGAGAACTCTCTGTGTAGGAGAAATCTGCACAAGTGTTTCGTATTATGTTAATCGTTAACAGAGTTGCTTATAATAGAAATACACATATACATCATTTTGAACGGAAATGGAGAGTAACAACAGCGGAAATCCTTGAAGAGTGATGAAAAGCTTTTTTGAAAATTTGCAGACTATTAATCTTTTTCCCGAAGGAGAAAATTTTAATGCATACGTAATTTTATGTGGCAGTTGAGAGCACTTTATGCGAATCTGAAGTTCTCTCTATATTTGTGTCCCTTTTTCAACAATAGCATGCTCCAACCTCTGTTAACAAATAGCATAAATCAGAGACAGACACTAAATTTATGCCTCTGCATACAGGTTTTGCTAAAGCACAGAAGTTCTTTCCATTACCATCGGTCTCTCTCTCTCTCTCCTTTACTCATGTCGCCGACGCATACGTTTATTTTGACAGCGAGTTAGCAGAATATACGCAGTCATACATGTGCTGCTGCTGCAACTTTTGCTACTGTTACTGCTTACGTCGGGTTGCTGGTTCGATTTCTCATTTGTTGAGGACAGTCAACAACAGACCGTTAACGCGTATGAACATGGTTTTTAAAGTGTTTTGTTATCGTTTATCGTCGTTATCGTTGTCGAATACGCAATTATTTTTAATGTCGCTGTTGTGTGAAATAATTTAATGTCTTCTTTCGTTACCACCATATTGCTGCCATCAATAATGTGTTAAAAAAAAAAGATAAATTTGTGAGTAAAATTTCAAAGTTGAAGGGAAAATAAAATTGAATGCAAGAGAAAAATAAAATCTCCAATATGCCGCCGGTATAACGTATCGTAAATTATTATTTTTCTATTCCTACAATTCAACGAATAAATTAATAAATTTGTCGTTTCTATTTCTGTTGCTATTTCCGTTCAATATCCATTCCACCAAAAATCGGTATTTGTTCATAACACAATTACCGCTATTTTCAAAACATACGTATTGCTGAATTGCCGTCGGTGGTGAGAGTAGTGAATGAATGTGACAAAATGGAAACTTTAGAGAGCATCAAAAATTCTACAGAAGTTAGTGATGAGAAAGAGCGCTAGCAGAAATGTAATTTCTTCTTCTGCATACTTAGCACTTGAAGAGTGTGAAACTATACAGCAGGCTTCTGAGATTTTTGTTTATTTTTGTTTTTTTAATACCCTATTTAATGAGGCGCCATTAACAGAAGCCGGGCATGTGGAGGTATTACGTTTTTTATGTGAAAGAACATTGAGAGGTTGAAAGAGAGAGAGCGAGAGAAAGAAAAATAATGCTCTCGCAAAATATGTTAAAATCGTTGCAGCGTTAAATTTTTGTCAAACAATTTCAATGCTCTATTTGGTTAAATATTACTTGTCGGCTTTTCGTTACATATATGCACTCTCATTTGCATGTTCATGCCTTTACTCAAGTAACGCATGCAATAGCACATGGTATCACATATCACCCACCATCGCCATCATCATTGTCATACACGTACATCAACATCAACGAATGTACACATCAAATGTTCGAACGAACAATCGATTTCAATATTTTACACTTCGTCTCATTTACGTACAGCACAGTCACTTGTCATAGTCGGTCACTCACTTGTTACTCTCATTCTCATCAGTTGGCAAAAACTTCATAATCTACCCATTCAACCACCACCACCCACCCACCTTCTCGTAATAACTATTCAATTGCTCTCGTTCAATGAATTACACGTTGAAGAAAGATTTCTGCAAGTTATTGCTTTTTTTTTTGTTATTGTTCCAACTCCATCACTTTATTACTAGCACAAGAAACGTCGTCGTCATCGTCGTTCGTATTTTACTCGTTCACTCATTTACTCATTTGTTGACCTGCGTACGTTCTCTCACTTTTCAAATTCAATTTATACGTTGGATTTGTGTTGTTGGTGTGTATTTCTTCAAATTGAGATCAATCAGATTCGTTGTCGTCGTCGTCGTTGTACTCGTCGTTGTTGTCGATGTCAACGTCAACGTCGCTTTTGTTATTGTTTTGGTTGATAGTGTTATGCGGTGCTCACTTGTGTGTTCGCTCATTTTTTTGTGTACTCGTTGTTATGTTATGTTCGGCATTCGGCGATATTCGTTGTAGATGAGATGCTTAGTTGATGTGGGTTTGTGTGTACACATATGCGCGCCATCATCATCGTGTCGTCTTTATTGTTGTTGTTGTTGCCGTTGCGATTGCCATTTCATTTTTCCTTCAAATTGGAATCAATCAGAATCGTTGTTGTGTCGTTGCGCATCGTATTCGTTTGGTTTTTATTATTGCTGCTACTGCTGTTGCTGTTGCTACTGTTGTTGTTGCTCGTGTATTATGGTGTGTGTGTGTGTGTGAGTTTGATTCTTCTTCTGATTCTGACTGAATTCGGTTTGACAGTTCTCATTGCACACATATACACACAAACGCACATATATAAATTCATACGCATCACAATTGAGCCGAAACGACTGATTGGATTTGGCTGGCTCGTTGAATGGTTGGTTGGCATTTCACATAACGCAATGCTGAAGTGACGACATTCGCTGTTCGACTCTCAAACGGGTAACGACGGAATCAGCAACAGCTATAATAGACATTTGGTAATATCAACGACTAAAAGACGGCGACGACGACACCAGCAATAGCAACATAGAGTAAAGCGAAAATTACAAGAATAAAAAAAGAAATAAAATCACATCAGAAAACTAGCGTGCCGCATTTCAATATTCATTGACGATTTTTTGTTTGTTTTCGCGTTTATTTCCTCTTTTTTTTTTGGTTTCGCGCGTGTATATGTGTGTGTAGCTGTATGAACAATAATAGAAAGAAACGGAAGCAGCAAGAAACATTTTATTTGACAAATTGAAATTTTCAACAATTTTTTTACTTCTATTCTTCCTCATCTAGAAGAGATAGATGCCGATGAAGCCGAATAATTAAAAAAGCAACACAAAAAAAAAACAAAACATGAATTTCAACACGCGTGATGGAATTGATGAAAACAAGTGATTAAATTAACATACAACAAATGTATTCCAAATCTGTGTGATAACGTGCAAGCTAATTGGTGAATTATTTTCATACAAAAAAAAAAAAAAATTAAAATATAATAAAAAAAGACACTCACACGGCAAAACAGCAAAAAGAGTGAAGACCACATCTAGTCAAATTTTAAAAATTAAAAAGAAAAAAAAAATTTTTTTTTCAATGTGTTGGTGTGCAATAATTAACAACAACAACAACAATAAGTAAAACGTGTGAGTTGGAAATAAAAAAAAAATGAGCACTTTTACAGCAAAATCATTACAGACTCACTGCATAAATAGCAACTACCACAACAACAACAACAATAAAGACTGATTACAAAATGATTGAAAAGAGCTATTAAAATACAAATTCAATTCGATGCAAATATTCAAGTGATGAAAATCAAGCGAAATACATTAATAATAATAATAATGAAAATAATTATTATTAAATAACAACAACAACAACAAATTGCAGGAAATTAAGAACAACAATAAAAAGAAACACTACAAATAAAAATTTAAAAAAAAACCCACATACAAAAAAAAATTAACAGCGTATACGTAAAGCAACAACAACAACAACAACAAATTAATCTAAGCTAAATATTTATTTGCAAAAAAAAAAATAATATAACAAATAATAAAATTTTATCAATTTAAGAGTAATCATCTAATAATAATTACATATAAAAACACTTTTTCGTTAAACAAAAATTAAAAGCAGAAGCAGAAGAAGAAGAAAATATATATTGCTCATAAATAAAAATGAAACTAAATTTTTTTTTTTTTTTTTGAATTATAATTAAGTAAAATAAGAAATAAACAAGAAATAAATGCAACAAAAAAAAAAAATAATAAAGAATAGCAACTACGCTCTACTCAAACCCACTCAACCAATGTATACGATTCATTGCAATTATTAATTAAATTAAAGAAAAAGAAAAAAAAAAACAAAGCAAAAATTAAATAAAATCTACAAAAGTTTTAAAACATTTTTTGTGTTTTTTGAGAAGCCAAAAATAAAAAAAAAAAATTAATAAGTACATCATCTAAAATAAAAAAAAAAAAAATAAAAAGTCTTCTCTCCCTCAATAATAATCAAGTTATACGAAAGGAGTAAAAGCGCTCATTTTTGCTGCTACTGCTATTGATATTCATATACCTTAATTATATATATATAGAAGCAAATATATATATATATATATATATATATAGTATATTTAAAATTTAATACAAAAAAAAAAAATCAACGATTAAATTAAATTTATTTAATATTATCTACTATAAAAGTAACACTTATACGAGCGTACTTAGAGTGCAAGTAAACAAAATAAAACTAAATTCATAAATTATTAAATTAGGCTAAAAAGTTGAAAAATATTGTGCATAAAAACAATATAATAAAAAAAAAAAACGTCGAAAATCTCACAAACAAATTATTTTTCGTTTGTATTAAAATTCAAAAGCCATCAAAATTCAGCAAAATTTTAAAATGTTACATGAAGCATTAATGCTTGAAATATATCGGCAGGCGCTAAATGCTGGGTAAGTTGTATTTATTTGTATTGTATTCAATTTATTTGTGCTTACGAGAATTTCTCTCCAAACTTATTTTTCCAATACCGGTTTTGTTCATGAGTTTGATAATCTGAGTTTATTGTTTAACCAAATTAGAGGTAATCTAGGAAAAAACATTATTTTTGTCCTCTTATCTGGATGCAGAGGATCATAGGTATACAATCGAACCCCATAATTTATGCTAAAATTAAACAAAATTTTATGCTCGAAATATTGCTGTTGAATATGTTTTTTTGTTTCATTGTAATTCCTCATTATAATTATCACATAACTATGACTTCTACATTTAAAGTAATGTAAACTGAAGCTACGAGCCATTGCAAATATATCCACCCCAGTCTCCATTCAAATAAATAAGAAAAGAAACAATGAGAGTAAAAGAGACAAATATAGAGATAGAGACGAATTCTGGTAGCGAAGAACAGCTGATTATTTTTTTTTTTTTCGTACTTACACACTATTGCTTCATATTGTGCTTTATATTATTGTTGCCACAAAATGTGCTTGTGATACTTGTTAGAGGTCAGAGGTTATTAATCGAAAACTGAAGTTAATGTAGCAAATTGTAATTTTCTTTAAATGTATTATAAATTAAAAATTTATAGTTTCAACTGCATAATAATATTAACCCTACTTGCCTCTTTTGAAGAAATATTACAGAAAAAAAAAAATGTTGATTACAAATTGAAAATACGAATATTTATTATTATTTTTTTTATGCATTCTAAACACAAATTCCACTTTTGCTTTGCGACAGTAGTAACAAAAGTTATCATACATAGTGTCAAAAATGATACTCTGGGGAAGTAGGGTTAAATTTCATCAATTAGACTGTGATAGGAAATTATACAATTTTTTAATAGCTTCTATATAATTAAAATTTATAATTGTGAGTGGAAATTAGTAAATCGTTTAATTAGATTTCTTCATTATTGTAATTTAATATTTCTTCGATAATAAAAGTCTGAAATAATAACCTTAAAGGTCACTCGTAACGCAGTTGAAGGTATGAATTCAATGCAAACAGAAGACATGTCATTTCTACATAATTTTGATATTGGGGTAACAGTGGTTATAGCCATTTTGCTTGTTTTTGACTATGATTTCATGCAAATTTGTTTTTTATTTGACTGTTATTTCTAATAAAGCTTTTACATTGTTAAATGCTCGCCAAATTAGTACTCCATATAAAAATTTAAAGTCATTCTGTTCATAAATATGTATACTCTCCATACAAAATCTTAATTTTTTTTTTTTAAAACAGGAATCGATTAATTTGTATTGAAATCTTATTTTTTAACCAAACTTTACTTTATAGAAAATTTTTAAATATTCTCCATTATATACAATATATAATTATTGTTCCCATACAAAAAATTAGCTCTTTTTTTATGTTAAATCTAAAATATGTATGTAAGTTATCGTTATATTCTCCATTTCAATTTTTCCACCAAAGCAGTCACTTATGCTATATATATGAAGTCATTATGGTGAAAAATGAACATCGTCCTCGAACAAAATCTTTATTTTCCTAACCAAAACTTGACAAGAGCATATAGAAAATATAATTAATTTTCAGTGAATCACTGTAATTTCTTCCAAAATAAATCTCCACAATATAAATGAACATAGTTCTCTTTTAGAAAATTTTAATTTTCTTAAACAAATCTCGAAAAACTTATATGGAAACCTCCATTGCTTTTCAATGTATCATTTGGAAACTTAACGAATCCCATTTTTACAACAAAATCATATACCACACAAAGTTTCATGACATTCTTTTTACATATAATTTTAATCACCATACAAAAATGTAATTTTTGAAAGAAAAACTAACAAATTTGTATGGAAGGACCCATTATTTTTCAACGCATAACTGAAAATTTTTGAGAATCGTATTTTTCCATCAAAATAGTACTGCATACAAAATTAGAAGTCGCTATCGTTATAAATAAAAGTAGTTTCCATACAAACATTCTATTTTTTAAACCAAAAATGCGCAAAATCTCTATTATTTTTCCATGTATCATTTTGAAATTCAATTTTTTCATTAAAATTTTATACCACACAAAGTTTTATGTTATTCTATTCATATATAAGTATTGTTCCCATATAGAATTCTGATTTTTGAAAGAAAACCTGAGAATTTTGTATGGAAGGACCCATTATTTTTCAACGTATAACTGAAAAACTTTGGGAATCGTATTTTTCCATCAAAATAGTACTGCATACAAAATTAGAAGTCGCTATCGTTATAAATAAAAGTAGTCTCCATACAAACATTCTATTTTTTAAACCAAAAATGCGCAAAATCTATATTATTTTTCCATGTATCATTTTGAAATTTAAGAAATTCAATTATTTCATTAAAATGATATACCACACAAAGTTTTATGTTATTCTATTCATATATAAGTATTGTTCCCATATAGAATACTGATTTTTTGAAAGAAAACCTGAGAAATTTGTACGGAAGGACCCATTATTTTTCAACGCATAACTGAAAAATTTTGAGAATCGTATTTTTCCATCAAAATAGTACTGCATACAAAATTAGAAGTCATTATCATTGTAAATAAAAGTAGCCTCCATACAAACATTCTATTTTTTAAACCAAAAATGCGCAAAATCTATATTATTTTTCCATGTATCATTTTGAAATTCAATTTTTTCATTAAAATTTTATACCACACAAAGTTTTATGTTATTCTATTCATATATAAGTATTGTTCCTATACAGAATTCTGATTTTTGAAAGAAAAACTAAAAAATTTGTATGGAAGAACCCATTATTTTTCAGTGTAACAAAGTAAAATCTAAATTTTATTCAGTTTATAAATATAAATACACATAGTTCTCATATAAAATGTTAATTTCTTAATCAAAAATCAAGAAATTTATATAGAGGATAACATTATTTTTTATTGTATGACCCTAAAACTTTGTGTATCTGATTTTTTCATTACAATAGTGCTCTACACAAAATCTGAAATCATTTAGTTTATAAATAAACATAGTCTCCATATAAAATGTTAATTTTTTTTTTTTTTTTAACAAAAATCGACAATTTTGTATTGCGGAACTTTCAAGAAACTAACTTTTTCATCAAAATTTAAAATTTTCTTCTCAACACAATCAATTTTTTTGATAGCTTCCCAGAAATCCTTGATCATAGATAAAGAGCTTCCATCAGCATTCAAATTAAATGATTAACCAACTAATATCAATAGCAATATCTGTCACATTCACCATTCAAAAATCACTGTGGTTTAACCACTAATCGATATTAGTGTTTTTACTGTACTCTATGTAGTTAGCCATAGATACATACTTGCTCGTATATTGGCGTTCTAATTAATGTTATCAATTAATTCGATTAATTTTTGTGTTATTTGATAGCTGAGAAAACAACACCAAGAGCAAAAATCTTGCAAAGCAACCAAAAAAAGTGTTAAATTTCTTGTTGTTGTGTGTGTGTGTGTGGTCGGTTTTTTTTTTTTTTTTTTTTTTGCTATACTGCTACTATTATTGCTACTCGTTGTTAACAGGTTTTCTGCTTTGTTATATTTTTGTTGGTTTTGTTTTTGTTTAGCATATACATTACAATTTGTATTAAGTTGTGCAATTAAGTACGTATGAGTTTGAATGTATGTGTGATAGATACTTACTGTATGCATTATTGCTTTTCTTACACTTTTCGCTCTTAAAAACATATGCTAGATTAGCGTATATGTTCACTCTTTTGTTACTGTGATGTATTTTTGTTTCAACAACAGCTGATCAGTCACATGGTGTTAAAAAAGTAAAATTTTCTAATTACAAATAGTCATTGAATATTTTAAGAGTAGAAATACATTGCATTGTACTTGCTAATGAGCACTCATCTACACGGCCAAAACAAACATCTCCACCCATGAAAATCTCATAATAATAATAATATAAATTAATAAAAAATATACATATAAAAATGTTGATCATTTTAATATTTTATTTACATAAATATACATTAAGCATCCCAGAACTCCCACAAAAATTTTGAACGAGCTTTTCTGTCAGTTTTGTTGTACCGTTATACTTACATTTTGCCAAAAACTTTGTTCTAAAGCTAGCCCAAAGCTTTTTCTATAATTTTTACTTTACAAAAATATTGTGAATTCCTTTTCGAGAGGCGGGTAGATGATCACTATTAGAGACATAAGCCTTATATCTGGGTCCTAATACAATTACAATAATTTTTAAACTTAATTTTGTTTTATTTCGCTGAATTTATATTCTAAAAGTCTTTTTTTTTTTGTGCCTAAAAATTGTTTCTTTTATTTAATGAATGATGAACGTCGAATCATTTATTTTCCCCGAAATTTTTCCTTTGACGTCACTCGTTTATTGTTTATATTTAGATTTAGATTTGTTTGCTTAAATTAATTACTTTAATTATCGTAATTTATTTCTCTAAATTAATATATGTGTATTGATATGAGATTTATTATTATTATTATTACCTTTGGTTGATTTCTTTATAGGATTGGATGCCTATTTGTTAAGAAAATGAAAAATTAAATTGAAATTAAAAAAAAAAAATTTTATTTTTTATTAGTAATTTTCTAATATATTTTTTAATTGCTATTTAGTTTTGTTTTTTTCATTTTTTTTTGAAGTATTAAGGCCTGTTTATATTTATCGTTTTCAATGTTCCTCTTTAGAGGAACTTTTCGCAGTGATGAGTCTAAAATGCTTTTCATATTTGTATCCATCCAAAAAAAATATACTAAAGTTTGAACTATGAAATATATTTACACACGTGAAAAGTTTGATTTTTGAATTTATTCAAAGTGAAAATGCAGAAAATGCAATCGTATTCACTATTTAGTGACAGTGTCCATGAAAGATGAAACTATGTAAACACAAAAAATATGTAAACAAGGATGATTGTTGTGGATGATTTCAAACTGCAAGTTTTATTAGAACTAACTTAGAAATTGCAATTTTTTTTTCATATATATTATATGCTAATTTTTTCCTCTTTAGAGGAACCATCCACAGTGATGAGTCTAAAATGCCTTTCATATTTGTATCCATCCAAAAAAATATACTAAAGTTTGAACTATGAAATATATTTACACACGTCAAAAGTTTGATTTTTGAATTTATTCAAAGTGAAAATGCAGAAAATGCAATCGTATTCACTATTTAGTGACAGTGTCCATGAAAGATGAAACTATGTAAACTAAAAAAAATATGTAAACAAAGATGATTGTTGTGGATGATTTCAAACTGCAAGTTTTATTAGAACTAACTTAGAAATTGCAATTTTAGTTTTTCATACATATTATATGCTAATTTTTTCATTAACCATATGAGAATTATTATTTACCATATTATCAGTATTGTTTGTTTGTTTTACAGAATTTGAGTATTAACTAAATTAATATCTAATTGAGAGTATAGCAGCAATGACCTTTAGCTGCTTATTTGGTAATACAATCTGGAGGCTTTTAAGAACTTTAAGATTTTTTCAATATTAGTTGCGGAAGGGTTAGAGAGAATGTTTAAAGGGTATGATATCTGAGGTATTGAAGCTCTGGACATTTATGTAGGTAATCTAATAATAGATTATTTTGGAATTCAAGAGCGCAATTACATATGGCATTAGCCTCAATTCTCATCAACTACTCATGGGATATTTTCCTATGTGCTAACCTCAGGCGGATTATTTTAATACTATCCAATATGTTTACGGTTTCAGGTAAATAGTCGTGAAGATGTATGCGGTCTGCGTTTATATCCTTGTACCAACTCGAAATGGTTGGTATTCAAATTATTTTATTCGACTTAGAGTGGTAATGCTTTAACTGATATTTGATATCAGTGAAGTTATAGTTGTATGATAAATTTTTCATTAACCATATGAGAATTATCATATTTATCATATGATATCAATATTATTATTGTATTAAGTAGAATTTTTGGTTACTATTTGTAATCTTCCGATAAATTTCTTATATTAATTCGAATTATTCATTCAAAAAATGTACAAAAATATGAAAGTCATTTTCATTTAACCATTAGCTTTATGTACAATTACGATATTTTATATTTTTAACGATTCAATTAGGTATTGGAATCTACATATATATATACATAGCAATATTTTCATAAATCATATGAGAATTATTAATACTCAGATGATGATGATAATTAGTATAATTCGAAATAGATGTAGATTATTGTAAAATAAGTTATGGCTTTCTGAAATAACTAATACTATCACCACTATATTTATATATTATTTCTTTTCTATTTTATTAATTTTACATAAAATTAATTAATTAATTCATTTAATAAAATTAAATTAAATCCCATTATACATACTATTTGCATATCATAAATTAATTATTCTTACCAATCTATTACATTGCATGTAAATGATCATTTTAAATGTATTTTTTTTTTTTTAATTTTTAGTTTTTATAAAATACATTTTATATATATTTATTTATATATATATATATTACTTTAATATAAACTACAAGCTATTTTGCTCATTGTAACTGCTTGAAATTACATCTCATTGATGTAGGTCGCATTATTTAGATATAGTAAGTAGTCTGATTAAGCCTGTTAAGTCAAGTATAAAATAGTTATGTGTATACATATTTGTACTATTTTGTAAAATATGATATGAAACTACAATAAGTATGTATAGATTAAGTCGATGATTAACAACAAAACAACAACTGGCTTTCAAAAAATGGCCACAAATATAATAATAACGCAAAGGAATGCATTTATGTGTTTGTACATAAAAAATTGTATATAAAATATTTTCAAAAAATATTTTCAATTTTTAATACATTCCATACATTATTATGTTTTATAATCATAATTAAAATTATACATCATACAGATAAAAATAACTATGCTTAGATATAATTGGCTCATATAAATACGAGTATATAAAATTATTTTTATTGCATTAATGATTAAATACCAACATTTAATTGACTATAAATTGCATTCCATATGCAATAATTACTTAATTTGATTACTATAAATTGATCATAGATAATCATAAATATATATGATATTAATAAGATATTTATATGTAATTATGTAAACAATTTTTAATTGATAATTTTTTAAGAATAAATATATCTTATTTATTCTATTATATTTAATAATAGATTATTTCATATTTAATTATTAATTAATTTTATTATCTATTAAATTTAATAATAGTAATTGTCAGTTCTTTGAACGTCATGTGACTGATTCAAAGATTCTACAGATATGACATGATTTTTCTTTACTAGAGTCAAATTAATTCACAATTTCAAAATTTATATTCTACGAAAATTATCACTATAAGTTCCTAAATAAATTAAGCTTCTTAAATAATAGAATATCTAAGGAAACTAATAAATATTCGATACTCCAAGGGCTCTGAAGAGCTTTGAATGAGATTCGTTTTTTCGATGCTATTGAACGTAATAAATTTATACAAGATTAGTGGGTGCTGCAATTGTATTGGTTGGTGAGTTGGTTTTTCGAATAGCGTAGGTCGAGAGTTTGAACCCCGTTCGAAATAATTTTTATAGAAAAAAAAAAAGAAGTTTTCCGTTCAAACGGTATCCCCTGGCTGATAAGCTGTGGGTAATTCTTTCGAGACTAATTATTTCTCATGAAAATTATATTGATTATTGTGCTGGTTTTTCGCATATATACCGTAGGTTGAGAGTTTGAACCCCGTTCGAAATAATTTTAATAGAAAAAAAGTGTTATCCCTGCAAACGGTGCCTATAAGCTATGGGTAATTCTTAAGAGACTATTAATTTCTCAGAAAGTATCTTCTAAAAAACTACTGTAACAAAGCTCATAAAACAAAACTATCCAAAATTGAACATGCACAACAATATGGGGAAAAGTTCTGTAGAACCTATCAATAGGAACTACGGGCTCTACCCAGTCTAATCTTCTGCTAATGACAGAAGTAATGTGACGATTTTTTTTTTTCAGTTTTAGAATAAAGCTTGAAATGATGAAATTATAAAATTTCGCAGTGGAAGTACCAAACTGATATTTATTTTCCGTGGTGACAGTAGTCTCTAAATACCGAAGATATGACAAAAAATGCAAAAAAATTGTCACCTATATTCGGCAACAACAATTTTAAAAATAAGTTTTACTGGAATAATCGCAATACTTCCTTTGCAAAAGTTTAATGATTTTTTGCGAGCTATAATTTACTGGCATTAGAGTGGTACATTCGGGTAATAGGAACTAATATTTGATGATTAAATATTAAAACGGGGTACTTGACATCTATGATCTTTCAAACAAAAAGATGTGTCTCCTTGAGACAAAAACATCGGTATATCACACTTCAAAATCCGACTCCAAATGCCGAAGTTATCACGAAAAATGTAAAAAGGTGAACCCTACGTTCGGCAAAAAAATTTTTTTTTTTTCAAAATTGCCTTGAAAAACTTCTTCATATAAGGAGGTGTACGGCAAACTCTTTTTTTTTTTTTAAATACGGCCTATTGTATATAGAGTAATAATGATCCGTTTTTCTGTTTATTTTGCGATTTTAATTCTTACTATTATGTGTTTGATTCTCCGCTTTCCACTATAAAAGCTTGCCTATTGAATACTATTAATTAATTTTATCTTTTTTTTAAATAAATAATTTTTCTCAATAATTTATTTCAGCTAATGGAAGTATTTTTTCTGTAGCTGACGCGGATACTAGATTATCCTCTGCCCCCACAGACTAACAGACTAACCACTGAGCTGTGACACCCACCAATGCATTGTCCAACCAATATCGAATTCATTCAATATCTTTACGTGGCTCAACTCGGAAAACGTCTACTGATACAGAAACCATTGATTTGACGAATGCTACTCTCTCTCTCTCTCTCTCTCTTTCTCTGTCTATCTCTATGCATGATTCCAAGCAGTTTCACATCGAAGATGCACCGCAATGGTTCTGTACTTTCACAGCCTGACGTAACACTTTTTGAATTTCCATATTTTTCAAAAAATACTTTTCATCTCATGATCATCATCATCATCATCATCATCATCATTATTATTATTATTATTATTATAGTACAAATTATTAATTTTCGAATTTCGAATGTCAATGAGACATATAAACATATTATCGAAACATGTGTAAATATATGGACTTACGTATGCATAAATAGCATGTACATTAGGGTGGGTCACATTTATGTGGTGAAAAAAAAAAAAAACGAGAAATCTTATAGATATTTTATAGCAGAAAAGGAAGCTACAACACCATTAATTTTAAGGCACAGTATTTGGCTAAGAAATTTAAAATTAATTTTTTTATGAAGTGATTTATTAATTTGGAATGAAAATTTATTTTTAGACCAATGGCTGGCTGTTTAGGGATATATATTTAGAATCATCGGCAGTTTTAGGTTTTTTTTTTTTTTTTTTTTTTTTTTTTTTGCTATTCACCTGTTTTTGATCAGTAAATTTGACCCGCTTTAATGTACATACATATGTGCATATATGTATATTTTGAAATGTAGACCTTATATACAATACAAAATATTCTATATGTTTGAATATAAATCTTAAAAAGTTTCAATAAACTCGTACATAAATCTGTCAAAAGCATATATACACACACACACACACACACACACGCAAACATTAGACATTTACTATATGCGTACATATCGCTCATTCGTTCGTTCAGATGTTAGTTCTCATTCGATTAGTTTTGTTTTTTTTTTCCTTATGATTCTTGTTGTTGTTGTTGTTGTTGTTGACTCTCTAATCAATTTACGCCAGCAAATTAACAACAGCAGCAGCAGCAGCAACAACGTTGACATCGGAACAAATATTTTATAGTGTTTCGAGTATTTTATAAAAGATTAACAAGGTAAATGTATATGGTAGAAGGCAGCAGCAGTAGCAGTAGCACTAGCACTATGTAGAAACAAAACTAAAAACAACAACAACAACAACAACGAAATACAAATGAAATATTATTCTATTCTAATGAGATTTCTTTTTATTTTGTTAACAAATTTTTCGTAAAAATAAACAAGCTCTTTAAAAACATTGCGACGACAAAGGGGTTGGGGGCGTTGGGGCGAACGAAGATACGACGATACCTATTTTATATTGTATCTACATATGTATTTTGTGTCTATATGTCTGTCGGTTTTTATTGTATATATTTGTACGTAAAGTGTGAAATATTTAAGACATTTTCCATATACATTCTGTCAAATAAGTACCCGGAAATTCTCATTTTTAATGTCAAGTCAACCTTTAACGCACACAAAAGGTTGACTTGTTCCTAATGACACCGTAACCAAACTAAATGACACATAGCAATAAAAATTCACAGAATAGTGGCTGACAGTTGTGCCAACCTGGGAAAAAATTTTTTTTGAAATATTCTCAGAGGAAAAATTAAAAATGAGAATTTCCGGGTACTTATTTGACAGAATGTATATATATTTTATAAATATATGAGTATAGATACATACCTATGTCGATACCTGTATGAAAATGCATTTTTGTTTTTTCGTATGCATTGTGGGTGAGGTGTTGATTTATTTACATATGCATATGCAGAATGCTTATGTAGAATATATAGAAAATATCAGAATGACTCCAATACATACATATGTATGTACGTATGTATAGATAAAAATAATATTTAATTGGCACATAGGGTATCAATTAATTAATTTCATTGATTTAAAAATATTTAGAGGCACCCTAGTTTAAAGAAGAAAAAAAAAATTTGTTCAGAATATATTGTATTATCACCACTACATTGTTGTAAATTATTTATGAAATATTTAATAATATAATTTCTACAAGAATTTACTAATTTTATTTACACCAAATTGACCATCATAAATATAGCATTTTGTATACTTACGATATGCCCACGATTTTCCACCACTGTTAATTCGATATTAATTAAGATAAATGTTTGAAAATATTTACACAAATAATTATATTAAGGTGTGAAATTAGTTTATAATATTTTTGATGATATTATTTAGGTGTGAAATTGTGCTAATTTTATTAATCTTCAATTGAAAAAAATTCAGCAAAAAAAATGTATGTTACCTATTAAGCCATAAGGACATATTGACATATAAATGTATGGATTACTTACTTACTTATGTGGCCATAACAACCGAATATCGATTTAGGCCGAGTATAATATGCTTCGCCAGCCAGCTCTTTGCTTCGCTAGTTGGCGCCAGTTAGAAATTCCAAGTTCTCCAGTACTTGATCTTTCCACCGAAGATTAGGTCTGCCTCTTCTGCGTCGCCCACCAGTGGGCCCCGAATATAACACCCTCTTAGCCGCAGCGTGTACTTCCATTCGCTCGACATGACCTAGACAGTGCAGCCGCTGAATTTTAATGTGCTCTAATATGTCGGTGTCGGCATACAGCTCATACAGCTCATGGTTGTATCTTATTCGAGACTCGCCATCAACGCAAATATGTGCAAAGATTTTGCGTAGGACTTTTCTCTCGAAAACCCCAAGAATTCGCTCATCCGAGGTGGAAATTGTCCAAGCTTCGGCGCCATTTGTAAGGACATGCATGATGAGAGACTTGTAAAATGCAGTTTCCATTTCTCGAGAGAAGGTCCGACTTCTCAATTGCTTACTTAGCTCAAAGTAGCATCTGTTAGTAAGAGTAATCCATCGCAATATCTCCAGACTGGCGTCATTACTGGTGTTAATACTGGTTCCAAGATAAATAAAGTCCTTTACTACTTCAAAAGCGTAGTTATCAACAGTGACGTGCTACCCAAGACGCTGGGACTCTTTGTTTGTTAATACTGTATACTTCGTCTTGCCCTCGTTCACTGTGAGACCCATTCGACGGGATTCTCTTTTCAACTCTGAGAATGCTGCACTGACTGCTCCCGTGTTCATGCCGATTATGTCAATATCGTCGGCATACGCCAAGAACATGACACTTTTGTTAAAGATAGTGCCGTTATGTCGTATATTTTCTCCATAATAATATTGAAAAAGTCCCACGATAACGAATCACCTTGTCTGAAACCCCGTTCGATATTAAACGGTGCTGAGAGGTCCTTCCCAATTTTCACTGCACAACGGGAGTTATGCAGTGTCATTCTACAAAGTCGAATGACCTTTGCAGGAATACTGAACTCAGGCAATGTTGCGTAGAGGTAACCCCTTACCGGACTGTCGAAAGCGGCTTTATAATTAACAAATATATGGTGTGAAAATCTGGTCGATGGTAGATTTACCAGGCCTGAAGCCACACTGATAAGATCCAATCAGGTTGTTGAGCATGGGCTTCAATCTTTTACACTTATTCCACGGAAATTGACGCAAATGGGGTCTCCTTTTTCATGTACGTAACAGAGAACACTAAGTCTCCGATCATCAGGCATGCTTATGAGTTGGCAGGCAGGCCATCAGCACCTCTTAAGGTACCTATATATGGAGTTTTCTGATGAATCCCAGCTGCAAGAGCTTCTTTTCGATAATCGAATAATAAACATTGAATATCTCTATGATGCCATGAGTTGTGGCATAACCTTTGTCTCCATAACCTTTATTCAAAAATGGATGTACCTGGAAAGTATTTTCGTCACTATTTATTGCAGAATGCATCACGTATAATTCTCATATGGTTTATGTATGTCACTGTAATTATGATTGTTGAATATTAAATATCAATTTTCAATGTTAGCAATAATTTCTTCTTGTAGCTAGACGTCATCAAATAACTGTCAATTATCCTGAGAGTAAAATTCTTCAAATAGATATGTAAAGCCTCCAAATGCGCTAATGTGTAAGAAACAAGTTAAGAAAATGTTTGAAAATAAGCACTTAAATCTTATACATATACAAAAAAAAAATAATATTGTACTAATACAAAGAAATTGGAAAGTTCTAAAAGTAGCTTTAATGCTAAAATTAACATTTCACACTTTAAATGCCAAAAAGGAAAGGTGACAAAAGGCAAATGATATTGATTTTATCACAATAAGAAAAACACGTTAAAGCAATAAAATGCTTTCTTACATTCTCTCTCTCTCTCTCTCTCTCTCTCTGTCTTTATGGTGTTCTCATTGCTGTGTATATAAACAATAGAATCTGTAGTAGCTATAGACACATATAAACACACACACACACACACATACACTGTACTCGCATGTAGGCTGTTTGTTAGTTCTTCTTCTTTTTTTTTGCCTCCTTGCAGTGTGCAAATCGACATAAACGTGTTATACTACACAAAAAGGAAAATGGTGTAAATGAAACTGAAAAAAAAAAAACAAAAATTGTCACAGTTTAGCCAACAAACAACAAAAATGTATCTAAATAGAATAATTTGTATGTGTAAACATAATTTTTTATAGTGTATCTATAACGATTAAATTTAATTAAACGCCATACCATAACTACTAATAGTTGACCAAGCAGTTAGTTGAAGTTATTAAATAATTATCATAAACATTTTGTGCATTTCAAGTATTTAGAGTAACATGAAAACAAGTTTTTATTACCTATGAGTTTGTTTTTTAATAATTTGTATTTTATTTTTTAGTTATTGAACAACTTGTCATTTACATGGCACTGGAGGCATACTAATAAATCATTTTTTTTTGCATGCAATAGCAGCTATTTTGCTTAGTAAATGATTTTCTTTTTTTTTTTTCTGTGTTCTCCGCTCTGAAGGATTTTTCAACATTTTTATTGATATTGATTATGATAGTTTTTTTTATTTTTATTTTTTTTTTTGTGTTTGGCTGTAGTACATTTTTGAAAATGAACACAAATTCGAAGTACAAATGAAGGTGGTCCCAGAACTACCCGACCTAATAAAGATAACACAACAAATTTGGGAAAATTATTCTTTATTTCTCAACATAATCGCCTTTTAGCTCTATACACTTTTCCCAGCGATATTCTATAGCTAATTGTCTAGTTCATTAAGCTTTAACTCATTGATATTGACCATCGCAATAGCGGATGTGTGCAGTGGTGCATTGTCTTGATGAAACAACACTTTCTTTTTCGCCAAATGCGGCCTTTTTTCTTTAATTTCATCACTTAAACGCTGCAAAAAATTAGCATAATACTTGCCGTTGATTGTTTTTCCTTTTTGAAGATTGTCAATAAAAAGTATCGCTCAAAAAACAGACGCCATAACCTTGCCTCCAGATGGAACTGTCTTCGCCTTCTTTGGATAAGATTCTCCCCGTTGAGTCCACTGTTTTGACTGCTCCTTTGTCTCAGGTGTGAAATGGTGGACCCATGGTTACGAATCGACGCAAAAACTCGCCTTTATTACTGTGCAACATCGCCAAATACTCTATAGAAATATCTTCACGTGGCAGCCATCATGCACACAGCTTTTTCATCACCAAATTTTCCGTCAACATACGATTTATAGTACTTTTTGAAATGCCTGTAATTTCACCTAGCTCACGTACCTTCAGCCGGCGATCATCCAATACCATTTTGTGGATTTTCTTAACCGTTTCTGGCGTGGTCACCTCAATTGGTCGACCACTACGGTGTTCGTCTTGGCAGCTCGTACGATCTCGTTAAAACTCTGCCACCAATATTTCAAGAGCAGAATCTAATTCAGCTTTAATACTCGTTGGACTGAGATCTTTTAAATGACCAATTTTTTCCATGTTTACAAATTCACTGAGATCGTTAACTGTCGATGGCTCTAAACAACGTGGCGCCTTGAAACTTAAAACATATGTTTTTTGAGGTTGCCACTTTTCACCAAAGTAATTTTTTTCAAACTACTGACGCCATCTATATGTCAGGTCGGGTAGTTCTGGGACCAACTTCGTATATGTATGTTTCTTTTCTCTTTCACTCTCATCATCTACATATGTATAGCATTTCCTGTGCATATTTGAACTTGAATACAATCACACAATAGTTGATTCGAATTTATCAGCTGTTAATTGATTGTATTTATGAAAGCAAAAGCACTATCTAATGCGTCGAAATAAAATTGAACATCATAAAAATGATGAATGTTTTGAAACGATCACAAAAGAATTATGTTTATGAAAATTTTCTATAGTTTTCATGTATTCCGCACTACGCCCAAAAAGTTTCAATGTATATTTTTACATTTCACCATCATATGAATGCAAATATCTAGAAAGCAGTTGAGATTTTCTTCAAAAATTCAAGTCAAAATAAAACATCCGTCGGAATAATGCACTGCCATATAAACTCATGGACATGAACTGTACTGGACCGCTGGACTAGATGCAGGGTATATGAGTTAAGGTTCCAAAAAAAGGTGCGCCCTCTGAATGTGTTAACTGGAGGGGGGTGGGGGGATCATGCTGTTATGCGTAACACTCAAAGGCCTCTGCAAAGTCATTCTTAACCTAATAACCGAAAAAATTGATGGCACTTTACGCAGACAACAAGCTGGATTTAGACCGAGAAAATCGTGTGTGAATATTATTTTCACTAACAAGCAGATGAGTTTGAAAATCGTTGTAATTGCATGAAAAATACGACTATACGACTATAAAAGTATGCATTCAAATGTATATTTGCATATTTTGCACACGAAAAATAATACGTTATCGAACTAATTCTTAGTTTATATAATTATTATTCACCATTTAATAGACAACCTCGAAAATAGATGCAATCGGATTAAAACTACGCTTACCTGCCATACGAAAATATGATTTCAAATGAGTTTTTTCACACTTTTCTCACGAAAATATTAAGTTATGAAACTGAAACTGCACATATATGAATATATTCAATAATTAATGGATGAGTTTAGGTATTGAAATCAATCGGATTAAAACTACGACTATTTCCCAGACAAAAGTATATTTTCAAATGTATGTTTGCATACTATCCGCACGTAAAGCATTAAGTTATAGAGCAGAAATTTATTTACATATGATTATTTTTGCTAATGAAATAGATAACTTGAAGAATTGGTGAAATCAGATGAAAATCACGTCTACTTCCCATACAAAAAAGTGTTTTCGAATAAGTTTTTGCAGACTTTGTATATGAAAATATAGAGCTAAGGTGCTGAAACTCAGCACATACGATTATTTTTATTCACGAACAATTATGTGTGAAAATGGCAATTGTCGGATGAAAACCATGCCTACCTCCCATACAAAAAAATGTTTTCGAATATGTTTTTGCTAAGTTTGTCCATGAAAATATAGAGCTAAGGTGCTGAAACTCAGCACATATATTTATGTTTATTCACGAACAATTATGTGTGAAAATGGCAATTGTCGGATGAAAACCATGCCTACCTCCCATACAAAAAAATGTTTTCGAATATGTTTTTGCAGGCTTTGTGCATGAAAACATTGAGCTAAGGTGCTGAAACTCAGCACATACGATTATGTTTATTCACGTTCAATTATGTGCCAAAAAGACAATTTACGGATGAAAACCACGCCTACCTTTCATACAAAAAAATGTTTTCGAATGTGTTTTTGCTAAGTTTGTGCATGAAAATATAGAGCTAAGGTGCTGAAACTCAGCACATACGATTATTTTTATTCACGAACAATTATATGTGAAAATGGCAATTGTCGGATGAAAACCACGCCTACCTCCCATACAAAAAAATGTTTTCGAATATGTTTTTGCTAACTTTATGCATGAAAATATAGAGCTAAGGTGCTGAAATTCAGCACATACGACTATTTTTATTCAAGAACAATTATGTGTGAAAATGGCAATTGTCGGATGAAAACTACGCCTACCTCCAGTACAAAAGTATATTGTCGAATGTATGTAGTAGTAATAAAAGGTCATACAAATAATTGTTTTGATTATTTTTCCAAACTCTGGCTCCGATTATATGTTAGTTCCTGAATAATAAATTGGTCATAAAGTGATACAGCTTTCCTGCACGCGTTTAAACGTCCGGTATTATTGGATTAAACTTAATTGAATTTTAACATAGATTTTGACAGATGAACTGAATTTCAAATTAATTGAACAAAACAAATTGATTCTGCCTTTAAACACACCAAATTCAAACTACAAACTGAATTAAACTCTTACTGCTAAACTGGCCCTTAGAGATAACAGGTAGTAGTCATTATATAGACGTATATCTATTGATTTAAGTATTCGTTTATTACTAAAAATTTGCATACATATTTACATATACTTATCTGCATATACATACATACGAGTATGTGTAGTATTTAGCTCCATCTGTTTAAAAATTCGGCACACTTCATTCCTATATATACTTGTACTACAATACCTTACTTATATAGTATACTATTGTGTATAAGCAGTTATGTAGCTAAACACATTCTTCTATATATTCGTAAGCACACACACACACACACACAAACACACACGCACGCACATACACATGTAGCACGCGGAATTATACTTTGATGCCGAGTTAATGATAATATTAATAATAATAATAATAATCAAATGAACAATGATGATGACGATGAAGACGATGATTATGTTGATGAATAAATGTAGTCTTATATGTAGTGTACGAGTATGGAGAAACATAAATAACAATAACAACAAATGGAAAAAAGTAGCCATAAAAATCATCACATCAAAGTATTATGGTAAACAAAGAAATAAGTAGTAGTATGGAGCGATACCAAAAAAAAAAAAAAAACAAAAAAAATGTATGTAGTAAATTATTGAATTCATAATTAAAAGGTTTTTGTTATTTAAATCACCTTAAGTAGCTCCTCATACAATAGAATAGATAATATACGATACATACCTACGATTATGTATGATTGTACAATCATACCTCATCTGTAGCAACAGCTAGCCGCAGCAACATAATAAAAATATCAAAAATTTTAACATTTTTGCATAAAAAATATCTAAGAGGAATATAAAATCAAATAAATATGAGATATAAATTCAATAATTAATTATATGAAACGGGAATTATATTAAAATACACGCACAAATGCACACACACACACACACACATTCATTTACATATACATAGCCCCGTGTTGTTATTGCTTATTGAGAGATTAGAGCTTATAGTCAATTACGCGTAGTCATAAATGCTGATTTAATAAAATTGTTAACAAACAAATTTGGAAAAGTTTAATTTCGCTTATATATAACCAGATAGAAAAACATGATTTCCAAAAAAAAACACCAATTATTTCTATGCTGGAGGGACACGTGGTGCATATCTCCGATTCAGCCCATTTTCTAGTACGTCTACGAACCGGCAAATATAAGTATATCTACCAAGCTTTAAGGGGGTATTCTGGATAAAAAAAAATAATTAAAAACATTTTTATTATCCATTTTAAAAGTATATAAAAAAAATTAAAAAAAAAAAAAAAGTCAAAAATTCATCCAATGACAGGCCGGTGAAGTGGGGGTTGCCAGTCAAACGGTGCTCCCTGGTTGACATGATTCCAACCCTTGTAGTGATCTAAATCAAACAAATAAAAAAAATTCTCAATCAGTAAAGATGTCGCTATCTCTTGGACATTGGGCCAAAAAAAAAAAAAAAAAAAAATTCACAAAATGGCGTCCACTTGAAAAAAAAATTTTTTTTTTACCCCTGTTTTTCGACCTTTACGAATTTTTTAAAAATACTTAGAATTAAAATTTTTCAATGTCCAAGGTCCAGGTGATAAAAAGATGTATAAAGAAGATTCTCACACAATTTCAGAGGAATCGGTCAGATAGAACTTGAGATATCGTGTCAACCACCTCAACAAAAAGAGTTTTGAGAAAAGCGCGTTTGAAGTTTGAGAAAGATTCCAGTAGAATAACTTAGATAATAATATTTAATACTCACTTTGGATTAATCGGCGATCCCATATCCATATATATATATATATATATATATATATATATATATATATATATATATATATATATATATATATATATATATATATAAAGAACTCGAGTCGGATATAAAATAATTTCTGGAAAGAATGAATCTTCAAGTCACCCGTTAAGATCTGCCGTCCATTGTGTGATCACTCCGCTCGGCCGGCTTAGATGACACGTCACAAAATCCGGTGTATCTCCCAAAATAATTTGAATTTTGAAAAATCCTTTTAAGAGCATATTTTTGAAAGTCTAAGCTTCGAAAATATGTAAAAATAAGCGTGGTCCTTATCCAATTTCGCCCATTTAAGAATTCGTACCTCGCTCTATCGCACAGGCATGACTTCATCGACTCAAATCGTGATTCTGGTCATTAACATAATAATAAATAAATAAATATGTGGCACTTAAAGCTGAGCTTTGTCACAGAGTACTTTTAGAAGCTTTTCCATGACAAATTGTTACTGCCGGAAGAATCGCCAAATTCTCTGCCGACAGATGGGTACCATTCGAAAGAAAAATCTATTCGATGTTAAATTTGTTATGCTTCAGCCGGGGATTAAACCCACGACCTACAGATCACAAGGCCAATTAATAGTAGGTAAATTAGTAACCAGCTTTTTACATTATATGGTGCTACTCGTAAGCGCGCTGTCGTACATCATTGTCCGAAATGTCATTTTAAATGTTTATTCACATGCTGTCAAAATCAGTCAAAAGTATTCAATTTGGTTCAAAAGTTTGAAGACGAGATTTTAGAGACATTGTTCGACCAAGACCTAGTCGAACCATTACTGTAAAGAGCTGTACCGACAACAATTGATGCGGTCGAAGAGAGCAATGATTGAGTAACGGCCGGAATATGCGACCAGACGCGAGTCGGTAATTTTTCACCATGACAACGACCAGCCACACATTGCTATTCCGGTCAAAAACTATCTTGCTAATAGTGGAAGGGAAGGAAAGTTTTACCCCATCCGCCTTATAGCCCAGACCTGGCGACTTCAGATTACCACCTGTTCCGGTCCTTGCAGAAGAATGCCCTTAATGGAATACGCTTCACTTCAGTCACCAGAAAAACACAAATTGGCTCGATTCGTTTTTGGTCGCCAAGCCGTCGAAATTCTTTTGGAATGGAATCTATAAAGCGCGAGAAAGATGGGGAAATGTCATAGTTTCTGAGGGACAATACTTTTAATCACATTTTTTTTTAAAGAATTCTTAAAAATAAATGATTTGTGAGCACTAAAAAAGCCAGTTACTAATTCATACAATGTCAGAGCTCAAGTTTAACAATTTCTGGTTTGAGCATATCAATTGAATTAAGATTTTACCCAACCTTTGAACCTCTTTCACGGAACCTATTTAACATTGCTGCCCGCCGCTCAAAGCCTCTACGATTGTTAAAGGCGGTCGTATATTTTGTACTTCCGAGCTACGGCTTCAGTTCTGTGTAGCACTTATCATTGCAAGGCATTGTCATATTCATGTCATTTTTCGCAGTTCTCATAGCATTTTGTAATACAATAGTATAATCAGCAACTAAATAGTTCTCAGTGTGAATTTTATATTATATACCAAAGATGTTGTAGTCTACATAAAGACCTTCGATTGTTTTCTCTCAAAGAGATTCAATTGATTCAGCAGGAGCCATATTATCGGACAAGTTCTGATGCTGATGCCATGGTGCTGGCGATATACGGATACCATACAAGGCGCTCAACAAACGTTTTATTTTAGGCAATTTTCGGCTGTTGATTAATCGCCGAAAAAAAACTTGTTTTAGCGGCATCACTTGGTAGGGTGACATTAAAGAGAGAGCAACCCTGTGTCGAAAATGTAGCAACTATTCAGGACCTAATCCATTGAAAATATAGAAAAGAAGAAAGAATAGAGTTCTAGAGTTCTAGAGTTTGACGAAATATTTTCTCATTTTAATAACTTTTGTAAACATACGCACACCCAACAAAAGTCCTCTACGCTATTTTCACCACATTTGCTGAGTTGGTTACTGGTTTGGGATAAACGATTTGAATAATGCAGATCATTACCATGCTGTGTACACCTTTTTGGACCATGTAAGAATTAGCATAGAGATTTTCTCACATGAGTGGATAATATTTGAGCGCTTCAAAGCGTATTGCCCTTTTTTTGATTTAAAAAATACCACCACCACTAATAGATTTCATCAGGATTTAGTTTTTTTTTTGGAAGGAAACACCTGAGAGATTTCATCATACGCGAGAACGAACTTAGACTCTGTGAAATAGGACCAATACTACAATTTAGCGAGGGATTTGGGCTAAGAGGCAAACTGTAGGTCCACATGAAGTGGGCACAATAGAACTTTTTTAGGTCGCAGTGCAACATGTAAGTCATATATAGATTTCTAGCATTGTTAGAGCATTTACTTTAGCGCTTAGATGGACTTGTAGACACACTCCCGTGATCTGATACTGGAAAAAAAGGAGTTCTATGTTTCTATGTTTCGCTTTATATTGTCTTTTCGTCAAATTTCTTGACTATCTATGTATTTTTTTTTGCAGAGAACTTCATAACTAAAGTCAAAGTTCAAAATGATATAGAGCTTTGTGCTCTAAATGAGTCGGTATAACCTTCATAATTTAACGACTTTAATTTGAGACTTTGAGACATTTTTGCATACCACACACTCTTTTTTTTTTTTAGATAGTATTAAAAATATTTTATTATTATTATTTTTTTTTTTTGTGCAATCAAATCCAATATATTCGTTCTTGTTGCTCTGTATAAAAATATATTCATCATGATATTATAATTTATTGTGAAAAAATATTTGAAATATCAACAAATATATGTAGATGCACACACACACATACATATATATCATGATGATCATTATGTCTAATGTCTATTTCTATTTTATTTTACGATTATTATTTTTATTGTCATCAATTTTGTTCCTACACATGTCTCTCTCTCTCGATCTCATTCTCTGTGTGTGTGTGTGTGTCTCTGTCTTGTCTGATTGTCTGTTATATATCATGCTAGATAATTGGCTAAAACAAAACAATGAAAAAATAAAATATTAATCAGAAGAATAGATACAATTTGTGAAAATTTGTAGAAAAAAAAAAAAAACACCACCATGATTGACCAAAGTGACCAGAAGAGAATGGGTGTAAGTGAAGAATAATATATCTATTGTGCACTTACAATGTGTATTGTAAGGCATTTACATGTAACTACAATAAAGCAAACATATGTAGATTTGCTGTATTTATTGTTAGTGCAACAATAAAACAATATCAACACTAATAAAAGTGTTGCTTCATTGTTCACCAAAAGAGCAAGCAGTCTCTGTCTCATATTGTGGCCATATGAGAAGAACACGATCAGTGGCGGCATGCTTTTTTGTATTTTTATTTGGTGAGCAGATATTTATATTGTTTTTGTTTTTATTATTTTTATTATTATTACTTATTAATAAACATTTGAATAACAAAACAAACGGTTGACATGTTTTGTGTGCGCTAATTTGTAAGGCAAAAGAAAGAAAAAATTTATAAAAATTATCATACGACTATAAAGAAATAGAAATGATAGAAAAAAAAAAATATATATGAAGCTACATATATAAAATATTAATAATAATGATGATGAATTTAATATTTAGCAAAACTATTTAAGCGAGAGTGATGTTATGTTCTTGAGCATAGGTAAGAATACAAAGAGGCTGTATGATATATACATAACCTGGCGTAGAATAAAAAATATTTTTCTGAAAGAATTTCATATTTTTTTTTTATGTTGATACACTTAGATACACTTTTTCAACTCCTTTTTCGCAGAGGCCTTCTTTCGAGGCTGTAAATTTGGGATACCTCCTCTCCTGTGGGCAAAAATAATTTTACTTTTGGCATAGTATACTTAATTTAAGGCTTTTTCCAACATTTACTTTTCTGACAATCTGCAAAAAAAATAAAAGCGTTTGTTTTGATTGAACATCCCATCAGGTTAGGTTAGGTTATAGGGCTGCCCTCTCTCTGGGCGGACACACTTAGGCCAGAAAGACCCATTGTGATACCACCAAGCTTCTATTCCAATACTGTTGTGCGTGTTGAATTTGGACAGCATTAGAAGGGACCTACTTATATTAGCCGATTCCGAACGGCAGAACCCTTGTGACATCACTTTAACTTAGTTTTGCCACAGAGCTCTTTTAAGAAGCATTTTTGGCAAATGTTGTTATTGCCGGAAAAATTGCCAATTCTTGCCGGCAGGTGGGTACCGTTCGAAAGAAAAATCTTTTCGATATTAAATTTTGTCATGCTTCAGCCGGGGATTGAACCCACAACCTACAGATCAGAAAGCCAACGCACTAACCACTGAGCTACGGCACCCACTTAACATCCCATCAACTTATATGCAAAGTGTGTCAGTCTGAGTGCCTGCCCGAGCAGTGGGAAATCGAAATCATTTGCCCAATTCATAAAATAGGCGATATATTAAACTGCAGTAATTATCGCCCAATAACCCGAATTAACGTCATCTACAAGATTATGTTCAATAAACTGTATAGCAAACTTCAACCTCTTGTGAGCAAAATAGTAGATAAATACCAAGCAGTCTTCCAGAAAAATCGCTCAAACTCCGACCAGATATTTGTATTACGAAAAATACTAGAAAAGACTAGACTTTAAAGTGGCTTATGGCAGCGTTAATCCACTGTAAGCTCATAAGGCTCGTAAAAAGCACAATGAGCCGGGTAAGAAATACTATACACATTGAAAACGAGCTTTCTGCTGAATTCGAAACAGTAAACGAACCACGACAAGGTGACGCACTACTTAGCCGATCGATTAAAATTAAGCTGTATAAAACCCTCATATGCCCAGTGCTGACCTATGGCAGTGAAATATGGATTACGAGCAAGCATGATGAATCAGTGAATGATGAAGGAGAATGGCATCATCATTATAGCCATCATCAAAACTCAACGACTTAGATGGGCTGGTCACATAGAGAGAGAGAGAGAATGAAGATTACCCCCCGCAACAAATCCTGCGTTCCACATGCTATCAAACTAGAAAAAAGGGATGCCCAAGACTGAGATCCATGGGACGAAGTGGACAGTGATGCAGTCACCCTAAACATCAGAAATTGTGGAACACTAGCAAAAGATAAAACCTTTTGGATGCAGATTTTACAACAGGCGAAGACCCACCCAGGATTGTCCGGCCAACTATGATGATGATGATGATCGTCCCATTGTTAGAGTGTACACTCAACCTGTCGAATTGTTTTTTAAGATTCGGAAATGAAAAATACTTGTATTGTAATCTCATAACATAATGAGTTCAACGTTTTTCCAACTAACAATTTTTTAAGAATCTTCAAATTATGATTTTATTGGGAGTGATGATCTTGTGAGCGAACTCTCAATCAAGAAACATAAACATTTTTTAAATCTTAACTCTCAAAGAACCTCATAATATGCTTCTAGTTTTAGTGATGATCTCGTTATTTTAGCAGCAGACTCTATTTCTGGACGATTCCTTCCAGCCATTTTTTTTAAAATATAGAAAAAAAAATTTGAGAATACTAGTGAGATTGCTGCCAAAGCCTGCCAATTCTCGATATATATCATACAGCCCTCTTATAGGTATACCTTCCACTTTTTTTTATTATAATCTTAATAAAAATATATAATTCATATGATTTGTTGTTCTTGTTTTTTTTTTTTTTTTTCTTTGTGAAAGTTGCATAAATATAGAGATTTTATTGTGCTACCACATTTGATGATGATGAAGACGATGGGATTGGGTGAATATTTATTTCTATGTGAAAAGTCGTAAAAATTAAAACTATAAATTTGTCAGAAATTTGCGATAAGAATTTTTTTGGAAACCTTCACACATGAGTATTGTATATTTTTAATGTTATTTCAAAAAAGATCACTTAAAATTCCATAAATTAGAAATTTAATAGGTGAATAGATGTGAATTTATTTGTCTCCGGAGCTATTGTAGTACATAATTCTTTAGAAAATTAGAGATTTGTCGCCTTCTAAGTTTCGACAGCTTTCTTTAGATTAGAACTCTTTTAACTGAAGATCATTGATCTTGTGTCGTATACCTTGCACGATCAAATGCGATCAATATGAGGAGAGAAATACTAAGCACACAAGTTAAAATCCGTCGGCTTTTGAATACACTCTTTCTGCAAATATTAATTTTCTTTTCTTTATCCATTTCCTTTTCCATTTCATGATGAACAAACAGCGCCCTACCAACAGCTCGGCCACGTTCCACAGATTCGGCAAATTCCAGTGAACGTTGTCCTTCGCATGAATCAAATTCATCAGAGAATGGACGTGACAATCGCGATGGTGGAGGGGGTGCTGGAGGAGGAGGCGGCGGGAATGGCGGTGTTGCTGGAGCTCTTGGTGCCGCTGCTGCTGCTGCTGCGGCTGCTGGTATTTTGCCACCCGGTACACTACAAGCAACATTAGGCGCATCCGCCGGTTCGACAGTGCCAAATCATCACCAACAACATCATCAGACATCAACAACATTCCCACCTGCCGTGAATCTATCACAAAATCTACCCGCACAACCACCCACAAGCATGGAAGCCTACCTTCAAATGGTTGCTGCTGCTGCACAACAATACGGCTTCCCATTTGCTGCAGCAGTTGGTGGTGGTGCTGCCGGTCACAGGTTGCCGCTTCAGTTGCCCACAGAGGCGTCTGCACCATTCAAATTGCCACCACAAGCATCACCGACAGCATCAAGCAACAACTCTGAGGCTCTAGATTTTCGAACAAATCTCTTTGGACGTGCCGGATCAGTTGAGGCAGCTGCTTCCGATGATGAGGAGGACGAAGATGAAGAGGCGAACGATGCAAATAATCCATTAGATCTATCGGTTGGTACACGAAAACGTTCCGCCGACACTGACATGGAGCCGGATACGACGATCGGTCAAATTCAAGTGAAGAAAATCTTCAAAACCGATAGTCCACCTTTGGGAGCACCACCCACTGTACCAACGGCACCAACACTATTGCCGAGCGTGAATCCATATTTGGCAGCTGTTGCCGCAGCAAATATATTCCGATCGGGACAATTTCCCGATTGGAATGGTAAAAGCGATTTGGTCGTTGATCCGCTAGAGAAAATGTCTGATATTGTAAAGGGGCCTCGAAAAGAGAAAACAACACGTTCGTCCTCGAATGCATCATCGTCATCGTCGTCAATTTCAGCGTCTATCCAGATGCCATCGCAACAAAGCTCAGCTCAGACTGGAGGAATGGCGTCTTCGTCTTCCGCACCCGGATCGAATGCACTACATTCAACAGAAAGTGGAGCCGGTGGTGGTGGTGGTGGTGGTGGTGTTGGTAGTGGAACTGCATCGAGCGGTGCTGTCACTGGTACTGCAACCGCTGCCACTGGTGGCGGTGGTATGTCGAAAGCTCGTCATAATATTTGGCAATCTCATTGGCAGAATAAAGGTGTTGCCAGCTCAGTATTCCGTTGCGTCTGGTGCAAGCAAAGTTTCGCCACACTCGAAGCACTCACCACACATATGAAAGATAGCAAACATTGTGGTGTCAATGTGCCACCGTTCGGTAATCTACCAAATACCGATCGTCATCATCATCATCATCATCAACAGCAACAACAGCACCAGCATCATCATCAGCAGGGACATCCGCCGTCTCCACATTCGAACCAACAGACGGCCGGTGGACACCCGCATTCGCATAATTTGCGTAAGCAGTCGGGATCAAACTCATCAAATTCCAATGCTGGCCAACCATCGGCAGCAGCGAAAAATGCATTCCAATATCGTGGCGATCCACCAACACCACTACCGCGTAAATTGGTGCGTGGTCAGAACGTCTGGCTGGGTAAGGGTGTGGAACAAGCGATGCAAATTCTCAAATGTATGCGTTGCGGTGAAAGTTTCCGTTCACTTGGCGAAATGACTAAGCACATGCAGGAGACGCAACATTACACGAATATTTTGTCGCAAGAACAAACAATATCGATGAAGTCTTCCGGCGGCGGAGGCGGTGGCAGCGGCAACGACGGCAAAGATGGCCACAATAGTCTAAGCTCCGAAGAGAGTCGCACCCTCAGTGCTGTACTCACGTGCAAGGTTTGCGATAAGGCGTTCAATTCATTGGGCGATCTCAGCAATCACATGGCCAAGAATAATCACTATGCCGAACCATTGATGCAATCAATGGGTGGCGGTGCTGGCAATCGCAAACGGCCCGCACCAAAGAAACGTGAAAAATCGCTGCCGGTACGTAAGTTGCTCGAGATGAAGGGTGCCTCACAGAATGATCACCTCTCCGATGGCATGGATGGCAAAATGCAACGTTCTTTCGAGAACGCAAAACGTTTGCCCATGGATGGTGCTGGCATTGGGCCAGGTGGCGAAAAATCTGAGGCTGCAATGTTCGCCGAACGTATGCGTCAGTACATCTCAAGTGTGAAATCTGCCGAAGAGACAGCCAAAGCAAATTTGAGTGCAGCCAGTCTATTGGCCAAAACAAAATCACCCGAATTGGAGGCGAAAAATGGAGCAACCAAAACAACCACCACAGGCACCTCATCATCGTCCTCCTCTGTATTGAGTGCCATAGAACAGATGTTCACCACAAGTTTCGATACGCCACCACGTCACGCCAGCTTACCGGCGACCAGTCCATCGAATTCATCGACTAAGAACACTTCACCGGTTGCATCAAGTATATTAAAGCGTCTCGGTATCGATGAAACAGTCGACTACAATAAACCGCTAATGGATACATCCGATCCGTACTATCAACATTTTCGCTATACGACAAGCAGTGAACGCAGCGGTAGTGAGTGTAGCGCTGAGATACCAGTCCACGTGGAGCCCAGGAAGATGGATACGCAAACATCGCCAATCGAAAAAATGCAAATGGAAGATGGAAAGCCAACAAGATCGCCTTCTTCCAACAATGAGATGCCGATGATGATGATGATGGGAGGTGGATTTGATATTAAGAAAGAGCCGAAAGCCGATAAAATGGATGAAGGCGAGCGAGATGTCGGAGATATGAACAAGCCACCATCGTCTGCAGCAATGGATCAAGTACCTCATATTAAGATGGAGATTAAGTCTGAAGTGATTGATGATGAGGAAACGAAAAGTCCACAAAGTGTTGGTGAGAAACATGATGCAACTGGGTCGGACTCGAATGCGGTGCAAACAGGAGCAATAAATGGTGGTGCTGGTGGTGGCAGTGATTATGCTCATAGCAATAATAATAACAACAACAACAACAACAACAACAGCGCTAATATCAACAATAACAACAACAACAACAACAACAACAATAGTAACAACAAAGAACGCAGTCTAACACCGCCGAATAAAATTGGCTCCGCTGCTCACAGCCCATTGACGCGTAGTGGTAGCGCAGCAGCACCATTGATAGGTGCACGTAGTCCCACCGATAGTCATCGTTCGATAACACCAAAATCTCCTGCATCTAGTATTAAATCCTATGATGGTGGTGAAAAAAAATATCCCAGTGATTCACTAAATGCGCTCTCATCCATGTTCGACTCATTGGGCAGTTCGACATCGAGCAACACTACCACCAATACTGTACGACAATCTGGTGGTAGTGGTGGTGGTGGTGGTGGTGTTGGAGGATCATCGCTCAGTAATAAATTGGATTCGCCAGAGAATCTCACTACAACAAATTCGTTAGCTGCTTTACGTCAATTCTGCGTTAAAAAAGAGAAAACCGCTTAAATCATTAATTTCCCAAATGAACGAAAAAGAAACAAAAACACTTTTTGATTTTGTTATTTGAAAATGCCGAGAAGAGAGGATTCTGTGCGGAATAGAGCAAAAGCGACAATCGTAGATCTGATCTTCGAAGTGCTATAGAGAGCAGCTGAGCTATTTAATACTCATCAATTTATTATTTGATTCGCGTAATTTTCGAGCAGCTCAATTTGAAATTCCTCGCTATCGTCTAGGATTCCGCACTCATACCGTTTTTCGTCTCTGTTCAGACGAATATCAATAGCGCTGTCAACAAGTGCTTCAAAAAGATCGACGAAGAGAAGAAGGAGAAAGATCTTACAGAAAAGATCAGTCATGTTAGTCATTGCTGATGGCACTTAATATCTTTAACTGAAGAAAGGTTTTGTCACAGCAAATGAAATGAATGAGATCTTCATCGATCTACGACATTTTGCGCCGTCGCTCACACACGCACCACCTACAATTACTCGGCAAACAAAACATAAAAACAAGCAAGCAAGAAAAAAAGAGTTTTTTGCTTCACTGCAGATTTTTTCGGTTTCTCCAATTTTGTTTTGGTTATTCGAATGCTTCAATAAAACGAAAAAAGTAAAAAAAAAAATTAAATAATAAAACACTACAAAAAAAAATTTTATAAAAACAACCGGAGTATCTGCATTATTTCGGGTACTCTTTATTCAAAGCAAAAAACAAACAAAAAAAAAGTAAAAAAACAAAAGGACAAAGCAATGAAAGCTCATCAACCTGCTAAAAATCAACGCACTCGCGCTGGATGCCAAAAGTCTCGAAAGGTAATTAGTACATTTTACGTTTTTACTTGTTTTGAATTGATTAAATCTTCTAATAATTTCCATGAGTAGCCAATTAATTTTTCGACAAATTTTTTTGCTTCTATCTTTTTAGACTCCATGGCTTTTGTATAGCGTTGACTTTCCCTGAAAGTTCCCTTCAAAAAGATGATGATCGTGAAATCGAAAATGATTGAAATGATGGAAATCGATATGGTAATCATACTTCTGGAGAACAACAGTAATGATCAACAGCCCCAGCGCACAAAAGAAAAATAAACAAAAAAGAAAGAGAGTAAAAAATCGCATGCTGGAGAGCCCTTTTCAGGGCTTCAAATGTTTAAAAAAAGAGAATCAATTTTATATTTCCTTAGTATATTCGGTGATCTTCAACGATTTTTTTTAAATTTTGTTGTGCTTTCAACTGAGAGAAGTCAAATAGAGCCATCATGAAGTACTGGTTTTTAAATTCAGCGAATAGAAGTGATCCGCAAGTGATCAAGTGGAGGTTGCAAATAATATTTGCGATGATGGAAGATATCCAGAATAGTTGTTTGTTGAAATCTATAAATCTAAATATCTCTAATACCTAATGTTCTTTATTTTTTGCAATAACCTATGTCATTTATGAAAACATTATAATTGATCGTGCCTGTAGTAGACTATGATTTCATATTTCAAGGGGAATCGTAGTATACATGATCTCTCATAACGATCTTTGATCTTGATTTTTAGTATATTAAAAATATAATATTGCAACATTGAAAATTATATAACGATCACTTAATAAAATCATGCGTCAAGTGTAGATCACAAAGGATCATGTAGCATTTCACTAAGAAGAGAAAATGCAATTTTTTTACTCAAATGTATATGCACCCTTAAGAATAGGTGGAATATACAAAAGTAAATATATCATTGATCAGAATCACGATCATCACGATCTGAGACAATACCCATGTCTATCTGTCTGATCGTCCATTCTCACGATAACCGCCTTAATTATAGATAGAATAGATGATTTCATGAGTGATCGAAATGAGATCACGCCTACTTCTCATATAAAAATGTGTTGTTGAACGTAGAAAATATACAGTTATCGAACTGAAACTCCGAGTTTATAATTTTAATTACTAATTTATAGAAGAAATGGGCATAATCGGATGAAAACGTCTTTCAATATAAAAGTGTGTTTTAGCAAAAGATATTTTCTCAGTTTACGGACGAAGAAGCAAGTTTTCGAATGTAAAGTCGCACGCGGAAATATTAGGATATGTGGTTTAAACTCAGTATATATCCGAATAAAATAATAACCTGACAGACGGCAGTATTGCGGATTAACTAAACGGCTGATTGCTGTTTTATTAGGTCTGCTCACTTACATTACTATCACTATCAATTTCTGTCATCTGTCACTCTCGATATGAGAAAATCTACAAGAAGTACGTGAACTGAAAACTATTAGAAACTTGTAAATTGACATTCACAGTTCTTAATTGACAGCTGGATTTATTTGTTCGCCAACGCTTTTCATGTTGAAAACTGTTAACAATTGTTGAAAGTTTTTTGTTAGCGAACACACCTAATTTTTTGTAAAATGGATCGAGAAAAATTCACAATAGACAATTTTCAGCAGTGTTGCTATAGCAAATTGTCCTAATTCTCTTTTATTTGGAGAATTAACTCATAGAATTTATGCGGATTAGCTGCAGTTAATGCCCGAGTTAATTCGAATTAACTCGGTAATCCGGAATTAGGCTGCCGTCTGTTTAGGCTATAAGGTACAATAAAACGCCAAAAAAAAAATCGATTTTTTCAAACTTCTACCCGGGAACACCCCCTTAAGAGTATTTATTTTATTATAAATAATAAAAATTATGATAATTTTTAGTGATCTTCAAACATTGTGATCACTGAAGATCATTTGAGGATCATTTGCGCACTTTAAGCATTTTATAATTATTTTTATTCTTCTTATAATTAGAAAATCATCAAAATGACATTCATTTTAGGCACATCGAAATATTATGATCATTGAGGATCATACATTTTCTATCCCTGATGATCGTAGGGGTTCATATACTCGCTTTAAATATGTTTTATTTTATTTTGGTATTTGAAAGCGGGACATAATATTTTCAAATTATTTGCAAAAATATTTACAATACATCAGCTATAGAAAAATATATAAAACCGATCTGCTCTTCGAAGATCAACACTACAATGTGAATATTTTTGCCGACGGCAAAATTAATCAATGTGCCAAAGAGTGAGAGCGAGAGAGAGAGAGAGAGAAAGAGAGAGAGTAAAAACAATGTCAGCAAAAATAATGATGGAAAGAAAACAAAAACAATCGAAACCAGAATGTTCAGTTAAGCAAACCTGCTCTACATACAAAGCAACAACAACAATCGTGAATAAGAGTTATGATGGTGGTTGTACTGGCTGACGTTCGGGTAATAGTAATGGTAGTAGTGTGTACTCGTAAGTATTCACTTATAAGTAGTGATGATGGTGGTTGGTCATACATGCACATGCATAAAATAATACAACAAACACGAAAGGGGCATGCCGCATACTGAATGCATGCATGCATTCATATCAGACATGCACTGTGTACCTGCCTCTTGAGAGTATCAAAAGCGCATGTAGTATGTAGTATGTAGTAAAAAAAAAAAAAAAACATACACACTCACACACTCTCACAAGCTCGAGGTGTATGAATAGTGTGGCAGTTTGGTCTTGTTGTTTGCTTTTTATAATTATAGGTATTTTATATGGACAATGATGATGACGATCATGCTTAAGTACTACATATATTTAGATATTTGTGTAATTATGACCAGAAGTAGTGATGAAAATAATACAAAAAAAAAAAATAAATAATAATAATACAAAACGTGACCAAAAAATTATGATTATTTTCTGCTTCCTTCTGCAAGGTTCATATATAAAAAATAATACAGTAACGATTTTGAGGAACTTTTTCAATTGAATGAATGAATGAATATGTGGCACTTATGAACCCAAAGGGCTCTTTGCCGGACCCTCTCTTCCAGTACTGTTGTAGAACCCATGTGATGTCACTTTTTCTTAGCTTTGTCACAGAGCTTTGTCTTCTAGAAGCTTTTCCATGGCAAATTGTTGCTGCAGAAAATATTATGGTAGATTGATCGTGCAAGTGATCGTGAATATGAGGCACTTAAAAGCCCAAAGAGCTCTTTACCCTTACTTTTTCTGAGCTTTATCACCTAGTTCTTTTAGAATTTTCTCCATGGCAAATTGTTACTGCAGAAAATATTAAATTGATCGTGCAAGTGATCGTGAATATGAGGTACTTATAAGCCCGAAGAGCTCTTTACCCTAACTTTTTCTTAGCTTTATCACCGAGTTCTTTTACAAGTTTTTCCATGGCAAATTGTTACTGCAGAAAATATTAAATTGATCGTGCAAGTGATCGTGAATATGAGGTACTTATAAGCCCGAAGAGCTCTTTACCCTAACTTTTTCTTAGCTTTACCACCGAGTTCTTTTACAAGTTTTTCCATGGCAAATTGTTACTGCAGAAAATATTAAATTGATCGTGCAAGTGATCGTGAATATGAGGTACTTATAAGCCCGAAGAGCTCTTTACCCTTACTTTTTCTTAGCTTTATCACCGAGTTCTTTTACAAGTTTTTCCATGGCAAATTGTTACCGCAGAAAATATTAAATTGATCGTGCAAGTGATCGTGAATATGAGGCACTTATAAGCCCAAAAAGTTCTTTACCCTTACTTTTTCTGAGCTTTATCACCTAGTTCTTTTAGAAGTTTCTCCATGGCAAATTGTTACCGCAGAAAATATTAAATTGATCGTGCAAGTGATCGTGAATATGAGGCACTTATAAGCCCGAAGAGCTCTTTAACCCACCTTCTCTTCCATTACTGTTGTGTGTGTGTGTGTTAAATTGTGGACAGTATTAGAAGGCACTTACTTAATTTAACCGCTTTCAAATGATAGAACCCTTGTGGCGTCACTTTTTCTGAGCTTTGTCACAGTATTCTCCTAGAAGCTTCTCTATGGCAAATTGTTACTGCCAGAAGGACAACGTACTAATCACTAAAACATGGCACCCATGCATTGACCAATTGAAAATAATTCAGTAATGAAGATACAAGAAAACTTTACTTAGATATTGCTCATTATTCATGATCAGTATAAAAATTCCTCAGTCAGACATCCGATAAAGTGTGAATCAGAAAATATTAGATTGATCGTGCGAGTGATCGCTCCAGATCGTAGAAGAAAGTGGAGCTACTATGATAAATGATCGTTTGATTCAGGATTTAATATTTATGTGGAATTACCCTTTAAATCATAATTAAAACCCTTATGAAAATCGACAAATGTCCCCTATAGTTGTACAGGAATCGTACCTAGAGGGCATAAAGTAAATGTGTGAATTAAATGTTCGAATTTAGCTATCCCAAATCCATAAAAAGGTTGTGATAGAGAAAAATGGTTCCTACGTGGTACTACAAGCAACTTCCTAGATAATGTTAAAACACACGGACCATCAATTACTTTGGAATTGCTAGGAGGAGTCGGATTTGTCACGACTATCACTGGAGGGGACTTCAGAACATCCCCATTCTAAGAAATTTATAATATGGTATTGTGAAAAATACAAAAAATGCCCTACAGCGCCATCTAGAGTAGATTTTAGAATACTTAAACATAAAAAAAAATTGATTCCACATATCAAATGACCTTAAAGTAGCAATGTACACAATTTTTGTTTTCAGACAAATACCATAATAATCTCAAATTTATTTAAAAATTGTTTATCCAATTCTTTCATGGATGGAAAACAATTTTATTTTGTATAACTATTTAATATAACTTAGTGAAGATCGCACAAATGCATGTAATAATTTGCAGCAATCATATTAGTGAGCAATATTATATCTCTCTCACTATCTGGCATTCTCTCGATCGCCCTCTCTCAAACTTACACAACGTCTTTACCTCCTCTTTACCTGATAAAATTGCAAATGCGCAACATTAATAATGAAGATACATAGTTTAGTTAGTCGTTAGCCGGATATTTGCAGTTGGAGAATTTCATTTCAGTGGCATATTGGTATTGTTTTGCCTCACGTGCGCCTCTATGTGGCATCATAATGATCGCCACGATCATCATAGGTAGCTAGTGAATATACATATAGCATTAACCTTAACAATCATATCAGTGTCATCATTATAGCAATTTCATGGTTGTTACTTGATTTAGCGACGCATTTAAGCAATGCTTTCCTTTATTATTGCACTGATCAGTGCACGATCATTTCATACATATTGCATGCTTACTAGAATAAATTATTATATTTGAATACTGATATCCTTTTTTGGAATGTTATTAATGCATTTAGCTATTTTTGCAATTTCTTTTAAAACATTATGCAAATTTTATAAACATTTTTCATGCTTGATGATTATACAAGAAATGTGATCAGTGATCACAGTATTATTTTGCAAATGTAATCAATTGATCAATAGAAGCAAAGAAATATTTTAAAATGATATTCATACAAGACATATATAAGTGAGTAATAATCGTGCCTTGGAAATGAATCTGACTGTAGTACTTTGCGAATAGATCAAAGATCAGCGATCGAGTTGGGTATGTTATCCACTTGACAGAGTTAGGAGCTAATTTGA
Organism: Megamerina dolium; assembly: GCA_963854835.1. Taxonomy (NCBI): domain Eukaryota; kingdom Metazoa; phylum Arthropoda; class Insecta; order Diptera; family Megamerinidae; genus Megamerina; species Megamerina dolium. Next base: position 3,973,327 of record OY978529.1, read on the forward strand.
CTTTTTGGCTGTCCAATACGGTGGAAATGTGGTATGTATTTCGATTGCAATTTAGTCAAGATGCTATTAAATCTCTATTCGACGATTGTATTCTTCATACTAATAAGGTAAGTAATAAGGTAAGTAAGGTCCTTATGCACTGCGACCAACCTGATCTATTGTGCACCCCTTCGTACTTAGATATTTAGAATAATTAATATATTGAGGAATCGAACCAGCTCCTTCGGTGGGAGCATTTGAAGGTCCTCATCTTCTAGTAGGTATGAACCTAGGATTTTGTGCCTCCTGTGGCCTAGTGCATCACAGGTTGTGATTAAGTGTTCCATGGACTCTTCCTCATCAGAATCTGCAAGTATTTGTGTTGGATACTCCTAATTTGTGTAAGTGTTTATTGCATACGAAGTCGCCCGTTAGTGCTCCGGAGAGTAATCTAAGCTTCGTTTTGTTTTAAGGAGAGAACGGTGTTTGCTCTTTTGGCATTAAAGCTCTGGAATTTTTTGAAGTGGTTGAGACCGCCAATGTTATTTCAATATTCTCTGATTTTATGTTGGATCCATTTCTTGGTATCCTGTTTTATGTTGGTTTTATTGAAGCCAAAGCTCCTTTTTTGGCATGAAGGTCCGCCCTTTCATTATCTTCGTGTCCTTCATATCCTGGCACCCAGATCAGAGAGACCTGATTGTGGATGGCCAGTTTGTTGATTGCATTGTTACACTCTGTGAGAACTTTGGGCCCGGAAACCATACTCCTCACGTTATATCGATATTGCTGCGTATTTCAGAATGAGTTTAGGGATCCCAAGTCGTCTTGAATGGAGCTTTGCTTAGGAAAGTTGATCACTCTTTCCGTATATTTTTTTTTTGTGGCAAAACCTTGGAGATTTTGATATAAGTCCATTCCATTCCATTTCAGACCCAAAACAAACACAGTCTTACATAAAATACATGTGACAAATATTCATCTGATTAACTGACTTCTACATACTACAACCAATGATCTTAAATTTATCGTATTGATCTTGTATGATCATATAGCACATATCAAGCACACAGTGTAAAGAACGTAGAACATAAATATTGTCTTTGTGAAATGTTTTGTTCAGCTCATTGTTTAATTCATTTAAATATTCATGTTAAGCGATCAACAGAAACGATCGATGAGATCGATCGTTCAGTCATTCTTGCTGTTTGTTGATCGTACGAACATATATTAAATGATCATCAGTTTGTTGCTATTAAATTTACTCATATATCACATATTTATGTGGTACTTTGTCGTCTTCGATTGTTTTATTTTAAACAATCCTTCTAAAATGATCAACATCAGCATGATCATGGGGACTTTGAGGTATACGAGTATTAATATCTACTAGGAATATTTTCGTATAAAATGAATAAACAATGGATTTGTGTGTAGTGTGCATATTTGTAAGAAGGATATCTGAGAGAAATATTTAAAACAATGCTAGTTGCTCGATGCTTTTTAACCTTTGTTAAGCTATCGAGCATAAATCGATATGAGCAGGGAAGCTGATACCATTCAATAATATTGGCCGTGACAAACTGACAAGTAATGCACGATCGTTTCGGATTTAAACAAAATTTTATTTTTCATTTTCATTTCAAGATTTGAGTGATTTATTAAGTTTAACTCTTCGATTGGCTTACCTTGAAAAACTAAATAAAAAAAAAAAAGAAAAAGATTTTCAAAGAAATTGAGCTTCAATGTCAATATTCGTAGTTCTATATGAAGACTAGGAAAAAGAGACGTGACGGAATTTCTTAGTGATTTTATAAATTTCATGGACATTCCTTATGCAAACTTTTATCAGAATTTTCATGATTAAGCAGTGAATATTAATTTATTGAGATTTTTTACATTTTCACTTCTACCAATTCACTTCTAATCAATTTGAGACGAAAATGATAAAATATGAAGTGTCATGCTGACTGATGATATTTTAGCAATAATCCTCAAGCTCTAATGTGGTGAAAAAATGAGGTTTCATCATTCATTTTCTTATTATTTAACCATAAAAAAATCGACTCTAGAGGGGCGACAAGTACTGCCGACTTTTATTTGTTTTTCCTCTGCAACATTTTCTCTAATCATATTTACTCCCTATATCTACTCCTTCGGCGGACTCCCCTACATCATTAATGTTTTTATCAAATACGCTACCACAAGTAACAGTGACCATACTGTTTTCCATTATTTTTCTCTCGACAATAGTTTCAGGAACATATTTCCCACCGATCCTCAAAACCTTCAGCGACTCTCCAATAAAATTAATATTTTTATAAAGTGCGATCGCAGCATTCGAAAGATGCCCTTGGATGGGGTAATATTTTTCCGCAGAGGTCCAAAAATCATCTCAAGTTGGGTGAAACGTAATTTCGACCCCCACGAGCTTAGCCTTATTACTATTTTGCCCCATATCCACTTACCTGCTATTTCGACACTCTAAAGAGTAGCCAGACAAAATTAACGAAAAACTCATGAAAATTTACAAATAAACGATTAGCTCCCTAGCGATCACCATTAGACTGGTAAAGTGACCTCCTCAATATTTTTTCTAAGTATAGTTACCCTCGAGGAATCTCGCGCGGCAGCTTGAGGAATTGGACTTTGCCGATGACATTTGTCTCCTCTCGCACAAATTCTCCGATATGCAAGCGAAGGCGAACAGTTTAGTCGCGCTGGCACGCACCGTCGGATTCGAGATAAATATTGCGAAGACCAAAGCTATGAGAATCAATCATTCTAATAGAAGCCATATAATGATTGACGGCTGTGCGATTGAATTCGTCGAAAGTTTCTGCTACCTCGTTTGCACGATAGCAACAGACGGCGGAGCTGAGGAGGATGCTAACTGCAGGCTAAGCAAAGCAAAGACAGCATTTGGCCGGCTAAAATCAGTATGGGCAAATTCCCAAATATCCAGACGCACGAAATTACGAATATTCTCCGCATATGTGTAATCGACACTACTGTACGGAAGTGAAACATGGCTGATCTCGAACTCCATCACGCAGAGACTGCAAGCTTTCGTCAACGGGTGTTTGAGGATCATTTGTAGAATTTTCTGGCCTAACACTATTTCAAACGAGGCACTATGGCGTCTGATGAGCGAAGAGCTCAAACTGTTCCAGATTAAGCGTAGAAAGTGGCGTTGGATTGGCCACACGCTAAGAAAGCAGCCGCAGGGGAGCAGAGGCCGCGGACAACCAAGAAACACCTGGAGACGATCAATACTGGGTGAGCTAGCTGCTGCCGGCATCACATGGGAAGGCGCTCAAAATCAACTGCCCAAAACCGTGTGCGATGGCGAAGCCTTGTGGAGGCCCTATGCTCCAATTAGGAGTTTAAAGGAGAAAAAAAAAAAATAGTAACCCTTACCACCTTAACATTGATGTCACACAAAATTAACGAATACTCCTGAGAATTGACAAATTGCTCTCTAAGAATGGCTTCTAGGGGTGTGCAGTGTAAATTCGATCACCATTACCTGTGCCTGCGTAATATTTTCTCCATATGCACTTACACTTTATCGCCATCCTTAATGAGGTAGATGTGAAAATGAACAAATAACTACAGACTTACCCAGGAATCGCTTCATGAGGAATCAATGTAAGGGGCGACTCCTATTATTTTTCCCATCGCAACATTTCTGCGAGCATATCTACCCCGTATCTTTACGCATTAGATGGAAAAACCAAGAAAATATAAGATTTTATCAAATTCCTTAGAGTTATATATCTTTCGTCGTCTTTTTGTGTCTCTTTTTGGGCGTGATTCCATTAAAAATAGAATTTCATGTTATATTTCAAGAACGTCTTAATCTTAGGTGCATTTTTTCATTTGGGATCTTAGAGTCTTACACTTAAAAATATGTCCAAAAATTTTGCATAGGACACAGGACTCGACTACTCAATTGCACCTATAAGCAAGAGTGATCCTTCACAATATCTCCAGGCTGACGTTAATATTAGTGTTAATGCTGGTTCCAAAATATACAAAGTTCTTCACTTCAAAAGCGCAGTCATAAACATCAACAATTGTTTTTTCAGCCTAGAAACGGCCTCTCAGACCTCGACATGGTTGAGTGCGGGAACACCGGTATGGTAAAGCTTATCAAAATTCAGCTGCTGGGTTGGCTAGGTCATGCCGAGCGATTGGAAGTACACGACGCAGAAGAGGCAGACCTAACCTCCGGTAGAAAGACCAGATACTGGAGAATTCGGAGTAGAATTTCTAACCAGCGAAAGAGATAACAGGCACAATATTAAACAACAAACAACAATTAATTCGGCATAAATCGATTTATGACTGTAATGGTCACATAAGTAAGTACGATAGGTCGATTTTGATTCATTAAATCTGGAAGTCAGATTTCTGCCTCTACCCTCAGCGTTCATTCTAACCTCAAAAAAACACGTTTTCTGCTATTTTTGCAGGGACATATAGAAGAAAGATGTTGGACCGACGTACAATAATTTTTTTTTCTCTACTCCTGAGAGAGCTCCATAAATCTGGCATCCACAGTTACCAAAAGTGCCCCCAGTGTTACCGGTTTTTGCTACATTTCCATAAAAAAATTGCTAAAAAAAAAAAGCACCTAAAATTTGATAAATAGTCCTACAATTGCCCAGAAATCGATGCCAGAGTACGAGGGCGGTCCTAGAACTACCCAATCTTATATACAGATAGGCTGCATTTGGCGAAAAAGAAAGCACCAGTTCACAACTCCGCTATTGCAATGGCCAAAATCAATGAGTTAAAGCTCGAATTGCTGCAGCACGCACCTTATTCGCCAGATTTAGCTCCTTCGGATTATTTTCTATTTCCAAATTTTGCACCGAATTATGTTACCCTAGACAAATAGCTCAAAACATTGTTTCGGCGATTGTTGAATCGATACAATTTTTATTGTTTTTCATTCATCTTGTTTTTTTTTTTGGAGCAATAAGAAATTGGTTCATTGTACTGCGCTCGAAATTCCATTTCATTGTGTTTGAAATCTACCCATTCTCCGAAGAAATCGGAGTAGATCCTGTGGTACTAAAGACCCAAGAGTTTCGGCTCTCAGCACGTCAGTGTTTAAGACCTCAAACCTGACTCGAGCGAAAGCAAGGCACACACACACAAAAAAAGTTGTCCGCCGTCTCATCTTCTTCTTCACAGGCTGGGCAAAGTGCATTGCCTCCTAGTCTTACCTTTTCCATGTGCTTTGCCCCCATAGAAAGTGGTTTGTTGCCACTTAGCCGGCTAGCATTCTGGAATCACTTCTACCTGGAGAAACGAGGAAATGCAACCATTTCTCCGATATGTTAGGTAACATGAATTTCGTTCATCTGCAGCCATAGCCCAGGTGTTGACCGTGGCCTTGATGGCTCCAGCGGGTAGCAGCAAAGCAGGTTCAGGACTGATTAAATCAGCCGCAGAACCTTCTCTTGCTGATGCATCCGAGGTCTGATTGCCTACGATTCCCACGTGGCCTGGGACCCACATCAGCGCAGCCGGATTGCCGCTGCAGACACAAATAGACTTGCCTTTCAGCCTCTTGTCCACAATATAATCCATCGACTTCTGTATTGCATACACCTCTGCCTGAAAGACAAAAGCATACATACCAAGGGCAAAGAATAGTTGAGTTCCGTCAGTTTTCACGAAGACTCTATCTGTTGTTAGTTGTTCCCTACTTTTTTCTGGTACAAAACCAATATTATAAGTAATCTCAAATATTTTTTATGATTATTTACATAAGCTTACTATATACCATTCGAAAGCATTCGTACATCCACCCTCAATGCGCTAAGTCGTGGCAAGTTGTTATGATGGCTGCACGTTATTATTATTAATACTAATTTAATATTTGTTTGCATTTGCAAATTGTAGAAAATACTATCGATTATATACAAGTAAATACATATTGTGGCATGTCCCAAACATTTTATTGACGATATGAATATTAGTGTCCGACACCAGCACCATAAAACCTCGTTTGATATTTATATCGAACGAAATTGAACGTCTCCACACACCCCCCCCCCCCCCCCCCCCCACACTCGCAAACACTTGTTGCTCGCACATTTCTTCCCTGCTCCTACCTCCTGACTAACTTCCCAGTTCATTTTGTTGCACTCGTTCATTCCCTGATTCAATCGTGGCTGGCGTTCAGTCCTACCGTCGTCGTTCACTCATATCAGCTGCATGCAACAATGGTCACGATTTAGTAATAATGTTTTCTTAAATATCCAACTGCTGCCGTTGCTGCGGCGGCTTGGGCTGCTGGCTGCTGTTATGGTTACAGTTGCATTTGCGCTACTCCATTACAATGGCCAGCCGGCTTGCATTGCCCACATTGCTTGAGTTGCCTTGGCAATTTCAAGCAGATTTCTTTATCAAAATCTTGTTGCAATGAAATGAAATAAAATTGTTCATTTAAAGTAGTCTCTATTGTGCTTCTGTATTGTTGCAAAAAACCACAAAAACAATAAACCCCACCCGCTCTTTTGCCCAATTGAACACTACCATTAGAGTGGGTACGCCTTCAAACAAAACAAAAAAATGGTCTTTTGTTTTGTCTTTTTACAATTTGGACGAGATTATTTTATCGCATGAAAATTAAGGACCTGCGGGTTAATGGTTAGTCAATTGCTTACTGTTTGTGCTACTTGAAAATGCTTATCGCAATTTGTTTATTTATTTCATTATACTCAACTTTTTTTGTGAGGAAATTTGCAACAAAAAAAATGTGAGCTGGTTTCCTTTATAGTAAATTGCCTAAAATTTATATTTTTTAAGTATTGCCTTGCGAGCATCTATGTGTAATTAGTCTGGCATGCGCTGAAAAATAATATAATGAAGGTTTAGGTAAATTAGTTTCTCAATATATGCTTGCAATACTCAATACATATGGAATTTAACATTACTAAGAGATTCCAAACAGAGCTCAGTAATAAAAACAAATGGGAAGGGGTCGCAGCAGTAGTAATAAGTCCGGGGATAAATAATCGGAGTCTTTATGTAACAATAGTACTGTCTTTCAAGCCCACTTCAACATCACGCACCAATGCCGGAATAGAAGGATTGCAATCGCGACACACAATCAGGCTGCCATCAAGGCGCTGAACTCTAACCAGATGAAATCAAAACTGGTGTGGGAATGTCTTGATAAGCAGAATAAACTTGGTGAAACTTGAGTTCCAGGACATGCTGAAGTTGGAGGCAACGTGCTAGCGGATATGCTTGCCACGAAGGAAGCAGCAACACCCAGAACCCTTCTGTGGTCTCGGCAAAGGAGCCTTATTCAGGCTCATTAAAAGGAGCGAAGAATCAGAAAGACAATCATACTGGGAAAACCTACTAGGGAAGAACACACAAATGACATGATCAACGATTATGTTCGAATTAAAATCCTAAACTTATGTTTTTACTATAGAAAATAAGAGCCCAATATCAAAAATGAAATAATGCCTCAAAATTGTGATTTCGGTTTAAGAGCAAACCCATATCCCTGTGTTTAATGAAAGTATTTATAACTGGTTTAAATACCGGAGCCTCTTTCTGTCGTAACGAAAATGGGCGTTAGGGATGTCCAAAGAGTACAAAGGGAGTTTTCACGATGAGATTCCCTTTTCTGAGGTGAAATTGTCTAAGCAATCTATCCGCCAAGTTATTAAGCCCTTTAAATGGATCATGTCTAATAATGATTATATTATCTAAGAGCAGTTGGAACGATTTTGTTGGTAATTTGTTCAATTATTCTCAAATAATCATATCAGCTAAAGCAGCTCAGTTGATACAATACATAATAATAATAATAATAATAATCTTTTCCGTGATCATAAATAATTGTCATTAATAATGATTACGATTATTCCGATGATGATCGATTTAATTTTGTTAACGAATATATTGATGATGTTTTTGTTAATAAAGATGTTTTAAATATTATTATAGCGATCCTTAGTGTGATCTTCATATTAGAAATTTGCTCACATCGAATAATGATCGAATAGTGATCTCTCTTATAGCCTAGATAGATGGCAGCGTTAATCCGGATTACCGGCGTACTTAATCCGAATAAAATATTAACCTGACAGACGGCAGTATTGCGGATTAACTAAACGGCTGATTGCTGTTTTATTAGGTCTGCTCACTTACATTCACAGTTCGTAATTGACAGCTGGATTTATTTGTTCGCCAACGCTTTTCATGTTGAAAACTGTTAACAATTGTTCAAAGTTTTTTATAAGCGAACACACCTAATATTTTGTAAAATGGATGGAGAAAAATACACAATAGAAAATTTTTAGCAGTGTTGCCATCTCAAATTGCCCTAATCCTCTTTTATTTTGAGAATTAACTCATAGAGTTAATGCGGATTAGTTGCAGTTAATGTCCGAGTTAATTCGAATTAACTCGGTAATCCAGAATGCCAGGCTGCCGTCTGTCTAGGCTATAATAGTCCATCCTTTCTTCTATTATTTCAACTTTATATCAAAATATTATAAATATATGTTAGTTTACCCACTTCTGCATACCTGCCTTTGACCTTACCATCGCTTCTCTACTCCACTATATCGCTTCAAATCGATTGCAGATCTCTTCCAGTGATTTGCGATATTTTGATTTCATTCCTACTACTGCTGATCATTTTAAGCACGCGCTCACATAAAATGTACAAATCAGTGGATAATACAATCGCAACAGCAACAACAACAACAGGGTTTACGACAACAGTAAGTAGCACTAGCATAGAACTGCAACGGAAGATGAAAATGGATGATTTTGCCTATAACAAATATGGCGCGCAATAGATTGCCATTGTGCTGCTATTGTTATATATTATTTGTTGTTGTTATTACTATCAAATTGCACACCATTCTATTCATACAGTTTCTTATGGTCTCCTATATTTACATTTCTTTCTATTGTCCAACTGGTTGGCTTACTTGTTTGAATATTTGCTGGACAATTTTTATGGAATTTTCTTGGAAAAACAGACCAACGAGTAACAGTTGAGATCATTTACTATCTTTAACATTATACTCGTAGGAGTGATAAAAACTTCAGATTAATTTATTTCATATGGACGACTATGAACCATATCAATACTTAAGTGAGAGTATTAAATACATATGTCGAACAATTATTTTATATTATTTTATGTGATCAAAAGCTTCCTTAGTTTCCGATCAATTCATTTAAAAATGAATCGCCATATGCAACACCTATTCGATATGATCCTCAGCAATATCGACATTATCTGGATGCCTAACAAGATCACATATTAATTGTCTATCATCGAAAACGTAATCATCATGTAAATTGTTTTTATCCTAATCATCATTAGAATCATCACTAACATTATCGATATTATAATCACCTTCAACATGAATTAAATATTATTAATCATTCACATGATCATGAAGATGGGCGATATGATCATCAACAACGCTAATATGATCACTAATAAAATCGTTATCGATTTTCAGTATATTATTGCCTATAATACATATAGTTAACATGTTATCATCATAGCAATGAATATGATGATCTTAATCATGATCTTGTAAGTGCCGATCGCGATATAGAAGAGTAATACTGAAATTAAAGCTAGTACCATCACAAAGTTTTGTACGATTAATAATAATAAAATTATTACATATTGAATGCCATTTGAAAGAGAATGACTTGTATTAGAAATTAATATTAGTAGCACGGACTTGATTCGGACTTCATGAACGGGATCACATAATCAGTGATCATCAACATGATCGGCTGGATGTCTATGGTATCATTAAGCAACAACAACCACAATTATATGAAGACTAAAAACATTAATATATTCGTCATCATTATATGATGATATATTAAGTTTATAAATGTGTATAATCTTCATATAAAATTTACACAAAAAAAAAAAAAAAAAAAAAAAAATAAAAGTCGTCGAAATTGTATGGAATATGCTATTATTTTTTAATATAGTGCTCTGAAACTTTATAATTCTAATTTTTTAAGGCTAGTATTACTCTACATAAAAATTGAAAATATTTGGTTTCGAAATACTTACAATACCCATACAAAATTTACATTTTTTAAATAAAAACCAATAATTTTTGTATAGAAGATATCATTATTTTTCAATGCATATTAATGAAACTTGGGAAATCTAATTTTTTTACTAAAATAGTATAGCACACAAAATTTCAGTTAAATTCGTTCAAAAATAATCATAGTCCCCATACAAATTTAACATTTTTTAAACAAAAATCAAACATTTTGTAGGAAAGGTAGCATTATTTTTTAATGTATCATTCTGAAACTTCGGAAATCTAATATGTTCACTAAAATAGCATATCACGAATAATTTTAGGTAAATTCATCCAAAAATAATCATAGTCCCCATACAAAATTTAACATTTTTTAAACAAAAATCAAAAATTTTGTATGAAAGGTAGCATTATTTTTTAATGTGTCATTCTGAAACTTTGGAAATCTAATTTGTTCCCTAAAATAGTAATACACACAAAATATTAGGTAAATTCCTTCAAAAATAATCATAGTCCCCATACAAAATTTAACATTTTTTAAACAAAAATCAAAAATTTTGTATGAAAGATATCCTTATTTTTCAATGCATATTTATGAAACTTGGGAAATCTAATTTAATCACTAAAATAGTATATCACGCAAAATTTTAGATAAATTCGTTAAAAAAAAATCATAGTCCCCATACAAAATTTACATTTTTTAAACAAAAATCAATAATTTTGTATGGAAGATACCATTATTTTTCAATGCATATTTATGAAACTTTGAAAATCTAATTTGTTTAGTAAAATAATATTGCACACAAAATTTTAGTTAAATTCGCTCAAAAATAATCACAGTCCCCATACAAAATTCACATTTTTTATGGAAAAATCCAACATTTTATATGGAAACTACTATTATTTTTCTATCTATAATTCTCAAGCTTCGTAATTTTTTTTTTGCTTATTAAAATAAGTTCTCCAAACAAAATTTAGAGTTATTCTTGATACCAAATTTACCATTTTTGATTTCTTATCGATATGATCATTGATCACAAACAATCTCAATATGATCAGTATTTAAATAGTCGTCTTGATCGTTAGTATTCACTGATCGTCAATATTGTTGATTTGATAATTGATTATAATCAATTACATCGTTATGCTTAATAGTTATATGATTGTCACAATGATCGGCGATCGTAACGATCATCAACACCACCCACATTACAATTCTCAGAGTATTAATGTGATCGATTGAAGTATGATCATCATTATGATCATGATCAATATCATTAACAACAATAAATGGATTGTTTGCAGTTGACTACGTTAATGCTTTGGATCATCGAATCGGTAGTCGACCATGATCAGTATGGTACACGGTTATAGTCAACCATAATATGGACACAGGTCAACTAGGCACCATTCTATTTATTTGTACATATTGTATGCACCATTGTTACAAATGCTAATTTTTGTAATATTATTGTTTTGAGAATATTGTTGTTGTTGTTGTTGTAACGTATGTATATTTATATGCAAATAGAAAAATCGAAGTAAAAATAATAAAAAATCGACATTGATGGCATTGAATTGCAACCATAATGTTTACCAATAATACCAGCAACAACAACAATAAGATTATATTTTTGAATCTTTTTAAAGGATCGGTAACGATCGATGGTACAAGCTGTAATATTTACTAGTACGTTGGAAGCGTAGTAACATGCGATCGGAGAAAAATGCACCTATTGTTGGTGTTATGGTCATTGTAAGTGATCGCCTGACATTCAGTCGATCGGCAGCCATGGCAAACATTGTATTGACTAGTATTTCATATGTCCGTACTAGTAGCGGTCATGTCTGTCTGAATCATCTCTTTCTGCCTGGCAAGCTCTCTCAATCTCACCATCTCTTTCAGTATTTTTTTTTTTAGCGATCATGTCTGTATGTACCAGCATCACCACGATCGCCTGCCACTTCATCACATTACCGCCTCAAGGTATGTAATCAATAAAGAAAAAGTCAAAAATATCACAAAAACAGCCTGCCACCACAACAATATTTCTTTGTTGCGCAACATATTTGCTAGGTACTCGTATATATGATCTTATTGTCTTCGTATGTTGTTCATATCCCCATGTAATATAGAAGAATACATATTTCTGAGCTACTCGTACGATATGCAATATACAGATTGCATCTATATAGGCATTTTTGTTGTTGTTGTTGTTGTTGTTTTGCATTTCTGGATAATGATCCATTGTTTAGTTTTATGTGCATATATTGATGATCATGCTCAAGTTGCAATTGATCTTTAGGGTATTTGTGTTTGTCTTCCTATTTTTTTTTTTTTTTTTTTTGTTCTATTTACTAAGCAAAGTATCAATTTAAATCACCATATTGGGCAAACTCAGAATGTTTTTCATTTTTTTTAAATCAATAAAATGTTAATGCAAAAGGTTACTTGATTCATTATTGGTATTGATCACCCAAAGATATTATTTTTGTTGCAGAAAAAAAGGGGGAAAAATAACTTCAAACTTTTGTGACGTCGGAGACACCTTTTAGGTATTTTTTAAAAAAGTTTATAATAAAATGGATTCCGAACTGCATGGAATGTAATCTTAAAAATGAAAATTTAATAGTTTGATCGTCGCATTTTGTGAGTACTTCGGTACTTGAGCCATCTAGAGGGCTTTAAATAAAATGTTATCCATTTCGCGGTTTCAAAAGTATAGGGCTAGAATTCGACATCTGTCAAACTGAGTTGTTAAAACAATTTCTTTCTTTTTCAGTTCAAAGTCTGACATTTGCGAAAATGGATCGCTTAACTATCGTACAACGCATTAAAATTGTAAAAACCTACTACAAAAATGGTGATTCTGCCACAGCCACATATCGTGCTTTAAGAGGAGATTATGGTTTACATAATCGTCCAACTACGCAAGCAATTGGCAAAATTGTGAAGAAATATGAAAAGACTGGATCGGTTACAGATATTGTAAGGCCTGTGCATCATCGTTTCGCTCGTACCACCGAAAATATCGCTGCTGTAAGTGAAAGTGTTGCCGAAGATCCGAATGTGTCGATTCCTCGGAATTAGGACTGTCTTGCGGCACATTATGGCGTATTTTGCATTTGGATCTACACACCTACATCCATATAAAATCCAGCTCACACAACAACTGAAGCCAGCTGACCATTCACAACGTCGTAGATACGTCGAATGGGTGCTTGAACAACAGGCGGTGGACGGCGATTTTTCGAACAAAATTTTCTTCAGCGACGAAGCACATTTCTCACTCGCTGGGTATGTTAACAAACAAAATTGTCGTATTTGGGGTACTGAGAATCCTCAAGTAATTGAAGAGAGGCCACTACATCCACAAAAAGTCACTGCTTGATGCGCTCTTTGGTCCGGAGGTGTGATTGGACCTTACTTCTTCGAAAACGACGATGGAACGACTGTCAACGTCAATTCGAAGCGTTATGGTCATATGATAACCGACTTTTTTTTGCCTGCTATTGAAGAATACGACTTAGAGAATATGTGGTTTCAACAAGACGGTGCCACATGCCACACAACTCGAGCGAATATGGCTTTATTGCAAGAGAAATTTTCTGGCCGCGTAATTTTTCGTCGTGGCGATATCAAGTGGCCACCAAGATCATGCGATTTGACACCGCTTGACTTTTTTTTGTGGGGCTACGCGAAAGACCATGTTTATGCAGATAAACCTTTAACTCTTGAGCACCTAAAAAGCAACATTCGTCACGTTATGGCTGAGATACCGCCCAATATGTGTCAAAAAGTGGTCGAAAATTACCTCAAAAGAATCGATGCTTGCAACAATTCGCGTGGTGGTCATTTAAATGACCACACATAATGTCAACGTTCAAACTTTATAATAAAAAAGAAATATCATGATAAAAAATATTTTATATGTGTTTTATTTACATTTACTTTTGAAACCGCAAAATGGACAACCCTTTATTGCTTTTAATCATCATACTCTCCGGGGCATTATGGAGACTACTCGTCATTGTAGAAATGGCTTCCGAAAAAGTGATTGGTAAATTACTTATGGTACTTGAGCCTTTTAGAGAGCTTTAAATATTACTTTTAATCATCATACTCTCCGGGGCATTATGGAGACTACTTGTCATTGTAGAAAAGGCTTTCGAAAAAGTGATTGGTAAATTACTTACGGTACTTGAGCCTTTTAGAGAGCTTTAAATATTACTTTTAATCGTCATACTCTCCGGGGCATTATGGAGACTACTCGTCATTGTAGAAAAGGCTTCCGAAAAAGTGATTAATAAATTTCATAATATCATTTAAAAAATGTCGAATCGAGTGAAGTTTAGTCAGTTAAGGGGCGAATAGGGTTAATTCGTGTAAGAAAAGGCACATTTTTGTGATTCTTTTTTTATGAAACAGTTAAAATATATTTATTAAAACTCAGTGGTTAGTGTGTTGGCCTTCTCATCTGTAGGTCGTGGGTTCAATCCGCGGCTGAAGCATAACAAATTTCATATTGCACATTTCATATTGATTTTTGTGGCATCGTGGCACGGAATAATCATTATCTCGCCGAAAAACGAAATTTCTTGGCATAGAACAACAAACAAAAGGAATAGGACTCAGAATCTCGCGGAGCGAAGAGAAAAAGCGACCTGAAAACTTTGCAGTGGCCAGTGCCTGTTTGAAGGAGTATCCTCATACAGGAAAATATTGTGGATGCAAACAAAGCATACTTCGCCCATATAAAACTGCTTAATTCGGCCAGTACTATCGTATGACTGCGAAAGCTGGTCATTGACATCTAAGGACGAAACGAGCCTAAAGGTTTTCGAGAGAAAAGTGCTCCGTAAAATTTTTTGGGCCAATGATACGCAATGAAGATGACTCTTAACGAATACAGTACAATAACAAATTGCTGGAATTGTGCAGAGAAGGAGAAGATGTCGTAAAATTGGTTAAATCGCAAATTCTACGATGGCTTGAACATACCAGAAGGATGGAAGATGGGCGCCTCCAGAAATCCATTCCCGAATACAACACTCTAACATTGGACGTCCGATGCTGACTTGGCTTCAACAAGTTTTAGCGGACCTGAAAAACCTACAAATTACGCACTGGTGGACAGCTGCCGAAAACCGCATCAAATGGAGAAGGATTGTGGACGAAGCTAAATCTCACCGTGAGCTGTAATGATGATGATGATAATAAGGTATCAGACGTTTCCGAACGGCAGAACCCGGGAGATGGGTGCCGTTCGAAATAAAAATCTTTTCGATATTTAATTTATCTCTTCCAGTACAGTTCTGCGTGTTAAATATTGGGCAGCATTAGAAGGTATTAGACGGTTCCGAACTGCAGAACCCCTGGGGCGAGCTCCGTTCGAAAGAAAAATCTTTTCGATATGAAATTGATCGTAGATTGAAGCCACGACTTACAGATCAGAAGGCCAATGTACCTGACCTGCAGCATTCTGCCTTCAGGGATGGTCAGTTTAGGTTGTATGGCTGCCGTCTCTCTGACAGGACACACTTAGGCCAGAAGGGCCTATTGTGATACCACCAAGCTTCTCTTCCAAAAGTGTTGTGCTTGTTAAATTTGGACATCATTAGAAGGGACATATTTATATTAGCCGGTTCCGAACCCTAGAAACCTTGTGACATCATTTTAACTTAGTTTTGTCACAGAGATCTTTTAGAAAGTATTTTTTGGCAAATTGTTACTGCTGGAAAAATTGCCAATTCTTGCCGGCAGATGGGTACCGTTCGAAAGAAAAATCTTTTCGATATTATATTTTGTTATGCTTCAGCCGGGGATTGAACCACGACCTACAGATCAGAAGGCGAACACACTAACCACTGAGCTACGGCACCCACGTTTTCTGAAGATAAGTTTTGGTTTTTTAGGAAATCTTTTCATTTTCAATATAAATTTTATTTTATAAATAAGCGGGCCTTATAAGACTGATTAGGAAAAAGTTGTGTCCAAGAAAACCGATAACTTTTTGACAAAATTTTTTGATAATTTATAATTGAAGAAAAAGTGATTTTAATTTTAGTGCAAAAAATAACTTTTTGAGATGGTTTTGTTGACTTTGTACATCACTGAAGGAAAAGGAACAAATAGTTCCTCAAATAGAAATAAATATTTAAAGAATTAGTTGAGCCTTTTTGGCCAGAGAATCTGCCATTTCATTGCCTGAATGACCCTTGTGTTCCGGTACCCCTATTAGAGTCTCTTTGCTAGGGTGTTGAGGAGTTCAAAGCATTCCCAAACCAGCTTAGATTGGAACAAGAAATTCATTAGTGATTTCAGAGCTGGCTGACTGTCTGAAAGAATGAATATGTTGGTTTCTCGATTGCCCCTACGTAGACATCCTCTGACAGATAGCTCTAAGGTGTGAACCTCCGCCTGGAAAATGGAAGCTATTTTTGCCATTGCAATTGCCTTTCGGAAATTTTGCCCTACAATTTCCGCTCCAGCACTACCATCTTCCATTTTGGGCCCATCAGTGTACCATAGCTGTGTGCCCTGTTTTAGAATTATTTCATTCTTTCTCCACGCTGAGCGATCGTGAATAATAATTTCAAAGAGTTTAGAGAATATAAGCTTTTTATCCATTCTGTCAAAGACCATGAGGCCTGGTGAATTCTAGACTACATCTAGAATCTTAATGTGTCCTTTTACGTTGCCTTCCTTCAAGTGAACAGAGTTCGGAAGCCTTATGGCTGCACTGGCTGCTGTCCTCTTGACCGCAAGGTGTACAGGATTGAGTCCTGTGATTATTCCTAAACCTGCTGTGGGGCAAGTTCTCATCGCTCCCGTTACGCTCAAAAAGGCTATTCGATGAATCCTGTTAAGGATCGTCTGAGTTCTAAATTGATTTACCTTGGCACACCATGCCAGAGAGGCATAAGTTGTCACTGGTACTATTACAGTTTTGTAAGACTACACCATCATTTTAGGTCGTAGTCCCCATGTTTTACCATACAGCCTTTGGCAAGCTATTCGGGCTTTGTTCGTGATGTATGATAAATGGTTGTTCCAAGTATGAGTTTTATCCAGGATTACTCCCAAATATTTCATCTCCTCAAAGAGTGTTATTTCTGTTTCACGTAACTTCAAGATTCCTAAATTCAACTTGCTTCTCTTCGTGAAGGGTATCAGAGACATTTTGCTCGGGTTTAACGAAGTTCTTTCTTCTGACACCAGTCTTGTGTGATGTCAAGAGCTAGTTGCATGCGCTCAGTTATGATAGAGTCTAATTTGCCACTGACCATAATTATTAAGTCATCTGCAAAGCCCTAAACTTCGTATCCCAGATCATCGAGAGTTTGTAAAAGCTTGTCAATCATCAATAATCATAGGAGCGGCAATAAAACGGCTCCTTGAGGACAACCCTTGGTTGACTTGATAATTCATATTTCTGTTCCCATTTCGTAAATTAATGCCCTTTAATGTCAACCGATGTACAAAGAGCTTTTTCTTTACCCTCCAATGCCTGTTCGATTTTACTCGTTAGGCTATGTATTGCAGTCTCAGTCGACTTGCCTGATTGGTAACTATATTGTTCAGTATAGGAGTGGTGTATCTTTGAGATAAACTTCTCTCTGATGTACTGATCTATAATTTTTTCCATTGCTTTTAGGAAGAATGTTAGGCATATGGGCCGAAAGGGTTTGGGCGTGTGATCCACCTATTTCCCTGCTTTCGGGATGAAAGCGACCCTAGCTTTTGTCCATGACATTTTCCTAAAAAAAAAAAAATATTAAAATTTTGATTCAAACCAACACAAGAGACTAAGAAGGACCCAAGTCTTTGAAAAATTCCCGAAACAAATTTTCTTTTTTTTTTTTTTTCATGAAACTCTTCAACAATGGTTTGTATTGGAACCACCCAAAAAAGGGTGTAACGAATTTTTATTTCTTTAAATTACCAAAAAAAAAAAAAAAAAACAACAACAATCACATAAACCAATGGATGAATGTAGAATGTATGAATAATGGTTATGATGGCATTGCTAGTTCTGATGATGATGATGATGATGATGATGATGATGATGGTGGTGAATGATTTTGTAGAGATATTAAGCTGCAATAACAAATCAAAGTATAATTCAATAGCAACAACAACAACAACAACAACAATGGCAACAACAATCATAACAATAACAATTGTAATATGAATAGGAGGAGCTGCTGCTGCTGCTGCTGCTATTTCTTCTTTTGGACTTGTCTATTTTGTGATGGCAATAATTCAAAAAAACCGAAAAAAAATTAAATAAATCAAATGCATGAAGAAGAAGAAGAAGACGAAAAAACCAGATGAACGAAGCAAATGAAACAAAAGCGAACCAGCGAAACGAAAATTTTCAAGACAGCTTCGATAGTCATAAATCTGTCAAAAATCCATTTCTTCCATTACAGTTTTTCCTTTTACGAAAAATGACGATGATGATGATGATGATGATGATGATGATGATGATGACGACGATCATGATGATGACGAAGACGGGTAATATTCCTAAATATATATGCTGCATTCCATGAAAATGTATATGCTGTCGATGTCTTTTAACAGTTGCGATTCTGCTGCCGCTGCTGCTGCCGCTGCTGATGAACTGCATACCAAAAACACATGCAGCGAAGCATCATATCGTGCAATGCTTACCATGCTGCCATTCAATATTCTATGATACATCATGCTCGTATGATATGATTTTCTATTGTTCGACTGTTGTTGCTCTTGCCACTTGGTTCTGCCACTCATTGTTGTAATATATGATCATATGTACTCACTCTTATATATCTACATATACAATCTGTCAAATAAGTACCCGGAAATTCTCATTTTTAATTTTCCCTCTGAGAATATTTCAAAAAATTTGTGTGAAATTTTTTTTCGACATGGTTGAATCACCAAATGTTTTTTTCTCAACATTTCCAACGTTTTGGCACAAGAAATTTCGTTTGAAACACACAAAAATTTCACACAAACTCTTTGTTCGATATTTTTATCCAAGGTTGACTTGTTCCTAATGACGCCGTAACCAAACTAAATGACACATAGCAATAAAAATTCACATAATAGTGGCTGACAGTTGTGCCAACCTGGAAAAAATTTTTTTTTTTTTAATATTCTCAGAGGGAAAATTAAAAATGAGAATTTCCGGTTTCCGGGTACTTATTTGACAGAATGTATGGGGGGTATGGGCAACTGTAAATTATATCATATATACACACACACATACATACATACATACATACATACATGAATATTACAACTACAAATGCCACTATCGAAATATCGAATTGATTTTATTTGAATCGAATGAAGCTTATCTTCAAGACATTAGCTGTTGCAAGAGGTTATATTTTGTAACTACGAGCATATAAGTATTGAGTGATGTTTGTATGTAGAACGATTTAATAATATAATATATTATATATATATATATATATATATATATATATATATATATATATATATATATATATATATATATATATATATATATATATATATATATATATATATATATATATATATATATATATATATAAAAATTGTGTAGGCTGAAAGGGTCATTATATTTGAAATTAAATACCATCTAATTATACTTCATGCCAATGGATAATGGAAATTGTTGTCTATGTATACGTTTAAACTGTTTTTAAAAGATTTATTAATTTATTAAAAGTTTTGTTTTTAAATGAAATGAACTCAACAATAATAAAAATCGAAAATAGATTTAACACAAGATTTGTTCGATAAGTATTGCGACAAAAGGAATTTAGTTTAATTTAACACAAGTTGACTTATAGGTAAATTACAAGCTAACTATAAATTAAAGCTATGGCGACAAGAACTTAAGCTTAATCTACAACTAAGAAATAATAATTTAAAGCTTAGTTATCTGAAGGAAATTACTTACTTCTATTATAGAGTCATTGGAAGGAGAGGTGAGTAGGGCAAGGGGATTTTTTTGCTTGAATATTTTATTTCTTTGGTGTCTAATGCTGTCCAAATTTAACACGCACAACTGTATTGGAAGAAAAGCTCGTTGGTATCATAATGGGCCTTTCTAGCCTAAGTGTGTCCTCTCAGAGAGAGAGAGAGAGAGAGGGCGGCAGCCACATAACCTAACCTAACCTAATCTTGGTCGCCAAGGAGAGGACAAACTGACAGGATATGTGGAATGTTGATTATAATTTGGTTGTTGCAAGGGCAGGTAGGAGGATCGTTGTTGGTCCGTTGTTGTTACCGTGGGTAAGTTTAGTGTGTCCTCCTAGTCTAAGTCGTTCGAATTTCATTACTTCCAGTCTAGTTATTTTGTTATTACTATGTAATCTCTAATGTTACATTTATTTGTTATTATTTAGTTCTTGGTACCAGCTATTTGTAGAATTTGTAGTGGTGCTAGATGGGCATGTTTTGCAGCTTGGTCTGGAAACTTATTGCCTGCAATTTGAACATGCTCTGGGTACCATATTAGAATGATTTTTGGAAAAATGCCTATTAGCGTTGAATTCTTGCCTCTGCTGGATTTAATAATTATATTGACATCATCGGCATCGGCAACAGAAGTTAAGATTCCTATGTATCGAGATTGTAGTGCAGAGTTAATTGAATGCAAATAGAAATAGGATAACGGTAAGGGGTGAGCCTTAGGGGATCCCATTGTGAACACCTCTCTCCACTGAATACCTATAACCTACTCGAATTGTTATTTTCCGATTGGTTATAAAATTATATATGTATGTAATTTATAATTGTTGATGCTATTTTCCACTTATGGCATATAAAATTATTTCAAACAATGGACAAATCAATCCATGGATAGATCTTATCGGATGAAAACTATGCCTAACTTTCATACAAAATTATGTCGTCGAATGTATGATTTCACATTAATCACGAAAAAAAAAAAAAGTAAATGAAAAGAATAGAAAATTGATTTAACACAAGCGTTGTTCGTTAAGTATTGCGACAAAACGGAATTTTGTAATTATTATTTTAAGTAATTTCACTGAAAGTTGAAATATGTGATTTTGTCAAATAATGGACAAATCAGTCCATGCATAGATGTTATCGAATGAAAACTATATCTAAATTGCATAAAAAATTATGCTGTCAAATGTATTGTATTTGGCATACTCTCTCCAATATATCGGCCGATATCTCATGAATAAATTCTTCAATATTGGCTTCCAGTGCGTCAACTGTTGCGGGCTTGTCGTCGCTATAGACATGACCTTTAACAACGCGCCACAAAAAATAGTCTAAAGGCGTTAAATCGCACAATCTAGGCAACCAATTGACCGGTCTCAAATGTGAAATAAACAGTTCACCGAACTCGCCTCTCAATTGAGCCATTGTTTCGAGTGCTGTGTGGCATGTGGCACCGTCTTGTTGAAACCATATGTCAGCCAAGCCCAGCTCTTCCAGTTTGGGCAAAAAAAAAGTTTGTAATCATCGTTCCTGCCTTCGTCTTCTTTGCAAAAATACGGTCCAATGATGCCACCGGCCCATAGTCCACACCAAACAGTGCATTTTTCGGGATGCATTGGCAGTTCTTGCAATGCTTTTGGCTGTTCTTCACACCAAATACGGCAATTTTGATTGTTCATGTATCCATTCAATCAGCTTCCATGAGCTTCGTCGCTGAACACAGTTTTCCGATACAAAAGTGAATCTTCATCCAACCAAAAGTTGGCCGTTGTGGTAGATCGTGTGGCTTCAATTCTTGCACCAGTTGTATTTTAAAAGGTTGTACACCCAAGTTCTTCCGCAAAATTTTCCACATAGTGGAGTAACAGAGGCCCAATTGCTGCCAACGGCGCCGAATCGATAATTCACGGTCATCATTCCACACTGGCGGATACAGCTGCGATATTTTCCTCTGTTCGCACTCTACGTATGCGTGTTGGTGTTTTAATGTCTAATAATGACAATTTGGTGAGAAATTTAGTCACAAGATTCCAAATAGCCGCCTCAGAAGGTTGACTAAAGTGCCATAAAATGAAAGAAGTGCACGAAGCACTTTCTTAACCGTGCATGAATTTTGATAATTTGTTTGTAAGTCGATTCATGGTTAAATTATAGACCAAACTGAACATGTTTGACAGTAACATGTTACACGAAAACAGCTGAGCTGCCAAAAACAGTGTTGCCAAAAAGAAAGTTGCTAAAAAATCACTCTGTATTTTCATAGTTCGAAGTGATTCGCTTTTGGCTTAAACAACTTTTCGAAATATTAACATTTTTTCCCAAGTCGATGTCGACAGTTTCCAAATCAATTCGACTCTCGCTCTACAAAACTTTACAGAAAGTCAACATAATAGGCCCGGAATATTCAACTAAAAATTTCAATGGACTCAAAAGTTGACGCTTGATTGGATTATATTTTCAGATGAAATGCATATTTTATCTCATCGGTTATATTAACAAGGAAAAATTGACACATTTGAGGCTCGAGAAATGCATGCTTAGGCGCCTGATGGGGGCAGTATATTATAAGCAAGCAATTGCTTGGTGTGAATTTTGGAGCTGCGGAAATATTGGTACATTTTTCTTCGAAGATTGAAGCTTACAATCAACACTACGATCAACGTTACGCGCTATGCGGACAAGAAATCGTATTAATGGATGAGTTTTTCGTGTCTACTGGGATGACGCTGTATGTCAATAATATTCAATAATACATATTTAATCGTTCTGAGTCCAACAATAACGCTTTCATTAAGAACTGGTAAGAATTGAGATTTCGTTCTGCATCCAATTACGTTTCAAGCACTTCACTACCATATGGTTGGACTTGCTGGTGAAAGAGAGTGGAAACTCATTGAGGATGTTCTTTCTACATTTTCATATTTTCGATATTTATCGAGCAAGCTGCTTATAAATCGAGTATATTGTTACAAATGTCACCCTTTATTGATATTGCACATGCAATTGCATACACATTAAAGCATTTTAACTCAATGTGTTATAATTTTTTTTTTTTTTTTTTTTTAATTATCATTTCATTAAATTTATATATTTTTTTTTTTTTTTTTGATATTCAAAAATTCTTTCTTGCGATTGAAATGTAAACAAGAAATAATTATGAAATGCATCTTACAGAAACCCGCACATATTCATTGTATTTATAAAAATAATAGTTCAAGATATATGTATGAGAGAGTATATATAAACCAAGCAATAGTGGAGTAAAGCATTGTTTTTTTTTTTAATTTAAAAAAAAAAAAAAAATTCAATAAAATAAAAAATATGATGGAAAGCAGCCAGCCTGCCAATTGTTTTTCAGCTAGCTCACTTTGTCTAAGTGAGCAAACTAAATCTACATACTTACAATTTATATCCATTTCCATATCCATACATACAATATTATACAATGAACCCCATGAAGAGCAAAGCCAGCCAGCCAGCCAACCAGCCAGCCAGCCACACATATACATATTTCAGTCAATTAGAACTGTCATAATTCATTCTTCGAAGTTATTTAGTTCTTCTTCTTCTTTTTTGAAATGCTGCTGCTGCTGCTACTGCTATTGATGCTGCTCATGATGCTGCTGTTGCTGACGTTGATGCTGATTTCAATACCAACGTCGTCGTTGCCATTTCTTATACTGTGTGTGACTATGTATGTGTGTGTGTGTGTGTGTGTAATTTATGACTTCGCTTATGATGAGTTCCAGAAAATTAAACAATATTTTTCTTGTGTGTGTGTGTGTGTGTTATATATTTCTTTATTTGTTTTTGTATTCCTAAATAGTACACGTATGTATGTTGTATGTGTTTATATATGAATTATATAATTTAGTGAGCTCCCAAAACGCAAAATAGCAAAGACATTATTTATTTGTAGATATACTAACACACACACACACACACACACACTTCGATAGTTAGATAGACATTTTGAATTTTAGTATTGATTTTGGTTTGGTTTTTCAAGTAACCAGCAGCATTGCTGATCATACTGGTGTTGGTAATGCTATTGCTGCTGTTGCTGTCTGATCTGTCTGTCTGTCTTTTTGTCTATTTTTCAGCCTTACAATATTGATTCATTGCCTTGGGAATATATTGTATTGTATTATCCAAGTGTAAATGTATTTGTAGTAAATATATTATAATTTTTTTCTATATGACTATGGGTGTTTGATATAATGTCGAGTATGTAACTAAGTGCTGGTGTATTGCTTCATTTTTGTTTAACTTTGCTTTTCAATTTTTTTTTTTTGTTTTTTTTTACAACTTATCATTGCATTTTTCCAAGTTTACGGTGATATTTAACGGTTTTAAACATTTTGTGAATATTAAAATAATTTTTACTTAATTTTTCATAATGTGAAATGTGTAAATGGGTCCGAAAAAAATGCAATAATATCGACATTTAATTTATCGAATAAATTTTTGTCGACTTTATTGCAAAAATATCGAATTAACAATAGTTGATTAGTTTTTATTTCGACATTGTTGCAAATTTTTTCTTTGCAATGATGTCGAAATTTTTAGATTTCACACATTTCTATTTCGAGATGATTTAAATTTTTTGTAAATTTTTTTTTGTTCATAAATTTTTATTACGACATTATTGTAAAAATGTTTGCAGAGATATCGAATAACCAATATCCATTAATTTTTAAATCTAATTATTGCAAAAAATTTTTGTAAGAATATCGAAAAAAAGAATTTATTAATTTTTATTTCGACATTATTTCAATTTTCTTTTTGCAATAATGTCGAAATTTTTGATTTCGCACATTTCTATTTCGAGATGATTTAAATTTTTTTGTAAATTTTTTTTGTTCATAAATTTGTTTTTACGACCTTATTGCAAAAATATCGAAAATAAAAATTCATTATTTTTTATTTCGGCATTATTTCAATTGTTTTTTTTTTCCATAATGTCTCAAATCTAATTATTGCAAAAATGCTTGGGAAAAATATTGAAAGACCAATATTTCTTAATTTTTATTTCGACATTATTTCAATTGTATTTTTGCCATAATGGCACATATCTAATTATTGCAATAATTTTTGGAAAAATATCGAAAACAGAAATGCATTAATTTTCAATTTCTTTGCAATAATCTCGAAAATATAATTTCACATTTTTTTTTATTTCGGCATTATTTCAATTTTCTTTTTGCAATAATGTCGAAATTTTTGATTTCGCACATTTCTATTTAAATTTTTTTTGTAAATTTTTTAATTCATAAATTTGTATTACGACGTTATTGCAAAAATGTTTGAAAAAAATATCGAAAAACCACTATTCATTAATTTTTATTTCGGCATTATTTCAATTGTTTTATTTGCCATAATGTCACAAATCTAATTATTGCAATAATTTTTTGAAAAATATCGAACACAAAAATCCATTAATTTTTGTTTCGGCATTATTTTAATCTTTTTTTTTTTTTTGCCATAATATCACAAATCTAATAATTGCAGAAATTTTTAGGAAAAATCTCGAAAATAAAAATTCATTAATTTTTATTTCGGCATTATTTCAATTTCTTTGCAATAATGTCGAAAATATAATTTCACACATTTTTTATTTCGGCATTATTTTAATTTCTTTGCAATAATATCGAAATTTTTGATTTCGCACATTTCTATTTCGAGATGATTTAAATATTTTCTAAATTTTTTAATTCATAAATTTGTATAACGACGTTATTGCAAAAATGTTTGAAAAAAATATCGAAAAACCAATATCCATTAATTTTTATTTCGGCATTATTTCAATTTCTTTGCGGCAATGTCACAAATCGAATTATTGCAAAAATATTTGGAAAATCACCGAAAACAAAAATTCATAAATTTTTTGTCGACATTATTTCAATTTTGCTGCAATAATGTCGAAAATAAAATTTCTCACCGTTTTTATTTCGGCATTATTTCAATTGTTTTTTTTTTGCCATAATGTCACAAATCTAATTATTGAAAAAATTTTTGGAAAAATATCGAAAACAAAAATTCATTAATTTTTATTTCTTTGCAATAATGTCGAAAATATAATTTCACATATTTTTTTATTTCGGCATTATTTCAATTATTTTTTTTTTTTTTTGGCATAATGTCACAAATCTAATTATTGAAAAAAATTTTGGAAAAATATCGAAATCAAAAGTTCATTAATTTTTATTTCGACATTATTTCAATTTCTTTGCAGTAATGTCGAAAATATAATTTCACACTTTTTTATTTCGACATTTCAATTTCTTTGCAATAATGTCGAAAATATAGTTTCACACATTTTTTATTTCGGTATTATTTAAATTTTTTGCAATAATGTCAAAATTTTAATTTCATACATTTCTATTACGAGATCATTTAAATTTTGTGTATATTTTTTAATTCATAAATTTTATAAATTACAACTTTATTGCAAAAATGTATGCAAAAGTATCGAAAAACCAATATCTATTAATTTTTATTTCGGCATTATTTTAATTGTTTTTTTTGCCATAATGTCTCAAATGTAATTATTGCAAAAATGTTTGGGGAAAATATCGAAAAACCAATATTCATTAATTTTTATTTTGGCATTATTTCAATTTCTTTGCGGCAATGTCACAAATCGAATTATTGCTTAAATATTTGGAAAATCACCGAAAACAAAAATTCTCTAAAAAATACTCTAATGGCACTCTGGTAGGGCTAGAAGTATAATTTATGTATAAAAACATCAAGTTTGTTGGAGAGACTCTCTAAGGTGTTGAGATTGATTGTAAAAATGTGACGAAAAGTTTGAGAAGAAAAAACTCCATACTGAGTCTGAGTGGATCGAAATACCCCATGATAGTGTCAAAGCAAACAGGAAACAGAGGAACAGGCTTGAACTTATCTGAGTTTCAACTCGGTGCGTGGTTCAGGGGTGCCTTGAAAACTTGTAAACTAAAATTAGGAAACGATTCCAGGGTTTACTTTGTGTATTCATCCCAAACGGCCAGCGATTGCCTTCATTCACATTCTTAGAATCATTGGAGAAGAAAATGTTTGCCAATTATACTAGAATCGATTCTGGATTTCACCATTGGGCGTCTCTTGCGAGACTTCTATGTTGGTCTTCCTCCGAAAAAAGGGTTCTAAGCATATATCAAGTAAATCCTTTGGGACCAGAAGTAAAGGGTATTGCTTTTATAGCATTTTGAAGGTATCTCTATGTTCAGTAGTACTATCATCGTGCAAAAATCATGAAATTTGAAATAATTTTTCTACAAATTTTGATGAACTTTTATTTTAACTCTAACATTTTCGTAATAAAATTTTTATAATTCTAAATAAATTGTAAAAATCGAATGTTAGATGTAGAAGGTTTCAAATATTAGCACATAATACCAAATGGCGGCATGAATGAAAGGAGCTCAACATAAATACATACATATGTACTCATACCTTCATAAGCATGCATTGCCATACTCAATGCATACAACAACAAGAACAACTAAAAACTAAGAAAAGAAAATAAACACCAAACACTTGTGCCACACACGCCATTACCAACATATCATTTTTTTTTTACATATAAGTATGCAACTAGATACCTCGATTGCATGATCAGTCAGTCAGTCAGTCAGCCAATACAATAACAAGTGATCAAGAGCCTAAGCATCATGGCACTGATAAATGCCATGACAAATACGAAAATGTCTGAAAATAATTTTTCATTTTCCGCTTTATAATTGCATTATTATTAAGTCAAATTTTTCATTTCGAGTATTAAAGCGGAGTAGAGTGGAAAAAAAAAAGAAAAACACGAAGGAGCAGAAGAGCGTCGTCCAACACGATCATGCTACTTGTAAACGTATGGGAAGGGGCCAAAGAACATATTGTGTATGATCAAGGAAGGCAAATACATACAATTGATGCATTAATCTATGTTAAACAGCAGCAACAACAACAACAACAACAACAACAACAACAACACTGTCTACACTATAAAGGCATCATATTATGAAGAAGCAGCTATATGAGCATGATGGTGATCATGGCACATAATCCATATGGATGGATTCAAATCTTCATCTCCTATTCAACATAGTTAATTGAAATGTCAAATATGCTTGTGATGATGATGATGATGATGACGAAGATTTTTTCTATTATCTTAGACACTCTAGAAGGTGTAGAATGAAAGAAAGTGATACTTTCTTCCTGGAGCAGGTAGTTGGGAAAAAATGTAGATTTTTGTAAAATTTTTCAAGTATTTTCAAGTTGAATTTTTATTTTTCCTTTCATTTTTCTCTGATTAAAGATGTTTTGATTAATCACTCGTCTTATGGGTTTGTGTCTTTGGGGAAGAAATAAAGACATACGATGCTAGAAAGAAGACTCAATTAAATGCATAAAATAGAAAGAGATGATATTTTCAATATCACCGACACCAAAAGGAGAATGGAGAATGCATTTTCTGATAAATTTCCTTATCTTGCACATAGGAGAACCAACCCTTACAGTCGACTCTGTTCAAAAAATGGCTTAATAGCTCATCAGAAGGTTCGTTATGTCTGTGCATGCATAGATGCAAGTTTGTTGATTGTATGGACGAAAGTGAAAAAGACATTTCCAAAATTAATCATAGTGTTTTTTGGGGATAAAGTGATACTGACAAATCGTGTAGTTATTCAAAAAAGACACACACAAGTGCAGCTGATAATTAGTTATAGCTTAATTAGAATGACAGGAATGACTATGTTATGTATTAACTCTAGCTAGCAAGTAAGAATATTGGAAAAAAAAAAAAATTAAACAAATTTCGAATACCTAAAAAATTGACGAGAATATTTTAGAACTTTAATAAAATACAAATTAATGAATTTTGAAAATGTTTTTTAAAAAGAAAATATCAAGGTAGTAGTCCGGTGTGACGGGTTCAAAAAATTCTTAACATATACTCTAAAAATTTCAGACCGTAATTTTGAATATTTTTCAAGTTCTAGCTAAAATAAGAGAGCACGCCGTAGTGTGTATGAATCTGTTGTCAAAACTTTAAACGCGTTTTTCTCAAAACCATAATTTCGAAATTTCGTGGAAGCATTGAATCAAAGCTATTCAACCGATTTGGCTAAAAATTTTACCCGTTTTTGTAGACAGACATATCTAAATACTTCACCTTTAAAATATTTA
This sequence comes from Megamerina dolium, assembly GCA_963854835.1. Taxonomy (NCBI): domain Eukaryota; kingdom Metazoa; phylum Arthropoda; class Insecta; order Diptera; family Megamerinidae; genus Megamerina; species Megamerina dolium. The sequence continues at coordinate 4,002,541 of OY978529.1, forward strand.
ATTTTTTCATAATAAACTATTTTATTTATCAAAAAAAAAAAAAAAAAAAAATTTGTTTATGAGAACTTTTTTCACAAGTCCGCCATTTTGTTTTTGTCTTTTTTATGTATATTAATTTTTTTATTTCAGATGACTTCGTAAGGCTGTGTGCTTCCCCGAACCAACTCATCTCTTTTTCGAGGACTCCACTCTGACGACAAACATTAAAAACAAATTAATGTAAAATTAACTTAAAAAAATTTGTTTTTTTTTCTATACTTGAAAACACCAATAAAAACATGTAAAAATTTTTGAAAACGATCACATTTTATTTTCTTGTTAAACAAAAATTCATGAAAAAAACGTCGAAATTTCGGTCATCACACTGGACTATCACTTTAATGGTAGAATTTAATTATTTTGAGATGGTATTTGGAAAAAAAAAAAATAGCTTTTATAATTCGAAAGAATAATAAAGAAGTTTTCTAAAGAAAAAATTTTATATATTAAGAATTTAAAATGAAAACACCAGTTTGAAAACACAATTTTCAATGAAAACCCTGATATCTAGAATTTTTACATGATACTGATAAAAATAAATGAGTTTTAATCCTCGTTTTTAATGTATGATAATTTTTGAAGGTTTCTTCGATTCTGAATCATGATAGAACCTGAAGAGTGGTCTGACACCGTTATTTTTGCTTCGAAGTGAGTTGCTATCCTTAGAATCGGCTTAGATATTTATAATGTCGGTTTTTTATGATGCAAAATGAATTTTTTTAATTGAATTCGTATACAATGTAGTAAAAACACATTCGAATGAGTATTTTTCAGCAATTTTTGAAACGTTTTAGAAAAAATAAAAAACATTTTGTGCGTAGTCTTATCACTATCTATGTGATTTGGATATACCATACTGATTTTGAATACCGAATGACCCCGAAATGAATTCGAAAGGTGTATTGAGTTCAGAAAATTGTCTCTGTAACGAGTTACAAAGCAAAAAAAAAAAAAAAAAAAAAAAAACAGCTGAGAAGGTAGAACAGCCAGTTTTGCTTTTTTTTAGGGTTTAGAAAGAATTTCGTTAGACGATTTCCACCAAACTGATAAAGCAATAAAATCAATTTTTTATTTTAATCTTTTCGAATTATTGAAGAATGATATTACAAGATAAATAACTAGAGAAAAAAGGACGAAAAAGAGTACACTGAATACGATATTTTGGTTCTGAAGTAATTTACAAGAAATCGGTTAAGACGACGTTAGCACTAATTATTTGGAATGCAAAGAGAATTTTGTTGGTAGATTACCATTTTACTGATTCTACATTATTTTACTGCCAAAAATACCAAGAAATTCAGGTAGAGGGGATGGTTAGTATTGACCATCTGAACACAAAACACTTTTTTGTGAATTTTTTGTATGGTAAGGTTTTTGAGATAACAGTAAAAAACATTTATTTTTTTTTTTTTGTAAGAAATTTAACTTCATCATCTTAAACATCTTGTAATAAATTTTCGATTAAAAATTGTACAATTTAAGATTGTCTCATATTTGTATTGGGTCCATTCGAAGAATTTTGATGAGAAAATATTTGAAAAAGTTTCTCTTAACCTTTGAACCACAACAGTAATGGATGAGAAGCTCGGTCAAAGCACCCTTTGGGGCTCACAAGTGCCATATATATTTATATTTTTTTTATATATTAATCTTGATAATGAAATATATAATATATTGAATCATAAAATGTTTTTTTCCATTTCTAATGTAGAAACTTATTGAATATTATTAGTATTAAAAAATTTGTAATTGGTAAATTGTACTTTTTATTTTTATTTTACATTACCTTTCAAAAACCAATTTCGCAAGAAAACAGCTTAAATAAAATATTTTCAGATTAAAAACAAATAAAAACAACTAAAAGTAATTATTCTTAGCACTCTTTTGCGATCAAAAGCGTATAGAAAAAAAAAATCAAAAGCAATATTTACTATTCAAATAATTCCAAAAGTTGGTTTTTAAAGAAGAGCATTTTATTTTTAACATTTTCGTATCAAAAAACTGCTTAAAAATCATTATTCTTGTAGTGCTTTGTAATTTTACTAATCAAAAGTATTGAAAAACAAACTCTTGCAACAACAAAAACAACTGAAATTATCATATTCACCATTATTCTGCAAGAAAAGCTTATGGTTATATATTCAAAATTATTTTTGAACATATTTTTCAAAATAATTTAGATTTATTTTAAATATTCTCCTGGAAAAAAAGTTTAACTTTCAATATCATAAAATAAATTTGATAGAAATGAGTTCCTAAAAATTAGGAAATATTAATAAATTAATTATAACAATTATATACAATATAATAATAAATAAGAAAGAAGAATATTTTTTCTTATAAAACCAAAAGGAATTGGTATTGATCTTAGTATTGACCTTCTCAACTCAAAACACAATTTATGAATTTTTTTTATGGTCAGGTTTTTGAGATGACAACAAAAATTTTTTTTTTCAGTAAAAAATTCAACTTAATAATTTTAAACATCTTATTATAAATTTTCAATAAAAAATTATACAATTTAAGATTGTTTTGCTTCTTCAAAATATATTAAAATAATAATTCTTGATCTCCAACCACAATCTCTCTAAAATATCGTAAATGTAATTAGTATATTTATTATTATTATTATTATTATTATTATTATTATTATTATTATTATTATTATAATTATTATTATAGTTGTATTATAGTTTTTATTATTATAGTTGTTATAAACCATTTCCTAAAAAATAGGAAATATTTATAAAATAATTGGAACAATTATATACAATATAATAATATAATAAGAAAGAATAATTTTTTTTTATAAAACCAAATGGAATTGGTATTAATCTTAGTATTGACCCTCTAAAACAAATTTTTTAAATTTTTTGTATGGAAAGGTTTTTGAATTAACAGTAAAAAAAAATTATTTTTTTAATAAAAAAAAATTAACTTCATCATTTTAAACATTTTATAATAAATTTTCGATTAAAATTTATACCATTTAACATTGTTTTGCTTCTGATATCTTAATAACTTAAATATTTTAAATTAAAAAAAAAAATTTCTATAACGAAAACCTCTAAAAAGTACGAAATTTCATATTTCTATTTTTATATATTGAATTTATTTTTTATTTACAAAGATATTTTAGTGACAAAATCATAGGCTATAAATATTCTCAGTTTCAAATAGCTTCAAGTAGTTATGCTAGGTATCTAAACTCTTCCTTTATTGCAGATAAATACCACATTGATCAAAAAGTTCCCGGAATAACCCCGGAGTGCCCCTATCTAATAATATAAATTTATTTTGGAAAATTATTCTAGCCAAAGTACTAGGTTTTTTTTGATTGCCTAATTACATCAAAATATTCATAAATCATTGAATTTACAATTTACTGAAATAAATGCATTCTTCTTCATTTTCTTCTTGCTATTCATATACAGAAAGTTTCCTATCTCAACTTTTGTATACAATTAAATCGATCTGCTTAGCATTATACTATCAAATGGATGTCTCACATAGGAAATAAACGAGTACATAGGTTCCCTCATATTGTGTATATGTGTATCCTTTTTAACTAACATTTCTATCAAAAGTTGTCTACTACTAGCAACAACAACAACAACAGTACCAACTAGTATAATAACAATAACAAAAACCCAAAAAAAAAAAAAGGAACCTTTGCGTCAGCTCCAAACATCGACATCAACACCAACAGCAATAACTATGTATGGATTGGATGTATGTACATATAACATATAAAAGAGACGACATGCATACATACTAAATAAGATGTCTTCCATTTTGCTAGTTATAGGTATGCAACAACAACAAAAGAATCAACGAAAAAAAAAAATTCATATAAAACAAGAATACAAGACTATCATCATCCAGCAGCAGCAGCAGCAATACAGCACATCACATCACATCACAAGTTGAAGTACAAAACAGCAACAATAACAACAACAACAATAAAGCAAAAAAAAAATCCTTTTACGATTGCTCTCTTGCCATGCTCGCTCGCATCAACAAGAAGAAGAAGAAGAAGAAGAAGACAATGACGACGACAACGACAACTACAACGACAACTATGAAAAAACAGAATAAATAAAAATATCAAACAAACAAGAAATTTAACTCAACCAACCTGCCGCCAGCCTGATTGGTTGGTTGATTTCATTCGTTACGTTTTGTTTGTGTGTGCAGAGAAAGAGAACGATTCCATCATACAATACATACAATACACAATGGCAACAACAACAACAACAACAACAACAGTGATGAGTTTATATGTAGTATGGTGTATCATACACATCACATCACATCACGAATAAAAGCAGAAAAACGAACAAGAAGAAGAAAAATACTACGATGAAGCAAAATATCACGAATAGTTATAGTAGTAGTTGTTGTTGTACTCCCAACGTCAAGCGCAGCGAAGACAATGAACGATTACTCTGCTACCTAACTATAGTTATTGAAGACATTCCTCTCATCTACTCATCTACTACACCCGAAAATGCAGCTTAATTCGACGAACTCTTTCAATTTTTGTGTACAAACAGTTCAATTCGAATTCAATTCATAGGTCGTTCTCCATGTGCTACTTCTTTATATTTTTTTCCATTTCTTTCGGTTTCGTGTCGTCTGTCCATCTGTCGTATGACAGCTCAATGCATGATGATGCGTTGCGATGTGATGCGTTGCAATTTAATGCGATACGATGGGAAGCCATGACAGTAGAGCATTTGAGTGCATTATCAAAACGAAGAGAATGTATGAGAGAGAGAGAGAGAGAGACAACGAGGCTGTGAGTGCTTGAGAGCGAAGTAGGCAAAAAAGTGGTTAGAGTTGAAATTGAAGACGACAACTACGATGACGAGGACGAGGTTGACGACGACTACGACAACGACGACGATGACAAAAAGAAGGAATCCATCAATTTTTATGTCATGTTTGTTTGTCTGTTATTCTCGCTGCTTTGCTGGTGATACTAAATGTATATGATTGTGTGTATATTTGACTTTTTTTGTTTCTTTCTTCTTTTGTATTTCAATTGCACTTTTGTTATTGTTGTTATTTCATGTTAATCGGTCAGTTATCGTTTGCATGTAGATATACAATGAAAATCATCATCCTCTTGTCCACCATTTATATACATATTCGTCTATATATTCTCCTCCTTCTTTTTGTATTCTATTTGCTTTATTTTATATTGTACGTATGTATTTTGTAGGTATCAGCAAAAATAAACGTTTTTGTTTTACTTAAATCCTGCTCATATTGCTACTACTATTGTACTGCTCCTCCTTCCTTCAGTTATTGTTATTGATGATGTCTTGAAAAGCTATTGTTGTTGATTCCACATACTACATATGTACGTATCTAACTAGAAACTTTTATATTGAATGCCAACCCCTTTTTGCTTATTGTTCTGTCAATCAAATTGTACAGAATGGATAATATAACAACAATAATAGTTGCATTGTATATATATTGTGTTATATACTTTTTGTTTTTTTCTTTCTTTTCAAATACGTAAATACAAATATTGATAAAATAGTTGAATTTTCTGTGCAAAATTGTATGAAAATTTTTTTAAAATATATTTTGCATATTCTATATTTAATTCTTATTCAATTTATACTAAAATAGTCCAAAAAAAATGATTATGATTGATATCATACATTGAGTTTTCAATTCAATTTCGTCATATTTCGTCATTTCTTTCCCTTTTCAATAGTTCTATGTGCAATATTGAAGAACATTTTGCTTCAAATACTTTTTATGTAATTTTACTTTCAATTTCTAGTTTCAATTTATATTTCAACACTAAATGCATACATTCAATTTTTAATATTGAACATTATCACATTTACTGAAACAATACTTCATTCTTGGTTTTCAATTTGATTGCATCCTTTCTATGTAATATGATTCAATGATTCAATTCAAGCTACAGTTTTTTAAATCGAATCTTGTATTAATTTGAATATGTTTAAAATTTAAATTTTAATTCATAAAATTGCATCAAATTATTACAATTCAATCCTCGATGTTTCAAATTCGACTTTATGACAATTTAATTGGAATCGAATTTGGACTGAGAATCTGATTTACTTTGCTCATAAAAAAATTATAAAATAGTCTCGAACGCAATTTTTTACTACTTGCATTTCGAATCAATTTCATTCAATTGAATTCAATTGTGAATCTAATATAGGTATGCAATTTTCAGGCATTCAATTTGTGAGCAAATTTGCAGTTAATTTCTACGGGGTTTTAGGCAAATATTAGATGAATTTTTATTATCGATCGAAAAAATTTTAATAAGAAAATTATTATTGGTATTTTCTAACTAAAAAAATTAAAAATTAAGTCTATAAACATTGAAAATTAAGTGATAGTTTTAAAATAGCGCATCCTCTTTATAAAAACTGACGTTACATTGCCGAAAAATAGCGGTAAGGGAGATTCGGTGTGAATCAATTCAAATTTGTACTCAAACTAATGAAAAATTAAAAGATGCCCACCAAATAGGGGACCCAATTGAGAAAAACTGACGTCACATTCACGAAAAATAGTGCTGAGCTTTTTTCGGGATCAAGAAATTCAAATGTAAAATCAAAATCGTAAAAAATTAAATGGCCACCACAAAATAGCAGATCAAATTTGAAAAAACTCCAGTTACTTTTAAGAAGACTAGTGGGTTCTTGTTGTTGTTGTAGCAGCAAAAATACTTAAATGTTTTGTTTTGTCCCGTGCAAAGAATTTTCGTATTCTGATGAGGTGAGTGGATCTTGATCGACCACGTGATCGAGTGCTTCCGGGACGTAGACTCGTCCATTCTTGGGGAGAGTAGTGGGTGCCGTAGTTCAGTGGTTAGTATGTTACATTTGTCTTCTGATCTGTAGGTCGTGGGTTCAATCCTCGACTGAAGCACAACTTTGATATCGAAAAAGCTTTTACTTTGGAACGGAACCCACATGTCGGCAAGGAACTGGAATTTCTGCCGGCAGTAGCCTTGCCTTGAAAATGTTTTTAAAAGCGCTCTGTGACAAAGCTCTGGAAAAAGTGATTTCACGAGGGTTCTGCCATTCGGAACCTGCTAAAATAAGTAAACCCCTTCGAATACTGTCCAAAATTTAACACGCACAACAGTTGTGGAAGAGAAGCTCGACCAAAGAACACTCGGAGGCTTATAAGTGCCACATATTAATTTTATTTTTGTAGTAGTGGGAACATTTCGGGGACAAGGAATAGAAATTTGAGAAAAAACTTTTCAAAAATTAAATGACCGCTCAAACTCATTTTGGAGATGCGAACGTTTTGTTCACGAAGAGAAGTAGTGAGGGGATTTCCGCAATCAAGGAATTCAAACTCGAGATCTGAATTGTAAGAACTGGGTTACATTGACGAAAAAAAAAAAATAGTCGGGGTGTTTTCAGAATCAAGTAAGCTACGTGAGCTAAGTGAGCTACCAGAAGCAGTCGATAGTTCAAATGATAGTGTTCCGAGGGCAATTCATTAAAATTTTGTACATAACAAGGTTTGTTGGTTCCTCGCAAGCTGTTTCCCAACTAAAAACCATAATCAATTTACGAATCAACTACTTATTCATCTTCACCAGCCTTGGCACTCAGTGATTCCTTTCTGTTGCTAAACTTAAATAGGTGAAGCTCTTAGGCAATTGATGGAAAAAAATTGATAATCATTTGGCAAGATATACATATTGCGCCGAATTTTGCAGGACTATGTTGAATGAAAACATAAATCGTGCTACAATGAGGCATCGAGAGAAATTGAAAATTGTTGAACAATATACGTTCAGCATAAATGGTTGGTTGGCTGGTTTAGGTGCTCCTTGGTAGACAGAAAGCGAGACTCAATTACACATAGAAAAGCGCCACTCCTGGAACCACTGAAGTGAGGCTTATACGAACCATCTTGATCCGTTAATAAAACTGCTAATGTTGTCTATTTTGTTTCAAGCAATTTCATTTAGGCCATCCATTACGAATTTCCCTCGAGTTCTATGTCGTAGAGCGCCCAGACTTGGGCACTAAGATAAATAGTGGAAAACCGTTTTCTTGGATCCCTCTTGTTTGCAGCTTCGGCATCTGTCGTTGTAGGGCCATCCCATTTTCTCTGCATGGGCCCCCTATCAGCCAATGACCGGTAATAGCGGATGTGATTCTGAAGATATCTGTTCTTTTCTTTCTTACCAATTCGCATGTTCTTGACTTATCGTATTTAGGCAAAGTTCCTTTTGCTATTTTACAGGAGCCAGTTCTTGACCACCTGGTTTCTGCCTGCTTTCGAAACTGTAGGTAGAGCTCTCTTTTGATGACGCTAAGAGGGTTTCCAACAGTTACCGACTCGGATTAGCTGTTAGTTACCTCCCTTCTTGCCAGTTCGTCCGCTTTCTCGTTTCCTTCTATGTTCCTGCAACTAGGCACCCAGAGACGAGAGTGCGTGCTAGTGTGTTGAGCTCTTCCTTATATTGTCTTATGATTACTGAGTTCGTTATCGGTGATATTAATGCCAGAATTGCCGCTCGGCTATCTGACAAAATACATCCCTTCGATGTATGTGATTGTTTAGTACCTTGGAAGCCTCTCTTATCCCGACAGCTTCGTCCGGAAATATACTAGCCGTATCTCCCAGACGAAAGGAATTTGATACCTCAAGATCTTTGGAGTATACCCACGCACGAACACCGCAATTCATTTTTGAACCATCAGTGTAGATCTTGGTGGCATTCTCCGCCACAGCAGTCCCAATGTCCAATCCTTCCGTGTGGAAAATTTTACATCATACTTTCTGCGAAAGTCTAACTCTGGGATGATGTAATCTGATGATTTGCAAGTTTGTCCTTGGCCTTTTACGATTTTTTATGTCCAATATTCTTCACGTTCCACAGGTCACCTTCTCTAATTCTGGTTGCCGCGTTCGCTGCAGTTAGCCGTATTTGAATGTCGATTGGAAATATGTTCAGGATGACGTTCAGGCATTATATTGAATAAAAATTGAAAAATATGAGAAAATTTCTATTCCTTTATTAGATCGTAGACGAAATTTTTGTGTAAATTTTGTAGTACATATTTTCTCACAGTGTATTATGTATTATGTAAAAACATTATGTTATATGTACATAAATGCAATTAAAATATACTATACCTATATATATCTACTATAATCGTATATATATGTATGTATATAATCATCACATATATCATAGAAAAATCATATTTTGCCCTTTTTACATACATTAAAGTACGAGTGTGTGCCTGCCTGCCTGCCTGATTGCTTGTCTGTCTGATGGTTGGTAAAAACCCCCCTCTTATGACAGGTAATAAAAATGAATTATGCAGATACGTAGGTATACATAGACGACCGTATAGGTACATCGTTAAGGGTTGCTGCTGTATATCTAAATATTATAGAATAAATATGATGGCTGCTATAAATATATTTGTAAGTATCACTGAATATGCATTTATATGAGTATGACTGTGTGTGTGTGTGTGTGTGTATTAGTAATTATTCATACTACTTCCATATAGTGAATGGTAAAAAAGTGTCATTCTGACAATGTGTCACCACGACTATTTAGAACTGCAAGAGACTATTTCATAATCAAATGAAATAAATGAAATGAAATGAAATGAAATGAATAGAGGCGAATGTTGTGTTACCATTATCTCATTATATCTACGAGTATATGTATATACTCTTGTACCTATACCTACACATATGATGACAAATAATTTATATTTTGTTCTTGTCGTTCTTGTTGTTGTTGCTGTTATTGCTGTTATACCCTATCAAAAAATCACAAATCAAATTTATAATAGAAATTTCATTTCATTTGTGATATATTACACGAGTATTTGCATGTATTGTACATATACGTCTATTCGAACAAGTATTAGTAAAGCGATGGTGGTGGCATTATTTCAATAATAATTTATATTTTACCCCCTTTTTTTTTATTTTAGAACATTATTTCATAAAGGGTATGTTTGAGTGCTCAAATAATGCAATGCATATGTATATAATTGTAATTTAAGCTTAAAAAAACATTTTTTTTTCTAATAATTATGTTAGTATTTATAATAAATAATAATTATCAATATCATTAATATGATGATATTCAAAATTTTTCATCAAAATTATCACTGTATAGAGATTATTTAGTTATTATACTCGTATACTCGTATAGAATGATAGTGACGCAGGAGTGATGGAAACAAAGATTGCGCCCTGTGACGTCATAAACGAAACAGTGCCAATAGTAGGCAAATAAAAAGTGTCAAAAACCACACAAGAGGTAATAAAACTGCGGCCGTTGTAATTTTTTTGCACCCTGTGACGTCATAAACGAAACAGTGCCAATAGTAGGCAAATAAAAAGTGTCAAAAACCACACAAGAGGTAATAACACTGCGGCCGTTGTAATTTTTTTTGCACCCTGTGACGTCATAAACGAAACAGTGCCAATAGTAGGCAAATAAAAAGTGTCAAAAACCACACAAGAGGTAATAAAACTGCGGCTTTTTAAATTTTTTTTTGTTTAGTTTAGTCTAATCTTGAAGAACATCCTCGCCCGAAAGAACAATTTTTTTACCTAAATATTGCAAATAATACTGGAAGATTGCTAAATATATTTTTGTACAAGGTTATTTGTTAGGAGCAACTCATTTCCATTAAAAAAAAAATTAAATCCATTAATTGCATTAAAAAATATTTTCAAGCGACTTCAATTGAACCGCGAGTTCTACGCCATTCTGAATCGCAATGTCTGCTACTTCGTGTCTTAATTTGTGACATAGTAATATGTCACAAATTACATAGCCGGCAATATTTTCGAGGCCGTCATATGCCAATAATTTCAGTTCCGCCATTTCCGTGTCGTCAACTTCAGGAATAACACATATTATGCTGAACATTACGCCTGAGAAAATTGTAGAAGATTATATAGATATCGTAAATGCATTTTTACTTTAGGTTTATAAAATCAATCATATAATGGTCCTTACAAATCACACTTTTTGATTGCCGGCAGAAACTAATCCACATTTTTGGCAAAGCCACATCACACGAAAAGGAAAAATCGTTCTTTAATAACGATTTGTCGAAACTATCGTTATTCCAATTCGCCACTGCACATTTCATTTATAAAAATTACCTTTTTCAATTAAAATTCTGTTAAACAAGCGCTTAGTATACAAATGCAAGAATTATAAAAATTTATTTCCCCTTTTTGGTTAATTTTCGTTTCGTTTATGACGTCACCATACGAACAGTTGACTGTCAAACTCAAATCAAAAAAGATAGCTGTTCATTCAGGGTGCAATCTTTATTTCTATCATTCTTCATCGATCACCGATCATCGATCATCAATCAAAATCATACAATTTTATTTATTTGATCTTGTATAATCTTAGGACTGGCAATGCTGCAAGTGAATGATGTACATGGCAGTCATTCAATTAGTTCAACAGCTCATTTGTTTGAAGAATAGAAATGTGAAATGCACGTATCCTCTTGCTAAAGAAAATATTGTGATATCGGATTTGTGATTGTCCACTTTGTGGTGCATTTTGTGGAGGTGTGGTGTCAAGAGGACGTCACTTTCCGTTCTACAGCCTACGACGACACAATTAATTTGTTGAGGGAAAGTGTTTGGGGAATAAGTTATTACTCAAAGTGGACCTCTCTACTGCTGCAATATAGATCGTGTAATTTGACGTATCGGGATTGTTTTCTTTGGGTCAAGTCAGCGATGTTATATGATGTGGATATCAACATTTCAAGTATTTTTGACAAGATATGGCTTCCAATGTAAGAAATGATAGATGAAAATTGGGTGTTTACAATGAGTCATATTCAAACCGACATCAAATTCATACACCACGTAAAATACCACATAAATTTAACCGATCATTCTGAAATTGTGGCTATAAACATATTTCCGTTCATACAAAATTATGTTTTCCAATGTATTGTATATGAAGTTGTCGAGCTGAAAAATAGTATTTAAGGTCATATTTAGTAACGAACTATATATTTTGACCAACTCTCATACCGTCAGTACATACAGTGGCTCACAGCTTATTTCGTACAGTGTATATATTTTTATGTACATGGCTGTAACATCGAAACTAAAAAACTTATCGATAAGTTTTGAATGTAGATGTCTGTGTATGTGTTTAGTAAACCTAATAAGAAAACGGGGAACCCCAAAAATTTTTCTTTTTGTTATGCAAGAGAGAAAAACTATTGATCAGCTGATTTTCAGCTCACATCTTATTTCGTACACAAACTTCAATGTAGGTAAGTTTCATTCTGCCGCGCAGTTACAAAGTTTTTTTGAATTGTATGAGTTTTTGGACCTTTTTAACTATTATAACAATTTTTATTATTATTATTTTAAATAGTTAAAGTGCTGTAAATTAAACATTTAGCTTTATGGGTCATCGTACAACGATGGAACAGCGTAAACTGGTAATTAACCATTTTAGGAAAGGTCAGGGTGTGCGAAAAATTGCTGAAATGACAAATTTAAGTGCCTCAACTGTCCAATACATCATTCAACGCTTCGTTCGCGAAAATCGGTTGGAGAACAAGGGCAGAGAAGCACCTAATAAGATTTTCAACGCATCAGACGAGCGTTATATTGTACGAAAAATTAAGAAAAATCCAAAGTTATCCGCTCCGAAGTTGGCTGCAGAGGTTCAGCGTGAAATAGGAAAATCATCCAGTGCTGAAACTGTCCGACGTGTGCTGCGCAATCATGACTTGAACGGTCGAGTAGCCCGAAAGAAACCATTCATTTCGAAAATGAATATACACGCCGACTTGACTTCGCCAAAGAGCATATTATTAATACTCCTGCGTTCTGGAATACCGTTATTTTCGCGGATGAGTCTAAGTTTAATATTTTTGGCTCGGACGGAATGTCATATGTTTGGCGTAAAGCTAATACCGAGCTAAACAAGGAGAACCTTAAGCCCACAGTGAAGCATGGTGGCGGTAGCGTGATGGTTTGGGCCTGTATGTCAGCAGCCGGAGTAGGTGAATTGGTTTTTATTGAGGGAACAATGGACAAAATGAAGTACCTCGAGATTCTGAAAAACAATTTACTTCAAAGTGCAGACAAACTGGGTTTGCGGGAAGAATTTCGGTATTACCAAGATAATGACCCAAAACATAAATCTGGGATTGTGCAATCTTGGCTTATTTGAACTGCTCACACTTGATGTCTCCACCACCACAGTCACCTGACATGAATGTGATTGAAAATCTTTAGTCTATTTTGGACAATAAAATAAGAACACACAAGATTTCTAATAAGCAAGACCTAAAGAAGGTACTGATGGAGGAATGGAAAAAAATCACACCAGACATCACTCAAAAATTGGTGGATTCAATGCCAAGTAGACTCCAGGCTGTCATTAACGCTAAGGGATGTCATACTAAATATTAAAATCAACTTACTTTGTTTTTAGTTTGAACTTAAAGAGACTGTACGAAATAAGCTGTGACATGAATTTTCCTATTTTTTTCTTATTTTATTTTTTTATAGTGTCAAACACTAAAATTTTGAAAAAGTAAATTTTGGAAAATAAAAAACAAACCTTCCTTTCAAAAATGGCATTTATATTTTGTTCAAATTTTTGCTATATTAGGAATTACGACTGCAGCAATTTTTAAACTGTCACTGTACGAAATAAGCTGGGAGCCACTGTATGTTTTCGAATATACATATGTTTTGTAGCTTTTGCCCAAGAAAATATAATGCTCTTGAGTTGAAACTCGCTATTTAAACTTATATTTACTAAGGGAAAATTAAAATTTGAGAATACATGCAATCATATGAAAACTACTTCTATATCCCATACAAATGAAAGTTTTCGAATATAAATTTTCACATCTGACGCATGTAAACATCAAGCTATCCAGCTGAAACAAGGTATTTGAAATTATATTTACAAATGAATTGACATATTTGAAATTAGATGTAATCATATAAAAACTACTTGTAAGTCCCATATAAATATGAGCTTTCGAACATACACTTTCACATCTTGCTCACATAAACATGAAGCTATCAAGCTGAAACTAGGTACTTAAGATGATATTTATAAAATAATTGATATATTTGAGAATAGATAAAAACGGTTAAAAACTACGCCTATCTTCCATACAAATGTGTAATTTCGAATATAGGTTTTTAGATTTTGTGCAAGTAAACATCAAGCTATCAAGCTGAAACAAGGTATTTGAAATTATATTTACAACTAAATTGACATATTTGAAATTAGATGTAATCACATAAAAACAACTTGTATGTCCCATATAAATATGAGCTTTTGAATATAAATTTTCACATCTTGCTCACGTAAACATGAAGCTATCAAGCTGAAACTAGGTACTTGAGATGATATTTATAAAATAATTGATATATTTGAGAATAGATAAAAACGGTTAAAAACTACGCCTATCTTCCATACAAATGTGTAATTTCGAATATAGGTTTTTAGACTATTCGCATGTAAGCATTAAGATATCAAGCTAAAACTTGCTATTGAAGATTATATTTACAATCGAATTAATAACTCAGAGATTGGATGCAATTAGGTAAAAACTACATCATTCTCCCATACAAATATATCTTTTCGAAGATATATTTTTAAAATTTTAAACTAAAACTAGCTAAAACTAGGTATTACAGATTATGTCTACAAGAGAAACGATATATTTGAGAATGCATGCAATTGGATAATAATGACGCTTATCTCTCATAGAAATTTATAATTTCGAATATGTGTTTTTAGACTTTTCGCATGAAACATAAAGTTACCCAGCTCGAACTTAGTACATTCATACGCTATTTTGGCAATAATTGAAAGTATTTAAAAATAAATGCAATTGGATGGAAATTACGCCTACTTTCAGTAAAAAAATATCGCTAGGAAAGCATATTTTCAGAACTTTCGCTGGTAAACTGAAACTCAGCATGTTAAATTTAGAAATTAGAAAATTTAGATTTAAAATTTTAATTTAAATTTAACTTTACAACTTTTTAACATTCATAAAATAACTCTGGTCGTCATAAATTCTTTGAGAGAATTAATTTCTGATTAATTTTTGAACGATTTGTCGACAGTTGTAGCTCAAAATTGGATGTCACTACGAAAATCAAGTTTTTTTCTTTAATTCTATAACTGAAACGGTTGACCATTTACACACACACACACACTCTCTCTCTCTCTCTCTCTATCCCTCTCTCCTCTAATTAATATTTCTCAATCCAAAACCTTTTTCAAGCTCGATTATATGCATTAAATGAGACACCCTGTATATATATACATTATACATACGAATAAATATGCTATTTTATGATATCTATGTCCAATCTGATGATTTATAATATTACATATCATCAAAATATACAGACATACGTACATAAATGTAGAAAAAAAAAACAAAAATTAAATAAAATAAATCATTAGAAAAAAAAAGATGGCAAAACCTTCAACATTTATAAAGTACGTCAACCACATACACTTTTGTGCGCTTAAGTTGACGCAGTCGAAGTCGTTCGGTAGTCATTTGCTCTATTCACACATGCGGCATACTATTGTATATATGTATATATATATGGTACACGTAGTTATATCCTGCTTGCTAACGTTCTACATTTCATCTTTCATCAACATTATCATCAACATCAGACCACCACCATCAGTTGAGCAATGAAACAACGAACGAACAAACCAACCAACCCAGTCAACCAGTCAGCCAACCAACAAACCCTTCATACAATTTAGTGATTTATTTGTGTCAAGCTGAAAATAGAAGAAAAGAAAAATATAGAAAATGAGCGAATAGAATGAACGATTGAAAAGCAAAAAGAAAACGATGAAGAAGAAGAATAACATTATTACCAAAAACTGAGGGTCGACCTTATACACACACACACACACGCATAGGTCATCATTATCATGATTATCATGAACGTGGTCGTAGTCGTCATTAGGTTGCTACAAATATCAAATAATGATGGCAAAAAGTCGTTGAAGAAGAAATTAAATTAAAACGGAAATTTCATTTTGTTTGTTTCGTTACGTTTCTTCATCAACAACATCATCATCATTATTGTTGTCGTCATAATTATCATAATTTTCTTCATTTGACATTTGCTGCTATGTATTAGACATTGTTGTATTTGCGTTTCTTCTTGTTCTACATCATTTCAACCAACTGGCTGAATGACTGACAACAGTTTTTAGCATGACCAAGGCATCAAGACAGCAGCCATCATGATTATAATCGTTATATATTAACCCCAAAGGAAGTAACAGAATATAATACAAAAAGCAAAAAGAAAATACAGAAATATAATAATAATAATTATGACAGAGTCCGTGAGTGACTGATTGTAGGTTAATTTTGCTGATGCTGCTGCTGTTGATGATGATGGTGGTGACAGATGCTAGGCTTTCGGATGACCCTTGAATGTTGAATGATGTTGGGAGTAAATTTTACGCCCACAGTAACGATATTGAAGAAAATCAGATTCAATAATTCAATAAAATTGAATTTTTCAATAGAACTCATTCAAATTATGGTAACTGTTCGTCTATGTAGTTTTAAAATTATAGTACATAATTTGCTGAAAAATTGCAATTTACTCTATACCACAGAGCAATTAAATTCTGAATACTTGAAGAAAATTGACACCATTTTTGTGGCTAACTTTTATGGCATTGCTTTAAGGAATAGAGTTGCATCCGCCGAGCCCTATTGGCGTACTACATTAATGTCGAAGAGTTTTTGCAATTATATTAAAACTCTTTTTTTTTATAAGAAAATCTTAAAGTTCATAGAAATTCGCTTTTCCAAAAACGTTTACATAACTTGCTCCGTTGTCCCAAGAGCAAGTGTCTTGAAATTCCTCACTGTTCTTATTCTTGATATTGATACAATTACATTTCGACATTATTGCAAACTTTCATCGATATTATTTCATTTTATTGATTTAATGCCGAATAAATGTCAAATAATTTTCAACATTATTACAACAATTTGCATAATTTACTTCGTTGCTGCAAAATATTTCCACTAAATTTCTAGCTCTACTACATTTCGATGTTACTGCAAAATCTAAATAATTCCAAACACTTTTTCGACATTAATTCAACATTAATTTTTTTGCAATAATGTCGAAAAAATTACCAAGCATTTTTCAATATTATTGCAAATTCTTTTTTATACTGAAACAATTATTTTCGACATTATTGCAAACGTTTTTATAAAAACTAAATTTTTGATTTCAATGCAAATTGTTTTAATAAATTTACTCTAAAATACAAAATATTCCTTGAGTTTCTTACTATTCTTTGTTTAACATTCAAAAATTTCATTTCGCCATTATTGCAAAATCTAGTCGAAAATTTAATTCCATACACTTTTCTGAACACTATTTCATATTTTTGTTTTTTTTTGCAATAACTTCGATAAAATCGCTACGAATTATTCGAATTTTCATTATCGAAAATATATCGAATATCTAATTCCATACATTTATCTTGACATAATATCCTATTTTTGCAATAATGTCGAAATAGTAGCAAACAACTTTTGGCATTATTGCAAAAATTTTCGACATCAATTCATTCAGCTGTATATTGAAAATATTCTCAATAAATAGAGCATGGGGTAGAAAAAGTGCTGTAACAGGCATTCTACCTTCCAAAAAGGTCTAATATAATTGACTTCTCAAGAATCAAGAGAATCTCAAATAGTATGATTCTTCGAAGTATATTTGTTTTCCAAACGAGTTCATTCAAAAGTCAAGCATTGCGATCTTAAAATTGATTTTTTTTTTTTCATTAAGAAGCATTTTGAGACATAAGAGCTTCTGCTATTAAAAGCTACAGTGTCAAAAACGGTCATGGTCGAATCGCGGTGAGCCGGCGCAAACGGTGGCCAAGCCAGGATTGACGGTCAGGAAAGTTTTGCCATGTGTTTGATGGGATTGGCAGGGAATCATTTACTATGAGTTGCTCCCCTAAGGCCAAACTCTTAATTCGGACCTGTACTGTCAACAATTGGACCGTCTGAAGGAAGCAATCGCCCAGAAGCGGCCAGCTTTGGCCAATAGGAGAGGAATTGTGTTCCATCAGAACAATGTCAGGCCACACACCTCGATAGTGACTCGGCAGAACCTCCGGGAACTTGGTTGGGTGGTTCTTATGCATCCACCTTATAGTCCGGACCTGGCACCAAGTAATTACTACCTGTTCCTGTCTATGGCGAATGATTTTGCTGGTGAAAAATTCGCCTCAAGAGAAGCTTATGAAAATCGATTGTCCCAGTTTTTTGCCAATAGAGACTAGGGTTTCTATGAGAGTGGCGTTATGAAATTACCTTCAAAATGGCAACAAGTTATTGAACAAAACGGTCCATATTTCACCTAAATCGGATCATTGTAACTATGCTAAATAAAACCTTCAATTTAATGCAAAAATAATGGATTTCTTTTTACTAGACCTTATAAATATTTCTTTTTGAATTGGAGCAGAAATTCGTAAAGAATTATAAAACAATTTTTTTTTTTAAGCCGAAATCCACAAAGAATTCTAAATGGTGAGAGTGAGATTTCTCATTCTCATTCACAAACTTGCATAATGATGTTTATGTTTGGAATGAATTCCACCATTTCTACCAATCTTAATTCAATATAATTTTTTGTATTTTAGAAATTTGATAAAATGGATAAGGAAGGACTAGCGAATTTTTTTGTGAGATCTCTCATTGTGGCAGTTTCATCTTCGTTGACATTATCATCATTATTACCATTAGAAACATTTTATTCGCATCAGCATTATCAAAATTAGCACTAAAATCATCACGGAAATAATCAACGTCATCATCTTACTGTCATCCTCAGTTTTAGTACTTGCACCATAGTCATAGACATCATCGCCATCGTCATATGTAAATAATTAGAAGCAAAATAATAATAATATGATATGTATTAATAAAATTATATTAATAATAATCATAATAATCATCATCATCAACATCATCATTATTATCATCTTTTGCGTTTCCATACATTCATCGATCCATCCATCCATCAGGCGCACTGGGCATTCACATATCTTTCAGCCAATACAGCCACACAAATATATATCCTTCTTATAAGGATGAGATTGCTGGAACGCGTGTTGTGTTGGTGATTTTTTCACGCACTCGCATACTCCCATATTGTATGTGTGTGTGTGTGTGTCTTATAAAATTTTTATGTGAAATTGATATCCGGTTAAACTTGCTTTTAACGCTTAAGGCAATAACGACAGCCGCCATACAATATAATATGAGGACTATACATACTCGTATATCTAATGCATTTAATATGTGTATCACTTTCTATAGCATATATGGGAGTATAACATATATGTGTGTGTGTGTGTATGTATGTGTGTACACACATAAATCTGTCACTTCATCTACTTTCTGTCTGTTTTGGGCTGTCTATCTTCTTAGCATTGTATAAGTGTGTGCGTGTGTGCGTGTGTGTGTGTGTGTATTGAGGATTTCTCTTTCTTTTTTTTTATTTATTTATTATTTTTTCATTTATTTTCATGCGTTCATGTCAATTTAAACGTATACTTTCACATGTACACACTCATACATACACATACATACATTGTAGAATCAAATAAAATACATAGAATGAGAAGTGAAATTATGATCCTGAAAAGTAGATTATCCTTGATTTATTGTCGCATCATGAGCATGAATGGGTGAGAGAAGAATGAGTGAAAATAAATGCACAAAAAAAAAAAAAAGAAAGTTGCCATTACCAGAGTGACGCAATAAAGATTGGCTGCCCCTATGTATGTCAGTAAATTTAATATCTTTTGTGTGCCAACGTACTTATATTCATACATGTGTGTATGTGTATGTCATGCACAGCATGTGTTGGTCACATTTAGTGACTTTCTTTAGAGAAATTCATCTTTATAAATATCCAAAATATCCCATCCTATGGTGTATATAGTATTCATATCATATATTGTAGTCAGTTCGTCTTTTGTATCTGTCAATTTTGATATTTACTCGAGTCTTTTTCTTCTTCGTGATGCATTCCTTTCTTTGGAAAGGTTTTTTATGTGTTTTTTTTTTGTTTATGTATGATTAGCATTTTTCTATTCCATCAACTACCCTCATATAAAATTCCTAAATATGTGTATGCATTAGCTATGGGATAATAAAAATTAGAGATCTTTTATAAGAGAACTTTGACTCACGAGATCACCTGATTTTGTGAAATTCTGTGATAGGTAGTGCTAATGGCGACGCATCAAGTTCAATGTTCACAAAAATGGTAGGAAAACCAACCAAGCAATTCCACAGCTGCCCAAGAGTCGATTATAGAGGGAATATCTAGTCCCAGTAATAAATATTGGTACACCATTAAACGCATTCATTGAATAAATGAATGAATATGTGGCACTTAAAGCCCCAAAGGGCTCATTGGACGAGCTTCTCTTCCATTACTGTTATCGTGTTAAATTTTGGACACTATTAGAAGGGACCTACTTATTTTAGCCGGTTCCGAACGGTAAAATTCTTGCGACATCACTTTTTCTAAGCTTTATCGCAGACTTCTTTTAGAAGTTTTTCCATGGCAAATTGTTACTGCCCGAAGAATTGCAAATTGCTTGCCGACAGGTGGGTACCGTTTGAAAGAAAAATCTTTTCCATATGAAATTTGTCATGCTTCAGCCAGGGATTGAACCCACAACCTACAGTTCAGAAGGCCAACACACTAACCACTGAGCCACGGCATTCATTACGAATGCAATATTGGGCGCATCCATTTCATCTTGACAGCGATTTGACAGTTGACATTTATGCTTCATTGCATATGTAAACAGTTTTTGGCATCAGTTGTTTACAATCATGGAATGGGGAGACATTGAAAATCGCAATTGTTGCAACATGGGAAAGGGCAATATCTTTCGGACATTGCTACCGCTTGGAATCACTCTGCAGTTTTGTGTATCGTGCTGTGAAATTGATTGAGCATATTGGTGGAGACGTACGAGACCGTCAAAGATCCGGCCATCTGCGCACTGTGGGAACTCCGAAAGCGATCAAAGCCGTGAAGAAACGAATCGACCGAAAACCGCTGCGAAAACAGAAAACATTGTTGCGGGGAATGTAAATTTCTCAAAAATCCATGTCCATGAAGATCTGAGACTCAGCGCGTACAAGAGACACACTGGATACCTGCTCACGACAGCATTGCAGGGAAAACGCAAGCGAAAATCGAAAGCGCGTACGAAAGCCGGTACGCTCACAGACAAATTCTGTTTACTGACGATACAATTTTCAGCGTCGAAGAATCGTTCAATAAACAGAACGATCGTGTGTATGCTCGGTCATCGAGAGAAGCATCCCAACGCATTCCGAGGATTCAAAGAGACCTCTGCTCCATCTCACAAGGTAAAACCGACTCAACTGTGGCTAAAAAGCCGCATTCCGGACTTCATATCAACAGCTGATTGGCGAGCTGGTAGTTCAGACGTCAACACGTTGGATTACAAGTTGTGGTCCGTATTGGAAGGCATGAATTTCTCTACTCGACACCCAAATATTGAGTGATTGAAGCGAGCCCTTGTCCGCGGAGTGGACAATTTCCCTATGCATGAAGTGCGTCTCGCAATCGATGAGTGGTCAGATCATCTCAAGTCGTGCTGGCTGGCAAATGGAAGTCATTTCAAATAAGTTTTCTAAGATTTGTAGCCATTGAATAATCCAATAAAAAGAAAAAAAGTTTTGAAAATAATGAATTCGTTTTCATTTGGCGTCGATTTTTCAGTGTACCAACATTTATGATTTGACTAGGTAAATGTATGACTGGCACTAATTTTTCTGGAAAATTTTTTTCATAATTTTCTTAAGCCTCTACAAAATTAAAATTTTTATTAAATTACACAGCGCTACTTCAAAGATAATCCTATAGGGATAAATTGTATCACGTGCTATAATCCACCCCTGAAGACTGTTGCCATATGAAATGAACCACAAAAATGCCTGACAATAAATTCAAATAATATTTATTTATCGCAAAATGTTTGCCACATATACTTTGACTTTGATTCAACGCAATTAATCCTAAATCAGTCTCTAAAATTTTTTTATTCATGCATTTTTTACAGAATTAACGAGTCTCGTATATAAAAATTGTAAAATCGTGCACTTTTCCATAGCTAATGTCTATATTTAAATGTACTTATTTAGTTGTGTGAAATCAATGATGGAAAATGAAACTGGTCGAGCAATGGTAATGCCTACTAGTTCTTTTGGAATCAGTTACTAATTCCCTCTTCCATTGCAATTTCACTTCTCTTAACATTTGAAGGGCCATTGAAGGTAGCCAAAAAACCACAAAATAATGATATTTCATTAATTTTTTGTTCAACTAAATAATCTAATTGTAACAAAAATAATAGGAGAAAAGGGAAATGAAAAGTTCGCTTCAGTACACAATAACTCATTGAATTAACTCTTGACCAGATATGAACTAGTTACAAAAAGAGTTGAAATTACATTTTTCAAATCACTTCATTCAATAATTACAGAATAAAATTCAGATTTACAAAATCAAGTGGATTTTTCTGTGCATTACTTTGAAATAAATCTATGACTAATTACAAAGGACAATTGACAATTGAGAATTTTCTGCAGGGTTGCCATTTCTTATACATAAATCGAATGTCAAATTAACATCGTTTTGATATGAAATTATTGTAACATAATCGCAATAGACATAGAATAAAAAAAAAACATTTTAGCTTGTATTGTTTTCAGTGCTTTCTAGGGATTTTATTTATCCTTTTTTTTTTTTTACAATTTATTCTCCATTATGTCTTTTATATGAAATGCAATGTATATGAATATTTATGCATATATAAGCGCGTGTATGTTAGAGTAATAATACAATATACACCTATAAATAAAATTAAATGCGCTTTTGTTCGTGCCTTCAATTGAATTATGCGCGTGGGACTGTGTCATTTGGGGATATTCAGGCACATATGTATATTACAACAACAACAACAAAACCAAAAAATTTATAATTTCTTCAAATTCTATATTATTCAAGATGGTTAAATGTCATTTCATTGTAAAACCGTTATTTTTTTAATGCATAAGTGTGAAATCTTAAATAGGGTTGCATTTCAGGGCATTCCAATAGAAAATGCAAAAAACACAATTTCATAAAATTACGTTTTACGTCCTTTCTATATTAAGATGACAATACTTTAGTATATCAATATTTTAGCATGACCTGTCACCTGCATATTTTGCCGTCTTTGAAGCTCTTGTCAAATATTAGAGCAGACAGCGCAGTTGCCTTAATACATAAAAGGTCTGAAGACGAAAGACTAATTGTATTTCAACAAATTTTCATTCATTTTAAAACTATTTGTGTCCAAAGAGAAGAAAGGCAGAGATGTTTCACATGTAGAATTCGGGTTTTACGAGTCAACCGGGTCATCGAATTAACCAGTATAGCGCAGCGATTAACGGAAGTAGTTCCAGTCTAGTTTTGCATAAATCCTTTTTGTAGATTGATGGGTACAGCCTAGAGTGCCTTACCTTGTATTTCAATAAATTTTCTTTCATTATAAATCTATTTGTGTCCAAAGAGAAGAAGGGCAGAGATGTTCCACATGTTGAGTACGGATTTCACGATTTCATGTCGTGCTCAAAAGGTCATCGAATTGACCACTATAGCTAACGGAAGTAGTTCCAGTATATTTTTGCATGAATCCTTTTTGTAGATTGATGGGTACAGCCTAGAGTGCCTTGCCTTGTATTTCAACAAATTTTCATATATTTTAAAACTATTTGTGTAAAAAGAGAAGAAAGGCAGGGATGTTCTACATGTAGAGTCCGGGTTTAGCGATCTCATGCCATGCTCCAAAGGTCATCGAACTAAGCGCTATACTACAGCGGTTAACGGAAGTAGTTCTAGTCTAATTTTGCATAAATCTTTTTCGCAGATGGATAGGTAGAGCCTAGAGTCCCTTGAATGAATGGAAAATGACCTTAGAGTCCAATGTGTACTCTGCTTATGCGAAATATGTAGTATATATAAAAAGTGGACTCGCCATTTCCATGCGTAGTAAACGAATTTTAGAGTAAAAATATTAAGGTTGCATTTGTAAAATAAAAAATAAAAAAATATATGGCACTTAAACCCCCGAAGGCCTCATTAGCCGGCCTTCTCTTCCATTACTGTTGTGCGTGTTAAATTTTGGACAGTATTAGAAGGGGCCTACTTATTTTAGCCGGTTCCTAACGGCAGAACCCATGTGACATCACTTTTTCCGAACTTTGATACAGGGTTCTTTTTTTGAGGTCAGTAAAATTGCCAATTGCTTGCCAACAGATGGGTACCGTTCGAAAGAAAAATCTTTTCGATATTAAATTTATAAAATAGTCGGTCATATTTTACAGTTATAAAGCCGCAATAGATGGGTGTGGGTGTGGCTCAGCATTTTTAAAACTGTTTCTTTTTAATTTACATGTCGAATGTGGTCATCATAGGCGGAAGACTCCTTGTGGCTTACCCACTTCTTGTAAATCTGTTATCCTTACCATACTAATCCACACCTTAAATATGATTGCCCTACGATTAATACTTCGTAAGCTATGGAGGTTAAAATCATCTTTTTAATTTGCCCGACTTTGTGTGGGTACCATATTGAGAAGTGGACTTGGTTTTTTGATTTTATGTCAATCTTTTTACGATTACAGAATTAATTTAGGTGCCAAATTCGGTTGTTCTAGACAAAAGATTGCCGAAATTATAGCAGTTTAAATTTAAAAGAAATTTACGCATTTTATATGAGAGCTACTCTAAACAGTAGGCGTGGCTAACCTACTTCTTGTATGATTATGCCCAAATACTACAACAGAACCCTTTGTGCCAAATATTATTGTTCTAGATTGTATATTAAGATTTATTCTGAGAGGTTAGTCATTTTGATTGTTCCGTGTGGGCTTTCCAATTGACTAATCAATATCAATTTCACCCGTAGCCTTAGACTATCAGTTAGTTACTCATGCCAAATTTCGTCTAAATAGCTCAATAATTGTTGAAGTTACTGTGGTAACGATAGACGGACGGAGGGCCATTGTTACATCGACTATTTAGGCGATATATACCATGCATTCATCACAATCAGAGCGCATCATAATTTCAAGAAGTTCCTACGGAACACCGATAACTTTGAAGGCGTAAAAAAAATTTTGAAAAATTCAACAATTCAATCTTAATTTGTTTTTACAAAATATACTAGAGCAAAGAATTAGAATTCCCGTTGAACTTCTGCTGAAATACTATTGACCACAATGCCAAAGTTGAACATATAAGGTAAGGTCACTCTAAAAAAATTTTTTTTATTATGAAAACAAACAAAAAAACAAAAATAATAAAATAGCTATATTAAAAATATATACTAATTTTAATAAAATATGTTTTATCTACCTTTAAAGTGATACTAAAATTTGGATAGAGTTATTGAGAATTTTTTTCGAAAAAAGAAATATGATTTTTAATAAATTTTATAAAAAATCATATTTTTCTTAATAATGTGAAAAAATAAAAATAAAAATTTTATATGCAATAACTTGCATTCCATACCAATACCCATTTTTGCGGTTACATTCAGTAATTTTTCTTCGGAAATTTCAACTCTGAGCAGAAAAAAAAGGCGAGGCAATTTATTTTGATTATTTTTGTCATCAGAGTTTCGTTTACATAAAAAAAATAGCGAAACATTGAAAGTGTAATATGCTCATTTAGCAAACATTGCTGATTAAATAACAGTAAACTAGCGGTAACGGCATTAATCACTGCTCTCAGAATAAACACACGAGTTACACGTTGTGAAACGGTCTTTTCTTGTGTGCATTGTTAGTGAGGGGAAAAAAAAAATTGCTTTTCATTACCCAATAAGTAATAGTCATGTCTTCGATAATGGATCCGATAATGAATCAAGCAGCTGCAAATGATTCCGAAAGACAATTGACAATTTGTGAAATATTTGACATTAGAGCCGATTCTTTTGAAAAAATTTTTTATGCAGAGAATCATTATGAAATTGGCTACAAAAGCATGAAGACTTTTTTCGATAATCAACAATTATGCGATGTGAATTTAATTGCAGGCACCGATGGTGAAAGGTGAGACAGAGTAAAGCAAAAAATATACTTGAAGACTTGTGCAATTTTCATAATTATTTTGATCATTGTAGAATATCTGCTCATCGTGTGGTTTTGGCAGCATCAAGCAAATATTTCTGGAGAAAATTTCAACAGAGTGCACCAAATCTGACTCTAGATATTCAGAAGATCACGGGGCCACAATTACGAAAAATGTTAAATTTTTGCTACACTGGCGAAATGGAATTACTATTAGATGATATGGATAAAATGCTGGATATAGCCTATCATTTTGAATTACAGAGCTTGGTCTCGATTTATAATGATCACATTTACAAATATCTCAGAATATCGAATTGTTTGAGGATTGCTTCAGCAATAAAGCACAGCAACAATCCGGCTCTAATCGAGCTAGTTGAGAAATATATGCTATATAATTTTATGGAGGTTTGTACTTGTTCCACAATATTAACTCAGCTCAATACATTGCGCCCCCTCTGATTTAGATCCATAAAGATCCAAGTTTTCTGGTAATTGATGTTGGTCAATTGAAAGCATTACTTTCAAACGATGATCTTGCGGTGGATACAGAAGAAGATGTATTTCATGCAATCATGATGTGGATAAATCATTCTCCAAGCGAAAGGATGCAACTATTTCCAGATCTATTGAAGTTAATACGATTCGGACTGCTGGAGACAATATTTATAATGAATAATATTGGACCACTTTGTAGTGCTTACAATTGCTCAGAACTAGTTTTGAATGCATTGAAACATCGTATCATGTTTCCTGCAGAAGTGCCCAAGGTGTCTTGTGCCCGTCATGCTTCCGTACAGGAGCGTATCTTGGTGATGGCGAAAAATGAGAGCAACCAAAGTGTTATAGGAGAATATTGTCCATTTCATGGCGTTTGTACTTGGATGCCGGTTGATGTTGAATTAAATTATTGTGTAACGATAGCAACAAATAATATGATATTCATTGCGATTCCGAAAAGGACAATTCATACAAATTTAAAACTGCAACTTTTCGACATTAAAACCAAATCCGTAACGCTTTTGAGTAATATGTTGAACCCCGATTCTGCATTCTGTTTTGCAATACTGCAAGATGTCCTCTATGCTATTGGTGGGCAATGGAACAGGAAACGTTTAAATACTGTAGAAAGGTAGAAAACTGTATTTTGTATGTTGTTTGATTTAATATACTCGTAATTTTTGTTGGCACATTTAGGTATAGCATTGAAAACAATGCTTGGACTTATGCTACGCCGATGATTGAGGAAAGGGCATATGCAAGGGCAGCAGTGCTTAATGATATTCTCTATGTTGTTGGCGGTAATGATTATGTCTGCACCAAAACAACAATGGAGAGTTATTCCACAGCGACCAACTTGTGGACGCCCAAAAGTGATTTGCTAATTGGTCGTCGAAATATTAGGGTTAGATTTGGGCATAGTTTGATGAGCCATTTCAATACTTTAGCTTTGATTATTTTCAGATTATTGCTGGAAATCGATTTTTATATGTTTTGGGCGGCACACTGCTAGAGAATAGTTTAAATTCTGTAGAGCGATACGATCCGAATACAGACAAATGGACACAGGTTGGTCATTGTGATTATTGATTCAGATGACAGTCACATAAAAATTTATCCAATTGACAGATATGTTCATTGTCTACTCTAATGGGTCCAGTGAAGGGCGCTATGTTGGGCAACAGGTTGTTTGCCATAAAAGACAGAATTGTTGAAGAATATGACATCAAACAG
This sequence comes from Megamerina dolium, assembly GCA_963854835.1. Taxonomy (NCBI): domain Eukaryota; kingdom Metazoa; phylum Arthropoda; class Insecta; order Diptera; family Megamerinidae; genus Megamerina; species Megamerina dolium. Next base: position 4,030,608 of record OY978529.1, read on the forward strand.
AACAAGTGGAAAAGAAGAGATCCCTTAGAATATTCGGCCTTTGCCATGCTGAGTACACGTTGTACAAAACTTGATAAATCATGTGAAAAATGCAATCAATTGCTTACTATAAGAATAAATGCGTAATTTATAGGTAGAAGTATCAAATAAAATTGTAATGGAGAAATTATATTATTTAAATCTATTAAATTTGAATCAATGTTAAATATGAATAAATATAAATAAAGATTAATATGAACAAAAATATCAACCCTGATATATTCAATGTTTCGATGTTTTCATGTTTTCATCATCATCATTTCCTGAATCTCCCACGGGAGCATAGCGCCTCAATAAAATATTTCCATATGGTCCTGTTTTTTTGCTAATACCTTTAGTTCGTTCCACGATTTTCCACATACGTCAATTTCTTTTTGTAGTGTGCTCCTTCACGTGATCTTAGGGCGACCGCTCTTACGGCTTCCTTGGGGGTTCTAATAATTTGGGGGTTCCAGTCATTTGATATAATTGGCCATTGGTTCCAATTTGCATTTTTTATATAGCTCATCAATGCTAATGACATTTGGCCACCACATCTTGAGAATACGTCGTAGACATCTGTTAACAAAGCTTTGGATTTTCTCGGTTAGATGGTTGGTTACAAGCCAGGTCTCACATTCGTAGAGTAGTACCGGGATAACGTTGGATTTAAAAGGCCTTATTTTTGTTTGGAAGGATATTTTCGTCGAATTCCAAATTTTGCGCAGCTGCGGATATGCGCCTGTTGTTTTGTTAGTTCTGTCCAGAATATCCCTTCCTCCAACTTATTCAATATCCCTGCCACATAGAGAAAATTTGTTGTCGTTTTTGGTGTTCATTTGCATGGTTGTCGTTTTGTTGATGTTGATTTTCAGGCCAACCTCACCCGATTCGGCTCACAGATTATTAAGCTTTGCTTGCATGTCAGAGTGCTTCACAGATTTTTTTTTCTCCTTTAAACTCCTAATTGGAGCATAGGGCCTCCACAAGGCTTCGCCATCATCCGCATAAGCGAGATCTTCCAGTAGATGCCTCTTCGTTTAGCTTCTAAAGATTTTTGCAGCATGTCATCATAACAATAAGAAAGCTGATCGGTAAGAATAAACATCCTTGGCGAACACCAGCGCTGGGTGTGCTGCTGTCTGAGAGCTCGCCGTTGTGGAGTACTCTGCACTTGAAATCTGCATATTGCGCTCTAATTTTCAAATATCAGATAATCAACAACTGTGCTATAATAAAAAAAGAAAACATTTTTGGCGGTTCTACAAGGATTAAGAAAAAAATTTTTTTTTTGTCCCGAGAACGTTTCAACATAATTTTTCAAACTAGGAGTGAAATTTTGACACTTTTTTTCGTGATTCTCTAAATATTCATATAAAATATGATGTACCTGCTCAGTTGAGACACCTACAGTCTCAGCCCCTTCACACACTTTAATTTTTCGTCCGTCCAGAATTTCGTAAACCACTTTTGAATTATTGAAATTGATGGTGCAGACTCTCGATATTATTTATTAAGGATTGCTTTGGTGATGTTTTATTTATGTAAAAAAAAAAATCAATCATTATTTTATTTCGGTATTAGCACAATTCGTCGAAATTCTCGAATTGGCTTGACGCAGTTTCCTCAAAACTTGACAGCAGTCATTTAACATATGGTAATTCGTTGACAGGTGCAGCGTTGTATTTACAATGTCAAGAACTATGTGGGGAATTCATAGAGACATTGACTTAATCTAGCTTCTTCGTTTTTACTCTATATTTTAATCACTGTAAGCTGTAGAAGTTAATTTTATATAAAAATGTCAATTTTATACGAGAGCCGCACCCCTTAGGTTGGGAGTTAAAGCGAATAAGTATGTTTCAAAAAAATGCTGTTGGTTGAAAATAATTGGTAGTCAGTCATAAATATTGATACCCCTCTAAAGGATTGCATTTGAGCAGCTTTGAAAATATTTGTCGGTTTTGCGATTAACAACGCAGAAGCATTTAATTTTTGCTACTTTTACTGGCGCTGTTTGCGTACAAAAAATGATTCTCCCACGAATAAAAGAGCTATTTCTGTTTTCTCCGATGTATTGTGTATTCAACCAGTGATTTTTTATTGCGGATAGAAGCACGCGTTGTTAAAAAATAAAATGGAATCTTCGAATGAGTATAAGAAGCATATTTTGAATTTTTTATATAAAAGTAGAAAAAATGCAACAACTGCTGTTGCAGAAATTAACGCAACTCATGGGGAGAATACTGTGAGTGCAAGGATTGCGCAAAAGAGGTTTTCCAAATTCTGAAGTCGTGATTGTGTCGTTGAGGATGCCCCACTGGTCGTCCTGAGGTCTTTAACTCTGACGCCTTGCTGGAAATCGTGGAAGCTGAGTTAAGTTTGACAATCGATATGATGGCTAGAAGGTTAAATTCATCACATGGAACAGTTTACAGGCACCTGCTTTAATTCAGCAAGGTTTCAAAGCTAGGCAAATGGGTTCCGCATAAACTTTCCGTTGCAAACCTTCAGCAGAGAGTGAATGAGTGTTCTCACCTTGAAAATTAGAGTTTTTAGAACCATATTGTTACTGGGGACGAAAAATGGTTCCTTTACAATAATCCTGTTCGCAAACACCAGTGGTTACATAAACATGAAACGTCAGAACCAACCCCAAGAGATGGGCTCCTGTTGGTGGAATATGGCCGGTATCATTTATTTTGATCTGCTGGAACCAAACCAGACGATCACAACTGATTATTACTGTCATCAACTATCCAAACTGAATGAAGCGCTTGAAAAAAATCGACCGTCTTTAGTCAATAGACGCAAAGAATTGTTTCACCACGACAACGCAAGACCGCATACCACAAGACAGACCTTAGGCAAGCTGAATGAGCTCGGATATTGCACCTTGCGGCTATCACCTTTTCCGCGTACTATTTTAGTCCGATTTAAGTAATAAGAAGCCACAAAAAGGAATATCGACGAGTATTTTGGCTCCAAGGACAGACAATTTTTTGAGCAGGGAATTCAAAATTTGCCTAAACGTTGTGAAGACATTGTAAATAATGCAGGAAAATATATTATTGATTAATATTAATATTGAAAACTTCTATTTTATTCATTTCAAAAACCACCTAAGAAAAACGCACGAACTTATGGATTGATCTGATATTTTTATTTTTTTGTAATTTTTTCTAAATTTTTTTTAGCAGATTTTTGATGACAATTTTGGTGTAAAAAAAAAACGAAATTGATTTCATATTCATACTCATTTCATACCAAAATATGAGAAAATATCTATCGAAGACATAACTATAAAGGTAAATGTGATTTTCAAAGGCTAAAGTCCATGTAAAAAATAGTGACGTCACTAATTGTGTTTATTACACAGAAAAATGGATCCAAATCAATGTGAAATTTCGATGGTAATACAGCTATTATCTGTGTACCATATTGAAATCTTATAAATGATGATCTATAAATTTAATATGTTGTAACTTTCCATATCATACATATACATTCTGTCAAATAAGTACCCGGAAACCGGAAATTCTCATTTTTAATTTTCCCTCTGAGATTATTTCAAATTTTTGTGTGTTTCAAACGAAATTTCTTGTGCCAAATCGTTGGAAATGTTGAAAAAAACATTTGGTGATTCAACCATGTCGAAAAAAAATTTCACAAAATCTCTTTGTTCGATATTTTTATCCATAGTAGGTTGACTTGTTCCTAATGACACCGTAACCAAACTAAATGACACATAGCAATAAAAATTCACAGAATAGTGGTTGACAGTTGTGCCAACATGGGAAAAAATTTTTTTTGAAATATTCTCAGAGGGAAAATTAAAAATGAGAATTTCCGGGTACTTATTTGACAGAATGTATGCCTCATCAATATTTTAATAAAATATTTCGAATACATATTCATAAATATAATATCACACAAATCAAATAGGTACAAATCATCATCATCATCGTACAATATTATTAAATATATGTATGTTTCTGTAAAAATTGACAAAATATGTAAATTTCATAGAGTTTAGTTGATGAAACCCATGAAAAAGAGACAAATAATAACAACAACAACATGGACAAATCCGTTAACCAAAATATACATCCATACATCCAATCCAATACAGTCAAATTACGATACAAAGACCGAAAAAAAATAATAATAATAAAAAAATCAAAGAGCCAACCGCCATATCGACAGATGTGTTTTTTTTGTAAATTTAAGTATATCAAGGGGCAGTAAAAAAAAACCAAACGAAATCTTCAAAATTATGATTAATATTTTATAATTACTACATGGATAGCTGCAGATGGAAATTAGTATTGCTAATGGTTGTAGTATTGACTAATACTAGATATTTCTACTAAATATAGGCTATCTATATGTGATGATTGAAAAGATCATAGATAGTAAGTAGTTGGACATAGCATTAGAATTGAGAATCAAATTGAATTTCACATCAATTTTATTTGATTATTTATCAAAAATTATAGTTCACTACATGAAAAAAAAATTTTGAATAGAATTACAATGAAAATTGTGGGAAATTTTTAAAGATGGTATAGCTACTTAGTCAATAAAAAGTCCAAAAAAAAAAAAAAAAAAATTGTAGACAATATAACCAAAATCAAATGAATATTGATCGTAATAGAAACAATAAATTTTCTACATTTGACGTTTCTTCAAAAAAAAAAAAATCTCAAGAGCATCTATCAGAGAATGCATTCACAAGAACTAATCATACACATAGTACGAGTAAGTGAGAAGGGTACAGTCAAATTTCTCTTTATTTTTTTTTTTTTTTGTTTTTTTTTTTTTTTAGTATTTGAGTAAAAGCAATAAAAACACAAAAAGAAATTAGATGAAATGAAAAATGAAATTGAATCGAAAAGAAAGCATAAATCTTGATATTGATATAATTTAATAGTGACACTATAAAGATAAACAATAAAACATTACTTCAATACAATATTAGTAATGCTGTGTGATAATTTGCGTAAATGTTGGAACAATGGCGGTCCCAGAACTACCCGACCTGATATACAGATGGCGGCAGTAGTTTGAAAAAAATTACTTTGGTGAAAAGTGGCAACCTTATAAAAAATATGTTTTAATTTGCAAGGCGCCATGTTGTTTAGTATTTTTGTCTTTTGGAGTCATCGAAAGTTCAATACTTTTATTTGAAAGGTCTCACTCAGTCCAACGAATATTAAAGCCGAACTAGATTCTATTCTGGGGAAGTCTGCTCCTTCGTTTGGTGGCAGAGTCTAAACGAGGTCGTACGAGCTGCCAAGACGAACACTGTAATAGTCGACGAATTGAGGTGGCCACCTGTATGATGAGACGAAGCTGCTAAATGTTCGAGAACACAACGAGTTGCTTGCCAAACAATTTTTGTTGGCCTGCCACATGGAAGGACACCCCAACAACGCTCTCACATTTGCGCCGAGGCCACCCCCGAGGCCGATCAGGAACGACTTGACAATTTACAGTGACGACATTGACAGACTAACGAACAATAATTCGCTGGCTTACAACTCGCACTCCACTGCTTCCAAATGCTTGCATGCGGAAGTGGTTGAAGCTGCGACGAGCGCGCACTAGCCCAACAAAATCCTTAACGGAAGACTAGCCCCACTTGTTGCCATCGTGGAAAAATTACTGCCCAGGAAAACAAGATGCATCCTGGCGCAACTCAGATCGGGATACAGTAAATTCAACAATCATTATCTTTTAAGAATTCATCCCAATACACCGGACGAATGCCCTGATTGCGGCCAATCTCCGCACGACACTCTCCACTTTTTCAATTGTCCCTTGCACCCCACAAATTTGATACCCGTACAGCTCTGGACACACCACTCACTTGAGGTGGCCACACACATTTCTAGGAGTTGACATTCACGAGGACACGAGCGGACAATAGCTTGTGCGTGCTGACGACGACACAAATTGAAATTGCCACAACAACAACCAATTGAGGTGACCACGCCAGAAACGGTTAAGAAAAATCACAAAATGGTGTGGGATGATCGTCGGCTGAAGGTACGTGAGCTAGGTGAAATTACAGGCATTTCAAAAAGTGCTATACATCGTATATTGATCGAAAATTTGGAGATGAAAAAGTTGTGTGCAATATGGGTGGCGCGTTTGCTCACACGCGTCGTGAAGATGTTTCTATAAAGTATTTGGCGAAGTTTCACAGTAATAAAGCCGAGTTTTTGCGTCGATTCGTAAGCATGGATGAGACATGGGTCCATCACTTCACATCTGAGACAAAGGAGCAGTCAAAACAGTGGACTGAAAGGGGAGAATCGTGTCCAAAGAAAGCGAAGACAGTTCCATTTGCAGGCAAGGTTATGGCGTCTGTTTTTTGGGATGCACATGGGATAATTTTTATTGATTATCTTCAAAAAGGAAAAACAATCAACGATGAGTATTATGCTAATTCGTTGCAGCATTTAAGTGATGAAATTAAAGAAAAAAGTCCGCATTTGGCGAATAAGAAAGTGTTGTCTCATCAAGACAATGCACCAATTCATACATTCGCTATTACGATGGCCCAAATCAATGAGTTAAAGCTCGAATTGTTTCAGCACGCACCTTATTCGCCAGATTTAGCTCCTTCGGATTGCTTTCTATTTCCAAATTTGAAAAAATGGCTTAGTGGTGGAAGATTTGCAAACAATAAAGAGGTGGATGGCCTGCGGTAGATGGCTATTTTAATGAGCTAGACCGTTCTTACTATAAACCGGGTATCGAAGCTATAGAATATCGCTGGGAAAAGCGTATAGAGGTAAAAGAAGATTACATTGAGGAAAAAAGAAAAATATTCCGAAATTTTTTGTTTGCTTTGTTAGGTCGGGTAGTTCTGGGACATCCCACGTAATTATAGAACAATATTTAATAGTTATAACAAAGGCACTAATCCATTTCAACGTCACAATTTTTTACAGTGGTTGAAATTTTGGCTTTTTCGTTCAAAAGTGGAATCAAAGAATTTGAAAAATCATATGTAAAATTATATTTACGATAGTTATTGTCCTCCGAGACGCATTTAAAAAATATTTAAAAATTTCGTAAAATCAGTCGTTGGGTAATTTTGGACCTTTTTTCGAAAAATCTACTAAAAGTCAAAATTTCAGAGGACGTCAAATCTTCCACAAAAATATTCTCCATAAAATTTCACTAAGGGTCACCAAAGACAAATAACTTGTACGAGTTATAAGTACGAGTAACATGTAAAAATCGAATTTAGATTTTAAAAATCTATTGCATCGTGTGATAGCTCCATGCCACAATTTAAGTGTTATTAGCAGAGAGACCTTAGTGTCCGAATTGCCCCAACACTAACTCTTGAAAATGCAGAGCACGTGGTCTTCTAATGCAATCGCTTTAGCCAAGAAACAAATTCAGCAGCAAATTTACAGCTCGAATAATACTGCGCCTCCGATATATTGAATGGCAGCGACAGACTACAGCAGCGACAGCAATAATATCAGTCAGTTCAATCAACAGCAATAGTATCAGCAACAATTTGGATGATGATACGCGCATCAGTGCTAACAACGACCCCAGCAACGATGGAAGTCGCGGCGATAATGCCTCGCAAGGCGTTTCCACTACGGCACTACCGAACAACGGCACGAAAAACGAACTAACGCCAAAGTAGAAATTTTAATAAGTCAAAAAGTAAACCCTGGATGCAGGTAATATGTCGTTCTTAATGACAGAAACGTGGCACACCCCGGATGAAATGCGAAAACGGTTCCAGAGTGAGTTCAAGCCAGACATAAGGGGGACCGATCGAATTTAACCCATCTAACCTCAAATTTTATTTTTAATCGTTATTAAAACAAATTGTTCATCAACAATTTAATTTAATAATTGCTTCATAGGAAAACAACAATTACAACAACAACAAGAACAACAACGAAATAATCAGAAATCATTATCACTTCAGCTACTAAATTTTAATACGAATATACACATACCTTCCATAGTAGGCTTCAGACATCATGCTCTGTCTGTCTGTCTGTCTGTCAGTCTGTTTGATCAACGACCAGCCATTATCATACGTATCATCATTGCCGCCACGTCGCCATCATTAATATAAAATAATTAAGAAAACGATGATGACATTGTTCGTCAACGGAAATGTGCATCATAAAAATATTAGAAGAACAAAAAAAAAAAAATACAGAGTGATTTTTTAGCAACACTGTTTTTGGCAGCCCAGGTGTCTCCGTGCAACATGTTATTGTCAAGCATGTCCAGTTTGGTCTATAATTTAACCATGAATCGACTTCCAAACGAACAACGTTTGCAAATTATTGAATTTTATTATCAAAATTCATGCTTGGTTCATTCATTCATTTTATGGGGTCAGTTTGGGCGACCTTCTGAGGCGGCTATTCGGAATCTTGTGAATAAATTTCGCACCAAATTTACATTATTGAACATTAAACCATCAATACGCATACGTAGAGTGCGGACAGAGGAAATTATCGCAGCTGTATCCGCCAGTGTTGTTGATGATAACCCTGAATTATCGATTCGGCGCCGTTCGCAGCAATTGGGCCTCTATTACGGCACTACGTGGAAAATTTTGCAGAAGGATTTGGGTGTAAAACCTTTTCAAATACACCTAGTGCAAGAATTGAAGCCACACGACCTACCACAATGGCTAACTTTTGATGAATGGGCGAACTGGCAAAGTTGGATGAAGATACACTTTTTTTTATCGGAATATTTTGTTCAGCGACGAAGCTCATTTCTGGTTGAATAGATACGTGAACAATCAAAATTCCCATATTTGGTGTGAAGAGCAGCCAGAAGCATTGCAAGAACTGTCAATGCATCCCAAAAAATGCACTGTTTAGTGTGGATTATGGGCCGGTGGCATCATTGGACCGTACTTTTTCAAAGACGACGAAGGCAGGAAAGTTACTGTGAATGGCGAGTGCTACCGTGCGATGATTACAAACTTTATTTTGCCCAAAATTGAAGAGCTGGACTTGGCTGACATGTGGTTTCAACAAGACGGTGGTACCACATGCCACACAACACGCAGCGAAACAATGGCCCAATTGAGAGGCGAGTTCGGCGAACAGTTTATTTCACGTTTGGGGCCGGTCAATTGGCCGCCTAGATTGTGCGATTTAACACCTTTAGACTATTTTTTGTGGGTCTATGTTAAGGCTCATGTCTATAGCGACAAGCCCGCAACGGTTGACGCACTTTGAAGCCAATATTGAAGAATTTATTCGTGAGATACCGGCCGATATGTTGGAGAGAGTATGCCAAAATTGGACCCAGCGTATGAACCATGAAATCATCTTTAAACATTGAATTATATAGATCGTTTTATCGACTTAAATAAAGATTTCATACATTTCTCGAAATTTTATGTGTTTCTCTGTTTAAATCAATTCCGAAGGCTCTTAAAAAATCACCCTGTACATAACAAAAATAAGAGTAACATGTTGTTGTTGCAGTTATTGACACGTAGTCAACAATTAGATGTATATAAAATTAGGGAATTGAATCAGTGACAAAAGCAAGAGTGAGCGAGAGTGAAAGGGAAAGAAAACAAAAAAGCAAAACGAAAAGAAATGTCGTTCTCTTGTTCGTTATACTACATTAGATGACAATGTAAAATAGTACTAAATTTAATTATGTCAATATTATTGTTGTTGTTGTTGTTGTTGTTGTTTGCCCTTTGGTAATCGATTTCCACATATACTTGAAGTACATACTTTCCTACTACTTTTTCTAAAATTTCTTCAAAATTTCTCTTCATTAGGGTCTGGCCTACCAGAAAATAATATATACGAATATACATAAACATATATAATATTTTAATATTTATTTTTGTTCATAGTAAATCATCATAATTTTCATAAATTTCATCCATATGTGGTACCCTCCCCCCCCCACCACCATCAACTATCAGCATTACGAATCGAGTCTTCATTTTTATCATTTCCATAGAAAAATATGTATGTAGATAGTAACTACTCATAAATACATATGTAGATGCACATACTTAGTTGCATAAATCTAAAGGATACATAAATCTTGGAAACATTTCACATTTCTTCTTTGAAGAATCCCATAACTAATATGATAATGACAATAGTAATGCTTTGACGAATGCGCACACACAAATACATTTAGTATAGTGGCAAATAGGATATGACTTCAAATATGCCTATAATACATATTATTGTATGCATATGTACTCTTATGTTGTAAGCAAATCTCTATATAAACTCGTTCTGTGATCTGCGGGAAGTATTCTAATAATATGAATTCTTTATAGCAGCAATATTTGTAGACTAATAAATATATAATTATCCATGAAATATTTTAGTATGTAGACGATGAGTAGAATCTTTCTTTCTATATTTATTTTAGAAAGGACTAGCATCTCATTGAGACCTCATATGGTTTTTCTTACCTACTCCTGCCTATATTTTTAAAATGCATTCCGACTATGACGAGGTTGAAACGGCCATTTTAAGGCTGAAGAACAACAAAGCAACATGGTCGGATGAAAGCATGCCTGATGATTGGAGGCTCAGTGTTCTCTGTCCTGTACATAAAAAAGGAGACCCCACAATTTGCGCCAACTACCGTGGAATAAGTCTCCTGAGCATCGCGTACAAGGTTCTATCGAGCGTACTGTGTGAAAGGTTGAAGCCTATGCTCAGCAACCTGATTGGACTTTATCAGTGTGGCTTCAGACCTGGTAAATCCACCATCGACCAGATTTTCACACTGCGCCAAATCCTGGAGAAGACCCAAGAAAAACAGATCGACACACACCACCTATTTGTTGATTATAAAGCCGCTTTCGACAGTCCGGTAAGGGATTACCTCTACGCAACAATGTCTAAGTTCAGTATTCCTGCAAAGCTCATTCGACTTTGTAGAATGACACTGCATAACTCCCGTTGTGCAGTGAAAATTGGGAAGGACCTCTCCGCACCGTTTAATACCGAACGGGGTTTCAGACAAGGTGATTCGTTATCGTGCGACTTCTTCAATCTTATTATGGAGAAAATAATACGAGCTGCTGATCTACGACATAATGGCACTATCTTCAACAAAAGTGTCATGCTGTTAGCGTATGCCGACGATATTGACATAATCGGCATGAACACGCGAGCAGTCAGTGCAGCATTCTCCGAGTTGGAAAGAGAGTCGCGTCGGATGGGTCTCACGGTGAACGAGGGCAAGACGAAGTATCTAGTGTCAACAAACAAAGAGTCCCGGCGTCTTGGACAGCACGTCACTGTTGACAACTACGCTTTTGAAGTAGTAAGGGACTTTGTCTATCTTGGAACCAGCATTAACAGCAGTAATGACGTCGGCTTGGAGATCATGCGTAGGATAACTCTTGCTAACAGGTGTTACTTTGGAGAATTGAGAAGTCGAGCCCTCTCTCGAAGAACGAAAACTACACTCTACAAGTCTCTCATCATGCCTGTCCTAACATATGGCGCTGAAGCCTGGACAATTTCCACCTCGGATGAGCGAATACTTGGAGTTTTCGAGAGAAAAGTCCTACGCAAGATCTTTGGACCTATTTGCGTTGGTGGCGAGTACCGAATAAGGTACAACCATGAGCTGTACGAGCTGTATGCCGATATTGACATAGTAAAGCGCATCAAAATCCAGCGGCTGCGCTGGCTAGGTCATGTCGAGCGAATGGAAGAACACGCTCCAGCTAAGAAGGTGTTATATTCGGAACCCGCTGGAGGACGACGCAAAAGAGGAAGACCAAACCTCCGGTGGAAAGACCAAGTACTGGAGAACCTGACGGCGCTTGGAATTTCTAACTGGCGCCAGCTAGCGAAGAACAGAGATGGCTGGGTCTACATTCCGAAATGACTCCGGACTACGACTCGCCCAAAGTTGCCTTCCATATGCAACAATTCGAAGTCATCGTTGTCATGCAGACATTGTTATCCTTCCTCGGTTCGGAGCCGGAGAGCATTTCGATGACCTTGCTTTTATGCCTCGGAATCGGACAGAGTCCTGTACCACACTTCGCGCATTCTAATAAATCAAATAACGGGTTATGCTTAGCTATAGTATAGCAACATATGAAGAATATTAATAACGATATTTTGATAAGTGGATCTCGTAAAAAATATGTTAGAAAAAAGAAACGAGCTCGGCTGGAAGCATCGACAGACCCACATTGAAATTGAAGTTTTAAAAATTGGGAAGAACATCGGCAAATAATACTAATTGCCACAATTGTCCAAAAGTTGCCCTGATAGGGTTCAAACTTATGATCAAGAAACATTAATTTTTACCATATTTAAGCGCTATCTCTTCTACTTAAGAGGTCTCTCATACGAAATTGTAGTTTTCATAAAATGCATTGCCACCGCTAACAGAATTCCCCTAGAGGAATAAATTATATAAGCGCCCTCCATTCATTTTATTTCTACAATATTTTTTAAGAGTATTCTTACCCTCAGCTTTACCTCTTAGAGTGGCTCTCTTGAAAAATGAACGTAGAAAATAGTTCCGAGTCGAAAATCAACGCCATTTTCTCTAAACGTAATTACCCTCTATCTACCCTCCTTATGGTGGCTCCACCAACGAAAGGAATGTTGTTTTTAATTTGCGCTCATCATTGCCAGTGTGCCTCTAGGGGATAAAAGGTAGCACACACACCCAATAACTTTTTCTTCCTAACGAACTTATTTACTCCTTAAATGTACTCTCTAGGGTAGCTTCCCAACTAAATGAGGCTAGAAACACCGCAACAGTGGCAAATAATCCCAAAGGTGCAACAAGTATCACATTTAGGTGATAAAATATACAATAAGTAAGATTCTTAATAATTTTACATAGTTTTCCCAAACACATCCGTTAGTTTCACCTCTCGATAGGGAGTTCTCTACAAAATAAAGCCAAAATATCGGAATACCACCGACTTCATAATTTCATAGTTGCACAGGAACTGTCTAAAGGGGGTAGGTAAATGCAATGCCCACTACGTTTTCTACACTTTTGCAAAATATTCCCATCTATTTTGATCGCCTAGGAGGCTCTAATATATGCTGAACATAAAAACACACGAAAATCTACAGTTGACCCAAGAAATCGTTTTTAGGTGGGATTAGGAATTGCTTCTAATGTAGTAAAATGTAAAGCCGACTCCTAGTAGTTTTACCTATCCGACATTTTTGTCATATAAATCCGCTATTGCTATCACCTTGGCGGCTAACTTACAAAATTAATCTGAAACTATATGCAATTTGAACCACATAGCTGAACAGGAATCATTTATAGGGGATTTAATGTTTAGAGTAATCAAATGCAAAGCCAGGAGTTGCTTTGAGAGGGTTAAAATGTATAACAGACCCTTATTAGTTTTTCTTACATAACATTTTCTCTTAACATTTTTACTCTCTATCTTTCTACCGTTTATTATATAATTGGATCATAAAAACATATGAAAATCCACAAATCGTAAATAAATATCCAGAGAGTTGCCCAAGAATTGCTTATAAAGGATATTAATATATGTCAATGCCCAGTAATTTTTTCTTCTCTACATAATTGTGCGTTCTTGCCATTTCTTAGAGAGGGATCTTCTATATAAAATTACCATAATGTCGTCTGAAAATCAACAAATAATCTCATATATACAAAGAAATCACCTATAGAGGTGTGAGATGTGGAGCCGACTTCCATTCGGTTTTCCTTCTCAACATTTTAGGTGTACTTACGTACCCTATATCTACGCAACTTAGTAGGGCTTCTATACAAGCTTAATACTTGTTTAATAGTGACACACTGCTTTCAGGATGTACTTTTTCTTCTTCTTCTTATGTGGCCATAACAACCGATGATCAATTTAGGCCGAGCATATAATGCGGCGCCAGTCTTCTCTGTTCTTCGTTTGCTGGCGCCAATTGGATACTCCAAGCGGCGTCAGGTTACCCAATACTTGGTCTTCCCAACGGAGGTTTGGCCGTCCTCTTCTTCTACGTCCTCCAGCGGGTGCCGAAATAAATACCCTCTTCACTGAAGCGTTTTCTTCCATTCGCTCGACATGATCCAGCCAGTGGAGCCGCTGGATTTTGATTCGCCTGACTATGTCAATGTCAACGTACAGCACATACAGCTCTCATAGTTGTACCTTATTCGATACTCGCCATCAACGCAAATGGGTCCGAAGATCCTGTGCAGAACTTTTCTCTCGAAAACTCCAATTGTCCAGGCTTCTGCGCCATATGTTAGAACAGGAATAAAGAGTAAAAGTAAAGTAAAGTGTGATTTTCGATCTTCGAGAGAAGGCTCGACTACTCAATTGCTTACTCAGCATGTCCTTAGGAAGGCAAAATTTTAATGATTGATCCCAATCATTTTGGTTTCAAATATATTTCCATATTTCTCCTCAACATAATTGCTCCCTACCCACACAAAATGTAAACAATGTCAGCAAATACTAAAAAATTGCACTGATTTTAATAAAATGTCATTAGAAGTCTAAGAAGAATATCTTGTTTTTTTTTTTGGAACAATAAGAAATCAAGCGCAGCACTCAGACATTTATCGGTCCATTGTACTGCACGCGAAGTTCCATTTTATTGTGTTTTAAATCTACCTGTTCTCCGAAGAAATCGGAATAGATCTTGAGGTGCTAAAGACCCACGAGTTTCGGCTCTCAGCACGTCAGTGCCAAAGACCTCAAACCTGATTCGAGCGTAATCAGGGCAGTCACAAAAAAATTGGTCCACCTCTCATCGTCGTCTTCACCGGCTGGGCCTGTGAATATTAATAACAGAATAGACTTCCTTGATATTATCAGCTGCTTTATAAGTATTTTGTTGTTTCTACATTTCTCTAGAATATGCATATTTTCATTGTAAAACAAATATGCAATAAGTGGCGAGAGTTCAAATTAAAATGCTGTACTGAAGAAAGTACAAACACCAGATCGATTGCTGGTTGTCGGTTGTTGTATCATATAATTTATGAGCGTCCTGCTGCTAGTAACAGTTGAGTCAGTCGAACAACAGTCCATCACTGCTGCAAGTTATTACTTTCTTTTGCTGGTGCTGCTGTTTTCTGTCACATTTGTCTTTGTCATTTAAAGGATTTATGACAAGCGTATGTGACAATTGAATGTCATACATATTGACTTTTACGCATGCGCAACATATTTAGAGGAAAAGAGAAAATTTAGAAAATCTATGTACATTTATATGGCAAGGACAATCAGCATGTGATCGAAAAAGACAATTTTTTTTTTCAAATTCAAAATTTTCTTTCAGAAAACTCCTACAAAATATGATGTAATGACAATATAGGGGTGTGTTCTACAAAATTTGTATATGCATAGTGTAGACATGTGTCATTTTGAGTATGTATATACGAACTAATGGCTATTGACTGTTATCTATTCAGAAACATATACTGAAATTAAAATGAAATAAATTATATACTCGTACCTATATATTATTCAAAGAAAGAGAGATAAGTAAATAAGCATATGTACAAGGTGCGACAATTATGTATTGAGACTGCCTCTAGAAAACACAATTAAAACACGATATCTGCTAATTTTTCGGTATATTTATTCGAAATATTCTCCTCCTGATTCAATACACTTGTTACATCGATTTAATAGTGATTCAAATGCTCATTTTTCCAGCTCATTTTTCGAAATTGCCTCTAGTGCCCTCGTCGAAGCCCGTCTGAATGGTCTGAATGTTATCAAAAAAGCATCCTTTCAACTTCAATTTCAGTTTTGGGAACAAAAAGAAGTTGCACGAGCCAAAAATTGACGAACAATGAGTGCTATCTGACTCGGTGCATTATCGTCCATCAGAGATCAACTTTTTGGATCGCGGTATTCTGGTCGAACACGACGGATTCCAGACATCAAACGCTTCAAAACTTCGAGGTAACATGCGGAAGTAACTGTTTGACCAGTTGGAACAAATTCTTTGTGGATAATTTCTTTGCTATCGAAGAATGTGATGAGCATTGTTTTTATTTTGAGATGGAACTTTTCGTGTTTTTTTTTTTTGGGCTTGTGGTGAGTTTTTTCATTTTCATTCCGCACTTTGACGCTTAGTTTCTGGATCGTATTGGAAACACCATGTTTCATCACCCATAACAATTGTTTTCCAGAAGTTTAGATCATTTTCTGCAGTTGCAACCATGTCTCTAAAATGACTGACTCTGACTCTCTGACGCAAATCTCGCGCAGATCTTTATTTTGCCCAAATCCTCGTGAAGAATGAGTAGGATAGTTTCTCCGTTGATGTTTAAGGCCTCTTCCATCATTTTCACTAAAGCATTGCGGTCGGTCTTCTGTAATAAAATCACGAACTTTCTGGATCGCTTCCGGCGTCCGCACTGAAATTGGCCTTCCTTCTTGTATTTCAGCTTCCAGCGATTCTCTGCCATCTACAAACCGTTTATGCCATATAAAAACATTTGATCTTGATAAACAATCATCGCAATGCGCTTGCTTGATGCACTTTTACCAATTTTTGCGTGGAATTTAATGACCGCTCTTTGCTCCATGTTGAAATTTCAACATCAAACGAGCACGTGTTTTGTAAAATGAATGTCAATAAACATTAAATGTCAACCAAATGTCATAAAATTTTGACAGTTAGTAGAGGAAGATTGAAGCTTCAAAACGCATGTGCTCACACATTGATGGCGCGCTTGGTTGCTGAGATTTTATGACCGCTCTTTGCTCCATGTTAAAATTTCAACATCAAACGAGCACGTGTTTTGTAAAATGAATGTCAATAAACATTAAATGTCAACCAAATGTCATAAAATTTTGACAGTTAGTAGAGGAAGATTGAAGCTTCAAAACGCATGTGCTCACACATTGATGGCGCGCTTGGTTGCTGAGATTTTATGACCGCTCTTTGCTCCATGTTAAAATTTCAACATCAAACGAGCACGTGTTTTGTAAAATGAATGTCAATAAACATTAAATGTCAACCAAATGTCATAAAATTTTGACAGTTAGTAGAGGAAGATTGAAGCTTCAAAACGCATGTGCTCACACATTGATCGCGCGCTTGGTTGCTGAGATATGGTTCGTGTCTTAATATATAATTGTCGCACCTTGTATAGTGAAAGAACTTTCGTCATTATTATTATTATTATTATTATTGATGTTATTTCAAAATAAAAATCACTCGAAACACATGACGTAGTAAGAACAACAGCAGCAGCAGCTAACTCCCTGCTCTACTAGATATATTCTCATTCACATCTAACTATCTATCTATCCTCAAATACGAGTATCTATGTGTCTTTTCTTTTGATCGCTTGTTATACTATTTAGTTTTGCTGTTGATATGTCCGTTTGTTGCTAGTAAATCACTCAATTTTTGACATTTTTGTATTCAATTCTTCGGGGTTTTTGTATAAATTGCGTGACATTGTTTTATTACGTGTTTCTCTCTCTGTGTGTGTGTGTGTGTGTGTGCATATATTGAAATCTTTTTGTATATATGTGATTCCTTTGAAGCGTGTTATTCATTTTCAATATATTATATTGATTGTATACATACTTGTACCTACATACTCGTAGAAGGGGCCCATCATTTCATTATAAATACTCATACATATATATATATATATATATATATATATATATATATATATATACAATATATGAACACTGTTGATGTTGATTTGTTGTATTAAAAGCTGATGATAGTGATGGTGATGGTGGTGGTGATGGTGATGGTGTTACTGAACGTTGATGATGATGATGCCTCAATGTTCAATAGCACCAGCACGCAGAAGAGCATTATTGCCGCCATATTATTATCATACTATATAGTATATCATACGTTGTTTTTGTTTCGAAAAAAAAGAGGTGGATTTTTGAATTGTCAAAATTTGATTAGTTGCTTTCTTATTTCATTGTGAGAGATGCTTCTTCTTCTTCTTCTTCTTATTCTTTAGTTGTTTCTGTTATTTCACAACAATTCGATACGTTCAACATTTAATTTTATTGAAATATTTCATATGCATGTATGTATATGTGTGTGTTCATATATTCTAACTATGTTAGAAAAATACAAAAAAAAAAAAAAAATTAATATAAATTTTCGATTTCAATTTGATTTGTCTTTCTTTGGAAAGGGTTAGTAGGTACAAGTAGTATATATATATTCATAAGATTGACATGACAAATGCATGCATATCGTTTTCATAAATTTGTTTTTATTTTTTTCTTTTTTGAAAGAGTATAATTCTTCATAAATTCTTCTTCATAATTTTCCAGTTTTTTTTTTTTTTCAACTTATTTTTAGCTTTATTTATTTGTAATTATTTATGGATTTCTTCTAGGGGAGCTTCAAAGGTGATAATTTTCCTTAGAATTACGTGTACGTCTTTTCCCAATTGGATTCTAGTTACAATAGTTAAACACTGTAACTAGAAAGTGCAGTTTTGTGCTAAATACGATGCCGCTCCCAGAACTACCCGACCTTAGAAAGAAAACTTTCTTTATTTCTCAACATAATCTTTGTTTTACCTCTCTATACTTTTCCCAGCGATATTCTATAGTTTCGATACCCTGTTTATAGTATGAACTATATAGCTCATTAAAATAGCGATCTACCGCAGAGTCCACCTCTTCATTGTTTGCGCAAATCTTCTACCAACAAGAACTTTTTTTAAAATTTAGAAATAGAAAATAATCCGAAGGAGCTAAATCTGGTGAATAGGGTGCGTGCTGAAGCAATTCGAGCTTTAGCTCATTGATTTTGGCCATCGCAATAGCGGTTGTGTGAAATGGTGCATTGTCTTGATGAAACAACACTTTTTTTTTCGCCAAATGCGGCCTTTTTTCTTTAATTTCATCACTTAAACGCTGCAACAAATTAGCATAATCAATAAAAATTATCCCACGTGCATTTCAAATTACAGACGCCATAACCTTGCCTGCAGATGAAACTGTCTTCGCCTATTTTGGACAAGATTCTCCCCTTTCAGTCCACTGTTTTGACTGCTCCTTTGGCTCAGGTGTGAAGTGGTGGACCCATGTCTCATCCATGGTTGCGAATCGACGCAAAAACTCAGTAGAAAGTAGAAAATTAATTCATTTGACTCCACTAATATGAATGATTATGGATATTTGTGAAAGTATTCGTCGATTTTCAGGTGCTTTTAAGTTCATTTTATAGGAAGCCTGTATAAGAAGTAAAGATAGAGGGAGAGTGTGTTTAGAAATATTATGTTTAGTAAAATCATTAGAAGTCGGTTATAAATTTCTTCCACTTGGAAACCTCTTAGGATCGAAATCTATAGATAAATACGTCAATTCAGTATGGGAGCCCATGTAAGGGGTACAGCTGGGGGGTACGTAAGTTTAGAAAAAATATTCAAGAATAAAAATTAATAGGGGTCGATCATACATTTCACCTCTTTGAGAGCGAAATTTACCTTCAAAAACATCAATTTTATAGGGGAGCTTCCCTAAGGGGTAAAGATAGTGGGTTAATTTGTTCCAGACAATTGTTGAGGAGAAAAATTTAATGGATGTCAGTCATATAGTTTATCGTCCAATGGGTATTTCAATGAATATTTCAACTTTAATATTTTTCTTTAGTTTGTGGACGAAATGTTTTACTCGACTTGAATTTAACGACCATAAATAAATTGAGAAATATTCATCTTCCATGCGCGACAACACTTTTCTGCATGTGATTTTTTGAAATTTTATTCCTTAAATCCACCTCTGGTATACCAATATCCTTTGGGGCTTTTAGTTGTTAAAAAGTCTAGAAAATATCATTTTTGTGAATGAGGCAATCAATGGGATCATTAATGAATGGTTGTGTGAGCCTCAAATGACCATGAATATGTTTGCTTTTGTGCTCACAGATGCTTTGTAACTTGTGGGCACATAAACATGATTCCCTCTGTTAGAATGGTGAGTTTTGGAGTAGCATGTCGAGTAGTACACTGGGTGTATCTGTGGAACATATAGAGCTCAGTTATAAAAACATTTTGGAAGGTATATCTAAAATATACGAGATAAACCAAAACATAATAACATGGTTTACGGACCGCTTCTCGACTAATGAAGGGGCCGGAGCAGGAGTGATATGCCCCAGTATAAAATACTCGGAGCCTTTAGGTAACAATACTACTGTGTGCCCACTTCAACATCATGCGCCAATACCGGAATAGAAGGATTGCAATCCTGACAGACAGTCAGGCTGCTATCAAGGCACTGAACTCTAACCAGGTGAAATCAAAACTGGTGTGGGAATGTCTTGAAAAGCCGAATGAACTTGGTAAAAATAACCAAATATGGATCTTTTGGGTTCTAGGACATATTGGAGTAGGTGGCAACGAGTTAACAGATTGTCTTGCCAGGAAGGGAGCAGCAACACCCTTTGTAGGCCCAGAACCCTTCTGTGGTTTGGGCAAAGGAGCTTTATCCATGCTAACTAAAAGGTGCGAAGAATCAAAAATACAATAATACTGGGAAAACCTACCAGGGTTGTGCCAATCCTAGACACTTTTAGGAACCGATAACCTAAAAAGACTTGAGAAATGTATCAGTTTAAGCAAGAATAATATAAAAATAATCACAGAATTATCGACCGGACACTGCAGACTGAATTATCACCTAACGAAATTGGGAATCTTCTCGGATAAAACCTGCCGACATTACAGGGAGGAGAATGCAACTGCAAAACATGTGTTGAGAACGTGGCCAGCACTTATGCACACAAGAAAGAAAAACGTCGGGAAATTTATAATACCGGAAAATCTGCTGAAGTCCATTAGGGTAGGATCTATACTAAACTTCCTTATGGATGCTGGACTTAGAGAAATACTCTAGTCCATGATGGGGTGCACAATAGTCCTAGGGTTGCAGTGCCATACAACCTTCTAATAATAATAGGGGCGCTGCTCTACAAAATTGACGTTTTGTATAACTCCCGAGTCTACCAGAGTGTTCCTAGAGGGCTCCTTCGATCCCCTCCAATTTGTCCTGAATATTTTTACTCCAAATGCTTCCCCACACCTCTACCTTTTAAAGGGGCTCTCCTACAAAATTAACATTCCTATATCATCCATCTCTTCCAGAGTGTCCCTAGATGGGTAAAATGTAAAACACAACCTCCATCTCTACTATTTATGGAGATTCCTCTGCAATATTGCCATTTTTATATATAAACTTCGCTCCCATTGTTTCAATGGTGCCCCTAAAGAATTCAAATATGACTGACTTAAATTTTTTTCTGAACATATTTACTATCTATATTTACCCGTGAGAGAGACTTTCCTATAAAATGAACTTAAAAGCTCTATATCATGTAATCTGAGTGAATAAAAATTTTCTAAATTATGTTTAAAATAATGAAATGACATTGAGGCATTTTAGTAGACGTGATCTACGTGTGAGAATTTGGTGCTACAAGAAACCGTGATTCAGGCCAAGTGTAGTCCTCATAACTCTTGTGAATCCAGCATTGATAACAACGCACGACCTTCCATAAATTAGATAAAGTATGTCGCTCGCGGTTCCTGTCTCTAAAGTCACTAAATTAAGCATCTTTAAGACCAACGTGAAGCCGATTATTACTATAAGGCTCTGAAACTTGGATGATCACTGAACGAATTTGCGGGTATCTACAAACATTTATATATAAATACCTCCGAATCGTTTGCAGAATTTTCTGGCCTCGCACCATCACAAATGCAGAGTTGTTGCAACTTACCAACAACGTCCCAATAAACACAGAAATCAAAAGGCGCAAATGAACCTGGATTGGTCACACTCTGTGTAGAAAAGATGAAGACAACATAGCGAAAATGGCGTTTCAATGGAATCCTCAAGGGAGCCGACAACCTGGCTGCCCACGTCAAACATGGTTAAGCACAAACCAAGGCGAGACCCGCTCTAGAGCCACTTGGCATGAAATCAGGTACATGGCCCGGGACAGGACTCGATGGAGAGCCTTCATTTCTGCCCTATGTTCCGATTAGAAGCGATATTTTGGATACTAACCTGTAAAATATGTATGGTATGTGATTTTTGTGTTGTATCTAAAATGTCAAGGAAATAAAAAAAATTGATAACAAGAAAACATATTTTTAAAATAATTCTTGGGGAGTTTATTTCTTTTTAATCTCTTAGAGTAACTTATTTGGCATAATCAACTAAAGCCGACAGAAATATTTAAAATATAGAACATTTTTATATAAAACTCTTTTCTACATAAATTCGAAGGTTGTCCGTGACGAATTCTTCAATTATACGAAAACTTCAAAGAGTCGCTATACCTATGATGATATGCAAATCTGTTTAAATTGTCGTAAATCTTTTTCATATACATTTTAAAGCATCTAGCTGCAACTAGTGTATTATTTGAAACCTTTCTACATATTCTCATACGTAATTTTGAAAGCATAAATGAGATATTTTTATATGCTCATATCTTCTTAATAGTACCTAACCGGTAACAACAATAAAATGAAAATCTTCCATGCGCTGAAACATCGAAAACCAATTAAATTAATGTAAAATTGAAAAAATCCAAAAATTTATTACCAACATGGCTGGTTGATTGTTAATGCAATATATACCATATATATATAGAATATCATATCATGCCAAGTATTAAGTATTCCACACAGAGTTATAGTATACTACTATCATAGCATTTCATCATAAATCAAATAGCATAAGAATGTCAACCTTAATTCAGCTAAGAAAGCGATCAATAAAAACAGAAAAAGCGAGAAATGACAATGTGATCTTTTGTATATTGATCAACAAAGACAAATAATAATAACAACAACAATAGTAATCACAATCATACCGATGAAAAGCATCATCGTCATCAAATATCAGTAAAGTGATGATGTGATGGTAATGGTGACAGTGGTGCTGGTGCTGGTGGTGGTAGTGGTGGTGATCGTGTTGATCGTATTGATGGTGGAATGATTTCATTTTGAATTCGTCGTCTTCAAGTTCTTCACAGTTTTTAGTTAATCGCCTTTGATTGCATAAATCAATCGAATTTATTGACCATACCACTGCCGAGCATGACAAATGCAGTTGTAAAGAAGAGCGATAATAAGACGAAAATGAAAACAAAAATGTCATGCGACATATTGAAAGGAACCCAAAAAAAAAATGAAAAAAAACAAAAAAACAATTTTGATGGAAAACAACAACAGTAGTAATAAATAGTAGTAGGCATCTTTCTAAGCAATGCAAATTACGTCAAAAAGAGACAGAAGCATTAGAGCTTGTGAAACAAGCAACAAAAATCTCCTCCATTAACAAACAATCAAGCTGGAGCTAAAAGTAAACGATCACACGACGATCGACCAATAAAAATAACAACAACAACAACAACAACTAAAAGATTAATAAAAAAAGGGCAACAAATATATGGCAAATGCATAAAATCGATTAAAATGCTTAATGATGATGACGACAACGATGATCGCCATACCGAAGATGATCATGATGATGATGATCATGCTCTCCATGCATTTAGGCGACCAAAAACGAACAACAAGTAGAAGAAATGTCAAGCCGTCATCAAAATGGATATGTTGTGGTGGCGATTGTTGTTGGTTATTTTTTAACGAATTCAATCGTCGAATTATTTATGGTGTATCTAAATTAAAGAAATCAATAAATAAAATGTTGTTGTTGTTGTTGTTAACTTCTTCTTCTTCTTATGGGGAATGGAACTACTACTGAAGTTGGCTGGTGAAACTAATGAAATACAAAGAGAGAGAGAGAAAAAAAATAATAATAACCCAAAAAATAATAAAAAATATTGATTGGTGAAATAGCAGATGGATTTTTGGACAGCAAAAATAAAAAAAAAATGGGTTAAGAAAGAAACAATTTGAAATGACATCGTTAGTTCATATAAAAATTGATAAAACAAAACATATCATAAATGGAATAATTTTATATTGCCGTTCAAGCATTCGCTAGTGAAGATCACTGTGAAAATGTTTCAAATATTAAGGCGTCAGTAGTAAAAACATATTTAGTAGCATTATTAACAGTGAAACACTGCATAGGCGCCTTTTTGTCACACAGAAATTCTCAGCATTAGTCAGAGCACATTTAATTGAATGTTGTAGTAAGGTGATCATGATGTTGTAATATAGGAGATCACCAGAAAATTCCATTATTGACAAGATCACCATCGAGATCATTTCAGATTTCAAGGAAAACATCAAATTGATCAGCATGTTGATCGCAGTAATCACAGAGTATTCAATTTCTGAATTTACAATCATTACAAAGCAATATAATCACTAATCATAGCTAATGATCACCACAGTGATCATTATTATATTTAAGATAATAAATTTAAAAAGCTATGTATATTTTAATTATATGTTTATTTAATAAACATGATTTATCACTATACTCAATATAATCATTGACACGATCACTATAGACGATCTCTTGTTGATTAGTAAAATCATCAATTCGATGATCATCAACATTTTTACTATCAAAATTACTACTGTCATATTCGTTAACACTTATATAAAATTATTTACTCAATATTATAATAATAATAATAATGATTACGATTATTATAATAGTGAGATTTGTAATAGTGTCTTTGCAATGATCGCTACAATGATCTTTGGTGATCATTGCTAAATTTAACATCATGCTGATTACTTTAATTAACAACAAATATTTATATCTGCTTATGTTATGAGCATTATTTATGCTTGTTTCTAATAAATATAATGATTATTTTCGTGAAGCATTCCGATTAATTAAACCATCATAAATGAAATAGTCACCACGGCATGATCACTTATTATCACATGTCTTGTGAAATATAACTTGTGAAGAGTTAGCATCTACAAAGAATTCTAAATTGTTTAGTCTTTCACCATGGAATGGTCAGATAACGAGAATCGTTTCTCTGTATAACGTTATTTAAGTGTGAAATGAAAAAATGTGATATTTTTAAAGCGCTCTACCCGCGTACTGACTCATAAAACTGTTTGATGAGACATGGAGATATTAAAGACCCCAATCGATCGGGCTGTCCACGCACAGTTTGAATGACGCAAGTAATCGAAACTGTTAAATCAAGGAATCATCGAAGTCCGTGAGTTGAATAATTAAAAAAGACTTGAGACTTGGATCTTTCAAACGCACCAATACCAACCTGCCCCCCCCCCCCCCCCCATTGGATTTTTTGACTGCAGCTTTGAAAAAAAAAAAAACAGAGAATGCAAAATGCAAACGTGCCGTAGCTCGGTGGTTAGTGTGTTGGCCTTCTGATCTGTAGGTTGTGTGGGTTCAATCCCCGGCAGAAACATAACAAATGTAATATCGAAAAGATTATTCTTTCGAACAGTTTCCCCCTGTCGGCAAGCAATTGGCAATTCTTCCGGCAGTAATAATTTACCATGGAAGGGATTCTCTGTGGCAGAGCTCAGAAAAAGTTATGTTGCAATAGTTCTGGCGTTCGGAACCGGCTAAAATAAGTAGGTCCTTTTAAATACTGTCCTAAAAAACTTAACACGCACAACAGTAAAGGAAGAGTTGTTCGGACAAAGAGCCCTTCGGAGCTTATAAGTGCCCCACATATTTATTTCATTTTTTATATTCTGTGACTTTTTATGGAAACTATATGAAATAGTGGGCATGGCTAAGTAATTTCTTGTGTAAGTTTATTACATACCTTAATTCTAATCTATGTGCTAAATATGAATGTTCTGGGTGGAGTTAGCACATCTTTTGCGAATGTCCGGCCTTGGCCAGGCTTCGCCTCAAACACTTGAAGCTGATTGAAGCTGAGTTTCCCAACATCAGCTTCAATCATCAAAAGTTCGACAAGATCAATTCGATCCTTCATTAAAAAGGTAGAGGAGGTTCTAGTGTCGTAGACGGGCTTGGGTACAAAAGATCTCATTTGGTCGCAGTGCCCGTAACACTTGTGGTTGGCCCTCAGAGGTATCAGCTTGGTCCACTTTTGATTTGATTTGAGTAATTTCGATAATTATAACTTTGAAATGAATTACCTGCCCTTTTCGAAGTTGGTTGAAAATACGCTTAAATTTATTGCTCCATACTATATCACTTGAAATATAACTTCCAAAATTACTCTGTACAAAAAGTCCAACTAAAATATGAATTAAGCAATTCAATTTTTAAGTTAAAGGGTACGCCCTACCTTTCACTCTTATACTTGTCTCCATTCATGGTAATTCACTATCATTCAAGCAGAGCATAATCATTCACTCTTCCTGCATCAACTAATGAGCACATATGGATTCTGAAGTTCTGTATATTATTTTTCAAGGCTAAATATTATTGTTGTTGCTGCGGTGACGGCGTTGGCGGCTTATATACTATAGCAGAATTTTTTTTTTTTCGATAATACTCTTACTGCATTGCGTAGCAATGCACGCACGAGTTGCAACAACATGTGTTAAATATAAGGGACAACACAGAGGATACGATTTTATGCATACGAAAATATCACTCACATATGTTCGAGTATGTGTGTAATGATATAATAAAATGCATAAGAGTCAATAAATATGTTAATCATTGGCAATCAAATATAATTTATTTAGCCCATTTATATATACTAAGTACTGGGTGCCTGCCTACTCGCCTGAGTCTTGGACCTACATTCTGTCAAATAAGTACCCGGAAATTCTCATTTTTAATTTTCCCTCTAAGAATATTTCAAAAAATAGGAACAAGTCAACCTTTTGTGTGCGTTGCGATTTTTACTATGGATAAAAATATCGAACAAAGAGTTTGTGTGAAATTTTGTGTTTCAAACGAAATTTCTTGTGCCAAAACGTTGGAAATGTTGAAAAAAACATTTGGTGATTCAACCATGTAGAAAACTCAACGATTGGTATAAATCCATATTTTATCCATAGTAAAAATCGCAACGCACACAAAAGGTTGACTTGTTCCTAATGACGCCGTAACCAAACTAAATGACACATAGCAATAAAAATTCACAGAATAGTGGCTGACAGTTGTGCCAACCTGAGAAAACAATTTGTTTGAAATATTCTCAAAGGGAAAATTAAAAATTAGAATTTCCGGGTACTTATTTGACAGTAGTACATATTGTATTATATGATAAATATTTTTATATATCCTTATGTCTTAATTTCTTTTGTATATTTTTATCATCATTATTACGATTATCACATATACAAATATACATACATACATACATAATTATCAGTCCGACGCACAAGCTGCACTTTACGCCTTATTACGACACTCCATCAATATTATTTACGATATCGTTCGCTTTGCTATGCATCATCCATCTCTTTCATACTCCTCATTGCGTCAATTTTAACATTTTATTCCCTTTTAACCCTCATCACCATATTCGTTTATTCGTCATTTGCAATTAAAATGTTACCCGCCTCAGTTGTAGGCACATACGTAATTACTGCAGCTGTAAGACATAAAAATACCCTTAAATTTTGTTATACTCGTACGTAATCTGATCGTAAACCAAAAACGCAAAGAGTAAAATGAAAAAATTAAAAATAAATGTACAAAATAATGTATATATAATCAATTCAGCCATATTGAAGTGTCAAACTGTCAATCAAAATTGATATACCTCATTTCATTTGCTCATTGATCGTCTGGTGTGATCGTGCTGGCACACTGACTGTAAGTGAGTGGTATTTTGTATGAAGAGCGCCATCATAAAATGAAACATATCTTTATTGTTTGGCCATATTGAAATTGTTAAAATGTCATTAAAATTTCGATTTGTCTTACATACAAGAAATTCATCAATCATTTAATGTGATCTTGTATTCAGAATGATCTGCCATTGGCTGGTGAAAATGTTGATGATCATCATAGCAAGCGTATTACATAAAGTAATACTTGTAGACGGGATATGAATTGTGTTGATCATTTTTATGATCTTGAGGCTTAAGGCGAATACTGGATACATATTATTGATCACTTTGATAATCTTGTTTCTTACGGTGATCATAGCGATAATCATTTTATATAGCAAATAGATATTTAATATCTTACATTCATGATCATGTAGACTAAAATAATCATAAGTGAAAATAATTATTGATCATTTTGATGATCTTGAGGCTTAAGACGAATACTGGGTACATATTATTGATCACTTTGATGATCTTGTTTCTTACGGTGATCTTGCTCCTTACTTATTCATGATAATATTAGCTAAACTGATGATAAGTGAAAATAATTGCAAACATATTTTATTTAAGTTGAGACATAAAGATTGTTAAACACATTTTATGCAATATAATTAAATGTTCTCCTCTAAAAATGTCTAGAATTTGTAATCCAGCGCGTTCAAATCAGGACTGCCAGAGGGCCATTCTTTAGTAAATGGTTTTGGAGCCCATTTGGGTCGATTTTGTTTTATGAGCCGGCGCAGAATCTTGTTCCACGGCTGTTTTTGGAACATAGAATGATTAAGTCGTCGATTATAAAGCCGTTTTCGACAGTCCGATAAGGGATTACCTCTACACGACTATGTCTGAATTTGATATACCTGTGAAGCTCATTCGATTTTGCAGAATGATACTGCTTAACTCTCGTTGTGCACTGAAAATTTGGATGGACCTCTTCGCACCGTTAAATACCGAACGAGGTTTTAGACAAGGTGATTCGTTATCGTGCGACTTCTTCAACCTTATTATGGAGAAATTTATACGAGTTGCAGATTTATGACATAATGGCACTATCTTCAACAAAACAAAGAGTCTCAGCGTCTTGGACAACACGTCACTGTTGACAATTACACTTTCGAGGTGGTGAAGGACTTCGTCTCTCTTGGAACTAGCATCAACAATTGTAATGACGTCAGCCTGGAAATAATGCGTAGTATAACTCTTGCTAACCGGTGTTACTTTGAGCTGAGTAAGCAATTGAGTAGTCGAGCCCTCTACGATGATCGAAAATCACACTGTACAACTCGCTCATTATTCCTGTCCTAACATATGGCGTAGAACCCTGGACAATTTCCACCAGATGGATGAGAGGATGCTTAGAGTTTTTGAGAAAAAAGTTCTGCGCAGGATCTTCGGACCTAATTGCGTTGATGGCAGGTATCGAATAAGGTACAACGATGTGCTGTATGAGCTGTACGCTTGTACATTGACATAGTCAGTGGAAAGAAAATCCAGCGGCTGCGCTGGCTAGGTCATGTTGAGCGCATGGAAATGGACCAAACTTCCGTTGGAAAGACCAAGTGCTAGATAACCTGGCGCCAGCAATCGATGAACAGAGAAGACTGGCGCAGCATTATATGTTCGGCCAATATCGATCATCGGTTGTTATGGCCACATAAGAACAAGAAGAAAAATATTCAATTTACAATAATTTCGGTATGCGCACTTTTTTTATTAATAATTCTTTTTATAAAAAAAATTATCTAAATACCTCTTGATAGTTTAGTCCATGATTACGCATTATGAATGTGTAAATATATTGGACTGATTGTTGATCGATCAAATGATCGCACTTTCTCATAACAACGCATGGATATTTCTTGTACGATCAAGTGATCATGAGCATGATTTTTTATTTATTTATTTTTCTAGCTTTCGTAAAATTAAAATTGTTTTTGTTGATTTTTTTCATAATCAAAATTATAAATCAATCAATATTGAAGAAAATTTAACATTTTAATCAAAATAAACCAATGAAATGAAAATATACTAACAATAAAAATGGTGAAATTTCAACAACAAGTGGCGATAATAATAATAATCAAATACTGTTTAGTATTTGAAGAGGAAAAATTACAATATTTTGAGATAAGAAATTAAGAAAGCATATGAAAGACGAAATTTGACCCAGCAAGAGCTGATGAGTTGGTCATCAATGGGGGGGCCTATTTACTTTAATTCCACGAAAATATATGTACAAATGTTCATATATATAAATATGTAAAGCATTATGCCACAACTGTGCAATAACAACATCAGCCTGAATAGCAGCATTAGCATCATCATCAATGTCAGCAATGGCAACAGCAACAATACCACCAGTTCTCACATGTCTATCGAAATGTGAGTGTGTAGAAACGAATGATTTTAACCAATTTACTTTGGGAGAGCCAAAAAACAAAATCAACATGCTAATTTATAGGCGACTGATCCACAGGTAGCTGGCAGCAACAGCAGCATCAGCATCAGCATCAGCTACAGGCAACAGTGCACAGGAGGTGTAATAAAAACAATAACAACTCATGTGCATCACTTGCATGATCGTTCATTTTGTGGTCCATACATTTCGACATCCCCACTTCATGTAGCAGATTTCAGATTATAGCATATAAACAGCTTAGCAACTGACACATACGAGTATATACATATGCGCCTTGATCATCACTTCATTCACATTAACATATCGCCATATATGGGGAGATACGAGTATGTGGTTGGAGAAAATGAGTTAAGCATGATCATCATGATCATGATCATGATTAGCATGGCTATAACATGAACAGCAACAGCCATAGCCATGCAGTATAGATACAAACAATATATTGACAGATGAGGCAATGCTGCCATTGTTGCGATTATTGCTGCTCTTGCCGATCTTGCATTCGCCTGATGATCACTTGGTGAAAAAAAAAAAAAACAAAATGTTCAATAGTAGCACATGAATTCCAAAAAAAATCCAACAAAAACGTTACTGCTTACTATAACACAGCCACAATAACAAAAAATAAGTTTGACATAATGATCGCGCCAAACTGAAGATCATTATATGGCAATGTTGTAAGAGTATACGGAAATGCTAGTTAACCAAATGTAGGGAGTACATTATAGAAAACAAATAATGAATTCTAAAAATTCACAAATAAGACATCAATGTAGAAAAATAAATGGTTAAAATACCAACTGAAAGTATTGGGAAAGATCAGTGAAGTTGCCCAGTTAATGGCCCCAAAAGTATTCGGCAATCAAAAGTAATAACAGAAGCTGGCGAATCGATGAAAATGGTGCCATAATATAGCCACACGATAAAAAGATGAGATAAGATAAACATTTCTATATATATTTGACATCGCTGCTTTCTAATCCAAAATTTGGTGTGACTCGGTTGGGTTGTATTTCGTCCAATATCCTCAAAGTAATGATAAGCGTTGAAGTATTCATTCAAATACTCAAAATTATCCCTACTGGTTGAAAATATTTGATCGTCGCACATTAATTTGGCCCCTCAACTTTTTTTCGGAATATATTTATCCCCTATTTCCAATAATTAAAGTGGCTTCCCTCGAAAATTGATGTTTTTACATAGAAATTTTAATTCTGCCGCTTACAGAGTGTTCATAGAGGAGTATAATATATACTTATAGGGGACCTCCCCACAAAATTATTCTAAAAATACGTAGAAATTGATAAAGAATCTTATTATTGTCCAGAAATCAGGCGGAGAGAACGGTGAGTTATATAACCGAGCTCCAGTAATTCCTTTGCCGCAACATTTTCCTTGAAGAAGCTTACCCTCAACCCTTCGCCACTTTGAGAGACCAACTCTGTAAAAACAAGAACTTTGTAGAGGAGGCCTCTAGGGGTTGGTGATAAAGGGTAAGTATGAAATGTTTCGCGAATCATTTTGTATTTCCGTATTAGGTTTCTCTCTCGTCGTTCTTCTGTTTTCTTCGTATTTGTTGATTTTAACATCCGTTGAATTCGAAGTATTTATTGTACAGGGTGATTTTTATGTATGAAATTTTTAGTTGAGTCAATAGATCGGTCTATATAAGTCAATGTTTAAAGATGATTTCATGATTCAATGTTGAACGCGACTGCTCCTCAAATGGTTCATACGCTGGGTCCAATTTTGGCATACTCTCTCCAACATATCGGCCGGTATCTCACGAAGAAATTCTTCAATATTGGCTTGCAGTGCATCACCCGTTCTGGGCTTGTCGCTGTAGACATGAGCCTTAACATAGCTTCACAAAAATTAGACTAAAGGCGCTAAATCGCACGATCTATGCGGCTAATTGACCGGCCCCAAAGGTGAAATAAACTATTCACCGAACTCGCCTCTCAAGTGGGCCATTGTTTCGCGTGCACATGAACCTACATGTCAATCAAGTCAGCTCTACCATTTTGGGCGAAAAAAAGTTTGTAATCATCGCACGGTAGAGCTCGCCATTCACAGTAAGTTCCTACCTTCGTCATCTTTGAAAAAGTACGGTCCAATGATGCCACCAGCCACCATAATTCACACCAAACAGTGCGTTTTTCAGGATGCATTGGTAGTTCTTGCAATGCTTCTGGCGGCTCTGCACACCAAATATCCATTCAACCAGAAATGAACTTCCTTCATCCAACTTTACCAGCGCCCATTCACCAACAGTTAGCCGTTGTAGTAGGTCGTGTGGCTTCAATTCTTGCATGAGTTGTATTCTAAAAGGTTTTACACCCAAATCCTTCCGCAAAATTTTCCACGTCGTGGAGTAACAGAGGCCCAATTGCTGCGAACTGCGCCGAATCGATAATTAACGGTCATCAACAACACTGGCGGATACAGCTGTGATATTTTCCTTTGTCTGCACTCTACGTATGCGTGTTGGTGGTTTAATGTTCAATAATGTAAATTTGGTGCGAAATTTAGCCACAAGATTCCGAATAGCCGCATTAGAAGGTAGCCCAAACTGAATTTTGATAATAAAATTCAATAATCTGCAATCGTTGTTCGTTTGTAAGTCGATTCATGGTTAAATTATAGACCAAACTGAACATGTTTGACAGTAACATGTTACTTGAAAAAAGGCTGAGCTGTCAAAAAGAGTGTTGCTAAAAAGAACGTTGTTAAAAAATCACCCTGTATTATTGAATAAAAAAAAATTCAATCCCCACATTTACCTTCTTCGATAAGTATTTAAAAATAAAGCCATGAAGGAGATAGTTCCTTTCTCTTTTTCTCCAGGTCTCCAACTGGAATACAATGTCATTGTTCAACGTTCATATTAGAATACAACATAAAGACAAGAGTGTATATGTAGTCGTATATGTCCTTCCGTTGAATATATATCACATTAATGCATAGTACAATTTATAGTTAACTCGACAACACAACGATGATGACACACAAGGACATGCGATGCAATGTGGCGGACACACATGGCATAAGTGTCAAATGCGCGACTATAAAATAGAGAAATCTGAATATTGGCATGACTGTATGCCGTATGAGGGGAAAGAAGTGCGATGAGATGACCAAACGGAAATGATAATATCAGACATCATATGCGAGTACACAAAACGATACATGTAGGTGTTATTTGTTGCCAGCAACTTGTTGCATACAAGTTCCTGTTGCCATTGATATGGTTATTTAGGCCGCCATGACACTATGTACGATTGTACAATTGACGTAATTGCGTATAGTGTATGCCTATATTTAGGTTGTGCTTCTACCTGTATGCATATATACATTCTTGTGCATTTTTTTCTTCTTCTTCATGATATGAACGACCTTTGACTTCTATCATTCGGATATTAAGTTTGTATATGTAATGGTAATTCTAAAGAAGTTACTGGGAATTATGTCAATTGATTTAGCAGTAATTGTTGCTATTAGTGTCATTGTTGCTCATTTTTATGTTATGTATATTAATGTATACGCTGCAACAATGTATCCAACGGGTTAGTTCATATGATTATAGTAATAATTATGAGTACACATCCCATGCCACACGAGAAATTGAACCAGATTAGGAGCATTTTATTATATTTTTATTATAGTAAAATATAAATGCTGTGGTTGCCGTATTCTGTGAACCACTTTTGTACGAGTTGTAATATCATTCTAATATTTGTTTCTCAACACATGTTGAGAAACATGTATACCAATTTTCCCTAGAGTCTAAACACACGAGGGTAGATCAATAAGTATGTTGAGAATTCGAAGCATTCTAATTTCAAATGCAATACTGCTTTTGTTAATTATTTACTATCTGCGAAATAATAAATATTCAGTGTCATTTATTTTATGTTTCATAGCCAATGAAAGCAACCAAATTGCAAACTTTTGAAGAAAATGGATAAAAACTGAATTTTATGTGCTCTTCGAGAATTATTTTTTGCATAATAAAACCAGCATCCAACTCAAAGAAAGACAACAACAACAAGTCAATGGAAACACTGGGCTTTCACCGAACGTATCGACACCAAAGAAGAAGGGAGGACGCATCATCCCCATTCTCAAGCCTGGCAAGCCAGTGGACCAAGGGAAGTCCTTTCGGCCAATCTCGCTACTGTCCCCAGTAGCGAAAACCCTTGAAGCTCTCCTGCTCCCTACACTCACCGAGGAACTGAAGCTAGCCCTTCACCAACATGGTTTCCGAAAGATGCACAGCAACACCACTGCTCTCTCGCTGATCCAGTGGCAGATTGCATACGGCATGAACCAGCGGAAGCCTTTCGACAGAACTGTGCTCGTGGCACTCGACCTCGCGAAGGCGTTCGATACAGTGATTCACGCCACTCTGTTGCAAAATGTGTGTGAGTCTCCGCTGCCCAACAGCATAAAGAGATGGCTGGCAAACTACATGAGCGGCAGAAATGCATACGTGGAGTTCAGGGATCGAAAATCCAAATATAGACGTGTAAAAAAAAACAAGGTGTCCCGCAGGGAGGTGTTCAACCATTACATTTCAAAAATGCCGCCACCCCCCAGTAATATTACACACGTCTCGTACACATATGATTGCACAATCCTTGCAACGCCTGAAAACACTGATGAGCTATCCACCAATATTATCGCCTATCTTCATGAAGTAGTGCAATTTCTCCGTGGCAGAAACTTACTCCTCTCTCCCGAAGAAACCAGTTCACACCAGCCTAACAAAATTTTTAACGAAAGACCCCCACCTGTTGGCAACGTGGAAAAACTATTGCCCAGGAAAAATAGGTACAGTAAGTTTCGCAATAACTAATCTATCGAGAATTAATCCCAATATACCGGATGATTGCCCCGATTGCGGTCAATCACCGTACGACACAGTCCACCTATTCAATTTTCTCTTGCACCCCACCTCTACAGCTCTGGACACACCCACTAGAGGTGGCTACATTTCTAGGATTTGACCTCTACGAGGACACGAGCGAACAATATCTTGTGGATGTTGACGACGACACTTACAACAACAACAATAACGCCAAAGAAGTTCGAGCTGAGTCAGGTTTTTGGGATACACGAAGCTGTCGGCGTCAAATATTATTACAAATTATTGACGCGTTCCAATGAGCGAGAAGCAAAAAATAGCTTTTCATTCCTTTTAAAATTTTCCATTTCATCGGTGCTCATCATCGATATAAGAAGATTTTTACGTGATTAATTTTTTTTTTTGCGATTTCACATTTTTTTACTTTAAAGTGAAGAATATTTAAAAAATTATAGTGACGTCACCATGAAATTTGTGTTCGTTAAACCCATCCTTAACTATGTCGATAAGATTGGAGGCAGACAGAACCTACGCTGTCATAATAATTTTTCATTACATAACTTAAGAAATCATATTTGCCTGTATATTTTAAAATTACCCACATGCAACAACTAGGTAAATAAGCATACGAGTACATAAAGGGTTATCCATTTTGCGGTTTCAAAAGTAAATGTAAAGAAAACACATATAAAATATTTTTTATCATAATATTTCTTTGTTATTATAAAGTTTGAACGTTGACATTATGTGTGAAATACTACATCATTTAAATGACCACCACGCGAATTGTTGCAAGCATCGATTTTTTTGAGGTAATTTTCGACCACTTTTTGACACATATTGGGCGTGACGAATGTTGCTTTTTAGGTGCTCAAGAGTTAAAGGTTTATCTGCATAAACACGGTCTTTCGCGTAGTTCAACAAAAAAAAAGTCAAGCGGTATCAAATCGCATGATCTTGGTGGCCACTTGATATCGCCACGACGAGAAATTACGCGGCCAGAAAATTTCTCTTGCAATAAAGCCATATTCGCTCGAGTTGTGTGGCATGTGGCACCGTCTTGTTGAAACCACATATTCTCTAAGTCGTATTCTTCAATAGCAGGCAAAAAAAAGTCGGTTATCATATGACCATAACGCTCCGAATTGACGGTGACAGTCGTTCCATCGTTGTTTTCGAAGAAGTAAGGTCCAATCACACCTCCGGACCAAAGAGCGCACCAAGCAGTGACTTTTTGTGGATGTAGTGGCCTCTCTTCAATTACTTGAGGATTCTCAGAACCCCAAATACGACAATTTTGTTTGTTAACATATCCACCGAGAAAATTTTGTTCGAAAAATCGCCGTCCACCGCCTGTTGTTCAAGCACCCATTCGACGTATCTACGACGTTGTGAATGGTCAGCAGCTGGCTTCAGTTGTTGTGTGAGCTGGATTTTATATGGATGTAGGTGTGTAGATCCAAATGCAAAATACGCCATAATGTGCCGTAAGACAGTCCTAATTCCTGAGAACGACGAGGAATCGACACATTCGGGTCTTCGGCAACACTTTCACTTACAGCAGCGATATTTTCGGTGGTACGAGCGAAACGATGATGCACAGGCCTTACAATATCTGTAACCGATCCAGTCTCTTCATATTTCTTCACAATTTTGCCAATTGCTTGCGTAGTTGGACGATTATGTAAACCATAATCTCCTCTTAAAGCACGATATGTGGCTGTGGCAGAATCACCATTTTTGTAGTAGGTTTTTACAATTTTAATGCGTTGTGCGATAGTTAAGTGATCCATTTTTGCAAATGTCAGACTTTGAACTAAAAAAGAAAGAAATTGTTTTAACAACTCAGTTTGACAGATGTCAAATTCTAGCCCTATACTTTTGAAACCGCGAAATGGATAACCCTATATAAATGTGAATATCATCATTTTTGATCTGAATTTACCACCTGCTAAAGTATTAGCAATATACTAGCAATGCCAAATGAATACAATTTTATATTAAAAAAATATATATATAATTTTGTAGTTTTTGTTTTTTTTTGCTTTTTGTCTTGTTCCACCTAAAAATCAGAAATCTATTAAAAAACATATACAAATAAATCTTGCAAAAAATCAAATAAATTTTATACGATCGCGCATTCATTCATACAACACACCCTAATAATTGCTATTATTATTATTATTATTATTGTTGTGTTACTACTTACTGCTGCTGTTGTTGATCTTGTTTTTTTGTTTTCCATTGAAACGTGCAACATGGCAATTAATTTTAGTAAGTTATAAAATTGTGCTCACACACAAATGTACACCAATTGAGCTATTGCTGGTGAACAAATCGATAAAACGAGACTTGATACAATACTCATGCTGACAAACATGCCTGGTACATAGCACAACACAATGCTGTGTGTGTAAATAAATGTGTTTATTTGTATGCAATTGAGGCAAGTTGCAATTTTGACTAAAGGCAATCAGGCTTGTACAGCTTTATACAGCTAATATGTAGTTATATCTAACTAAATAGATAGGTACTCGTTCATAGAAAATATAAAAAAAAAAAATTGGTGGGGCAAAAAGACACAAATGCAAAATGCAAATTTTTGCACAAATAGAAATGTTGCAATATAAAGAACAACAACAATAATAATAATAGCTATAATAATTGTCACAAATTGTACTCATGTCATGATTTGTTATAGTCGTAACGCAATGGTAGCGTAAGCGCAAGTCATGTGAACCCACGCACACACACACACACACACACAGACACATTTGCACACAATAAAAAACAATAAGAAAAAGAATGTAGGTACCAACCAATAATAACAATAATTTAATCAATAATAACTCAACAGGCTGGCTGGCTGACTGACTGACTGACTGGCTCTCGAGTAGTGAATAAATGAGCCTCTGACAGGTGCATTTATGGGTGTGTGTTCCCATATGTATACAAATGCGTAGGGGCTCGAAAAAAATTCGATTAATATGTATATTTAGTATTGATGCCAATCCCGTGATCTCGTGAAATCCTATTATCTCAATAGAGTGGACTCTAGTGTTCAGGGCTTGAGCAGTTACAATGTTTCTTATAATTTCCTTAAACCTCCGCTCCGCTTGATGCTTTTTAGATTTTTTGGTGAATTTTGCAGCTTTGAAATCACATGCCGAACCACAGCCTATGGATTCTCCGGCCCACCATTCAGCTATAGCAATGGTACGAGGGCGGTTCCAGAACTACCCGACCTAACAAAGAAAACGCAACAAATTTGGGAAAATTTTTCTTTTTTTTCTCAACGTAATCTTCTTTTTTAACTCTATATGCTTTTCCCAGCGATATTCTATAGCTTCGATACCCGGTTTATAGTAAGAACTAAAATAGCCATCTACCGCAGACCATCCACCTCTTTATTGTTTGCAAATCTTCCACCACCAAGCCATTTTTTCAAATTTGTAAATAGAAAGCAATCCGAAGGAGCTAAATCTGGCGAATAAGGTGCGTGCTGAAACAATTCGAGCTTTAACTCATTGATTTGGACCATCGTAATAGCGAATGTATGAATTGGTGCATTGTCTTGATGAGACAACACTTTCTTTTTCGACAAATGCGGCCTTTTTTCTTTAATTTCATCCCAAAAAATAGATGAAAATGCAGATGGAACTGTCTTCGACTTTTTTGTACACCATTATCCCCTTTCGGTCCACTGTTTTGACTGCTCCTTTTTCTCAGGTATGAAGTGGTGAACCCATGTCTCATCCATGGTTACGAATCGATGCAAAAACTCGGCTTTATCGCTGTGAAACATCGCCAAACACTCTATAGAAACATCTTCACGACGTTGTTTTTGTTCTATTGTGAGCAAACGCGGCTACCCATCTTGCACATAGATTTTTCATCTCCATATTTTCGATGAATATATGATGTATAGCACTTTTTGAAATGCCTGTAATTTCACCTAGCTCAAGCACCTTCAGCCGACGATCATGCAATACTATTTTGTGGATTTTCTTAACCGTTTTTGGCGTGACCACCTCAATTGGTCGAACACTACGGAGTTCGTCTTAGGAGCTCGTACGACCTCGTTTAAACTCTGCCACCCAATGTTTTATGATCGTAAACGAAGGAACAGACTCCCTCAGAGTATAATCTAGTTCGGCTTTAATATTCGTTGGACTGAGACCTTTCAAATGAAAGTATTGAATTTACATAACGGTGACCAATTTTTTTCATGTTTACAAATTCACTGAGCTTGTTAACTTTCGATGGCTCAAGAAAAAATAGTAAACAACGTGGCGCTTTGTTATTCTTTTCAAACTACTGCCGCCATCTATTTTTCAGGTCGGGTAGCTCTGGAACCGCCCTTGTATTGTTGGGTGCTGTAAGCAATGTGTATACCACTGTTAAATTTCACACTGGGTATTTATATTTGAGAACATTGTGGTCCAGTAATTTGGATTAGTTTAAGCCGTAAGCACTCCTAAGCATGCATTTTGTATCCCAAACATAGAGATCTGTAGTATGAGAGAGGCAACCACAAACAACCTCCGCTTAGGTGAAGTTAATCCCCAATGATCTTGGAGTGCTTTGTAGTAATCGTTTTCATTCACAAATTATTCTAATAACTTCCGAAAGAATTCTGAGATTCCGAGATTTCATTTAACAATATTGAGTATCTCGGGATCAGCAAGACGCACACAAAAATTATCATCCCTAATTTGTATTTTTTATTCAAATATTATTAAATATGTTCGTATATCCTTGAATTTTGTGTGAAAATATATACAAGTACGATGATGGCTGAGTCCTTGATGTGGAATAGAAAACACCTGCTCTAATATACATGCAAAGCGAGCAAACAACAAATAGTGAATATAATATATTAAAAAGATGCGACGAATGAGAGCCATGCCGGTATCGTCCTGGCATGGATGCCATGGTTGCAAATGTGATCGTTCACTCCATTCCCAGAAATAACAAACAACAACAACAAACCTCTGTGATAAATAAAAGGGTTTAAGTAACATTAAAAGTCTTAAGTGAAAGTGAAGGCTCGACTTGAACGAAATCCACGTCGAAGTGGTAATCAAATGGTCAAAGAACTGAAAATATTCCAGCGATGCAACCGACACATATTCCAAAATGAGCTCAAGGTAAAGCCTTACATGTTCCAAAAGGCACACGATCTTACACAAAAGCAACAAAAAGTTAAACTCGAAAGACCAAAGGAGTTGTTACGCTTGCACGAGCATTGAGAATTTCCAAACATCGTGTTCTCTGATGAGTAAAATTTCTCTATTGAGCAGTTCATAAACTCTCAAAATGATAATGTTTACTTAACTGAATGCACTTCTGAAAATTTGAGACATCGTGTGGCCACCCGAAGTAATTTACCATTTCAAGTAATGGCATGGGCAGTTGTGACCGCCGATGGACGCTCTCCAGTCGTTTTCATTGAGCCTGGTGTCAAAGTCAATGCGACTTATTATCGTGAAAATATTTTGAAAGTTGCTTTAGAGCTATGGGCACGCAAACATTTCGGTGGTAGACCATGGACGTTCCCACTAGACTCGGTACCGTCTCAAAAAGCTCGTGTGAACTAAGAATGGTTAAAAAATCATGTTACACACCACTTCATTTCGTCCACACAATGGCTTTCGAATTCGCAAGATGCAAGTCCGATGGACTATTCCATCTGAGCCATTTTGGGGAGCAAGTTGAGGAATAAAAAATGTGCCAGTATGGATACGCTGTAGAAAGCCATTGTTCGGAAATGGATCAAAATAGCGGAAGATCGCATTTGTGAAGCACGCAATTCATTTTTTAAACGTTTGAAGGCCATAGTCAAGGCAAAAGGTTGCCACATCGAGCTAGAGTGAATGAGTTGTAAGAGATGTGTGTCAATATTGACATAGACGATGGCTCGGTCATGTTGAGAGATTGAAAAATACATTTCAGCTAAGAAGGTGTTATATTCGAACTCGCTAGAAGGGAAACCGAAAAGGAAGTTTCTACCTTAGGCGTGGGTCACACATTTTAAAAGCGATGCTTGGTTTATTCTGACTGTTGTACTACGTGTTGATATGTTATGCAACAAAAATCTAATTTCACCCTGTAAAGGTGCAGATTTTAAGTTCAATTCGCTTCAATACATAAGAAGCGGACGCTTTCCACCTCAGATGAGAGAATGCTCGGAGTTTTCGAGAGAAAAGTCCTACACAAGATCTTTGGACCTATTTGCATTGGTGACGAATATCGAATAAGGTAAAACCATGAGCTGTAGGATTCATTAAAATTCAACGGCTGCGTTGGCTAGGTTATGTCGAGCTCCGGCTCAGAAAGTGTTTTATTCGGAATCCGTTGGTGGACGACGCAGAAGAGAAAGATCTAACCTCTGGTGGATAGATCAAGTACTGGAGAACTTGTCAGCGCTTGGAAATTTCTAACTGGCGCCAACTAGCGAAGAAAAGAGCTGGCTGGCGAAGCATGCTAGATTCGGCCTAAATCGATTTTCGGTTGTAATGGCCACAGAAGAAGCAGCTGTTGTAATAAAAAAATACAACGAAAGAGGAAAAACCACTTAAAATTCAATCCTCCCTATACAAAACGAAAAAAAAAAATAAATAAATATTAAAATTATTGATTATATCATCTGATAATATGAGTAGTAGTACGATACGTTGGTATCATAACTATGCCGACTGAAATTAGGCAAAAGACATGATGAGAAGAAATACATACAATATAAAAGCATTGATATTCATAATTTGTTACGCTTCTAATTTAGTTAATACAATATCAACTCGTAATTTAAATAATCATATGTCAGAGGGTCTGATGAAAAATTTCTTCCTTTATTTCGATGCCTCTATAAAGACAGCTTAGTCGTTTGTTTAATCAAAGCTTCACAATCATTATGATCAAGCGTTCACTCTCGAAGAGATCAGTGAAGATCAGGGTAAGTGCGTGTGTGTGTGTGTGTGTTTGTGTGCGAGTGTGAGTAAGCCAGTGAGTCTCTCAGAGTTTTGAAATGATTATGAGGCATTAAGAGAAGAAGACTGCTGCTGTTCTGTGACTTGAAAAACTGTCATCGAATAAATGATTTGTATGCATTGTTTTATTATTGGTGTTGTTGTTGATTTGTTTGCTTGTTTGTTAGTTAGTTGGCTGGTTGGTTGGTTGGTTGGTTGGTCGATTTAAATTCGAAATGGTATACTCGTATATTTTATTTATTTATGTTTCATAAATTATCGGATATAAAAAAACCCCAGTTTGTTACTGTCACTATTACTGCTGCTGCTGCTGCTGCTGCTGCTATTACTTTTGCCGCTTCATCATCATAATCATCAGCACATCAATTCATTTGGTTTGTTATTCCTGTTGTTGTTGTTGTTGTTTGGGTCTTTTAATTAATATACTCCATCATCGCCACCATATGCATATATTGACGACGACGACGACAACGACGACAACAGCGATGAACCAGTTGGTTGATTTGTTTGACTCTTGGTTGATCACTTTGTTCGCTGACTCGCTGGCTGTATAGTACATACACAGCTCATATATGAATATTGATGGCGATGATCAACAATTTTTAAATGGAAATATATAGTATGTAAAATGATCAGTAGTTGGCCGCAACAAACATCACATGTATCCAACGTTTGTTTAGTTTTTTGATCCATTCGTTGGAATTTCATTTTAAGTTTTTATGATTATCAAGTTTATTTAGAGCTAACTTGTGTGTGTGTGTGTGCTAGTGCTTTTGTTTTAAATATTTGTCATTTTCATTGTTGTTGGTTTTATGTATTTCGTTGTTTGTTTTCCCTTTAAATTATTAAGGTCGCCATTTAAAAATGTTAAGTGATCGTT
The DNA here is from genome assembly GCA_963854835.1 of Megamerina dolium. Classification (NCBI taxonomy): domain Eukaryota; kingdom Metazoa; phylum Arthropoda; class Insecta; order Diptera; family Megamerinidae; genus Megamerina; species Megamerina dolium. The sequence goes on from OY978529.1 coordinate 4,073,516, forward strand.
GCTTTATCTTTTTTCTACATTTAGTTAATTAATTTTATTATTTTTTTAAATTTAATTATTTTTTATTTAATTTTATTTAATTTAATTTCATATTTCTTTCGAAAAAAATCGTTTTTATTGATTTTTGAACATTTTCCCAAAAAATTATTTTTGACATTTATTGTTTGGTAAAAAAAAAAAAAACATAATTGGGAAGTTTCACATCGGTAATATTGAAGGTTAGACACCCTGTACAGACTTTATATTTTCGTACGCAAAGTACTAAGGCATATTTTTATATGGGAAAAAGGTGTGGTTTCACTCCCATTTCACTCCCATTTTCAAATATGTATATTGGTATGTAGAAAAAAAATTGTATATATGAAATTTCCATTTGACAACTTTATGTTCTCATGCACAGAGTATGAAATCATATATACAGGAGTATAATTTTGTATGGGAGCTAGGTGTGCTTTTCAACCGATTCTAACTATCTAACCAATATGTCTATTAGCTGGTAAAAATAATAGTACATAGCAATTTTCAGCATGATAACTATATGATTTCGTATTCAAATTGCAAAAATATATATGCGAAAACATAATTTTGTATGGGAGCTAGGTGTCGACTTCATTTGATTCTGCTCATTTTGAAGTATGTGTATTAATTAATATTAAAAATAATAATACGTAGTAATTTTCAACTTCTTATCTTTATATTTCCGAAAGTTCAGTGTGAAAACATACCTAAAGAAGCATACATTTATATGGGAGATAGGTGTGATTTTCATCTGATTCAAATTATTTTTTAATATGATTATTAGTTGATAAAAAAAATTCATGCGTACCAATTTTCAGCTTGATATCTTTATATATTTCTGAGAAAAGTGCAAAAAGGTACATACACAAGCATATGTTTCTATGGGAGCTAGGCGTGGTTTTCATCTGATTCGAATTATTTTTCAATATGTTTATTAGTTGATAAAAAAATTCATGCATACCAATTTTCAGCGTGATATCTTTATATATTTCTGAGAAAAGTGCAAAAAGGTACATACACAAGCATATGTTTCTATGGGAGCTAGGCGTGGTTTTCATCTGATTCGAATTATTTTTCAATATGTTTATTACTTGATAAAAGAATTTATGCATACCAATTTTCAGCGTGATATCTTTATATATTTCTGAGAAAAGTGCAAAAAGGTACATATACAAGCATATGTTTCTATGGGAGCTAGGCGTGGTTTTCATCTTATTCGAATTATTTTTCAATATGTTTATTAGTTGATAAAAAAATTCATGCATACCAATTTTCAGCGTGATATCTTTATATATTTCTGAGAAAAGTTCAAAAAGGTACATATACAAGCATAAGTTTCTATGGGAGCTAGGCGTGATTTTCATCTGATTCTAATTATTTTTTAATATGTTTATTAGTTTATAAAAAAATGCATGCATACCAATTTTCAGCGTGATATCTTTATATATTTCTGAGAAAAGTGCAAAAAGGTACATATACAAGCATAAGTTTCTATGGGAGCTAGGAGTGGTTTTCATCTGATTCGAATTATTTTTCAATATGTTTATTAGTTGATAAAAAAATTCATGCATACCAATTTTCAGCTTGATATCTTTATAAATTTCTGAGAAAAGAGCAAAAAGGTACATACACAAGCATATGTTTCTATGGGAGCTAGGCGTGATTTTCATCTGATTCTAATTATTTTTTAATATGTTTATTAGTTTATAAAAAAATGCATGCATACCAATTTTCAGCGTGATATCTTTATATATTTCTGAGAAAAGTGCAAAAAGGTACATATACAAGCATAAGTTTCTATGGGAGCTAGGAGTGGTTTTCATCTGATTCGAATTATTTTTCAATATGTTTATTAGTTGATAAAAAAATTCATGCATACCAATTTTCAGCTTGATATCTTTATATATTTCTGAGAAAAGAGCAAAAAGGTACATACACAAGCATATGTTTCTATGGGAGCTAGGCGTGATTTTCATCTGATTCTAATTATTTTTTAATATGTTTATTAGTTTATAAAAAAATGCATGCATACCAATTTTCAGCGTGATATCTTTATATTTTTCTGAGAAAAGTGCGAAAAGATACATAGATGAACATAAGTTTATATGGAAGGTAGGCGAGAATTTCAGCCTATTATGTAAATTTTCTAATATATTTCTTCTATAATCCCATTGATTTTATATATCAAGATTTAATGCGATAGCTTTCCATTTTTGTGAGTAAAGTGTGAAAATACACATTCAACAATATATTTTTCTATGCGAAGTAGACGTAGTTTTCATTTGATTTCATCGACTCACAAGCTCATTCATTCATTAGTGAAAATAAGTAGATGTATCAACTTTTAGCTCAATCGTTCTATAATTATGGAAGTTATCCTGCGAAGAGACTGTCCTAATGGGTGTTACAAATGGAGCACTACTTTGATCTTTCACTTTTTTCAGCGTAGTGTACAAAAATAGGCGAGTCAATATACAATCTCAATTTCTCAATTTCTTCTTTGCATTAATTAGTTCCAACTGTGGACGGTGCCCTGTTGGTATGCTGAGCAGATGTCTTCGAATTCCTCAGGACACCAGTGAGTTTTAAAGCACTAATCCTATGGAATCATATAATAACTTTTGTACTGAAAAAAAAAAAAATGTGGCACATACAAACCTGAAGGGCTCTTTGACCGAGCTTCTCTTCCAGTACTCTTGTACATGTTAAATTTTGAACAGTATTTTAGTAGGGACCTACTTATTTTAGCCGGTTCCGAATAACTAACCTAACATCACATTTTCTGAGCTTTGTTACAGAGTTGATTTAAAAGCTTTTTGTTACTGCCGAAAGAATTGCCAAGTGCCGATTAATGGGCACTGTTTGAAACAAAAATTTTTTTGTTAAATTAATGCTCCAGCCGGGGATTGAACCCACGACCTACAGGTTGGAAGGCCAATGTACTAACCTCTGAGCTACGGCAACTTTTGTACTGGATCGAAGGAATTACAGGATTACGTCAGACTCTATGAGACTCTTCGAAATAACCAGTCATGATCTCACGGAGTGATGGTGCAGAGAAGAATCTGTCGAGATTTATATTAGCCTTAAGATGTTTGGGTCTTTTTGGTTTATGAGTTAAACGAGTTTGAAATCGATGTTGACATAGCTAGTTCATCGAGCTAATGAAAGTACTCGTACCAGTCGGGAATATGTAGCACTCGGTGCCCGTTGATGTATGCTGAAAAAATTATTACGAAAATTGTCTGAACCTCTTTTCAATCCGCCTTTTTTTAAAGAAATTTTTTGTCATAGTGTGTTGAAGATTTATATCTCTTTCGTTATATAATTTATGTAATATGCAATTCTTTACTTTGCTTGTATATTTTTTATATATGTATTTACACATATATTTTACACGAAAAAAAAATTTTTTTAAGCATATATTATACATATAACTCTTTATAAACATTGATAGGTAAGAGAGCGGTCCCAGAACTACCCGACCTAACAAAGAAAATATTACAAATTTTTTCTTTTTTTCCTAACGTAATCTTCTTTTAGCTCTATACACTTTTCCCAGCGATATTCTATAGCTTCGATACCTTGTTTATAGTATGAACTGCCTAGCTCATTAAACTAGCCATCTACCGCAGACTCCACCTCTTTATTGTTTGCAAATCTTCCACCACCAAGCCATTTTTTCAAATTTGGAAATAGAAAATAATCCGAAGCAGCTAAATCTGGCGAATAAGGTGCGTGCTGAAGCAATTCGAGCTTTAACCATAACCTTGCCTGCAGATGGAACTGTCTTCGCCTTCTTTGAACACGATTCTCCTCTTTCAGTCCACTGTTTTGACTGCTCCTTCGTCTCAGATGTGAACTGCTGGACCCATGTCTCATCCGTGGTTACGAATCGACGCAAAAACTCGGCTTTATTACTGTGAAACATCGCCAAACACTCTATAGAAACATCTTCACGACTTTTTTTTTGTTCTATTGTGAGCAAAAGCGGCACCCATCCAGCACACAGCTTTTTCATCTCCATATTTTCGATGAATATACGATGTATTGCACTTTTTGAAATGCCTGTAATTTCACCTAGCTCACGCACCTTCAGCCGGCGATCATCCAATACCATTTTCTGGATTTTTTTAACCGTTTCTAGCGTGGCCACCTCATTTGGGTGACCACTACGGTGCTCATCTTGACAGCTCGTACGACCTCGTTTAAATTTTGCCACCCAATATTTTATGATCGTAAACGAAGGAGCAGACTCCCACAGAGTAGAATATAGTTCGGCTATAATATTCGTTGGACTGAGACCTTTCCCATGAGTATTGAATTACATAACGGTGAACAATTATTTCCATGTTTACAAATTCGCTGAGGTCGTTAACTTTCGATGACTCCAAAAAACAAAAATTCTAAACAACGTGCCGCCTTGAAACTTAAAGCATATGTTTTATAAGGTTGCCACTTTTCACCAAATGTATTTTTTTTAAAATACTCCCGCCATCTATATGTCAGGTCGGGTACTTCTGGGACCTCCCTCATTATGCTACAATAAATGTATGCCAAATCAAAAGACACAAAGTAAAATGTAGAATTAAATAGCATTAATATAATAAATATAATTTACATTATTTTAGACATTTATTTGAACATTTTTTTCATAAGATTGTTGCTGTTTTTGTAATATGTTGTTGTTGTAACATGATTATCATACGGTGCTATATATGCCAATAAATAACTGTGGGTACATATGAATGTGTATATGAGTACTATATGTACATATAATTTTAAATACCTAGAGCCGATCTTTAGTCTCTTAGTATTGTGGTTAAACACACTAAAAAAAAATACCAGTAACTTATATAGACGACAATAGTAATAATGCTAATAATGCCAATATTATTAAGAAATGCAAAAAAACAGAGTAATACCGCGCTGCCAACAAAATTATTAGTAATTTTCTATTTACTATTTATTACTAACAATTTTTCTTTGAGTGTAATCAAAATTTTTCTCATAAAATTGTATGCAGAATTATTGAAATTATTTTTATTATTATTGTTAGTATTTTTAATGTATACATTCATATGTATATAAACCGTGTGCAAGGAAGCAACATGTGTCATCAACATCATATAGGCATAAGAAAGTTTCTTCTTTTAATTAATTATTTTTTCGTCATATGTACAGTTGAATAGTTGAACAATTTAGTTTGTATTGCGCGGTGTCAAATGCTCAAGTGTCATCGTTCGATATTCGGTCACCATCATGCTATGCACTCTCTCCCGTTCTCTCCTTTATTATGTTGTTAGGTTATTTCGGCTACATGTATCTATACATTTAAATGTTTGAGTATACACAGAGTGTTTCATTAAGGGGGAAATAGGGTGAATTCGTGTAAAGAAAGGCACATTTTTGTGTTAATTTTTTTATGAAACAGTTGAAATCTATTTAGTAAAACCAATGGTACATTATAGTATGACATTTGAAGAATATTGTGTAAAATTTTCATGGAGAAATATATAGTAAAAGATGCGGCAATGGCAGAAATTATTCTGGAGCTTCTTGGAAAAAAGTTGAATTGCGGTGTCCGTCATAAATCGATGCTGGATTATCTGAAATCAAAAAAACAAATTATATCGTAAAATAATCGCTTTGCCTAGGTAATGCTGGGGCTTTTTTTTCAATTTCTCACTTTTTGGGAACACTTTAAAGGAAAAACCGCGTTTTTTTTTGCGAAAAAATAGGTTAATTAAAATTAAAAAACCCTATTCCCCACTTAAACAACGTAAAAATTGAATTAATAAAGAGTAATGCCTTCAAAAGGGGCCACATGCAGACCCTCATGGATGAGTAATGATACCAGAGCGATTGGACTTAATTACGAGTTGTGAAAATTTTGAAAATATGTAGTTTTATGGCAAACTTCACTAGTGTTTTTTGAGCATGAGAGCTACTGCTTCAGACGCATTGTTCCTTCAACTCTCGGGTTTTGTATATCTTTTTCACTGTCACTTTTTCGTACAGTATAGTATAGGATCGATTACAAAGAACGAATGAAAAGAGAGCATATGTCAGTGTTCAACTCGGAGCGCAGTGAATCGTTGGTAAAAGCCGAGGAAGAGCAAAATAGAACCTCCGGTGTAAGGATCAAGTACTAAAGAATACGTCAATCATGAAATTTTCAAACAGAGCCAACATCCCAAAGAAGTAATAACGTATTAATTGTCACATTCTAAATGTAGCACCCTGTGTATATAGATTTTAATACATACATATATATATAAATATTACAATATTCGACCAACAGGTTAATTTCAGGTTCGTTTGCTTTTTTTATAGCACGAATTATTTTGTTTTGCCTTGTTTTGTGAAAATGCAACTTGCAACATGCAATGCACAATAACAAATACATAGATACGAGTACTCATGTATCCTCATTCATATGTAAAGTTATATATTAGGAGTGCTAATCATTGTTGCTCCAGATATCCCGGCATTAGTTACGGTGCGTCTTGCGATTTTCGAGATAGATAAAGGTATGCTAGATAGTTCATATTATAAACAGGGTATCGAGACTATAGAATATCGCTGGGAAAATTGTATAGCGCTAAAAGGAGATTATATTGAGAAATAGAGAAAAACTTTCGCAAATTTGTTGTGTTTTCTTTGTTAGGTCGGGTAATTCTGGGACCGCTCTCGTATATGCATATTTGTATATTCCAACCATTATGGAAAGATGGAGAAATCTAGAAAACCATTAACACCTTTAGGGTGCAATATCCCTAAAAGGAGTGCATTTGATTTGAAAGAGTTTTGCCATTCATCTTCATTTTCGGATTCAGACAAATTTTGTCATTCATCTTCATTTTAGGATTCCAAACAAATTTCATTATTCATCCTCAGTTTAGGTATACTATGCGCCCATATGGGAAGTTCTTGAGATCATGGAGGTGTATCTTACCGTGTAATGAATTCCCAAAGTCTTTTGAATAAAAATAATGTCATGTATGAAAATAAGTGACTAATATAAAAGAAAATTACTTATCTGTCGATGATTAAGTCAGCGAGCATTGAAGCCAAAAATATTGTTCAAAAAATTTTTCTCAATATTTAGGGACGAAGTTTTAAATCATTTGCTGCATTTTACGGCGGTACTTCTGAAAGTGCACAGTGAGCAAAGCTAATCGCAGACTACCTTAAATTTAAAACAAGACTACAAAAATTTAATTTTGAAAATATATTAGAATAATTATTTTTTTACTTTCTATACCTTTTTTTTTCATAACCTTTGTAAACTACTCTCTAGAAATACAAAATAATATTTTTGCTTAGATTGTGGCGTAAAACTGGCCCCAAAACAAACGAAGTTGTCGACATTGTTGCTGCACTTTCGGAAACTCAAAAAATTTTTTAGGTGCAATCGTTGATTGACTAATATGCCACAAAGTTAAATTTATATTTTTAGAGCAAATTTATACTACAGAAGCACAAATTTATTGCAATATAGCAATTGAAGTCGTAAAAATCGTCTCATTTAGAAAAAATTGAAAAAAATGTGCAATTTTTTTTTGATATTGTTTTTGTTACAAATTTTTTTAATATTCCGAACACATTTCTAAGCAAATTCTAAAAATAAAAAAATTATTTTTTTTCACATTTTACCTTATTTAAAATTTTTCATAATTTTTTAAAAATTTTTCAATATATGAAATTTTCGAAAATATGTCCCTAATTTCCAATAGCGACTTCTCATACTCAAAAATAAAATAAAAATTAAGATTCAATCGTTGATTACAAATATTTTGCAAAGTTAAATTTATATCTTTAAAGCAAAATTTTATTGCAATTTTGCGTAAAAATCGTCTGATTTAGAGAAAATTGAAAAAAAATGTGCAATTTATTTATTGATATTGTTTTTGTTACAAATTTTTTAAATATTTTGAAAATATTTCTAAGTAAATTGTAAAAAAAAAATTTTTTTTTTTTCAACATTTTGGCTTACTTAATTTTTTTTTCATAATTTTTTAAATATTAAAAAAAAAAAATAGTTTTTATTCCTTATAATATATTTAATATGCCCTAATTACCAATAGTGACTTTGGAAAACTCTAAAAAATTTCGGGGTCAGCAAGACACCCAAAAATTTGGCAACCCTAGTATATACATTTTATATTTATATAAAAAAAGTATATGAAGTTGCAACATTGAAATGTTCGTTTTCACATGTATAGTATAATACAACTTGCCACTTTTAGGTACCTGAATTCCAGTATACTTACTTCATAATGATGGTGATTGCTACTGTTGCAAAAATAAAAGGTAGCAAGAATAGGGCAATAGAAAAAGAAGAAGAAAAGGTGAATAATATTGCAGCAATAATATTGACAATGAGTGAAAACAATAAAAACGTAATACTACTGCCTAGTACATAATATGAATATTGAACAAGCGGTCAAGGTATTATTCGTACAGGCAACAAGTATTGAGTTGAGCAATACTAGTGGCAATGTGTAAATCGAAATAAAGTGTCGTCAGATTAAATATTGAAAAATATATTTTATTCATACATATAAGAGCATACGCATTATATACTGTGTACGCTGTTTATCATCCTGAATAGTCATATATGGCAAATTGGCACCAAACAACTAGAGGTGCCACAAAGAAGTTATGGCTATAACGCATATTTTTCGGTATGCAAAGTGTGAAAATTAGTAATACACACCTTTATCTTTGTCCATGCACCCAATATTCCCGTATGAATTCAGTTCTCTAGTTGCCTTTCTTCCATTTAAGTCAAATATTTTTGGGTATGTGGCAAATACTACTATTCATAGATACACACATTTATGTATGACCAACTCAATAACTAGTTGCATGATACATGCATTGCTGTTATTATTGTTGTTCAGCTTGCTGCAACAACACTGTATGTAACCTCTTGGCAGCCAAGCAGCTAGTGGCGATTTGATGTGCAACAATGAATGTAGTGTTAACGCTACATGGTGTCTAATATTGAAGCTGGTATGATAGTGGTAATTTTTTAATATTTTTATATCGATCGCTCGATAATAAGTGAGAATGTGTCGAAAAAGTAGTATGTCGCTGGTGGAATCGGAGAAGTAGGTGGTGATGGCAATAGCCCCCATATGGTAATTGTCACTTGAATATGCACGCATGTAGTAAGCTTCCGTCATACATGCATATATATGAATACAACTATGTCTAGGATCATGGTAACGTAGTAAGGTACATATATAAGAATACATATGTGCAACAAATTGTTGCAAGCAACATAAACGCATACACAATGGGAGTCTACTTGTTGCCATTGCGGTATGAGTGAGGTGAGAAGGTGAAAATGTGTGTTATTATTGTTGTTGTGCACTATTTGACGCTATCGACATGTGTCACGCAAATTAAACGCACATGTTATGCATAAATATGTACAAACACTCTATTCGAGGGTTTGTGTGCTTATGTACGTGAGTAGGGTAAACACCCAGAAGAAAACAGACACATTCGTCTTCAAAGACCATAAGCAAACATGTATCAAAGTCAAGTTGAACACAAAAGAACACATTTGCCTTAAAAGACATGAGGGTAAAACCGTTAAATGTAGGTGGAGATCCTGAGTTAACAATAATTATAACAAGCACTACATTTATGAGGGCACTGAACGTCATCCTAAACTTACATTCGATCGACATTCAAATACAACTAACCGCAGCGAACGCGGCCACCAGGATTGTAGAAGGTGGCCTATGGAATGCGAGACAGTTTGAACACAGTAAAATATTAGATAGCCGAAAGCAGTACATCACTTCAGTGCTAGACTTGAGAGAGCAGTTTGAAGTGAGGTTTCCCACTCGAAATGACTGGGACCTGGATCGTATGGCCAAGGAGGATACCATTAAGCTGTATACCGATGGATCCAAAATGGATAACGCTGTAGGAGCGGGGGTATAATTCGCAGATCTCAATGTGTCCAGGTCCTTTCGTCTGGGAAGCTACGCCAGCATCTTTCAAGCAGAAGTTCTGGGAATACGGGAAGCTTGTAGGATACTAAGTAGTCATCCACATAAACTATCAAAGGCATATGCATTGTTAGATAGTCAAGCAGCCCTTTTGTCACTTAATTCGCCAGAAACTAATTCAAAAATCATAAGACAATGCAAGGAGGAGCTAAACTCACTAACGCGCAAAATGAACATCACTCTCATCTGGTATCTGGCCATAGGAACATAGAGGGTAATGAGCAAGCAGATGAACTGGCATGAAGGGGGGCATCTCTCAGCGAATCCGAGTAGTTAGCTGTCGGATGCCCCCTCAACGCAGTTAAAATAGAGATCCACCTTAAGTTTAAGAAGAGGAAGAGAACTGTTACCTGCAAAATAAGCAAGCAACTTTGGCCACGACACGATAAGTCAAGAACAGACGAATTGATAAGGAAGCCAAGAACAGACATTTTCAAAAAAACTTCAACAATAACCTCCCACTGGCCGATGGGGGACCACGCCGAAAGGATGGGTTGGCCCCACAATGGCAGATGCCGAAACTGCGATCAGGAAGGGATCAGGGAGACGGTTTCCATTTTCTATGCGAGTGCCCAAGTCTGGGCTCCCTGCGTTATAGAATACTACGAAAATTCGTAATGGACGACCTCAATGTACTCGCTAAAATAAAATTAGATGATATTAGTAGGTTTATTAATAAATAAAGGTGGTTCGAATAAACCACATATCAGTGGTCACACCAGTGGTGTATCAAAATGGCACTTATTGTGCTAATTGAGCCTGGGTTTTGTCTCCCAACATTTATGAGATTACTTTCCCGCCAAACAAAAAAAATCCTTCCTATTTTGACCACTGAAGGGAGCTTCAATACAAAATGAACTTAAAAATACCTGAAAATCGACAATTAGCCATGTAGATGCCCAGCCATCACAACTAGAATAGTAAAATGTATGAAGTACACCCATAAATTTTCACTCCTCAATATTTCTCCCGAATACACCTCATGTCTTCCGAGTTTAATGGTGTTCCTATGCAATATTCAGGCGAAACTAGGTGAAAATCGACAAATAATCCCTATAAAATGTATGACAAACTCCAATTAGTTTTACTGTCCAACATATCTTGCCCAAACATTAAAAAATTAACCCAAAAAAGAAGCTGAAAGTCAATAAATGATCTTTTAGCTCCCAAGAGATCGCCCCATAGAGGGGTAAATGACCGATCTTCATTTTCTCCGTTAGTATTTGCACCAAACTTACTTACTTTCAATCTTTTTTCTACTAAGAGGTCTCCCAAGTTGCATAAATGAACTCAAAAAGAGCTGAAGACCAACAAATAGCTACTTAACTTCCCGGAAATCGCCCACTAGAGCATCTAAATCTATTCAACTACTCTTACCAACATTTCCTTCAAAGACAGTTGCTAATCATTACCATCATAGCGTGTGGCGACAATTTTTTATGGGAAGACCGATATACAAAATTGATGCTTTTATAAAAACTAAAAAGTATCTGAATCAAAATTTGGAATTACTGTTAGATTCCGCGGGAAAAATGCTTGTGAGGTGTCAAAAATTTTCGCTTTACAATCTGACCCACCACATATAGAACATAAATGTCTTTGAAGACATAACATTCAACAATGCCACTTCCTTTAGGGCATTGCACGTATACATATGGATTTATTCACTAAACACTACCTCTGCCTCTCTCTCTCTCACACACTCTCTGACTCTCATTTAATTGTCTAAACGTATGACTAGCTAACTACATTCACTCTCTCCACCACAACCACTAATACAAAGAAGAGGTTCAGATGTTGTTGCAGCTTCATTATGCCACACGTGCACGATTGTGGTGAAATAAAACTTTTAGTTGCACTTACACTCAGCGCGGAAATGAGTACATACATGCATCTAAATGTTTGACGTGTTGCATGAATATGGCTACATACATACTCGTACCTCTCTATATGTCCATGCAACTGCCCATATTGAATGAGAGTGTCATTGGTATTGGCGTTTATGTTTTCTTTTTGTGTGTTTTTGTTTTGCTGTAAAAACATACTTTTTGACACATTTTAACAATTTATGACAATGCTTTTGAATGTACTCGCGCTTTCCTTTACTTCGCCCCATTGCTTCGTTTATGCTCGTTCGTTTGTTCGCTCACTCAGTCTCTACATCTCTCACCTATTCACCTACTGCATTTGTTCGATTTGGTTCGATGTTTGACAACTAAATTCAAAAGTAATTCATGTGTCACATGTCATAATGTCAATGCGTATGACAGGCTAGAAATGTATGTGTGTGTGTATGGTGTGCGTGAAAGACACACTCTTTCTCTCTCGCTTCACAACTGCATGTGTCAAAGTAGTTTGTATGCGCGTTATGTGCAGTTAATGCGTGTATGTACTACAATATCATTTAGTATTTATCCAGTTTTGTTGTTGTTGTTGCTGTTGTTGCTTCATTTGTTTCACTGACAATTGTCATATAATTTATGACAGTTTTAACTATTTTTCATATCATTACTTTATATTGTCAGTGTCATTATTAAATGCGTAACGAATGCGTATACATACGAGTACGTATGTAATTGCATATTCATGGTTATAATATCCAGCAGTGAAGGGTCTGAGATGGTGATAAAATCACATAGAATTATGAGAATTATGAAAATCAATAGTTTTGAAAAAAAAAGAACTATTAGGCACTGCAATAGTGTACATATATTCTATATTCGAGTGTGTTAAAGTGATTTGATTAAAATTCTACATTTACGTGAACAAATTCAAATAGGTATACTATTTCAAAAATTTGTGCCGATACAAATTAATTGAGTCGTTAGATTTCGTGAATTCGTCATACAGGCTTCGTCTCCACGTTCCCTTCGGCCGTCCTCTTCGGCGAGAGTGTTGCGGATTCCAGTCTAGGGACATTCTGCTGATGTCAGTCGCAGGTTTACGGATTGTATGGCCTATCCATTTCCACTTTCGCTCGCGTATTTCAATCTCAACCGGCCTTTGTCCGCTTCAAATAAGGAGCTCGTCATTTGAAATCCAATTATCTGGGCACCATATGGGCAGTATAGCTCTTAAACAGCTGTTTATTAAACCTTCCAGCTTTTTTGTAGTTGAGACCGCTACGAACTTCACATTCGAATTGAAAATCCATAGTTTTGTCCTGGTGGTTAGAAGCTTAGCCGCTCCTTAAAAGCATGGCGAAGGATGATCGAAGGCTTTCGTAATTCTGTACTCAATGTCGATATTAGCGCCGTCGTCAGGGGTGATTTGGCTACCCAAGTAGACAAATTTGTTTACACTTTCGATGGGTTGTCAGCGATCCGCGTAAGCAATCACATCGTCTAACTTGCATTGCATGTGTCCCCGTTGTTGTGACAGTAAAGCAATGTCATCAGCATAATCGGGATCATCTAGATATTCCATACTGATTGGGGGGTTCCAGAGTATGCCTCTGCCAGGCTCAGCGTCAAGGGTATTGCTTAGCACATCGTGATTACAATTAGAAACAAGAGTGGCGATAGGATGCAACCTTGTCTCACTCCTGCAACTGGTTCAATTGGGTCGGATAGAGCACTATCATGCAGCACTCTACATTGAAAACCAGTATATTGAGACTGTATTAGATTTAGCAATTTATTTGGAACTCCCAACCGGTCAAAAGCCTTCTCAAAATCAACAGAAACAAAGTATAAGAGTTTCCTGCATTTCAATGATCTGTTCAGTTTCCCAAATGCTTTGGAACAAGCGAACCAGCATCAGCGCTGAAGCTCTTCGATCGGTTTTTAGCATTTCTGCCGTGATGCTGTCCACCCAGCTTTCCAGATTATATACTCGATCTCAGTCGCAGTTGGGTGCTTTGAAGACACACCGGAAAAGTTGGAGATGAAGATCCACTTTTTTATCGGAAAATTGTGTTCAACGACGAAACTCATTTCTGGTTGAGTGGATACGTGAACAATCAAAATTGCCGTAATTGATGTGAAGAGCAGCCAGAAGCATTGCAAGAACTGTCAATGCATCCCGAAAAAAGCACTGTTTAATGTGGATTATGGGCAGGTGGCATCATTGGACCGTACTTTTTCAAAGACAACGAAGGCAGGAACGTTATAGCCTAGACAGATGGCAATCTTAATCCGGATTAACGGCGCACTTAATCCGAATAAAATACTAACCTGACAGTGGGCAGTATTGCGGATTAACTAAACAGCTGATTACTCTTTTATTAGGTCTGCTCACTTACATTACTACCACTATCAATTTCTGTCATCTGTCACTCTCGATGTGAGAAAATCTACAAGAAGTACGTGAACTGAAAACTATCAGAAACTTGTAAATTGACATACACAGTTCATAATTGATAGCTGGATTTATTTGTTCGCCAACGCTTTTCATGTTGAAAACTGTTAACAATTGTTGAAAGCTTTTTGTTAGCGAACACACTTAATATTTTGTAAAATGGATCGAGAAAAATTCACAATAGCAAATTTTTAAATTTCCGTAATCCTCTTTTATTTTGAGAATTAACTGATTACCAGATTAGCTGCAATTAATGCCCGAGTTGATTCGAATTAACTCGGTAAACCGAAATTAGGCTGCCGTCTGTCTAGATCATTACTGCGAATGTGATGTGTACGATAATTACAAGCTTTTGTTTGCCCAAAATGGAAGAGCTGGACTTGGCTGACATATGATTTCAACAAGACGGTGCCACATGCCACACAGCAATGGTACAATTGAGATTCGAGTTCGGTGAATAGTTTATTTCACGTTTGGGGCCGGTCAATTGGCCACCTAGATCGTGCGATTGAACGCCTTTAGACTTTTTTGGGGGGGGGGGCTATGTTAAGGTTCACGTCTATAGCGACAAGTCTGCAACGGTTGACACACTGGAAGTCAATATTGAAGAATTTATTAGTGAGATAGCGGCCGATATATTGGAGAGGGTATGTAGACCCAGCGTATGAACCATATATTGAATTATCAATTAATTTAACTCGTGTTTCGAAATTAAGTATTAAGGGAAAATTCTTCTTTGAGAATACCGAATGAACGCGTTCAGCAACATTTTATAATTTAATTTTTATTTAATTATAAGTAGCTTGTCTCATTACTACATCGAGATACAATAAATACGTAGCTTGATCAAATAAGATAATTTAATTCAAAAGAACCGCTACTGTTGATAGTAGCTACTTATCTAAAAGAAATAAGAAATATTTATTTAGATTCCGCGTATGAATTTGAATATTTGCGCTTCATAAATATATATAAGATTGATGAAGAATGAAAGAGAGAGAGAGAGAGAGATTGGTTTATATGTCTACCTAATTCGTAAGATAATAAAAGCGGCATCTTTCATTAAGAACAACATATTTCACAAGATCATTTTATTATTTTGTGAAGTCTGAACGGAGAAAAAAAATAATTTTTTTTTTGTTCTTCCGCCCAAACGGAAGCATTGTTAATTAAAATTTCATGCGCATCTCTCTCACTGATCCTCAAACAAGATCAACATTAATAAAGCTATACAAATATTAAGTAAATTATGTATGTATATCATATTCAATTAAGTTGGTAACATTTAATGGAAAAATATTTCAAACATATTGGCCACCTAAGTGGAAATGTTGATATTTATTTTATTTTAATAAACAAACAAAGTACGATCAAAAGAATACTTATCGTTATTGTACATAATGAAATAACGATAATTACTTGGTTGTCACGATCATTAAACGTATCTTCTTTATATGTATTTACAAATATTAAATGATTTTTTAATCAAAGGCCTAGACAAATTTAATTAACACATTGGAAATTATGCAATTATAATCAGTGATCATAGCGCTAATTAAACGTAGTTTAATTAAATCATAAGAAAAATAAAGTGATAAAAGTGTTGATTAAAATTTTCGAAATTATGAGAAACGAGATAATCAAAAAATATGATCACTTATCGCTTTCATCATCATTACACGCTAAATATATGATGATTAGAGGATTTTCTTTAATTTTAATGATGTCCACGTCCCTTTAAGTAATTTAGCAAGTTATAGGAATTAAAAAAATTCTGCAACAAATAAGAAAATAATACAAAAATAACTCATTCTTATTTGTATGATCAAACTATTGATCAAAATTAGCTGATCTTAAGATGGGAGTACTTAAATAAATAAATATGTGGCACTTAAAGCCCCAAAGGGCTCATTGGCCGAGCTTCTCTTCCATTACTGTTGTGCGTCTTAAATTTTGGACAGTATTAGAATGGACCTACTTATTTTAGCCGGTTCCGAACGGCAGAACACTTGTGACATCACTTTTTCTGAGCTTTGTCACAGGGTTCTTTTTAGAAGCTTTTTCATGACAAGTTGTTACTGTCGGAAGAATTGCCAATTGCTTGCCGACAGGTGGGTACCATTCGAAAGAAAAATCTTTTCGATATAAAATTTGTTATGCATCAGCCGGGTATTGAACCACGACCTACAGATCAGAAGGCGAAAACACACTAACCACTCAGCTACGGCACCCACATGGGAGTACTTAATGGGAGTAATTAGTCCAACATTCTTCTATTTTCTCATATTATACATTTTTCTTTTCACAGAAACCAAATCCAAGTGAAAGAAGTAAATAATAAGACAAAAATACGATCACTGATCATGCTAATCATCATAGCCGAAAAATTAATCGATATATGCTGATCTTAAGATGGAAGAATGTAGCGTGTCATTTCATCTTTTGACAAATACTTTGACAATATTCCTAAAGCAAATATCAGTAATGAAGCAGTTTATAAAAGAGATCTTTTGTGACAGACCTTTGAGAAAATGTGTGATGTCAGAAGAAACTTGCCTACAATAGTCGCATAAAATTGAAACCTTTTAACATTAGACCTTATGTATTGATGCTTTTCGGCATTTGTCAAAAAGATGACTTTCTTAAAAACTATGGAAAAATTGCAGCGACTCGCGACACTGAATATAACCGGGGCGCTAAAGACAACTCCCACGGCCGCGCTAAATAATATACTCAATTGGCAACCTATTGATATCAATGCAGAGAATCTGGCTGCAAAATCAGCTGAAAGATTGAAAGCTATAGGACAATTGGTAAGAAGATCATATGGACATTGTTCTATTTGTCGACCCACAGCACAGAAATTAGACAACATAATTTCGGAGATAAGGTTCGGTAAGAAGATGCAACACTATATAGAAAAGAAGGGCTAGCGTAAAGGCCTAGAACCAAGACGTAATACCTTTAATTTCTTCACAGATGGCTCGAAAATGATGGTGAGGGTTGAGGCTGATGTCCACTTTCCAGAATTGGACATAAACCAGTCTTACAAACTCCCAAAATACTAAAATATTGCAAGGCCTTCCAAGCAGAAGTCTTTGCGACAAGAATGGCAGCTTAACTAGCTCTGACTAGAACAGCTGCCGGATCAAAATTCATTTCTACGTAGGCAGTCGAGGGGCGATTAAAGTAGTAATCGCACCACGTCCAAGAGTGTGCTGACGTGTCCAGAAAAACTAGAACGTTTACCCGAAGGCAGAAAACTACGGTTATATTGGATACCGGGACACATGGGTATACAGGGAAACGAGACTGCCGATCGAATTGCCAAAGAAGGCGTTCATCTCTCCGACACCCAAATGCGTAATATACCAATGCCACTATGCACGACTCACAACAATTTGAACTCGAGTATTATAAGGAAAGCTCCCTGCTGCTGGTGGAGAAGTAGAAACACCTGTAGGACCGCCAAAATAATGCTTGGGTTACATAACGACAACTGCTTCAAGCTGATTCTGTCTCTTAACAGAGTAGAGTGCACAGCATCCCGTGCTCATAAGAAGGGTCTTATAGAGAACGACGAATGCAGGAGATGCAAAGAGCCAGATGTAAAGGAGACTCTGGAGCATTTGCTTTGCAGCTGTCAAGCATTCTGTAGAACCCGCTTAAATTGCTTTGGAGCCCCGTAGTTCAGCAATATAGCTGTAGCAGCGGCCTTAAGCAAAAGATCATCGTTCAAATTCGCAATGAAAATCGAAATATTTAAAGATCTTTACAGCTCGTAACTAGGTATACACATTTTGGTATTACTAAGGACCCATATAGGGTATATGTGTGTCCTCTTCGCGGAGGTCTACCAGTATAACCTAACCTAACCTAACCTTACACAACAAAAGCGAAAGAAGGCGAAATTACTCCAAGAAGTTTTCAAAGCATTTAATAATTAACTGCGTATTTTTCTATAACTTTCAAATAGAAATTTTTATTATAAAATTATTAACTTGCTTGAGATCAATTTTTCGTTCGCTTGAATTAAAAATCGTTTAACAATTGAAAAAATTGTTTAATTGAACATTTTTCAAATTTATGAAATATAAATCATTAAGTTGCACAAAATCGTCTTTTTTATTAATATTTTTGAATGTTAATCTCTCATAAAGAATATGTTATATAATAAATTTATATTGTTATACTTTTCTGCCCTGGTGAGCTCTGATGACGATCACAGTAATATATATTAACTCAATTTAAATTAGACTCCTAAATTAGATAAATGTTTGTCATGATATTAGGTATTAGATCCTGTCTGCGGTGTTTGGGTCTTCCTCTTCTTGGAGCCTTGAATCTTCCTCTCTTGGTGTCCTGCAGCGGATCTCAAATATAACACCTCTCGAGAGTTCCTCGAAACTGGGTTCAGATTATCAATGGTATGGTTAGGCTAGGTTATTGTGGTTGCCCTCTTTATGAGAGGACATACTTAGGCCAGATGTGATACCACAGGGTCTTTCTTTCAGTACAGTTGTATGTGTTAAATTTGAACAGTATCAGAAGGGATAGCTGATTCCGAACCGCAGAATCCTTGTGATATCATTTTCTGAGGTTTATTACAGAGCTCTTTAAGAAGCATTTTTCAAGGCCAATTGTTACTGCCAGCAAAAAATTGTCAATTATTTGCCGACAAGTGGGCTTCGTTTGAAGTTATAGTTGCTTTAACCTGGGATTGAGCTCACGGTTTACAGATCAGAAGAGCAACGCACTAACCACTGAGCTATGGAACACACGGCTTCTCAATGTCATACTTAAAATAGCACTTAATCTCCAGCCTGACATGTTTATTGGTTTTATTGCTGCTTCCAAGACAGACAAAGTCCTTTGACTCCTCCGTCATGATCTATTGTGGTTCAACGTAAACCCACTCGTTACCTCTCTATATCGAATTCAGATAATGCGCATTCATGCCGGTTATGTAAATATCGTCAGTATACTTCAGTATTCGTCAGTAGCATACTATGTTTTTAAAGACATTGCTATTGTATAACAAATAAGCAACTCGTATTATTTTCACTATAAGCAAATTAAAGAAATAAATGAATAATCTTAGCTAAAACTTCGTTCAGTAATACACATCAAAGCTTTCTTTCCAATTTTCGCTGCACAGCGGGACCTAAGCAGTGTCTTTCCACAAAGAATGAATGAATTATTCTTTGCAGAAATACCAATCTCAGATATTGTTGTTTGGCGGTTTCATAATAAACAAATAGGCGGTTTGTGGCTATCTGTTGTTATAAAGCCTTCTCCAGAATTTGGTGTAGTGTAAAAACCTGGACGATGTAAATTTGCTAGGCCTGAAGGTTTTTAATCTTATTTTGAACGATTTGAACTGGTCTTGGTCGATGGGTAACATGAATATCAGCGTCTTTCATATCAGTGTTTTGCTAATCATGAGGTCCTTGCTGATCATTATTCGTTGTACATGTTTTTCATTATTCGTTGTACTTGTTTTTCATTAGTATTTTAACTCATGATGTTTTTATAATTGTATGATTTATTTTATGATTTTTGATCATTTTTCATTACAAAGTATTTCGAATTTAAATGATCAATTGACGATCAATTTGAGATATTCTCCTATATTGTGACTTTGTTTTTCCTGATCATTGTTCCTTCAATCTTTGTTTATTTGGACAACTAATTGATAATTTTTTGATAATATTTCATTGTAGAATTTTTTGAAATTCAAACCAAATAAATTTTGTAAATTCAACACGATCGATCTAATGATCTTCTTTGTTTTTTATGGATCGCTCTACTTAAGGAACAAATATATTTTCTTTAATGTGAAAGAACAACTAATAGAATTATGTTCTAAACAAATTGATCGTTTTAAAATACAAATTTGTATATCTTCATTATTTACTTCCGGCTTATTTTGATATCCACTTGCACTCCACAAATTTTCAACGAAAGGATAATGAATTATGATTGATCATGATGATCATATTTTAAAATAATCAAATTTTGAAATTGCTGCAATACAAGTTGTGTATTATCGTATTATCCTAAGGAAATATAGTTTTTTACATACATTGATGAGAAATAAAGATTGATCTTAGTGGTACTCGTATGTAAGCAGTTTTTTCTCACGCTTCTTGATAGATATCGTACTTTTCAAGCACTTGAGATTTATAAAGTGATATTATTAAAAAGAATATGAAACAAAAAGAGAAATAAAAAAATACTTCAACAAATATGTTTTTGAAAAATTTCTTCTTTGCTTAAATCATTTTATACAGGGTGATTTTTTAAGAGCCTTCGGATTTTATTAAAAAAAAAAAAAACATAAAATTTAGAGAAATGTATGAAATCTTTATTCGAGTCGATAGAACGATCTATATAATTCCATATTTAAAAATGATTTCATGTAAATGTTGACCACGGCTGTGCCTCATACTGCTTCATACGCTGGATCCAATTTTGCCATACTCTCTCCAACATATCGCCCGGTATCTCACGAATAAATTCTTCAATATTGACTGCCAGTGCGTCAACCGTTGCGGGTGTGCCGCTTTAGATATGAGCCTTAACATAGCCCCACAAAAAATAGTCTAAAGGCGTTATCTTGCACGATTTAGACGGCCAATTGATCGGCCCCAAACGTCAAATAAACAGTTCACCGAACTCGCCTCTCAATTGGGCCATTGTTTCGGGTGCTGTGTGGCATGTGGTACCGTCTTGTTGAAATCACATGTCACCTATGTCCAGCTCTTCCATTTTGGGCAAAAAAAAAAAAGTTTGTAATCATCGCACTAAAAGAACTCTGTGACAAAGCTCAAAAAAGTGATGTCGCAAGAATTCTGCCTTTCGGAATCGGCTAAAATATGAAGAGCACTTGTAATGCTGTCTAAAATTTAACACGCATCCAAAGAACCCTTTGGGGCTTTAAGTGCCACATTCACAGTAACGTCCCTACCTTCGTCGTCTTTGAAAGCAGTACGCTCCAATGATGCCACCGGCCCAAAATCCATACCAAACAGTGGTTTTTTCGGGATGCATTGGCAGGTTTTGCAATGCTTCTGGCTGCTCCGCACATCAAATACGGCAATTTTGATTGTTCACGTATCCATTCAACCAGAAATGAGCTTCGTAGCTGAACACAATATTCCGATAAAACAGTGGATCTTCATCCAACTTTGACCATTCATCAAAAGTCAGCCGCTGTGGTAGGTCGTATGGCTTCAGTTCTTGCACTAGCTGCATTTGTAAAGATTTACACCCAAATTCTTCCGTAAAATTTTCCACATGGTGGAGTAACAGATTCCCAATTTCGGAGAACGGCGTCGAATTGATCATTCACGGTCATCAACAACACTGGCGCATACAGCTGCGATATTTTCACCTGTTCGCACTCCATGTATGCGTGTTGTGTGGTTTAATGTCCAATAATGTAAATTTGGTGCAAAATTTAGTCACAAGATTCCGGCTAGCCGCCTCAGAAGGTCGCCCAAACTGTCCATAAAATGGAAAAAGTACACGAAGCACTTAACGGAGCATGACTTTTGATAATTCGTTTGTAATTCGATTCATAGTTAAATTATAGACCAAACTGAACATGTTTGACAGTAACATGTTACATGAAAACAGCTGAGCTGTCAAAAACAGTGTTGCCAAAGAGAAAGTTGCTTAAAAATCACCCTGTATAAGACAATTATATAAAAGAAATAAGGAAATACTTGAGATATGTCTTTTTTTTATGATTACTTTGTTAGAGAGGAAGCAATATAATGGAATAGGTGAAAATATGAAAGAGTGATCTTTATAAAGTAAATGTAAGATTTCAAAATAGAAGAAATGATTTTCATGATCAGTCAACCAACTTTCTATGGAAGTATGAAAGTATTCAATCGTTGAGAATAGAATTGAGGCACAGGAAAAGAGGAAAGTATAGATTTAAAGTATTTGATTATTGCGACTTCCTTCAAGAAATACTTAATCCTATTCGCTTCAGAGTGGTGTCATAGAAATATCCTTCATTTTGATATTAATAATAAATTATCGATTTTATGCAATGGACTCCATCGTTCTCATGCTTCAATTCATTTGACCAAATATTTGAAAATAAAATCACATTAATACTTGGGCAAGGGTTGAAGTCAGACTCCAATGCAGAGGATGAGGGTGAAGGTGAAGAGTACAATTCATCGTTCATGGATTCTCAATGGATACTCAAATGTGATTGATATACATTTTAGATGTTGTTCTTGTTGTTTTTGTTGTTGTTGAGGATGATTTGTATTTTATTGGTCAAAGCAAAGATTTTAATTCGTTTTTGTCTGAGTTATAGTTGTTGCTTTTTTTTATTACTTTTTGTTCTGCTTCAATTTTGATTTTTTTCTTCTCGTCTCGTTCTGGAGAATCAAAAGACAATAAAGCAAATGTTAATGACAAAATGAAATAAGATGAAAATCACAATGTTCGTGATGATGATGATGATGATGAAGAGTAAGAAGAAGAAGATGAAAATGAAGAAAAAGTAATAAAAAAATCAAAATGCTGACATTACTTATGTGTACGTATTAGTTTTTTGGGTATTTGTTTTTTTTTTTTTTTTTTTGTATTTTTGTTCACATTCATTCGTTCTTAATTTATTACCTTTGATTGGGGCGTTCATCGTATTTGATGCCAGGTTAATAAATTTTTTAAGCAACACACATGTACGGACATTTGAACATTTTGATTTGTTATTTTTCATATTTGATATATGAGTACGATTATGTACCAACTAAGCGCGTATAAGAAACATTTGACTGATGCGACCAAGGATGAGAACCCAGATCCCAAAGTGCGAGTGAGAGGTAAAGAGAATGCGGCGATCAATGGCGACTCGATAAGTTTTGCAGCAGCTGCATTTTGTAGAGATTTGATTGTGCTGAAAACTAGTAGTAGTTGTTGTTGTTGTTGTTGTTGTTGTTGTTGTTAGTTCTTTGATTGAAAGAAATTTAAATGAGTTATAATTCTCGTACTTGAATTTCTCATCATATACTTCGTATATAAAAGATGCTTGCACGATATGTATTGCAACGAAATGACTAACAAATATCCTCTCTGTTGTGTGGTGGATACTTGATGATTGCCTATGCTCGAATTGGGGTATATCAAGAAGATAAAATATAAAAAACTAGTACATCCCTAGAGTGTAACTGCTTAATTCACTTTTGGGATCAACAGCAATATTTATTCATTGTTCTTCGAAGAAGATTTGAAGATTTAGAGAACCTGAACTGAATCAGGTCAGTCCATAAGTTTGTGCGTTATTTTTTCAATAGTTTCACGATAGGCGCTTTTTGCGTACAAAAAATAATTCATGGGAGCTAATGGAACTATTTTTATTTTCTCTGATGTATTGTGCATCCAACAAGTGATTTTAATCGCGGATAGAAGTACGCGTTGTTAAAAAATAAAAAATAGAATTTTCGAACGAGTATAAGAAGCATATTTTGTATTTTTTTTTTTTTTTATAAAAGTGAAAACAACTGCAACAACTGCTGCTGCAGAAATAAACGCAACTCAAGGGGAGAATATCGTGAGTTTAAGGTTAAAAGTGGTTTTCCAAATTCCGAAGTGGTGATTGTGACGTTGAGGATGCCCCATGATCTGGTCGTATGGTCTGGAGGGCTTTAACTCCGACGCCTTGCAGGAACTCGTGGAAGCTGAGCCAAATTTGACAGTCGATATAATGGCTGGAAGCTCAAATTCATCACATGGAACAGTTTGCAGGTGCCTGGTTCAATTAAGCAAGGTTCCAAAGCTGTGAAAATGGGTTCCGCATAAACTTTCCATCAGCAGAGAGTGAATGTGTATTCTCAGCTTGAAAATTAGAGTTTTTTTTATTTTTTAACCGTATTGTTACTGGCGACGAAAAATGGGTCCTTTACTATAATCCTGTTCGCAAACGCCAGTGGTTAGATAAAGATGAAACACCGAAACCAAGCCCCAAGGAAATTCTTCTGTCTATTTGTGTGGGATATGACCAATATCATTTATTTTGAGCTGCTAGCATCAAAACAGACGATCACAGCTGATTATTATTGCCATCAACTATCCACACTGAATGAAGAACTTGAAAAAAAATCGTCCGTCTTTAGTCAATAGACGCAAAGTTTTGTTTCACCACGACAACGCAAGATCGCATATCGCGCGACAGACCTTAGGCAAGCTGAATGAGCTCGGATGGGAGCTAATGTCGCAGCCATCATACTCTCCGAATAAAGCACCTTGCGATTATCACATTTTCCGCGGAGTACTTCAGTCCCATTTAAGTAATAAGAACTACACCTCAAAAGAAGCTATAAAAACAGCCATATAAGCAGGGAATTAAAAATTTGCCTAAACGTTGGGAAGATATTGTAAATAATGCAGGAAAATATATTATTGATTAATAAATACTGAAAACTTCTTTTTTATTTATTTTAAAACCATCTAAGAAAAATGCACGAACTTATGGACTGACCTGACACTCTATCACTCTAAAGCAGTTTGCATAAAAATATTGACATCTTGACATCATAGTCGTCGGAAGAAACTCGAAGAAAATATTTTCTTAGGAACCACTTCTTTTTGATCTCTGAAGCCGATTACATATAAAGGAAGTATTACAACGCAGTTTCTGCATGACACCGCTGACCTGAAAAAACAGTCATAGGCCTAACAACATCTGTACCACCAACTCTGCCGATAATGCCCTTTATATCTCATGTCGCCCCAGGTAGGACTTAGAGGGTCTTCGCAAAACGATCGGCTACAAATCCGTGCGATTATTTTGACTTCACGTCAGATTAAATCTACTTGTCATGCGTTCTCTTTAATGTACAATTATCCGAGGTTCTTTTACACTTTCTCTACATTATTTCGAAAAGATTTTTCACATAGGTGCCAATATGTTGGTGGATGTTCTAGGCCACTAATTTCTTACTACGAACCTCAGCCCTTTATTGATGAAAAATTGCAGTTTGTTTGTGCGCAAGTCCCCTACAACTATAAGACTTAGTTTTACATAAGACTTTCTTTCAATCTATCTTTAAATTCCACACTTAATTTCATTGACTTAAGGAAGCGAGAAAGTAAATTCATGAGCTGTAGGAAAACACACGAATTACTTAAAAATTTTGTTGAATTTATCGCAATACATATCGTGCAACAGAATAATGATTGTATTAGTTAGTTAGTTAGTTAGTATGCAAATGTTATGAGATGTATTAAATGATTGTTAATTTATATAAATTGTTTTTGTATATTAATTATTACTCATCTCAACGATTTATTGATTTCATTCATTTTTCCCCCACCCTTTTGATTTATTAAATTGTTCAGAGTTGTCGTTGGAGCGCTGTTTACTGCTGGGTGTGTCTTAGTGAAATGTATTTGTTTTGAAATGCCTTTTTCAAAGTAATTGTAAAATATAAATCACAATTTTATCAGCATTGTGAGAAAATTGCATTTTTTTTTAGTATAAAAGCTTCAATTCTTTAGAAAGTTGCATTTGTGGTTCTCATGATTGGGTTGATTTTGATGTTGTGATGTAAATGATTATTATAATTAACAGAAAATATGTACTTTCTTCATAAATAAAGCTCATTTCTCTGATTCTCGCGAACAAAGATTACCTTTCCATGCTCTGATTTGAGTGATGTTAGTAGGTCTGAAATTCCCTAGATCTGGAAGATCCAAAGCATTTGAAGCACACAAAATTATGTGGATGTATCAAAACCGACTCCAAGAATATATTGCCTTATCAACGCATATGCCAGGCAAACAGTATGATTGTTTCCGTCAAATGTTGATGTAAAAGAATTACTGATGGCCGGTGATACATTTTCAGATGGTTTTGATCTCACTTTGTAGTACAGCCCTCCTAAGGGCTAAAGAGAAGGAAGTAAATATTTTCGGATAAATGTGGAGTAGTGGAGTTGAGTAAATGTGGTGCCGTAACTCAGTGGTTATTGTATTGGCCTTCTGATCTGTAGGTCGTTGGTTCAAACCCCAGCTAAAGCAGAACAAGTTTAATATCGAAAAGATATTTCTTTCGAACGGTACCACCCTGTCGGCAAGCAATTGGCAATTCTTTCGGCAAAAGCAATTCGCCATGGGAAAACTTCTAAAAAGAACACTGTGGCAAAGCTCAGAAAAAAGTGTCGCAAGAGTTCTGTCGTTCGGAACCGGCTAATATAAGTAGATCCCTTCTAATGCTGTACAAATTTAATACGCACAACAGTATTGGAAGAGAAGCTCGATGGTATCACAATGGGCCTTTCTAGCCTAAGTGTGTGATTCATATGGTATGATACATGTACATATGTTAGGGTGTGTTTGGCTCTATGGAAATCTGAATAGTTAGAATAATCCCTTCTTCAAAATAAATTTTTTATAAAGCATTAATTTGTGTAAAATTTTCTAGTTTCCACCTTTCGAAAGCCCACTAAAAATATACATATACATATTTTCCTTACTTACATTTTAGAAAATATTTTGCAGTTAAATTTTCATACAAATCGGTCTGACCCAGTGTACGAGAGTGGTCCCAAAACTACTCGACCTAACAAAGAAAACACAACAAATTTGGGAAAATTTTTCTTTATTTCTCAACATAATCTCCTTTTAGCTTTATACACTTTTCCCAGCGATATTACATAGCTTGAACTGTCTAGCTCATTAAAATAGCCATCTACCGCAGACTCCACCTCTTCATTGTTTGCAAATCTTCTACTACCAAGCCATTCAAATTCAAATTTGAAAATAGAAAATAATCCGAAGGAGCTTTGTTTTGACTCATCCGTGGTTATGAATCGATGGAAAAACTCGGCTTTATTACTGTGAAACATCGCCAAACACTCTATAGAAACATCTTCACAACGTTGTGAGCTTTTTCATCTCCAAAAGTTCGGTCAATATACGATCTATAGCACTTTTTGAAATGCCTGTAATTTCACCTAGCTCACGCACCTTCAGCTGGCGATCGTCCAATACCATTTTGTGGATTTTCTTAACCGTTTCTGGCGTGGCCACCTCAATTGGTTGACCACTACGGTGTTCGTCTTGGCAGCTCGTACGACCTCATTTAAACTCTGCCACCCAATATATGAGGGTTGTAAACGAAGGAGCAGACTGCCCCAGAGTAGAATCTAGTTCAGCTTTAATATGCTTTGGACTGAGACCTTTCAAATGAAAGTGTTGAATTACATAACGGTGACAAATTTTTTCCATATTTACAAATTCACTGAATTCGTTAACTTTCGATTGCTCTAAAAAAAAAAAAAAAAATACCAATCAGCGTGACACCTTGAAACTTAAAACATATGTTTTGTAAGGTTGCCACTTTTCATCAAAGTAATTTTTTTCAAACTACTGCCGCCATCTATATGTCAGGTCGGGTAGTTTTGGGACCGCCCTCGTATATAAGATATACACACCACTATATGTATGTATGTATATAAATTATATTTATAATTGTATTTTACGCATTTTTATGAGCGCTATGAGACTATACATATATACTATGTATTATCATCATACACATACATACATACATACACTAATATACAATATGTATTCGTATATGCAATATATACATGTAGAGAAAATATAATTTATATTTGTTGTTGTTGTTGTTGTTGAAGCAACAAAACATCTTCAAAAGACATATTTATGTATAATTTCAATGTCCTTGTTTGTTATTCTTGTTGTTGTCGCAAATGGTTACTTTTCACATGAAAGGTACTAGTCGCAGTTAGCAAAGTGCTATCGTATAAGTGAGTAAGTGAGTGAATAAGTACTATAGCATATTATGTAGATGTTGTTCTTGTTATTTTCGCTAATAAACAACAACAACAACAAAAATATAATTCATGTGACATTAGATGACACAAGACAAGACATGAGACAAGACAATGCACCCCCTCGAGGTATAACATCAAATGAAATGAAATCATTAGAAGACAAATATGATAAAATACATACAAATGTATATGAGAAGGCATAAAAATGTAGTCAATAGGAGGTGGCGGGGTGAATATCATTAACTTGGTGAAGAAGAGCGAGAGAGAGGCAGTTGAGAAATAATGAGAGTCAAGAAAATGTGTATTATTTCATGTTTTTTCGCGTTCTCTAATTTAGTAGTATTTGTCTTATATTTAATAAGCACTTTTACTTTGTGTAAAATATTGATAATATTCTAGCACTCCCTCTTTCCCTTCCTACCCTCCTTTATTCCTTCTATGAAATTCTCACGCTTTCTAGTTCGAAGTCGCTAAACACCATATGAAACACACTACAGTGATCAGGCAGTCTTAACTTAATACTTAACTGACTTATGTGACCGTAACAACCGAATATTGATTTAGACCGAATATAACATGCTTCGTCAGCCATCTCTGTTCTTCGCTAGTTAGAAATTTCAAGCGCCGTCAGGTTCTCCAGTACTTGGTCTTTCCATCGGAGGTTAGGCCTTCCTCTTCTGCGTCATCCTCGAGCGGGTCATCTTCGAATATAACACCTTCTTAGCTGGAGTGTGTTCTTCCATTCGCTCAACATGACCTAGCTAGCGCAGCCGCTGGGCTTTGATACGCTTTACTATGTCAATATCGGCATACAGCTCGTACAGCTCATGGTTGTACCTTATTCGGTGCTCGGCACCAACGCAAATAGGTCCGAAGATCTTGCGTAGGACTTTTTTCTCGAAACCTCCAAGCATTCGCTCATCCGAGGTGGAAATTGTCCAGGCTTCGGCGCCATATGTAAGGACAGGCATGATGAGAGTCTTGTAGAGTGTAGTTTTCGTTCTTCGAGAGAGGTAGTTGTCAATAGTAACATGCTGTCCAAGACGCCGGGAGTCTTTGTTCGTTGACTGCTCCTGTGTTCATGCCGATTATGTCAATATCATCGACATACACCAACAGCATGGCACTTTTGTTGAAGATAGTGCCATTATATCGTAGATCAGCAGCTCGTATTATTTTCTCCATAATAAGATTGAAGAAGTCGCACCATAACGAATCACCTTGTCTGAAACCCCGTTCGGTATTAAACGGTGCTGAGAGCTCTTTCCCAATTTTCACTACACAACGGGAGTTATGCAGTGTCATTCTACAAAGACGAATGAGCTTTGCAGGAATACCGAACTCAGACATTGTTGCGTAGAGGTAATCCCTTACCGGACTATCGAAAGCGGCTTTATAATCAACAAATAGGTGGTTGTTGAGCATGGGCTTCAATCTTTCACACAATACACAGGATAAGACCTTGTATGCGATGCTCATGAGACTTATTCCACGGCAGTTGGTTTAATTTAATAAACAGAAAAAATCATTCCGAATAAACACCTCTGCCTACCTTTCTATTCAGCCTGGAGCCGTCTGTAAGAGAGTGGGTGTAATTCGCCAAAAACTCCTTTTCCTCCCTGATGCTTTTGCCAGGGAAGAAAGTTTGGAACTTTTTAATAAATGATTATTCTGGCTTGACATAGTCAAGATTGGTTTCGGTATGAAAATAATTAAAGATGCTAGCGTGTCCAGAGGTTCTTGGCTTCCATTGGTGTAGGAGTTTAAGCCTTAAGGGCGAACTGGTCGCCATTTGTTTACCTAGTAAATCAATTGATGCGAAAATTAACAATGAGAAAAATGCAATTACAAGATTGTGATTTGGACCTGCCGACTTTTTAGTTTTAAGGGGTGGATCTTGGGGGTAAGTATGTTTAGCGGAGTGTGCTGAGAAGAAGAAAATAATGGAACCAGTCATATGCCATTCGTGTTCAGTTATGATCGTTCAGTTCGATGATTTTGTATGGAAGTCACCGCAATAAAGGTGATAAGGGAAGGGAGGAGGAGCGTGGGTAACGTCGAAATACATTTTTGCGGGTTAAAAAAATTAATGGGGCTATGTTATACATTTTATTACTCTAGATGAGATTCGTGTTCAGTTATGAGGTTATTTATTGATTTTCAAATATATTGTATGGGAGTACCTTTAAGGAATGGGGAGTAAGTATGTTCAGAGAAAATTTTTAAAAGTAAATATTATTGATGGTCAGTCATACTTCATCACTCTTGATGCAATTCCTTTTCAATTATGGAAATATTTATTGATGTTCATATGATATTTCAGTGATTATATATGGGAGTCCAATTAACGGTTGCAGACAAAAGGTAAGTACGTGCAGATGAAATGGGGGGAAGGAGAAAAAATGTATGGTGGTATGACATGCACTTCATCATGCTTAATGCGATTCCTGCCTATTTGAGAAGTTATGGGATATGACATATGTACACTACATCACTGTATGTATATGCGATTCCTGTTCATTTATGGGGTTGCTTCTAGATTTTCAAATGCTTTTTCAGTTATTTACATTCAATATGTATATTCAGAGGTATTGTTAAGGACTCGGTCATATATTTGTCGATTTTTCGAACATTTTGTATAAGAGCCTCCTTAAGGGGTCGGATTTGCCTCTTAATCAATCCTTTAATCATGAATTTATCGTCTCAGGGGCGGTTTCTGTGCGCCTATTGCCGATTATAAGAAGTTTTTACATTCATTTTGTATTGGAGTCCCATACGGTAATCCAAAATATTTTTCCATATGATTGCTAGGTGTAGTTTTCAACCGATTCCGCCCTTTCATGAACTCATCCATTTGTATTTCACTTTTCCGAGCTCATCATGTTTTTGAACTCATTTATTAATTTCTAAGTAGTAGAAGTGTACCAAATTTATGTAGTATCAAATTTCAGTTTTATTTTAAACTGTTTTGTGCCTAAAAAGGGTGGAAACTTACATAGATAGAGAGATTGATTATAGAGCGGAAACCAGTCACCTTTTCACTGTGTCCAATATAGACCTTTTATAACACACTCTGAAAATTTACAAGTGCTCCATAAGTCTAGTATTCACTAGGAATTCAAAGACATCTTTACGACACTTGTCCGCTATATCTGACGGTTCTAGTTAATAACTACCTAAGTAACGAAGTCTGTTCCCTATCAGACCATTACAGTGACAAAGTAGATGTTTAGCTGTTTCTTCGTTGACTTATCCTCATTTTGTGTAGGCCTTTCATAACTCTGCAATGTCCGGTGATGAAGTCCGTGACAATGCGAGTACCACTCAAGCACGAGTCAAGCTCAGAACTTCAGCACTTCTCTTGTGAGAACGGTGTGGCATAAAGGCTTTCGCAACTCTAATATCTTTTGTTTCCATCCAATGTTGGTTGCGATTTTCTTTCTAGCCAAGTCTAGCTCCAAGTCAGCCCGCAGAATGGTTCTGGTCCAATAAATTTACTGGCTGCCCCTTGTCTTGCAAGCTCCTCTGCCTTTTCGTTTCCTAAGTGTCCACTATGATCAGATGAACTCTGTTAACTCTAGATGCTAATCTTTTTAGAAGTGTTAAACAATTCCAAACTAATTTCGATTTAATTCCGAAAGCACTAAGCGCTATCTAGTGGATGTCGCAGCTCAGTGGTTAGTGCGTTGGCTTTCTGATCTGTAGGACGTGGGTTCAATCCTCGGCTGAAGCGTAATAAAATTTATTATCGAAAAAATTTTTCTTTCGAACGGTACCCACCAGTCGGCAAGAATTGGAAATTTTCCCGGCAGTAACAATTTGTCAAAAATGCTTCTTAAAAGAGCTCTGTGACAAAACTAAGTTTAAGTCATGTCACAAGAGTTCTGCCGTTCGGAACCGCCTAATATAAGTATGTCCCTTCTAATACCGTCCTGTCGTCAGGTTTCATCCGAGCAAATTCCCAGTTTCGTTAGGTGTTAATTCAGCCTGCAGTATGTCGTGTCAATAATCCCGTGATGATTCTTATATTATTCTTGTTTAAACTGATACATTCCTGAAGTCGTTTTAGGTTATAGGTCCCTAAAAATGTCTGGTATTGGAACAACCCTGGAAGGTTTTCCCAGTATGATTGTCATTCTGATTCTTCACTACTTTTAATAAGAATGGATAAAGCTCCTTTGCCCCCAGACCACAGAAGGGTTCTGGGTCTACAAAGGGTGTTGCTGCTTCCTTCCTGGTAAGCCTATCCGCTAGCTCGTTGCCTCCAACTACAATATGTCCTGGAACCCAGTTCTTTTACTAAAATATAAATTTTGGATCCCCCGCCTAAGCACTATTTATTGTTTCTTCCTTCTTCCAAACAATCATCCTAGCAGTCTCCAAGTATTTATAAATAAGTCTTGGAAAAAACTAGACATTCATAGAGCTAGCGACTGGGAGTATTGAGCTGCTCTCAAATAAAGATAAGATTGACCAAAGGTTGCTAAGATGGTTTTTAATATCAAAGTGCCCCATGATGCTGATAATGTATCAGTGATTGTTTGACGCTTTCTTTAAGTCATTGCGACCATTTTGTATCACATTCACCATTATCACTATTGAAGAACTTGCACTAACTCATCGTCATCACATAAAACAACTGAGTATCATCATGAAAAAATCAACCAACCACCAACTATCGTAATAAGAAACAGTCAGGGAAACAAGACGGTCTATTCTTTGAAACATAGTGCGGGTAGTGGGTACTATTCAACTATAAATGCCATTAAATAACCCCAAAAAATACATATTATATTGTATATATGTACAAAAGCGACATGACAACAATTCATGCTAGTGCTATTGCATATAGTCGTACGTACTCTCACTATGACAATGACAATGACAATGACAAGTAAATAAAAATGATTAATGATGTTGTTATAAAAAATATATATATATATGAGAATATATTTTTACATCTACGCTGGTTTGTGAGATAGATATATGCATGAGGAATGGCAGTTACTTGTAGTATCATAGCACAACCATCAGCATCATCATCATCAGCGTTCAGTCATTCAGTATAATGCTCGTATGTAAGTACAATCAACCAACAAAGAATGTAATTTCCTTTTATACTTACTGGTATATTTTTTGGCATTATTTTTGCGAAGAAAATCATTAAAAATGGCGTGTGAGTTGTGTTTATAGTGAATTATTACTATTTTTTGTTTGCTTTTTTAAGCAACCACCCCGTCCCAGTCCTTCAATTAAGTTGTCATGTGACTAAACGGAAACACGACAACTTTAGCAACCACTGAGAATAACCACAAACAAAATATTGCAAAAAAAAAAAAATGATATCAATTTTATGTGGGAGGAGTATTCATTAATTCGGTATATTTAGAAATTTTTGTCAGTGAAAAACGAATAAGAGTGGTATTTCTTACTCCTCAAATAAAACATTAGAGAATATTATTCGATTCAAATAATCGTAGAAATTATAGAAAATGCATCAATTTTTAATATTTTTATGATTTTGATTTAAAAATTGCCTAAGCTAATTGTTTAATAACTCCGGAAACATGCTATATGAAACTCTATTGCAACATGTATCTTTGTGATATAGTCACATGTCTCTAACACATTGTACTTAAACATGGAAACATGTTGCTGGCAATATTCACTATAGTAAATAATCATACAATGTTGCTAGCAACATTTACGGCAACACCATTTGAAAAGTCAACGATAATGCTGGCACTTTCTATTCACACAGCACCGCTTATCATTGACGAAGTCAGGGGTAGGGATCAGGGAATAGATGGCCCATGGAGTTGTTAAAAATGAAAAATATATAGAAATTTTATATATCGATATTTAAAAATCATTCATTAACATTTTTTCATATACATCTTTTTCATCTTATCCCGCTTCCACTTGCTAAAATTCTGGCTTCGCCAATGCCGCGATGATACCATGATTACAATAGTCAATGCTGAGAAGATCGAATGCTCGATGGCATCTATTCAAGTCCATATCGTCCATAGCCTAGACAGACGTCAGCCTAATTCCGGATTACCGAGTTAATTTGAATTAACTCGGGCATTAACTGCAGCTAATCCGTATAAACTCTATGAGTTAATTCTCAAAATAAAAGAGGATTAGGACAATTTGCTATAGCAACACTGCTGAAAATTGTCTATTGTGAATTTTTCTCGATCCATTTTACAAAATATTAGGTTTGTTCGCTTATAAAAAAACTTTCAACAATTGTTAACAATTTTCAACATGAAAAGTGTTCGCGAACAAATAAATCCAGCTGTCAATTACGAACGGTGAATGTCAATTTACAAGTTTCTGATAGTTTTCAGTTCACATACTTCTTGTAGATTTTCTCATATCGAGAGTGACAGATGACAGAAATTGATTGTGATAGTAATGTAAGTGAGCAGAGCTAATAAAACAGCAATCAGTCGTTTAGTTAATCCGCAATACTGCCGTCTGTCAGGTTATTATTTTATTCGGATTAAGTGCGCCGGTAATCCGGAATTAGGCTGCCGTCTGTCTAGGCTATATGCTCATTTCAGGTATGTAATCATAACTCTGATTTGATTAAAAAATATATATAAAATTTAGAGAATTATATGAAATCTTTATTCGAATCGATAGAACGATCTATATAATTCCATATTTAAAGTTGATTTCATGTAAATGTTGATCGCGGCTGTGCCTCAAATGCTTCATACGCTGGATCCGATTTTGCCATACTCTCTCCAACATATAGGCCGGTATCTCACGAATAAATTCTTCAATATTGACTGCCAGTGCGTCAACCGTTGTGGGCTTGTCACTATAAACATGAGCCCCACAAAAAATAGTCTAAAGGCGTTATCTCTCATGATCTAGGCGGCCAATTGACCGGCCCCAAACGTAAAATAAACAGTTTACCGAACTCGTTTCTCAATTGGGCCAGTGTTTCGCGTGCTGTGTGGCATGTGGCACCGTCTTGTTGAAACCACATGTCACCCATGTCCAGCTCTTCAAATTTGGGCAAAAAAAAAGTTTGTAATCATCGCACGGTAGCACTCGCCATTCACAGTAAAGCTCCTGCCTTCGTCGTTTTTGAAAAAGTACGCGGAACGATGCAACCGGCAGAAAATACACACCAAGCAGTGTATTATTCGGAATACATTGGCAGTTCTTGCAATGCTTCTGGCTGCTCTTCACACCAAATACGGCAATTTTGATTGTTCACGTAGCCATTCAACCAGAAATTTCATGAATACATTTCATGAATGAATTGCATGAATTCTGATAATAAAATTCAATAATCTGCAAGCGTTGTTCGTTGGTAAGTCGATTCATGGTTAAATTATAGACCAAACTGAACATGTTTAACAGTAACATGTTGCTCGAAAACAGCTGAGCTGCTAAAAACAGTGTTGCCAGAAAGAAATGTGCCAAAAAATCACTCTGCACAACTATAGTTAGCGCAAATTCTGGGTCTCCTTTCTTATATATAGAACAGAGAACACTGAGCCTTCGATCATCGGGACTTAATCAGCAGCGTTTCGACCCCTTTAAGCACAATTCGCAGGACTTTTTGAAACTATTGTATACTATTGTATACAAGAGATTAAGCAATAACCATAAACATGAATTAGTCGTAGTGGATCTGCTACGAAACATACGGTACTGTCGGCTAGAATATTACTCAGGCAACTCAGTTGACACGATAAGGCTATCGCCGAAATGAAGACGTATTTTGCAGAGTTTGATAAATCGCATTTTTTCAGTGGGTCGACAGACCCCTAAAAAGGGTTTATATTGAAAGATTGGGTTAAATTATACATATTTTCTTGAAGGCGGTTCAATAATTTTTTTTTTTTTTAATTTTTAATAAATATAAAAATCTCACAGATATTAAATATTAATAAATATGCAGATTTGTTACATGAAATGCGTTTATTTTATATCGTCCATTAAATATGCCGATATACATCTCAATAGTTTCTCTAACACTCTCTTATGCATCTTAAGACATACTAGTATAATAGAAAAATAAAATTTACCTAATTCCAGATACTATATCACACAAATGATTTACAAAAAGAAAACAAATTTGGAAAGCTTAACATTGGCAGTACCGAAGCTTCGATACCCTACATTGTGACTGATAGAGGTAATTTCGAAAAAAAAAAAAAACAAATATGTGTGATTTTCATCTGAAAATGTGCACCTTCAAGCATACTTACTCAATGGTCAAAATGATCGTAAGTATATATGTAAAGGACAGTCGAAAATAAAGTTTTATATGAGAGATTTATTTATTAGTAAATATAATCACATGTACCAAGTTTCAGCTTGATAAATTAATATTTTCGTGCGAAAAGTGTAAAAAAATGCTTTTGAAAACACATTTTTGTATGGGAGGTATGCGTAGTTTGAATGCGATTCAGCACTTTTTTTTTAAATATATATTAGTGAGTAAATATATTCATATATGCCGAGTTTCAAGTGGATAGCTTTACATTTTCTTTCGAAAAATATGAAAAAAGTACATATAAAAGTATACATTTGTATGAGAGGTAGGCATAATTTTTGGCCAATTCCGTCCAATTGTTTACTCATCAGTTCATTTACAAAATTAGTTATGTTTAACAAATTTCAGCTTAATATCTCTGCATCTCTTGTGCAAAAACTATGAAAACAGACATTAATTTGCATACTTTTGTATGGGAGGTAGGAGTGAATTTCATCCGATTTAGCCGATTTTTGGATATATTATTTCTATGGTAATAAGAGCTCCACACACAAAATTTCAACTCGATAGCTTTATATTTACTCTCACAAAGTGTGAAAACACACATTCAACAACATAAATTTATATGGGAGGTAGGTGTGGTTTTTATCCAATTGTGCCCATTTACAAACTAATTTTCGTATTGGTAAAAATAATCTCCTGTACCAATTTTTAGATCGATTGCTCTATAATTACGGCTTATCTCGTTATGCGTGTTGCAAATATCAGCTCAAACTCAATATACCTTTGAGTCTTTGAGTGTAGGGATATTCCTATAGTTATGCATTTTATCTTTATTACTATTCATCTAAATTAGTTAATTTTCAATAATATGCACAGTTTTGATATTTTCTCTGACATGCTTTATACTAAAATATGAACTATTTAATTAATTAGTCTGTTCCAAATGAAAAAAATATTTAAAAAAAAAATTAAATTTCCATTTTTGATGCATTTATTTCATTTTTATCTAACTGTTTTTATCTAATGATATTTACTACGGCATACAATACTCATATAGCAGTATATTTATGCATTTGCTATTTTAATTTATATAAATTTTTGAATATTTAATGACTCCAAAAAGTACCTAAAGCCGAAATGATTGTCATTGCCAATGATTGTTGTCGATTGTCAATCGATCGCTGTTTGATCATCATCATGATGATTTTAACAGTAGTGGCGACTCTTCATAATGATGCTGGTGATGGTTGATGGTCATGCTGTTGGGAGGTGGGTGGTGAGTTTGCTTAATTGTGATTTATAAGCGGCAAAATGATTCGTTTGATTTTTATCATCATAACTTGACTTATTTATGGTTTTTTATAGCTATAATTTATATGCAGATATCTAAATATCGTATGTACATATAAGTATATGTATATATGGTATATATTTTTAAATACCCGCAGAAACAATAACAATTTTTTTTTTTTTTTTTTTTGGTTAATAATGATTTTGAAGATATATTCTCTATATTCTCTTATGCATGTATTTCATTAATGTTGTCATCATTTGATTGTATTTCTATTTGAAACACAACAACAACAACAACAACAACAACAACAACAACAACACGAATAACAACAACATTAATTTTAATAATAATAATAATAATAGCAATAATGAAATGTAATAAAATACGAAAACGAATTTCAAATGATGAACATAAATCTGTCACAGCTATGATAGATTTGTGATGATGATAATGATGCTGATGATGATGATGATGATGATGATGATGATGATGGTGACTACTCATCATCAGATTTGTATATTTTTGGATAGACTTGTATAATTTCCTTGAAATATTATATTACGTACAATAAGTATACTATACTCGAGTCAAAGAAGACCTATAAAAATAATCTAAATGAGTGAATAAAATTATAATATTCATAAATTAGATAGACTCAATGAATGAAATGTTTCTATATGTATATATTATTTAAAAAAAAATTATTTAATCGATTTTTATTTTGTTCGAGAGAGTGAAAAAAATATTGTATATTATATTTTTTATGAAGATTTATTACCACTTATTATTCCATTATTGCATAGAAATAGAAAGTGTAATCGAAATGTTGACAAATCACAAGTTTCAAAAGTAAGATTCGTCATATCCACAATGAATTAGCTTGAAATATGAGATGAATAATATGCCAGCTGACTTTTTATTCATCACCATGCTGCAAAGGGGATGCAGGCGGTGGCAACTTCAGCTCATTGTATGAGAGCGGTACCAGAACTACTCGACCTAACAAAGAAAACAAGAAATTTGGGAAAAATTTGAGATTTTATAACATTGCCACTTTTCCCCAAAGTAATTTTTTTCAAACTACTGCCGCCATCTATATGCCTGGGACCGCCCTTGTACTTTTGGTGTATACTGTATGACTTTTGATGTATAAGTACATTCAAAGTGAATCACTAGGTGTAAAACTATTCACAATAATTATCATTGTTTATATATTTTCATCTAGTTTTGTAGTTTTGACACTCACGCATGTTATCACTAAATAGTGAATAGTGAATAGTGAATGAAATGAATGTAATACTTGTTTGCACTTTTCACTACGCATTCATTCTGGATGAATATCATCGATTCGAGAAAAGAGTTTTTCGTCAAAAGTTTGAAGTGATTAAAATACTGTTCATCGTTCATATTTAGTGCGCACGTTGGATGAAACAAAAGTGAAAGACATTACTCAGTTATCACTGTGGATGAACAATCTAAACATAGTAAACATTCAAAGCGACAAATGTTGATGAGCCTTTAGATAAATGAACTGACACAATAAATACTTTAACATTTCCTAGCTAATCTATCATTAATTTCGAATATGGCAATCATAAATCATCAAGTTCTTTCTAGAAGGATCTGCTGTAAATGATGGTGATCTGACATGACACATAATGCGTGGAAGATTTTCTCATGCCTAATTCTTGATTCTTGAACATATTCGTGGTTTCTGCTATCTCTCCCATCATCAATCACGCAAAGTGTATTGTCAAGCAATTATTGCGCGTCCAAAATGCCACAGCGCGTCCACCGTTTGCTAAACTTTTATGATACAGGTTTGCTGGTAAACACCTTTCAGGGTTTCCGCCGTCGTACGGTGCTTATTGTTGAAAATGCGGTCGGTGTCATCAACTCAATCCAGGAACGTCGACTCACTTTCGACCTCAACAATTCAGTGAGAAGCTGAGTCAAATTGAGTTGTTTTATTATGGCTTCTCAGTTCGAGCTTCAGTACAGTTGGTGTTGGACGTCGAATTTGAACAAGAAATTATATTTTCTTATGAGGTACATATGCAATCAGAACCCATTACATCCGCAGAGTGCCATTGTGGCACATTTGTTTTCAAAAATGCTACCACCAAATTTACATTATTGGACATTAAATCACCAACACGCATACGTAGAGTGCGGACAGAGGAAAATATCGCAGTTGTATCCACTCTACAAGTCTCTCCTCATGACTGCTCTTACATATGGCGCTGAAATTTGGACGATTTCCACCTCGGATGAGCGAATGCTTGGAGTTTTTTTTGGAAAGAAACTCCTACGCAAGAGCTTTGGACCTATTTGTGTTGGTGGCGAGTACCGAATAAGTTACAACCATAAGTTGTATGAGCTGTACGTCGACTCATTAAAGTACAGCAGCTGCGCTGGCAAGGTCATGTCGAGCGAAAAGAAGAACATGCTCCAGCTAAGAAGATGTTATATTCGGAACTAACTGGTGGACGACGCAAAAGAGGCAGACTTAACCACCGGTGGAAAGGCCGAATACTGGAGAACTTGATGGGGCTTGGAATTTCTAACTGGCGCCAGCCAGCGAGAAACAGAGAAACAGAGATGGCCACATAAGTAAGTAATAATATGGAATAAAAATGTAAATGAATTAGTTTCCATTAAATTTGTAGTACTGCAAAATTTTTTAGTCCGCTCATCGTTTTTGCGACACGCCAGAGAATCATTTTTTGCGACATGCCAAAGAACCGTCTTGGTGGTTCGCCGACGAAATTGCTCTCACAATAAAGGAAATCGCTTACAGACCATATTCGAACAATATTAGACTACTCCATAAGGTAGTAAGTACTCGTATGTGTCACTAATTGTCACACAATTTGACTATGGGGCAGCCATATAAATTTGACGCCAACTTAAACAAAATCGTTCAACACTTCTTTATAACAAAATCAGAATTTATGTTAATGCTGCTCATATGTACTAATACTACTCGTACATATGTTCGATATGTAAAATAGACCACACACACACACACACACACACACACACACACACACACACAAAGGGCCATTTGTGAGAATGACTGATTATTAGGTGACATTCTGAAGAACAAAAAATAATATGATGACAAGAAGATGATTATGATCAAAAAGATGATGAAGAAGAAGAGCAATACTAACAACAAGAAAACTATGACAATAATAATGGTAACAACGAGATAGACACTATGACAGACATTTAGACATAGAGACAGACAGTTCGACTGCGAATTAGAATGAAGAACAATTTGAAGAACAAATTCAAACAACACACATGTGTATGTGTGTGTGTGTGTGTGTATAAAGTACATTTAGCAACAAATATAAAACATTTAATAGTCTTTATTGTTGATGGGCCATAAATAATCGCCCCACAACAATAAATACACAATATATATTTCCTATGTTGCCCAAAAATAAAAAACAATGAAATAAATTTTTGAAAAATCATAAACACAACAATAACAATATTATTTGTATTATTTTTTTTTGTTTTTTTTTTTTGTTTTTTGTATTAAATTAAAACAAGTTATAAATCGTATGAAACATATAAGTATGTAGTGGGTATATAAATATATTCTAAATGTAGACGCTCACTCAAGCATCAATAGAACATTAAAAAATCACAAAATAACAAAAGCAACCGAGACAGAGAGACAGAGAGAGAGAGAGAGAGATTGTTTTAAAAAGAAATATTGTACATCCAACTCATAGAATAGAAAATTAAAATGAATAAATAAATCAAATGTGAAATGGCATTTGATTTGTGGTTGTTGTTGTTGTTGTTGTTGCTGTTGATATTTTTGTGAAAAGCTAAAATAACAAACAAAATGCAACTAATAAACAACCAACTGAGAAATGGATCACAATAAGCACAATAAGTTGAAGGCACTTTTTTTTTTTATTTTTGGTTTTTTGACTTTTTAAAAATATTTCTAATAAGAAATGACATTTTTTGTACAATTGAGAGGTGACAGAGCAGCATCAGCAGCAGCAACAAAACAAATGAGTGGGTGATCAAACTGATTAGTTGATGGAAAAGAAGAAAGATATGCCAAAAAAGAAAAGAAAATCATTTGATGTCGGTGCGTGTCGAAAAAATAATATGCAAATAATGAGTAAAGTGGGTGAAAATGATCTATAGAGAATTTTGGTATGTGATACGTAGGTATAAGCAAATTTATATGATTTTTTTTTTCTCTCTCTCTCTCTCTCTCTCTCTCTTTAGATTGTATAATAAAAATCAAATGCCAAATGAAAAAAATAAAAAAACGTGTCAACATAAATATATAAATAATTAATAGTACATAATCATCAAAAATCACAATCAAAATACCAAGGAATTTGCGGGGCATTAAAAAATTCATCGAAAACAACAATAAAACAGAGCCAAAAATTTTCGAAAATAAATATTTTTGAAAATAATTAAGCTTTAGCAATACTAAAGCTTACCAATAACCGACAAGGACATGTACAAGGACAGCTACAAAGTAATAGATATGTTCGAAAATATAATTTTGTATGGGAGGTAGGCTTGATTTTTAGTCTATAGCTGCCATTCTTCGATATATATGTTATTTAGTCACAAGAATTTTATGTACTGAATTTCAGCTCATTAGCTTCATATTTACGTCTGCAAAGTCTGAAATTATATGTTCGAAAATATATTTTTGTATTGGAGGTAGGCGTAGTTTTTACCCGAATTGGTTTAAAATTAGGACTGTTGAATAAGTTGAAAAAATACTTAATTTTATCGAATTTCACGTCGATAGCTTTATATTTTTCTTTGTAATGTCTCAAAACATACGTTCGAAAACATATTTTTGTACGGGAGGTGGGCATAACTTTCTTCTGATTTGGGTTATTAGCTAAAGTTTGTATGAAATGAAAAAAAAATATGTTGAGCTACCGAGTTTCATGTTAATATGCGCACATTTTCTATTGTATTTCATTAAAATAAACATTTCGAAACATATTTTTGTATGGGAGGTAGGCTTAATTTTTAGTCTATTGCTTTCATTCTTCCACATATATGTTATTTAGTCAAAAGAATTTTACATACTTAATTTTAGCTCATTAACTTCATATTTGCGTCTGCAAAGACAGAAATTGTATGTTCGAAGAGATACTTTTGTATGGGAGGTAGGCGTAGTTTTTACTCGAATTGCTTTAAAATCAGAATTGTCTAATAAGTTGAAAAAATACTTCAATATATCGAGTTTGACGTCCATAGCTTTATATTTTTCATTGCAATGCCTCAACACATACGTTCGGAAACATATTTTTGTATGAGAGGTTGGTGTAACTTTCTTCTCATTAGGGCTATTATGAAAAACTTGTATGAAATGAAAAAAAAATATGTTGATTTACTGAGTTTCAAGTTGATATGCGCATATTTTCGTTTGTATTTCATTAAAATAAACATTCCGAAGCATATTTTTGTATGGAAGGTAGGCGTAATTTTCATGCTATTGAGCCAATTTGTAAATAATCTCTTCCGATGGTTAAAAGAATCGTATATACCTAGATTTCTTTTGATTGATTTATATTTACTTGCGCTATGCCTGTAAACATATATTCGAAAACATGATTTTATATGGCTAGTAGACGTATTTTTAGTCCGATTACATATATTTTTGAGAATCTTCATTTTTAAGTAAAAATAAATATATCTACCGAGTTTTATTGCGAAATCTTTATATTGAAGCATAGAAAGTATATTCGAAAACATACTTTTGTATGGGAATTAAGGGTTAAGGGTGTAAGGGTTCTTTGATTACGTAAATACTCAAACTGAAATCAAGAAATAAATACAATATAATCCTAGAAACATCTGGAGACTATCAATACTGGGTGAGCTAGCTGCTGCCGGCATCACATGGGAGGCCGCTAGATCAACTGCTCAAAACCGTGTGCGATGGCGAAGCCTTGTGGAGGCCCTATGCTCCAATTAGGAGTTTAAAGGAGAAAAAAAAAATCCTAGTTCTTAAATTTCCTATTCCTAACTTCAAATTTTGCGTGCATGTTTTAAAACATATGTTCGAAAGTAACGTTTGTATGGGAGGTAGGCATAGTTTTCATCCGATTACGCTCATACTTCAATTTATTAGTAAAAATATTGGTATGTAGCGAGTTTCATATCCATAACTTTGAGTTTTCATACATACTATCAGAAAACATGCGATTAAAACGATACTTTTCCTCGAGGGGCAGGAATGATTTGCATTTATTTCAGACCATTTTTGAAATTGTCTATTGTTTAGTCAAAATAATTAGATGTACTGTACAACAACTGTAATGACGTCATTCTGAAGATCATGCGTAGGATAACTCTTGCTAACAGATGTTACTTTGGGCTGAGTAAGCAATTGAGTAGTCGAGCCCTCTCTCGAAGATCAAAAATCACACTCTACAAGTCCCTCATTATTCCTGTCCTAACATATGCCGCAGAAGCCTGGACAATTTCCACCACGGATGAGAAGATGCTTGGAGTTTTCGAGAGAAAATTTCTGTGCAGGATCTTCGGACCTATTTGCGTTGATGGCGAGTACCGAATGAGGTACAACGATGAGCTGTATGAGCTGTACGCTGATATTGACATAGTCAAGCGAATCAAAATCCAGTGGCTGCACTGTCTGGGTCATGTCGAGCGAATGGAAGAGGGTATATAATTCGGCACTCGCTGGAGCACCCAGAAGAAGAGGAAGACCAAACCTCCGCTGCAAGGACCAAGTGTTGATTAAACCTGTCGGCGCTTGGAATATCCAATTGGTACCAGAG
This sequence comes from Megamerina dolium, assembly GCA_963854835.1. Taxonomy (NCBI): domain Eukaryota; kingdom Metazoa; phylum Arthropoda; class Insecta; order Diptera; family Megamerinidae; genus Megamerina; species Megamerina dolium. Next base: position 4,118,056 of record OY978529.1, read on the forward strand.
AGCGAAGTACAGAGGAGACTGGCGCCGCATTATATGTTCGGCCTAAATCGATCATCGGTTGTTATGGCCACATAAGAAGAAGAAGAAGAAGAAGAAGAAGTAGTTGTAGTTTCTATCTGACTACTTCCATTTAAAAACTTGTGCTTTTGTTGGTAAAAATAATTGTATGTAGCACCTTAACGCCTCATGCATTAATTTCCTGTATTCGATGATGCCCGCCTCTCGGCTAGTAAATTTTCTGAAAGATAGTATAAATTTCACCATGAGTAAAAAGTCATCGTGAAACACCTTTTGAGAGAGTTTCTCAACAAAATTCAGATAAAATTTCGTCCATCACTCAAAATGTGGTCCATTCGAGTCCTATCATAGGAGCAATCACCTGACCAATCGATTGATGTAATATTAATTTGTTTTTTTTTTTTTTTTTTTTTAATAACAACTTTTGTGTAATATGTATTTGCTTTTCCATTTCAACACTATCACATAAATTTTCTTGCACTAAAATGACATTATTCAATATATCGTCATATAAAAATGTTTACACAACATGTATAGATACATTCAAGCAATACTCGTATGTGTTGCTATCATATGATGATTTTACGTATTTATTTGAATAGCACAAATGTTTAATATATTATTTTAATATATTGTTGAAAAATATATATGTACGATATATGTAAATATAAACATCATACAATATATACCATTAACCTATGTTGGCCAATAGTCAGCAGTTAGCAGTCAACAGTGTACTTTGTATTGTATATGGAATTGATGCTGCTGCTGCATCAGTCAACATTATTATTAAATTTATATTGGTGCAGACAGATATTGACGAATTCTTTATGGCCGGGGCAAGCAATCGTGCTAGCTAGAACGAGTGAGTGATTAATATTTATATGTATTTATTTTTATTTTTATTGTTAGAATTTCCCGTTACTTTTGTTTTTGTCGTTGGAAATGATGCATTTACAGACACATTAAATCGAATGGGCGTAGTTGTTAAGGTGGGGAAGTTAATTAATTTAATTGAGATGAAATTATGTATATTTAAAAATATTTAAGTTTTAAAAAAATAAGTTACTTACTTACTTACTTACTTATGTGGCCATAACAACCGAATATCGATTTAGGCCGAAAATAACATGCTTCGCCAGCCATCTCTGTTCTTCGCTAGCTGGCGCCAGTTAGAAATTCCAAGCGCCGTCAGGTTCTCCAGTACTTGGTCTTTCCACCGGAGGTTTGGTCTTCCTCTTTTGCGTCGTCCTCCAGAGGGTTCCGAATATAACACCTTCTTAGCTGGAGCGTGTTCTTCCATTCGCTCGACATGACCTAGCCAGCGCAGCCGCTGGATTTTGATGCGCTTTACTATGTCAATATCGGCATACAGCTCGTACAGCTCATGGTTGTACCTTATTCGGTACTCGCCACCAACGCAAATAGGTCCAAAGATCTTGCGTAGGACTTTTCTCTCGAAAACTCCAAGTATTCGCTCATCCGAGGTGGAAATTGTCCAGGCTTCAGCGCCATATGTTAGGACAGGCATGATGAGAGACTTGTAGAGTGTAGTTTTCGTTCTTCGAGAGAGGGCTCGACTTCTCAATTGCTTACTCAGCCCAAAGTAACACCTGTTAGCAAGAGTTATCCTACGCATGATCTCCAAGCTGACGTCATTACTGCTGTTAATGCTGGTTCCAAGATAGACAAAGTCCCTTACTACTTCAAAAGCGTAGTTGTCAACAGTGACGTGCTGTCCAAGACGCCGGGACTCTTTGTTTGTTGACACTAGATACTTCGTCTTGCCCTCGTTCACCGTGAGACCCATCCGACGCGACTCTCTTTCCAACTCTGAGAATGCTGCACTGACTGCTCGCGTGTTCATGCCGATTATGTCAATATCGTCGGCATACGCTAACAGCATGACACTTTTGTTGAAGATAGTGCCATTATGTCGTAGATCAGCAGCTCGTATTATTTTCTCCATAATAAGATTGAAGAAGTCGCACGATAACGAATCACCTTGTCTGAAACCCCGTTCGGTATTAAACGGTGCGGAGAGGTCCTTCCCAATTTTCACTGCACAACGAGAGTTATGCAGTGTCATTCTACAAAGTCGAATGAGCTTTGCAGGAATACCGAACTCAGACATTGTTGCGTAGAGGTAATCCCTTACCGGACTGTCGAAAGCGGCTTTATAATCAACAAATAGGTGGTGTGTGTCGATCTGTTTTTCTTGGGTCTTCTCCAGGATTTGGCGCAGTGTGAAAATCTGGTCGATGGTGGATTTACCAGGTCTGAAGCCACACTGATAAGGTCCAATCAGGTTGCTGAGCATAGGCTTCAATCTTTCACAGAGTACGCTCGATAGAACCTTGTACGCGATGCTCAGGAGACTTATTCCACGGTAGTTGGCGCACATTGTGGGGTCTCCTTTTTTATGTACAGGACAGAGAACACTGAGCCTCCAATCATCAGGCATGCTTTCATCCGACCATATTCTGCTTATGAGCTGGTGCATGCGGGTGAGCAGCTCATCGCCTCCGGTCTTAAACAACTCGGCAGGCAGGCCATCAGCACCTGCAGCTTTGTTGTTCTTCAGCCTTAAAATGGCCGTTTCAACCTCGTCATAGTCGGGTGGTGGAACATCAACACCATCATCTGTAATTGGGGTTATCGGGCATTCTCCTCCACTGGCGGAATTGTTCGTAGCATCGCCATTCAGTAACGTGGAGAAGTGTTCCCTCCATAGGCTCAGTACACTCTGGACATCCGTAACCAGATTCCCATTTCCATCACGACAAGAAGAGGCTCCGGGATTTAAACCTCCACTCAGGCGCTTGATCTTTTCAAAGAATTTTCGAGTCTCATTCTTGTCGGTACACATCTCTATCTCCTCACACTCGCGTCTTTCCAACTCCCTCTTCTTGCGCCTGAAGAGACGTCTCTCTGCAAATAAGTAATAGTGATAAAAAAGGTAGCCAAAAAGAGAGAGTGAGATAGAGACAAGGATAAAGCGAATACTAAACGAAAAAGATTAAAGGGAGCGTGTCTCAAAATCTATTAACACAGCATTTTAGCCGACTTTGAAAAAAGTAGAGGGTTAACAATACGATTTTTTTTTTATATTACTTCCATCATAATCTACCGACATTTTTTTGTTGGGTAGTAAATGCTTCCGCTCAGATATTTATAAAATATTTATGAGCTTAGATTCTTTGGATATGTACTGCATAGCTTTTAAAGTGACTAAATTAATTTTCAAAATTCTGGGTCAAAATATGAAATGAATACCGTTTTTTGAATCAAAATTATCAATGAAAATTCAGTATAAAAATTTAAAAAATAGGAGGAACATCAGTAAATAATACCACAGTTTCTTAGCATCAGCTCCGAGTGGGATAAAATATATGACTGACCCCCATTAATCTTTTCTTCACAACATTTTCTCGGAAAATGCCTACTCACATTTTAGAGGCGCTCCAAAAGAAAGGGTTGGTCATACATTTCACTGATCTACCACCGATTGCTGGATAATTATGGAGTTCTTTGCCGATTTTTAGATGCATTAAAAATCACTTTGCAGGAAAGCATATCTCAACAGTAAAAGTAGGATGGAAGTACATATAATCTTAAAAAACTTGGGTAGTAAAAATAAATTGGGGTAGGTCAAATTTTAACTCTGTAGGAGGACTCTGGGAGTATTGGGAGCGAAATGTATGTATGAAAACGTCAACGTTTTTTTAAGACTCTTCTTAAACACTAAACATAGAGAGTAGGTGTGTTTAGTAAAAATGGTAAGTGGTAAAAATTAAAGGGAATCAATTATATATTTTATTCCTGTCGGAGCACTTTGGGAGTGTTAGGAGCGAAACTTATGTATGAAGGCGTCAATTTTGTATGGGAGCCTCCTTGGAGACTAAAGGTATGAGGTGTGAATAGTTAGAATTAATGGTAGTTGATTTTAGTGGTAATTATTGTACCTCTTAAGAGGCACTCTGAGAGCGTTGGGTGCGAAATCTATGTGTAACAACATAAAATTTGTAAGGGAGCTTTCCTAAAAAGCCAAAATGGGGAGTGGGTAAGTTCAGAAAAAATGTTAAACAGTAAATATTAATTGGGGTCAGTCAAAAAGTGTATCCCTCTATGAGTATCATGAGAGTATTGGAAGTAAAATTTATATATAAAAACGTCGATATTGCAGGCCAGTATCCTTAGAGACTAAAGATAGAAAGTAGATATATTAAAAAAAAAAAAAAATTTGAATAGTTAGAATTGGTGGTAGACAGATATATGTATATTTTACCCTTGTATGGACACTCTGAGAACATTGGGAGCGAAATTTATGGATAACAATGTCAATTTTGAACGGTAGCCTCCCTAAACAGCAAAGATAGTTAGAGGGGCGTACCAATAAGCACAGAAATCAAAATGCGCAAATGGACCTGGATTGGTCACACTCTGTGTAGAGAGGATGACAACATAGTAAAAATGGCGTTTCATAGAATCCTCAAGGGAGCCAACAACCTGGCCGCCCAGGCCAAACAAGCCTTCGATTCTACCCAATATTCTGATTAGGAGCAATATTTTGGATGCGACCCTGTTTTCATTTGTAAAACATGTAAAATATGTATTGTATGTGATTTTTGTGTTGTATCTGAAATGTCAAGGAAATAAAAAAAAAAAAAAAAAAATATGGGAGAGGGTATATTTGGAGGTCGGTCATACATTTTCTCCCTTCATGGGCGCTCTGAGAGCGTTGGGAGCAAAATTTATAAATAACAACGTAAATTTTGCAAGGTAGCCTTCCTAAGGAGCAGAGACAGGGAGAGGGTATATTTAGAAGAACTATTGACTAGTAAAAATTATTGGAGGTCAGTCATCTCTCTATGGGCACTTTGGTAGCGTTAAGAGTGAAATGTGTGTTGAAAACCGCTTATTTCGTAGCGAAGCCTCCATAAGTATCAAAGATAGCTTTGAAAAAATGTTGAAAGCTAAATTTATAGCGGGGCAGTCATAAACTGTATCCGCCTATGAGCATCATGGGAGCGTTTGAAGTAGGATTTATATATAAAAATGTCAATTTTGGAGGCCAGCCTCTCAAAAATGTGAAGATATGGTATAGATGTGTTCAGAAAAAATGTTGAGAAGAAAAAAAGTAATGTGGGGCGGTCATACTCTTTAGCCTTCTAAGGATAGTCTGGAATTGATGGGATCAAATTTTTTGCATAAAACGTAAATGTTGTAGGGCAGCGTCTGCAAGGACTAAAGATAGAGAATATTAGATGGAAAAAATTAGTTGGGGGGTTGGTCATACATTTTAATCCTCCAGTGACGATAATGCATATTTTAAGGAATGTTTCAACTTGGGCAAAGCCAAGGCCACATTTGGGTATAGCAAATCTCAAATAGGTGTAGAAATATTCATTTTATCTGCTGGACAAGACGATTTTCTATTTTTTTCTTGTATGTACAATTTTTTTAATGTCAGTATGAGGCTGACTGGCTGTCATAACTGAGCGACATCCAGGCAGCTATCAAAGCACTCAAATCTCATCAAGTTACATCAAAACTGGTGATGGAGTGCATTGAAAAACTGAACATCCTGGGCCAACTCAACCAGGTGTGGATTCTATGGGTTCCGGGGCATGTATTGATCAATGGAAATGAAATGGCAGATAAGCTTGCCAGGAAAAGAGCATCAACTCCATTTGTAAGGCCCGAACCATTTTATGAATTAGGATCGGGTAAAATCTCCCGTATCATCTGGGAAGAAGAGGATATAAAAAGAGGTTTATACTGGGAAAACTTTCCGGAGTTTACGCTACGAGAACTATATGAACCGTAAATACGTTTTAATTCAAAGCACATCTAGTTTGTTTCAATTTTGTTTACAAATTCATATAATTTTTCAGATTATTCTAATATTTGCAGGCAATTAGTTGATCATTTCTTATTTCGTGCCGACATAAAAAAATTAGTATTGACTATTTGCAATTTTTTTGAAGGCGGCGCAGTTTTTCCTCAAGAAAAAAACTTGTTTGTTTTTATTTTGCACCTCTAATAAATATTTCGAACTACGGTTAAGGGGATGGTGCAAAGCAAAAAAGCAACAACAACAACAACAAGACAAATTTGAATGAAAATTGCGGAACTTTTCATACGTTTTTATTGCACTCATAAATAAATTTGTTGTTTTCATGAATATTAACGTTGTTGTTGTTGCTGCTGCTGTTGTTGTTGCTGTTATTGTTATGTACATATATTTTGCGACAATAAGAATTATGTTAATTGTGCTTCATGTCAATTTAAATCAAGTCAAAAGTTCTTCTTCGTCTTCATGAAATTTTTTGCAATTTTTTTCTCTTTCTCTCTCGTCAATCATCAGCAATACTACGAGTAGGTATGGTATTGTCAAATTTTGCTTAAATTGCAAAATTGTCGTTTATTATTGTTAATGGTTTGTTGTTGGTTGCATTTTATACAAATTTTTATTATTATTATTATGAATATATATTTTTTTTCTGCTTATTGTGCATCCTCCATACAATGATAATTTACTGTGGTACGGGTGAACATTGCAATTAACATTGTCGTTATGTTTTTGGTTTCGGTTCTGAGTGATTTAATGTGAATTTTACGTATGCAGAGTCTATAAGTGCAATATAAAAGTATGAAATATATAGAAAAATTTTTCAATTTTAAAAGCCTGCCGAAAAAATCATAAACAAATGGAGAACAAAAAATGATTTTATTATGATGGTCAATTAGTTTGACATTTTACAAGTATTGGGGAGGTGGGTGGACCTGAATGTATACGTATGAACGATGACGATATGCTTGTTATTGTGTTCAAACGCTGCTGACGCTGCTATTGATTATAGTCATAAGGGGCAACAATACCTCATAGTGACCCAAAATGTGTATTGTTGCTGAAAGTGTTTTTTTCTCAATATTTAGATAGCCTTCTATCTGTTATCGACTGCAATCGGCAACATTCCGAACATTTTTGCCATCTTTCGGCTTTAATTCTCCTGTTGGTTGGTTGCAGACCCGAATCTGCGGCTAAATCCTGGTCACCCCCTGAGGCTGAGCTCGGTAGACTTTGCTTCCGCATTTTCACTGATGGCACCAGGACTGAAGATGGTTCTGGTTCTGGAGTTTTCGTGGAAACTGAAGGAACTCAACTGTTCGTTGCCCTTGGTATGTATGCATCTGTCTTTCAGGCAGAGGTGTATGCAGTACAGAAGACAATGGATTATACCGTGGACAAGAGGCTGAAAGGCAAGTCTATTTGTGTCTGCAGTGACCGTCAGGCTGCGCTGCTGGCCTTGGACAACCCTATCACCACTTCCAAGATAGTGGAGTTCTTCAAATCAAGGCAAAATTATGTCGGAAGACATTGTAGTTTATCGCTGATGTGGGTCCCTGGTCACATGGGAATCGTAGGCAATGAGACCTCTGATGCATTAGCAAGAGAAGGTTCTGCGGCTGATTTAATCAGCCCTGAGTCTGCTTTGCCACTACCCGCTGGAGCCATCAAGGCCACGGTCAACAGATGAACGCATTTCCTCCCATCTCTAGGCAGAGGTGCTTGCAGAATGCTAGTCGGCTCGGTAACAGACCACAATCTATGGGCAAAGTACATGGAAAAGGTAGGACTAGGCGGAAGTGTACTGTTCCCAACCTGTGAAGAAGAAGATGAGACGGCGGACCACTTTTTGTGTATGTGTGTCCTGCTTTCGCTCGAATCAGGTTTAAGGTCTTTGGCACGCACGTGCTGAGAGCCGAAACTCTTGGGTCTTTAGCACCACAGGATCTATTTCGATTTCTTTGGAGAACGGATAGATTTAAAACACAATAAAATGGAAGTTCGAGCGCAGTACAATGGACCACTAAATGTCTGAGTGCTGCGCTTGATTTCTTATTGTTCCAAAAAAACAATTATTTTAACAAAATTCGTCATAGGTCATAGGAACATAGTATAAACAATGAGAAATTGAGAGGTTTGTGTCCAGAAGCACACTTTGAGCAATAGCTACAGAATTCGCAGTTGAATGCACGTCTCAGCATCCACAGAAACTGTTGCGGTGGTTACGTGAAATGTCAGACCAACAAATAGCCAAAATCGTTGACATCACAGACGCATTCCGGATTGCAGAATTCTTCTTTCTGCGCGCGATCACAGAGCTCTTTTAAAAATGCCAATTGTTAGCCGACAGGTCAGTACCCTTTAAATGAATACTTTTTTTGCTATGAAATAGATTGTAATCGCAGTTAAAATTTAAGACTCTTGTGCAGAAAATCATCGCACTAACCAACTAAGGTGTATCGCGCATCCGATTATCATAACCGATTTCGATCGATTTTAGCCGACTGTAAAATGTTTCGTCGCTATATTTCGCTAGCTGGACCCTGATGTAAATTCTAAGCGCGGACGGGTTTTCAATTATTGGGATCTAACACCGGATTTTGAACTTAATACTTCGTCTGTGTGTGCCAGCAATTCTCGTTTTGTTTCGACATCCAATCAAGTGCACCACTCGGACGGTAACAGGCCCTTTATATTTACTTCATCTGAGGTCCTTTTTGATATGCTTTAAATCTGGTAGATTTAACAAGAAATCAATAAAGATCTTTGGTGTTATTGAGGGTTAACATACCTTTATCTAAGACCTCAAACATAATTCGACAAAAAGCAGAACAGACGCACATGAAGTGGTTCGTCGCCTTTTCGTTGTCCTGACAATATAGGCAGAGTACACTGACTTCATGTGACTTGCCCAAATTTATAGGCTGATTAGTTGTTCTGCAGTTCCTTCTGCTCAAAGGCAGAAGGATGCCTAATAGACCTCTTTCGGCCTAACAAATCAACTTATAGAAGGAAGCAGTCCAACTGTTAAATCTGTCCATAGTAGCTTTAGAATGAAGTCCGAATGCGACTTCTTCATGAATTTCTTCATGAATTGTTTGCATTAATACCAGCCTGATAGCAGCCCTATTTCATTAGCAAATGCTTCACTATATACTGGGTAATATATGTGGTTGATGTAGTTACTGGGTTGGCCTTCTGATCCCTAGGTAGTGGAATCAAACCCCGACTGTGAAAACTTTAATATCAATAAGATTTTTCTTTCGAACGATACTCACCTGTCATTAAGCAATTGGCAATTGGCATGAAAAATGCTTCTTAGAAAGCTCTGTGACAAATCTCAGAAAAAAAAAGATGTTACAAGAGTTTTGCCGTTCGGAACCGGCTAAAATAAGTAGGTCCCTTCTAATACACGCAAAACAGTACTGTATGAGAAGCTCGATCAAAGGGCCCTTGGGGCCCTAGGAGTGTCACATATTTAGAAGTACCTGGGCTCCGTCAACCAAACAATAACCCGTTGCAGATGTGCATTTACTTGTGAATTTTCTGCTCTGGGTCATCCGTCAATAGGTTGATCTCATAAAATTACTCATCATTTCTGAGAGCGGCAAATAAATATTTGAATATCGCAGATAAAATATGACGTACAACAACAACATAAAATATAAATTGTATTGCTATAATTATTTGTCATTCTCATTGTTGTCATTTTTATTAATTTTTTTACAAGTAATAAGAATTTCGTAAAATGAAATAATAAAGACAAAATAAAAAAATAATTAAAGGCGTCAGGCAACTGATGCCCAATTTATACATTGTTTTAATGGATTGACTGTATGCGTATTCATAAATATTATGAATATGTGGGTGGTTGATGGCTGATGAAGAACAATTAAATGAGGTGGTAGGGCAAGACTGAGTGAAGTATGAGTGTTAAAAATGTAAAACCATTGTTGGTCATTTTGTCATATGAGTAGTATCAAATGTAAAGGGTGTGTTTTAAAGTTTTCTTATTTTTATCTTTTCAATAACAGCTATTTGGTATATGGGTTTTGTGCTCGCGCCATTGAAGTAACAGTAAGCACCTTTGATGATTGATACCTTAAGTTTAGGTTGAGTTAGGTTAAACTGGGTGGATCCCTAGCTTCTATAGAACGACTTTCAATAGGGCATCATATATAGACTCTAAAAGGTTTCTAGTGAAACCAAAATGAATAGACCTAGTTACGAGTTGTCGAGACTTGTAGAGCTTGAAAATTTCAACATTCAACATGAACTCCATCAGAGCTGTCCTGTCCAAATCCCTACCTCAACTAGATCTATGAACTCTGGGGCTTCTAAACAATTTAGTCTAGTTTTATTTAATGTTGTACAGCTACAGAGTAGAGTTCGAAAAGACAGTAAAATATATATATATATATATATATATATATATTAGCTGCTGAGTTTGAAAATTGGAGAGCTCGAAGGAGTATTTTGGATATATTTGGTGCTTTTACTTTAAGAAGTCCAAAATGACACACAAATCCAGGAATCGCTCTGAATTAGAGTCTATTTGAACAATACACTTCGGATATGTGATGACCTTCGGTTTCAATTCAGCTTCTACGGAGCATTACGTGCTATGCTTCGGACTGCATAGCTTTCCTTACATACTTGTGTACAAAAATAAACGGGAAGCTAGCAAAAAATATAAAAAAAATACTAACAACACGAGGTTCTCGATCTCGAAGTCGAACTACAAACTGTAGGTCTCCAGACAAGAGTCCATATGATGGTATCAGTCATAGGACACCAGCACCACATACGACAACATTCTTCTAGGCAGCAGTAATAGGGTGCGGCAGTCAGGGAGCAACTTCATTAATTGGAAGGAGCAGTTATAAGAAGACCTTTTTCATTCTCGAAAAAATTATCAAGAACGAAACCTAACCAGGCAGTATCGTGAAGGTCGAGAAGTACCAGATCATGCACGTACAAGCCGGGAATGTTACGAAGAGAACCCGATCTCAGAACGAGACACTAAAATATTTGCGACAGAATAAAATCGCTAAGTGGTTCATCATATCGAATGATCCATCGATGAGCGCCAAGAAAAATGTATATAGCACTTATCGATGAAATTATCAGCAGCGACATGAAGGCTTTCGAGAAATGGGGGAAGATTAAACCCAGATTTCTGGCAGACAAACAACGCTCGATACCAGGCAGTATCGCGAAGCTCGTGAAGTACCAGATCATGCACGTACAAGCCGGGAATGTTACGAAGAGAACCCGATCTCAGAACGAGACACTAAAATATTTGCGACAGAATAAAATCGCTAAGTGGTTCATCATATCGAATGTTCCGTCGATGAGCGCCAAGAAAAATGTATATAGCACTTATCGATGAAATTATCAGCAGCGACATGAAGACTTTCGAGAAATGGGGGAAGATTAAACCCAGATTTCTGGCTGAACGCTTTTAAAACCCGATGAGCACTTTCTTAGCTAAACCATTGCTATTTGAAACGATATCCGGAGACGGTCGAAGCGCAGGTTTGCCTGAGTTTTATAAAAATTGAGCAATAGAAAATGCTTCATCTTCTGTAGCGATAGAAATCGAAGTTGTCGACAAATGGATCGATAATTATTAAGACGAAATGACATCTTTAGACAAACAACGCTCGATACCAGGCATTATCGCGAAGCTCGAGAAGTACCAGATCATGCACGTACAAGCCGGGAATGTTACGAAGAGAACCCGATCTCAGAACGAGACACTAAAATATTTGCGACAGAATAAAATCGCTAAGTGGTTCATCATATCGAATGTTCCGTCGATGAGCGCCAAGAAAAATGTATATAGCACTTATCGATGAAATTATCAGCAGCGACATGAAGACTTTCGAGAAATGGGGGAAGATTAAACCCAGATTTCTGGCTGAACGGTTTTAAAACCCGATGAGCACTTTCTTAGCTAAACCATTGCTATTTGAAACGATATCCGGAGACGGTCGAAGCTCAGGTTTGCCTGAGTTTTATAAAAATTAAGCAATAGAAAATGCTTCATCTTCTGTAGCGATAGAAATCGAAGTTGTCGACAAATGGATCGATAATTATTAAGACGAAATGACATCTTTAGACAAACAACGCTCGATACCAGGCAGTATCGCGAAGCTAGTGAAGTACCAGATCATGCACGTACAAGCCGGGAATGTTACGAAGAGAACCCGGTCTCAGAACGAGACACTAAAATTTTTGCGACAGAATAAACTTCCTAAGCTGGTCATCATATCGAATAATCCGTTGACGAACGCCAAGAAAACCCGATGTGTCTAGAAATAAGTACTTTATGGCGCTTATCGATGAAATTACCAGCAGCGACAGGAAAGATTTCTTGAAATGGGGGATAATTAAACCCAGATTGCCGGCTGAATGGCTTTGAAATGCGATGAGCACGTTCTTAACTAAAGTATTGGAGTTTTAAAGAATCCATGGGAGAGCTTAAGGCTTAAGCATACCCCAAATAGAGATATACCGAGACGGCCGAAATAGGCCCGCTACCTAGTTACTCGCTGAACCACCCGGAATGTTGAATCAATTTTAGGAGATTGACAATGTCAATCTGGGATAATTTGGCTAGGTCACTCAGCTGGTAGTGTCCTAGAAAATTTTTTGTTATTTTATATAAAGCAAGACAGGTACATAGTAGATGTGAGATCGTTTCAAGTTCCTCCTCATCTCTGCAGCTTCTACAGATGTCATGAGCGAGGTTGCCCAAACCTAATCTCACAGTGTGAGGACCTATGAGGCAGTGACTAGTGATTACTCCCACATAAGTCGAGATGTCTACCCTATTAAGATCAGCAAGTTTGCATGAACGTTTCTTGCTGTATAGGGGCCACAGCAATTTAGCCGTCCTACAGATGGGTGTATCTCTCTATCTTTTCTATAAGCCGTTGTTGGTGATAACCTACAAATTATGCTTACACGTAGCTATGGGAATCCCTAACTGAGAATTTTCACCGGTACACTATCTTGCAAGCTCATCCGCTATGCAGTTTCCTCGTATACCCCTGTGTCCGGGGTACCCAGCACAGGAGAATATTGTGATAAGAATATTGTTAAGAGATTAGCGGCAGTCAAGAGTAGTTTTCGATTTCACGAGAAATGAGTCCAGAGCATTAATTGCAGCTTAGGTGTCACTCAAGATGCAAATGTCTCTGCGGGAGACAATGCTCTGTTTGATCCAAGTAAGTGCAGTGTGAATCGGCGAAAAGATTTTCGGATTCAGAATACACACTTGCTTCCACCCTTCCATCAAGCTTAGAGCCAACAGTAAAGATGAGAGTATTATTTGGCATGCAATCCTTCCGCCTCCCAGGCGAATATATCAGGGAAGGAGGTTAGGAATTTACTTTCAAAGGCATATGCAGGCTTGATATAATCAAGTGAAGTTCCAATATTAAAATTATCCAATATGTTTGCATGTCCGAAGGACGTCAAAGTCCTTCGGACATGCAGCCATTTGCTTACCAAGTAAGTCAAGCGCAGTAAGTTGCAGAAGCTCTTTTAGTGCCAACGTTGGAGTTGTTCTAAGATCTCCTGTTATTAAAATACAAGCTGCTATTTGAATTTTTTCAAGAGGTCTGACATGGAAAGATTTAGTAAGTGCAGTCCACCAGGTCAGTACCCCACATAGGAGGACTAGCCTAATAACCGCCTTGTAAATCCAGCAAACAATTTTCGGTTGCATCCCCCACTTTTTCCCTATTGCTCTTTTACAGGCATAAAGTGCAGTGCTGGCTTTCTCAACCCTACAAATGATGTTTTTCTTCCAGTTTAGTTTTGGACCACTCCTAGATAGCGGGTTAATGGAACCCCTCCTAGAGTGGGAACGTTTAAAGGTGGTGTTTATGCTTTATGGAGAACAAAATCAGTTCAGTTTTTTGTGGATTCGCATTTAAGCCCCGATCCTTAGCCTATTTTGATAACAAATTAAGATTGATCTGAATAATGTCCCTTAGGACTTCCGGAGATTTTCCAGTCACCAACAAGACAACGTCATTGGCATAAGCAATCACTCCGCACCCCTTCCTCTCTATTTCCCATAGTAGTTCGTGAAAAACCTAGTTCTACAGAACAGGGTAGAGTACCCCACCTTGTGGGGTTCCTCTTCTTACACGTTTCGTTAGATCTGAATATGTCACCAACAACTAATTGTGGAAAAAAATAAAATAAAAATAAAAAATTTGAAATTAAAATTATAAATTCCTTTTTTCAGCAATACTCCGTTTAATCGTTCTACGAATACTCATCATGTAATCACAATACCAATTGTGACACCAAATATTTTGAACGACATAACAATGATAATATTTTCATGCGCAGAAAAAAAAAAAGGAGCAAATACAAACTTTCTAATTAGAAATAAATCTAAAAATTCACACATAACCATGTGTGCTAATACATACCCAGCAGCAAATTTGTCAATACCTTGCCAACATAAGACATTATAGAACAGTTGCATACTGCTTCCAAAACTCCTTCTTGGGAAGCGAGCAGGTAATGTTTTAAGCAAATAAACTGAAATGAGTTGCACCAATGCAAACACTCATAATTTTCAATTGATTTGATTTTAGTACAGCAGTTAGATAGCAGGCTTTGGAATCGGCAGTTTGTGAGTTCAAATCCAGCGCGAGGCTATGGTTTTTATATATATTTTTCATTTTGGAAATAATATATTTGACAAAAAATTCGAATAATCTTCAACAATATTTTCGAGAAAATAGTACAACGGTAATAATAACGGTAAAGTGTCAGCTTTGCGATCGGGGAACCCAGGTTCGAACTCAGGAACGAATCGATAGAATTTTTTTTTTTTTTTTGGTTATAGACACATTTTGTAATTCTTATATCGAAATCACATTTTGCATTGTATGAAAATATTTTGACATTACTGGAGTGCTTGAAAAACACTACTTCTGAAAGCTATTAAGGGCTTCTGGATCACAAGAAAGGGGTTCTGTAATCGCTTTTTACTTCATCTATTTTCTACTGGGTATATACTCATACATATGCTTGTATGGGTATGTGTTCAACAGTATTCAACAAAAATTTCAATACGTCGGCTTATCAAATGTCAAATTTTGCTTCCAAAAGTGTCGCATTTGTTATTTTGTGAGTGCTGTTGGTCGTTATAGTATTGTTGGAAATGCTGCTAATATTTTTCATATTTGTAATATGCATAATTTGTTTTTTTTTTTTGTTTTTTGGGGTGTAGAAGAGGAGTAGGTGGCAAAACGGAGTGACAAACGAACAAATAGCTAAAGACAGACAAACAGTCCCGTCGAGTGGCAGACAAATATCAAATTGAAACAAAAAAAACCAAAAACAAAAAAAGTTACTCGTATGAAAAATGCAACAAAATTATTTGTAAAATAAAAATTAGGTACATATTCATAATTTTAGTTGTCACTTGTTATTGCTATTCTTCTAAATATATTTTTTGCTATTTTTCTTTTTTCCTTTTTTTTTTTCTTTTTGTAATTATTATTAAAGTCACATATTGCACATGTACGAGCAAATGTAGTATGCATGCATATAATTTTCAATTGCTTCATGCAACAACCCCAATACATAAAGTGACATGAATCGAAATGAAAATGAAAATATTAAAAAATGGGAGAAGCAAAAAAAAAAAAAAAAAAAAAGAAAACGAATAAAAATGAATGAATGAATGACAATTGCTTCATAACACTCAATATAATGCCACATATTTGCCATCACAACCCCACTTTGACACCACACTTTCAGAATTTGTTGGAATGTGTTTGTAGAAGGACGACTGGTTGGCGCATTTGTTTGTTTTGCAAATAATTTGGCATTTTATATATGACAAAAGTACATAAATGTAGAATACACATACATACAGATATATTTTTTTTTCCTAGCTATGAGTATTGTTTGACTAATCAATTTTTTCATTCATTTGTCACTTCTTGAAATATTTATTCCTAATTTTTTTTTTTTGTTACTTTTCTTTCATATCAGCATCATCATTTTTAAATATATGCCACTAATGCCGGTACTTTGACAACCAATTATCCCTTCCCAACATTTTCAGGAACCAAATTTACTTTTTGTTTTGCCCTATTAGGCGGGCTCCATTACAAAATTATCTTAAATACACTTGAAAATTGACAAATAAATACATAGTTGCCCAGTTTATCTTCATAATTTTCATCCTCTTAAAAGCCTCTCGTAAAAATTCTGTATTTATGAAATAGGCTTTTGGGAGGTCCCCTACAAAATTGACGTTTTTATGAAATTTGCTCTCACCACTTCCAAGGTTCCTTCGAGAAGTTTATTATATGAATGATGATATTAATTTTTCCCTTCAAAACTTTTCGCCGAACATGCTTGCTCTCATACTTTTTAATGGATTAAGTTTCCGGCTTTGAAAGCGATCTGTAACAAAGCTCGGAAAGAGTGATGTAACAAGGATTCTGCGATTCAAAACCGATTCATATAAGTTAGTCCCTTCTAATATGGTTCAAAAATATAACCATCACAATAGTACTGGAAGAGAAGCTCGGCCAAAGGGTTCTTCGGAGCTTATAAGTGCCACAGAAGTACCTTTGTTGAGGTGAAAAGTTTAGCGAACTCCTATTATGCTTACTCTCATACTTTTAATGGATTAAGTCTCCGCTTTTGAAAGAGTTCTGTGACAAAGCTCGGAAAGAGTGATGTAACAAGGATTCTTCGGAACCGACTAATATAAGTAAGTCCCTTCTACTATAGTCCAAAAATATAACCATCACAACAGTACTGGAAGCTTCGGAGCTTATGAGCGCCACACAAGTGCCTTTGCTGACGTGAACATTTCAGCGAACTGCTATTAATTTTCCGAAATATGCTTACCCCTTATCGACTACATAATTGGCACCCATGGAAATCAAATCAATGAATTTAGTTTTCTATGCTATGGATATTTCTGGCGATTAGCTTTGACGATGTAAAGCAAAAATGGTGGGTCTTCTTGTTTCGCCAAAACACGTCGTTATTCTAATGATTTCCGTAAATCTCAAGACCCCTCCGGTAATATCACAGATAACAGCATTTAATTTACAAACAATCTTTTGAGATTGTTCATGATCATCGAAATCTACGAAAATTTTTAGTGATGATATAAAATCTAATGGTAATTTGAAGCATTTGGAAAAATCTGATGTATATCATTCTTTCGAAATGAATTCCTGATTTATTTGTTCCCATTCCAAAGATTAATTTTTTTACGTCTTCGAAGTTCACTACTTACATATGTACGTCATGAAAAAGAGCAGCCCTAGAGTTCAATCTCTATTGTCCCATACAACATCAACGAACTGAAAGCGATCTGATTAAAGTTCAAGATAAAAAACATTTTTAACATTTTTTATTTTCTGTAGAGAGGATCATCGCAGTATAGAATTATTCGTCTGGAGTTGGTTGGTTGGTCGATTGAAGTAGTGTGTCATCCATAAGAACAAATAGCTCTAACGGAACCGTTTTGTTACCATATCCTCGCTTCCAACCGTTCTTTAGGTTGTTTATGTGGGCAGCACGGTTAGATCCAGTTCGTACTGCTTAGAAACCGCAGGAGGTCGCTGATGCTTATTTCCGCCAATTCCTCAATGTTATTGAAGAGTGGTTTACCTAGGGTGTTCATTCTCTGCTTTCAAAGAGCAAGGCATTTACAAAAGGAAGTGGAAGACCGTTTCCACTTCTACCACTTGGTTACAACTGTGACAGAAATCGTTGTGAGACATTCCCATTTTGTCCACCTTTTCTGCGATGAACCAGAAACCAGTAATAACTGCCTTCAGTCTAGAGATATCTTTTCGAAAACCGGTTATAACAGACTAAAAAGAAGCCTGTTACAACCTTTTACATATCTACCTACAAAACTCTAAATCGTTATAATATTCAACATACCAACAATAAAATAGCAAATATACGTATCATAAAGAAATTTATTTGATTCTTTTTCTTCTTCTTATTGTCGTCATATAATAATATCAGCAGATGTATACATGTATACATACACATCCTCGTGTAGTCAATCACTATGACGATAGAGAAAGAAGAAAGAATCAAATGAATTTTCACTGAACGTAAAATGTAGCATCATAGGAAATTTGTACTACAATAATTCCTAAATGCTTTATATATGAATACGTACTAAAGGTGCATGACTTGACGTTCGTAAGGCATGAGAAAAAAGGGTAATAAACCCTACCAAACGCTTGGTCGAGTAAGTCGTAACCCGACATACTAAGTTGAAACGATCTTGCGAATTTTTGGAATCGGCCAGTTCAAATAGCTTGCTATTCGAACGAGTGCTCTTATAGTCTAGTGGGCATTAATAGCTAGACGACTATAAGTAGTTCTTGCCATAAGCGCGGCTGTCTGTTATCGATCGCTCGCTTATAGCAGCCGTCTGCGAGCTATCAGCTCTACCCGGGGTCATTTTGAACGACCGTATATACCAGGAGCAGCCATCCGCCACCCCGTTGGTTGTTCCTATATATATATATATATATATATATATATATATATATTGCTTAAAGGTCTCCCTCTTCTAGGTGTGACGCCAGGGTACTGAATACAGGAGACCCCTGTATCAGGCTATCCTACACAATTATCAGTCGCTTGGAGACTTCTGCTGATCTGTCAGGCGACTGATTTATTAGGTGCGACCAGGTGGTACTGGTCAAACCACGACCTTCTGATCTGTAGGTCGTGGTTCAATCCCCGGCTGATGCATAACAAATTTAATATCGATAAGAGTTTTCTTTCGAATGGTGCCCACCTGTCGGCAAGCAATTGGCAATTCTTCCGACAGTAACAACTTGCCATGAAAAAGCTTCTAAAAGAACTCTGTGACAAAGCTCAGAAAAAGTGATGTCACAAGTGTTCTGCTGTTCGGAACCGGCTAAAATAAGTAGGTCCCTTCTAATACTGTCCAAAATTTAAGACGCACAACAGTAATGGAAGAGAAGCTCGGCCAATGAGCCCTTTGGGGGGAATTCGGTCCACCTCCTACAACAAGAGTTTTACACTGCTCCCTTGTTCGACCCTGGCAGACTGAATAATACCTCAGCTCATGGCAGATCCGCTTCCTGCCAGTTCATCAGCATTTTCATTTCCTTCAATGTTCGGGTATCCCAGAACCCAGATCAGTGAAACCTTTTGCCGTTCACTGAGTGTATTGAGACTCGTTCTGCTTTGTTCCACTAGGAACGAGGATATGACTGCTGAATTCAAGGCCTGAATTCTGCAGCTTGGCTGTCCGATAGTATAGGTATGTTGTGCTTGAATCTGAAGTCTGCGATTAGTATCATTACAAGCTTTCCCAATTGCAAACACTTCCGCCTGGAATGCGATAGATAGGTTAGGGAGGCGTACAGACTTGTCCATTAGCATTCTCGCGGAATATATACCTGCCCCGACACTACAATCCATTTTGGAGCCGTCGGTGTAGATTGTGGTGTCGAAGCTGTTTAACAAAAATGCAGTCGTTAGTCCAATCCTTCCTCGATGGAAAAATTACTGTGAAGTTCCTATTGAAATTCATCTTCGGGATGATGTAATCCGTCTTCTAAAACCCATATTGCGTTTCTCTTGTTAGTATGCATCCATGGCCGTAGGTTCTCTTCTTCCAGTGACCCGCTTCCTTTAGCCTCACTGCGGTCATGATTGCCGATTTCTTAATTCCCGGGACACGACTTGATAGCTCCGACTGACGTACACCGCCCGGGGTTAGTTACTTCAAAGGTAATCGTACTGGGCTGACTGAATAGTTTTTCGAGAATTCATCACCATTCTATCAAAGCAACTTGCGTGTCAATTAGTCTATACTAATCTACGTAAATGAACAAGAGCTTTGATTGACCATTAATATATCGTATACATAAATTTATTGTATCACATAAAAATTAAATTATCATCAAACTATAAAAATATGATGATCAGAACGATGATATTTTGTTGGTCATTTTCTACAGCATGACTTCATTAGCAAAATCAAGTTTGAAAATTTTTTTTTTTTATTCTAAATTCAGTAGCACTTTTGAAAAGTTCATTCGCCTTTGACATCAATCAATGTTTTAATTCTATTATATTGACTTTTTTTTTTGTGTTTTTTTTTTTAATAAAAATATTCTAACAAATCTTTATTAATGAAATAATTTGTAGTAATTAATATTATAAATACTAATTATAACTGTTATTTTTAGGGCTCATTTCAATCAAAAGGTTGCTAATAGAAGATAAACTCTATACAAAATTAAAAAATAAAATGCACTACAGTAGGTAAAGGAAAAAAAAATCAAAGCAAAAAATGTCTATGGAGTAAACTATAAAAAATTCCGAGTACAAAAATTAGTGACATTTGACAAATGACAATATTTAGCTTAATTTGATGTTTGATAATTAATATTTCAACAATAAAAATCGAATATTTAGCTTATTATTTTTACACAATCACAACAATAAAAAGATGAGCTACTGATTTTTGTAAATTTTTTTCTCCTCCAAAAAAAAAAAAACATTTTGATTGAAAAATTAACAAGCAAAAAGTTACAAAAGAAATGACAATTTGTCAAATAAGTAAAAATAACCAAAAAAATGCTATTGATTAGTAACAACTTCTGCTTTTGATTCTATTATTCTACTGTAGAATATGCCAATTAATATAGAAAAAACAAAATATAATTAATATTGTCAATTGATTTTACAATAATGAGTAGGGAAATAATTAATTTAAATAACAGTTTTAGCACGTAACCTTTATAAATATTTTACTTAAGTATATTTAGATCCCGATAACTATTATCAAAATTAATAATTATTTTTAATAAACTCGTCGTACAAAAACTTGCCTTAGTGATCGCAATTGATCCTGATCACACAAATCACTTGATTACTTTTACAATTTCAAAATGTAGCAATTAATCATTTAAAATTGTTCCTTATGATTAGTTCGACATAAAAAGAAACTTGTAGTATATAGATAGATAGATTGATTGTAGAGCGGGAACCAGTCACCTTGTCACTGCGGCCAAGACAGACCTATTGTGACACACTCTCTCTGATTAATGTCCGTGCTATCCCAGATCGTGTGGTGTGCATTTGCGTCTCTGCCGATCACAAAATTGTTGTTGTTTCTGTTGCTGTGCTCAATTAGTCCCTTCAGTTGCAGAAAAGAGAGGTCATCTGAGTCGCCCGGCATGTAGGTTGGGCAAAGTATGATCTCTGACCCAACTGCAAGTTCCAATTTTACGGCGACTTGATCCTTTTTTTGTGGGTGCCGTAGCTCAGTGGTTAGTGCGTTGGCATTCTGATCTGTAGGTCGTGGGTTCAATCCCCGGCTGAAGCATAATAAAATTTGATATCGAAGAGATTTTTCTTTCGAACGGTACCCACCTGGCGGCAAGAATTGGCAATTTTTCCGGCAGTAAAAATGCTTCTGAAAAGAGCTCTGTGACAAAACTAAGTTAAAGTAATGCCACAAGGGTTCTGCCGTTCGGAACCGGCTAATATAAGTAGGTCCCTTCTAATGCTGTCCAAATTTAACACGCACAACAGTATTGGAAGAGAAGCTCGGTGGTATCACAATGGGCCTTTCTGGCCCAAGTGTGTCCTCTCAGAGAGAGGGCAGCCACATAACCTAAACCTAAACCTGATCCTTATTTGTGTGTTCTGGTAAGCCGTTAATCTGATCCTTGTAGATATATGGTTCTTGGATAAGGGCGACATCTAGGTGCCATGTTATTTATTTTATGGACTCTTTTTACGTCCAGCCCGGATCCATTTTGGGCCCTTGCTAGGCTGTAGCTGGGTTTTTGTGGGGCGGGGGGTGCGTTGACCTAGGGGCGGCCTGAGTGTACCTGGACATCTGGAGGAAGGACAGTCAGATGCTCCTGTTTCTACATCAACTTCTGGAGATGTACGAGATGTCGGAACTGTCCCCTTTCGCTGTGTCGACGAAGTTGCAATTTTCGTTGTAGATGATGCTACTCCTGAGGCTGCTGCACTGCACCATTCACCTTTCGGCACGATTCCAAGAACAACTTAGCTTGGGAGCTGTTTGTCTGTTTTGGTCCGCGATTTGTATATTATTACCCTGTTAGGCTGCATGTGCCGAGCATTCTCCTATCAGCCACCTGAGAACGCGTCCGATGGGAGACAAACAATCCATACGGATGTAGTATATAAAACATAGAACTCTAGCGATCTTCACTGATCGCGAATAGATCAATGTATGATATGAAAATATACTCTTTCTGAGTATCACTTGTTCCTAAAAGCAGATCTTTAATTCCTAATCAAATCGTGATTAATTCAAGAATTAATTTCATTGCATTTTATTTTCAAAAAATATTAACTTGTGAATGAAAGCGTTATATCTTAAAAAATCAATTATGAATAAATAGACGAAGTGATCGTAACTGATCGCATTTAACTGAAGAAATTCTTATGATTAGATGAATCTAAAAAACAAATATTTAGTAGTATATCTATTGTAAGAGATCGTGTATAATGACAATTGTCCTCAGTATTACCTATTCTAAAAAGATACGTATAGTTTATAATCAAATGATCGTAAGTGATCGTGGATAACTCAAGATTTAATTGCATTTAACTTAAAAAATTCAAAATGATTATTATTATAATTAACAGACCCTTATGCACTGCGAACAGACTTGATCTATTGCGTAGTCTTTGGGTAATCCTAAATTTTCAGGCTTAAAATAAATTTCGGCTCTCTATTGGGTTCATTATTGCACAATTTATGTGGAGGGACTGTACTATCACCAAACTGGTTTAGTCCTTGTCTGCCAAGAGCTTGATATTCACAGAGAATCTGCTCCGAGCTTTCGATGTCTAAGTTGCAGAATCTGCAGATGTCAGTGTCATATAGATCTAACTTCTTTAAGTGGTATCTGAGGGTGCAGTGCCCTGTAAAATAACCACAAAGAGTACGTAGGTCAGCACTACCAAATGTGAGTATCTTTTCAGATATCAGATATCAGGGATAAGGAACTGTATTGCTTCACATTGCCCTCTACTATTGAGCCAGTGCTCTGTAAATTTATCATTTCCTGATAACCTCCTTGGCGTGGCATCTAGCCAAACTTTAAACGAGAGTATTTAGGTTCCCTAGTTCATTTAGAAGGCTGAGATATTCATCTGCTAACTTAGGGGTGATTGTGAAAGATTGAAGAGCTCTTAAAGCTGCTTGGCTATCTGATAATATATTAGGTGTAGTAAAAGGAAATCCAAAACTTTTCTAATAGGTGGCTTTAGTAATCTCGCTTAATATAAGTGCGATCGGGTTACGCTAGATGGCGTTAGAAAGATAGGATTTTTCAGGCAGTTTTGTGATTGCTTGACTCAGCATTGTTTGAGCACGCGTTACTGACGGACACCAGTAAAAAGAAAATACGCCATATTTTACAGGGCTTCTTCGATAAAGGCGAAAACGCAAGCCAGACGGCTCAAAATGTGAATAGTTTTTATGGTCCTGATACTGTAACAGCCAATCACGTGAAATTTGGTTTTGATGTCAAAGATGCACCACGCACTGGAGCGTCAATTGTCGAAAATTGATAAAATAATGGAAATCGTCGGAGTCTGACCTTCATGTAAGCATTGTTTCTGTTGCTCAGGAGCTAAACAATACACAAAAAACCGTTTGGAACCATTTAAGAAAGGCTGGATACAAAAAGAAGCTCGACGTATGGATGCCATACCTGTTTACGCAAATAAGCCTCATGAGCCGAATTTTCATCTGCGAATCGCTGCTGAATCGCAACAAAATCGATACATTTCTGAAGCGGATGGTTACTGGTGATGAAAAGTGGGTCATTTACGACAACATCAAGCGAAAACGGTCGTGATCGCCGGC
This sequence comes from Megamerina dolium, assembly GCA_963854835.1. Taxonomy (NCBI): domain Eukaryota; kingdom Metazoa; phylum Arthropoda; class Insecta; order Diptera; family Megamerinidae; genus Megamerina; species Megamerina dolium. The sequence continues at coordinate 4,141,863 of OY978529.1, forward strand.
GCAAACGGTGGCCAGGATTGACGGTCAGGAAGGTTTTGCCATGTGGTTGGTGGGATTGGCAGGCAGAATCATTTACTCTTAATTCGGACCTGTATTGTCAAAAATTTGACCGTCTGAAGGAAGCAATCGCCCAGAAGCGGCCAGTTTTGGTTAATAGGAGGGGAATTGTGTTCGATAGTAACTCGCCAGAAACTCCGGGAGCTTGGTTGGGTATCCACCTTATAGTCCGGATCTGGCACCAAGTGATTACTACCTGTTCCTGTCTATGGCGAATGATTTTGCTGGTGAAAAATTCGCCTCAATAGAAGCTTGTGAAAATCGACTGTCCCAGTTTTTTGCCAATAGGGACGAGAGTTTCTATGAGAGTGACATTATGAAATTACCCTCAAAATGGCAACAAGTTATCGAACAAAACGGTATATATTTGACTTAAATCGGATCATTCTAACTATGCTAAATAAAACCTTTAATTTAATGCAAAAATAATGGATTTCTTTTTACTAGCCCTTATAATTAGTTTTTATGAGTTTTGCATACTCTTTGTACTTTTTATTACCAAAATTATTCTTATGCATATTTCACTGTAATTTAATTTCTTTCTTTTTTTATTAAAAAAAAAACTTTAATTCACATTGAGACAAAAGCCAGCAAGGAACATATATTACAATGAAAACAATGGTAAAATTCGTGCTGATATTCTTGTTGATGATGATGATGATGATGATGACGATTATAACGACAATGTTGATGAAGATTTTATAGCTTTATTGACCTTTTTCGAAATGAAACGCTTTTTTTTTTTTGGATATTTCATTTGATAATAAAATTTATAAATGAAAAAAAAAAAAACAACATAAAACAGTAACATGAAGACATGAAATACTGACATGCTGCTGCTGTTGACCACTGTCGATCTATTGATCGTTCGATAATAGCAAACATAGAAAATAATATATGATTAGCGTAAGTTTTTTACATATGTCATCTAATATTTTTGTGTCCCCGTGCTCTTGTTTTGCTTCTCCTACATTAGTCTAACAATTTAGCAGAAATATTTCGAAATATCAAAATTTATTATTATGGTGATGATCATTATTATAATTTTTGTCGTGTTGTATTAGTATTAGTTGAAGATTTATAACTAATTTCATGTAATAAATTATTAAATACAAACATAAAAATTTCTATTTTATGACTTTTGACCGTTTTGTTTTGTGAATTGTTTGTTAGCATTTGTTATTTTCCATATTTAAAGGTGATCATCATCATATATTCATTGTTTTATCGATATCACTTTTGTAGAGGGCATTGATGAGATCATTTTTAACTATTAATTGATATTTAAAACTATTTTGTAAGTTCATATGTTGCTCAATATATAATTTGGATGATCTTGAAGTCATAAATTTCATTTGGTAAGCGGTGCTCAGACGTACAAAATGGTGATCGTGCCATGAAAGCCATGATCAGCTTGATCAATAAATGTAGAGAAACAATTTTCTATTTTAAACAAATTATAAATTTGTTATTTTAATGCATAGTAAAGTGATTTTTCTTATTAGAAGATCATGTCTCCACATATATTCATATAATTTTTAATTATTCTATGAACGAAAACAACTCACAGAATTAAAACATCACCTCAGTTTACGATGATGACATCCTGAAATAAAATGTATTAGAGTTCTTAGCATTTTTAAATTATTTTCTTTCTACATATTAACTTGAAGAAAGCTCTCAATGCCTTATACGCATGCAGAAATATGCTCGGCACAGCCATGGGACTTATCTCCCCGTCTAACACACCGGATTTACACGGCGGTGGTTAGGACAGTAATCAATCAATCAAAAGAGAGCGTGACGTTGGAGCAAGAATATAATCTGTGTTCATCAAGTGGACCACGCGAAACGAGATCAAGGTCTGTTAGAGGATATGAGCCCTATAGCTGATACGTCTGGGGGCAAACCACAAGTGTTACGGGCACTGTGACCAAACGAATCTCCTCTACCTATTTAATGAAGGATAGAATTGATCTTGTGATCTTGTTTGAAAGTGTTTGAGGCAAAGTCTGGCCACTGCCGGACGTTCGCAAAGTATGTGGATCGTTGTTTCACCGTCCTCCAGACCGAGGCTACACTCCGTGTCAGACGATAGTCCCATTTTGGGGAGGTGGTATTTTAAGCAGTTATGTCCTGAGAGAAACAGTACAAAAGTCTCAGCAACACCAGACAAACAACTAAACTTACATTCGATAGGGCTAGTGGCTAAGAATTTTGAGAAAAAATCGGCACTCAGACTTATGCTGAGAAAATAACTAGTACAACGGCCCATTGGCCACCGCAAGATACACAGGGATTTAAACACCAGCTTGGACTACGTCATTCCCCAGGTTAACTTTACTAGTGGGACCAGTGTAGTTATAGAGCAAAACGGGTGGCAGAAGGGCATCAACATGGATTGCCACTCCTACAACCTGTTTACCGACGGATCCAAAATGGCGGAGGGTGTGGGAGTTGCAGTGTTCTGTTCGGTGCTTGATCTTAAACAGTCATATAACTTCCCGGATTACCGCAGCTTTTTTCAGGCTGATATCTGCGCCACTATGAAGGCTCAGATCCCGAACTGACGATTGAACGAACTCCTCTTAACTCTCAGGTTAATATATTCATTGACAGCCAAGCAACCAAGCAGCTGCAACGACAAACTCAGAATGTGTACGACAGCGTAGAACTTGGATGGATAGATTAAGGGAACTGAGGGGAATGAACAAGTAGAAGAACTTGCCAAAGCTGGCGCAAGCCTGTCGGAGGTCAGCTCGTTACACATACATCATCCTCTTTCCAATATAATTCTTTACATGGGTGATGAATTACGGAACTGTCTTCATAAAAAATGTTGCTTGAAATGTTACCTTTCAAACACACATCAGGTACATTAGTGTTACCTTATCAACACAATCTAATAAAAATTAACGGAGACGTTTAATATCACCCAATATAATATTTTCCTTTTTACTGCAATCGAAAATAATTTTTATATATATAAAATTACAGCCATTGCAGAATGGCACTAAGTAGCTTCCGTTGTGCAGTGAAAATTGGGAAGGACCTCTCCCCTACGTTTAATACCGAACAGGGTTTCAGATTCGTTATCGTGCGGCTTCTTCAATTACATCACTATCATCACTATCATCATGCCTGTCCTTACATATGATGCCGACTGTTGGACAATTTCCCTCTCAGTTGAGAGACTGCCCTTAGTTTTCGAAAGAAAAGTCTTACGGAAAATTTGTGGACCTATTGTGGGTGCCGTAGCTCAGTGGTTAGTGTGTTCGCCTTCTGATCTGTAGGTCGTGGGTTCAATCCCCGGCTGATGCATAACAAATTTAATATCGAAAAGATTTTTCTTTCGAATGGTACCCACCTGTCGGCAAGCAATTGGCAATTCTTCCGACAGTAACAACTTGCCATGAAAAAGCTTCTTCAAGAACTCTGTGACAAAGCTCAGAAAAAGTGATGTCACAAGTGTTCTGCCGTTCGGAACCGGCTAAAATAAGTAGGTCCCTTCTAATACTGTCCAAATTTAAGACGCACAACAGTAATGGAAGAGAAGCTCGGCCAATGAGCCCTTTGGGGCTTTAAGTGCCACATATTTATTTATTTATTTTTTTTTATTGGCGTTGATGGCGAGTATCGAAGAAGGTATAACCATGAACTGTATGTGTTGTATGCCGACACCGACATAGTAAAGCGTATATAAATTCAGCGAATGGAAGAACAAGCTCTGGCTAAGAAGTTGGTATATTCGGAACCCACTGGTGGACGACGCCGAAGAGGCAGATCTAACCTTCGGCGGAAAGAGCAAGTACTGGAGAGCTTGTAAACGCTTGGAATTTCTAACTGGTGCCAATTAGTGAAGGAAAGAGCTGGCTGGCGAAGCATTCTACATTCGGCCTAAATCGATTTTCAATTATAATGGATTTTCAATTATAAACTTACTGCAGATCATAACGATCACCTGTAAAAAATAATATTTAGAGGAATTATTTTGAGATCATAAATTTGTCCTTTCTGAACGAAAGTGATCTAATCTCTTCCAAAAATATAAATTTTGATCCTTCTGATCAAAAGTTATCCGATCTAAAACTATCTTAGATCTTCGGACATTGTTTTTCAACTCTTATGACAATTATGACAATTTCTCACTTCTGTATGATTCAAAAATGATTCTGGGATATAAATGATTGCTTCAAATCGGAGCAATCACCTGAATAAAGAAGTTTTAAACATATTCTTGTTATTTAATTTCCCTTTTTCTTACCTAAAGTAATTAACTTGCATGGCAATTATTACAGAAGTTCTAAAAAATTGTATTTCTTTACAAATCTTCAGGTAGATCATCAATATCTAACGGTTAATAGTTGATTCTACTATCTGCTTCTGATTTGTAGGTCGTGAGTTCAATCCCCTACTGAATCGCAGTTTAATATTGAAAGATTTTTCTTTCGAATGGTACCCACGTGTCTGCAAGGAATTGCCAATTCTTCCGACAGTAACAATATGCCATGAAAAAGCTTCTAAAAGAACTCTGTGACAAAGCTCAGTTGGTCCCTTCTAATATCGTCCAAAATTTAACACGTCCAACAGTATTAGAAGAGAAGCTGAACTAAAGTGCCCTTCGGTTCCTATAAGTCCCACATATTAATTTCTTTATTTTTTATACTTTCACTGTATAATAATAAATATTATACTAGAATTTAGATTTATTGCACCTTTAAAACACTGTCACAAATACAAATACAATGGGCATTATCAAAGGCCAAGAAAAAAGGTCAAACATCAATTGACAAAATGCAGGCATCATTTTAACAACATGCTGGTATTTGCAATTGCAATTACTACAATATTTAAGAAAATTGCGTAAAAGGTCTAAAATATCACAAGACAATGACTACTTACTTTCGACCTTAACATTGCAATAAAACAAATAGAAAAAATATCTTCAAAGACTTTCGCTTTCGTACGAAAAATCACCGCTTCCATCCAACAAATTGCAATTAGTTCTAGTGAAACAATGATGTATCTGTGTGTGTGTGGCAATATTGCATATGCTTGTGCAATAGAATTGCACAAAAATTGCAAAAAAAAAAAGAAAGAAATGCAAATTATTTCCAGCATTTACATCAATGTCAAAATATTTTTAAATACCATGCGCCTTTTCACGCCAATTCATATAAATGAAAGTTAAATCTAATAGACTTTACTTCATACAAAAGAGATTTGCCTTTTGCAATATTCTTTTGTTCTCAAAACTAAACATGTTTTGGCATAATGAGCACATAAAGATATGTAGGAATTTCATGGATTAGTAGAGATTCATGGTATTTGCATAATATACACGTTTAACACTTAAGAAATTCACAAATGACATAGGCATTACTTATGGCGATCCTTTTTCTGCTTTGTCCCTTTTTGTTTTCATAGATTCGCTGGCAGAGGAAGAAAGTGTATCTTGACATACTACCACAAATTATACTTTGAATTTCATTGTCCTTTTTGTTTTGTTATTGAATGGCTTTTCAGTTAAAGTGATCTTGTCTCGCATTTCCTGTAGATCACAAAATCACCAGGATACTTTTATGCAAATATGCAAACAGTGACTGTTTTATGCATTTTATATAAATAAAGGATAACATGGATAAAAGAGATTCCAAAACAGACTACCGTTCATATTTACTTTCACTTAAGCGAAGCATGAAATTATTAAGAAAAGGACAAATTACCCTAAAGCGTATCTAAATTAAGAAAATCGAATAGAAGATTTTGAATTTACAGTTTAAAAGTAATAAAATCTGATGTAGGAGAGACGTAGGTTACAATTAGCATCACATAAAACTGTTTTATGGCGTATAGTAAATGAATTATTCATGTTTCATATGTATGATCGCTGAAGATCAGATTCCCAATTCAATATTTGCAGCCCAAAAGTGATGTAATATGCTACTGAAAATGAATATGAAACGAAAAATACCATATATTACATTTTTATGAGCTAAATTATTTAAATAATTCAAGTTCCATATGAATGATCAATGAAGATCAGTTTCTGATTTCAACATTTGCAGCCCAAAACTGATGTAATATGCTATTAATAATGAATATAATGCAAATATTGCCAAACGATACTCTCTTAGGGACTAAATTAATAAAATAATTCAAGTTCCATATGTACGATCAATGAAGATCAGTTTCTAGTTTTTCCATTTGCATGTCAAAAGTGATAAAATGTGATATAACAAGATCTTAGAATACAATTAACATCATGTAACACTGTTTTAGTTGCAATTACATGTACATAATTCAAGTTTCATATGCACGATCAATGAAAATCAGTGAGGTATAAATAAAACGTGTTGACAGTGATCGACTGTAAAAAGACTCAAAGTTCAAAAACAATCTAAATGCAAAGAAAACACTTTACTTTATTTTTATAGCCCGACATTTTGTTGGCTACTTTCCAACTTCCTCATGGGAACTTTATTAATTTGTGATCTTGTTCATAAAATTCTTCTGAAGATCAGTTACTCATTTTTCCACGTGCATTTCAAAAGTGATCAAATGTGATGTAGGAAGAGCTTAGAATAAATACAAGTAACATTAGCTACAATAACATGTAAATAATTCCAGTTTCATATGCACGATCAATAACGATCAGTGAGGTATCAATTTTACCAGCCCATTCGTACTATTATATTTATTAAACTTTCATGAAAAAAAAAATGGTTTTCTCGCACATTTAACTACAGTGACCCCCTTGATTTGACGATCTTCCTTGACTAGATGTGGAAGTTCTAGGAAATAAAATCATTGACCCAATTTTTTTTTTTTTGGTATTCTAGAAAAACCAAAATTCAATTTTTAACAAACTATTCACTACAACAATAGTGAAAATTAATTTTTAATTTTAGACAATATCATCAGGATTCTCCTTTGTTTCAGAAAAATTTAGTGATCTTCTCTGATCACTGACCCGATCATTAAATTAGTTGAACATCAAAGATCGATTAGTAAAAATTCTTTACCATCCTTAAATTCAGGCATCACTATCAACAAGTTCCTGAATTTGCTGTATTGAAGAGTAGGCATTTTGAACTTGATCATGATCATGAACTTGATCTTGATCATTACTCTCAATAAGATGACCTCAGCAATGTCTTGGTGATCGATCGATCGATCGGTCTATCTTTAATGATCACAAATATATCAAACTTTTATTATTATAAAGATCACATTATTATTATTGTTACATCATTATAATTATAAGATTTTATAGTTAATATCAGTATAATTACTATCAATACGATAACCACGATCAATGCCTTCATTAAGGGAAGGGAAGGAAATTATCTCCATGCAGCACTAATATTATTATCACAATTCTAATAAAGTTAAGTTAGATCTTTATAATTAATAGGCTCAATTGTATGTTCATTATCAGTATTTCTGATAACAATACCATTAAGAAGATCACCTCGATCGGCTACTTGAGTATTATGAAGAGGCGGAACGATCAGCTAAGATCAGATTCATAACGATCATTGTGAACAGTTTTTTCAACATAAATATGTATCCGTAATAAGTACTAAGATAATATCAAGCATCATGATCAGTTCAAAGTTAAGTTTGACTTTTATTGGTATTATTATTATTATTATTATAAAAAATCTTGACGATCACCAAGAAAAAAAAGACTGAATATCAACACTTGACTAATTAGATGATCGATCAACTGATAAAAGAAGCAAATTATCACTATCAGATTCATTAATAATATTATGAATATTATTGTCAAAAGTAATGTTAAGAGATGTAATGATCATTCACAATTTTTACTTTACAAATTTTATTTCTTATTAAATAGATGGAATAATTTGCTGAAATGCTTAAAATTGTAGAATAATTATCGCCAAAATGATCTTTACGATCGCGATCGGTATTAAGAAAGTTTGCGAAATTATTATATGAAAACTCTAATTAGATGATCATGATCATGTAGGCAGCGATTCATCATAACACAACGATATTTATCAAGATTGTAATGATCATGATGTTGCAGCTGACAGAAGCAAATAGAAATAAAATGAAACAATTCGACCAAAAAATATTTTGTTTACAAAAAAAAAAAAAAATTGTTTTGCAAATATCAAATCAGCTTATCAGATCCCAAAGAGTGTGAACTCAAATAAATTCTTCTTTTGGGTAGTGGAAGCAATGAGAAGATAAAAAAAGAGGGAAATTTAATATACATTTAACACATCAGAAGAAATAAAAAAAGGGTCAAAATGTTTAATTCACATCATCTTCCAGACGAACTGACATTGAAATTAAATTGGATTAGTTGGTTGCTGTTGCTGCTATTGCTACTTTGCTTTTTGATGATCATAGCATCCACATAGCGATCAAAAAGGCATTTATACATATATATGGAACAGTCACAAATCGCATCTTCATCACCATCATGATAAGTGACAGTGACACATTTTTGACAGCTGATGGAATATTGTAGTATTTCCTCCTTCATCATCATCGCGATCATCATCAAGATCATTATTACGATGATCGTCATGATGTATTTTTTCTACACATTTGCAATGAAACAAAGACTAAGATGAGCAAATAATTTGCATTCGCATTTTTGAACGCCTTTTGCATTTGCATTTATTAGTTTGTGATTTTTACTTCTGATCCATCATACTCTTAGTCGCCCATGTCAAGTGTTGTCAACTTTATTATATTGTATAATAATGCGCCATCATATGACGGCCTCATCTTTTGAGATCACTCACACATTCACTCATTCACTCATTTACGCTTACATCCTCTTTCTCTCTGCCTCGCCCTCTCCCTTTTATAAGCTTTGTCTGACGCACTTCCAACAGAGGGTACGTCAAAATGCGTTCAGACAGGCCGGTCGGCAGGCCGGCAGTTAGCCGGCACCATTTGATCAGCAACACTGCTGTCAGTCGCCAGTTGCTATTTGTACTGATGCTGCTGCCGATGTTGCCACTAATCCTTTTTGCGAAGACTTGACAGCTGTCTGGCATCCTTCTTAAAATTTGCGGTGCCATCAATCAGCCGGATGCTTCTGACTTATTATTATTATTATTATTATTGTTGTTGCCTTTTGTTGTTTTTCTTTGACGACGACGATGATGAAGATGACGACTAATTACTCACTCGTGATGTGATCGAATACTTTGTTTATTCGTTTCTTTTTTTTTTTTTTTTTAATTTCTTATATAGATGATCTTGCCACTGTACGAGTACTTGCTGCTTTGCTGTTCTCTTCAATTATGAAACCTGTATTTGATGTGAAAATCATTCAAAATGCATAAGTAATACTTGTTAGGTTGATTACAAAATCTGCATCTACATGTGCAGCGTAAATATTGATGTAACGTATATTATTGATATGTACATCTTTAGCAATATTGACGATCACTTATGATCACGATCAGTTGAATTTATAATGCAATTTAAAATGCAATTTATGTCATAAATGATCAATCAAAAGCCATACTATAACGTATAGCAATATAATACATTTGCAAGGTCAATTCGAGTATGAGAAAATTATGAATACTTAAAATAATTGTGCGAAATTACAGCAAGATCACTAGCGGGGTATAAAATGCATTACAACATTTGCTACGTTTGTAATTTATTATCATTAAATCAATCATACTCAATAAGTATACGTATGTAATTTAATTTTCTTCTTTATGTGATGGCCACTGATCTTGTTTAATTCTTGAATAACTTATGATCAGATTTATAAAGTGATCGTGCCTTGTACTTCTATATGGATTATGAATATAAATCGATAAATTCGTTTTATAAGCTCATATTAAGAATGGTTTTACATAGCAATTAATTGAATGAAATCACACAATGCCATACTTTAAGCATGGGTAATGTTCAGTCGAGGATCACTGATAAATAAAATATATTTTTTATTTTCGCAGCGGATGAAATATTTTCTGCTGCTGCTGCTGCACTTTAATTTTCAAAAAAACCTTTAAAAATCGTATGCTTCAATATTCTGAATGTGTTGCGTCTGATGATCGTGACATTAGGTAGACTTTCACTGTTCAGTGGAGCGATCTCGCCGTATATTTGCCGAAATCTATGACCATCTGCACAACTGATATCCGCTTTCGCTAAGAGAGGAATAACTTTGGAGCCACTTTTTACATATTTCAATTTGATTGCGTTCATATATTTTCATATTTCGTCCTTTTGGTGCGAAAAGTATTTCGCTCCACTTCTAAGCAAAAATTTGATTTGGCGGAGGTCAACGTATTTGCTCTCTCATATAATTTTTCAATAACGACCAAATAAGATATAGCTTAGGTCAATATTCGAATTCCTGACCAAAATCGCAGAAGTCACTGACCACCATTAACTTACTTTCTGTACTGCCTCCAGCCCTTAATGGGGTTCTCATACAAAAATGAACGAAAAACATCTAAAAATCGACAAATAATAACATAAAACAAATAAATAAGAGTCGTGAAATGTATAATCCATGGCTATAAATTTTTTCTACTTAACATTTTCTCCGAAATATATTTTTCCCATATCTCATTTCCATTTAAAAATCAATGCAAAAATATCAGAATATCGACATATAAACTTGCAGTTGCTGGCCTGTAAAACTTACCTCTAAAGTGGTGAAAGGTATGACCAACACCTAAAAACTTGACCTATGTCATTATTTCCTCAAATATGCATACCCTCCATCTCCACTCATTAATGGCAACCCCAAACAAAATAAACTTAAAAACATTTAAAAATCTTCAAAGCACCCAATATCTGCCCAGAAGTAAAATGTACCCAATCTCAATAATCTCTTTAAGCCTACTTACTTTTTAGTCAAAGCTATTCACACTGCACTCACTTGGATCAAGTTGAACAATGTCTCGCATTTGCATACTGAGTGACATCCAAGCTGCCATTAAAGCTCTTAATTCTTTTCTCGTTAAATCGAAGATCATTCTAGACTGCCGCAGATCTCTAAATGTGATTTCCAAGCAGCATAATATTCTCCTGTGCTGGGTACCCGGACACAGGGGCATAACAGGAAACGGCAGAGCGGACGAGCTCGCTATATGGGGTACAAAAGAAGCTCTAACTGAAGGAAATCTCCACTTGGGGATCCCCATTGCCACAAGTAAACAAAAATTGGATGTATTCACATCTAACGTCTTCCATAAAAGATGGACGGATTCACCCATCTGCATGACGGCGAAAGTGCTGTGGCCCACACTCAGTAAGAAACGCTCGCGTAAACTCACTGACCTTAACAGAAAAGATATCTCGACCTCTGTCGGAGTGCTTACCGGCCACTACTTCATAGGACCTCACGCAGCGAGAATGAGCTTAGGCCATCTCGTGCATGACTACTGCAGGAGCTGCAGATATAAGGAGGAACTCGAGACCGTCTCGTATATGCTGGGTACCTGCCCTTCTTTGTGCAAATGACGCAAAAAATTCCTGGGATATTACAAGTTGAATACCTAAGACCCCCTATCAGTAGTTGATATTAGCAACCAACTAAATTTTCTGAAAAGTTCTGGTTGGTTCGACGTAGTAGAGCAGGAATATTAGCGTGGCATCACAATGGGCCTTTCTCTGGCCTACGTGTGCCCTCCTTTTGCGAGGGCGGCCACTCTAACCTAACCTAACCTAACCTAATAAAGTTCACATATAAAATTAATACAAAAATATCGGCCAATGCCACCGTTAGCTGCTCAAAAATTACCTCTAGAGTGGTATGTGTGATGAACCCCAAACATTTTTTTTCTCCCCACCATGTCCTTCGAGCATACTTGCGCTCTTTCTCCACTCCTTAGTGTGGCTTCCATTCAAACAAAAATATCAGAAAATCTAAAAATAGCCCCTAAGCTTCCCGCAAAAAAAAAAATCTCCCTACATGAATATTTCCCCATCAAGCCTACTTACTCTTTCTCTACACGCCATGTAAAAGAGATGAAGCTTATAACCGCTCACCAGCTCCAGTTCTTGATGCGACCAATTTAACAGCATATTTTCAGAATGAATATAAATTGATACTCCATACAATTATCGGATATGGATAATCGCGGACAAAATTCTTCAACTAATAAAATTTGTGATAAAAACATTCCAACGTCTAAGTCAAAAAAGCGGAACAATACTAGAAGAATAAATAGTCAGAGGCTCTTAATCAATTTCGGCAATTATCCATATACAATGTCAGGCTGGAAAAACTGTTGATTTATGGGTGTTCTTCATACCATCAGATCTTTGACAAAGCTCATGATGTTGATTCTGAATGGGTTTTTGTTTTTTTTTCTTTTTCTTTTTTGGGATTAGCCGGATCAGACCACTTTTCTGGGTCCCTTTTCGTCCCTCACATCGTATGTTAATTATTTGTTTGGTTGCAGAATTCTTCTAATTCCTTCCTCATAATAACATCACGCGTTATTTCCAGCTTATCTTTGTGGGGTATGTTCCACAATTCGAGTTCATCAACAAACTGTCGACCCAGTGTGGACATCCTCCTGCTTGCCAATGCAGGACACTGGTACACTATGTGCGCCGCTATCTCTGCCTCTTCCATGCATAATCTGCAAATGTCAGCATCCTCCCCTTCAGCAAGACCCATCTTGCTGAGGTGGTACCTGAAATTGCCATGCCCAGTTATTAATGCAACCAACCAGCTTAGAGTTAACTGTCCTAGACTGAGAGCCCTCCCCGTTTCTCTGCCCTTTGATAGCCTAAACGAAGCCTTTGCCTGTCTACAAGTGGACAAGTTCTCCCATCTTGTGAGATGGAGTTTCTTTATCCAATCTTCGACTACTGGTACCGGCCCATAAAATTCGGCTTTAGATCCTTGTCTAGCCAATTCGTCTGCAGCTTCATTTTGTTCTATACTAATGTGTCCATTCACCCACATAAGAGTAATCGCATTACTACGAGTACACCCGTTATCACATTCGAGCTCCAACTTAGAAGATACCGTAGCTTGCTGCAGTCGCCTGACCACCGCCTGGATATCGAGTGCTAGCAAAATTTTCTTACCTTGCACCTTTCCATCCAGTAGATGGTCTAGCGCATGCATTAAACCAAGCATTTCTGCTTGATAGACCAATACATATCTTCCCAGATTCAGAGTACATGCCAGTCCCAACTCTTTAGAAAAGATTCCAGCACCGGCCCTGTCATCCATTAATGAGTCATCAGTGAAAATACTGAATAGGTTAATTCGTTATAAAGTTTCCAACTATATCAGTTGATCGAATCTCCAAATAGTGATTTTTAGATCACTTTATCTCTGGTTTTGCTTCGTGAAATGTACGCCTGCTTCGCAACGATCAGTGGAGATGAGTTTCAACCCTGTACTCATGATCACTGATATTAAAATGATCACTTCGATATAATGCATATATCTTGATCCATAAATTAGAATTTTAACTCAAGGTTAAGAAAGTTGTCTTTTTTTCTTTTCTTTTCATTCATTGCTATGATCATTGTCCTATGATCCTTTTCCTATATAGAAAAGTTGTGAAAAAATTTACAAGATGCTAAAAAATGTCAACCACATATCAATACATGCGATTAAAATAAATTCAAATAAAAGTCAAAACATAACAAATAACGAGTATTTCTTTAAAGGGCACGTACATACCGATGCATACCTATACGATATATACGATCGTTCACGATCCACCACCATCACCACCAGCCGTAAGCAACGATATGTCGTCCTACGATCACTATATGAGCATATTTGTATACATTTCTTGTTGGCAAATACTCCAGCCAATTGTCTGTACATATTCGTATAGAGGGTTTGTTTTGATCCCTTGCCTCCACTCCACTATCATGGCTTAACAAGCTACCGATGATGAAATGGACATGAATTTGAACGCGCGCACACGCGCATGTTCAAAATTCCAAAATGTCAATGAGACATCACATTGTTCCAGCAAAGAAATGAATGTATGTTGCAGCATGTATTTATTTCAAAAGAACAATAGCATATGCATATGCCGAAGTAGTGCAAGATCTTCATATGAAGATCACTACAAAGGGGTGAATGAGTTCGAGAGTGAAAGAGAGCGAAAGAGCAAAGCAACTATGATGACGACAAATTCTTAATGCAATGCAGTGTTTGTCGTGTCCCAGCATCGAATATAAACATAAATAAAGGCACCTTGATTTTAAGCATAGTAATTCGGTATACTACTACACATTCGTTTATATACGATCAGTAGATCAGTTATGTGTAACAACAATAATGAAAAGTTCGAAACGAAAAGTACGAAAAATGTCACAACAATCGTTGCTGGTTGACTCTAAATATTTTCAAGTTTCATGCTCAAGATTATCACAACCACCACCATCATCATGATGGCCCTTCATGATCATTATTATGATCAGTAGTGGAGCATGGTAAAAACTCCTTCATCTTCATCATGATCGCCATCATTGTCATCAATTGTGTTGCATATAAATATTCGCGACGATTGCGAGTATCTTGGTCGTCGTCGATGTTGTTGTCGTCATTGTTGTTTTCGAAAAATTGGCAATACTCGAATAATCGATCTACGATCGCATAAAGAACATTTCAACGCAAACGTGTAACTACAATAAACGGTTGCTGAATGGTGGTGCTGCTAATGTTGCATATACTCGTATGTACATAAATATTTGTCGAGCATCGTACAGTGGTCAATATACACATGCAGCAACAATAAATACAATAAACTGTAACACAACGACAACAACACAACCAAGAAGAGTGACCATATCATTGTCAAATATCTGAAGGCATATCTTCGCCTTATTCTGATCATGTCGCTGCTTGTGCTGCTGCTGCTGTTTCGACTAGTTGGTTTTTTAGCTCTCTCTCTCTCCAATGGCCAGTTGCAAGTTGCTGTTACATATTTACCACCACACATCACATTGAACATTGAAAATGCCAGCTAGCCAGCCAGAATATAAGCCCAGGCAACCATTGTACCATATTGTAACAACTTGAGCTACTTATGCTGCTGATGCTGGTGCTGATCTTGTTAGTCAATGTTGATATTGTTGTTGCCGCTTGATGTTGCTGTAGTTGACGGTGTTGACAACCGAAACAACAACAATGCAGCTGCCGGCGGCACAAGTCTCCAGTCAATTCTGCTTCTTGGCTGCCATCAGCAGTAACTAACTACTAGCCAGCAGCTACATAACGTATAATCGTATATTGTATGTATCGTACAATATATACGAGTAGCTAGCTGAAAACAACAAAAAGCAACAATTCAACCAGTAATCAACTGACAGAATGCGACCAACGAGATGATCTTTTGGCCATGATATTGCAATTTTTTGTTTCGATCAGTTGCTTATTATATTTTGTTTGTTTTTTTTGTTTTTTTTTATCCTCTTCCATATAACAGAGCATTAACTCTTCTATTTTTGTATATATAACTCTCCCTACATACCAATGGCTTACTTCGAAAATATTTTATTTTTCGAAAATAAACGTAAATATATTTACAATTTTTTTAAACTATGAATTTTCAATTCTATAATTAGTATCATCCATAATTTCGAACATACCTTCGAAAATATTTTTTTTCGAAAATAAACGTAAATATATTTACAATTTTCTGAAACTATAAAGATTTTTTTTTTATATTTTTCCACATCAAAAAATTTCAATTTTTATCTTCGAAAATATGGTTGCTTTGAAAATGTATTCACTCGTAGAATTTCTATAAATATTCAATAAAATCTCAATAAAGCTTCATTTAACAATGCCACCAAAGGTAAGCTAGGAAAGAGATGTGGTCGTTTTCGAAAATAGAAAAACCTTTGAAAAGTGAAGTAAATATATAAATAATTGCAAACTAATTGAAATTAATTTTAACATTTACTATTGCAATGATATTATAAATTAAAATTTTTTATTTGTCACATAGAAAAATTGCATTTTTATTTTCGAAAATAAAATTCATTCGAAAGGTGTATATAATTTTAAACATTTTCGAAACTATATCAATAAATTTTCCTTTAATAATGTCACCAAAGATAAGCTAGGAAAGAGATATGGTCATTTTCGAAAATAGAAAACTTTCGAAAATTGATGCAAATATATAAAAATTTGCAAACTAATTGAAATTAATTTTAACTTTTACGATTAAGAATTAAAAGTGAAGAAAATCGAAAAGTTGCCCTTTTTATGTTCGAAAATAATGTTCCTTCGAAAAAGTATATGCAATTTTAAACATTTTCGAAACTATATCAAAAAAACTTTCTTTAATAGTACTGCCAAAGTATTCAGGTAGATTTTGGAACCCAAAACAAATAAATTTCTATAATGGGTGCCACCAGATCTCTTAATTAAGTTAAAAGGTATGTGTGTGTACATGTTCGAAAATAGATCGAAAATAGACGTGAACGTGAAATGAAAAGAGAAGAAAATAGAAAAGTTGCCCTTTTTATGTTCGAAAATAATGTTCCTTCGAAATAGTACATGCAATTTTGAACATTTTCGAAACTATATCAATATTTCAGCTAAGACAAATTCTATAAAATCTATAAATTTTGGAACCCAAAACAAATAATTTTCTATAATGGGTGCCACCAGATCTCTTAATTGAGTGAAAGGGTATGTGTGTGTACATGCTCGAAAATATTTAGTTAGAAAATAGACGTGAAAATGTGGATTTCAGAAGAATGAGATATGTTAAAGTTAAATTTATATTTATGAAACCGAACAAGGGATTGTCATAATGTTCGAAAGTGACTGTAATTCAATTTCTTCGAAAATACTTGCAAATATGAAAATAATTTGAAATTGAAGAAAATTGATTTCTATAATTAATCAGAACAACTGTGTAGATTAATATAATCAGTTTTTTTTATAATATTTAATACCGAAAAGAAAAAGTTGGCTATGTTCGAAAGTACCAAATTCTACAATTTGCTAGAATTTGTGTGCGGTTATGTTGGAAAATGTTTAGTTCCAAAATAGACGTGAATTTGAGGATTTCAGAAAATTTCTAAATATTTTATTGAGATAAAAAAACAAAAAATAATGAATATTAAGGAAGGTATTATTATTTTCGAAAGTGAAAGTAATTTGATAATATGATTAGCTACTTAAATTTAGTTTTGATACATTACATGAATTTGTTGAAAACAGCTCTATCAAACATGCAATGGATTAAAGTAACATTTTTCTAGTAGCCCAAAAGCGGCATTGTCATCTTCGAAAATATCGTTTCTCCTTAAATATGCCTCATCAAATTATGTTATATAGATTGAATTACTTCTTTTAGAATAACCATATATTCAATGATATTTATCATAAAATTTTCGATATCGAAAAGGAGAACGTATACACAAAATTTGTATTCGAATCTATGTTTTGACACTTATCTTAATAAAATTCTACATAGCAGCTTAGTTTTACCAATGAATGATCATGTGAAGAAATGGATGTAATCGAATGAAAGCTACGCCTAGCTGCCATACGAAAGTATGCTTTCGAATATATGTTTTCAGACATTACACAAAGAAATATAAAGGTAGCAAATTAAAATTCGGCACATAGGCTTATTTCTAACAACGAATGAGGCTGCATTGAAAATGAATGCCATCCGATAAGAATTATGTATATCTCCTATGCAAAAGTAGATTTTCGAATATATGTTTCAGGCGTAACGCAATTTATTGGCAAGCTATCAACCTGAAATTCGGTATACGTTATTATTTTCACCAATAAAGTCATGAGACTGCGAATAAATGTAATCGGATAAGAACTACAGTTACGTTTCATATGAAAGCCTATTTTTTCATATATTTCACACGTGAAGATAGAGATATCGAACTGAAACTGAATATATACGAGTATTTTTACCTTCAAATAGATAAGCTTGAAGATAAGTGTATTCGAATAAATATTGCACCTATACTCCATACAAAAGTTGCATTTCGAAAATATGTTTTCATAAATTTAGCCATTAAATATAAAGCTATCATATTAAAACTTAACAAAAAAATCACTTTAACCGACGGATTGATACGCTTTAGAATGAGCGTAATTCAATGAAGATCATATCCAGCTTTCATACGAAAGCATGTTTTCGAACTTATGTATGGCTATCAAATTATGGACTATCTAAGCTTCGGTATTAATGAAACTAATTTTATTTTAAATTTGTTCTATTTCCATTAAGATCATCATGATCAGCATAAAGCTTAGCTTAGCTTTAGCTCTTTACATAAAAATATTACTACAATTGCATAGTACAGGCTGATTTTTTAGGAACTTTCTTTTTGGCAACACTGTTTTTGGCAGCTCAGCTGTTTTCGTGTAACATGTTACTGTCAAACATGTTCAGTTTGGTCTATAATTTAATCATGAATCGACTTACAAACGAACAGCGCTTGCAGATTATTGAATTTTATTATCAAAATTCATGCTCGGTTCATTCATTCATTCATTTTATAGTCTGTTTGGACGATCTTCTTATTCGGCTATTCGGAATCCTGTGACTAAATTTTGCACCAAATTACATTCGCAACAATTGGGACTCTGTTACTCCACTACGTGGAAAATTTTGCTGAAGGATTTGGGTGTAAAACCTTGGCAAAGTTGGATAAAGATCCACATTTCTATCGAAAAATTGTGTTCAGCGACGAAGCTCATTTCTGGTTGAATGGATAAGTGAACAATCAAAATTGTCGTATTTGCTGTGAAGAGGAGCCAGAAATATTGCAAGAATTGCAAATGTATGTCGAAAAATGTACTGTATGGTGTGGATTATGTGCCGGTGACCGTCATTGGACTGTCCTTTTTCAAAGACAACGAAGGCAGGAACGTTATTGTGAATGACGACCGCTACCGTGCAATGATTACAAACTTTTTTTTTGCCCAAAATGGAAGATCTGGACTTGGCTGACATGTGGTTTCAACAAGACGGTGCTACATTCGACACAGCATCCGAAACAATGGCCCAATTGAGATCCGAGTTCGGTGAACACTTTATTTCAGGTTTGGGGCCGGTCAATTGGCCTCCTAGATCGTGCGATTTAACGCCTTAGACTATTTTTTGTGGGTCTATGTTAAGGCTCATGTCTATAGCGACCAGCCCACAACGGGTGACGCACTGGAATCCAATATTGAAGAATTCATTCGTGAGATACCGGCCGATATGTTGGAGAGAGTATGCCAAAATTGGATCTAGCGTATGAACCAATTGATGCGCAGTCGCGGTATATAGAAAATTGTATGTTTTTTTTTTTTTTAATCAAATCCGAAGGCTCTTAAAAAATCATCCTCTAGTTGCTGCTGCTGTATGGCTGTTATTCAACTACTTCTATTACCGATTTATTTATGCTTCCTTACTTTGGTCCTATGTAAGTACGAGTATGTACAGATACTGGTATATTAAAAGGTTAAGAAGCTAAAGAAGAAAAAGAAGAAACATTGAACAATATTCGTATTAAATTTTGTTGTTGTTGTTGTTGTTTTTAATGTAGCTACTGTTGCTGCTTCTGGCAGTGCCAAATGCAAAATTATTATCTCTTGCTGCTGCTGTTGCTGGTTGCGATGGTTTAGCGATCGATCGCATTGATATATTACAAGAAGAGTAGATAGAAATGTATATGTAAGCACAGTGTATATCCTCAAAAGGCAACAACATTAGGCAACATATAATAAAATGCTGATACTGCTGATCTTTATGCATGTCCATATACACGAATATGTCCGCATGTATACACTTACATGCGAGCATATACCCATATGAATGTGTAGAAAAACTGCTGCTGCCCAAATTTACACAAACTGAGAATCACTGTCACACACTACAACAACACATACTCGTACGATACTGCTTGATTCTCGACCCCACCTCTCCTATAAGCATCCGTTCCCGTAGGTACATATTTGGTGCTGACGATCGACATTGCTTCCAACATGAACATGCTGTGATCGTTTTTCGTTTACTGCTCCTGCGTTGATTTTACAACCCCTCCTGCTGCTGCTGCTGCTGCTGCTCTGATCAGCATACCTGTAGTCGAACATAGAACATAGCCTCGTAAATTCTTATGTTTTATGTTTTGTACGCGAATGTTTGTACACGGTGATCGCGTAAAGTGTTTAATGTCGTTTATTTGAAATATCAGTTGCTCATGTCTGAGTATGTAACATAGATGCCATGTATTTGGTGTTGCCTCCGTACTAGCGCTACCAACATTCTTAGCCTTTTTGCATCTATTCTGCTGCTCATTTCAACTGCGGCTATTGCCAATATTGATGTTATTTTATATTAAGAAGCTATATGACGTACTGAGCATAACAAGTTAACATTATGAATATCTGCTTATAAATTCTAGTATCAGTTTGTTGTACTTTGCTTAGAAGATGATCATTCACAGAAGCAACAGAAGAGTGGAAGTTCCCAAGTGGTTCAAGTAACAGGTGTTAAAAGCTATAATACTCAGCTTCCATCCATACGAATTGAATATAAATGTATATATGTACGAATTTAGCGAATTAAGGGTTGGTTTGACTTGGTCAGGTCATTCCTAATCTTAACAAAATGTAAAAAGTTGAAACATTCAATAAAACACCCAGTATTATCCCCAAAAAGGGTAATTAGATGGACGTCACCTTAATTAATTTATTCTTCTCAACTTTTTTATGAACGCACTTACCTCGTATCTTCATTTCATTGAGGGGCTCCCTCTATAAAATTTGTTTTTTTAAATAAATTTTGCTCCCATGGTTGAAGATTCAACGAAAATGGATACAATATATACCCTGGGTGCGATCCAACCTCTACCTACTAAAATGCAACAAGGAAAAAGGCGATATCTTTCGGACGTTACGAGTACGAGACCTTCAAGGATCTGACCGTCTGCGTATTGTGAGATCTCCGAAAGCGATCAAAGTGGTGAATAAATGAATCGACCGAAAAGCGCTGCGAAAACCGAAAACGTTGTTGCGGGAAATGCAAATTTCTCAAAAATCCATGTCCATGAAGATTTGGGACTCAGCGCGTACAAGCGACACACTGGACACCTGCTCACGGCCGCATTGGAGGGAAAACGCAAGCGAAAATTGAAAGCATTACGCAGTCGGTACGCTCAGAAACAAATTCTGTTTACTGACAAGAAAATCTTCACCGTAGAAGAATCGTTCAATAAACAGAATGATCGTGTGTATGCTCGGTCATGCAGAGAAGCATCCCAACTCATTCCGAGTATCCAAAGAGGTCTCTGCTCCAGCTCACAAGGCAAAACCGACTCAACACTGGCTAAAAAACAATATTCCGGACTACAGATCAACGGATGATTCGCCAGCTGGTAGTCCGTATTAGAGGGCATGGCGATCCCTTGTCCGTGCAGTAGACAATTTCCCCATGCATAAAGTGCGTCTCGCGATCGATGAGTGGCCAGATCGTCTCAAGTCGTGCTGGCAGGCTAATGGAAGTCATTTCGAATAAGTTGTTCTAAGATTTGTAGATTTTTTGAAAAATATTAATTCGTTTTCAATTGGCGTCGATTTTTCTGTGTACCAATATTTATGACTTGACTAGGTAGAGCCCTGGAGTCTTGTCATGTTACTGTTGATGACTACGCTTTCGAGGTAACAAAGGACGTTGTATATCTTGGAACCAGCATTAATATAAATGATTTCATGAGCAGATCATGCATACCATCAGTCTGGCATACCATCAGTCGCCTTACAAATGGAACCAAAGAGGTTAAAAAAACTCCTACGCCAGACCATTGGACTCCAAACAAGTAGAAGAACATAATCGAGCCAAAAAAGCATAATATTCGGAAACCGCTGGCGGACGCAGAAGAAGAGGGGGCAGCAAATAACGGAAGATCCATTCTTCAGTAGAAGGATCAAGCACTATAGAACCTGAGAACGCTTTGAATTTCTAAGCAGCGAGAACAGAGTACAGATATGGCTGCGAAACAATCAATCATTAGGAGTATTAGTTTATCTGGAGGGTCCGATTCTTTTGACATCACATTAACTTCGGCATGTTTATTCTTCTCAATCGTGCTCAAAAACAGCGCTGGGATTCTAATTAAATTACCCCCTGGGTTTACGTATTTTTCTTACACGGCTAATAAATAAATGTAAAATTATAACAACAACAACAACAACAACAGCATGAACGTTCAGCTACAATTAAAATCATAAACAATTTCGGAAATTTCGAACCCAAAAACCGAAAAAAAAAAAACTGAAATTAGAAATGACGACAATGATGGTAAAGGAATATTATGAAAATAATGAAGGAGCAATGCTCTACGTATAAAGCACATACAGTGGCTCACAGCTTATTTCGTACAGTGTATATATTTTTATGTACATGGCTGTAACATCGAAACTAAAAAACTTATCGATAAGTTTTGAATGTAGATGTCTGTGTATGTGTTTAGTAAACCTAATAAGAAAACGGGGAACCCCAAAAATTTTTCTTTTTGTTATGCAAGAGAGAAAAACTATTGATCAGCTGATTTTCAGCTCACATCTTATTTCGTACACAAACTTCAATGTAGGTAAGTTTCATTCTGCCGCGCAGTTACAAAGTTTTTTTGAATTGTATGAGTTTTTGGACCTTTTTAACTATTATAACAATTTTTATTATTATTATTTTAAATAGTTAAAGTGCTGTAAATTAAACATTTAGCTTTATGGGTCATCGTACAACGATGGAACAGCGTAAACTGGTAATTAACCATTTTAGGAAAGGTCAGGGTGTGCGAAAAATTGCTGAAATGACAAATTTAAGTGCCTCAACTGTCCAATACATCATTCAACGCTTCGTTCGCGAAAATCGGTTGGAGAACAAGGGCAGAGAAGCACCTAATAAGATTTTCAACGCATCAGACGAGCGTTATATTGTACGAAAAATTAAGAAAAATCCAAAGTTATCCGCTCCGAAGTTGGCTGCAGAGGTTCAGCGTGAAATAGGAAAATCATCCAGTGCTGAAACTGTCCGACGTGTGCTGCGCAATCATGACTTGAACGGTCGAGTAGCCCGAAAGAAACCATTCATTTCGAAAATGAATATACACGCCGACTTGACTTCGCCAAAGAGCATATTATTAATACTCCTGCGTTCTGGAATACCGTTATTTTCGCGGATGAGTCTAAGTTTAATATTTTTGGCTCGGACGGAATGTCATATGTTTGGCGTAAAGCTAATACCGAGCTAAACAAGGAGAACCTTAAGCCCACAGTGAAGCATGGTGGCGGTAGCGTGATGGTTTGGGCCTGTATGTCAGCAGCCGGAGTAGGTGAATTGGTTTTTATTGAGGGAACAATGGACAAAATGAAGTACCTCGAGATTCTGAAAAACAATTTACTTCAAAGTGCAGACAAACTGGGTTTGCGGGAAGAATTTCGGTATTACCAAGATAATGACCCAAAACATAAATCTGGGATTGTGCAATCTTGGCTTATTTGAACTGCTCACACTTGATGTCTCCACCACCACAGTCACCTGACATGAATGTGATTGAAAATCTTTAGTCTATTTTGGACAATAAAATAAGAACACACAAGATTTCTAATAAGCAAGACCTAAAGAAGGTACTGATGGAGGAATGGAAAAAAATCACACCAGACATCACTCAAAAATTGGTGGATTCAATGCCAAGTAGACTCCAGGCTGTCATTAACGCTAAGGGATGTCATACTAAATATTAAAATCAACTTACTTTGTTTTTAGTTTGAACTTAAAGAGACTGTACGAAATAAGCTGTGACATGAATTTTCCTATTTTTTTCTTATTTTATTTTTTTATAGTGTCAAACACTAAAATTTTGAAAAAGTAAATTTTGGAAAATAAAAAACAAACCTTCCTTTCAAAAATGGCATTTATATTTTGTTCAAATTTTTGCTATATTAGGAATTACGACTGCAGCAATTTTTAAACTGTCACTGTACGAAATAAGCTGGGAGCCACTGTATATCATTAAAATAACGAAAAACATAACAACAACAACAACAAGAAATAAGAAATAAGAAAAGAAAACCCAAATACAAAACATTTCATTTTTTGTTAATCCCTTTTTTGCTCATTTCCAAAACATTAAACAGACTTCACGCGAACAAAAATTGCACCAAATCACCAAATCACCAAATCACCATCATCATCATCATCATCATCATCATCAGCATCAAAACCGAAAGCACCACCATGACTTTAACCTATCGGCTTGCAATTGCAGAGCTCTTCGTCCCTCGTGTACGCATTGGAAATACATACACCTTCAGCTCTCAATAATTTAGCGGATTTGCCCAGAAGCGCATGTGGTTTGTGAGGTGTCGATGGTGGTGGTGGTGGTGGTGGTGGTGGTGGCAGTTGCAAAATGGTTTAAATGTTTGCTTGGAATGTGACTGGTTGGCTTGATTGTCGAAATGATGGCAAGTGTGAGGTATAGAAATTCTTTCGGGTTGCAGAAACATTAACATTAGAATAAAATATCGTCCCATAATTTGCCCGAAAGCGGTGGTAGCAATGGTATGAACTTGTGGCATGAGCGGAGGCATATACCAAAAAAATACAAAACAGCAAATTTGAAATGACGCTACTTTTTGGCGACAAGCACAAAATTTTAAAACTGCCAAACTGCCGTTCATCACTCGAGAAACATACTCACATTGTACTGCTACTTAATAACACCCCCGACAGACGACTGACTGACTGACTGACTGGCTGACGAACTGACTACATAGAGTGGTTGACTGACGAACTCGGAAATCAGCCACTTATAATCAACCCTCCTAAAAACGAAACATTACATTTATTCATTTGTCGTTGTTGTTTGAAATGAAAATTGCTAAAGGCAAGGAATGTTGTGTGTACTATTGATATACGACAATGATGAGAAATAAGGAAGGGAGAGCGTGTGAGTGTGTATGGTGTGCAGGAAGAAACATTTTTGCGCGCCCATCATTCAAGTTACAAAATTAGGCAATTAAAAATATGCCGAAAGCAATGGCAACGAGAAGGATGAACACTACAGGAATGTTGGTTGGTTTTGATGACGTAATTCAACAAAAATACATTTTGTCGTTATTCAATCGTTATTCTTGTAAAACGCTACTTTAGAGTTTGAGAATTGCATTGAAGATTCTATGCCAAACTAAATAATATTTGGAAAATCTTAATTCCATGAGCTAATTATAAACAGAATCACTGCTAAAGACATGGCTGCGTGCATTAATGTCGAAAAGCGTGCAATACTGTCAATATGGAAAAATATTTTTCGACATTATTGCACAAATTACTGCGTTAATATCATGAATCATGCCAATGCCAACTTTTCAACAATAAAATTTGTGCAATTTTTAACTTTTGCAAAATTGAATTTTGGCATTATTGCACAAATTTTCCGCAACTATGTCTCAAAATTCTATAAATTTTTTGATATTACCGTACAATATCCGACATTAATTCGACATTAATTTTTGTAGTCGCTTTGCCGACATTATTGTTTAAAGAAATTGCAATTTCGACATTATTGCATATTTTTTGCAATTATGTCGACAAATTATTTTTTTAATGAAAATTTCGACATTATTGTGCTTAGGACGACATCAACATTGTTGTGCAGTATTATAAAATTGTAATTTAAATCATTCAATATCAATCTTAATGTGAATGATGCTTTCAGAGCATGAATTGGCGGCTCAATGGTGGTGATGTTAATTTCTCACACTCTGAGTGACCACTAGCAAATATGAAATGAAACCTTTTGCTTTGATTGATATATTAAGAGTTTGTGATCAGGTCTCTGGTTCAAAGTTCAATCCCTGGCTGAAGCATAACAAATTTAATATCGAAACAATTTTTCTTTCGAACGGTACCAACCTGTTGGCAAGCAATTGGCAATTCTTCCGGCAGTAATAATTTGCTCTGTGACAAAGCTCAAGCAAGTGATGTCGCTAGAGTTCTGCCGTTCGGAATCGGCTAAAATAAGTAGGTCCCTTCTATAACTGCCCAAAATTGAACACACACAACAGTAATGGAAGAGAAGCTCGGCCAAAGAACCCTTCGGGGCTTTAAATGCCAGATATTTCTTTTTTTTTTTATAAAACTTAATTGAGCGTGCCGTCATTAGAGCACATTTTGGAAGAAGAAATGCTTGTCTTTTGCAAAACAAAATTTTAAAAATGGTGTTAATTGGTCATGTCGACTTCACTTACAGAATGCGCTGACCACTGAGCTCCCTACTGTTATAGAGTTCCTCTCAATAAAATTCAACGGATGTGCTAGTTCGGTCGGCTTGGGTGAACTGAAGAAAAAATACTTCAGTCAAGTGATGTTGGAAATTGAATTGTTTAAGGAAAATGATTTTGGCAGATTTCGAGAACTATCAACGGATATTTTTTTTTTCTTTTTTACAGCATTAACTAATTAATACGCAGTGCATACTAGAATCACTATTACCCTCAGAGCCTAGCGGAGTATTTTTCAAGCTAAACCAATTATTGATAAGGTTTTGAAAAGTTATGATTTCTTTCTTCTCGGAGAGTGAAGCTATCATTAGGACTCGCAACTCATGGCGTCTCTTCTCTTAGAATCCTAGCAAGTCAATCTGTCTCAGAGGATTTCGGGTCATTGGGGGACCGTTGGGAATGTCGTCGCAGATGAATAAGCCAAAATGTGAGTTCGCATTCCATTAAATATGTCCAGAACCATGCTCTAGGAGTCCATCATCTTTATATCATTGAGAATTTAGCAAAAAAGCTCTGGAACTACACCCTGAAAAAACATTCTTGTCGCAACCTGTTTGTAGTCAAAGAGTTCACCACACCAAATACGGATTGCAGTGTCATAAATTGGTTAGAAGATGACGAAACATTTTGATATTTTATCAACTTCAGCAAAGGATGTCTTAGAAGAGCAGATGCCCTTTTGACGTAATAAAAACTTAACATAAACAAATTTTTTTTTTAGATTTTGGATTCCAGATTATAGATAACCAAGGGGAAAAGGAGTGTTTCTTTATTAGTCGTAATCCAAAGATTAAGTAATCACCACCAACGTTTCAGAGTTTTCAGAGATCTCCCTGCGAGTACCGAAAATGGTACAACATAGAGGGGTATAAGTTGTTTGTCGTTATCGATATGGTTAAGTGGATCCAGGGTCTGGGTTGGCTTGATCGTATTCTTCAACCAATAATTTGCTGTATTCGATGCCCGGTGGGGGATGCTAATGAAGTGGATTATTCAAACTCAGGTAGCAGAACCCTCTGGTGTGCAGAACTTACCCCCAGAAATTTCTTCATCAATATTTCTCACCCTCTATTCACAATGCAGGCATGAACTTTAAGCAAATAATAAGAATATGTAACATTATCGTTAAAAATGCCCACATATATTATCACTATCAGCTGCAATATCAGTCAGACTAGTAGTACTTGCAGTAGTAACAGCAGCAGCAGCAGCAGCAGCAGCAGCAGCAACATTAACAAACATTTTCTACTTTTGACTTGTCAATAATAAATCGTTTTTTTTTTTTTTTTGTTTATTGTTCTTGTTGTTTTTTTTTTTTTTGGCAACAAAGCAATAGCAAGAGTATACGAAGAAAACTTACTGTCGAACGGGCACATTCAATCGCCCGCATCAATGACGGGTGTTTTACTTTTTTTTTTTTTTTTGCTTTTTTGTAAATCATCTTCTACTTCTTGGTTTCTCTGTGAAGCATGACTCTTATATAGTCGAGTATAGAGTCGTTTTGTTTTCCTTGATACGTTACTGCTTTTGCGATAGCGCAGTTAATGTCAGACGAAAGAAAATATATTGCTGACGAGAATATATAGGTACAGATATTTATGTATACAATCATACAAGGGAGCAGACAACTTGACTGCTCCTTCCACAGAACAGTCCACAGTAGTGTTGTCTGCGACACCCACATGCAAAGAAAAGAAATGTCCTGTAATAATGACAATGATGGTTAAGGTCATGATGATTTCTTCAGAACGTATTGTCTCAGTACACTTCAATCTAGTTTCAATTTCTTACCTTTTGCTCATTCACACCAACATCAGCAGTGATTATTATGTCTCCATTTATTTCATCATCTGCGACTTCGCCATTGCCTTTGTCAGTGTCGTCATCCATTTGTCCACATCGGTATACGTATGAGCAATAATAAAGCGTTCCAGCTATTGTAACCAACCAGCATTTTACCTTTCTCATGGAAAAATGCCGTAATTTCTTCAGATTCATTAATTCATCTACGTTTTCTTTTACACTATTCTTCTTACTATTCGTCCTATTTATGTTACCACAGATACTAATGTCTTTTGCCAAATATTTCAAATTGGTTGTTGTGGTTGTCTATATATTATATTAGAGTGGGTATAGTATATAAAATTACACTTTCGAGGTGGTGAAGGACTTCGTCTATCTTGGAACCAGCATCAACAACTGTAATGACGTCAGCCTGGAGATCATGCGTAGGAGAACTCTTGCTAACAGGTGTTACTTTGGGCTGAGTAAGCACTTGAATTGTCGATCCCACTCTCGAAGATCGAAAATCACACTTTACAAGTCCCTCATTATTCCTGTCCTAACAGATGGCGCAAAAGCCTGGTCAATTTCCATCACGGATGAGAGGATACTTCGTGTTTTCGAGAGAAAAATTCTGCGCAGGATCTTCGGACCTATTTGCGTTGATGGCAAGTATCGAATAAGCTGTATGAGCTGTACACTGTACAAAATCCAGCGGTTGCGCTGGCTATGTCATGTCGAGCGAATGGAAACAGACACTCCAGCGAAGAGTGTATTTAATTCGGAACGCACTGGAGGACGCAGAAGAAGAGGAAGACCAAACCTCCGTTGGAAGAACCAAGTGTTGGGTAACCTGGCGGCGACTGGAATATTCAATTGGCGCCAGTAAGCGAGAAGACTGGCGCCGCATTATATGTTCGGTCTAAATCGATCATCGGTTGTTTTGGCCACATAAGAAGAAGAAGAAGGGTATAGTATAATACTCGCAAATACAAATTTAGATATGATTTTTGGAAAAACACATAAACTCGTAGGCATAAAATAAATTTCGTGCCTCTCAGAAATTCCAAGGTGCTCTTTGGAGCCGATCATTGGCAACAACTCATAAAATTTTACTGAAAACTATCTTTAACTGTGTGGTATAATATATTTACATTGATTTACGAGGGCAGTCCCAGAAATACCTGACCTGACATATATCTATATATGCGGCAGTAGTTTGAAAAAAATTACTTTGGTGAAAAGTGGCATCCTTATGAAACATATGTTTTAAGTTTCAAGGCGCCACGTTGTTTAGTATTTTTTTTTTTTCGAGCCATCGAAAGTTAACGACCTCAGTGAATTTGTAAACATGGGAAAAATTGGTCATCGTTATGTAATTCAATACTTTCATTTGAAAGGTCTCAGTCCAACGACTATTAAGCCGAACTAGATTCTACTCTGGGGGAGTCTGCTCCTTCGTTTACGACCCTAAAATATTGGGTGGCAGAGTTTAAACGAGGTCGTACGAGCTATCAAGATGAGCACCGTAGTGGTCACCCAATTGAGGTGGCCACGCCAGAAACGGTTAAGAAAATCCACAACATGGTATTGGGTGATCGCTGGCTGAAAGTGCGTGAGCTAGGTGAAATTACAAGCATTTCAAAAAGTGCTATACATTGTATATTGACGGAAAATTTGGACATGGGAGCCGCGTTTGCTCAGAATAGAACAAAAATAACATCGTGAAGATGTTTCTATAGAGTGTATGGCGATAATTTACAGTAATAAAGCCGAGTTTTTGCATCGATTCGTAACCACGGATGAGATATGGTTCCACCACTTTACACCTGAGACAAAGGAGCAGTCAAAACAGTGGACTGAAAGGGGAAAATCGTGTCCAAAGAAGGCGAAGACAGTTCCATCAGCAGGCAAGGTTATGGCGTCTGTTTTTTGGGATGCACGTGGGATAATTTTTATTGATTATCTTCAAAAAGGCAAACCAATCAACGGCGAGTATTATGCTAATTTGTTGCAGTGTTGAAGTGATGAAATTAAAGAGAAAAAGCTGCATTTGGCGAAAAAGAAAGTGTTGTTTCATCAAGACAATGCACTAGTTCACACATCCGCTATTGCGATGGCCAAAATCAATGAGGTAACGCTCGAATTGCTTCAGCACGCACCTTATTCGCCAGATTTTGTTACTTCGGATTATTTTCTATTTCCAAATTTGAAAAAATTATTTGGTGGTAGAAGATTTGCAACCAATGAAAAGGTGGAGTCTGCGGGGTAGATGTCTATTTTAATGAGCTAGACAGTTCATACTATAAACAGGGTATCGAAGCTATAGAACATGGCTGGGAAAAGTGTATAGAGCTAAAAGGAGATTATGTTGAGAAATAAAGAAAAATTCCCAAATTTGTTTTGTTTTCTTCGTTAGGTCGGGTAGTTCTGGGACCGCCCTCGCATATTTACATTGATTTAGAGTCATGAAATTACGTATTCTAGTTCTTATTATTGGGGTTTTTGAGTCTTTTCGTTTTTACTTTTTCTAAGCCCTTTTCTTGTCGTACAATTTGACCTGCTCTAATATATGTTCAACTATAGTAAATATGCATATAAGTGAATTATAGTTTTTTTTTTTGGTTTTTTTGGTTAGAGATTTGCTCTTTAGTTTTTCTTTCTCTCTCCACCACCGTGTTCATCACCAAATTGGCAGTAGCCAAAAAAAAAAAAAAAAAAAAAAGTAGCAACATTTTTTGAAAATTTATTATTGACATCATACTTTTATTTATCATTTTGCTATTTGCTTTTATCACTTTTCTATGTTTCAATGTGATTGTATTGATGTATTTCATCAATGGCTACCAGAGTCCAGCACGAGTAAATCGAAATGTACTCATGTAAGCATCGCCGATTACGAAGCGGATGAATACGATATACATAATAATTATAAATTTTGTATCATCTTATCATGTATCGTCAATGTTGTATGCTTGTTCTCTTTTCCACACGAAAATTGCGAAAATTTGTGCATCGGCAAATTTAAGTTCGTCATATAACGTTCGTATACGACACATAAGGCTCATGGCAATTATTGCTCGTCACGTAGCGAAGCGAGTAGTAGCCACAACTCGACTATCACGATCTGAGTCAATTTATCCTGTCTGCCTGCTTTTCGCACGATAACTGCCGTAATTATCGTGTAATGAGTGAGTGAGCCGTAATGAGTGAGCTAAAAATACGAGTTCGTGAATATAATAAAAACCATGTCTGTTTCCCATATAAAACTATGATATTGAAAGTATGCGTTTACATTTTGCATACAAAAATATAAACTTATTACACTGAAACTTGGTGTATAAAGTTAGTCTCATCATAAAATTTAAATACTAAAGGACATCTACACCCAAGACTAGGTACTAGGTTATTTAATAAATTTTTTAAAAATGATCTTGATCATCTAAAATGTGCCATTTTGGAGCCATCAGAACATTTTGAATGCCAGAAAAGCCTTCAAAATCAAAATTATAACCTATTTTATAGAATATAGCTTTTGTTAGAAAAATATCAATGGTAAAAGCCCAATGTCTTGCATTTTGTAAGCATAAAATCACTTTACAATATCTTTGAGTAACATTTGAATGTCATTTAGAGGATTTCGGAATTCTGACAGCTCTTAGAAGTTACTAGCTAACATCAATTTACATTAAATATCAAATTATCGTAAAAATCAGGGAATGGCTCATACACTTGACTTTCGAATTACATATAGAGACTTTCGGAATGCTTACAAACCCTCTTTGGAGTTACAAACTTGCACTGAATGTCAAAGTATCAACTTCAATATCAACTAGATATAAAGTTTAAACTATATAGGACTAGCCTCTGAAAGTTTTTATAGCTC
The DNA here is from genome assembly GCA_963854835.1 of Megamerina dolium. NCBI lineage: Eukaryota > Metazoa > Arthropoda > Insecta > Diptera > Megamerinidae > Megamerina > Megamerina dolium. The sequence goes on from OY978529.1 coordinate 4,173,854, forward strand.
TCATATTTGACATTACCTAAAGTTTAATTACTTTAACATAAAATTTTTTAAGATATTTGAAGATCCGTTTTCTGAAATCATCACCTTAATATAGCGAAAGGAATTTGAGTTTTCTAAAATGCCTACAGAATCGGGGGTCAAGAATTTCTTTTCTATAAGAAAAATATCTCAAAACTCAGATGTCCGTGAAAGAATTTTCTTAATGAGAACTTAGGCTAGGTTAGGTTATGTGACTGCCCTCTCTCTGAGAGGACACACTTAGGCCAGAAGTGCCCATTGTGATACCACCGAGCTTCTCTCCCAAAACTATTGTACGTGTTAAATTTGGAAATCAATAGAACGGACCTACTTATATTAGCCGGTTCCGAAGGGCAGAACCCATGTGAAATCACTTTAACTTAATTATGACACAGAGCTCTTTTAAGAAGCATTTTTGGCAAATTGTTACTGCCGGAAAAATTGCCAATTCTTGTCGACAGGTGGGTAACGTTCGAAAGACAAATATTTTCTATATCAAATTTTGATATGCTACAGCCAGGGATTGAACCCACGACCTACAGTTCACGAGGCCGACGCACAAACCACTGAGCTACGGCACCCACGGACTTATGTTAAATTTCATAAAAAAATATTTAACTCAATGCTTTAGTTTTTACCTTATTGTACATTTGATGCACGTGTTTTTACTCCTATGCTGCTATCTCTGAGAGCCTTCCAACGATGCAAAAGCAACAAAAAAAAAAAAGAAACTGGAAAACCTACATTTTTATTTATGTTTCATGTTGCAATATATTTAGTTCTTCTTCTTCTTATTGCTTCTCACACACAATCTTCTTGTTCTCCTCTTCTTTGTCTTGTGGTCTTTTGGACTGCCTTCTTTTTTTCGCAAACGTTTAAATAATAACGCCATAAGGAATTCAGTCATTCATCTTCTTGTAGAAGAGATGCATTTCACTTTTAACTGTGATATATTTCACAACAACAACAACAACAACAACAACAACAACAACAACAACAACACCGAATAGAAATCATTACCATTGTGGCTATGTTGTTGCCACAAAGCGTCACATTCATACCAATAATTTACCATTTTTAAGGGGTCCAACCCCATCACCATCGCCATCAGTCGTTTACCCTAAATGATACTGTAAGAGAGTATCAATGCAATGCAACCGTACACACAAAATGCAAGCAGTCATTATTTCACGTAAATGTAGTGAGTGGGGTTGTTGGTTGGCCGGCTGACTGGCTGACTGGATTGTTTTGTTTGATGGTTTCTGATGGCTGCCGATGGTGTTCTAATGTTCTTGGTGTTATCACACTGCATATCGTATACGTGTATATACTTATGTACTCGTACTGCATGTATGCAATCGTTTCATAGCAAAGACATAAACCTTAAATCTTCATCGTCGTCTTCGTCTTTGTCGACATCGTTAGACGCCATTATTTCTTGTGCTTGTCTCGAGCTCCATAAAACACTTTTAATAGTTTTCACTCACACTCTGCTTTTGATTTGTACTCTCTCACTCTCTCACTCTCTCTCTCTCTCCCATTTTCAGTCCATACCCATGCTCTCTGCATAGCATTTGCGATGTTCTCATACTACATTCATTACAGTTGGGTTCTTTTTTTATAACTTCTCATTCAATGGTCGTCGGTGTGATTCCCTTGATAGGGTTTTAGAGGGTGGCTGTATAGCATTTGCTATTTCTACACGTAGACATTACTTCCTGTAGGAAAGAGGATCTTCCACAGGCAAGCAGCAGTTTTTCGTGTACTCGTGTACTCATGCTGCAAACTTTAAATCACTCGTTATTATGGTGTTGTTGTTCTTGTTCAGTTTTATTGTTAGTGTTTAAAATTAGTTGTTGCTGTTCTCTGGTAGCATTTACTACAATATTTTGTGCATTTGTGGGCGTGTTATTTCCAGCACATATTTTATACATAGAAGCTGAAGTTGAAGTTTTGTAAAATTATGGCATTTCTTCTTCTTCGCCTTGGTCCTTGTTGTGTTCTTCTTTTTATTTTGCATATAAATTTGTCAACGGAAGACAGATAAGAAACGATGAAAAACAAAAAAAAAACTAGAAAAACGAAGTGAAGAAAATGAATTCAAAGAAGTTAAATGAGAATTACAACAAAATTAAATAAATTGCAATAGACGAAATCCAAATATTAATACAGAGAAGTGTAAAACAAATGGATCCAGAGAGCGAAGAAAATGATTTTAGCATAAATGTACATTAAGCAACAGTTGTTGCTTCTCATTATAACTAGTCTCTCTTCTCATAATATACAATCTCTCATGCTCATTTTCTCTATACATTTAGTGGTACAGACAGTGTTGCCACAATAACAGAAGTGTCATATAATAATCACAAAAGGCAAATATACTAGAGTAAGCAACACCGAATGAAACGGATATCAAAGAAAAATAATATAATATGATCAGAAGGAAAGACAGGGATAGCGATACGACAAATTAAGATTTTAGAGCATTGCCACAGAATATAAATATTGTAAAGGGTGTTTTTTTCGAGGTATAGAACTTCAAGTTGGCATTACTGTTCAAGATGGCGACCGATTTAACAGCTGTAAAGTGATTTATTCTCAGTTTGGTTTGGCAATTCATCATGAATAGACTCACGCCTGAACAACGCTTGCAAATAGTGCAATTTTATTTCGAAAATAATTGTCGTTGTTCCCGATTTTCATAAGCGAATTTTGTTTAGCGATGAAGCGCACTTCTGGTTGAATGGCTACGTCAACAAACAAAACTGCCGCATTTGGAGTGAAGCTAATCCTCAAGTGTATGTCGAAACACCGTTACATCCAGAAAAACTGACTGTTTGGTGCGCTTTATGGGCTGGTGGAATCATTGATCCGTACTTCTTCAAAAACGATGATGGCCAGAACGTTACAGTCAATGGTGATCGGTATAGAGCCATGATTACTAACTTTTTCATTCCTGAATTGAACAACCATGATGTCCAGGAGCTGTGGTTCCAACAAGACGGCGCAACATGTCACACATCTCGTGCCACAATCGATTTATTGAAAGACACGTTTGGTGACCGCCTAATTTCACGTTTTGAACCTGTGAATTGGCCTCCAAGATCTTGTGATTTAACACCGCTAGACTACTTTCTGTGGGGCTATGTAAAGTCATTGGTCTATGCGGATAAGTCACAAACGTTTGACCATTTTTGATCAATTTTTTCGAAAATTTAATTTTTCACCTTTTGGGAACACTTTGAAGGAAAAAAGGGATTTTTTTAGAAAAAATCGGTTTATTTGTTGTTGTAAAATGGAAAATGTTCACAAATTTGTGAATTTGTGAAGTCGGGACGCCGACTTTGAAAACGTGAGTTGTGGAAAAAACGCTTTAAAGTTTTGAACGCTAAAAAATTTTGAATGAAACGTACATAAGCGAGTTCTATCGGCTTACCTCACACTGAATCATCGATGACAGGTCCATAAAGGATGTTGCAATCATCCATGATGTCTAAAACATCTTTTGCTCTTGGAGTCAGTTGATCCGACAGATATAAAAATAGTCACAATTTCGTCAATTTTGCTCCGATTGACTTGAAATTTAGACACAACATTCTTGATGAATTCAGTTCAGTTCAGTTCAACCTCTTCTATCGTCATTTTATAAAAATATTGCGGTCTTCTTCGAACCGGGGTTTTATATGTCTTGGTCCTTTTGCATTTAATTTCTAATCCCGAAACGAATTGATGAATGATGAAATATTTAAAATACTCAAAATCGCACCTAAAGGGGTAAAATGTACGACTAATGCTTACTAATTTTTTATCCTCAATATATATTTCAACATATTTACCTCCTACCTATACCCCTAGCGAGACTCCCATTCATACGCATACTATAACCGGCCTCATTAATTTTTACTACTCAACATTTATTTTTTATTTAGCATACTTACTCCCTAAACTAAAACTAAGTTAAATGATGTCACAAGGGTTCTGCCGTTCGGAACCGACTAACATATATATAGGTCTCTTCTAATGCTATCCAAATTTAACACGCACAACAGTATTGGAAGAGAAGATCGGTGGTATCACAATGGGCCTTAATGGCCTAAGTGTGTCCTTTCAGAGAGAGGGCATCCACATAACCTAACCTAACTCCCTATTTTTACTCGTTAAGAAGTGGTCTCTATGAAATTACCTTAAAAGCACATGAAAATCAAAAAATTACACTAAAATTACCAAGGTATTACCTCTAGGGCGATGAAATATTTGACCGCACATTTATTTTTCTTTTTCAACATTTACTGTAAAGAAACTTATCTATTATTGCAACCCTTTCGAAGAAATTTCCAAGAAAATTTATGATTTTAAAAATTGTAAGAATATCAATTTTTTTATATTTTGCAATTTTTTATTTGTTTGATTTGAATTTACTCATAATTTTTACTGACTAGAAGAAGCACAATGGTAAAATAAGCATTACATTCCTGAGTTCCTTTTATGGTGTTCTCCGACCTACTCAGTTCTAATCTATAAGCATTTGGATCATAAAATCGCAACGACGCTGTATGGCAACCCTGCAAAGTAACTCAATGTCGTATTTCTTTAGGCGACTGTTATGTTGACGGTCTCGGTAACAATCACGTCACACGTGGTTTTTGTTTTCAATGTAAAATGAAAAGTTGAGAGCAAGAGCAAGAGCGTAAGAACTGACCTGACTGACTTTTCCTAAATTATTGGAATATGGCAGTGTATAGTGAATTTAAGAAATTTTGAAGCAACCTTTTCATAACTAAATACTAACTGTAACTAACTAATATTAAAACTGTGTTGCCACAGAACAGCGAAATTCGATTAGCGTAATTTTTCGTCTTGAAACAGAACAAAATAAATATTTAAAACATTAAGAAAATGGAAAAAGAGGCCATATTCTTTAAAATTTTCAAATTGTTGGTTTTTTGCTTATTTCTCCATTTAGAAAATGTAAATTTTGGAAACGAACTCTCATACTTTTGTCAATTATCTTTCCTATTTCGAAACAGCGGTGTAATATTCCAGTGTCATATCAATTTAGGAGAAGTAGATTTGACTCGACGTAAGCACTTTCTCGCCAAAAATAACAATTTATTTGCATATTTATTACCAAATGCACAAATGAGTAGAATTGTCAAATGAAAAAAGTACTAAAAAGTAATAAAAGGTAGAAAATTTCGTCTCAGTGAAACTCGAAAACCCTTGAACATAATAAAGAGCGTAATATTGTCGTGATCAGGCAATCATATGATTCTCAACATAACAGCCGCCTTAGCGTCTGCATTTTTATTTTTGCATTATTTTTTGGCACGATAGCTGAGCTCAAGCTCAGCACATTTAAATATTTTTATTAACGTACCACTATGTTTCGATTTTATTGTATATATTGTCTGGTATTTTGTTGTGATTTAAATTTGCGATTTCTACATGAACGCCCATCAATTGGCTCATATCCCACCGACCAAAGAATTTATAACTAGAAGCAAGCGGATAAACATACCCATATCAATATTGGAAGAAAAAAAAATTATGAAAATCCACGCAAGAACACCTCTGAAATGGTAAACTTTATATAAAGGGTTATCCATTTCGCGGTTTCAAAAGTATAGGGCTAGAATTCGACATCTGTCAAACTGATTTGTTAAAACAATTCCATTAAGGGCGTTCTGCATAGACCGCAACCAGTGGTAATCTGAAGACGCCAGTTCTGGGCTATAAGGAGGGTGGCGTAAAACTTCCCATCCGCTATTAGCAAGATAGTTTTTGATCGGAATAACAACGTATGGCCGCACGTTGCTATGAAGAAAAATTACCGACTCGTGTCTGGTCGCATATTCCGGCTGTTTCTCGATCATTGCTCTCTTCAACCGCATCAATTGTTGTCGGTACAGCTCTCCCATAATGGTTCGACCAGGTCTTGGTCGAGTAATGTCTCTAAATCCTCGTCTTCAAAGTTTTTCGACTGTGCAGAGCGTTCTTTGTCTTTAATATCAAAATCATAATTATTGAAGCGAAAAAATCACTACTTACACTGTGTATTAGATAGAAAAATGCCATTATATTTATTGATTTTTTATTCTCCCATCTGGTATGGAAATTGTCCCAGCTTCGGCACCATATGTAAGGATAGGCATAACGAGAGTCTTGTAGAGTGTGGTTTTCATTTCTCGAGAGAGCGCTCGACTTCTCAATTGTTTACTTTTCCCAAAGTAAAGGGTTATCCATGTCGCGGTTTCAAAAGTATAGGGCTAGAATTCGACATCTGTCAAACTGAGTTGTTAAAACAATTTCTTTCCTTTTCAGTTCAAAGTCTGACATTTGCGAAAATGGATCGCTTAACTATCGCACAACGCATTAAAATTGTAAAAACCTACTACAAAAATGGTGATTCTGCCACAGCCACATATCGTGCTTTAAGAGGAGATTATGGTTTACATAATCGTCCAGCTACGCAACCAATTGGCAAAATTGTGAAGAAATACTATGAAGAGACTGGATCGGTTACAGATATTGTAAGGCCTGTGCATCATCGTTTCGCTCGTACCAGCGAAAATATCGCTGCTGTAAGTGAAAGTGTTGCCGAAGACCCGAATGTGTCGATTCCTCGTCGTTCTCAGGAATTAGGACTGTCTTACGGCACATTATGGCGTATTTTGCATTTTGGATCTACACACCTACATCCATATAAAATCCAGCTCACACAACAACTGAAGCCAGCTGCTGACCATTCACAACGTCGTAGATACGTCGAATGGGTGCTTGAACAACAGGCGGTGGACGGCGATTTTTCGAACAAAATTTTCTTCAGCGACGAAGCACATTTCTCACTCGGTGGGTATGTTAACAAACAAAATTGTCATATTTGGGGTTCTGAGAATCCTCAAGTAATTGAAGAGAGGCCACTACATCCACAAAAAGTCACTGCTTGGTGCGCTCTTTGGTCCGGAGGTGTGATTGGACCTTACTTGTACGAAAACTACGATGGAACGACTGTCGCCGTCAATTCGGAGCATTATGGTCATATGATAACCGACTTTTTTTTGCCTGCTATTGAAGAATACGACTTAGAGAATATGTGGTTTCAACAAGACGGTGCCACATGCCACACAACTCTAGCGAATATGGCTTTATTGCAAGAGAAATTTTCTGGCCGCGTAATTTCTCGTCGTGGCGATATCAAGTGGCCACCAAGATCATGCGATTTGACACCGCTTGACTTTTTTATTGTGGGGCTACGCGAAAGATCGTGTTTATGCAGATAAACATTTAACTCTTGAGCACCTAAAAACCAACATTCGTCACGTTATGGCTGAGATACCGCCCAATATGTGTCAAAAAGTGGTCGAAAATTACCTCAAAAAAATCGATGCTTGCAACAATTCGCGTGATGGTCATTTAAATGATGTAGTATTTCACACATAATGTCAACGTTCAAGCTTTATAATAAAAAAGAAATATCATGATAAAAAATATTTTATATGTGTTTTATTTACATTTACTTTTGAAACCGCAAAATGGATAACCCTGTCATTGGTCAATATGTGTAAATGTTTCGTCAACAATACTTGCATAAAGTTCCGCAACATGAATCTTTCGAATGAAAATAAGGCAGTGAAATTCATCAAACTCTTCACCTTTGATGAAATGGAAATTTCACATTGCCATTTACTCCATTGCCTACTCCATTCTACTATGAACGCGCGTCTACATTACTATGTACACCTGTAACAAATCAAAGGGCGCGTAAAGTAATAATCACAGTAAAACAACCCACCAGTCGAGCAACAAACCAAACCATTAGGCGTCTAACAATTCTTTCTGTTTCGATGTTTCTGACGGTTTTTTGACGATTTTTAATTATGGGCGGGGCAAAGTGTAACGATACGACTAACGGCAAAATTATATCGTATTTATACTTTAACATTTATTTGTTTGTTTTTGTTTTTTGTTTTTTTTTTTTTGGTTTTTTTTTTGCTCTTTGTAAATTGTTGATGTCTTTTGATCTTTTTGAATATTATTCATTGTTGTTTTTATATGTACATCTGCTTGTGCTGCCAACTTTCATATTGTGGTATTTGAAAATTTTTAAATTAATTTATATTTTACTTATTTATATGTAAAATGAAATTTAGTATGTGCGTTCGCGTGTATTTTGGTGTACCTGACAGTGCCAACCATCAACCAACAACATTAGAATTCACCATAACCACCACCATCTCCATCTCATCACCCCCACCGCCAAGCTAACAACAACAACAACAACAACAACAACATCAGACATCAGTATCAACAACAATCTTTAGCAGTAGCAATTCTACCACATCCCAGTGCTTCCTTTTATTTATGATATTTAATGCCACGACAAATATTATATTTTACGCTATATGTAGCTACCTGTACCTACTCTACGTAACGTAACGTGTACGTTTGATGTTTTTGATATTTTTGTTTTTTTGTTTTTTTCTTGTTGTTGTTGTTCGTTGGTTGGTTGAAATTTTATAAATTATTATAATAAAAAGGATTCATCTTCTTTTAGCGCTTTTCAATTGTTTTAGTTGATTTTGGATTTGGTGTTTTTTTGCGTTTTGCTGTTTGTTGTTGTTTGCTGTTGCCTGGGTACTAGTACCTATGTAGGTATGTATTTTGTCAGAATTCAATTAAAACTATACCTCAGGCATTGTCAAAAATAAGTCAACAACAACAACAACAACAGCGAAAAGAAAGCAAACAAAAATACGATATTAAAATGAAATTGCGCGTTTTATCCAAAAAAAAAACAATAACAACATCAACATCACCAACAAGGTAGAAAAAGGATTTTCGAATCTAATCTAAATATTTCAAAGAGTGAGAGAGAGAGAGAAAATACAATATAGAGTTATGCGTCTATAATTGCGTTAAGAAAATTTAGCATAAATTCTAAGGAATACTAAATAATAGGTATATTGCATGGACTACTATATTAATCTAGTAATTATGTGGGTCAAAATATTTATTTCAATTTTTTTTTTTTTTGTATATAAAAGTTTCATTTTTTGGGCTTTTCTTTCGTTTTTTTAGTATACAATTAATTACAAAAAAAATTGCACCCGCCCTAATATATATTCTATATCAACTGTATTTGAGCAATTCCAAAATATACTTCTTGTTTTTCAAGTGAAACAGCTGTTGAACTAAAAAAATTCCAACTAAATGTAACGGAAATGGTAACTGTATTGATTGAACGGAAATTAAAATATTTTCTGCGCCCTTAAAAGTATGCAACATTAAAAATCCCTCAAAGTAATTAACTGTCTCGAGCTTATGTGATGATGTGAAAAAATGAATAAAGGGTCCCCTTTAAGAGTAAAGAGAGAATTGTAAATTGTAATCAAAAATACTAGTGTGAGTGTAGTGTAGCTCGCTGATTAGTGCGTTGAACTTCAAGCCTGCAGTAGGTTGTAGATTCAATCCTCTTCAATTTTAATATCGAAAAGATGTTTCTTTCGAACAATATCCATCTGTCGGCAAGCAATTGACAATTCTTCTAGCAGCAATAATTCTACATACGTGAACATGCTTCTAAAAGGTCTCTGTGACGAAGTTTAGAAAAAAGAGGTTACGTCACGGCCATCAGAGCCTATAAGTGCCAAATTTATATTGCATATGTTAGGGAAATGGGAATGACTTCGAGCATAGCGCCAACACGGGACCGTCTGTGGTACATAATTCATGAAGCATCATTTCTTAACTAGATTTTTCAGCATTTAAGACCGAATATCACGAATGGGGACCTCGATGTTAGGTTAGGTTAGGTTATGTGGCTGTCCTCCCTCTGAGAGTACACACTTAGGCCAGAAAGGCTCATTGTGATACCACGAGCTTCTCTTCCAATACTGTATTGCGTGTTAAATTTAGCAGCATTAGAAGGGACCTACTTATATTAGCCGATTCCGAACGGCCGACATCACTTCAAGTTGTCTTTTGTCACAGAGCTCTTTTAAGCGTTTTTGGCAAATTGTTACTGCCGGGAAAATTGTCATTTCTTGCCGGCAGGTGGGTACCGTTCGAAAGAAAAATCTTTTCGATATAAAATGTTGTTATGCTTCAGCCGGGGATTGAACCCACGACCTACAGATCAGAAGGCCAACGCACAAACCACTGAGCTACGGTGCCCACGACCTCAATGTTGCTTTCCCAAGATTAAAATGGTTGTTGACTTGTTTGCTTTGCCGTAACTCAGTGGTTAGTACATTGGCTTTCTGATCTGTAGGTCGTGGATTCAATCGTCGGCTGAAGCATAGCAAATTTAATATCGAAACGATTTTTCTTTCGAACGGTATCCACCTCTCGGCGAGGAATTTTTCAATTCTACCGGCAGTAACAATTTGCCATGGAGAGGTTTCTAAAAGAACTCTATAGCACGCTTCGTGGTTTATAAGTGCCACATACTTTTATTTAATTTTTTTATTCTCAGTGTTCTCTGTCCCTTACATAAAAAGGAAACCCCACAATTTGTGCGAACTACCGTAGAATAAGTCCTCCTAGCACCACATACAAGATTCTATCGAACGTACTGTGTGAAAGATTGAAGCCTATGCGCAAAAACTTCATTGGATCTTATCAATCTGAGTTCAGACCTGGTAAATTTATCATCAACCAGATTTTGACACTTTGCCAAATCCTGGAGAGGACCCAAACAAAACAGATCAACACACACCATCTAACTATTTATTGATTATAAAACCGCTTTCGATAGTCTACACAACAATGTCTGAGTTGTCTGGAACAAAAAACACTCGAACAGCCAGTGCAGAGTGTTCTCATTATGGGAAATGGTGTCTAGTCGAAGGGATCTTCCGGTGAACTAGGACAATACGAAGTACCTAGTGTCAACAAACAAAGAGTTCCGGCGTCTTGGGCAGCATATCACTGTTGATAATTACGCTTTTGAAGTAGTTAGGGACTTTTCTTGAAACCAGCATTAACACCAGTAATAATGTCAGCCTGGAGATATTGCGAAATATTACTCTTGCAAACAGATTCTACTGAGAAGTCGAGCCCTCTCTGGAGAAACAAAAGCCACACTCTACAAGTCTCTCGTGATGCCTGTCCTCACATATGGCGCCGAAGCTTGGCAATTTCCTCCTCAGATGAGAGAATCTTATTTGCGTTGGTGGAGAGTATCGAGGTATAAGGTATAACCATGAGCTGTATGATCTGTATGCCGACATCGACTTAGTAAAGCGCATTAAAATTCAACGTTTGCGCTGGCTAGGTCATGTCGAATGAATTGAAGAACACGCTCCGGCTAAGAAGTTGTTCTATTCGGAACCCGCTGGTAGACGACGCAGAAGAGGCAGATCCAACCTCCACTGGAGAGACCAAGTAATGGAGAGCTGGTCAGAGCTTAGAATCTCTAATTGGCGCCAGCTAGCTAAGGAAAGAGTTGGGTGTCGAAGCTAAATCGTCCTAAATCGATTTTCGGTTGCCATATAAGTAAGTAAGTAAGTAAGTAAGTAAGTAAATAAGTAAGTAAATAAGTAAGTAAGTAAGTAAGTAAGTAAGTAAGTAAGTAATCAGTTCGAATCGTATTTGGTAGAATTTGGTCATCGATTTAAGAAGACGTGTTTGCCGGTGCATGATCATGATGTTACAGAACTTTTTTCTACGCCATATGACGCGGTTTTTTCTCTCTTTCGTCGTTCAGTTTTCCCAATAACGTTGTATATTGCTCTCCTGATTCTGTTCTTCCTTTCTGCAGATAATCACTTAAGATTATTTCATGTGTATCCCAAAAAATAGAAGCTAAAACCTTCCTGGCCGAGCACCGCTCCTTTGGCCGCTTTGGTTGGCTTTCGTGGCTTTCCACGCTACTCTGCACACCGCTTATTGGACTTACGTGTATGGTAATGTACCCACGTTGCATTCATTGTCACAAAACGTCGAAAAAGAAATGCTCGATTATGCAGCAGCAATGCTAAACCGGCCGTTGAATCATCAACGCGCTGCCGGTTTTGTTCGACGGTCAGCAAACGAGGAATTGATTGCTTTCCCATTACATTCTCCAGAATTGGCTCCCGGGGAGTCTTATCTGTTCCCAAACCTCAAGCGTTGGATGCAGGGAAAGATATTCAGTTCGAATGAGGAAGTCATCTCAGAGACTGAAGCGTATTTCGAAAGCTTTGACATTTCCAACTACAGACAGGGCATCGAAATGTTGGAAACTCGTTATTCTAAGTGTATTTCTCTTAAAGGCAATTATCTTGAAGACGCTTGTTTGCATTAAAAATCTCGAGACCTTTTAGCCTATGTAATCCAATGATTCATTATGTACTCCCTAATAGCTTTTTTATAAGATGCACATAGAGAATTATACATTTTTTTCAAATCACAAATATCTTGAGATAATCAAATTTATTATTTATATTAATTAATTAATTAACTATTAATTAATTAATTAATTAATAGTTTCTCATGCCTTACGTACAGCATTTTCGAAAACTTCATGCATTCATATAAGCATTCAATATTTATAAGGTTCTCGATTTATTTAACAGATGCAGTTATTCCATTCAATAATTAATTCATGACTTCATTAATATATATTATTTAATTAATTACAATTTTTCTATATAATTATAAATTGTATAGTCATTCATCAGTTAACAAAACAGAACCAAAGTTCACCGTCAAAACAATATGGCTTACTGGCAGCTATAAAAGCAGACATAATTATTGTATATACATAGATATTATGTATGTACATAGTACAAATGAAGGTGTATGAATAAAATTAGCTCCACCTCCATCACAAAAAACAACAACAATAATTAAGTTTATAAACAAATTGCTTTATTGCATATTAGCATACAGCTACAGCTGTAGATAATTCATATATGCATGTATTTATTATTTAAATTCATTGAAAAATTCTCAGCTAATAATTGCTACAGCAAAAAAAAAAAAAAATTATTTGTTATTCATTATAATCGATCCCCATACTCAAGATTATGAGGATTTCATTATAAGGCAAATATTGTATATATAAAAATTTTCGAGAGCTTCTAATATATTATGCTGCTATTAAAAATAATCGTAATCATAATTAGAACAATGATAATGAGGGCAACAGAAGAGAGACACACATATTTTAAATTTCCTATATACACTTCAGCCTTTATGGATTGGAGAACTTCATGTATGTATGCACGAGGGCGGTCCCAGAACTACCCGACCTGACATATAGATGGCGGCAGTAGTGTGAAAAAAATTACTTTGGAGGAAACTAATTAGCAACCTTATAAAACATATGTTTTAAGTTTCAATGCGCCACGTTGTTTAGTATTTTTTTAGAGCCATAAATTGGTCACCATAATGCAATTCAATACTTTCATTTCAAAGGTCTCAGTCCAACAAATATTAAAGCCGAACTAGATTCTACTCTCCGGATGTCTGATCCTTCGTTTACTATCACAAAATATTGGATGGAACAGTTTAAACGAGGTCGTACGAGCTGCCACGACGAACACCGTAGTGGTCAACCAATTGAGGTGGCCACTCCAGAAACGGTTAAGAAAATCCATAAAATGTTATTGGATGATCGCCGGCTGAAGGTACGTGAGCTAGTTGTTGAAATTACAGGCATTTCAAAAAGTACTATAAATCGTATGTTGACCGCAAATTTGGAGATGAAAAAGCTGTGTGCAAGATGGGTGCCGCGTTTGCTCACAATAGAAGAAAAACAACGTCATGAAGATGTTTCTATAGAGTGTTTGGCGATGTTTCACAGTAATAAAGTCGAGGTTTTCGCATAGATTAGTAACCTTGGATGAGACATGGGTCCACCACTTCACACCTGAGACAAAGAAGCAGTCAAAACAGTGGACTGAAACGGGGGAGAATCGTGTCCAAAGAAGGCGAAGACAGTTCCATCTGTAGGCAAGGTTATGGCTTCCGGTTTTTGGGATGCACGTGTGAAAATGTTTATTGATTACAATCGACGGCGAGTATTATGCTAATTTATTGCAGCGTTTAAGTGACGAAATTAAAGAAAAAAGGCCGCATTTGGCGCACATCCGCTATTGCGATGACCAAAATCAATGAGTTAAAGATCGAATTGCTTCAGCACACATCTTATTCGACAGATTTAGCTCCTTCGGATTATTTTCTATTTCCAAATTTGAAAAAAAAAACTCAATTCAATTGTCAAACCATCATTATTATATGAATGCGAAACGTAGAATGCGCTCAGCAAATGATATAAACTCACTACAAGTCTTCGTAAACCGTTGCCTACGAAAAATTCTAAAAATATATTGGCCAAATACTATACCAAACGATGTCTTATGGGCCAGAACGCAGCAAAAACCAGTTCAATTGGAGATCCGAAAAAGAAAATGGAACTGGATCGGCAGGGAGAACTGCAATTGACTGAAACCTCCAAGGAAGTTGTAGACGAGGAAGACCATCGAACACCTGGAGACGACTATAAGAGTTGTAAACTCATGTCATGTGCCTTAGCTGGAATGAAGTGTAGAGACTGGTACAAAATAGGCCCGAATGGAAGAAATTCGTTGTGGTTCTATGTTCCAGCCTGGAACTTTAGGAATATGGATGGATGGATGGATGAAAAATTGAAAAAATGACTTGGGGACAGAAGATTTGGAAACAATGAAGCGGTGGAGTCTGCGCTAGATGGCTATTTTAAAGAGCTAGACTGTTCGGATGGAAATGGAGATGATGTTGAGAAGTAAAGAACAATTTTGTTGTGTTTTCTTTGTTAGGTCGGGTAGTTTTGGGACCACTCTCATAGGTACATGAATGATCATATTTAAGCGTATTAACAACAACAACAAAAACCAAGACCAATATTATAATGATCATATGTGTATATGTATAAAATAATAACTAAGCACCCAATAAGTAGTGTTCCAATAGCAGCAGCAGCACCTCTTGCAACATACCAACGTACATATGTTAATCTTAAATATATTATACTACCTATCCGTATATGTAGTATTAGAGTAAAAGAGCAAAAATATAAGAAACACCCTCCTACAAATCAATATTATCCACCATCAAAGCAAAACTACAAACTACAAAACCCAACAAGTCAAGTAACCAGTCAGCCAACCAAACAACGAACGAAGCAATAATGTTGCACCATGTCTGAACAATGATTGATTGCTCATCATTTTTCATTCTTAATGAAAATACACCCTGCTGTGTGTATGATGTTGAGCAAAATCAGATGAACGCAAATGTGGCGAACGAGTCAAAGATAAAGAGGAATAAAATGAAGTAAATACAAAGAGCTAAAGAGTGGTAATGGCGTTATTGGTAGCAAGCTTATGTATTAGGGCAACAGACATACTTACGAGTACATAATTTAATATCTGGCGGGCAAATACTATGCAAGAGATAAGCACACCTGAATTGTGTAGATTTGTTGTTGTTGTTGTTGTTGCTCAATTGCTGCTTAAATTGTTGCTGCATACTGTTTGATTGTTCGTTGTTAATGTTATATGAAATTATTATTATTAATATTATTATTATACTATGAGATTTATATGATATATAGCATCGAATAAGAAAAAAAAAATCATTTTTGTTATATTTTTCAAGCATTCCGTTATACCAAAAAATAAGGGTCACAAACAAATTCGATGCCAAATTTAAATATGTTTCAGAATATGAACTTTCCAATGAAAGGCTCGAAATTTTGAAATTAAAAATATAACTTGTTTTAGAAAAACTACGATTTTCAAGAAAAGTAAATTTGTGGAATGATTTTCATATTGAAAATGTTAAAATTGAAATTTCTATATTATTTTCTATTACTTGCTATGGTCGCTCCACCGGAGTTAGGTCTTCCTCTTCTGCGCGTTCCGAATATAACACCTTCTTAGCTGGAGCGTGTTCTACCATTCGCTCGACATGACCTAGGCAGCGCAGCCGTGGATTTTGATGCGCTTTACTATGTCAATATCGACATACAGTTCGTACAGCTCATGGTTGTACCTTATTCGGTATCCGCCACCGACGCAAATAGGTCCAAAGATCTTCCGTAGGACTTTTCTCTCGAAAAATCCAAGCATTCGCTCATCCGAGGCGAAAATTGTCCAGGCTTCAGCGCCATATGTTAGGACAGGCATGATGAGAGACTTGTGGGGTGTAGTTTTCGTTCTTCGAGAGAGGGATCGACTTCTCAATTGCTTACTCAGCCCAAAGTAACACTTGATAGCAAGAGTTATCCTGCGCATAGTCTCCAAGCTGACGTCATTACTGCTGTTAATGCTGGTTCCAAGATAGACAAAGTCCCTTATTACTTCAAAAGCGTAGTTGTCAACAGTGACGTGTTGGCCAAGATGCCGGGACTCTTTGTTTGTTGACACTAGACACTTCGTCTTGCCCTCGTTTACCGTAAGACCCATTCGACGCGACTCTCTTTTCAACTTTGAGAATGGTGCACTGACTGCTCGCGAGGTCATGCCGATAATCGTCTGCATACGCCAACAGCATGATACTTTTATTGAAGATAGTGCCATTATGTCATAGATCAGCAGCTCGTATTATTTTCTCCATAATAAGATTGAAGAAGTCGCACGATAACGAATCATCTTGTCTGAAACCCCGCTCGGTATTAAACGATGCGGAGAGTTCTTTCCCAATTTTCACTGCACAACAGGAGTTATGCAGTGTCATTCTGCAAAGTCGAATGAGCTTTGGGTGGAATACCGAACTCAGACATTGTTGCGTAGAGGTAATCCCTTACTGGACTGTCAAAAGCGGCTTTATAATCAACAATTAGGTGGTGTGTGTCGATCTGGTTTTCTTGGGATTTGGATTTGGCGCAGTGTGAAAATCTGGTATTTTCTATTACAAAATTATTTAATCAGAGTCTGAGCCAGAAAATTGTTTGTCGCCATTTTCTATTCCAAGATTAAAACTGATCACTGAACAGAGTTGGAATGGCTGCTTGCGGTGTTTGTTGTTGTTTCTAATTGGTCCACAAAAACAACTTCTAATGGTCTTGAAACAATATTGAATTGTCAATAATATACAACAATTAAAAAGCCCATGTCTATTTGAGAGCGAAGTACCACCGCAGAATGATTTTTTCAACTTATACATCGATAACACATTCGAGTCGTCTATAAATTCGTCGAATGCTTCTTTACATGAGCCAGGTGGCACTTTGTTATGAATTTTTTGTGGATTCAATAGAAAATTCTACCTCTTCAGAAGCCACCTCACCTTGACGCTCATTTCATTTTTTATATGGACCTATTATACTTTTTTGATCATTTTCATCCTCTATCTTCTGCTATTCCTTAGCCGGCATTCGAACAGCATTAATTTTGTTATAAAATAGGAATTTTTTAGGAGAACCCGCTGAAGGATTGAAGATAGTGAAACGATTTTGAGTATTGTAACTTTCAATACTAGTCATTTTTTGAGGTTAGGGACGAAATAACCGACCTAATCTTACAAAAAATAAATAAATATGTTGCACTTGTAGGCGTCGAAGAGCCCTCTGGTCGAGCTTCTCATCTAGTACTACTATTGTGCGTGTTAAATTTTGGACAGTAGTAGAAGGTAGCTACTTACATTGGCTGGTTCTGAGCCGCAGAACTCTAGTGATAATATTTTTTCTGAGCTTTGTCACAAAGCTCATTTAGAAGCTTTACATGGCAAATTGTCACTACCGGAAGAATTGCCAATTGCTTGCCGACTATTGAGTACCATTTGAAAGAAAAATCTTTTCGATATTAAAGTTGTGCTTTAGCCGGTAATCGAACCCATGGCTTACAGATCGGAAGACCAACGCACTAAGTCGCACTGAGTCGCGGCACCCACCCTAATCAAATTATCCAACCATATATTTGATGACATCTATTTCAAATACGTACAGAAATATTTATTTCTTCCGATGTACGAGATTTTTGATTCATGTAGCGGCAATTATTGATTAGTTTGAACTGCCTCCCACTGCTTTCAAATTTATTAGGCGATTCTACAAGTGCAATTTATTCTTTTGATTATCTCAAGCTCAAGATACACCAACAGTTCGACCTCTCGACTGCGACATCTTCTTGTTTTTGTTGCCTTCCCGGCCACCAGCCCGGAGCCGACTGGGGCTGAAAGTGGTAGTAGCTTCGGCTACGAGGTCTTACCGAAAGACTTTAAATTTGGTACCACGGGTGATCAGGTTGGAATCCCTCCCACCTGATCGTTAGGAACGGCCCTTCGGGGATATTTTCGTAGTGGTTGTGGTAACCCAAAGAACACCCGGGTAGAGTATTCCACGTCAAAAGGCGTGACGTACTCGATGTGGAGTTGCATTACAACCAGGGTGCTGACCCCTTAGATCAGAAGAGGTTTTAGGTAAGCCTCGATCCCCACCAAGGAGGATAGTACGTTCATTCAACGTGCCCCAATTGGTACCGTAGGAACCTGGAGGTTGGTTTCTGATTTTCAAATACTGCGGGGCGCTTATCAACGCTTCAATTTGATACATTACGCTTTTGAATTGACGACAATAATCAAAAATCACTTGTTGTCATCAACAATTTTTGGCGTGATCACCTTAATTGACCGCCTATTGAAAATATTTCCTTAGCACTTCGTATGATATTGACATTTTTGATCTAGAAGTTCACTTTTTCGCTGGTATACGATGAAATGACTTCTGTCCACAAACTCTAAAAAAGTTTTAACGAAGTTTTCCCTCCCAAACGATTATAGAGCTTGTCGAGTGCTTCGAACTTCCATGCGTAAGTGATATGGAAACCGTATTAAAGCCGCCTCAGAAGGTCGCCGAAACTGACCACATAAAATGATTGAATGAATTAACCAAGCATGAATTTTGATAATAAAATTCAATAATCTGCAAGCGTTGTTCGTTTGTAAGTCGATCCATGATTAAATTATAGACCAAACTGAACATGTTTGACAGTAACATGTTACACGAAAACAGCTGAGCTGCCAAAAACAGTGTTGCCAAGAAGAAAGTTGTTAAAAAATCACCCAGTATGATTGCAAAATTTGAAATACATATTTTTTCGTAAAAACAGACAATTTTTAGAAAGAAAAAAAAAAAAAACAAAATAATTTGAAATTTTGTAACAAAAAATATACAAATAAAAAGTTCAATCGCATAACGAATTATTTATGCAACATGCTGCAACATTCAATTTGTTGCGCTACGTTTAATCGACAACACAATTCATATAAGCAAATCTAAAGACAAGCAATTCATAAATGCAAGTATGTATTTACCGAAAGTATTTGTTTTTCACCCTTTCTTCATTCTTTATATGTCGTACATAATTTTACAACCTATAGGAAATGAGAGTATTCACAATACTAAGGCCCTAGTGACGAAAGTGCTTCATTTGTAAGGGATATATTTGCATTTTCATGAAAATATCATTGGATTTGACAAATTGATCGATTAAGTTGGATTATCAAACAATATATGGATTATTATAGTGATAACTAGTTCGAACATTAACTTTGAATAAACTATTAAATGGACAATTTCTTAATTGCTCTTCTACTGACAGGCATTAGAAATTATGAAGTACACTCTATTAAGACATTGAAATGAGAACATGAAAACATATATTACGATAAAGTATATTCTCTTATGATAGTCATAAAATTGTCTATTGGGTAACTGCCACCAACACTACCATGTCGAACCTATGAACAACATTGGACACATTCACTCAGGCGATTCAGTCAGTGTGATCATCATTAATAAAGCAATATATTTCTCAATTGCACTTGCAATTAATTATTAAATATGATCTTTCTTTTATTGTTGTTATTTATGTTGTTGTTGTTGTTGCAGTTGCTATAATTTTCACATGCTCATCGTCATACCGATGATAGTGGCGATGGTGTCAATGTAATGTAGTCGCATATTTTTTATTATAAACAGAATATTACTCATATGTAAATTAGCGAATGCCTTCTCATTGCTCCCTCTCATTCACTCTTCGCTCTCAACATCTTTGCTGTAATGATTGCATGCAGAGGTGCCAGATTTTTTCAGATATCCTATTACCATTTGCCTTATGGGCCCTTCAAAATAAAGAAAAGCAAATTTAATATTGGGCTTCAGCGCGTCATAGTCACAAAATCTTTTCAAAGCTTTCCGTTCGAAAGAAAAATCTTTTCGATATTAAATTTGTTATGCATGAGCCGGGGATTGAACCACGACCTACAGATATTAATCTTGTACCAATGATCTTTGGAAAATTTGGATTTTGGATAATTTGTAATGCTTTTACATTTCTAAAGTTTCAAAATGTTCATAATTTTGTCATTATAATTTTATTCATTTCAAAATTAAGCATCAAAATTTATACATTTCTAAAGTTTCAAAATGTTCATAATTTTGTCATTATAATTTTATTCATTTCAAAATTAAGCATCAAAATGTGCATCTACAAAATCTATACAATTTAGTGATGTTTTATATATTTCGTAATCATGTAAGTTTATATCAATAACCTATTCAAAAAAATATATTAAAATATTGACCTTACGATCGTCCTGGGTCCTGGTAGTTGGCGCAGTTTGCTGATTTTATACCAGATTGTCGAAATTACATCCGTTTAAATGCAAAAGAAATTCATACACTATAAAAGTAAGTTACAGGAATGGGTGCCGTAGCTCAGTGGTTAGTGCGTTTCCCTTCTGATCTATAGGTCGTGGGTTCAATCCCCGGCTGAAGCATAGTAAACGTTAATATCGAAAAGATTTTCTTTCGAATGGTACCCACCTGTCGGCAAGTAATTGGCAATTTTTCCGGCAGTAACAATTTGCCAAAAATGCTTTTGAAAAGAGCTCTGTGACAGAACTAAGTTAAAATGATATCACAACGGTTCTGCCGTTCGGAACTGTCTAATATAAGTAGGTCCCTTTTAATGCTGTCCAAATTTTACACTCACAACAGTATTGAAACATAAGCTCTGAGATATCACAATTGTCCTTTCTGGCCTAACTACGTCCTCTGACAGTTACAATAACCTAACTTAACCTATTCTAAGTTATTGGAAGTTGAACATTTCAAATATTCCGAGATCAGTCACTTAGATTGCTCCGCGCGGACGTGGCAGTTGACCCATCATGCCCATTATAAATCTCATCTGTACCCTATGATCATAGCTTACTCAAGCCAAATGTCGTCAAAATAGCTGAATATTAGCTGAACCCGTCGTGCGAATCAGTCAGCTGACAGAGACACGGACAGACAGATATATATCGTTAAATCAGTTATTGAGGCAACGCTGATCACGAATATATATATACTCTTCTATATCTCCAGAGATTCCTTCAATTGGTTACAAATATCTGATCAGCTGGCTTCAGTTGTTGTGTGAGCTGGATTTTATATGGATGTAGGTGTGTAGATCCAAATGCAAAATACGCCATAATGTGCCGTAAGATAGTCCTAATTCTTGAGAACGACGAGGAATCGACACATTCGGGTCTTCGGCAACACTTTCACTTACAGCAGCGATATTTTCGGTGGTACGAGCGAAACGATGATGCACAGGCCTTACAATATCTGTAACCGATCCAGTCTCTTCATATTTCTTCACAATTTTGCCAATTGCTTGCGTATTTGGACGATTATGTAAACCATAATCTCCTCTTAAAGCACGATATGTGGCTGTGGCAGAATCACCATTTTTGTAGTAGGTTTTTACAATTTTAATGCGTTGTGCGATAGTTAAGCGATCCATTTTCGCAAATGTCAGACTTTGAACTGAAAAAGAAAGAAATTGTTTTAACAACTCAGTTTGACAGATGTCGAATTCTAGCCCTATACTTTTGAAACCGCGAAATGGATAACCCTTTATAAATATCAGAGAAAGGAAAATATGAATCCCCAACAAAGCAATAAAATATTCCCCAAATCGACTTGAAAGTCACCATATCTGGCAACACTGACTGCATGTACCTTCATCAGTTAATTGTTGCAGTTGTTGTTGTTGTTTTTTGAATTCTTCTACACTATTTCATTTATTATTTATAGGTTTCATATGGCACTCGATATTATGTTCTCTTCCTAACTCCTTCTCTCCCGCTCCCACCGCCAATTTCTCTTCGCATCAATCTCATTTAATTCTCTCCTGTTGAGTATATGCTCTTGTAATACTGTTTGCATATGATTTTTTTCTCGATTGCTTTTTGCTTCACAATATTGCCTTAGGCATGCTTGAGGTGGTGGTGCTTTTGGTATTTCTGATGGCATACAAGCAGCTACTGTTGCTCTTTTAAGTTGACATCTTCTTGTCATGAAATGTCTGCTTTTGCTGTTATTGCTTCTATAGTTGTTGTTGTTGTTGTTGTTGTTGTTAATGTTGCAGTGCAAAAATTTAGCGCTTCAACAAAATTAATAAGCCATTTTTTTTCGATACGTTTTCATTTCGAATGCCGAAGAACACGAGAATGCGGACGTTTTGCATGAGAATTATTATTATTATGATTGTTGTTGTTGGTGCTGTCAATGCAATCATACAATTCCATACACACTCACACATACCTGTATCAGCAAATATGAACATGTCTGCTAATTTTCGTCGTCGTCGTCGTCGTCGTCATCGTTGTTATATTTGTTCCTATTGAAGTGCAACATGAAATTTGGTATTTTTACATTTTGGCGACCAAATGTAAAATGTCGCAACAACAGTTTGCAACATTTGTGTTGACAATCGTTACATGGATATGTATATAAACATACATTCGTATACAACGAGATCGTATTCGAGCACATCGGACTTTTAAGTAGTACACAATGTTGATGAATTATGACAATTAAATATAGCAGTTGTTGTTGGTGTTGTTGATGGCGGTGTTATTGTTGTTGTTTTGGTTGTGAACTTTATCTATTTATTTCTGGATGTCTAAAAGATTTGTTGTTGGCATTTTTTTATTATGATCACTCTGTGAGCATTGGTGGTGCCGTAGCTCAGTGGTTAGTGTGTTGGCCTTCTGATCTGTAGGTCGTGATTCAATCCCCGGCTGATGCATAACAAATTTTAATATCGATAAGATTTTTCTTTCGAATGGTACCCACCTGTCGGCAAGCAATTGGCAATTCTTCCGACAGTAACAACTTGCCATGAAAAAGCTACTAAAAGAACTCTGTGACAAAGCTCAGAAAAAGTAATGTCGCAAGTTTTCTGCCGTTCGGAAACGGCTAAAATAAGTAGGTCCCTTCTAATACTGTCCAAATTTAAGACACACAATAGTAATGGAAGAGAAGCTCGACCAATGAGCCCTTTAGGGCTTTAAGTGCCACATATTTATTCATTTATTTTTTTACTCCGTGAGCATTATCATTGATCGACTCAGCACTGTGTGCCGTCGATCCAATAAGTGCGACGGAAATTGATATAAGTCAATTTGGATTACCAGAGAAAGGGTTTTTGACAGAGTGAACAAATTTTTAAAGCTAAAATCAAGCAATCTTGGTATTTGATTGAATTGACATTTATTCTTCATCAACATCTCTCTTAAGATCAATAAATTTCTTTCATTCCAGTACTTTTATTCATCAGCATAGTCTGACTTAAGATAGAATACATGTCTTTCCTGCTAGGTTCCAATTCGTTTATCCCATCCCTGAAGTGATTTTCCGAAAGGTCTTTAAAATGAGGTATATTTTACTGCAATTTTACTTCACCATTTGACGAAAATCGGTTTCCACCACGAAATTTTACATATTTTCGGAATTTATGAAAGCAATATGATATACGATGTCCCAGAACTATCCGAAGTGACATATAGATGGCGGCAGTAGTTTGAAAAAAAATTACTTTGGGACACCAGTTCACACATCCGCTATTGCGATGGCCAAAATCAATGAGTTAAAGCTCGAATAGCTTCAGCAAGGACCTTATTCGCCAGATTTAGCTCCTTCAGATTATTTTCTATTTCCAAATTTGAAAAGATGGCTTGCTGGTAGAAAATTTGCAAACAATGAAGAGGAATGGAGTCTGCGGTAGATGGATATTTTAATGTGCTAGACACTTCATACTATATACAGGGTATCGAAACTATAGAATATCGCTGGGAAAAGTGTATAGAGCTAAAAGGAGATTATGTTGAGAAATAAATAATAAATTTTCGTAAATGTTCTGTGTTTTCTTTGTTAGTTCGGGTAGTTCCGGGAGCGCCATCTATAATGGATGCAATGTATATGTATAAGCAATGTGCTGAATCAATCTGTAGTATAATTGCCCTGCTCTTCGCTCGCTGACAACAGTTAGAAATCTCAAGAGCTCTCAGTATCACCAATACTTGATCCTTCCAGAGTTTAGGCCATCCTCGGTATCTTCCGAATATAACAATTTCTTCACTGGAGCATGTACTTCCTTTCAATCGACATGACAGGCAGTATTCCAGTAATGTTGTGCGTGTTAAATTTTAGATAATATTAGAAAGGACCTACTTATATAAGCTGATTCCTAAGAATAGACCCCTTGTCACATCACTTTTTCTGAACTTTGTCACAGAGCTCTTTAAGACACTTTTTATAGCACATTGTCAACGTATTGGTACCGTTCGAAAAAGAACGTTTTCGATATTAAAATTATGCTTCAGCCGGGGATTGAATACACGACCTACAGCTCGGAAGGGCAATGTACTAACAACTGAGTTACAGCACTCACATTTTGATGCGTTTTACTATGTCAATATCGGCATTAGCTTATACGACTCATTGTTGTACCATATTGGATACTCGACACCAATACAAATAGATCCAAAGACTCGCACATTGTTTTTTTAAAGCAAATTCTTAGACAAGATTCTAAAAAACGTTTCCATATGAGAATTGGTCAATCATATGTCATTCATGATTATGTATTTAATATTGTTACGTTTTTGAATCAACCTTGTTCGATCACTGAATTCTGTCAATAATAATTGCAACACTTATTTTGAACAACTACATATATATAGCAACAATTTATTTAATCCACTCATTTACAATCTACTATTTAAAGTACATGCAACTTTTGCCTCTGATACTGTACCAATGTTCCAGCGATCACTTTCGGGATTTGATTGAATTCATTTGTCAACAACTGGCACTATTTATACTCTGTGGCAACACTCCAGGATCTTCCTTTATCAATATTCGTCTCTTTCTTTTTCGTTGGCTTGTTCTGGTTATCGCCTATTTCTTTTTGTTGACATTCGTTTCGATGCTGCCAATATTTGTGTCACTCACAATAGCGTCATTCACAATAGTGATGAGTAACTAACCATCGATACTCGTTACAATATATTTTCTTATTTAGAACGAATTTCAGTTGCGGACATGATATAATAATATAGGTAGAGCAATTGTTGGCTGCGCCTTATAATGTCAGAAACTGTTTCCTTATAGTGTCAAACTCGCACCTTTGGTATTTTCTTCTTCTTCATTCTGTATGTATTTACTGTTATTTTGTTTACTTTTTCTCCATCATTCGTAAAAACTCTCTCTTGTAGCTCTACCTTTATAAATATTCCATGGTTGCTGATAAACCTTCCCACACGTCTTCTTTCAACAGCTGCTTTAAATAAATTAAAAGGTTTGACAGATCATTATGCAGCTCATGAGATTAAATTTCAAAATGGCGAGCAATATTTAGCGCTGCTAGTGCTTCATAGGTGTCGCATTGAAACATTTGTGTACTATCTAGTATATGTTGAGGCAACTTTGTTGCTAAGAAATGTTCTTTACATCTGCTAAAAGTCTATATACATTTCATACAACCCCTTAAAACGGATACATATACATTTATATTACTGTCCAATATTGATGATGATGATTATGATAACAATATATATATATATATGTATATAATAAAAATATTAATTTATTACTACAACTATTGTATACACATATTGAATATTGTTATATGTACATATGTATATACACAGAGTAGGAGTAGGAGGAAAAATGAGGTTAATGGCGATTTTACTCATCCACACAAAATTTATTTATTTAATCAAGAAAACGACAACGAAAGAAAGCAAAAGGAAAATATATACGAACAGATATCATAAATATTATATTTTATATGCGCTAAATAAATTTCAAGATTCACTATCCTTACTATCATTCTTCCTTGCTACACCATCCTACCTACCCTTGGAAAAATAAAACATGCTTGTCATTAAGCAAAATAAAATATATGATAGTTATAGCTAAACGTAGAGTGGAAAAAAAAAAGAAAAACACAGCCAAATAAATAAATACAATATATTGTCCTGTTATGTCACAATGGAAAACCAAACCACTCAAACGATGAAATGTTAACAAATATCCGAACAACATCCAATGAATGACAAGGCCAAAATAAATATAATCAAATAAATTGCGCTTTGTCCAATTGTTTAACAAGATATCGCGAAAATTAAATGTAAATGCGAAAATATACTATAATTCGAATGTACATTATGGATTTTCGAAACTTTCGAATTTCGCAAAATTTTGTATTTTTCGAAGCAGTGAACACTGAAGTTTCGGTTGGAACAACGCTAATAGTGATTTTAAAAAACCGAGAGCTGACCACCGTAGTGTGTTTCAGGTAGAAGTTAAAGCGATTCACACTGCACTTACTTGGATCAAACAGAGCATTGACTCCCGCAGAGATATTTGCATCTTGAGTGATAGCCAAGCTGCAATTAAGGCCCTGGACTCATTTCTTGTGAAATCGAAAACCATTCTTGACTGCCGCAAATCTCTTAACGAGATGGCTGAGTAGCACAATATTCTCCTGTGCTGGGTACCCAGCCACAGGGGTATACGAGGAACCTGCATAGCCGTTGAGCTTGCAAGCCAGGATACAAAAGAATCTCTAACCCATGAGAATTCTCGGTTAGGGATGCCCATCGCTATGTGTATGCATAATTTGGAGGTTATCACCACCAACGTATTTCAGAAAAGATGAACGAATACACCCATCTGTAGGACGGCGAAATTGCTGTGGCCCCTACTCAGCAAGAAACGTTCACGCACACTTTTTGATCTTGATAGGGCAGACATCTCGACTTATGTGGCAGTGGTCACTCGTCACTGCCTTATAGATCCTCACGCTGTGAGTTTAGGTTTGGGCAACCTCGCTCAAGACTTCTGCAGAAGCTGCAGAGATGAGGATAAACTTGAAACGATCTCAGATCTATTGTGTAACTGCCCTTCTTTATGTAAAAATCGCAAACAATTTCTAGGACACTACTAGCTGAGTGACCTAGCCCAATTATCCCAGATTGACTAAAATTCATTCAAGATTCCGGGTGGTTCAGCGAAGAACTAGGTAGAAGGCTAATCCGCGTGGCGGTATCACAACGGGCCTAAATATGGCCTATGTGCGCTCTTTCATCGGCCGCTCTAACCTAACCTAACCTAACGTAACCTATTGTACAGATAAGTTTTGACAACATTCTCATGATAAATTAAAGTTGACATCGGCATCGGCTTCCTGAAAGGTGGGCAAATAATATAGAATGTTTCAAAGAATAAATGCTCAGTGGGTGCCGTGGGTAGGTGTTTAGAGCGGCATCCACTTGTCCCCAACCAATTGGGAATTCTTCAGGCAGCAACAAATTGCTAAGAAAAGGTTTCTAAAAGAGCACTGTGACAAAGCTCAGAAAAAGTTATGTCACAAGAATTCTGCTCTTCGGAACCGGATAATATAAGTAGGTCCCTTCAAATACTGTGCAAAATTTAACACACAAAATTTAACAGTACTGGAACAGATACAGATACCGTTTGAGCTGAAAATTGGTATATGAAATTTGAAATATACGCATATTTTTACTAAGAGAGTTCGAGAATCTCTCATACCAAAAATGATGTATCCATATGTACGTCTTTATAGTCGGCGCAAGAAAATACAAAGCAATGGTGCTGAAATTGAATACATATGATCACCAAAGTCTTGCTCTAACAATATCAAGGAAATGATACAACGCGATAAAATTTTCTTGTGTCCTCGAACCTAGATAACCGATACTTCGAGGTTAGCAGTTAGGGAGGTTATTATTTGTTTGCATTCCTCGACCAGCTTTGAGCTAACAATTGGTGCGGCTAGCACTTCTATATAGCTGCCTGGCTGTCGGAGAGAATTGTTACCTTTCCAGTTATGTTCCTCTGTTGGAGCAATTCGCTTGCTTACAGAATCGCATATACTTCCACCTAGAACACACTGTAGTAAGTTGGGAGTTTTACGTACGTTGATATTTCTACGGACTCCGAGTAGATTCCTGCTCCAACTCCAGAGTCCATTTTGGATTCATCAGTGAAAATTTGAGTATTCCTACCGGCCAAGATTCCACCTTTCTTCCACTCATTCCTACTTGGAAAAGTAGCTTGAATGCCACTCTCAAAAGCCAGCTTGCGAGAGCAAAAATCCGTCCTATTGTCAATTATATCTATAGGTACATGTCTAAGGATACTACCGTGTCTTTGTTGAGTACACTTCCAACATCCAGATTCCCTGAGTCTGAGTGCGATTTGCGATGCAGTACATAGTATGTGCAACTCAATTGGGTGGAGGTTCAAAATTGGATCCAAGGCCGCAGTGGGGCAGGTACGACAGGCTTCAGTGGCACCAACACACGCAGCGCGCTGAACTTTTCGTAATTTATTGGTGTTTTAGTTCTTCCGAAGAGCTTCCCACCAAACTACAGAGCCATAGATCAGCACCGGCCTCACCACTGCTTGGTACATCCAGAGTACCATGTTTGGTTTTAGACCCCACTTCTTACCAAATATCGATTTTCAAGCATAGAAAGCGATACAGGCCTTCCGTACTCTCTCCTCGATGCCTGTCTTCCCATTCAGTTTGCAGGCTATAGTCAGTCCCAGATATATGGTACTGTTCGATAAGGTTAGTTGAAGGTAGGTTTCTACTTCCTCGTAAAGGGTAGTAACTCCGTGTTATCCGGGTGCAATCTAAGGCCAGATCCTTGTGCCCACCTGCTTAGTTTTGCTAATATTTTTTCCGTGATTTCACTCATCAGGGAAGGGAAGGGATCCGAAACTAGGATCGCCACATCATTAGTATACGCTACAATCTTAACACCATTTGCGTTAAGTTCCACAAGGATATCGTTTATAATTATGAGCCAGCGCAAGGGGACAGCATGCCCCCTGCGGTGTGCCCCTACGTGCCCTCTTGCTACGTTCCGCGTCCCCTAGCTCAGCTGTTACTACTGTTATTATTCTCTTCAATGCTACTACCTGTATCCATTACATATTCTGACTACTCACCGCTGTAAGTGCAATTTTTCATATCGTACGAGAACGTACCTTCTCTGACCATCCTCGTGCCGTTCAATGTGATATTATCCTTCTGTTCCATGTTGTGTGGTACATGTTTGTCTTTCATCATTTTACTGAGTTGGCATTATTGCTATTGTCATTCCAATGGAATTTATACACTTCATAAACCATCAACCCTTACCACTGGAAGTGTTCGGACTCGCTCATACTCATCCAAGCAATTGTTTGTACAGCATACGTCATAGATTTTAGTTGTTATTACTATTTTGTACTAAAAGTTCTAGTGCTCAAGCAAAAGCTGATACTGTTCATCCATCCTAGTTGATATTCTTGTGTTCAATCATCAGACGGTCGGTCGGTTGATCGGTCGGTAGGTCGATGGGTTGGTTCTATTCTATTTGTCCATTTGCTTTCCTTAGTATATGTACAGTTACTTGTACACACTCGTATTTATATCGAAACATTTTTCTTATTTGCAATAAATTTGGTTATGAATGTTTTGTTATTACTTGTTAGACATCCTCCAGTCATCCAATCAACCAACCAACCAGCCAGCCAGCCAGCCAACCAATCGACCAAACAAACAAACCACTTACCAAGCTGCCATCTAACAATACATTCATATATTTATTTCCAATTGTCCGTCTGCCCATCTCTATCTATTTGTCTATCGTTCGTTGCTTGTTTGTTCAATTTGGTCGTTCCTATGTACGATACACTGTTTGAGTTAAGTTTTGTAATTTTATTTCGGAAATTTATGTGATTTTGTGTTATTTTTTTGTTTTTTTTTTATGGTCAACTAAATAGTATTTTTGATGATTTTGTGATATTTTTCTTCTTGTTTTATTTCTGGCTCTTATGATGTATGCTTTGTATAACAGTTGTCCATGGAATGCTCAAAAATTACAATACAATAATCATAGATTAGATGGTTGGAATGATATGAATTATGAAATGTCCAACGTTACATAATCCATTGCCTTTGGATTTCAAGATGAGATAGAAGGCTTCGTTTGGCATTACAACTAGGAATGAGGATGGATTTTAATAGAAGAAGAATCTTTTCATGCCAAAAATATCTCCCCTACTAGCAGGTGTAAAGCAGTATGCTGACAAGAAAATTGTAATTACAAATTTTGGTCTGACTGGAGTCAAACCCAAAGTCACTTCCCTCACCAGTTCATATGCTGCACGATTCAACAATGGGTCAAAATTGTGAAAATATATTATAAAAGTTCATGAATTATCACATTGTCTGAGGAATCGGCTGGATGATTCCTCATCATGCTCAATAAAATAAATAAATATATCGCAATTATATTGTATGCAAGTCCAGAAGGGCCCCCTGACAGAATTTCTCTTCTAATACTGTTGAGCGTGTTAAATTTTGGGCAGAATTTGTAGGGACAGTTCGGAATCGGCTTCTAATACTGTCCAATATTTAACATGCACAACAGTACTGGAAGAGAAGCTCATCCGAAGGGACCACCGGGGACTATAAGTGACTCATATTTGTTTATTGATTTATTAGAAGGCACCGAATGACAGAACTCTTGCGACATCATTTTTTCAGAGCTTTGTCACAGAGTTTTTTTTCGAAGCTTTTCCATGGCAAATTGTTACTGCCGGAAGAATTGCCAATTGCTTGCCGATAGGTGGGTACCGTTAAAGAAAAAACACTCTTTTCGATATGAAATTTGTTATGCTTCAGCCGAGGATTAAACCCACGACCTACAAATCAGAAGGTCAAAGGATTAACCAATGAGCTACGGCACCCTACGCAATAACGTCCCTTTTCCGGTCTTAAGATACGAAAAAGCTGGAACCAATTTATATTATATAACCACTGAAGCAAAGGAATGCACAAATGTCTTTGTATCTCTCGAAAATTTGGAGCTAGAGCAATAAATGGAAATAAATTTTCGGCGAACGTAACAACTTCAGAGCAATTGTCGCATTAGTCAAGAGCCTCCTTAATCTGGCTCCTGAGCAAAAGTGCGGATGGTCCCTTGTACAACTTTAAAATTAAGAAAATATTAGAAACACAACGATACCAACTAACATTGAAATAAATTTGCCAAGAAAGGAGCATCAGCCTCATTTGTAGGGCCCAAACCATTCTGTGGATTAGAATCCGTTAACATCTCCTGTATTATCTGGGAAGATGAGGATAGACATAGAAGATTATACTGGGAAAACATACCAGGATTATCACACTCCAAACTAGCATTAGAGACATACAATCTAAAACGCTACGAGGACTGTAACGAAGAACAGCTTGAGAATCATTACGGGATTATTAACAGGGCATTGCAGGATGAACTATCACCTAACAAAAGTGGGAATTTTCTTAGTTACTCTTTGCAGGCTCTGCAGGGAAGAGGACGAGACCGTACACCATGTAATAGGAATTTCTTCCGCTCTGAGGCACAAGAAAAGGAAACACCTGGGAGATTTCATCATACCCGATAACGAACTTAGACTCTGTGAAGTAGGACCAATACTACAATTCATCGAGGGAATTGGGCTAAGAGACAAACTTTAGGTCCACGAAAGGGGCACAATAGATCTTATAGGTCGCAGTGCAACATCCCCCCAACGATAATAATAATAATAACATTCAAATTTGTTAGTTACTTTTGGATTGAAAGTGAAACTTATGAACTCCTAGGGCTCTGTACAGTTTGGGATATAATTAAGCCTCGATTAAACCACTTCAGTGTTTATAAGTCACAATCTCCAATGGAAGAAACAACTAATGAAGACTATGAAATTGCTAAGAACGATTCAGTCAAAAGTTTTATTTATGAATTTCTTAGGCCAGACTGAAATCTCCATTTCCATGAGATCATCATAACAATAAAATTCATGATATTTTTATTTAATATTTTCTATGAAAGTTACATTTTCTATAGTGATTGCTTCCTTCAGTCCTTCAGTTCTTCTTCTTCTTCGTCGAGCATATGTAGACTTTAATTCGCCAATAGCAATATTAAAAAATAAAAACAAAAACAAAAAATAGATTAGATTGAACGAACAACCGAAGTAAAATACTTACGTTTAATCCAATCAACATTGTCATAATATTTGCTGAATGCATCAGTTGTTAACACGAATGAAAAGTCATTTCACTTTTAATGATTTTCTTCTTTTTTCACTATTTTTTTTTTTTCTTATGCTTGCCTTTGCCATGCATTTTTAAGAACTGACTACTGACTACTTGTTTCTCTTAATATTAGACATACGCTTATGCATTTACGTACCTACTATGTATCTATATGATCCGTAAGTATTCATAGATGCGCAGATGCATTAAGAGCAATGCGTATATACATTGTGACACAAATCGTTGCAAATTATACATTTGTTGCATGCATAAATGCTACATACTGCTGTCTACACACGCAAATAAAAAATTTAATGTCTACTGATCGTTGTCGTTCGCTTTTGCCAACGATTTGTCTAATATTGAAATGATTACATATAATGACGATGATGATGTTGATGATGGTGATGATGATTATAAGTGTGGTGTATTTATTAAATAGTAATTCAAATGATTATGATCATCATGTTGAAAGTTGACAATGATTATGTTGATTAGGGGATTAGAATTGCTGATCGCTTTAATGATCATCCTTCCGATCATTTATATATGCAATTGGTGTTTTTAATTTGGAAAATATCATTTATTATAGAAATTATGATCGTGAAATAGAGAAAAAAAATATATAAAGGTGATGATTATTTTAGAACAATTCTAGTTGCTAGTAAAGTCTGTAATATGAAAAAGATCAGTGATCATTTTGATGCTCCTATTAGAGATATAGTGAGATCGATCATTGATTATAGCAATTATGATCTTGGAATCGAGAAAAAAAATGATAAAAGTGATGATCATTTTAGAACAATTCTAGTTGCTAGTAAAGTCTGTAATATGAAAAAGATCAGTGATCATTTTGATGCTCCTATTAGAGATGATATGGTGAGATCGATCATTGATTATAAAAATTATGATCGTGAAATAGAAAGAAATTACGAAAGGTGATGATTATTTTAAAACAATTTTGGTTTCTAGTAAAGTCTATAACATCAAGAAGATCAGTGATCATTTTAATGCTCCTGTTAGAGATGATATGGTGAGATCGATCATTGATTATAGAAATTATGATCGTGAAATAGAAAGAAATTACGAAAGGTAATGATAATTTTAGAACAATTGCGGTTGCTAATAAAGTCTATAACATCAAGAAGATCAGTGATCATTTTGATGCTCCTGTTAGAGATGATATGGTGAGATCGATCATTGATTATAGAAATTATGATCGTGAAATAGAAAGAAATTACGAAAGGTAATGATAATTTTAGAACAATTGCGGTTGCTAATAAAGTCTATAACATCAAGAAGATCAGTGATCATTTTGATGCTCCTGTTAGAGATGATATGATGAGATCGATCATTGATTATAGAAATTATGATCGTGAAATAGAAAGAAATTACGAAAGGTGATGATCATTTTAAAACAATTGCGGTTGCTAATAAAGTCTATAACATCAAGAAGATCAGTGATCATTTTGATGCTCCTGTTAGAGATGATATGGTGAGATCCATCATTGATTATAGAAATTATGATCGTGAAATAGAAAGAAATTACGAAAGGTGATGATCATTTTAAAACAATTGTAGTTGCTAGTAAAGTCTATAACATCAAGAAGATCAGTGATCATTTTGATGCTCCTGTTAGAGATGATATAGTGAGATCGATTAAAAGATTGATGTTAATGATGTAGAGAGTAGGAATCTTACTTATGTGTCCATTACAACCGCAAATCGATTTCGGCAGAGAGTATGAATGTATCATATTGATGATACTGAACTGATCTTGTTACTTTCTGAGTTCAATAATGATCAAAAATCAATCATTGTATAGAAGATCGATCAAAAATTAAATAATAATTGAAAGACTGTCGTTATGAAAAATAATTATTGATATGGTTGAGGATTAGCCATCATATTATGCTTGACCACCTACATTGTTGTACTAAATTTCAATGCTGCGAACGCTGCTGATCTTGTTGCTATTTGAGTTCTTGAAACCAGTAGTCATGTTAATAATTAAATGAAGAAACTCCATATTGGCAAAAAGCGAACATCATGACGTTTTAAATTATGTTGCTATTACAATTTCTAACTTTAGATGATCTGATGATGATGATCTTAAGATGATCTGGTACTTATAATTCTGATATAATTGTATGATCGTAGTAATAATATATAAATTATTATTTTTAAGAGCAATCGTGATCTAGATAAGTTTACGTCTCAAAAGCAGTGTTTAAAAATTATGGTGTCTCTTAATACTCTCAATGCTAAACACATTCAAGTCAGCCAACACAGTGATCGTGTTAAAAATTATACTAGGAGTAATCATAGTGATGAAAACTAGATTACAAATTTGCAAATCATTAATTTTTGATGCTTAATATATTTACTGAACAATCCCTGTCTTTCTCCTACAAAATGAACTTTAACGTACATGAAAATCATCAAAATCGACTATGATTGCCCATAAATTGCATTTAAATCGTATAAATGTATGGCCGATCCTCATTATTTCTTCCGCTGCAACATTTCACTACTTACCACCTATTTTCACAGCTTAAGGTGGCTCCCCTACGAAACTGACATTGATAAAAGCATCCTTAGGGAATTCTCATTTCTTATGAGTTTTCTTGATTATTCTGATCATTGTAGCAACATCAATTACTGTATGATGCTTTGTTCAAATGATCTTGCTAAGAATGCTGGTGATTATCGGCATAAATTATGATTTTGAAATTATGATTCTGAAGGGGAAAAAAATTTTATTCAAATTGTTTTGATAGAGATCATTCAATTGGTAATTGTGATCGTTCCAAAACAAGATTATTTTAATCTCTATATTTACACTTACTATATAAAAATATAATTATATTAATTATCAAATTATCATTGAGCAAGTGAATCATTATCGGAATTGTGGATCCAAGTACAAAATAATCTAATGATCATTATGATCGTATCGCGATAAAAAGTCATGTTGTCTAATAATTGCTCTAATGCTTATGATCGTCATGATCACTATCGATCGTTAATGATTATGATCATCATAATCACTAGCGCGATTGCAATAATATTCATGCTCATCTTTAATGATCATTGTGATCATGCTGGCTGTTGACGAGCTATAAAATTCAATGGATTTTTTTTTTTATTTTCTTCATATTTTTCCTCTTCTTTTTTATTTTGATGGCTAACAAAATTTTTATGTTGCACACCATTTGCTATTTTGCTACATTTAATGTCGCTGTCTCGCTGTCGTTGTCATAATCCGATCAAATTAAAAACGATGCAACCAAACAAATGCATCTACTGCTGTTATTGCAGCTCTCATGATGATCGTGCTGATCATTTTATACTCAGTCTATGTCTCATAAATGAATGACAAGTATTTATGTATGTGTTTGGGTATGTGTGTGTGTGTGTGTTGATTTATATTTGTGCGTGTTTACATGTTTTATTCGTTTACTTGTTCATTTTATTAAAATTTATTTTCGTTTCTATTTTTTGTTGATTTTTTTTTTGCCACTTTTAATTCATTTCGTCTCGATCGTTGGCAAATTTGTGACACTTTGTTTATGATCGCAGTCGTCGTTGCCGTCTTCGTTGTCGATGTCTGTGTCTATATACTATATATCTATATGTAATTAACGATTAATTGTTTTAGAATATCATTAGCATATGTTGACATCGCTTGTATGCAATGTTGCTATGTCCAACATATGTGCATAGATGGAATTTGATGTGGCAACATTTTAAATGAGGCGTGTAGGAAGTAGGTGAAATTGGTTTTTGTTGTAATATTTGGATGAGATTATTGTGGGGTTCGGGATGAATATGGCAACTTAAGTGGAGTACTGATATGCGATTTTCTTTTTTGCCATAAACACATTCACTTCAAAAGTATAGTATGTATCTATACATGGAGTTGTTTATAAACATTTATTCTGACCACTAAATCCTCATTGTTGTCTTTTTCATCTACAACAATGAAATCATCATCGTTCTTCCTTTTGCTGCATCGTATGAATCTCTATTTATCCATCACTCACTCATTCATTTACTACTACGAGTAATGGACTGCAGTAGTAGTGACATATCCTGTAGGATATATGTGCACATATATGTAGTAGTAACGCATATTTTTTACTGTCGTTGTTTTGTCATTGTTTTATTGGTGGTTTGCTGACATCAGCAGTAGCAATTTCAATGATTGTTTCACAATAAAACACGAAAGCAATAAAACAACTACGAACTAAGCCAAGCACATACAGAGAGAATGTGAAAAAATTGTTCACAAACAACAACAACAATGACGAATAACCCATAAAAAACATGTGTGATGTGGCACGCTTAGGTTGACACTATGACTTGCCACTTTGGCCAATGAGCTGACAGTATTTATTACTGGCAAAGTGATGGAATGCAATAGAAGAGGGATCTTTCATCAACTGAAATAACATAGATTGAAGTGATGTGGTCCCATTATTACTAGTCTAATAACTAGACCACTTTGAGCTCCTTTGGGTTGAAATTAATCGGATCGGGACAAAATGAAAAATAAAACTTTTATTCAAACAAACACAAACACCTATTCAACGCTTGTTTAATGAAAAATATCTTCCCGGCCCAGTGGAGGGTTGCTGAGATCAAGATGGTTCTCAAACCAGGGAAACCAGGCGAAAAGGTAAAGTCTTACCGACCCAGCAGTCTCCTCCCAATCATGTCGAAAATAATTGCAATTTTATTCCTGCAACGGCTAATCATAATAATTCATCATTCATCATTTCCTGTATCTCCCACTGGAGGATAGGGTCCGAATCACGGATTTAGGGGTATTTTGCGAGTGCCGAACTGTAGGCAACCGGACGGCCTGCAGGTTGCGGATAGTGAAAAGCCTTTAGATATGAAGGTTAGCTGCGAATAACCAATACGCAGTCCCGGACAGCGTTTAGCGGCTAGGAGGGGAGAGTCTCAGAGAGATTTTTGAGTTGCACTGAATTCCTTATAAATCCTGAGTGCCTATTATCATTTTAGCGACATAGCGGGTGTTTTGGCACCATCCAAAAACCATTCACTCTAACAACCTATGCTTTACTGCATGGCTAACCGCCTACATGTGTCGGTAGGCTCATGTCGAAGGCACGGCAGCGGAGGAGCTCCCAGTGAGTCAACGGTATCGTCCACAGACTTCCAGGAAGTTTACTACCACTATGTGTTTAGTCCTTAAAGGACGGTAGTTCCTACTAAGCTCCCGGTTTATGCTTATAACTGTCGCGGGAAATCTACCATCTTGAATAAGAGTTAATTTCAACATGGATCAAAACTTTTTATTACTAGAACTAACCGACCTGACATATAGATGGCGGCAGTAGTTTGAAAAAAATTACTTTGATGAAAAGTGGCAACCTTATAAAACATATGTTTTAAGGTTCAAGGCGCCACGTTGTTTAGTATTTTTTTTTTTTTTTTGGACTCATCGAAAATTACCGACCTCAGAGAATCTTTCATTTGAAAGGTCTCAGTCCAACGAATATTAAAGCCAAACTAGATTCTACCCTTGGGAAGGCTGCTCCTTCGTTTACGACCATAAAAGATTGGGTGGAGAGTTTAAACGAGTTGCCAAAATGAACACCGTAGTGGACGACCAATTGAGGTGGCCACCGCCAGTAACGGTTAAGAAAATCAACAAAATGGTATTGGATGATCGCCGGCTGAAGATGCTTGAACTAGGTGAAATTACAGGCATTTCAGAAAGTGCTACACTTCGTCTGTTGATCGAAAATTTGTAGATGAAAAAACTGTGTGCAAGATGGGTGCCGCGTTCGCTCACAATAGAACAAAAATAACGTCGTGAAGATGTTTCTATAGAGTGTTTGGCGATGTTTCACAGTAATAAAGCCGAGTTTTTGCGTCGATAGATGAGATATGGATCCTCCACTTCACACCTGATACAAAGGAGCAGTGAAAACAGTGGACTGAAAGGGGAGAATCATGTGCAAAAAGAAGGCGACGACAGTTCCATCTGCAGGCAAGGTTATGGCGTCTGTTTTCGAGATGAACGTGGGATAATTTTTATTGATTTTATTCAAAAAGCAAATACAATCAACGGCAAGTATTATGCTAATTTGCTGCAGCATTTAAGTAATTAAATTAAAGAAAAAATGCCGCATTTGGCGAAAAAGAAAGTGTTGTTTCATCAAGACAATGCACTAGTTCACACATCCGCTATTGCGATGGCCAAAATCAATGAGTTAAAGCTCGAATTGCTTCAGCACGCCCCTTATTCGCCAGATTTAACTCCTTCAAATTATTTTCTATTTCCAAATTTGAATTTGAATGGCTTAGTGGTAGAAGATTTGCAAACAATAAAGAGGTGGAGTCTGCGGGGTAGATGGCTAATTTAATGAGCTAGACACTTCATACTATAAACAGGGTATCGAAGCTATAGAATATCGCCGGGAAAAATGTATAGAGCTAAAGGGAGATTTTGTTGAGAAATAAAGAAAAATTTTCGCAAATTTGTTGTGGTTTCTTTCTTAGGACGGGTAGTTTTGGGACTGCCCTCTTAAAAGGTAATATTGAAAGAAATCGTAAACTATCGATAATTTTTGTTTTTACATATGTGAGAGAAATTTAGTATAATGTTTCCTATGTACATGTTGCCGAAATATTGGAAATAGTTTATCTCAATAAAGAAGAGCACTTGAAATAACCATAAATATGATATATATAAACTCAATAAATACTTTACACGTGAGAAAAAAAGTTGCATAGTCACACTATATTAAGAAAATCTATTAAATTTAAATAATCTAAAATATCCAGTATATAGTAGTCACATAAATCGCTCTTGTTATCATTTTATGGGCATGTTGCATCTACGTATTTTAGTCACCCCGTTTCACTCATTCACTCCATTTATATCCCTTTCGACAATTTTTATGTGAGTCAAACAAAGCTATCCATCCATCCATCCATCCATCCATCCATCCATCCGACCAATAGCCAATTGTCCATAGTAGTGAAAGGCACAGACACCAGCAACATTCATATCGACATACGTATCGTATGTATGTATATAATGCATGCATTGCTACATGCAACATAAACAAGAATCTATACGTATTGCTTTCATGCAACACATAGTCATTCATTCATTCATTCATTCATTTCATTCACTCAGCTCAACTTCAACTTCAACTCAATTTATCATTTGATGAATGTCCTTGCAGATTACATAACATACACATGCATATGAATACAAGTGAAAATAACAGTGTCAGAGAGAGAGAGAGAGAGTGAAAAGGATATTCGGTAGTTGAATGCATCATCAAATGTATATTTATGTACCTGCCTATGGAAGTGTTTGTATGCGTATGTGTGTGTGTGTGTGTGCGTGTTAACTATCGGTGTAGATTACGTTGATGACTAAACTGCTCTTCATGACCATGTTGATGTTGGTGACGATGACCAATGTCATTATTGTTGTTGTTGTGCATATTATTGTTGTTAGTTGTTGCTGTGCCGTTTGCTGTTGAATGATGACAATGATAGTGCCTGTATGTACATAAAATACATACGAACAATCTACAAACAATCACATAAATACTCGTTTAATGGCCAGTTGAGCATATGATAAAATGCCGTTCTTTCAATGGAAGCAGAATTCGGGTGGGAATTCAAACACGTACATACATTCAACCAAACATCGTTGATGGAATGTTCTGTGTTGTTGCAACAATTGCCTGCCTTTCTAGTACTATATTTATAATTTATGCGGCATATGTAAAAAAGAAATCATCATCATCATCATCATCATCATCATCACCATCATCTGACACATTCTAAACAAACGAGTGATGAATGATTGCATTGCATGGTTGGTTGAATGGTTGACTTATATGATGAGCTGGATGGCTGGCTGACTGGCTAGCTCGCTGACTAGAAATAAGTGAATAGTTTTTTTTTTCGCCACTCGATGTTGTTGCAGTTGTCGTTGAAAATTTTCTAATAACCTCCAACTATCATTTTGCTAACATGTTGACCATATGAATTGTTTATGTTGCTCATATGTTTATTTAGTTGATGATGAATTCATTTACGTATGGTATTTCACAAAAACAACAACAAAACCGTAAGTAAATCGGCTTTTCGTTTGAAAAAGTGATTTACAATGTGTTAAATTGAGTGTATTTTGAAATGTAAAATGTTGCAAAATGATGATGTCATACAATGTATGGATGGATGTTGATATACTATGTATACATACATATGAATGTATGTATACATA
This sequence comes from Megamerina dolium, assembly GCA_963854835.1. Taxonomy (NCBI): domain Eukaryota; kingdom Metazoa; phylum Arthropoda; class Insecta; order Diptera; family Megamerinidae; genus Megamerina; species Megamerina dolium. The sequence continues at coordinate 4,214,567 of OY978529.1, forward strand.
GGAAATTGTTTATAGAGCAATGCTTATAAATCATTTGAGAATTATAATAATTGCATATGCTACTATGGGTGAAAAAAATATGAATTTAATGCATTGATATTATAAAGTTCATATTTGAATTGAAATTTTAATCATAATTTTCAATATTTCTTGTAATAAAAATATGAATTTGTTTTATTTTTGTTCTATTGTTTATAGAGCAGTGCATATAAATTATTTGAGAATTATAATAAGTACATATGCTACTATGGGTGAAAGAAAAAATGAATTTGACCTTATAATATGTTCAATTTTGAATTTTTTTTTAATATTATGATGAAATTTTAATAGTAATCTTGAATATTTCTTGTAATAATAATTCGATTTTGTCCTATTTTTAGTTAAAAATCATAGTTAATATAATTTTTATGCAATTTTGTGTAGTTTTAATGTAATTTTTTTAAATTATATTGATTTATAATCATTTCTAGTAATATTTCAAAGGATTGAATAACTTTTTTATGTAAAATAAATTATTACTACATTATTTTTTTGTGCTAAAATGCATAGATTGAGATAAATTTAGAAATTAATTTCTGTGATACCTATATTGCAGCACGCTATGTGGGAATATATTGTGTAGTAAAGTTTTTTTTGGAAAAAGAAAGAAATAGTCTCTATTATTTTCACAACATTTCGTGTAGTTTTGAAATAAATGCCATTACAATTTGCGCTTTTATACATAATTTGTGATATTTTCTATTGAAAATTCAAATCATTATATGAAATTGTATATAAAAATCCATTTTCTAAGTAATTTGATATGTTTAATAATAGAGTTTTGAAAAAAATTGTATTAAATATACAATATTACGTAAAATGCAAATTAATTTAACATGTGAGCATATCAGTAAAGCATTTTTTAATTCATATTGTACTTATGCTACGAAGCCATAATTCTCATGCGGTTCATACATTTTTAAACATAAGAGATGCTGCGTCAATGAGTTATCTGTTCGCTGAAACCCAAGTAATATTGTGTTTTAATTAAATGAGACTCAGTATTTAAAACAAGAGCATTGCATTATTGCCTATTTGGATCCCTACATAACCATAGTCTTTAAAGTATTATCGAATTCTGGTTATTTCGAAGATTCATTCCTTGAGAACACTAGTTCCTAGACTACTGTGAGCTCTGTGGCTCTATCATGGGTTACTTTAACCAAATATTTTCCTGATGCTATCAATGAAAATCGTATGAGAGGGACCTGAGTGGGCTAATAGATATCCCTTATAATCCTTTCTATCACACTCAGAAAATGCTCATAATTTCGTACCAAATTTTAGTTTTTATTTGATACTGGGAATTCTCACAGTAATATTAAGTATAAATAAATTAAAAAAAAATATATATATAATAATGAATCTTCGATAGTAAAAATCAAATAAAAATTTGACATTCTAAAACTAATAAAATTATCCAAAATTGACGTGACCCCCAAAGTTGCTCACATAAAATACGATTTACATATGAAATACACTATTATTAGAGAAAGAATACAAGTAGGTAATAATAAAATGAAATAAAAATGCATTCAAAAATACATTAACACCTTCAAAAAGGCCACATAATACCAACATCCGACCCTAAATAAAAATACAATAATAAATAAAAATCTACAAAAAAAAAAATACAAAACATGTCTAATGCTCGCGTGGCATATATGTACACTATTTATGAACACATACCATCACCAACATTTCCACTACCAGTATGGTAGCATTAAATCTTGTTATTGCTGGCCCCCATGATATGAGTATGCAATGCAATGCAATGAGGAATCATAGTGCATTGGATGAATAACAAAAAAAAAAAAAAATAAATAAAAACAACAATAATCATAGCAGTCAAAACAATGCAATTTTAACAATAGCAACAACAACAACAAGAACAACTACTACACACTACTCGAACAACAACAATAAAATTCTACTCAACACTAATAATTCGTTTTTATTGACCTGAGTGGAATTCATATTCATGTGCATATGCGTCTGATGTATGAGTATGTGTTTTTGTTTTTATTGTAATAAAATTTAACATATTTATAAAAAAAAAAATTCTATGACTCTATGTGAATATGTGTGAAATATGCTCATAAAATTTTTTATACACAATATTAAAAAAGCAGAAAATACTTATCGAAAAAAAATGGAATAAATTTGAAGTAAAACCAAATTACAAAAGAAAATAATATTTTATAGACCAAACTACAACAATAACAATAGACAGCAGCTAAATGCCAATAAAAATACCGTCGCGCACATATACTCACAAATAATCAGTTATATCGGTATAAACATATAAGTGCTCTATTATAATGCAACAGGAGTATTAATAAAAAAAAAAACAAAGAAATACAAATAAAATAAACGCATGCGACCACACATAAACCCCAACTAAATAGTCTATAGTATATACATATATATATTTATATATATGTATTTATATACATGTGCATATAAATGTTTATATATTGTAATTGTGTCATTTTTCCTATTTACTATATTTTACACTTGTAACAATAAGGCACCCAAATGAATCTTGGTTTCTTGAAGCAGAGAGAAAGGTTGATTGCTAATAAAAGTGATAAAATTTATATTTTAAGTATTTTTTTTCCAGATTTTATATTTTAAAATATTATTTACTAATCTCAAGATAGCATGTTTTCGCTGTAAACATTTCCTAAATCTAATGCATACATGTTTCTTACTATGTTGCAATTGATACAATTGATTGAAATGAGAGCCAGCAACGTTGCTATCTTATGTAGACACATTGTTGCTAGCAACATATCTTTAAACATTTAGAAACACATTAATATGTTGCAATTGATGTTGCTATCTTATGTAGACACATTGTTGCTAGCAGCATATCTTTAGAACATTTAGCAACATTTAGAACATTGTATAATGTTGATGGAACATATTTTTGCTGTAGAATTCATATTTTTTAAATTATTTTAACGTGATTTTGCATATAGTTGCGATAAATTGAATTTGAAATCTGATAAATTTTCAGGTGCTCTTGAGACAAGTACAACATGCTTCACTGTTTTAATGTTGTATCACTTTTGGAAGTAAATACTCGGGAAGCTCTACTCTTTTGCTTCAAATTGAAGAAATCTGCTGCTGAGTCTCATCGAATGCTTGTGGCGGCCTATGGTGACAGTATGCTATTGGAAACCACTTGCAGAGACTGGTTTCGTCAGTTCGAAGAAGGCCATTTTAACTTGAGTGACAAGAAGCGTGAAAATAGACCCAGAAAAGTTGAGGACCATGATTTGCAGGCTCTTTTGCATGAGGACGACACCCAATCGCAAAAAATGCTTGCTGAACAGTTAGGTGTTACTCAACAAGCCATTTCCATACGTTTACGAGCCATGGGGAATGTTCAAAAATTTGGAAATTGGGTACCCCAAGAATTAAACGATAGGCAGATGGAGTGACGCCAAAACACATGCGAAATCTTGCTTGCTAGGCAAAAAAGAAAGTCGTTCTTGCATTTTGTGGTGACTTGGGATGAAAAGTGGATATACTTTGAGAATCCTAAACGAAAAATAATCGTGGGTCGATCCCGGCCAACCAGCAACTTCATCTCCAAGACCAAATCGCTTTGGACGCAAGACGATGCTGTGCGCTTGGTGGGATCAGCAGGGTGTCATCTACTACGAGCTGATTATACCTGGTGAAACTGTCAATGCTCACCGCTACCACCAACAACTAGTGAAATTGCGCCGTGCTTTGGGTGAAAAAAGGCCTGGTTATGAACAAAGACATGAGAAGCTGATTTTTCTCCACGACAACGCCCCATCGCACACGTCAAAACTGGTCCAAAACTACTTAGACACACTCAATTGCGAGGTGCTACCTCATCCCGCCTATTCACCAGACCAGGCTCCTTCTGACTATCACCTGTTTTCGCCGAACAGCACTTCGATTCGTCGGAAAATAGCTTGACGAGTGGTTTGCCTCGAAAAATGAGAAATTCTTTTGGCATGGTATACACAAATTGCCCGAGAGATGGGAAAAATGTATACCTAGTGAGGGCAAATACTTTGAAAAAATTAATTTTTGGCTTTCTGTGAAAAAAATGTGGCTATATATGTAAGATACGGAAGATAGTTCTCATAGGATTCATAAAATATTGAGTCTAAGAGATTATTTGTGAGAATGAAAAATTAATTCGATGATGCAAGGTACAAAAGGATCTTATAATACTTCTTGTGATTCACAAAAATGTGCGTTTCCACAAGAAGAAATCAATCTGAATAATATGCTCTTTTCTGTCTGTCGGACGAATACATGCAGATCATTCTTATAACTGGTTTTTGTATTATGAATTAAATGTTTAGATACATTGTTGCTAAAAGTTAGTCATCAAATTTGGTGACAATGCAGACTCCACCACCTGAAGTCGCGATATATGATTAATTTAAGTTTGTGTAGTACTTTTATTTTTAGTCCATTTGGCACCAAAAATTACCAAAAAAAGTTTTTTTTGTAATCTTTTCATAATTTAAGAATTTTTGAGACCAGCAAAGTATGAGAGTTTTAGGCTTGATACTTATGGATTCCATGATCGAAGGCGGCAGTTGGAACGATCCAATTGAATTTTCTTCTGTTAAGAAAAGCAAATATTTATTCTCAACAAGTAATAGTCTGTGGTGAAACTTGGCACTGTTTTGCCGGAAGAGAAGCTCCAATTAAGGTCGTAGGATCTCATAATGATGGCAGTAGGGGAGCTAAGAAGATGATAGAATGCGCAAAATATGGAATTTTTTTGTAAAATGTATATAGGGTATGTATGCCACAATATGACGTATTTGTATTGTCTCACCCCATATGAATATGCATTCGCAGACATGCGATGCATGTGTTCGTGTGTATTTGCTTGCTGGCTAGGCTAATAAAAATTTAACGATGCAACAAATTACTACACGTCATAAAAAACAGCAACAACAACAACAACAACAGAATCAAAACGAAATAAAATCACACTCACACACACACACGCACACACACAGCAGAAGGAAAAAGAACAACAACCAGAACAATCATCACAGTACAAACAATCAAAAACCAACAACAACAGCAGCAACACCATCATACTTTTAATGTATGCATTCAACAATCAGCATAAGCAACAACGGCAATAAAAATGCACATTTTATATAAACGAAACGAAGGAGGAACAAAAGCCAGCGAACAACAATAACAACAATAAGACTAAAAATGGATATGTGAGCTTGGATGTGGATGTATGTGAAGTATGTTGGTACTTAATAGAACTAAAAATAAAATTCCAATATACACACATATATATATATACACTTTCATACAATATAAATTTATATGAAGCAAATCATCATTATCAAAATGATTTAAGAGCGCGCCAAATATAACAACAACAACAACAACAACAGTAGTAGTTGTAGTAGCAATAAAAATATTTGCAATATTAAGTAGTAGTGGAAAAAAAACGAAGAAAACGAAAAAGCAGTACAGTATGTAGTTGCAGTAGAACAAAAACAATAGCAACATGTATATAAGTGTTGCTATTGCTTTGCTTCTAAACATATACCAGCCACCCATCCATACGCTATTATTTATGTTATTCTTCAACTTTTTCCCTATACATATAACGAGTACAAGTATTATTGTTCGTAAATAATACGAAAGATGATGAATATAAAAGGGCTGAATGTGGTAAGCTATAAAATAAGGTATCTATGTATGTATGTATATATACCAACAACATGATTGAGCGAATTTTTGTTAAGTTGAAATTTCGCTATCAATCAGTAATGAAAATTTTATGCAAAAACAACACATTTCACACTTGATTCTTTAAGATTTTTTTGTTTTTGTTTGATTGTTTTTCATATTTCATTTCAATGAAGAGATAAAAGAAGAAAACAGAACGAGGAAAAGTTGTACAATAGCAATACAGGGTGTTGTAAAAATTGATTTCCTAAACAATCGCGAGTATATTATTTTAAATGTTTCCATGTTGGAACTGCCATTATGAATATTAACAAACAAAGTCTTTTGGTCTTTGGTCTGCAGGAAATAATCTACCAAATATTCTCTCTCCCTCTCTCTCTCTCTCTCTCTTAGCTTCACAGTCTAGGATGGACCATAGCTTCACCAACAACTCTTCTCCAGTTTGTTCTCTCCCTCGCTTCCTCTCTCCAATTACGAACATTCATCGTATTCAGATTTGCTTCTACATCGTTAAGCCATCTCTTTCTTGGCCGGCCGCTCCTTCATCCACAAATCGGACGAAGAATATAGTTATATTAAAATTAAATTTGCTCAAAGAATATTGAAAATTTCAATATTGTTGCTATTCACCAAAGGCAAGAAATGCCTATGAAATTTTATCGAACAGTTTTATTCGGAATCATAACGTATTTAATGACAAATAGTGGAATTTTAAACTGTGACGGTTTGAATCCCGGAGCCTCTCCATGACAGAAATGGGAATCTGATTACGGATGTCCAGAGCGCACTGAGTATATGGAGGGAACATTTCTTTACGTTACAGAATGGAGATGCTGCGAAAAATTCCACCAGTGGAGGAGATTGCCCGAACACCCCAATTGCGAATGATGGTATTGACGTTTCACCACACGACCATGACGAGGTTAAAACAGCCATAATGAGGTTGAAGAACAACAAAGCAGTAGGTGCAGATGACCTGTCTGCCGAGTTGCTTAAGACCGGCGGCGATGAGCTGCTCACCTGAATGCACCATAAGCTCATAAGCAGAATATGGTCGGACGAAAGCTTGCCGGATGATTGAAGTCTCAGTGTTCCCTACCCCATACATAAGAAAGGAGACCCCACAAATTGCGCCAACTACCGTGGCATAAGTCTCCTTAGCATCGCATACAAGGTCTTTTCGTGCGTATTGTGTGAAAGATTGAAGCCTATGCGCAGCAACCTGATTGGATCTTACCAGTGTGGCTTCAGACAGAATAAATCCAGCATCGATCACGTTTTCACACTACGCCAAATCCTGGAGAATACCAAAAAAAAAAAACAGATCGACACACATCACCTATTTGTCGATTATAAAGCCGCTTTCGACAGTCCGATAAGGGATTAACTCTACACTGTCTGAATTTGGTATGCCTGCAAAACTCATTCGATTTTGCAGAATGACACTGCTTAACTCTCGTTATGCTGTGAAAATTGGGAAGGACCTCTCCCCTCCGTTCAATACCGAATGAGGTTTCAGACAAGGTGATTCGTTATCGTGTGACTTCTTCAACTTTATTATGGAGAATATTATACGAGCTGCTGATATACGATATAATGGGACTATCTTCAACAAAAGTGTAATGTGCTGGCGTATGCCGACGATATTGACATAGTCGGTATCAATTCGCGAGCAGTCAGTGCAGCATTCTCTGAATTGGCAGGAGAGTCACGTCGAATGGGTCTTACGGTGAACGAGGGCAAGACGAAGTACCTAGTGTCTACAAACAAAGAGTCCTGGCGTCTTGGACAGCAAGTCACTGTTGATAACTTCGCTTTTGAAGTAGTAAGGGACTTTGTTTATCTTGGAACCAGCATCAACAACTGTAATGAAGTCATCCTGGAGATCATACGTAGAATAACTCTTGCTAACAGATGTGAACTTGGGATGAGTAAGCAATTGAATAGTCTAGCCCTGTCTCGAAGATCGAAAATCACACTCTACAAGTCCCTCATTATTCCTGTCCTAGCAAATGGCGCAGAAGCCTGGACAATTTCCACCACGGATGAGAGGATGCTTGGAGTTTTCGAGAGAAAAGTTCTGCGTAGAATCAACGGACCTATTTGCGTTGACGGACCGAGAGGCCAATTGGGGTCAGCAAGCGAAGAACAGAGAAAACTGGCGCCGCATTACATGTTCGACCTAAATCAATCATCGGTTGTTATGGCCACATAAGAAGAAGAAGAAGAACAAGAATTAGAAGGGACCTACTTATTTCAGCCGGTTCCGAACGGCAGAACCCTTGTGGCATCACTTTTTCTGAGCTTTGTCACAGAGTTCTTTTAGAAGCTCTTTCATGGGAAATTGTTACTGCTGGAGGAATTGCCAATTGCTTGCCGACAGGTGAGTACCGATCGAAAATAAAATCTTTTCGATATTAAATTTGTTATGCATCAGCCGGTTATTGAACCACGACCTACAGATCAGAAGGCGAACACACTAACCACTGAGCTACGGCACCCTTCATTCAAAACTAGCATATTTAAAACACATTGACTCTTTTGGAGTTTTACATATTTTCCATGAAATGAATAATATTAAAACGCTAACATTATTTATGAGTAGTACCAATGTAGTAGTAACAATTACAAGGAAATCATAAAAATGAAATTGTGTAGTAAGTACATACTTGTAGTACATACACATAACAGCATGACGGTGACCTTACAGTGCGACAATGAAATATTCTTCTTCTTCTTCTTCTAAATGATGTTGTTGTTGTTGTAATAAATTTTGCACTTTCTCTTGTTTTATATACAAATGTCTATATATGTACATATGACTGTTTTCTTACTTGCGTCTATTGTTCTTGCAACTCCCCATTTTGGCTTGTTGATTTTTATCTTCCCATTTTATTTTCTAAGAATCCCACATACTAATATACACAATTTACGTATATATGTGTGTCGTTCATCTGTGGCTTAGATGCCAGCAATAAAAATGATATTTATGTATGTTGATACAACAATAATGAGAACAACAACAACAGCAGCAAATCAATATAATTGTTACACGCCTATAAATAGCTTGGTTCGATGATTTGCATACACACAATTGTACATACGCACGAGTATGTATGTATTCGCACATAAATATGTTGTAACCCATAACACGTGCAACACTCACATACACACATGCGCGCTCACTTACTTACTTACAGAACATGCTTTTCTTTTATTTTATTTCATTTTCTTTCTTTTTCAATTTATTTTTATTTTTGTTATCTCTTCTAAGGGCAATGCTGTCCTACAGTCTTCTTAGACACACAGACAAAAATATGTTCTGTGTTAAACTTGAATGAATTTTTTACTTATGGCAAACTTAATAGTGAACGCAGATAATCTAACAAGCTGTTAAAAATCAATGAGATACTTTAAAGTATTCAGATTTAGTCATTACATAGCTTTTTTTTTAATATTTTCGCTTCACTCTATATTATCATCATCTACATATCATGCAGAAGGTCCTGCAGACACGGATAAACTTGGACTCTATTGAAATTCTAATAAAAATCTGCTCCAAGAAGCTGTTAGAAATCACCTTTGTGACGTTGAGAATGCCCCACGCTCTGGTCGTCCTGAGATCTTTAACTCCGACGCCTTGCTGGAACTCGTGGAAGCTAAGCCAAGTTTGACAGTCGATATGATGGCTGGAAGGTTAAATTCATCACATGGAACAGTTTACAGGCACCTGGTTCAATTAAGCAAGGTTCCAATGGCTGGGAAAATGGGTTCCACATAAATTATCCGTCGCAAACTTGCAGCATACAGTGACTGTGTGGTCTCAGCTGCTGCATCGGCTTGAAAATGAGAGTTTTTTGAACCGTATTGTCCTCTACAATAATTCTGTTCGCCAACGCCAGTGATTAGATAATGATGAAACATCAGAACCAACCCTCAGAGATGACCTCCTGTTGGTGGGATATAGGTTAGGTTCGGTTAGGTTAGTGTGGCCAATAGAGAGGGCGCACGTAGGCCAGATAGAGGCCGATTGTGATACCACGCGGATATTCACTTTACCCATTCACTCGTTGATCCAACCTGAGGTTTTAACGAATTTTAGAAGGTTGTTAATCTCAACTTGTGATATTTCTGCTAGGTCATTCATTTGATAATGGCCCAGAAATTGTTTGCGCATCCTGCACAAAGTAGGGCAGGCAAAGTTGAACGTTATTACCTCCAATTTATGCTTAAATGTGGCAATTGGGATCCCTAAATCTGTGTTAGCTTCGGTTAAGGTCTCTTTTGTGCCCTTCCTTGCTAGTTCATCTGCCTTGCAGTTACCTCGTATACGTCTGTGTTCGGACACCCAGCACAGACGAACGTTATGCTGCTCTGTAATCTCATCGAGTGGTGGGATATGGCCGGTATCATTAATTTTAAACTGCTGGAAAGAAACCAGTTGATCACAGTTGATTATTATTGCCATCAACTAACCAAACTGAATGAAGCATTTGGAAAAAAATCGATCGTCTTTAGTCAATAGATGCAAAATTTTGTTTCACCACGACAACGCAAGACTGCAAGACCGCAAGACAGACCTTAGGCAAACTGAACAAGCTCGGATGGGAGCTAATCCCGCATTCCGCCATAATCTCCGGATATTGCACCTTGCGTTTATCACATTTTCTGCGAACTTCAGTCCCATTTAAGTAATAAGAACTACACCTCAACTATAAAAAGGGATATCGAGGCGTATTTTGGGTCCAAGAACAAACAATTTTTTGAGCAGGGAATTAAAAATTTGCTTAAACATTGCGAAGATATTGTAAATAATGCACAAAAATACTGAAACTTATTTTTTATTTATTTTAAAACCACCTAAGGAAAACTCACGAGCTTGTGGGCTGACCTGACATAAATCGAAATTGCTGACCATTCTTCATAGCAAATCATATTAAGATCAATAGTTGAAGCATTGTTTTCTATTCCAAAAACCATACAAATTCTCATTTGATATGTCCTTAATTATCTCGATGATCACACCGCTTGCCGACGGTAAATTGAGTCAACTGCAATTTAATGTCAAATTTGATTTTAAATAGGCAAGTAAATATGTGTTAAATTAATTAAAACAAAAAATACATTTTACTAAATTAATATAAAGACATTATAACTTTAACATTCTCACTCACACTCATGCACACAGAAACACACACACACACAGCCACTAAAACATTAGATATATCACGGCGATAGATTTTTTTTGCAAATTGAAAAAAAAAAAACAGCGAAAAACCCATAAAAGTGAAAAGTGAAACGAAAAGAAAATCAATTCTTATACACCAACACACACACATATATCCATACATTTGCAAACATTAACATATGTACTTACGTACAGTGGTGGTCACGAATTTAGAACAGTTCTCATAATGACTACATTAGTTATGGGTCTATTTTTCCAGTCATTTCGTTTTAATATAACAGTAAAATTATAGTATTTAGTTAAATCAGTCAAATCCAGTTGCTTTAGTTATATTATTTTCAAATAATTAGAATTTTTAAATTATATTATCAAGGTTGAACTGAAGATGTTCAAAAGCAATGAGGTAGACAATTATGGAAACGAAAAGTTATGCTTTTGCAGAAATATCTGAATTGAAAGATTTACTCTAAAAAGAACGGCGCCACTCAAAAAAATAACGTCAACATATGTGGAGTAGAAAAGGAATCCCCGCCAAGTTAATCCGTCTCATCACAGCCCTTTACGAAAATTAAGAACTGGCTGTTCGTCATAACGGTAACATCAGCAACCCATAGCAACCAATGCGGGCGTAAGCCAAGGTTGCCCCCTGTCGCCCTTCTCTTCGCCCTCGTCCTGGACGACGTCATGTGCCAACTTACCTTGCACAGGAGAGGCATCGTATGGAGTTTTAGCATGCACCTGGAGGATTTGGATTTCACCGATGACATCTGTCTCCTCTCACACAAACTCATCGACATGCAAGCGGACAGCTTAGTCGCGCTGGCACGTTTTGTCGGACTGAAGGTCACAACATGGGACGATGCAAAAATAACAGCACAGAACCGTGTACGATGGAAGAGTCTTACTGCGGAAAATTACATTATGTCTGTCAGTTATTATTCTGAAGTCACGCATCAAACTAAGATGTAAACGTTCCTCAAAAATGACTGACGTAATAATTATTAAATGATTCAAGTTGTCCGGGCCTTGTGTAGGATTTTCGTCTATTCTTTTGTTTATTAAGGGGGGAATAGGGTTAATTCGTGTAAAAAAGGCAAAATTTGTGATTTTTTTTTATGACACATTTAAAATCTATATATCAAAACCAATGGCGCATTATAGTATGACATTTGAAGAATATTATGTAAAATTTTCATGTAGAAATATTAAAAAATACGGCAATGGCAGCAATTATTCTAGAGCGTCTCGTAAAAAAGTTAAATTACGGTGTACCTCATAAATCGGTGCTGGATCATCTGAAATCAAAAAATCTAAATTATATCGTTGTATAATCACTTTGCCCTGGTAACGCTGCGGGGGGTTTTCGAAATTTCAATTTTTCACTTTTTAGGAACACTAAAGGAAAAAACGCATTTTTTTTGCGAAAAAATCGATTAAATTGTTATTGTAAAATGAAAAATATTAACAAATTTGAAAAAGCTCTTTAGCGTTATCTCATCATCTGAAATCAAAAAATCTAAATTATATCGTTGTATAATCACTTTGCCATGGTAACGCTGCGGGGGGTTTTCGAAATTTCAATTTTTCACTTTTTAGGAACACTTTAAAGGAAAAAACGCATTTTTTGCGAAAAAATCGATTAAAATGTTATTGTAAAATGAAAAATATTAACAAATTTGAAATTCTCTACAATTCTCTAGCGTTATCTCGTAAATTATGTACAGAAATAGTGTTAAAAATTCCAAAACGATCGATGCAGTAGTTTTGAAGTTATGAGGGATACCGACTTTGAAAACGTGAATTGTGGGAAAAACGCTTTAAAGTTTTGAACACTAAAATATTTGGGATGAAACGTTCATAAGCGAGTTCTATCGGCTTACCTCACACTGAATCATCGATGCCAGGTCCTTAAAGGATGTTGCAATCATCCATGATGTCTAAAGCTTTGTTTTTTAGCTTCCTGCTCTGCTCGGCCTATAGGCATGGAGTCAGTTGATCCGACAGGTATAAAAATAGTCATAACTTCGTCAATTTTGTTAAGATTGACTTGAATATGACACAACCATCTTGAGATATTATGCATTCATTTAGAAAATTCAAAAAGAAAATTAAAAACCCCGATTCCCCCTTAAATATAAATTAATAGTGTTGTAAGCTATTAGTAATTCTTTTTTGTAACTAATAAGCATTAACGAATATTTTGTCCAAGTCATTCCTTTTTTATAATACAAATAATTATCTATAAGCCTTTAACAACAGCTTCGCAAACTTTTTTCAAGCCTAAAATTTTCGTACGTTGGCGTAGAGTAAGCTTTTTACAAACGCACTATTTTTTTTTTTTTTTGGGTACATTTTGTCATTTGAAAAATGTGTTTAAGATTATATTTTATAATAAATGAAAAAAAAAATGTTCTAAATTAACGGCCACCACTGTATGTACTTACATACTAAACACACGCACCACTATACATATATACCACCAAACTTGTAAGCGTGCCAGCTGGATAGAAAAGTAAAGTGTTTGAAGTAGGCACACACACTAAAACACATCTACATATTCAAATACATGCATAGACACCTTAATATAGACTCAGTGATATATGTAGTAGTTCTTGTTTAGACAAAGTACGTGTATGAAATTAATGGCAATAATTAGTAGAAACAATCGAGAGGATGGTCAGTGAGGGCTTAGCCACCAAGGTGGGCTACAATTAGATTTCTCAGAAGAAGTACAATACTTTCAAAAACTCAATAATTTTATTCTTTATTCCATAAGAGTATAATGAGCGTAAAAACTCACTATTTCGTATAAAAAATAATGAAAATATAATTCTTTTCAAAGATTCAAAACATGTCTCCAGCGACTGCTCAACTGCCGTCGCTTTAACACTTGCTAGAAATACTGGTACTTCACCAAATTCAATACGAATCCCATCACCATAACCACCACCATCGACATCCGATCATTTCTACCACCAACCAATGATTTATTATGAATGAATGAATGAAAACTTACAAAAGAAAAAATAATATGTTGAAATAACAAAAAAAATCCAAATATCAACTATGACGCCAATGAGTACTTAAACATTGTTTATACGTAGTTCTGCTGGTAGCAATGCAACTACACTAACAATAATTAAATAAAATACGAAATATGGATATTTGAAAAAAATAAAAATCAAAAACTAACTAACAGCAACATATTTAAAAGCAAATTTTCATAATTTGCACATTTAAATGGTGTTTTCCATGTGTTGGAGTGAGACGACAATACTAACAATACAAAATGTTGACAATGAGGTGGGGTGGTTGTGATGAGGATTAAAATAAAATAAGAAAATTTAATAATAAAAACAATGCACCTACAAATTGCAAATGAGTCGAAAAGTTTTTCTGTTTAAAGTAAGAACATTTCAGAGAGTACAAGAGTGCGAATGAAAGAGAGTAAAATTGAATAAACTTTGAGATTTGTTCATTAACAACATTGAATGGGGTATTTTGAGAAGGAGAAAATACGAGTGAGAGTACAATTACAATATGAGAACATAAAAATGCTACTGACATTCCTACATTAGTGCATAACTGCACTAGAGAGTTTGCACATATGTACATTACATATGTTAACATTCTGTTCTCTCATTTCAATGTTATAATTTTTTGATTGATGTTGATGCAATCAACAGAGCAGCAGAATGCATACTGAAAGCTGACGGCTACAGGTGGATATCAGCAAATGCAGAGTATACATGACAATAATTTGCAGAGAGTGAAACTGCAATTGTTTCTAACAGAGAGAGAGCTTAATTGGAATTTCTGCAAAATTCAAAAATTAAATTAGAAAAAATGCAGTAATAAACAGGTGTTAAAACTTTTTTGCACAAGCAATGAAATAACCGAAAGAGAGCCAGAGAGAGTGAGAGAATCACAATATTGTAATACAGTGTCATAATAAGCAACTGCAGAACTGCTAATAGCAATGTATGTTACCTAATCGTTTGTTGGGAGTCAGAGCAGAGTTCTCTCGTCGTCAGATTACAGCAATGACAACACACCATGTGATGAAATACCGTCGAAGAATGTAGAATTCATGCTTGTCATTTTGCAGTGAAAGACAATTACTTGAATCTAATAAGAAAATACAGAAGAAATAGATGAAGAGCATTATGAATGTATGTAAATTGCATTTAAATGTTTTTCACTGCATTAGACATCCATACAGTGGCTCACAGCTTATTTCGTACAGTGTATATATTTTTATGTACATGGCTGTAACATCGAAACTAAAAAACTTATCGATAAGTTTTGTATGTAGATGTCTGTGTATGTGCAGAGAAGCACCTAATAAGATTTTCAACGCATTAGTCGAGCGTTATATTGTACGAAAAATTAAGAAAAATCCAAAGTTATCTGCTCCGAAGTTGGCGCAGAGGTTCAGCGTGAAATAGGAAAATCAACCAGTACTGAAACTGTCCGACGTGTGCTGCGCAATCATGACTTGAACGCCCGAAAGAAACCATTCATTTCAAAAATGAATATACAACGCCGACTTGACTTCGCCAAAGAGCATATTATTAAGACTCCTGCGTTCTGGAATACCGTTATTTTCGCGGATGACTCTAAGTTTAATATTTTTGGCTCGGACGGAATGTCATATGTTTGGCGTAAAGCGAATACCGAGCTAAACAAGGAGAACCTTAAGCCCACAGTGAAGCATGGTGGCGGTAGCGTGATGGTTTGGGCCTATATGTCAGCAGCCGGAGTAGGTGAATTGGTTTTTATTGAGGGAACAATAGACAATGAAGTACCTCGAGATTCTGAAAAACAATTTACTTCAAAGTGCAGACAAACTGGGTTTGCGGGAAGAATTTCGGTACTACCAAGATAATGACCCAAAACATAAATCTGGGATTGTGCAATCTTGGCTTATTTGAACTGCCCACACTTGATGTCTCCACCACCACAGTCACCTGACATGAATGTGATTGAAAATCTTTGGTTTATTTTGGACAATAAAATAAGAACACACAAGATTTCTAATAAGCAAGACCTAAAGAAGGTACTGACGGAGGAATGGAAAAAAATCACACCAGACATCACTCAAAAATTGGTGGATTCAATGCCAAATAGACTCCAGGCTGTCATTAACGCTAAGGGATGTCATACTAAATATTAAAATCAACTTACTTTGTTTTTAGTTTGAACTTAAAGAGACTGTACGAAATAAGCTGTGACATGAATTTTCCTATTTTTTTCTTATTTTATTTTTTTATAGTGTCAAACACTAAAATTTTGAAAAAGTAAATTTTGGAAAATAAAAAACAAACCTTCCTTTCAAAAATGACATTTATATTTTGTTCAAATTTTTGCTATATTAGGAATTACGACTGCAGCAATTTTTAAACTGTCACTGTACGAAATAAGCTGGGAGCCACTGTATATGTACATATATATTAAAAAATCGCGACAATAACAAAAATTATTAGAATAAGAAAATTTAATTAAAAAAAATAAAATAATAAAAATAACATGAAATAGGCGATTTCTCAAAAAAATAAAGCAAACAAAAAATAAAACAAAAAATATTTATAAAAACAAAACAGAATCAATAAGCAAAAAGTCTTGAGAAGCTCTGATGAGCACAGCGGAATTAAGAAAATATCAGAGGAGATAAAAAAGTCTTCTAAAGTGACATTTCCATCGGCATTCGCAATACTCACATAAACATATGTATGTATGCATGGAATTGCACAACTATGACTGATGTCAAATAACAAATAGGGATGCAAATGCTTTGATATTTTGCTGATCCCGGGTTTTTAAAATTTTCAAATTCAGCTCCAAAATCTCGGTTTTTAGTCACGAAATTTACAAAAATATGCGAATACATTACAAAACCAATTGATTGAAAGTATTTAAATAATTTCATTTTATTAGTATTTTATTTTATTTATTTAATTTTTTAGTACCGGTGTACAAGCTTAAATCCGCTGTTTGCTCGTAGATGGCGTTAGTGAACATATTGAGTTATTATCTCCTGTGCATCCTTTTTTTTTATGAGTTCGACATCTGTTAGTAATTAATTAATCAAGTAATTAAGTAATCAATTAGTAAACATCATCAGTGATTTCATACAACAACATACATTTTTCCTCGTATAATTATGTCTAGTTTCGTGCCAGAAAAAGAGCATATGCGGGAAGCTCTACTTTTTTGCTTCAATTTGAAGAAATCTGCTGCTGAGTCGCATCAAATGCTTGTGGAGACAGTGCGCTATCGGAAACCACTTGCAGAGACTGGTTTCGTCGATTCAAAAAATGTTATTTTGACTTCAGTGACAAGAAGCGTGAAAATAGACCCAGAAAAGTTGAGGACCATGACTTGCAGGCTCTTTTGGTTGAGGACGACACCCAATCGCAAAAAATGCTTGCCGAACAGTTAGGTGTTACTCAACAAGCCATTTCCATACGTCTACGAGCCATGGGGAAGGTTCAAAAATTTCGAAAATAGGTACTCCATGAATTGAACGACAGGCAGATGGAGCGAAGCCAAAAAACATGCGAAATCTTGCTTGCTAGACAAAAAAGAAAGTCGTTCCTGGATCTTGTGGTGACTTGCGATGAAATGTGGATATATACTTTGAGAATCCTAAACGAAAAAAAACGTTGGTCGATCCCGGCCAACCAGCAACTTCTTTTCCAAGACCAAATCGCTTTGGACGCAAGACGATGCTGTGCTTTTGGTGGGCTCAGCAGGGTGTCATCTACTACGAGCTGTTAAAACCTGGTGAAACGGTCAATGCTCACCGCTACCAGCAATAATTAGTGAAATTGCGCTATGCTTTGGGTGAAAAAAGGCCTGGTTATGAACAAAGACACGACAACGCCCCATCGCACACGTCAAAACTGGTCCAAATCTACTTGGACACACTCAATTGGGAGGTGCTACCGCTTATTCACCAGGTCTGGCTCCTTCTGACTAACACCTGTTTTCGTCAATGGGTCACGCGCTCGCCGAACAGCACTTCGATTCATATGAAGACGTCGGAAAATGGCTTGACGACTGGTTTGCCTCGAAAAATGAGAAATTCTTTTGGCATGGTATACACAAATTGCCCGAGATATGGGAAAAATGTATAGCTAGTGAGAGCAAATACTTTGAATAAATTAATTTTTGGCTTTCTATGAAAAAAAATGTGTTTTTTTTTACTGAAAAACAGCGGATTTAAGCTTGTACACCTAGTATTTTATTAGTATTATTTTATTTTTATTAATTCCAAGAAAAACAAAATTAGAAAAATAAATTGTTTTAAATGATAACTCAGACGAGAAATTATTAAATAAAATTTTTAAATATTTGCGAACCATACGAGATGACTCCAAAGAAAGTAATATGAAATGTTCTATCATTTCCGAAATATGGAATTAGATTATATACGATAATTTAAATTTTTTAAGTCTTTTCACACCAAAAAACGATTTATATGCATTTTTTGGACATTGAATAGTTTCGGTAGATATTTCAATTTTGATGTGAACTACATTACGGTGAAAGAAAATATGAAAATTTTTCCAGTTGCCATAAATATTTGGATCTGAGGAAGCAGTTCGGAAATTGTGAAAGCTTCTTCTTCTGATAACTTGAAATTTGTGTTTTTGCGATGTTTCTTAACAAAAATTATGTTCCACCAGGTGAACAATTAGTTGTTTAAATCGTCAGTAAGAATGGCAAAATTGCATTAAATAAATTGCACACTGAACCCTCATGTTTCATATTTTCCAGATTTGACCGCTTGTGACTACTTCCTGTTTTCGAATATGAAGAAATGACTCTCTCGGTAAGAGATTTGGATCGAATTTAGGTGGTGCTCATTTCGTAAAAAAATTATCTTCCACCATGTGAACACTCAGGTGCTTAAGTCTGCAGTAAGAATGGCAAAATTGCATGAATTATATTGCACCTTGCTTCTACATATTTTCCAGATTTAGCCGCTTCCGACTACTTGCTGTTTCTGAATATGAAGAAATGACTCTCTCGGTAAGAGATTTGGGTCGAATTTGGGTAGTGGTCATTATGTTATATTTGAGGGACTTATTGTCTCACTCTCGTAGTGTTTAAAATTAGGTACTAAGTGGAATTTTATTTACATTGCGTTCTTAAAAACTAACAAATAATTGAAAAGTTCGTTTTTCATATCATTTATGGCCACAAAACTCACAGGCTGAATTTTTGACAGATAAAAACGCATATTTTCCATGTCAAAGAAATTATGAATCTTTTGTTTTTCTATCGAAAAATTGAATGCGTTAATAAGAATATATAATTTCCCCAATAAGTTGTCGATATTTACAAGGGTATGTAAAATTAATCTCGAAAATGTGTGGTCAAATCCGCAACCTAGAAGGGAACCCCGAATTGCGGGATTGTCGTCACTATTTGCCACCCACCATCATTAGTCAATTTGATTATTTATATAGTATTGAGCTATCGAGCAACAACTACAACTACAGTAAAGTATTATAAACAAGGAAAGGGATAAAGCTATAAAGTTGGCACTAACGCCGAGAATGACGGCAACCACGTTGAGTACGAGTGACTATGAATGCAAAATGAAGTCGTGACGCCAACTGAGAACCCCCACCAATGCCACTCACACTGTATGCAGTTTTCTCATAATTTGATGATTGGGGGAGAATAATGCAATAATTTAATGCTCTAACAAGGCGATTTTTATTGAGAATATATAAATTGTTATTGTTGCTAAAACAATAATTGCGAAAGAGAAACAGACAACTCCGTCCTGAGAGCGGAAATGTGACAAATTAATGTGGAGAGAAAATAAACGCGCGCATTATATGTATGAAGCAGCGTTAATGACGAAGAGAGCGCATCGTGTGCGAAATAAAATATAAAAAATTAAAGAAATCAACAAAGAGTTGCGCAAATTTTCTTATGGCATAGATGGATTAACAACAATAACAGCGCATTTAGAAAACTATTCAAAGAGCACCCGTCGTCACCGTTGATGTTGTCGTTGTCGTCGCCGTCGTCTTTTGCGTCGTCTTCTGTATGCATATATGCATATATTTTGCGCCTTTTGCAATCGAAATCGGCAAAGACGCCAAATGTTATGTTGAATTATTGTTATTATTGTTGCGTTTTACAGTTGTTGTTGTTGTTGTATAGTAAAACATACACACTCACAGTGTTGTATTTACTTATGCTCTGCCATATAAATTTATTACTCTTTGTTACTACAAGTATATATTGTACATACATATGTGAGTGTGTTTGTTGGGAAATTTACGAGCCAGCCATAAGGAGTCGGTTTTGGCAATATTTTTAGTTGCCCTCAGCTGCTGCCAGTTGCAAGTGCAAGACAATTTTGCTGTTTTATGACGATTGTGTGGCGTTGTGTTCATAATTTTATACTCTGTGTACGTGTGTGTGCGTGTGTGTGTGTGTGTAGCTTGTGTATTGTGATGGTAAATGATATAAGAAAATTGAGAAAAATCGAAAAATAACAATAAAGCAACGTGTCAAAAATCGTAAAAAAAAGTAGGAATTTTAATGCATTTGGCCGGTGTCGCGTCAATGTGTCGTCGCAATGAGTGTGTAAGGGAGAAGCTACATAGAAATTGATAGCGATTATAATCGCATGAAATGAAAAGAAAAACGCGTCAAATAAAGTCGTGTGTAATTTTTATTTTTTTTTTTTCATTTACAAGAAATAATTTGCGTGCGTAGAAAAATAAAAATACCAACAACAAGCATAATTAAAATGTCACATGTGGTGTGAATAACAGTAAATTGTGTGTGTGTATGTATTATTGTTTTATACCGGTGCGTCGTATATTTGAGCCGGTGTGAGTAATGAGTTGGAGGGGTTTTGCATTGCGTGTGAGTATGAATGAATTTTGTGAGAGAGAGGACAAATTTGTTCAATAATAGAGATAGAGAGGGAGAGAGAGAGTGTGTGTGTATGCGAGAATGACCATGAGAATAAGCTGTGAATACAGTGAAAGCTGGCATAAATAATACGAAGGTTTAATATTTGTGGTATTTTAGTCTTAGCTCTTAATTACTCAATAAAACCAATTTGAATGAAAAAATATTTATGGGATATATAAGATAAGGTGAGATAAAAAACTATTTGTTTTTGAAAATTCATAAAAAAATTTTTTTTCAAGAAATTAAAGCCCAAAAAGGCTTAAAAATATGAAACTATTAATAACGATAGGATGTATACCGCTTTTTTTTTCTGTGTCTTCAAGGGCGGTCTATGCTGGGTATACATCAATTAAAAAATTGATGATTTTTCTTCCAAACAAAAAAGAAAAAAATGTACGTTCTTAGATTCGCTTACAATTTCAAAGATTTTGCAAAAAAAAAAAACTTTAATTTAAGCGCTTTTAATATAAGAGCACCTTGAAAATTACATTTTCAAAAATGGTTGGTACACTATGCCGCATCGATCTTCACATGAAGAAAGTTAAGTACATCTTTTTCAATTTTGCAAGTTTTTTTCGAGAAAATTTCAGACCCACGATAAAAAATAATGTCAATTGTCATAAATAAAACCATACCGAAATAATCACAGTTAAGAATTTATAAGATCATCAAAATTTTATTATTTCAGCTATGCTTTTTAAAAATTACATCACCATCGTCGAAAATTTTTCTACAATTATTATTTTTAGCCAAGGTATTCATTGAGTTAATTATATTACCCACAAAATAATTAATTATATTATCTTTATGAAAGAAAAAATGGATTTCGACTGTATTCGCAGTTGAATTTTGTGATATATTTTAAGAAAATGAAAATGACATAAAACGACCAACGTTATATTTTATGTCACTATCATAAATTGATATGATCCCATTTAATAAAGTGGGATTAACCATCATTTTCGATTGCTTTTTCGAATATTTAAAGCCGTATGTCATGAATGGTGGCTTTCTAAGACTGCCACAGTCGTCGCTTTGTTCACATAGACCAATGGATTTCAAGAAGAATCACTAAAATTAGTACATACGTGTCAAATCACATGCTTTTGGAGACCAGAATACCGATGATTTGCTGCAGATAATCTTATCACGGAACGCTTTGTTCCATAAATGGACCGGGTGACCTCACTAAATGATTTTCCAGATCATGTTTATGCACTTTTGACTAAATTGACAGTAACAACTGAATATTCTTCCATTTTAAAAACGTATAGCGCGATTCGGGCGAAATAATTAAGGATCCACCTCAGGTTTAATATTCGCTTATTCACAAAGCCACTGGGAGAGAAGTGAGTCTCACGGTAAAACTGATTCTAAAAATAAATTTCGACAATATGTAAATTCTGCTCACGTGTAAGCTTTTGTATGATGAAATGTCACATAAATGCTGTATAAGGAAGCAGTGTTAAATTGTCAAATTGACTGTCATAATATCAGAGTTTATGTGTATTGGAAAAAAAATGCTTTTAAAACACACAATGGCGTTTTGCAGAATTTTTACTGATTCTATGTAGGTCGCTTTCTGTGAGTATTTACTGTATTCTAAATGTGTTGTGGCGTGTGTGCAATAGTTTTCTATTATATCTGCTGTTTTGTAATTTAATGCTTGTGACATACTGAGTAAAGGAATCGAATGGGGTTACAAAATGGAGCTACATTTGACATAATATAGAGATACTTATACATGTATGTATGCTGACCTGCCACTTGCCTCATCCATGTCCATCATTCATATACTTTTCACTTCCACACGCGCGAATGTCCAACAATGACAAATGTCCATCAACGATAATTTGTCCGACATTCGTTTAAAGTTGGTCTGTATATCCACCATCATCCTTGCTAGATGACTTATTTGTTGGTGTGTTTTTTCCCTTATATTCTTCACGTCTTCAGCATACACATACACGTTTGACCACCTGTTCGCCCTTTCCTCGTAATTGTTTAACTGTTCGCTGTTCAGCCATCCAGTAAAGGCAATGAGCGAATGTGCTGTGCTGTGCTGTGCTGTGCTGTCTGTCAATCAACCATGTCAATCAATCATGTCAATCATTTACTCATTCATTTGCATGACATTTTCTTCCTCTCCACCTGCATTTACATATATTCACTCTTTTCCAGCCACTTCACAATACATCGCTTCATTAAAATTCAACAATTCATCAATAATAGTCAGTTTTGAGGTCAATCATGTATGGATGGTGTGAGGAGGAAATGCTTCTGGTAATATATGTGTTTCTGATGAAAAATAGAAATGGCTACCAACTATGAATGGCATATACAAGGATAGGAAAAATAGTTTCAACAGCAATAATAATAATAATAATAATAATAATAATAATAATAGCAACATATCAA
This sequence comes from Megamerina dolium, assembly GCA_963854835.1. Lineage (NCBI taxonomy): Eukaryota > Metazoa > Arthropoda > Insecta > Diptera > Megamerinidae > Megamerina > Megamerina dolium. The sequence goes on from OY978529.1 coordinate 4,237,890, forward strand.
TGTCATTCCATCAATCAATGTGTTTCATTATCAACGGCAAATTAGTTTCTCTCTTTCCTTCTAGCTCTTACATTCATACTGTTATGCCAATGTTATACTCTTTTCCAAAACTATTTATACGTCACTTAAAATAATTTCAATAACAAATAAAAACAATAATTATTCTAATCAGCACAAACAATATTGAATATGCACAAATCTACTACTATTTCTCTCTCCGCCACTCTTTTTCATGCATTCATATCGCACAAAAACAGCAACGTATACTCTAAGTCACGAACCACCTACAACGACGATGACGAAGACGATGACGATGCTATGACGACAATGACAAGAATGTCGGCGACGACGACGACGACGACGGAGACGTGGATGCCGACGTTGACATACGTTCCAAATTTCAAATGTGACACTTGACATGGTCATTTTTATAGCGTGTTGCCATTATTGTTGTTGTTGTTGTTGCTGGTGTTGTGAAATTCGAAACGAAGGAAATACGAATAGGAAATGGAACAAGTAGCGGAATAAATAGCGCATCATAATGCATAGCGCCGCGTTGTAGTGTAAATAGAATGTGAAAAAGCAGGTGAGTGAAATATCAAAAAACAAAAAAAAAAAAAAAATTACAGCACATACTGAAGAAATGCGGTGAACTCATATGTATTTTCCGCAGTGAGTGGATGGTATGATATAGAGGACATTGCGATGGGGTAGTGGATGTCTTGTGAAATGTACGCCGACTTGTCGCCATGGCATAGAGGATAGGGTCGAATTTTTATACCGATGTATATGTGACCTGTAGGTATAGGGTGGAGGATATAACAAAAAGGAGTGGAGGATAGTGACGCATTTTGTCCAACTTTGCTTGTTTGATTTATTTTTTATTTAGCTACATGAAAGAGTTTTCAAAAATTATTCAATGTTCTATTCTCTCTTTTTCCTTGTTAGATCGTCGTATTTGTTTTTTGTACCTTTGCTTCTCTTTTAAGTCTTTACTAATACTATTGCTATTATTGTTGTTGTTGTAAACAAAATCTGATGAGTGTGCAAATTAAGAACGATAGAAAAAGTGTAATTGTATGATGGTAGTGGAACCTTTTCATATAGTCTAGACACAAACCATTGACGACAATTTTCGTTTTATTTTCATTATTATTAATCTGTCGATTAACTCTGGGTTGTTGTTATAATTCTTTTTATCATTCTTGTGATTATTACTTTAATTTTTATTAGAAATGCTAGTTTTTATGAGTGAAAAATAATCAAATAAAATTGATACAAATAAAAGTGATTGTGTGTCATGGAAAATAACAAGACTTTCGTAAGGGAAATCAACATGAGTTAAACATTGGGGTAAGTAATGAAGATGTAATCTTATTTTTTATTCATAAATCTTTTTAACATTTTAATAATTGCCTTTGGATGTGGCATCTCCAATAGAATCCAAATACTTTGAGGTATGGTATTATAATTTGATACGAAAGCGATGTGGTTTGATATTAGCATGCATTTGAAAAATTATAGGCATGGGATCAAAAAGAAGTCATGGGCTCATACCATATAATTCAAATACCATGTTGAATATATCTCTGGAATGGTTTTTAGTAAGATATTTATCTTTGGTATCAAAGACGAAGGTTGCAGCATGCTTGGGGAACATAATGAGAGTCGCTTTGAAAAACTTCCCACAAAACTAAAATATTTGTATGTAAATTATTGAAGTTTGGCACCAAAGATGCGTTTTGATAATATCATGGTATTGAAAAATGAAGAGGGTGGGCTACAAAAAGTGCGTAAATACTATTTTGAATATATTTGTGAAATGAGTTTTAGCAAAGTATTGACATTTGGTACTAAAGACGTGGGCTGATAATATCATGTTTTGGAGAAATGAGAAGTGTGGGTAACAAAAAGTGCGCGTGGCACTTCCTCAGAAAGAAGAGAACAGATATCTTCAAACAAGAGGGATCCAAGGAGACGGTTTTCCACTATTTATGTGAGTGCCCAAGTCTGGACGCTCTACGACATAGAACTCTAGGGAAATTCGTAATGGATAGCCTAAAAGAAATTCCTGCAAACAAAATAGACGATTTTAACAGGTTTATTAACGAATCAAGACGGTTCGTATAGGCCTCACTTCAGTGGTTCCAGGATTGGTGTAGCAAAATGGCAAAATGGTGCTAATTGAATCTCAGTTTCTGTTCCTATATTACTGAAATTCTTTCTTGAATACATCTGTGAACCAGTTTTATCAAATTAATGTAATTTGGTAACACTTTGTGCATTGATAATAATGTGCTATTGGATAGTAGCGTGACTGTCATAGGGAAATAGGGATAGGATAGGGTATTGTACTCTCCACATATATGAAATATCTTCATGGATATATGCCATTTATGGTTCACATTTTAAAATGTGTTACCGAAATTGTGGCTATTATGGTACAGGAAATTTGTTTGGTGCATATCACTAGAGCTATAAATCGCTCAGTATAGCAATTGACTACCAAGAACGTAGGTTGACTATATCATGCTACGGGAAAATAAAATAAATGAGTAATGTGAACAATTAAAATTGAATTTTTATTTATTGCAAGGAAAGGACTTAAGATATGGCAGCCTAGCTTGCGCTAAAAACAAAAAATGAAAGCCTCCTAGGGCTATTTTTAGATTTTTATCGCTATTACAAATAGCAAATTGAACATTGTAATATTTAGCAATAAAACACAAACAAATTGACAAGAAATAATAATCATAAGTTAATTAAATTATATTAATTATATTAATATATGAAAATTAGCAAGTAGTCTTTCTTTCCTGCGGCTAACAGCTTCCCAGAACAAAATACTACAAATTCTGTTTAACACTGATTATTTTGTAGTATTTCTTTTCTATTTTTATCGATCTAATGGAAGTTTTAGATTAGGGAAATGTGATTAGAGTTTTAGTAAAAGACTAATTGCCATTATATGGACCACTTTTCATATAAACATTATTTATATAATTTTTATTAATATCACAAATTTTTTTCATAGCTCAATTTCTTTAATTATATTAAAAAAAAATTGATTTTGATGATTATTTCACCTCCTAAAGTATATATACATGTATACATGTTCCTTCTCCTAAAGTATATATACATGTATACATGTTGCTATGCATTGCATAGGGATATGTATATAGGTATTGTATTCTGCATATAACAATCACGCCGTAATGTAAGTTCATAAAAATGAAATTTTATTAATAACAATAACAATAAGAACAACAACAAACAATTGGGAGAAATTTAATTGTTTAATGAGAATTTCATTATTTTATATATACGAGTATATGTATAGTATGCTTAGAAGGCACAGTTCTTCGGAGTTTTCATCAAAGAATGATGATTCTATATTAAATAGAAAGCAAATTGTTTCATATTTTAAATTTCCATTGAATAAAAGAGACAGAGAGAGATATTTTTATTCCCGCCATTAGATCCATAAACCCCTTTGGACTGCCAAATGTGATGGTAAAGAGAAAAATGTATTTTTTGATCTTTTGCCGCATTCTATAGCGCGCTACATACTTATTATTTTTCAATATACACAATTTCATGGTATATTAAAAATAGCCTTTGATTATCAATCCATCTAATCAATAGATTCAATAGCTTCTCTATTTTTATTTCTTCTCATTCTATAATACATTCTATGTATATGTTGTTGTTGTAAGTATTGGTTTTTGATATACAATTTATGACCCTATTTGATTAGTTGATTAGTTGTTGGCGCCTTAATACTCATGTATCGAATGTATGTATACATAAATAATGAAACAAAAATATTTTTAATAATTCTGTTAAATACAAAAATTGATTGAACCTCTTTGAACTTTATTTTCTGAAATTATTTGTACATATTAATACATATATTCGAGGCATTATTGTTATAATTTAATATCAATTTATGCATAAATTACAATTTAAAATGTTTTGTTTCCATTTTGAAGTGGATCATAAATTTTCATCAAATAAAAACTAGTTGGCGGTATCTTTGTATTTGTAGTTTGTGCTCAAGCAACTTTTTTTTTTTTATATATACGTTATATAAGTGATATAAATTTGATGAAACCTTTTGATAAAATATATTTCATGACAATCAAATATAGATTTTCTATAAATAGAACCCATTCAATTTGTTATTCTCTGTTAATTAAATGTCCTCTCACGTCAGCATTGAAATGTCATCACAGGTTGATAAAATCATTTGAATTTTTTGAAAATTTGAAATAATAAATTTCTCATTGTAAAATTGAAAAAATCGATAGAAGAAAAAATTCGCATATGTTGATATAATTAAAATAATGTAACCATCATTTGACATTCATCAAATACGACATATATGCATGCTCTGCTGACCAAATCAATATAATAATAATAATAATAATAATAATAAAAATTATAATACATACATAATTATGCGTATACGCATTGCAGTGGATATCCTTCCGATATCCTGTATGCATACGACACGCATACGCCACATTGAATAATTTATGTCAGAGTGTCACATATAACTTCAGCGCGAGAGAGAGAGAGAAGGAGCGATGGGTAAAGAAGTGGTTACACCGATGAGATGAATGTCAGAGTACAAAAAAAAAAAAAAATTAATGCAATCAATTGAATTAAAATTAAATTTAAATATGAATAAACAATTTGAAAAAAAAAATCGCATTTAATACAATTTTATACAGGAAATTATATTTAATTTAAATTTCAATTCAAGTACAAAAAAAAAAAAAAAAAACAAAATTAATTAAAATTTGTATGAAGAAAATAATAAAATCAACATCATTTTCAATCAAAATTAAAAATTTGAACGCAACAAATATTTTATTTGATTAAAAACAAGCCCTTATACAAATAGCTTAACCCCACAGATGCCAGTTAGAAATTCCATCGGAAGTTAGGCGTTCATCTTCTACTGCCTTCTTCAGCGGTTTTCAAATAAAAGATCAACATAACCGATGTGCTTTACTATGTTAATATCGGCACAAGCACGTACAGCTCATTATTATTATTATTATTATTATTATTATTATTATTATTATTATTATTATCAGAGGGTTGTATTGCACTGCGACTCTAGGTCTATTGTGCACCTCATCATGGACTAGAGTATTTCTCTAAGTCCAACATCCATAAGGAAGTTTAGTATAGATCCTACCCGAAATGTACCTCAGCAGATTTTTCGGTATTATAAATTCCCCGAAGTTTTTCTTTCTTGTATACATATGAGCTGGGCAAGTTTCGGCTGGTTTCATCCGAGAAGATTCCCAGTTTCGTTAGGTGATAATTCAGCCTACAGCGTCCTGTCAATAATCCCGTGATCATTATTATATGATTCTTGTTTAAACTGATACATTCCTCAAGTCGTTTTAGGTTATATGTCCCTAAAAGTATTTTGGATTGATTGTCTTTCTGATTCTTCACTCATTTTAATGAGCATGCCCAGACCTGCAAAGGGTATTGCTGCTCCCTTCCTGGCAAGCTTATCCGCTAGCTATTTTCACCAAGTTTATTCAGCTTGTCAAGACATTCCCACACAGCTCATGGTTGTACCTTATTTTGTATACGCCACCAATGCTAAAAGCCCCAACGATTTTTCGTAGGACTTTTGCATCGAAAACCGGAGCAGAGCAACCGGACATATGTAAAGACAATCTTTACGAAAGACTTGTTGAGTGAGGTTTTCGATTTTCGAGAGAAGGCTCGACTCCTCAATAGCAAAGTTAACCAAAAGTGGCAATCGTTTGGACGAGTGATCCTTCGCAGTATCTCCAGACTGTAATTGGAGTTTTGAGACAACTTTCTCCTGAAATTACATATACTAAAGTTACAATGTGGAAAGATGCAACCTAGACATCACAAAACCTAACCTCATTATTTCAAGGCCTTGTTGTGCAAGCAAACAACATTACCTACCGATTACCCAGCTAAATTTTGTGTAGGTTAAGCGTTTCCCTTGATGCTTCCTCGAGTCACGGAGACTGATGCCTCTAAGTGTGCGTTAAGATAGGTCCCAACCCGAAGCAACTCATAAACCTTCTCGTTACGCTCAATGTTCCTACGGCCAATATAATACTGATGTCAGTAATCTGATTATGCACTACCAGAGTGCCTTTCTACATTCTATATTTTTTCCATGGAGTTTTCAAGATTTTTCGAAATTTTCAATCTGAATAAATTTGCAAGTTGAAAAATGGAATGAAATATCATTTTACGGTATTTTTTAACTTCATCAGAAGAAACGCTTAATATTGATCAGTAAAAATACATAAACCTTGTGCTACGATTGAGTTAAATGCCCTTCATCAACAATTTATAAGGTTAAGCATCCATTAGTCCAATATTTTTTGTTTCGGAACTTATAAGGTTAAAAAATTCATATGCAATTTTTATTTAAATAAATACAAAATTTATTTAAATAACTTTGCGAGATACAAAGTCAATATTTTGATCAAGTGTGGTCAATTTGACCCCAATGAGAAAAAAATACGATTAAGTTCAATATTCTTCATAAACAATTTATAAGGTTAAGCATCCATTAGTCGAATATTTTGTGTTTCGGTACTTGTAAGATTAAAAAGTTCATATGAAATTTTTATTTGCGAATTAATGCTGTGAAAAAAATTTCTATTTGCAAGTTACAAAGTCAATATTTTGATCAAGTGTGGTCAATTTGACCCCAATGAGAAAAAAATACGATTAAGTTCAATATTCTTCATAAACAATTTATAAGGTTAAGCATCCATATTCGAATATTTTGTGTTTCGGTACTTGTAAGATTAAAAAGTTCATATGAAATTTGTGTTTGCGATGCAATGCTGTCAAAGAAATTTCTCTTTAAATAACTTTGCAAGTTACAAAGTCAATATTTTGATCAAGTGTGGTCAATTTGACCACAATGAGAAAAAAATACGATTAAGTTCAATACTCTTCATAAACAATTTATAAGGTTAAGCATCCACTGGTCTAATATTTTGTGTTTCGGGACTTGTAAGGTTAAAAAGTTCATATGAAATTTTGATTTGCGAATTAATGCTGTTAAAGAAATTTCTATTTAAATAACTTTGCAAGTTAAAAAAATCGATATTTTGATCAAGTGTGGTCAATTTGACCACAATGCAGAAAAATTTCTTTATATTCTGCTCAAATATATAACCGGGTATATAGGGTAGTGCTAAAAATAAATAAAAAATTAAATTTTGTGAAAGAAATTATTTGAATTTGTTTTTATATAAGTCATTAATAGGTTAAGGTTGCAAAATAAAATGCACTTTTTCGTAAGAAAAATTTAAAATAAATTAACAATACAGCACATGAATATTATTATTATTATTATTAACACTATTGTCATTATTTTGGCTGTTGGCACATTTTATATTTTTGTGTTTCGTTTTTTTATTTTTCAATCAATGACAGTTGCATGCAGCTGCCATATAAATGAAAATATACTACGTGATGATCACAGGAGCAAGCAAGCAAGCAAAACTCTATGAAGTTGTCACTTTTGTCCCTGCTGCTGCTGCTGCAACCGATGGTTGGTCGATAATGATCGACCCACCATCACGATTCAACCACACAGCATGCATTCGTCATTTCAATTTCATTTCATGTTATTTATTATTTTTAAATATATCTGGGTATGTATAAAAACAACAACAACAACAACAACAACAACAACAACAACAACAACAAGAACAAGTAATAGTAGTCTTATGTAGTAGTAGTTGTAGTAGCGGTTATTTATATTCAATTACGTATTGTCTATCTGTTTTCGTTTTTTTTTTGTGTTTTTTGTTTTCTCTTTTTTTTTTTGCTGCCCCTCGTGCCATTGTCATTGTCATCAGTTCAACTTGTCCGCCAAATGGATGAATTCATAAACTACCTACAATACTACAATATAATACACAATTATATGAAAATATACAATACGATAGCCTAGTCAGCCAGCCCTACATCCCCTAGCTGCCTGTCGTTCAATTGATGCAACTGAGCCACAATTTACGTGCGTGTCACTCTTCAATGAGCTCCAAACGAACAAACGAATATGTGAACGCACGAACAAATTAACTGACAATTCCCAATTCAATTGTACAAAATTCAATTGTTTAAAATTTATTAAATCAAAAAGTGTATTTTTTTTTTGTATCATATTACAATGTATTTTTTTACTTTTTTTGATTAAAAATTGAATATTATAAAAATTGATTAAAGCCATTTATTACTAAGTTAAAGATGGTGTTTTTCATGTTTTATTTGTAACTCCTTCTTCCAACACCTAAAATGATTTAAAACATCATCCGAATATATTTGTTCTTATTCATGCTTTTTTGCGGTTTTTTTTTTTATATAAAAACTATGATATAATCATTGATGTTATATAAACCCATCATTATACAAAGAAGATAACATATTTATAATAATAATAGTAATATTAAAAATTAATTATATTTAAATACAATAACTTGTTATTGCAGATCATTAAATGCGTATGTAGTAGACTGACTACTCAAATCGCGGTGCGATGGTAATTATTTATTCAAGCCAATATATTTCTAATCTCTATTACACCCTGCACACAAGTCCAAGAGCATATTCATTTTGTTCAGATATTTATTCAAAGAAAGCTCTGCAGTTATGTTTTTAATCAGCACCACCTTCTAATCGATTTGAAGATGTTCTATTGGCAATTTCGTCCGCCATCTTGCTAGTTGACTTTAAGGAATATTAAGTTATGGTACAAACCCATTTGAAAATGGTTAACTGGAAAAAGACAATTCAAAGAGACTTTTCTCGGATTTGTGATTGTTTTATTTTAACTAACTTAACATTCCAGCTGCAAAAGATATGCGTAAACCACGCCCATTACTAAATGTAGGTTAGATTATTGTGGCTGCTCTCTATCTGAGAGGAGACACGTGGGCCAGCAAGGCCCATTGTGATACCACCGAACTTCTCTTCTAGTATTGTTGTGCGTATTAATTTTGGACAGTATTAGAAGAACGGGAAAACCTTTATGACATCTTTCATTCTGAGTTTTGTCACAGAGCTCTTTAAGAAGCATTTTTCAAAGAAATTTTTTTAGGTTAGGTTAGGTTAGGTGGCTGCCCTTTCTCTGAGAGGACACACTTAGGCCAGAAAGGTCCATTGTGATACCACTGAGCTTCTCTTCCAATACTGTTGTGCGTGTTAAATTTGGTCAACATTAGAAGGGACCTACTTATATTAGCCAGTACCTAACGGCAAAACCCTTGTGACATCTTTCTTTCTGAGATTTGCAACTGAGCTGTTTAAGAAGCACTTTTCAAGGAAAATTGTTAGGTTAGTTTAGGTTATGTGACTGCCCTCTCTATGAGAGGACACACTTAGGCCAGAAGGGCCCACTGCGATACCACTAAGCTTCTCTTAGCCGGTTCCAACTTTACAACTTTAACTTGGTGTTGCCACATCGTTCTTTTAAGAAGCATTTTTGGTAAATTGTTACTGCCGGAAAAATTGCCAATTCTTGCCGACAGGTGCGTACCGTTCGAAAGAAAAATCTTTTCGATATTAAATTATGTTATCCTTCAGCCAGGGATTGAAGCCACGACCTACAGATCGGAAGGCCAACACACTAACCACTGAGCTATGGAACACAGATTACAGTGAGAAATAACTTCGCAAGAACTGCGTAAACCACGCTTACTCTTTCAAATCTCCGAAATTGTTGCTGACAAATAATTTCATTATAACTGGGCAAAAATATAATTAAGTCGGCCTAGACCGACTGTAATGTAACATCTCTTTCGTTTCGGTACTTTTTAAGATTGAAGTCCAACTAACTGAATATACTGGTAATATGTCAAACAATTTATTGCTTTAATTTGATTAAAGTTGATGGCATTATTATTATTAATATATATTTTTAATAGCAGTGAAAGTGGTTCTACAGTTGGAGGAATATTTTAAATGGATAAAGTTTCCGTTTGTATAATGAAAGATAGAACAACAGAGAGAGAGAGAGAGAGATTCGTAAAAGAATGCAACAAATTTAGCTAAGCACTTAATTAGTACAATCTTTTTTTTAAGCGGAGGGAAAAATATTTGATAAAATGGTTTTTGTTTCCGAAATGATTAACAGTTGCAATTTAATGTAGCCGCATTTAGAGTGTAATATGTATTATTATTGCCTTTGAAATAATTTAACAAGTAAGGTTCATTTACATGTTCGAATGCAAGAGCGCAGCAGCTGTCAAAAAAATTTTTGAGCTGTGTTTGCTCCTCTTCTTCTTCTTCCTAATGCGGCTCCAGTCTTCTCTGTTTTTCACTTGCTGGCACCAATTGGATATTCCAAGCGCCGCCAGGTTATCCAAGACTTGGTCCTTCCAACGGAGGTCTTTCTCTTCTTCTGCGTCCTCCAGAGGGTGCCGAATTAAATACCCTCTTCGCTGGAACGTCTTCTTCCATTCGCTCGGCATGACCCAGCCAGCGCAGCCGCTAAATTTTGATTCGCCTGACTATGTCAATGACGGCGTACAGCTCATACAGCTCATCATTGTACCTGAATCGATACTCGCCACCAACGCAAATAGGTCCGAAGATCCTGCGCAGAACTTTTCTCTCGAAAACTCCAACTCCCATCTGTGTTGGAAATTGTCTAGGCTTCTGCGCCATATGTTAGGACAGTAATTATGAGGGACTTTTAGAGTGTGATATTCGATCTTTGAGAGAGCGTTCGACTCCCCAATTGCTTACTCAGTCCAGAGTACCACCTGTTAGCAAGAGTTATCCTACGCATGTTCTCCAGGCTGATGTCATTACAGTTCTTGATGCTGGTTCCCAGATAGACGAAGTCCTTCACCACCTCGAAAGTGTAATTGTCAACAGCGACGTGTTGTCCAAGACGCCGGGACTCTTTGTTTATTGATACTAGATACGTCGTCTTGCCATCGTTCACCGTAAGACCCATTCGATGTAACTCTCGTTCCAATTCAGAGAATGCTGCACTGACTGCTTGCGAGTTGATACCGATTATGTCAATATCGTCCGCACTTTTGTTGAAGATAGTGCCATTATGTCGTAAATCTGCAGCTCGTATAATTTTCTCCATAATAAGGTTGAAGAAGTCACGCGATAACGAATCACCTTGTCGGAAACCTCATTCGATATTGAACGGAAGGAAGAGGACCTTCCCAATTTATACTGCACAACGAGAGTTAAGCAGTGTCATACTACAAAGTCGATTGACTTTTGCAGGTATACCAAATTCAGACACAGTTGTGTAGAGGTAATCCCTTATTGGACAGTTGAAAGCGGCTTTATAATCGACGAATAGGCGATGTGTGTCGATCTGTTTTTCTTGGGTCTTTTCCAGGATTTGGCGTAGTGTGAAAATTTAATCGACGGCATTTTTATTCGGTCTGGAGCCACATGCTGAGCATAGGCTTCAATCTTTCACACCATTCGCACGACAAGACCTTGTATGCGATGCTTAGGAGACTTATGCCACGGTAGTTGGCGCAAATTGTGGGGTCTCCTTTCTTATGTATTGGGCGTCCAATCCTCGGGCATGCTTTCGTTCGACCATACTGGACGACGACTCTATACTGGATGACGTAAATACGAATGCGTCGTGGGGTCCTTTCATCTGATGTGCCACTTTCTTAGCCTTCTATGTTTCGATGTCCCAGAACTCGTCGATTTAACAAATCGTTCGTTGCCCCTACGAAAACAGCTGCCTTCCATGACTGTAGAATCATTCGCTTCCGAGATCACCTAAGATTAACACCATTAATCATTTTACGAAAGTGCCTTCATCGCCTAGAAATTTCCAATTGGAATCATAACAAATGTTGAGGCATCAAGGGGATAATAAAACATATGTACATTCTGTCAAATAAGTACCCGGAAACCGGAAATTAAAACCTCTGAGAATATTAGGAACAAGTCAACCTTTTGTGTGCGTTGCGATTTTTACTATGGATAAAAATATCGAATAAAGAGTTTGTGTGAAATTTTTTTTCGACATGGTTGAATCACCAAATGTTTTTTTCAATATTTCCAACGTTTTGGCACAAGAAATTTCGTTTGAAACACAAAATTTCACACAAACTCTTTGTTCGATATTTTTATCCATAGTAAAAATCGCAACGCACACAAAAGGTTGACTTGTTCCTAATGACGCCGTAACCAAACTAAATGACACATAGCAATAAAAATTCACAGAATAGTGGCTGACAGTTGTGTCAACCTGGGAAAAAAAATTTTTTGAAATATTTTCAGAGGGAAAATTAAAAATGAGAATTTCCGGTTTCCGGGTACTTATTTGACAGAATGTCTTTTTAAAATTTGGTCAACTTATTAAGAAGAGGTAACTATTTATATAATTATATTTAGTAAACAAGTTGATTATTATTATTTATTTCATTTTCTAATTAGTAAAATATCAAGTCACTCAGAAACATGAATTTTTTTTACTAAATTCAATAGCATTAATGGATTTTTCTATTTAAAATTTTTGTTTTTTTTTTTTTTCATTAAAATTTTTATTATTTAATTTTATTACCTTTGATCGTGTTGTTTTTCGTCTTAATTGTTTACGATTCCCTGATTGACATGGTGATGATGATGATGATGATGATGACGATAATAATGATGATAATCAGGTGGTAGATGTGAGCAAGTGTTTATAGCATAAAATATGCTATAAACTGTATTTTTATAGCTTTTAAATCACCTCAAATCCACACCACCTTCATTAAAAAAAAAAAAAAAAAAAAAAAAACATGGTAAATATTATTTAAGTATAATCATAGTTTAAATCATCGTATTTTATTGTTTTTTATGAGGAAACAATTTTTGAAAGTTTTTGTCTTAAAACTAACGACAACGACGAAAAACTAAAAATAAATGAAATCTGAAAATATGTAAACCACTTCACATTTTCATCGATATCATCAGCATCAAACTTGTTGAAATATTTGATTTTCATATTATTGATTTCACTATTAATTTTCTATTGTATGTAGTTAGTTAATTTTATCTTTTTCAAATGATCATAAGAAAGAGTAGCTCGTAAAAATCCAAGAGGTGACGGGAAATTCCAGCAATGCATATATTAATAAGTAAGACAATAATGTGTGGCTAATTAGAAAAATGGTGAAACAGAAGACACAAAAACAAAAAAAAAAAATATGCATAATAAAATAAAATGAATGAGCAAGTGTATACATAAATAATATATAAACAATGTCGGTATAATCTTTTTGAAGATATTAAATGACAGATATGATTTTATAACACTTGATAATTTTATTTATATTAAAGTTTTTTTTTTTTTTCATTATTTATGTATATGAAATTTTCAAATATTGCAGATTTTTGAATCGCTAAAAATTTCTCTTTTAAAAACATTTGATTTGATTTAAAATCTCTTGTTCATTCAGCACATTGCCCACTTCTAGTTACGAGGGCAGTCCCAGAACTACCCGAACTGACATATAGATGGCGGCAGTAGTTTGAAAAAAATTATTTTGGTGAAAAATGGCAACCTTATAAAACATATGTTTTATAAACTTGGAAAAAAACTGGCCACTATTAAGTAATTCAGTACTTTCATTTGAGAGGTCTCAGTTCAACGAATATTAAAATCGAACTAGATGCGACTCTGTGAGAGTCTGCTCCTTCATTTACGACCATAAAATATTGGGTGGTAGAGTTTAAACGAGGTCGTACCAGCTGCCAAGACGAACACCGTAGTGGTCAACCAATTGAGGTGGCTACGCCAGAAATGGTTAAGAAAATCCACAAAATGGTATTGGATGATCGCCGGCTGAAGGTGCGTGAGTTAGGTGAAATTATAGGCATTTCAAAAAGTGCTATACATCGTATATTGACCGATAATTTGGAGATGAAAAAGCTGTGTGTAAAATGGGTGCCGCGTTTGCTCACAATAGAACAAAACCAACGTAGTGAAGATGTTTCTATAGAGTGTTTGGCGATGTTTCACAGTAATAAAGCCAAGTTTTTGCATCGATTTGTAACCACGGATGAGACATGGGTCCACCACTTCACACCTGAGACAAAGGAGCAGTCAAAACAGTGGACTGAAAGGGGAGAATCGTGTCGAAAGAAGGCGAAGACAGTTCCATCTGCAGGCAAGGTTATGGCGTCTGTTTTTTTGGGATGTACGCGGGATAATTTTTATTGATTTTCTTCGAAAATGAAAACCAATCAACGGCGAGTATTATGCTAAACGCTTGTTGCAGCATTTAAGTGATGAAATTAAAGAAAAAACGTCGCATTTGGCCAAAAATAAAGTGCTGTTTCACGCAGACAATGCAACAGTTCACACATCCGCTATTGCGATGGCCAAAATCAATGAGTTAAAGATCGAATTGCTTCAGCACGCATCTTATTCACTAGATTTAGCTCCTTCGGAATATTTTCTATTTTCAAATTTGAAAAAAAATGGCTTCGTGGTAGAAGATTTGCGCAAACAATGAAGAGGTGGAGTCTGCGTTAGATGGCTGTTTTAATGAACTAGACAGTTCATACTATAAACAGGATATCGAAGCTATAGAACATCGCTGGAAAAGGAGATTATGTTGAGGAATAAAGAAAAATTTTTCCAAATTTTTTGTGTTTTCTTTGTTAGGTCGGTAAGTTCTGGGACCTCCGTCGTAAACAAATATATGTGGCCATTAAAGCCTCGAAGGGCTCGTTGGCCGAACTTACTGCAGTGCGTGTTAAATTTTGGACACTATTTAGAAGAGGCCTACATATTTTAACCGGTTCCGAACGGCAGAATTCTTGCGACATAACTTTTTCTGAGCTTTGTCGTAGAGTTATTTTTAGAAGCTTTTCCATGGCAAATTGTTACTGCCGGAAGAGTTTCCAATTGCTTGCCGACAGGTGGGTACCGTTCGAAAGAAAAATCTTTTCGATATGAAATTTGTTATGCTTCAGCCGGGGATTGAACCCACGACCTACAGATCAGAAGGCCAACACACTAACCACTGAGCTACAGTACCCACGGAACCGCCCTCGTAACATGTTTGAAAAGAAAATGAGATACTTATGTATTGTGTTATTAACAAACATAGGAATTACATCAAATTGGATTCAAGTATGATCCAATTTTTGCGAAAGCAATCAGGCAGTTGTTCCATTTTTATTAGGTGTCTTCACTCTAAACTCATTACTCCGTTAGTCTCTCACTTGGTATTTTTTTATGTATATTTTCGACAACTCGACAATTTTATAAAAACAAAATACACCTAAAAAACTACCAAGTAGCAGACTAACAAAGTAATGAGCTTGCTGTAGACACATCCATTGTTATTTAACACATTATTTTTCTTACAGATTTAATTTCTTACATTTTATTTACATTAACGACGCTTAACTCCTTTCAAAACATACCATAGAGCGGCCAAATAACTCCACTCAATAGAGAGTTCGCCTATAAAATTGAAATGTTTATGAAACTGACTCCCATCGCTTCCAGGGTAGCCCTACAGGAGTCAAATATATCAACGACCCCATTAATTCTTCCTTCTCAATATTTTTCCTTGCCGTTAGCCGCCTCAAGTGAGCCCCTACCTGTATGCTTTGGGCAGAAAGCATTGTGACTTGAGATGAAAAATCTCTACTATCAGCGCTGGATATATTTTTAGATTTACCAATTGAGCTTTGGATGTTAGGTTTGGATAGGTCAGTGCGTACTACAGACCGGGGATCCTATCCATCTTATTTGGACAGTGTTTGACGTTAAGTTGTGTTTGAGCATTTATAGTGGGATTCCTAAAAGTCTACTTGTACAGAAGCAAAAAATTTCAGAATAAATGAAGATAATGTAGTACGCAGTCCCGTGAATGTTGCTTTATTTTTACACAAAATTTGGCGTAATCTCCACCGAGAGGATAGCGAATTCCGGATACCATTGCTGGACTTCGGTACACATTGTATTATTAAACGTTCATGAAGAGAAAATTAAGAAGGTGGTACCGCCTTAACAATGAGAGAGCTGCCCATCTTCACAGAAGAATCTAACATATGTGCGATTAAGGCATCAGGCATTTACTCGAATGGATTAGAAATTGAAAGATCTTGAAAACTACCGAATTTTTTTAGTGTCTTCAAACTGAAATTCTTGGGAAATTCCATTTGTGAGGATAGTTAGGCAGGGATCAATGCACTATACATTAACTTGATGAAGCCAAAGTGTGTTAAGCACTACAGCGAATCTCTAAGTCCGACCGAGAATGCGTAATAGAGCTCTGTTGAGTTTCGGCCATCGAGATTTAGCCTGCAACGAAAAACCCGACGCTTGTGTCTTACACACGGATCGGAGCCATTGGAAGAACAACTGGCAACTGATATAAATTTCAATCGAGACTACAGCAGAGGAGCAGGACAGCACAGAAACCAAGAAAGAAATAGTATACTTTCAAAATTTAGGAGAACACATCATCGAAACCTTCTAGTGCCATTGAGGGGTCTCATGTCTCATGCCTTACAGCAACTTTTGCAGGAGTTGCGGTAATAAGGAGATGGAGGAGGAAATGGTGAAACACCTTCTTTGCAAATGCAGAGTTTTCAAGAAGACGAGCTAAGTACGTTGGTGTAACTTCCTTCGACGGACTGGAAGGAATATCAGGGTTGGGGTTTTAAATATCTATAAGGCTTCAGCATGGATTACAACCATCATCTAAGAGGATTAATTGTTCTTTATTTTTTATTCAAGGAACCAATCATTTCTCTCATTACAGTTAGGACTTTCCGAAATGATAGTTAGAAATTAAGAGAAAAATCATAAAAACACATGAAAAGAAAATCGATTAATTCAACTACTGCCTAATATATAAAAATAAAATTAACCCTTATATACCTACAATTAGAAAAAAAAAAATTTTTTTTAATTAAAAATAATGATAGCTAAATGTAAAGTGGTAATTTTTCAAAAAATTATCTCAACAATAATAATAAATAAATAAATAAAAAAAAATTGAATTGTCATTTTATGCATAATTAATTCTATGCAAACGTACACTTATGTATAATCAAATCCTTTGTGAATTTAGCTACCGCAAAATTTATTATTTATTTAGGTGGGTGAGTGAGCGTTGAGCTATGTGTGGGTGGGTGTAGATACAATAGATACTTATTATTTTGGTTTTTTTTTTTTAAATATTTAATGCTGTTATTTATTTTTGTTTTGCTACTAATTTTAGTTAAATTTATTACAATCCAACAGTGGTGGAGACATAGAAAATTTTTTTTTAATTCAGAGGGTGTTCACATTTTCTCGATTTGAGAGTGGAAAATTGCATATTTTTCATGGAATATTTTCTGATATTTCACAAAAATATTAGATTCATTTTTAAATGATTTTAGATTTTACAAGCTTGTAGTAAATTCTCAAATTATTATTCAGTTCAAAGAGGGTTAATGCTATTTTCTTATAAATTGTGTACTAAAATTTTCGCTTGGAAACATTTTGCGCGAAATTTATATTAAATTTAACCCTCTATGTGTTAGCTATTTATTAGCGCTTATGTATTTGTATAAATGTATGTGCTTAATTCCGTTTAATTATTATATTTGTAATTTATTTGAAGCTCATACATATACTGCCGGTTTTATCTGATGAATAAATGTTATTATTTTATGCGTATTCTTGTTGTTGTTGTTGTTGTTATTATTATTATTTTTGTTTATGGTATTATTTTAATGCTTCGCAGCAAACAAATGCATAATTAATTTTTATTTCGATGATGACAACAAAATCAACGTTGTTGTTGTTGTTGCTGGAATCTAATTTGTTATTTTGCCTCATTTTTCCATGTTGCTTCAAACCGCAATGTAGGCTTTAAATAAAATTCTAAGCTTAAAAATCAATAGAGGCATTTGTTAGTTGATATATATTAACCCAAACTCAATAATGCCTATTAACCCACAATGATGCTATGCAACCATAATCATTAATGGCGACTAAACTATCATTATTCGTATTGACTATCAAACCGATGTATTACTTTGTGTTTGTTGTTGTTGTTTTTTTTTTTTTTAACTCATATTTCAAATACTGCTACCACTTATATGGAAGCTGCATACAAATTAACCCTTCTTTAGTTGGATGTTGGAGAGAGAGAGAGAGAGAGAGCAACAACAGCAGATAAATACAACAACAATCATCAAAGTATTAACGATTAGTACGAAAAAAAAAAAACGCAATCTATAGTCGGTCATTCTGTAACATTAGATCCTACGTTTTGGAATATAATTTCAAAATTTTTTAATAAAAATTAACTTTAACGACTATGTGAAAATTATATTTTTAATTCAAATCGAATTCTATCCAATAACTATATAACGATAAAATGAAGGAAGGTCTTGATTTTTCAGCCACTGGTTGGTTGGTTGGTTGTTTGGTTTAGGTGCTGCTCGGTCGACAGAAACAGAGACTCAATTACCACATAGAAAAGCGCCATTTTGTGTAAAAATACACCACTCCTGGAACCACTAAAGTGAGGCCTGTATGAACCATCTTGATCCTAAAATTCTATATCATAGATCGCCCAGCTTCGACATCTGTCGTTTTAGGGCCATCCTATTTTCCCTGCATGGTCTCTATCGGCCAGTAACCGGTAATAGTGGAGGTGATTCTGAAGATATCTCCTCTTTTCTCTCTTACCAATTCGTCGGTTCTTGACTTATCGTATTTAGACCAAATTGCTTTTGCTATTTTACAGGGGCCAGTTCTTGACCACTTGGTTTCTGCCTGCTTTAAAGACTGTAGGTAGAATTTCCAACAGTTACCGACTCGGATTCGCTGTTAGTTACCGCCCTTCTTCCCATTTTGTCTGATGAGAGTGATGTCCATTTTGCGTGCTAGTGTGTTGAGCTCTTCCTTATATTGTCTTATAATTACTGAGTTCGTTATTGGTGATATCAATGCCAGAAGTACCGCTTGGCTATTTGACAAAATACACGACTTCGAAGATGTATGTATCTGATTGTTTCGCAAGCCTCTCTTATCCCGAGAGCTTCGGCCTGAAATATACTAGCTGTATCTCTTAGACGGAAGATTTTGATACCTCAAGATCCTCGAAGTGTACCCTCGCACCAACAACGCCATTCATTTTTGAACCCTGGCAGCCAGAACCAATCTCCAGTCCTTCCGCGTTTGAAATTTTACATCATACTTTCTGCAAAAGTCCAACTCTGGGATGATGTAATCTGATGATTTGCCAGTTTGTCCTTGGTGCCTTTTATAATTTTTGTATGTTCAATATTCTTCGCGTTCCACAGGTCACCTTCTCTAATTCTGGTTGCCGCGATCGCTGCAGTTAGTCGTATTTGAATGTCGATTGAAAATATGTTCAGGATGACGTTCAGTGCTTCAGCTGGGCAAAATTTCATTACTACTGTTATTCCTGCGCACGCTGCGCGCTGGATGCTATACAATCGTCTGATATTGTACTATTTAGTTCTAAAAGGATATTACTTAACGCCATCAGCCGTAAGAGAGGAGATAGTCCTCCTTCCTCCAGAGTTCCTCTGATCGCAAATGGAGTTACTGTGGTGCCTCCGTTTGACACTTGTATGATTCTACTTTGCAACATCTATCGAATCCAGTTACTCGCGCAGCCATTCACCTTGATACTGATCAGTGATTCCTTCTATTTTTTAGAAAGGCAGCCTATCAGGCACTACTTTACTACTTAACATTTCCTCGGAACTCACTTATTCCCAATCCTTACATTTTAGGGACGCTCTCTGTCAAATGGGTAATATTTTCTTAATTGCCCAGAATGGCCCCGAAACGTGTGACCTATCCAAATAGATTTTTCTGCCCCAACTTCGCTCCAAAAAAATATTTATCTTAACCCTTTAGGGGAGCTCCTGTACAAAACTGAAGTTTTTATAAAATTAAAAAAGTATCAATTTTGTACGTGAGACCCTATAATAATAATTTCGCCCTGAGTATTTTAATCGCTGATTCAATTATCGTCATTTTGAAAAAATTTGGGATGAAAAGTCGCGCTTCCGCGTCATACAGACTCCGAATGCGAATTCAACAGGCACCAAAATTTGTAAGGAACTAACTTTGCCTAATCTCACGACATTGGCGATCAATTAACATGAAATGTAACTGTTCATAATAAAGTTTTCTGGAAACTTTCCTCACAGCAACTTCAACATGGCACCTGAGCCGACCCATTTTGTGCAGTTGAACCCCAAAAAGGGTGTTATCGTGGTACAATAAGATTCCAGACTAAAATTACCGTCTCGTTTTGGAAGACATAAGGAGCAGTAACAGCGACTGATGAAAATCTTCATCCAAGCCTTAGTATCTCCAGAAGTAAAGGGTACTTTTGATACCAATTTGGAATGCTATCGGCACTCTCTTTAGGGCTGTGTGAAAGTTTTCACTAACAACAACTGCACATTAACTGAATCACTTTCGTCATTTGTACTGATCATTTTTTGATCTCTCATCTCGTAGTAATCACAGAACACTAACGTAGTGGAATTATGTCACTTTTACTCAAGAAGTTAGAGTAATAAGTGCTCAAAATTAAGATTTATCTATCCAAAAACCGCATAATCATCAGAGTTGTCAACATTTACGATGCGATCTGAGGGTGACCAAGGGTGACCAAGAATGACCAAGGTGGCCGGCCACTTCAGTTTATCAAATTAGCGCTATGACATTATGAAATAAAGAAAAACGCATTCAAATGATCAGAACAAACTTTACATATCATTTAGTTTCAAATAGCTAAAAATTCACAAATAATTTGTATAATTTATTTAATAAATTGCCTCTATATACATGTGTGCCGTCTTTGTGTGAGTTTAATTTCCGAAAAAACATATATAGAATATAAAATTGAGCATCATCGAATAAAGCATAGAATTAAATAAATACCTTTACAATGCATATTTTTTTTACTCAATCTCTCGCTCTCTCTCTCCCTCTCTACTACTCATTCTCTCATCATTTTAATATGTAAATCCCATTGTATTAGTATTATTTGTATTGTGAATGTGGTTTTATTTTATTTGTATACATACAATATATTTATTTATCATTTGTGTTTGTGACAATTTCATTGTTGTTGTTGTTGTTGTTGTTGTTGTTATTGTAAAAAATTACCAACATAAAAAAGAAATTATTGCATCCATTAACATTTAAACAAAAGTGATTAGATTTTATGCAACAAAAAAAAAAATTTTTTTTGTGAACTAGAAAGGTGGAAGGTGCTAGCGCTATACATATATATGCACATGTTTGAAAATTGCATAATGAGTATACAACGAATATTACTAGTAGACCATCATTATTTATTAGTAATGATAAATAAATAAAATATATATATATATATATATATATATATATATATATATATATATATATATCTATGTTAAATAAATAAATATGCTTGTAGATGCAAATACACATTTAAAAATTATTTTTGATTTAATTAATAGGAGTATTGATAAAAATATTTGTTTTATTATATTTTTCATATATAACTAGGGGAAGAAAGATACTTCAAATAATATAAATATGAATTTATTAAATATAGAAACGAGATAGGAGGCATGTGTAATACTGGAACAAGGCAAATAAAGAAATTTTAGGTTACAACAAATTATAATGGGTTAAATTTAATTCTAAAGTGCAGAGAATCGAAAGAGTTCAAGCAGTGTAATCTGTTGTCAGTCCCTTATTAAGGTGGGAATAGGGTTTTGTGTCTAAATTTCAAGTCAATCGGAACAAAATTGACAAAGTTATGACTATTTTTATACCAGTCGGATTTTTTAACCTATCTGACTCGAGCGGGCTATTGTTACCAGGCAGCTACAGTGGCTCACAGCTTATTTCGTACAGTGTATATATTTTTATGTACATGGCTGTAACATCGAAACTAAAAAACTTATCGATAAGTTTTGAATGTAGATGTCTGTGTATGTGTTTAGTAAACCTAATAAGAAAACGGGGAACCCCAAAAATTGTTCTTTTTGTCATGCAAGAAAGAAAAACTATTGATCAGCTGATTTTCAGCTCACATCTTATTTCGTACACAAACTTCAATGTAAGTAAGTTTCATTCTGCCGCGCAGTTACAAAGTTTTTTTGAATTGTATGAGTTTTTGGACCTTTTTAACTATTATAACAATTTTTATTATTATTATTTTAAATAGTTAAAGTGCTGTAAATTAAACATTTAGCGTTATGGGCGTCGTACAACGATGGAACAGCGTAAACTGGTAATTAACCATTTTAGGAAAGGTCAGAGTGTGCGAAAAATTGCTGAAATGACAAATTTAAGTGCCTCAACTGTCCAATACATCATTCAACGCTTCGTTCGCGAAAATCGGTTGGAGAACAAGGGCAGAGAAGCACCTAATAAGATTTTCAACGCATCAGACGAGCGTTATATTGTACGAAAAATTAAGAAAAATCCAAAGTTATCCGCTCCGAAGTTGGCTGCAGAGGTTCAGCGTGAAATAGGAAATCATCCAGTGCTGAAACTGTCCGACGTGTGCTGCGCAATCATGACTTGAACGGTCGAGTAGCCCGAAAGAAACCATTCATTTCAAAAATGAATATACAACGCCGACTTGACTCCGCCAAAGAGCATATTATTAAGACTCCTGCGTTCTGGAATACCGTTATTTTCGCGGATGAGTCTAAGTTTAATATTTTTGGTTCGGACGGAATGTCATATGTTTGGCGTAAAGCGAATACCGAGCTAAACAAGGAGAACCTTAAGCCCACAGTGAAGCATGGTGGCGGTAGCGTGATGGTTTGGGCCTGTATGTCAGCAGCCGGAGTAGGTGAATTGGTTTTTATTGAGGGGACAATGGACAAAATGAAGTACCTCGAGATTCTGAAAAACAATTTACTTCAAAGTGCAGAAAAACTGGATTTGCGGGATGAATTTCGGTACTACCAAGATAATGACCCAAAACATAAATCTGGGATTGTGCAATCTTGGCTTATTTGGAACTGCCCACACTTGATGTCTCCACCACCACAGTCACCTGACATGAATGTGATTGAAAATCTTTGGTCTATTTTGGACAATAAAATAAGAACACACAAGATTTCTAATAAGCAAGACCTAAAGAAGGTACTGATGGAGGAATGGAAAAAAATCACACCAGACATCACTCAAAAATTGGTGGATTCAATGCCAAATAGACTCCAGGCTATCATTAACGCTAAGGGATGTCATACTAAATATTAAAATCAACTTACTTTGTTTTTAGTTTGAACTTAAAGAGACTGTACGAAATAAGCTGTGACATGAATTTTCCTATTTTATTCTTATTTTATTTTTTTATAGTGTCAAACACTAAAATTTTGAAAAAGTAAATTTTGGAAAATAAAAAACAAACCTTCCTTTCAAAAATGGCATTTATATTTTGTTCAAATTTTTGCTATATTAGGAATTACGACTGCAGCAATTTTTAAACTGTCACTGTACGAAATAAGCTGGGAGCCACTGTAGTTCGATTTCTATAGAATTCATTGCAGACAAGAGCAAAAATATGCTTTAGACATCATGGATGATTGCAACATCCTTTATGGTTCTGGCATCGATGATTCAAAGTGAAGTAAGCCGATAGAACTCGCTTATGAAGGTTTCATCCCAAATTTGTTAGTGTTCAAAACTTTAAAGCGTTTTTCCCACAACTCACGTTTTCAAAATCGTAACTTCAACGTAACTTCAAAACTACTCCACCGATCATTTTGAATTTTTGAACACTATTCCTGTGCATAATTTAAAGTAAAATTTTTCAAATTTGTTAATATTTTTCATTTTACATTAACATATTAACCCTTTTTTATCGCCAAAAAAAATGTTCCCAAAAAGTGAAAAATTGAAATTTCGAAAATCCCCCAGCGATACCTGGATAAAGCGGTTATCTAATGATATAATTTTGATTTTTTTGATTTCAGATGATCCAGCACCGATTTATGTGGGACACTGCAATTCAACTTTTTCCGAGACGCTCCAGAATAATTGCTGCCATTGCCGTATTTCTTAATATTTCTCCATGAAAATTTTACGCAATATTCTTCAAATGTCATACTATAATGCACCATTGGTTTTATTAAATAGGTTTTAGCTGTTTCATAAAAAAAAAAAATTACAAAAATGTGCCTTTTTTTACACGAATTAACCCTATTCCGCCCTTATGATACAAGCCAGTGCAATTGATTGAATTTTAATTAGAAGAAAGGTATCGTACAACAAAGTCAATTTTTTGTCAGTTTCAATAAGTGTAATGAAATTTCAGCACTACATATAATATGCTCAATAAATATATCAGAGAAATATATCTGTGCGTGTATAGATATAGATGTATAAATGATAAAATGGTCCCTTCTGGCAGTGCCGAAATTTTTAGGCAGATCGAAAATACTGAAAAATTGCCTTCTCCAAAACGTTTTCAAAAGTCTGGAGTTTGTGACTAAATATTCTCATTTAAAGAAGAAAATATACGAAATGTTTGGAGTTTGATATGAATTTTTGCTTCATATCAAGGAAGGCCAAAAATAAAAATATGTGCTGTATTCAAATAATATCTTTCGAACGGCACCTATATGGCGGCAAGTAATTGGCAATTCTTCCGGCAGTAACAAGTTGCCATGAAAAGGCCATTTAAAAGAGCTCTGCGACAAAGCTCAGAAAACGTGAGGTCACAAGGATTCGGCCGTTCGAAACCGGCTAAAATAAGTAGGTCCCTTCTAATACTGTCCAAAATTTAACACGCACAACAGTAAATGGAAGAGAAGTTCGGCCAATGAGCCCTTCGGGACTTTAAGCGCCACATATTTTTTTTTATTATATTATATAAATGCCATTTACACATCTTTAATATCTTTATTTCTATGAACACAAAACTGCAACTACGGAAAGTAAAACTCTGAGTTACTGAGTCCACGAGCTAAATCTGAACTCACAAATCCATGACGTATGTGACGCAAATGTAATTATGTCATGTAATCTGAAGAAATACCAATCGATAGTGCTTCTCAGTGTTCTCTGTCCCATACATAAGAAGGGAGACCCCACAATTTGCGCCAACTACCGTGGCATAAGTCTCCTGAGCATAGAATACAAGGTCTTATGGTGCGTATTATGTGAAAGATTGAAGCCTATGCTCAGCAACCCCATTGAACCTTACCAGTGTGGCTTCAGTCCGGGTAAATCTACCATCGATCAAATTTTCACACTACGCTAAATCCTGGAAAAGACCCAAGAAGCACAGATCGACACACATCACCTATTCGTCGATTATAAAGCCGCTTTCGACAGTCCGATAAGGGATTACCTCTACACAACTGTGTCTGAATTTGGCATACCTGCAAAACTCATTCGATTTTACAGAATGACACTGCTTAAGTCTCGTTGTGCAGTGAAAATCGGGAAGGATCTCTCTCCTCCGTTTAATACAGAACGAAGGTTCAGACAATTGTCGTGTGACTTTGTCAACCGTATTATGGAGAAAATTATACGAGCTGCAGATTTGCGACATAATGGGACTATCTTCAATAAAAGTGTCATGCTGCTGGCGTATGCCAACAATATTGACATAATCAGTGACAACTTGCGAGCAGTCAGTGCAGCATTGCGATCATGCGTAGGATATCTCTTGCTAACAGGTGTTACTTTGAGCTCAGTAGGCAATTGAGTAGTCGAGCCCTCTCGCGAAGATCGAAAATCGCACTCTATACGTCCCTCATTATTCCCGTACTAATATATGGCGCAGAAGTCTGGACAATTTCCACCTCGGATGAACGAATGCTTGAAGTTTTCGAGAGAGAAGTCCTTCGCAAGATCTTTGGACCTATTTGCGTTGGTGGCGAGTACCGAATAAGGTACAACCATGAGCTGTACGAGCTGTATGCCGATATTGACATAGTCAGGTGAATCAAAATCCAGCGGCTGCGCTGGCTGGGTCATGTCGAGCGAAGAGGAAGGCCAAACCTGCGTTGAAAGGACCAAGTGTTGGGTAACCTGGCGGCGCTTGTAATATTCAGTTGGTGCCAGCAAGCGAAGAACAGAGAAGACTGGCGCCGCATTATATGTTCAGCCTAAATCGATCATCGGATGTTATGGCCACATAAGATGCAGAAGAACAGCGCTTCTAAAAAAGCGGCATTTGAATTCATGCAACTGGCTCAAAAAACAAGAATTTTTTCAAGTGTAACATAAGTGCATTGTAAAATGATGTACATACAACTAATATTGTATTTACATACATGATTATGAACATACATATACATACATGTACTTATACATATATGTGTGTGTGTGTGCGTGTGTGTTTGTATGAGAAAGAGTGCTTAAAATAATTAATTTCATTTAATTTAATTATTGTTATTATTTATTTTAATTCTCTATTCGTTTGGTGTTGTATTTTTAGGTGCTTTTTTGTTGTTGTTGGACTTATCATTCTTTTTTGTTGGTTGCATTTACGCCTAGTCCTACTAAATCTATTGTTTTTTAATATTGTTGTTGTTGTTGTTGTGATATAGTGGATATAATACAATAATAATAATAGTAATAACAATAATAATAATAGAGTTGTTGTATATGCCATTATCATTTAGCATTTGGCGTTTTCAAATTGTTATTACCCTACTATACGTATGTGTATTGCAGGTGGTGTTGTTGTTGTTTATCATTTACAACAAAAACTGTCGCAACCACAATGATGGCGGCTATGTTGTTGATGTTGGCATTTCAACAAATAACTAACATTCATAAAACAGCACCAGCAACAACAACAACAACAACAACAACAATGATAATAACAAAATAGAGCGCTTAGCTGACAGTGACAATAATAATAATTTGTGTTTTATTATAAATATAAATACATAAATGAATACAATAAATACAAATAAAAATAATAAACAAAACAAATCATTGGAAAAATGGCAGCGGTTTAAAGTGCACATCACTCGTTTGTCCTTCTGGTTGTTTTTTTTTCCATCATCGTTGTTGTTGTTGTTGATGCAATGTATTCTAATGGCTTTGTAATTGTTGAATAAATGATCAAGTATACATTTATATATATTTTATTTATAAGTATTCATGTGTATTTTTGTTTAATGTACGACCATAAATATAAATATATTTTGAAATCGATGCTAGTGATTCTGTACGTGCATATGACATCTATTCAATATCAATTAAATCAATTTGAAATTTTTTTTTAATGGGAATTTTGAATTTAATTTTATCTTTTAAGTATCATTAATGCACTAGATATATCTGAATTATTCTCAATACTGAATGAAGCTTTGTCCTCCATCAGATGTGCACATATTTGATTATCCACCAAGAGTTTGGTTGAGGAGTTCTGATGATTGCATAATCTTGACAATATTTATTTTATTTGCTATATTTCGGTAACTTTAAAAATGCCTTATTGTATACAATAGCCTCAAGACTGGGCTTTCAAAACCACTCACACTTTTTCATCATGAAATCACTGAAGTTCATTATATGGTAGCGGTCCCAGAATTACCTGACCTAACAAAGAAAACAACAAATTTGGGAAAATTTTTCTTTATTTCTCAACATAATCTCTTTCGAGCTCTATATTCTATAGCTTCGATACCCTGTTTATAGTATGAACTATCAAGCTCATTAAAATAGCCATCTACCGCAGAGTCCACTTCTGCATTGTTTGCAAATCTTCTACCACTAAGCCATTTTTTCAAATTTGTAAATAGAAAATAATCCGAAGGAGCTAAATCTGGCGAATAAGATGCGTGCTAAAGCAATTCGAGCTTTAACTCATTGATTGCGGCCATCGCAATAGCGGATGTGTGAACTGGTGCTCGCCGTTGATTGTTATTCCTTTTTGCATCCCAAAAAACAGCCGCCATATCCTTGTCTGCAGATGGAACTGTCTTTGCCTTCTTTGGACATGATTCTCCCCTTTCAGTCCACTGTTTTGACTCCTCCTTTGTCTCAGGAGTGAACTGGTGGACCCATGTCTCATCCATGGTTACGAATCGATGCAAAAACTCGGCTTTATTACTGTGAAACATCGCCAAACACTCTATAGAAACATCTTTCACGACGTTGTTTTTGTTCTATTATGAGAAAACGCGGCACCCATCTTGCACACAGCTTTTTCATTTCCAAATTTTCGGTTAATATACTATGTATTGCACTTTTTCAAATGCCTGTAATTTCACCTAGCTCACGCACCTTCAGCCAACGATCATCCAACACCATTTTGTGGATTTTCTTAACGGTTTCTGGCGTGGCCACCTCAATTGGTCAACCACTTCGTCTTGGCAGCTCGTACGACCTTTTTTAAACTCTGCCACCCTATATTTTATGGTCGTAAACGAAGGAGCAGACTCCCCCAGAGTTCGGCTTTAATATTCGTTGGACTGAGACCTCTCAAATGAAAGTATTGAATTATATAACGGTGACCAATTTTATCCATGTCTACAAATTCACTGAGGTCGTTAACTTTCGATGGCTCCAAAAAAATACTTAACAACGTGGCGCCTTGAAACTTAAAACATGTGTTTTATATGGTTGCCACTTTTCACCAAAGTAATTTTTTTCAAACTATTGCCACTATCTATATGTCAGGTCGGGTAGTTCTGGGACCGCTTTCGTACTTTTCCAAATGTTGAATCTCCAAAAAAATAAATAAATAAAAACAAAGCCATCGAAAAAAGCTGATTCACTCAAGTTTGAAATAAATATAAATACAACACACTAAATTATATCTACCCTAAATCATTGATTGATTAGTTGTAGTGTAATAATCAAGCAATCTTATCATCATAAGTATTTAGTTATCATCGTCGCATTATCGTCTGGTGAATATTTTAAATCAAATTGATTGATGAATAATGATTTTTTTTTTTGTGGACAATCTAATTTTTATTATTTGGTTTGCTATCATTTACAACTATGCACATAAATATTATAAATTATTTTAGCTACTTAAGTCGAATTTTTAAAAATTGATTAATAACGGATTTATGCATAGGTGTGTGCATATAAATAAACCTTAGTTATGGGAGGAGTACAATAAAAAAATGCGACCATTTTGTATGGTAGTTCCCCTAAGGTATGTAGATAGGGAGTAGGTATGCTCAGAAAAGATGTAGGGAAGCGACCATTGCCGCTGATAAGTTTGTCCCCTAAGTTTGTACCCCTTAGCAGTGGTGGGAACCAATTTTATGAAAACATCAATTTTGTAGAGGAGCTACTCTTCAGAACGCAGTTAAAGGGTAAAAAGAAAAAGTAATAGGTGTTAGCCTTATATCTCATCTCTCTAGGGACGACTCCTAGCAAGCTATATGGGTAGTTGGCGATAGTCTGGCGATTACGTGTTCGTTTTGCATGTGAGCCTTTTTAAGAGATCATGGTCGGCGTAAGTATTTTTCAGAAAAATGTTGAATAATAAAAATTACTGTGGGTTGGTTTTATATTTCTTATCTCTGGAGGTGATTCTCGGGCAGCCAGTGGGGTTAGTTGTCGATTTTCAGGATAATTTGCATTTATAACGTAACATTGAAGTAAGGACAAAATCCTTGTACATCGCGTGTCGCGTGGTCAAGTGGATCACGCGACACCCGACTGAAGTCTATTAGAGGATATGAGCCTTACGGCTAAGACCTCTGAGGGCCAACCACAAGTGTTACGGGCTATGCGACTATACGAGACCCTTTGTACCCAATCCGGTCTACGACACTAGAATCTCCTCTACCTTTTTATTGAAAGACAGAATTTATCTTGTCGACTTTTTGATGATTGAAACTGGTGTTGGGAAACTCAGCTGAAAGTATTTGAGGCGAAGCATGGCCAAGGCTGGGCATTCGCAAAAGATGTGGTTCGATGTTTCATCCTCCTTCAGACAGAGTGTACACTCCGTGGCTGAGGATGAGAGGATAGTCCCAATTTGTGGAGGTGGTACTTTAATCAGTTATGTCCTGAGAGTGAGTCGGTTACTAGGCGTAGATTTGTTTTGCTAAAACTAATTCTGTCGAAAACTGTAACAAATCTGATGAGAGTTTTCGCTTGGTGGAGACCTGTCGAATGTGTCCATTGTATTTGGTAATTGTCATGGTAATGCTTTTCTATCATACCTCTGGCCGATGGTCAGCTTATACCACAGAAACTTTCTGGGCCTGTCAGTGGAGAAAAAGGACTAGCTCTCGCTAGTTCTTCCACCTCTTCTTTACCCTCAATTCCGTTGTGCTACTTATTTTAGCCGGTTCCGAACGGCAGAACCCTTGTGACATCACTTTTTCTGAGCTTTGTCACAGAGTTCTTTTAGAAGCTTTTCATGGCAAGTTATTACTCTCGGAGGAATTACCAATTGCTTGCCGACAAGTGGGTACCATTCGAAAGAAAAATCTTTTCGATATTAAATTTGTTATGCATCAGCCGGGAATTGAACCACGACCTACAGATCAGAAGGCCAGCACACTAACCACTGAGCTACGGCACCCATCAATAATATAATACTCTGTAATAGAGACTTAAGTGATGTGGCAATACAAGCTTAACTGGACTAGATATTGTATTTTTTAAATACCCTAATTTTTTCCACTACACCGTAATTTAATATGATTGCCCTATTTGAATTATTTAGAGATTTGTTTAATAGTTGAAATTAAAGTAAAAAGAATCACATGTTTCTAATCAGTTGAAATGTGCCAATACGATTAAATTAATCTTTCATTACGATCACCTGCGATCCACTTCACTGTCATTCATCATAAATTCATGTCAATCAATAATAAATCATTTATATGGTGTGTATATTTTATTTATAGAATTGTAAGTAATAAATAATTAGATTTTTTTAGAAAAGTAAATTTGATTAATTTTAAGAATTTGATATGATTATATTGAATTTAACTCAAGCTAAATACAAATCTTATCTGCTAATAAAAAACCAAAATATAGACTAAATATGTGGCAGTGACAGTGTGATGATTATATTTTGAAATTGAAATTGATTGAATTATGGATTTATATTTATATATACTATAACTTATATAGGGTGATTTATTAGGAAGTACTTAAAATAATACCAAACAAAAGTCAATTTTGTTGGGTAATCTTTATTACAATAAAGTAAGATAGTCGACCAATTTCTCAACGTTCTAGCAAATTCTATCGGTTAGGGACAAGCCTTCTGATTTGCTCGATACCCACCAGCGGGCTGTATCACGTCAAAATTTCGCGAAATTGATTTTTACCATTTCCCACATATTTTTCACAAAAAAATAATTATAAATATTTTAAAATTTCGCACAGTGTACTGATATGGGTATCAAACAAAAGAGGAAAGAGGTAGCAGTTGAGTAAAAAAAAAAATTTTGGTCTGATTAAAAATGACAGAAAATAAATGTTAAATTTTACCATTGAATATTCTTGAATAAAACCATTTGAAGGTCATGGGTTCAATCCCTGGCTGTAGTACAACTTCACTATCTTTCGAACGGTACCCACCTATCGGCAGAAATTGGCAACACTTTCGGCAATAACAATTTATCATGAAAAAGCTTCTAAAAGAACTCTGTGACAATGCTCAGAAAAATTTATGTCACAGAGTTCTGCCGTTCGAAACCGACTAATATAAATAGGTCTCTTCTCCAAAATTTAACACGCACAACGGTACTGGCAGAGAAGCTAAGTCAAAAGACCCTTCGGGGACCATATAAGTGTTATTATTTTTTAGTCATATATTTCACTGCTCTGAATGAAATTCCTCGGAGGCATTGATTGAATTATTTGACGATGTTCAGATAGACCTAAGTTCATTCTGAAATACAGACAGGGAATAGGTAAGTACAGAGTAAAAGGTCGATAGCGAAATTGATAAAAATGTCAAATTTATTTGAGTACCTCATTAAAGGGTAGAAATAGGGTGTACGTATTTTCAGAAAAAATATTGAGGAGCAAAAATTAATGAGCTTCTGCCCCTAAATTCCTAGATGCAATTCTGGATAATTTGATGAATTAGTATGTTCTTGAGGTTAAGGACGAAATATGACCTGACCGAGTGAAGCTAATTCCAGACTAGAATTCACCAACCTCAAATGAATCTAAAAATTTCCAATACACGCGATAAATTTTTTGGAATTTTCAAGAGAAAATCAACTAAATCCATTAGTAGTAATATCTTCATCAAGACAAGTCAAAAAAGTTTTGTATTCCGAGCTGTGAACTCCGGCCAAAAGAAATACCCAACCTTAAGTAAAGGAATCAATCACTAGAAAACCTATAGATGCTTGTCGAATATCAAACGGGCGTCTGTAAATTTGTAGTAGAATCGATGGGCCAAATGCTCTACCCTAATTGGTTCTATTGGCTGTTGTGATAATAGTTATTACTTAAATAAGTACAGACTATTATGGTACACTGATGGAAGATAGCTGTGCGGGGGCTAAAATTGTTCGACCAAGATTTCGAAAAGCAATCGCAATGAGGAAAACAGCTTCCATATTTCAGTCGGAGGTCCATGCTTTAGAGGTATGTGCGAGAGAATGCATATGCAGAGACACCCGTGTTACCAAAATATGCATCCTCTCGGACAGCCAGGCGGCTCTAAAGTCCCTAGCAAAATTCTCGTTTCAATCAAGGCTGGTTTGGGAATGTTTTAAACTTCTCAATGACCTGGCAGCAAAGAATCCTGTCACCCTAATATGGGTGCCGGGATATGAGGGACACGAGGAAAACAAAATGGCCGAATCCCTTGCAAAGGAAGGCGCAAACACTCCTTTCATTGGACCAGAGCCTTTCTGCGGCGTTACAAACAGTTTCATAAACAACTTGTTATGTGAGGGGGAGAAACGGAATCGACTCGACTACTGGAGAGGCCAAACGGGCATGCGGCAGTCGAAGGGACTTATTGATCCCACACATGTTAAGGTGGATGCTGTTCTTAACCTCAGCAAAGATGACATACATAAAATTCTATACAGAGCTGCTCACTGGGCACTGTAGACTCAACTACCATATGAAGAAAATAGGTGTGATAGAAAACGATGCCTGTCGACTCTGTCATGAGGAGCACGAAACATCGGAACATATTCTATGCAATTGCCCACCGGTGCCAAGACGTTGACTTGGTTACTTAGGTAATGGAATCTTGACTCTAAACCACATAGGTAAAATCAAGCCCACAGCAATTATGAGATTTATAAATAGTCTAGAATAGTTTTAGTTGGGCAATAGGCACTTTAGGTCTTTTAGGTCGCAGTGTATTGAATAGCCTGTATAATAATAATAATAATTACAGACTGCAAGATTTATTGTCTCTCGCACTTCTTGATATGTTACAAAAAAAAAAAAAACCATAGAATCTGAATCAAATGATTTTCAATTGCACCAATAACACCTTTCCCATCTATCCAGTTGTCTAACGATCTAGAAAAACGATAAATGGAAAGCATAAGATCGCGATTCACTATCAACACATATCTTCTGTTCACTGTTATGAATATATTATAAAGCATGATCCATTTCGAGGTTCCCTACTTTTTTAAAGAAAAAAACACAGAAAATTCAAATTGAATGGGGAATGTTTATTATCATTTGAAAGAACATTCTTTGGCATTTATTTTTTGAAGATTATGTCTTTCAAATGTTGGCCGCTTCTACGTCTCAGATGGTCCATCCGTTGAGTCCAATTTTCGATGACTCGTTCGAGCATTTCGACTGGTAACTGGCGAATGGCACGCGTGATGTTTTGCTCCAAGGCCTGAATCGAAGCGGGTTTGTCCGCATAAACTTTAGACTTTACATATCCTCACAGGAAAATGTCTAACGGTGTGATATCACACGATCTTGGTGGCCAATCGACCGGTCCAAAACGTGAAATTATCTGCTCATCGAAGTGTTCTCTCAATAAATCCATTGATTGATGCGATGTGTGGGAAGTGGCGCCGTCTTGTTGAAACCAAATATCGCCGAGATCACGAGCTTCAATTTCAGGCATCAAATAGTCGGATATCATGGCACGATAACGGTCGCCATTGACGGTTACGTTCTCATCGGCATCATTTTTGAAGAAATATGGGCCGATGATTCCTCTCAGCCAGGGCCGCTATATTTTCTGCACTGCGTGCTGAACGTGGTCTATTCGGTCGAATGTTATCCAATAATGAATGCTGGGTCTCAAGATGGGTGATGGTGTTGCGAATAGTACGCTCAGTAGGCCGAGTATGTTGACCATAAGTTGAGCGAAGTGCACGGAACACATTCAGTTCACACGGAACGTTGTTCAGGAGTAAGTCTTTCCATGATGAAATGTCAAACAATACTAAACAAAAATAACATGACTGCATGGCACGACTCACACGTGATCTGTCAAAAAAAAAGGCTATT
The DNA here is from genome assembly GCA_963854835.1 of Megamerina dolium. NCBI lineage: Eukaryota > Metazoa > Arthropoda > Insecta > Diptera > Megamerinidae > Megamerina > Megamerina dolium. The sequence goes on from OY978529.1 coordinate 4,272,334, forward strand.
GAAAAAAGTATATCTACTTGGATCACCCAATACATCCCATTTGATAATCTTATTAAATCCAACACCTCATGACCTTCATCAAGAATTTGAATGGAAAAATGACAGCGTAACTATCACTTAGATTGACACACTGAGAAAAACATGAATATTATTTTAAATTCATTTTAAACTATACACAAGTATATTCAGTTGTGTGAATATTTTCGACATATTCAATCAATCCAACGATGATGATAAAACATCATTCATGTTTTGTTCAAGTGCAAATTGATGCCAAACGCCACCAATACTCCATGACATCAATCAATATCCAGGACAATCATTACTTACATATAACGATGAAAATGGTGACATCGACATCAATTGAGAGCCAGAAAGAGATACATGCACACATCGACTGATATAAAAGTCAATCAAATGCTCATCTGTCACATGACAAATCATGATTTCAAAAAAATCACTTCTCTATAAGACTGGTCTATATTACATACATAAATTCATACATATACATATTATATGTTCGTATGTAGGTGGCCTTAGAAAATGTGTAGGGATTTTTTTGTATTTATTTCCTATGAAAAGGAGTGCAGAAAAGCGAGAAAAAAAATCTCAAGTGATAGTGACGTTGAAGACTGTACTATGACAATGATGATGAGAAATGCTCACACTTACATTTTATTTTTAATAGTGATGAAGAGACAGAGCAAGGACTAAGGAATGTGCTTAAGCGAAGCACACTTCAGTACAAATGAAAAATATGAAAAAAAGAAAAAGGAATGGAATCGTCGTGCAAAAAAAAAAAAAAAAAATAGGGGATTCTGACAAACGGAAGCGGAAACAGACACTTTAAATACTTTTCTTTGCGATATTGTCAATCAAAATTCAATCGAACGTATGAACTGAGTATGAATGAAGAAATGAATAAAGAGTCACTACACCAATAAATCATCATCATCATCATCAGCATCAGCATTGCCATCCCTTCATGTGTGATAAGGGAATGTAGGTGAGAGTTAGTGAGTGATAAGAAGAGAATATGAGAAGAGTTTTGGGAGATAGTGATTAAGCACTTACCAGACAGACAGCGACTAGTTTTTATTGCAAATAAATGTGGTGGAGTGCAAACAAATGGAGAAAAAGAAAATACATAGAATGAGGATAAGAGGAGCATAGGAGCAAGATTCTAGTACTCTTATGCAAGATATGCATATGATGAAATGAAAAAAATTTACAATTTGATGTGATATGTGTGACATCTATGAGACTACACATCACATCACACATCATATGGTTGATGGAAGCGACAGCAATTGGAATTTAAAAATGTTTACCACATATTTTGTGCCATAGATTGACACTAAAAACAAAAAGAGTTGAAGTAAATGAAAATTTTTGAAAGAGTATTTGCTCTTTTTTTTTTGTTTTTACTACGATTGGTCCTGCATGATTGTTAATTCTGTTGGAGTGATGGTATTCTGATCAAAATATTCATTGTTTATATGATTGAATTAGTTGAAGGTGGACAAATACATTAGAATATTGGAATATAGTTGAAGAGAAATAGGAAACAAACAATCAATCAATCAATCAATGGTATACATAGAATCTTTAGTTCATAATCACCTTAACAATTATGGGGTGATTAGTCGATTTTTAGCTTTAGGAATAAGAATTTGTCAATTTTCGGATATTTTGAAATTATTTTGTATGGGAGCTAACTGGTAGTCAATTTGTACATGAAGTCTAACTCCAAGCACTAAACGTGGATGACCGCAAGGTGGCGTGTTGTCACAATTATTGTGGAGTATTGTTGTAGTGATGTCACAAGTGTTCTGCCGTTCGGAACCGGCTAAAATAAGTAGGTCCATTCTAATACTATCCAAAATTTAAGACGCACAACAGTAATGGAAGGGAAGCTCGGCCTTTGGGGCTTTAAGTGCCACATATTTATTTATTTTTTTATGTTGTAGATGAACTACTATCTGAATTAGGAGATAATGGTTTCTCAGTGGAAGGCTATGCAGACGACATAGTTATAATATGTGGAGAGAAATTCGAAGAAACTTTATGTGATAGAATCCAATTAGGATTAAGACTAACGACAAGATGGGGCACTAAAATAGGGCTGAGTATTAACTCCGCAAAAACCACTATTGTCCCATTTACAAGGAAATATAAACTTAAGAAACTCAAACCCATCCGCCTAGAGGGAACAGAGTTAGAACTGCAGAAGACAGTAAAATTCTTGGGTAAAACATTCGAAAAAAAATTATTATGAGAAAAAAGGAATTGAGAAAATGGCAAAGAAAATTATTAGAGTATTCATGACATGTAAAACCATCGCAGGGAAAAGTTGGGGCTATACACCATCTTTGGAAATTCTCTTGGAATTCACAGCCCTTCATGTTTATATCCAGTCCCAAACAGGAAGGGCGATTCTAACATCGAAACATCGAAATGGGAGGGCACCTTGCTCGTAGGAAGTTTGATATTCTTCCGAAACGGCTACCTGAAATCATGATGCCGAGGGACACGATGCATACAATAATAAAATAATAAAAAGAGCTGGGACGGCATATCTATAACTTGTGAGATAAACCAGAATGCTCACTCACAGATGAAGTACTCTGAGTGGGAGTATTTGGGTCAGGGGCAAGATACTCGGAAGCTCTAGGCAAAAACATGACCATCTTTCAAGCGGAAATCTACATTGTGGACAGGTGCGTCTATTTTAATCTCTCACGTAACTGTTGGAACAGCAGAAAAGCTATACTAACAGACAGCCAGATGGCAATCAAGGCACTTAAATCTCATCAAATTACATCGTATCTGGTGATAGAGTGTCTTGAGAAGCTGAACATCCTGGGTGAAAGCAATCAGGTGTGGATACTATGGGTTCAAGGTCCCGTGGGAATTACAGGAAAAGGCGGATGAACTCGTTAGAAAGGGAGCAGCAACCCGTTTGTGGGCCCGGAACCATTCGGCGGATTGGGAAAGGGCAACTTCTCCAAAATCTTTAGGGAAGCAGAAGATATACAAAGGATGCAATAGTGAGACAATCTATCGGGGTTACTACAATCAAAGTCACCCTTAGGAACATAAAACCTAAATAGATTTGAGGATTGTATGAAACTAAACAAGAATAACTTAAGACTCATTACAGGAATTCTGACAGGACATTGCATGCTGAACTATCACCTGACAAAACTGGGATTTTACTCTAATGAAATTTGTAGATTTTGCGGATAGTGCCCCGCAATATCAAATGTATGTATCTCTAATTGAGCCAACTAAACAGGTGAAGATAGGAATTACATTTCTTTTGTAGAAAATATTGTGTGGAGGAAGAATTATTACTGGGTATTTTACCGGCCTAGGGGCGATTTTCGATTTTAAGGTTTCTTTGCATTAATTTTGTATGGGAACCCCCTCAGTGGGTTACGAAAGAAAATATAGATGCTAGAATGAAATGTTGGCAAGGAGATTTTAATGAGGATAGGGCATACATTTAAACGCTCTAGGCTATACTCTATAAATATTGTTACACACATTTCATGTCATAACTTAAACAAAAAATGAATGTTTTCGAACCAAATTTTTTACATATTTTTGTATATATTGTACATATATACAGGGTGATCATTTAGCAACTTTCTTTTTGGCAGCTCAGCTGTTTTCGTGCAACATCTTACTGTCAAACATGTTCAGTTTGGTCTATAATTTGACTATGAATCGACTTACAAACGAACAACGCTTGCAGATTTATTATCAAAGTTTATGTTCGGTTAAGAAAGTGCATCCTAAAAGGCTCTTAAAAAATCACCCTGCATTATACAAAAAACATATATACATTCGAAATATTCGCATTTGGACTTCATGCACGCCTTAAGTAATACTGGGCAATCATTAATAACCGCATTAATCTTGTCCATTGGTAAATTGGCCACAGCACGAATCGAAGTAGTCTTAAGAGAAGCAATGTTAGATCATTCTTCATTTTAGCTTAGATGAAAATATTTTTCATTGCAAGTTAAAGCACCCAACAACAAATGTCCGTACGGTATTTGAAAGCCTTAAGTCAGACAGTTAAGACAGATAGAGCGAGAGAGAGAGTGAGTGAGTGGGTGATTGAAAGATAGTGAAAGAAGGTTTAATTATTTTACTTTTTTATAGACGGCGTGACTAAACCATTATTTGCTATATTTTTGGATGATAGATAGATATACAGGTTATGACGTCATCATATTAAAACAATTGTATAAGATTATATATTCAAAGTATCATAATAAGAAGTTGCTTTAAATCTCTGGATATTTTTCAGATTATTTTCACACAACAATACTGTAAGAAACGCCCTATAATTGCGCTTCGAAGCAACGTCGTTTGTAATATTATTAACTTGCCAAACAATTTCACTTTATATTCGAATACTTTTCAAAGATTTGTGATCTTCAATTTTTTGCGCCTATTTTTTTACCCTCCGTGCTTCTATACGTATTTTGTCTATCAACTTTAAAATATTGTATTTGTGACTTATCCAATTTTGCCTTGTTGTCAACAAATTGCAAATATAATAAATGCAATCTTACAATTAATATTGATTTATCAACTACTGCATATTGTATTCATATGTATTTGATATCATATTGTTTAAATATAAACAAAAGAGTGAAAGAACAAAAAACAAAAACATTGAAATTCAAATGTAAATTGATTTATTATTTTTTAGAGGAAAGTGGGTATTTTTATTTTATTGCAAATTGTTTTTTTTTTTTTTTTTTGGTTTTCCAATAAAATAAAACAAACAAAAAAATACAGAAATACAAATAAAAGCCGGAATTAATTTAAAATTTATTTGCAAAATATGTACATTTTTTGATTCTTTTCAAAATAACAAATTTACATATATACATGTTTATGGATATTTTGCATTTTGGTTGTTGCTGTACTTTTTATTTTAGTGGTATTAGTCAAGTGAATTTATTTATTTAGTTACAATTCATAGTCCATTGATGTTACGATAATGCAACGGTATTTTTTAATTTTTTTCGCTTTGGGATGGTAGTGATGGGTATTTTGAATACTCCTTGAAAAACGTCATTCTATTTATTTATTGTTATTATTATTATTGTTTTTTTTTTTTAATTTTTTTATTTCCATTTTTTCTCCCTTACAATTTTCATGTTGATTTATGGGATTTGTCATTATTGTTGTAGTACTTTTTTGACATTCTATTTGCATTCCCTATTCTATATAGAATGTATGGTTATTATTATCGTTATTTGTTGTATTTCAATTGTACATATTATTATTATTATAATTATTATATAATATAGGCAAAATATATATATTCTATATATTTTTGTATATATGTATATATGTCAATATAATTGCTTTTCTATTTTAATTTAAATTTTATTTGTTTTATTTACTATTTTTTTTTTTTTTTTGTAATCACTTTATTATAATTAATATTGATACGTGTAGAATGATTTACACTGAAGAGCAAAACTATGAAGCTATAAAACCATTGATTGAAGGATATTTACTTTATAAGCTAATCCCTCCTACGCCATTCGCCAACAAACTGATCAGTGCGGCTTTAGACCTGACAAGTCCACCATCGACCAGATGTTCACACTGCGCCAAATCCTGAAAAAAAACCCACGAAAAGCAAATGCCACCATGTCTGAGTTCAGTATCCCTGCAAAGCTGGTAAGGCTCTGTAGAATGTTGTTCAGCAACACGTGCTGCTCCGTCAAGGTAGGAAATGACCTCTCCGAATCCTTTGATACCGTGCGGGGTTTCAGACAAGGCGATCCTTTATCCTGCGAACTCTTCACTTTTGTGATGGAAGGGTTATTGCGAAAAGCCAGTGTACATCGTAATGGCACTATTTTCTACAAAAGTGTCCAGCTCCTTGTGTATGCTGATTACGCTGATATCATCGGACGATGTAATCGAGATGTTACTGCTGCGTTTTCTGCAATCGAAAAGGAATCAACGATGGTGGGTTTGACGGTGAACGAGGGCAAACGAAATATATGCTGTCCACGAACAGGGAGACGCGGCGTCTAGGATCCCACAACCGTTAACACCGAAAATTATGTCAGCCTGGAGATAAAGTGAAGACTCACTCTTGCTAATAGCTATTACTACGAACTCAGTAAGCAAATGACGAGTAGAGCCATCTCTCGCCCGACAACACTGACACTCTACCAGACGCTCATCATATCCGTGCTGCTCTATGGCGCAGAAGAATGGGTTATGTCGCAGACTAATGCCGCCATGCTTGGGGTGTTTAAAAGAAAAATTCTTCGCAAAATCTTAGGTCCTGTTAGCGTCGGTGACGACTGTCGTATTTGAATGAATCAGAATTTGTACCAGCGCTACGCTGACATTGACATAGTCCAACGCATCACTATTCAACGTCTGCGGGGGCTAGGCCAGGTTGTGCGTGTGGATGAAGAAGCTCCGGCTAAAAAGGTGTTTGAAACGGAAGCCGCTGGACGACGACGGAGAGAAAGGCCTCCGATGGAAGAACCAAGTACTGGAAAACCTGTCTGCATTTGGTGTAACTGATTGGAGAAGGCGCGCACAAAGTAGAGACGCCTGGAGAGAGCTGCTGCAGTCGGCCGTAAATCGATAACGGGTTGTAATTCGGTATTTTTTCTATAATTTCATCGCTTAAACGCTGCAACAAATTTGCATAAAACTCGCCGTTGATTGTTTTTCCTTTTTGCATCTCTAAAAACAGACGCCATTCTCACCTTTCAGTTCACTGTTTTGACTGCTCCTTTGTCTCAGGTGTTAAGTAGTGGACCCATGTCTCATCCATGGTTACGAATCGACACAAAATCTCGGCTTTATTACTGTGAAACATCGCCAAACACTCTATAGAAACATCTTCATGACGTTGTTTTTGTTCTATTGTGAGCAATTGCGGCACCCATCTAGCACACAGCTTTTTCATCTCCAAATTTTCGGTCAATATACGATATATAGCACTTATAGCACTGCCTCTAATTTTACCTAGCTCACGCACCTTCAGCCGGCGATCATCCAATACCATTTTGTGGTTTTTTTTTTAACAATATCTGGCGTGGCCACCTCAATTGGTTGACCACTACGTTGTTCGTCTTAGCAGCTCGTAAGACCTCGTTTAAACTCTCCCACCTAATATTTTATGGTCGTAAACGATGGAGCAGACTCCCCCAGAGTAGAATCAAGTTCGGTTTTAATATTCGTTGGACGGAGACCTTTCAAATGAAAGTATTGAATTACATAACGGTGACCAATTTTGTCCATGTTTACAAATTCACTGAGGTCGTTAACTTTTGATGACTCCAAAAAAAAAATGAAATACTAAACAACGTGGCGCCTTGAAACTTAAAACAAATATTTTATAGGGTTGCCACTTTTTACCAAAGTAATTTTTTTCAAACTACTGCCGCCATCTATATGTCAGGTCGCGTAGATCTGGGATCTCCCTCGTATGATCTTAATGGTTTCCTTGAAAAAACACTTTAAAACATTTTTAATTCTTTGGCGATTATATAATTTTGTTGCCAAGTATTGAATTATTTGGTTTTTATTTTTTTTTATTTTTTTTTTGCAACATGTGGTTGGTTGTTTTTGTTGATTATGGTGATGTTGATGATAATGATGGTTTTTTATGGTTTTCTAAGGCTGCCAAAATATTAATATAATATTTACACACACACACACATACATAAGCCTATGTTTAGTTGGATATAAGTGAATTTTGGTTTAAATAAATTAATATTACTTTTGCTTAATCGTATTGTTGTTGTTGTTGTAATGCTTTGTCTAAATATTTATAATATTTTAATGCAAATTCAAAAATCCTAAAACTCATACCCCCATAGTTTTTCAACCAAATAATTAATCCACGCATATTAGACGCGTGTGGATGTGTTGGAATCTAAAAAGCATCCTTTTTTTACATTTACATGCTTGTGTGTTAGTATGTAATTATATCTCTGTTTGTGATATTTTAATTTTACTGTCACATTTGATCATTAATTGCATTTCACAAACACATACATACATAGAATAGTACTCGGACAATGTAGGTACAATGGTGAATGGTGAATGGTGAGTGTTTGAGGGTTTTATTTGAAATGCATTGTGGCAAATTAAATCTATAGTAGATAAATATGTATGACAATCATTATTTGCATTCATTTTTTGTTTGTTTGTTTGTATTTTTAGATAAATTTATAATTCAATATAAACAAATACAATACATACACATATATTTGTGTATATTTAAATTTACATATATTCGTACAAAGAGACAAAAATAATATTAATAGAATAATTAATTAATAACAATAATAATCGCAATAATTATGATTATTCAACTAATAATTTGCATTATTTCTATGCCAGCTGTGACACAAAGCAAATGTTTTAAGTATTTATACTCGTAGTACGTTTGTGTATGGCTTATCTTCGTGTAATTATTTTCATACATTCTACATGGGCATGAGATGGGTCATCGGCTGACATGACATTAGAATTATGGTATATTTATTTTAATTAGTTATTCAATTTAATGAGCATAATATTTTTCTAATAATTTATTTTAATCTCAAAACTTATTGAATATTATCGAAAATTTATATGATCTTTTTAGTATAGAAAATTAAAAAAATTATTTAGTATTTTTGCATGAAATTGGAGGTTTTATTTAGCATAGTTAGAATGATGAATGATGAATTTTAAAAGTAATTTCATAATGCCACTCTCATAGAAACCCTTGTCCCTATTGGCAAGAAACAGGGACAGTCGATTTTCACATGCTCCTCTTCAGGCGAATTTTTCACGAGCAAAATCATTCGCCATAGACAAGAACAGGTAGTAATCACTTGGTGCCAGGTCCATACTATAAGGTGGATGCATAAGAACCTCTCAACTAAGCTCCCGGAGCTTCTGGCGAGTCGCTATCGATGTGTGTGGCCTGGCGGTGTCCTGATGAAACACGATTCCTTTCCTCTTTCTTCTTTCCTCGGTCAAATTGTTGACAGTACAGGTCCGAATTAAGAGTTTGGCCGTAGGGGAGCAGCTCATTGTAGATGATTCTCTGCCAAACCCATCAAACACATAGCAAAACCTTCCTGACCGTCAATCCTGGCTTGGACACCGTTTGAGCCGGCTCACCGCTATTCGACCACGACCGTTTTCGATTGACGTTGTCGTAAGTGACCCTCTTTTCAGCACCAGTAACCATCCGCTTCAGAAATGGATCGATTTTATTACGATTCAGCAGCGATTCGAAGATTAAAATTCGATCCATGAGGTTTTTTTTGCGTTAACTCGTGTGGTACCCATACATCGAGCTTCTTTTTGTATTCGGCCTTATTTAGATGGTTCCAAACGTTTTTTGTTGCAATTTTTAGGTCATGGGCAATAGAAGCAGCGCTTACATGATGGTCAGACTCGACGATTTCCATTATTTTATCGATATTATAGACAATTGGCCTTGACATCAAAATTACCGGAATGGAATCGACGAAACCCAAATTGGACCATAAACATTTTTAGCCATCTGGCTTGCGTTTTCGCCTTTGTCGAAGAAAAACTGGCGTATTTTCTCTTTACTGGTGTCCATATTTGACGCGTGCTCAAACAATACTGAGTTAAGCAAACACAAAACTGCCTGAAAAGTTTATTTAGTACGAAATCCAATCTTTCTAACGCCATCTAGCGTAACCTGATCGCACTTATACAATGCGATATACAGATTATTAATGTCATCTATTCGAAAAATAATGAATTTTTTTACTTTTTTACTTACCAAAATAATTACGTAAATGCAGTCTCAAAGACTTCAATCGTTCAAAACCAGCTAATACGAGTACAAGCAATCCCCTTCCAATGTTATTTAAATTTCGTACGCGCAGTAACACTGAAAGAGATTTAACAAACATTGAAATTGTTAAAAGTTATTATAAAACTTCGTTTTCTGTCTGCAAACTTATTGGGATTTACAAGAGCCTCTAGTTTGTAACGCGTGCCTTTTATTTCCCAGCTAGGGTATTACTCTTGTTGCAGGAGAAGGGCAGAATTCCGCACGATTGCCTATTGGCAATTAATTCACCGACACTAGAAGAGTGTTCGGCTAGGTACTGATGGAACTACTACTAAACATTTTTTTGGAACTACTACTACTTTGTTTTATTTTCTTATTTCTATTTTTCTTCGTTTTTATTTTCCTTTCTTTCTTTTTTTTTTTTTTACAAATTTTCAAGAATACAAATTCAATCTCTTACTCTATGCCTTAATGGAATACCTAACCCTAGCTAACCCTACTGAAGATTTATAGGATTGACTAGTGCCATCTGGTCGTACCTAACTAATCAGTTGTCTGGTAGATCTGCCTCAGAAGAAGTCTCCAAGCGACTGATAGTTGTGTAGGGTAGCCTGATACAGGTGTCTCCTGTATTCAGCACCCTGGCCTCACACCTAGAAGAGGGAGACCTTTTATAGCAATATATAAGAACAACCAACGGGTTGGCGGATGGTTGCTCCTGGTATATGCGATTGGTCAAAATGACCCCGGGCAAAGCTGAGGGCTCGCAGGCGACTACTTTAAGCGAGCGGTCGAATACTGACAGCCTCGCTTAAAGCAAGAACTACTTATAGCCGCCAAGCGAATTAATGTCAGCACGCCTATAAGAGCACTCGTTAGGGTTGCAAGCTACTCGAACGGGCCGATTCAAAAATTCAGCAAGATCGTGTCAAATACTAGGTCAAGTTACGACTTACTCCATCAAACGTCGATTGGTCTTTATGCCTTACATCGGCAAGTCATACACCTTTAGTACATATCTATTTATAAACCTTTTAAGAATTGTGTAGTGTAAAATTCCTATGATGCTACACTTTACGTTCAGTGAAAATTCATTTGATTGTTTCTTCTTTCTCTGTTGCCATAGCGACTGACTATACGAGTATGTGTATGTGTGTATACATCTACTGATATTATTGTATGACGACAATAAGGAGAAGAAGAAGAATCAAATTAACTTTTCTATTATACACAGCTTTGCTATGGTTTGTTTATTGTTGTTACGTTGAATATTTAATGATTTATTTACTATTCGTAGGTAGGTATGTAAAAAGGTTGAAAGAGGCTCAGTTTTAGGCTGTTACAAGCTATTGTAGGAATAATCATTCAAATCATTCAATCGTTCAAGAAATTCTTTCAATTCTATAAAAACATCAATTTTGTACTGGGGCCCACCAATGGATTGCCAGTCATGTATTTCATAGCTCTAGGGACGACTCCTGGATAACTATGGAGCTATATGTCGTATTTCAGTCCGGTTAAGTTCATTTCATAGAGGAACCATCATAAGAAGTAGAAACAATGTGTAAGTGGGTTAAGAAAAAATGTCTTGGAGAAAAAATAAATGCAGGTTAGTCTTGCATTGTACACCTCTAGGACAATTATGTGTATTTTAATGAATGCTACAACAATATTTTGTTGTATGTGTTTGACTAGAGATCAAACACATACAACAGGAGATCGCCTATAAGTGGTTAGTACGTTGGCCTTCTGTAGGTCGTGGGGTCAATCCACAGCTGAAGCACAACTTTACCATCGAAAACAAATTTTTTTCTAACGGTACCCACCTGTCGGCAAACAATTGGCAATTTTTGTAAAAAAGCTGTGTGACAAAGCACCGAGAAAGTGATTTCACAAGAGTTCTGCCGTTCGGAACTGGCTTATTATATTATTTTAATGAAGTACTAATGCAACATAACGCCGTATTTAAATTAAGCGGCTCCAAAAACGTACACAATTGTTATTTCGTTTTGTGTTAACAAAATTGCCGATATTATGACTTTAAATCTAAAGAATTTATTTTTGGGTCATACGCCTCATGGAACTAATACGGCCAGATAGAGACCGTTAAGCGTGAATGGTATCGGGCCATGATAACTACAGCTTTTTCTTCTGAATTGTATTATATGGACCTGGTCGACATATGCATAGCGGTCGATATAGTTAAGTCCTAGCAAGAAAAGTTGACAGTTTGCAATTTTTCTAGAAAATTTGATCTAAATTCTTTGGCGAGAACGTACAATTTAACATTCTTAGTCCTCTGAGGCTTCGAAAAGTTTCGGATTTGTATCAAGAGAACAACAACGGTTGACCAAATTAAAAACATTATAATTCAAGTCATTGATTGATGGGGTCCAGACCGACGTATGTTGCAAATCAAAAATAGAAAGCGGTGATAGATAGGTCAAACGCTAAGAAAACCTTCAGTTAGCATTACAAGAATGGCACTAGACTGGAACCCTCAAGGGAGCAGATATCGAGGTCGGCCAAAAAATACTTGGAGTAGGTCGATATTGCGCCGAGCTAGCCGATGTCAACACAACATGGGACGGCTCAAAAATAACAGCACAGAACCGTGTACGATGGAAGAGTCTTGTCGAGGCTCTATGCTCCCAAGAGCAGTGAACAAGGGGAAAAAAGGACAGATGTATGAGTTCTCTCAAATTCTTCGCTTCTAGGAACTGAGGGGTCAAGGGAATTTATACAATAATTTATATATTTATGGTTAATTTTTTTTAATTGATCCTCATCCTCGAATACTCATAAAATCATAGCACATTTACACTAATTTGGAAATGTTTTGATGTGTTTTTTTGTTCATTTGATATGGGGTGATGGTTGCGAGTTGGTATATTCAGGGCAAATATTAGAGGTCAATAATGAAAAAGGATTAGTGGTACATTTGATCCCTGTAGATGCATCCATAGAGTGGCGTTAACAAATTTTATGAAAACATCAATTTTGTAGGACAGCCCCATAAATGGTAGAGACAAGGGAAGAACGTTTCGAGAAAATGTTTAGGAGGAAAAGTTAATGGTGGCCGCCCTTATATTTGACCTAGTAGAGTAGATCCCCCGGCAGTTATTGAGGAATTTGCCTATTTGTAGGTTTTTTTAGGTAAATTTTGTAGGGCAGCCCACATAAGGGCTGGAGATATCATGGAAGAATGTTTAGTGGTAATGCTCGGATGGAAAAAAAATTAGTGGAAAAACGAATGGTGATACCCCTTAATTCTCTTTGGCCACCGTGGAAGCGGTGTAATCAAATTGAATAAAAATATCAATTTGATAGGGAAGCGATCCTAAGAAGTTAGAGTATGGGCACGTGTCGGAGAAATGTTGGTTAGAAAGTTCGAACATGTTTAATAGTTTCGAAGTTGCACCAAATCTCTTACTACCTCTATCAGAATATCATGTAGGAACGTGTACAGAATTGGAATTGTAATTTTCATCTCTGCTACTTTATATTAATTTCCAATTGATTTTAGTGCCCACACACTTGTGTATTAAATACTTACTGAGCGAATATATGCATAAATGCATACAAATGTATATTAATAAATTATTGTTAAATTACCTCTTATTGTTGAATATTTTTAAATCAAAATAAATATTTATTGGAAATTTATGAGTTTTTGAGGTTTTCTATAATATTCGTATGTGTTTTTTGTTTTTTTTTTGTCGGTCTTTATTTTGTATACTCATATCACAACGTGTAATAAATTCAATTAAAACCTAAGTGGAGGTAAGTACAGAGGTGGTTGTTGAATTTACTCATGTGGTAATATTACAATATTTCAAAGCAATACCTTTCCTCGATCTATTAAGAGTATGAAACTTTTAAATTAGTTCAGTAGTTTTTTTTATCTTAATTTAACATCTTTTGCATTTCCAAAAGGATTACATTCATTTTTTCGTTCGTTCGTTAAGTGGCCAAAACAACCGAATATCGATTAAGGCAGTTAAAAATTCCAAGCGTCGTCAGGTTCTCCAGTACTTCGTCTTTCCACCGGAGGTTAGGTCTTCCTCTTCTGGGTCGTCCTCCAGCGGTTTCCGAATATAACACCTTCTTAGCTGCAGCGTGTTCTTCCATTCGCTCGACATGACCTAGCAAGCGCAGCCGCTGGATTTCGATAAGCTTTACTATGTCAATATCGGCATACAGCTCGTACAGCTCATGGTTGTACCTTATTCGGTACTCTCCACCAACGGAAATAGGTCCAAAGATCTTGCGTAGGATTTTTCTTTCAAAAACTTCAAAAATTCGTTCATCAGAGGTGGAAATTGTACAGGCTTCAGCGCCATATGTAAGGACAGGCATGATGAGAGACTTGTAGAGTGTAGTTCTCGTTCTTCGAGAGATGGCTCGACTTTTCAATTGCTTACTTAGCCCAAAGTAGCATCTGTTAGCAAGAGTTATCCTACGCATGATCTCCAGGCTGACGTCATTACTGCTGTTAATGCTGGTTCAAAGATAGACAAAGTCCCTTATTACTTCAAAAGCGTAGTTGTCAACAGTGACGTGATGTCAAAGATGCCGGAACTTTTTTTTTTGACACTACATACATCGTCTTGCCCTCGTTCACCGCAAGACCCATTCGACTCATCTCTCTATCCAACTCTGAGAATGCCGATTATGTCAATATCGTCGGCATACGCTAACAGCATGACACTTTTGTTGAAGATAGTGCCATTATGTCGTAGATCAGCAGCTCGTATTATTTTCTCCATACTAAGATTGAAGAAGTCGCATGATAGCGAATCACTTTGTCTCAAACCCCGTTCGGTATTAAACGGTGCGGAGAGGTTCTTTCCAGTTAAGCAGTGTCATTCTACAAAGTCGAATGAGCTTTGCAGGAATACCGAAATCAGTCATTGTAGCGCAGATGTAATCCCTTACCGGACTGTCGAAAGCGGCTTTATAAGCAACAAATAAGTGATGTATGTCGACCTGTTTTTCTTGGGTCTTCTCCAGGATTTGGCGCAGTGTGAAAACCTGGTCGATTTACCAGGTCTGAGACCACACTGATAAGGTCCAATCAGGTTGTTGAGCATGGGCTTCAATCTTTCACACAGTACACAGGAGAAGACCTTGTATGCGATGCTCAGGAGACTTATGCCACGGTAGTTGGTGCAAATTGTGTGGTCTCCTTTCTTATGTACGGGACAGAGAACACTGAGCCTCCAATCATCAGACATGCTTTCATCCGACCATATTCTGCTTATGAGCTGGTGCATGAAGGCGAGCAGCTCATCGCCTCCGGTCTCAAACAAATAGGCAGGCAGGCAATCAGCACCTGTAGCTTTGTTGTTTTTCAGCCTTAAAATGGCCGTTCATTTTCCATTTTAGTTAATTTAGTAGCGGTTGCAAAATGAACCCCTCTTAGAGAGGCGACCCTGTAGATCATGTAGGCTATATTTTGGATTCTTTATTACAAATCCATAAATATGCAATATATGTAATTTAAATAAAATCACAAAAATCACAATATATTCATATTCATATTCGTTGTTATATTTATGCATTTTTGCATATTATCAACATTGCAATATAAATATATATCCGTTTCCGTTTGTAACATTTCATCGCATATAACATCACCATGTGACGCCATTAGGTTTTTATAATGATGGTCTATGTATATTGAACTTATGTATATACACACATACACACCTTCATATGCATACCTATACAAATATATACTCGTCTGTCGTTATTACTGACATTGGGGCGCCGCCATTATCTATCAATAAATAAAAATAAATTAAATAAAAAAATAAAATATACTAAAATACATTGACTACACTAGGCAACAGAAAATTGAACATATAAATTTTCGATTTAAATGAAAAAAAAAAAAACAAGCAGAGACCAACAACCAATCTAACCACCCCCCATCAGGTAATGGTCAACCAAACTAATTGACCAACTCAACCAGTCATTCATTTTAGGTATGAACTTTTTTTTGTTTTACAGCGACATTTTTATAATAGTTGTCATCAATTTAGTCACACGATATTTGTGAATTTTTTTTCATGCGTTTTACTGAAAACAATTGCCTCAGTTGGTAATACATATTAGGCGTGCTATATTCAACAATTCGCTGTCTTTGTGGCAATAAAGCGACACAGATGAGAACTTTCCTTAACAGAGTTGATTTGATTTTATAGTTTATATATAAATATAATATAAATCAATTTGCAATTATTGAATTAATAAAATGTTTCAAAAAGAGTGATTTACTTGTATGGCAAAAGTCTACCATGTCCTTTTCTTTTTAATTATAAAATTTTTAGTGTTTAAAGAAACAGGCCACTTCATCTGAGTGCCTTCTCGTTTAGTTGCAGAATTCTTCTAATTCCTTCCTCATAATAACATCACGCGTAATTTCAAGCATATCTTTGTGTGGTATGGCTCCACATTTCGAGTTCATCAACAAACTGTCGACTCAATGTGGACATCCTCCTGCTTGCTAATACAGGACACTGGTACACTATGTGGGCCGCTATCTCTGCCTCCATACATAATCTCCAAATGTCAGCATAATCTGCAAATGTCAGCATCCTCCCCCTCAGCAAGACCCATCTTGCCGAAGTGGTACCTGAAATTGCCATGCTCAGTTATTAGTGCAGTCAACCAGCTCAGAGTAAACCGTCCCAGACTGAGAGCCCTTCCCAATTCACTGCCCATTGGTAGCCTCTACGAAGCCTTTGCCTGTCTACAAGTGGACAAACTCTCCCATCTTGTTAGATGGAGTTTCTTTATGCAATCTTCGACCTTTGGCTTCACCATCCCGTTACTAAGAGAAACTACTGGTTCCGCCCCATAAAATCCTTGTCTAGCCAATGCGTCTGCAGCTTCAGTTTGTTCTATTACAATGTGTCTCTTCACCCACATAAGAGTAATTGCATTACTACGAGCACACTCGTTAAGCTTTTGAACACATTCGAACGCCAGCTTAGAAGATACCGTAGGGTGTTTCAGTCGCCAGATCACCACCTGGTTATCAAGTGCTAGCAATATTTTTTTAGCTTGAATCTTTCCGTCCAGTATATGGTCTAGAACCGATACGTATCTTCCCAGATTCAGAGTGCATGATATAGTTCCAACTCTTTAGAGAAGATTCCAGCACACGACCTGCCATCCATTAATGAACCATCAGTGAAAATACTGATATCATTTTCCTCACATACATCATATGTGATGCCGTCTTCAATGAGTGTTCTATGTGACTTTCCAGTCATATTTAGCCTGCTCATTTCTTCCATTGGCATTTGCACCTCCTTCTCACTGCTATATACCAATGACAGGATGCTTCTGCGCCCTATCTCCGTAGAGAATCCATACCAATTATTGGTTGTCTTCAGACGTAATGCTGTTAATGCGCCGACTTCATAATATGCAAGTTCAACGGCAGCATCTCTAGAAATACTTACAATGCTTCAACCGTGGTAGTCCGGATAACTTCGATAATCCCAATACTATCCATTCTTTGTACCCTATCTAACTTGCTTTTCGCGGTCGTTTTGGTAACCTTAGGTCATCAGACCACAACAGCATACGCTATTAAGGTCCTTACCATCGTTGTGAAAATCCAGTGAAATGCTCTGGGAGTAATTCCCCATATGAGACCGAACACTCTCTTACACTGATGCAACACTGATACAAAAAGCCTAAAGGGGTCTATTGTTAGCCCAGTCCTCCTTTTAGTAAAGAGTGCTGTTTCCGACTTACTAGCATTTACAAAGAGACCTTGTTCCGTGCACCATTCTTCAACTATTTTGAGTGTACCTCTCATGGTATCACAAATAGTGTCCAGGAACTTACCACTCACCATTACTGCAACGTCAACTGCATACCCGACGGTGTGTATGCCTTTTGAGTCCAGAAGCTAGAGTATGGAATCGACCGTGATGTTCCAAAGGATTGGCGATAGTACGCCCCCCTGTGGACAACCTTTGATCACCCTAACTCTGAGTCTGTAACTTCCATTTTGCAAGTTTATTGCCCTTTTCCTCAGCATGCTGTCCATCCACCTTACAATGGTTGGGCTGACGTCACGAGTAGCAAGTGACATCCTTAATTGATCGAAACTAATCTTATCGAAGGCACCCTCTATATCCATAAAAGTAGATACAGATATCCCTCCACAAGACAGTTTTCTCTCCGTTACCAGAACTAGTTCGTGCAGAGCCGTTTCAGTGGATTTGCCAGCTCTATATGCATGCTGAGACATACTCAGTGGTTTAGTCAGAAGCGTTGTCCTTTCCATGTAGTCTGCCAGTACTCCCTCCATACATTTAAGCAGAAAGGAGGTCAAACTAACCGGCCGGAAAGATTTAGTCTCTGAGTAGTTCCTTTTTCCCCAGCTTTGGAAGAAAGACAACCTTAGTCTCAGACATCCATAAGTAACATCCCTGTATGGTAGAAAAAATTTTTACGAACATGCTATGTATCATATTTAGCGTTTATCGATATACTCGAAAGGTTTGATTGCCTTAAAATATTACATAGATAGTTAAACTGTAAAATTATTTAATAGAGTTCTTTAAATGTCCTGCGGCAATTGTAAAGCATAGTGTATTGACACCTAATAACAGTATATCTCTTAGTAGGAAAATTCGGTTTAATCTGGGTTTAATTTAATGCAATTTTAATGGTATAATAATGTAAATATATTTCAGAAATAGTTACTCATTGCCAGTTAGACTAATTATTAAGTATTGCCTAGTAAAATATATACAATACAAAGGGTTATCCATTTTGCGGTTTCAAAAGTAAATGTAAATAAAACACATATAAAATATTTTTTATCATGATATTTCTTTTTTATTATAAAGTTTGAACGTTGACATTATGTGTGAAATACTACATCACCATCATCACTACATGACCACCACGCGAATTGTTGCAAGCATCGATTCTTTTGAGGTAATTTTCGACCACTTTTTGACACATATTGGGCGGTATCTCAGCCATAACGTGACGAATGTTGGTTTTGTTGGTGCTCAAGAGTTAAAGGTTTATCTGCATAAACACGGTCTTTCGCGTAGCCCCACAAAAAAAAGTCAAGCGGTGTCAAATTGCATGATCTTGGTGGCCACTTGATATCGCCACGACGAGAAATTACGCGGCCAGAAAATTTCTCTTGCAATAAAGCCATATTCGCTCGAGTTGTGTGGCATGTGGCACCGTCTTGTTGAAACCACATATTCTCTAAGTCGTATTCTTCAATAGCAGGCAAAAAAAAGTCGGTTATCATATGACCATAACGCTCCGAATTGACGGTGACAGTCGTTCCATCTTCGTTTTCGAAGAAGTAAGGTCCAATCACACCTCCGGACCAAAGAGCGCACCAAGCAGTGACTTTTTGTGGATGTAGTGGCTCTCTCTTCAATTACTTGATGATTCTCAGAACCCCAAATACGACAATTTTGTTTGTTAACATACCCACTGAGTGAGAAATGTGCTTCGTCGCTGAAGAAAATTTTGTCCGAAAAATCGCCATCCACCGCCTGTTGTTCAAGCACCCATTCGACGTATCTACGACGTTGTGAATGGTCAGCTGGCTTCAGTTGTTGTGTGAGCTGGATTTTATATGGATGTAGGTGTGTAGATCCAAATGCAAAATACGCCATAATGTGCCGTAAGACAGTCCTAATTCCTGAGAACGACGAGGAATCGACACATTTGGGTCTTCGGCAACACTTTCACTTACAGCAGCGATATTTTCGGTGGTACGAGCGAAACGATGATGCACAGGCCTTACAATATCTGTAACCGATCCAGTCTCTTCATATTTCTTCACAATTTTGCCAATTGCTTGCGCGATATGTGGCTGTGGCAGAAATACCATTTTTGTAGTAGGTTTTTACAATTTTAATGCGTTGTGCGATAGTTAAGCGATCCATTTTCGCAAATGTCAGACTTTGAACTGAAAAAGAAAGAAATTGTTTTAACAACTCAGTTTGACAGATGTCGAATTCTAGCCCTATACTTTTGAAACCGCGAAATGGATAACCCTTTACTATGAATATTTCTAAAACAAATCATAATTATCGTTATTATTACCAGTAGCATCATCAGAACACAGCAGGCAGCTAACAAAAGAGATCAAATGCATAACTATATCGTATTTGAAAACTGAGTGTATTTTATATTAAGTATGCATATGTAGATATTCGACTGTAGTGAAGTAATTACATAGTAATACCCAATTTACATAATTTTCTATACTTACAGTACATATATCGTACAAATAAGCATAAAATACAATAAAATAACATTTTAAATTATGATAAAAATTACTTACTGTTGGACTACCGATTTGCTAGCCAGTCTGCTTTAGTATTTGAGTAAACAAAATGATAACGTTGATTATAATAACAACAACGATGATAATAATAATAACGATAATAATGACAGTACTGATGAGATTACTAACAATTACATTTATTATTCGGCAAATGTATAATGTAAAATTGCTACTTGTTCTCTGTGAAAGCAAATATGATAAATAATAATAATAATCATCATATGTATAGAGAATTGCATAAATATGACAAAAGGATCACGAGGCAATATGATAGCAATATGTTGCAGTGCGTTAGATGATGATGATGAGCCTTTAACATATTTGATGTCACGAGATATCAATGTCATTGTCATCATGACATGACACGACATATTGCACACTGTTTGTGCTCAAAGATACGCAATTTTCAGGTAGATGCATCAAAAAAACATTCATATCTAAATGTAAATGCATACAACACAATATTTTATACAAATTATTTAAAAGCATCATATTATGTAGTTGGTATACAACAAAAATACATGAATGGAGTGATTTATAATGTAATTGCATTAAAATTGCATTCTACATCAACTTGTGATATTCGTTAAGCCAATGTGTCAAAATGAAATTGAAATATTTGACATCAGCTAATGATTTGAAATGATTTGTTTTACGACTTTTGTTACCTTTGTAATCAAAATTCGTTAAAATAACAAATACAAATGTTAAATTTAGAGTATGTTGCTGTCACAAAAATTGCAATTAAGTTAATGACAATATATTATGAGATTATTAATAAAAATTTGTCCAAAAATGCAATTCAAAGGCATCAATATTTATTATTCGAATAGGTTTTTAATTCTCGCACCCCTAGAACGCTTTTACACTCGGCACTCAAAAAATAAAGAGTATATTGAATTTGTACTTTTCTTTATGAAACCCAAAAAGAGAGTTTGGGGCTGGTGCCGACCGAATTACACGCTGTACGGTGGGTGCCCTAGCTCAGTGGTTTGTGTGTTGACTTTCTGATCTGTAAGTTGTAAGTTCAATTCCCGGCTGAAGCATAACAATTTAAATATCGCAAAGATTTTTCTTTCGAACGGTACCCACCTGTCGGCAAGCACTTGGTAATTCTTCCGAGACAGTAACAATTTGCCATTAAAAATCTTCTAAAAGAACTCTGTGACAAAGCTCAAAAAAGTGATGTCACAAGAGTTCTGCCGTTTGGAACCGGCTAAAATAAGTAGGTCCCTTCTAATACTGTCCAAAATTTAACACGCACATCAGTAATGGAAGAGAAGCTCGGCCAAAGAGCCCTTCGGGGCTTTAAATGCCACATATTTATTTATTTATTTTTTACATGTAGATATATGTATAAAAAGTTTGCTCGCATATCCATCTTTTCTTTTACTTTCACTACTTTGTATGGGAGCTACATGGGGCTGGGTGGGCTTGACTCACCAGTCTCTCGAGGAATCTATAATACCAGTAAACACCTGAAATTTGGTTGACTTTGACAAAGTATTTTCTAATTTATGGGGGTTTTAAAAGGGGATCATTTTGTATGGGAGCCCCAATAAGAAGTAGGCGTGGTACGCTGATTTTTGTCAGATTTCCAACTACCATATTAATTTAAGTGTCAATTATGGTTATTCTAGACAGAAGATTACAGAAGTTACAGCTGTTTCAATTTAATAGAAATTCGGTCATTTTGTATGGGGACTACTATAAACAGTGGTCGTGTTACGTCCATTTCCTGTCACTCTAGTTGCTCTTACAATACTAATCCACACCTTAAATTTGATTGTCCTACCCTGAATACTTCGTAAGTAATAGCTGTTTTAATTTCACTTTATTTTCGCTACTTTGTATGGTAGCCCCATTAAGAAGTGGGCGTGGCATGCTGGTTTCATGCCACATTATTTATCTAAGTATCGATTATGGTCGTTCTAGACAGAAGATTGCTGAAATTATATCCTCGACTTTGTATGGGAGCCACGTAATGGAATGGGCGTGGCATGCTTATTTTATGGAGATAATTTCCGACTACCATATTAATGTAAGCGTTAATTACGGTTGTTGTAGGCAGAAGATTGCCGAAGTTACAGCTGTTTCAACTTAAAAGAAATTAAGTCATTTTGTACGGGAGCTACTATAAACAGTGGGCATGGCTAGCCCATTTCTTGTAAGTCTTACAATACTAATCCACACTTTAAAGTCGGTTGTTTTACGATGAATAGTTTGTAAGTTCAGACGGTTTTAAAATAAGAATAAGAAGTGGGAGTGGCATGCTGATTTTTTGCCAGATTATTTCCAACAATAAAACCAAGTGTCAATTGTGGTTATTCTAGACGGAAGATTGCCGAAGTTACAGCTGTTTCAATATAGGCGTGGCGCGTCCATTTCTCGTAAATCTAGTTACCCTTACTATACTAACTTACAACTTAAACCTGGTTATTTCACGCTAAATAGTTTGTAAGTTCTGGTGCTTACAAATTTTTGTTTAATTCCCTCGACTTTTTATGCAAGCCACATAAAGTAGTGGGCGCAGCTTGCTGATGTTATATCAGCTTATTTCCGACTACCATATTAGTCTAACTGCCAATTATGGTTCTCTTAAACAGAAGATTGACGAAGTTGCAGCGGTGGGTGCCACTTGGGTTCACAGTTGACCAAAACCAACAACGTGTCGATGCTTCAACGGAGTGTTTGGCCCTGTTAAACCGCAATAAAACCGAATTCTCTCGTCGATATGTGACAATGGATGAAACACGGCTTCACCGTTACACACCACAATCCAATAGACAGTCAGTTGCGTGGACAGCAGTCGACGAATCGAATCCAAAGCATCCAAAGACGCAACAGTCGGTCGGTAAGGTGATGGCGTCTGTATTTTGGGATGCAAACTGAATAATATTCATCGACTATATCCAAAAATGAACACCCATTAACAGCGACTATTATTGTGAACTTTTGTACCGATTGAAGGCTGAAATCGCAAAGAAACGACCACATTTTTCACAAATCGATAAAAACGATGACAAAATTGAATGAATTGGGCTTCGAATTGCTTCCAAACCCACCGTATTCTCCAGATTGAGCCCCCAGCGAGTTTTTCCTGTTTTCAGATCACAAGATAATGCTTTCTGAACAGATATTTAAATCCGATGTTGCAGTAATCGCTGAAACTGAGGCCTACTTTGACGAGAAAGTGAAATCGTACTATAAAAGTGGTATCGAAAAAATCGCTATACTCGTCGTATTGCCCTCGAAGGTGATACTCAATACTCAAATCGAACTTTGTCATAATATTTTTCATACTTTTCCTACGGACTTATTGAATGGCCTGTTATATTAGCCGGTACCGCACGGTAGAACCCTTGTGACATCAATTTTTCTGAGCTTTGTCACAGAGCTCTTTTAAGAAACATTTTTGGCCAGAAAAATTGCAATTTTTGCCGATAGGTGGGTACCGTTCGAAAGAAAAATATTTTCGATATTAAATTTTGTTATGCTTCAGTCGGGCATTGAACCCACAACCTACAGATCAGATACGCACTAACCACTGAGCTACGGCAATTTTAACAATTTTATTAGTATTCGAAATTATGTGTTTTTAAATAGTTTTAGTAAACTCTATCGATGCAACTTGGAAACAAAGCATTTAAATTCCCTAAAAATAACGAATAAATGTATTTAATAATTTAACTGTTATGTTATGTTTAACTTTTTAAATTGCAATAAAATGCAATTTTTAATAACTTGAAATGATGCTGCGATGAACAATTGTACGAATGCGACTTGTCTGATATTGTTGATGACTGTATGTGGCAGTGCTGCATTTCAAACCGTCATGTGTAAATAATTCAATTTTATGATGACAGGTTATTACTTGCAACTTGCAAAAAAAAAAAAAAAAAAAAAAAAACAACAGCAGCCAAAAAGGAGACTAAAACCAAAACAATTTACACATTTTGTTAAGCACACAAAAAAAACACATGCATTCACACATACAAGTACGATACGAAATAAACAAATATTTATTTACCTTTAATATGTAGTTGCTGGCATATGTAGGCTATACAAGCCATGCAGTCATGCCTTATTTTATGCGGATTTAAAAGCTTATTGGCATAAGATTTATGATGAGCTTAGAGTGTGATATACTGAAGCATGCAGACAGACAGATACAGCGTGGGTTGAACCTCGAAGAAATTTGATTTTTTGGTCTTTGCAATTCTGAGTGTCTGTCAATCTTTTTACACACACACACTTGTATTTATGCATAATGATTTAAAGCAATATGTTTTAGTTTAATTATAATACGATAATATGAACTGAGGGTGATGTTGTCGTAAAATTCTTTCAACGAACGCACCTTATTTTATTACACATGTCTCACCACCATCGATCGTCGATACCAACAATTCAGTCCGTCTATGGATATGGAGTTATGGAGCTTGTCAGAGTGAATAATAATAAAAATGACATTTTTATGTGACAGCTGTATTAGTTGTTGTTGTTGTTGTTTTGCTCAAAGTCTCTCATTTAATTACTCTGATGGTACTGGTCAGTATCAGCAACAGCAGCAGCAGCAGCAGCAGCAGCCTCAACAACATCATTATCCATACGTTCAGCCGAATTTCATTGCTTATTTCTGTTGGTTAAAGCAAAACGATCTCATCATCATATAATATAAATTATATTGAAGTATCATTAGTGTCATTACTTGCACAAACAAATAAAATTAGTAATAAAAATAAAAATAAAAAATTTAATAAAATAAAAGCCGCTTACTTCTTGCTCGCTTAAAATACATTTCATACATTATTTTTATATATGAAAAAAATTAGTCACAATTCTTCTTTGTGTATAATAAGGTACTGCATATTTTTGCTTTGTTGCTCTTTTTTTTTTTTTTTTTTTTTTTTTTTTTTTGTTTGGCTTAAGATCATTTCAAGTTAATTTGAGTCTCAAATTGATGCGGATGCAAATTGACAAACATGTGATGATCATAAAATGAACGACATATCATATTATTGATGATGATGATGATGATGATGATAATGGTAGCTGTCATATTCAAAAACAACAATCAAAAAATGACATATAAATTTATTTTAAAAATAAATTTTATATTTTTATTACAAATGTATACATATTTGTACATACAGCAATGCTAAAAATACATGCCTGTAATTTACAGTTTTAATCAGAGCGATATTTGCAAGATTTGTAACTCAAAAAAGAAAATAATAATTTTTTTTTCCACTCTGCAAATATGGAATGATCATAAATAAAGTGTAATAAAAACTAATGACATTTTATTCAAATAATCATAAATATGATTAAAATAATTTATGATGGATCAAGTTTAATTGAACCGGTTCCATTTGGGAAGTTTCCGATCGATGTTGAAGAGAGTCGTATGCGTTGAAATTTCAACTGAATTATATAAAATTTATAATTGAAACTGGAAAACTGATAAATACATATGTATTCTGCTTCAAGATTCTATAAACAGCAGCTCAGAATTTATCTTAAAAACTTAATTACTTTAATTTATACATTTTTTCAAGATGGCTTTTTCAAAATGTTGCATTCTCTCGAGTTTTATAAACAACTGGGCAAGAATTAGATGCGCATCCTAAGTTCATATAATTCAGCTTAATTTTTTCGGCTATAGTCCTTGTTCTTTATCAATTAGAAATTTCCAAACGTTTCCCCTTCATCGATTACATCATCCCAGAGTTGAGCTTGATTTTGATGTAAAATTTCCCACGCGGAAGGACTGGAGATTAGGTCTGGCTGTCGAGAAGAACACACTGATGGTTCAAAGATGAATGGCGATGTTGGTGCTGGGGTATTCTCCAAAGATCTTGAGGTATCAACGTTCTTCCGTCTGGGAGTAGCTGTATCTGTATATAGTAGCTGTATATTTCTGGTCGAAGCTCTCGGGCTTCGGAGAGGCTTGCAAGATACTATTAGATACATACATCATCGAAGGCTTTTTTCTTCAGATAACCAAGCGGCACTTCTGGCATTGATATCACCGATAACGAACTCAGTAATCACAAGTCAATGTAGGGAAGAGCTCAACACACTAGCACGCAAAATGGACATCACTCCCGTTTGGGTACCTGGTCACAGGAACATAGAAGGAAAAGAGAAAGCGGACGAAATGGCAAGAAGGGGGTAACGAACAGCGAATCCGAGTCGGTAACTACTGGAAACCCCTTTAGCGCCATCAAAAGAGAGCTCTACCTACAGTCTCTAAAGCAGGCAGCAACCAGGTAGTCAAGATCTGGTGCCTATAAAATAGCCAAAAGCAACTTGGCCTAAATACGATAAGTCAAGAACCGATGAATTGGTAAGAAAGAAAAGAACAGATATCTTCATAATCACCTCCACTATTACCACTATTTATGTGAGTGCCCAAGTCTGAGCGCTCTACGACATAGAACTCTGGGGAAATTCCTAATGGATTGCCTAAATGAAATTGTTGGAAACAAAATAGACAACATTAGCAGGTTTATTACCGGAGCAAAATGGCGCTTTTCTATGTGCTAATTGAGTATCGGTTTCTGTCTATCGAGCAACACCTAAACCAACCAACCCCTTCTTCGCCGTCCTTCAGCGGGATCCATACCAATACAACACCTTCTTAGTTGAAGTACGTTCTTCCATTCACTAAACATTACTGCGATAGTGCAACATCTAAATTTGATATGTTCAATTATATTTATAACATCATAGAGCATAGTCTTTCAACGAAAAGTGTCATTTTAAAAGAAAATAAAGAAAACATACATTTTTTGTGAAAAGATCTGATAATTTTATTTTAATCCAAAGTACGAACTCTGAGATTAATAATGGAAGACAACATCTGCGAAATATCCGACTGGAATCTTCTAGCATACGGTCATTCTTTTGATAAAAATTTTCCTCACATTGTCCGACAATTTTGGCTATATCTCGCGAATAACAGCTTTAATATTTGCTAGAGTTTATCTTTAACGTAGCTCCAAAGAAAAAAGTCTAATGGTGTTAAGTCGCACGATCTCGGAGACCACTCAAAGTCTCCATTTTGAGAAATCACACGTCCAGGAAAAGTTTCACGCAATAGAGCCATTGCTGTATGGTATGTGACGCCGTCCTGCTGAAAAAAACGTCGTCTACTTCCATAGCATTAATTTCAAGACAAAAAAAAGTCTGTCTACATCCTTCGGCAATGCCTCAGGACACCTCTTATTGAAATACCTTACCCGTACTCTCCACGAACACAAATAAATCCAGAGATTTTGCGTAGCATTTTGCTCTTAAAAACTCGCATCGTGTGTCTGAAATCCGTTTGTGAGGACTTGCACGATGAGAGGCTTATAGAGCGTGGTTTTCATCCATCGTGTGATGGCTCGAACTCTCAACTGCTTACTTGACCCAAAATAGTTCCTGTTTACTCTTCGTTTAGAGCTGTCTCGTTTCCTCTATATGGATAATTTTTATTTAGATTGCTATCAGTTAAAAATCGCTGGAAAATAGTATATCTCTGTGCCTTTAATTCATCGTACAGGTTCGGAACACCTTCTTTGTCGAATCAGTTTGAAGCCTCCAGATTTGAATACGCTTAAATAAGAACTGGCATACAAAAGTGTTCACAGTAAACATAAATACTTCATTCTAAATCGTGTGTTGGACCTGGCGCGCCATGGCACTCACACAGAAGTTGAGATATGGAGCTTAGTTACCGCTATGTAGTTTAGTTCCCGGTATGTACCTATGCCCTGTCACTTGCATTAATGTCGAACTCCATATTAGTCCTAAAAGTTTCAAAAATTATAGTCGACTTCCTATAATTCAACAAAGAATTGGGAACAATTTTGAGTAGCTCGAAGACAATCGGCTGGATATAGCAGAAAATTGAAGAAGTAAGTTCGGGAGAACATTATACTTCTGGTATAGGACTCAAATCAACTCAAAAATTCTTATGCATATGGAATGAATACGATATTTCCGGAAACTGTACAGTAAATGACAGTAAATTTTTCGGTGAAGGATAATACTAATGAAAAAGTAGAGGAGTTGTGTCGGATCAACACAGTGGGATAAATATCAAGGCGGCTTTTATGCTACCAACTACTTGGGAGTTTTGGATTAAATTCAGCTATTCCATTATTTCTGCAGATTTCTTCAAAGCGACATGAAGAATCGTTTAGGGTATAATTCTGGATGTGCCGAGTCTAATAAAACTATTGAGCCTAAAACAAAATCTCTTAGATTGGTATTCGGCATGTCGTAAATTATTTATTCGTTATATGACTCCCCGTTTCACGGTCCACGGCGTACTCTCTTAATTAAAACAATTGTTTATTTACGATTGATTAGAATTGCAACTTATTTTTTTAATCCATTTTAAATGGAAGCTCGTTTAAGCAAAACTGAAGAGGAGTAGGTGAAATTTATATTTTGTAAGGGATCCTATTAAGCTTTGAAAGCCAATTTTATTAACATAAGAATTTTGTAGGGGAGTCCATCTAAAAGCACGTTTTGGTTGAATGTAGAAGAGGAAATGTTAGAGGAGTTCAGCCTTATATTTCATCTCTTTTGTTTTCCATGTTTCTCATGAATTTTTAGGTAAATTTTTGTAGGGTTGGCTTGATATAGGGCAAACAAATGCTAAGGGGAAATATTGGGTGTAGGAATCAATATGATTTGGTCATATACTTTACCTCTCTAGAGGCTCTCGCTCAAAATGTCACTCTCGTAGTGAAGCCACGGTTTGATAGTTTTTAAAGATCTGTTAAAATTAAGATTTTTCGAATTAGAAAAACTCGGTTTAGGTCCAGTATCCGAAACTTTTACTACACTACAGTCTACTACACTACATCTTCTATAGGACCCTAAATATTGATCTGATGTAAAGATAAAGGTGACGATATCTATAATATCCATAATCCAGTAGACCAGTGGACACAGTGGAGTAATAAGGGGGATCAGGGGGATAGATACCACCCTTGGCTGATGGACATGTTAAAAAAGAAAAATTAATCATTCATTAATATATTCATTCATTAATATATTGATATAGTCAAGCGAATCAAAATCCAGCGGCTACGCTGGCTGGGCCATGTCGAGCGAATGGAAGAACACGCTCCAGCTAAGAACGTGTTATATTCGGAACCCGCTGTAGGACGACACAGAAGACGAAGACCTAACCTCCGGTGGAAAGACCAAGAGATGGCTGGCGAAGCATGTTATATTCGGCCTAAATCGATATTCGGTTCCACAATATCTAATTGCGCATACTAAATATAATACCATGGCATCAAAATTTGATATCAATAGAGCGTCACAATTAATTTTTGTCCAAAACTCCCATCGATTCAAAACTTTACCTTTTTCCATCGCTTCATTATTTAATAGTACAATAGTTTTTCTCTCTGTGTACTATTACATTCTTCTACGACATCGATTTTGTAGTTTCCAATAATCAAAATCACTAACCTAACCTAATTTGGATTGACTTACCCCATACACAGTTGCGTATGCATACTTGTGTCGAAGATGGAATACAATCATACTTGTACGATATGTACCAACCAGATGCATGTCACACTAACTTAAATTGAACTAAATCAAAATGAAATCATATGCCAAGATATTTATCTGTGAATGAAGAGACTATATACATACATACTCGTTCATACATAGTAGGTATCTGTAATCGTATATGAACGAAATGTACATTCTGTCAAATAAGTACCCGGAAATTCTCATTTTTAATTTCGAATAAAGACAAATATCGAATAAAGTTTTCGACATGGTTGAATCACCAAATGTTTTTTTCAACATTTCCAACGTTTTGGCACAAGAAATTTCGTTTGAAACACAAAATTTCACACAAACTCTTTGTTGGTTTTATTTTTATCCATAGTAAAAATCGCAACGCACACAAAAGGTTGACTTGTTCCTAATGACGCCGTAACCAAACTAAATGACACATAGCAATAAAAATTCACAGAATAGTGGCTGACAGTTGTGTCAACCTGGGAAAAAAAATTTTTTGAAATATTTTCAGAGGGAAAATTAAAAATTAAAAATAAGAATTTCCGGGTACTTATTTGACAGAATGTATGTATTTGTAACTAAAAGTGTCAGTTTCATTATTTCTATGTACGAATACTTGTGTACGTGTAAGAGAAAGCTTGTCAGTTGTCATTCAATAGTTTTGAAATTAAGAAAATAAAGATTGAAGACAAAAAAAAAAAACAAAAAAGAAACGAATGAAGACTATCAGAAATGAACAAACTATAAAGTAAAATCTAAGAGAAAAACTTATTCATAGCTCATTCTCACTTTCCTTCAGCCTTCTCTCTCGTTCTCTTAGTGTTGAAGAATTTGATTTGATGACTGGATGATAAGCAATGAGATAAGTCGGTAGTTGGTAAGTAGTTGAAGTGCTAGTTGCATATGTGGGAAGCTTCTACATATAAAGGGTTATCCATTTCGCGGTTTCAAAAGTATAGGGCTAGAATTCGACATCTGTCAAGCTGAGTTGTTAAAAAAATTTCTTTCTTTTTCAGTTCAAAGTCTGACATTTGCGAAAATGGATCGCTTAACTATCGCACAACGCATTAAAACTGTAAAAACCGACTACAAAAATGGTGATTCTGCCACAGCCACATATCGTGCTTTAAGAGGAGATTATAGTTTACATAATCGTCCAACTACGCAAGCAATTGGCAAAATTGTGAAGAAATATGAAGAGACTGGATCGGTTACAGATATTGTAAGGCCTGTACATCATCGAAAATATCGCTGCTGTAAGTAAAAGTGTTGCCAAAGATCCGAATGTGTCGATTCCTCGTCGTTCTCAGGAATTAGGACTGTCGTACGGCACATTATGGCGTATTTTGCATTTGGATCTACACCTACATCCATATAAAATCCAGCTCACACAACAACTGAAGCCAGCTGACCATTCACAACGTTGTAGATACGTCGAATGGGTGCTTGAACAACAGGCGGTAGACGGCGATTTTTCGAACAAAATTTTCTTCAGCGACGAAGCACATTTCTCACTCGGTGGGTATGTTAACAAACAAAATTGTCGTATTTGGGGTTCTGAGAATCCTCAAGTAATTGAAGAGAGGCCACTACATCCACAAAAAGTCACTGCTTGGTGCGCTCTTTGGTCCGGATGTGTGATTGGACCTTACTTCTTCGAAAACAACGATGGAACGACTGTCACCGTCAATTCGGAGCGTTATGGTCATATGATAACCGACTTTTTTTTGCCTGCTATTGAAGAATACGACTTAGAAAATATGTGGTTTCAACAAGACGGTGCCACATGCCACACAACTCGAGCGAATATGGCTTTATTGCAAGAGAAATTTTCTGGCCGCGTAATTTCTCGTCATGGCGATATCAAGTGGCCACCAAGATCATGCGATATGACACCGCTTGACTTTTTTTTGTGGAGCTACGCGAAAGACCGTGTTTATGCAGATAAACCTTTAACTCTTGAGCACCAACAAAACCAACATTCGTCACATTATGGCTGAGATACTGCCCAATATGTGTCAAAAAGTGGTCGAAAATTACCTCAAAAGAATCGATGCTTGCAACAATTCGCGTGGTGGTAAATGACCATGATGAAGTATTTCACACATAATGTCAACGTTCAAACTATATAATAAAATAGAAATATCATGATAAAAAATATTTTATATGTGTTTTATTTAGATTTACTTTTGAAACCGCAAAGTGGATAACCCTTTATATTTTCGATTCACAAGGGCAGTGGGCTGGCTGATGACATTTCTGTTCATAGTAGCAATACTTAAGCACATTGGTAGTTGTATTCCTTAAGAAATTATTCCTTCTCATATACACAAATGTCACGTAGAAATGGAGAGACAACATTGAGACTAAGAAAGTGAGTGACAGATATGTAAGTGACAGATAGATGGATAGACAATGACAATGAATGCAATAGAATGCAATAAAATGGCATGACATAAGTACGTATGCACAGTGACTGACTGACTGACTGACTGACTCATGTATGTGTGTGTGTATGTATATAACTCGAGTACTATTGCTAAATGCGTATAAATGGGTAAATGAATGTTAGACGAATATCTTGTAAATGATAATGCAATGCTATCCGAAATTGTTTCTCCTCGTACCACTACTTTGTACTACTATAACTGCTACTACGATACTTCTGTTATAATGAAAGTACAACAGACTATTTTTTGCTTGCAAAACAGACCTCTTCCCATTCTTATAAGTACGAGTACATACTATCATACATGAGATTCATATACTATTTCATCTCATCATCATCATCATCATCATCATCCCATCTTATAAGATATCTTATACTCTTCTTTATTGTCTTTCTTTAGATTTGGAACTATTTTGCTGTTTTATCTGTTTTTGATACTGATTACATAATGCCTGGAAATTGTGTAATATTTACGAGCATACGAATATACGTTGCCTAAGTATCTTGGGGCGGAGAGAGAGAGAGAGAGCAGGAATGGAATAGTAAATAAATTTTGTATTTTATGTAGTAGAAGTTGTGTCATGTGATGTATGTTTGATGTGTTATATCGTCTGTCCGTCTGCATATCTATTTCTTCTATGTAATATTTATTACAAAAATGATTTACTTATCAGGTCAGTCCATAAGTTCGTGCGTTTTTCTTAGGTGGTATTAAAATAAATAAAAAATAATTTTTCAGTATTTATTAATCAATAATATATTCTCCTGCATTATTTACAATATCTTCCCAACGTTTAGACAAATTTTTTTAATGCCCTGCTCAAAAAATTATATGCCCTTGGAGCTAACATATGCGTCGATATCCCTTTTTCTAGCTTCTATTGAGGTGTAGTTCTTATTACTTAAATGGTACTAAAGTCCGCGGAAAAGATAATAATCACAAGGTGCAATATCCGGAAAGTATGGTGGATGCGGCATTAACTCCCATCCGAGCTCGTTCAGCTTGCCTAAGGTTTGTCTTGCCTTATGCGGTCTTGCGTGGTCGTAGTGAAACAAAACCTTGCTTCTATTGACTAAAAACGGTCGATTTTTTTCAATAGTAGGATAGTTGATGGCAATAATAATCAGCTGTGATCGTCTGGTTTGGTTCCAGCAGGTCAAAATAAATTATAACGGCTATATCCCACCAATCTCTGGGGGTTGGTTCTGATGTTTCATCTTTATCTGGCGTTTGCGAACAGGATTATTGTAACGGACCCATTTTTCGTAGCCAGTACCAAAAAAAAAAATTAATAAATAAATAACTATGTGGCACTTAAAGCCCCGAAGCTCTCATAGGCCGAGCTTCTCTTCCATTACTGTTGTGCGTGTTAAATTTTGGACAGTATTAGAAGGGACCTCCGAATGGCATAACCCTTGCGACATCACTTTTTCTGAGCTTTGTCACAAAGTTCTTTTAGAAGTACCAATACCATTCGAAACCTCTCATTTTCACGCTGATAACACACATTCACTCTCTGCTGAAGTTTTGAGACGGAAAGTTTATGCGGAATCCATTTTCCCAGCTTGCCCAATTGAACCTGGTGCCGGTAAACTGATCCATGTGATGAATTTAACCTTCCAGCCATCATATCGACTGTCAAACTTGGCTCAGCTTCCACGAGTTTCAGCAAGGCGTCGGATTTAAAGACCTCAAGGCGACCAGAGGGTGGGGCATCCTCAACGACACAATCACCACTTCAGAATTTCGGAAACCACTTTTGCGCAGTCCTTACACTCACGGTATTCACCCCATGAGTTGCGATTATTTATGCACCAACAATTGTTGCATATTTTCCACTTTTGTAACAAAAATTACAAAATAAGCCTCTTATACTCGTTCGAAGATTCCATTTTTTTTTCAACAAAGCGTGCTTCTATTCCCGATTAAAAATAAAAATAGTTCCTTTATCTTTCACGAATCTTTTTTTGTATGCGAAAAGCGCCTACTGTGATACTATTGAAAAAATAACGCACGATATTATGGACTGGCCAATGGAAAATAGAACTTCTTAGAAGTTCTATTTTCCTATGAGAAGAACATCATGGAAAAGCTTAGTGCGGTAAAAACCCTTTGCTCCTGCAACTAGTTAGCGCACCAAAACTACTACTAAGTAATCGAGAGCCAATACGATAATGAAACATTTGGCTGAAATTACAAACCTCTACATTAGTTCATCTTAAGCTCCGTAATCTAATGTAGAGACCGTTAGAGTCAAGCACGCGTCCACATTTTTTAGTATTAGCGTTTGCGTACAATGATGATAATCGAATTTGTTTGAGATGTCTCAACTATTTTGCCTTTCTTTTTGTTTTCAAAACTTCACAGAAAAATTCTATATTTTCATACAGGCTGATATCTTGAAATACATAAAACGCTCAACTCGATCTAGCGGGATAAAAAAAAAATTATGTATTCACTTCCTTTTATTTGTGTTGTTCTCTCTATCCTCTCCTCCAGCAACTCCCCCACAAAATGCTAATTTCTTAAATCCCTGAATTTTCTAGGCGAGCTCCCTTAAGTAGTGGCCATAGAGGATATGTGATTGTTTAGAGAAATATTAACGCAGAAAAATTAATAGGAGACCGTCACACATTTCAGCGATTCTTGAGCATTTATGAAGTCATTTGTCAATTTTCATGTGCTTTTAATTTCATCTTGTAGGGGAGTCCCTCTGAGAGTTGGAGGTAGAATGTAAGCATTTTCAACAAAAATGTTGAATAACAAAAATTAATGATTTTCAGTCGTCCTCTTCTCTCTATCGGCACCCTGAGAGCGGTGAAAGTGGATTTTATAAAGATTACAATTGAGTGGCTGATCATATATTTGATTACTCTAAGCACGACACCTGGGTGTTTTAATGAATATCTTGACTTTCATTATTTTTGGCGGGTTTTTGGGACGAAATACAATCTGACAGAGTCAAACCAACCACGGATTTGAATTCTGCGGCCCCTAATATCATAAGAATGAAAATGATTATTTCATATGGGGAACAAGACTTTATTTTTTCATGTGAGTTTCTTAAGAGCCTGAAATATTGAATCTCCGTCTGTCACTCTCTGTTTTGATTCATGCAGACTTTGTCTTTTATGACAGCTGACCGACACCGCTTCCATTTTATCCACTTAAAGCATCGGTTTACATCAGGTTTGAAAGCAGGAGGCGGAAATTTGACCAAGCGCGTACCTGACAGTGGATAAAAATGTGCATTTATGTGTTTCGATGTCTTTTTTGAAGGTTCAAGTGAAAAAATTGATAAAATTATGGGTACCGATGCGATGTCAAAATTTGATAAAATGGATGGAAAATCGGCGCATATCAAAAGTCTCTCCTAGAGGAGTAAAATGTATCACAATTAATCAGAACTGATCGCAATTAAGTTCTTCTTGCCAATATTTTTTCGAAATATACTTGCTATTTGACTACGACCCATAGGCGGGTTCTCCTACAAACTCGATATTTTCATAATATTTGCTCTTATCATTCCTAAGGTGTTCTTATGAGGAAAAATGTACAATATATGACAAGACCTCACTGATTTTTCGAGACAAACATGTCTCCCGAACATACTTATCCCGTATCTCTAGCCCTTCTCATAAAAGATCAACCTGAAAACTTGTGAAACCCGGCAAATACCACCAATCTTGCAGAGGGATCGACCGCAGAGAAATGAAATATATAGACGCAAATTAATTCGCACTACATATCTTCATTACAATACCCTCCTATACGATCTAAACTATGGAAATTGTATAAAACTTTTTTTATCGAACTTATTTAGCAAAATCTACAAGTACTTAATGCATGCATATGATGAGAATTGCTTTTAAATGTAGTACTTAATTTCACAAGTGTGAGCACTTAATTTTTATTTTTATACATTTCATCATTATTAAATAATACGAGCGCCATTTAAATAAAAGCATCTTTCAAAATGTATGAACACCCGCTGTCAGTTAATTGTGTGCGAGTAATTATATCAGTAGTAACGTAACGCATATGAGAAGGAAAATCCATTTGCTTAACATACCTATTTTTCTCTCATTTACATTGATGACTTGTATACAAAGTACAAGTACATACAAATACTACGACTCAGTGTAAGAGCTTCGACTATAAATATCATCACCACCACTACCACTTAACTGCTAATCTAATTTCAATATAAACTCACATATGTGCGTATGGGTGATTTTATGAGTCGCTGTGAGCTCATTTTCTAACAATCGAGGTAGAGTAAATTTAATGAATAAACAGAAAAGCCAACACTGACTGTGCTTTAGTGAGCAGTATGAATTCTTTAACTCTCGGCGGTGCGGTTCACATACTCAGTATTTGTTGCAAATATTATGTGATTTCCCCAATGAGTTTTGACTGTAGAAGAGCTCTGATGATATATTTTTTAAAGTGTCCACTAAAAACCCAAACGATTACAAAAAAAAAAAAAACAAAAAAACGTACAGACGATGAAGTAAATGAGAAAATATTAACAAACAAAAAATAGAAAATAAAAATAAAAATAAATTAATTACAACAAACAGCAACTGCAATACATACATACGTACTGCTATGTTGGGGGAAAAATTATGATAATACGGTGCAGAAAGGACAAACATCAAACTTCAACTTCATCAGTGAACCTTAGCGCATAGCGGGTTTGTCCGCGTCCGTCAGCTTTCTCATCCAACCATTGCTGTCATCGTTGAACCATTAACACATGAAGACAAGCTCATAAATAAGGAAACAACCTAGGGAGAGTTGAGTGTGTGAGTGAGTCGTTTTTGGTGAGAAAAATGCAAGATGTCCTATGGAAGAGATGCCAGAGAAGAGGAATGTCCTTTTGATGATGTAATCATAAAAGTGGACAGTTCAAATATGAGAGGAAAATATTTTTTAATTTTTCACTTGTTTTAATTTTTCCATCACCATATATTTTTTTTTCTTCGCTCTGAGTTTTGATATTGACGAAAAATACGTACGAAAAAAAAAAAATACGTCCGTTGGCTCGTTCTTTCGTTACGCTATTCTAGTTATAAATTTATGTGTATATGTAATAAATAAATAAGAGTAATTAAATTTTCTAACAAACATGACGAGATAATGGACCTACAACAACAGTAGCATAACATCAGTGCACTCATTAGATGGAACTTTGGATGGATGGCTAGATGGACAAAACGGAGGGAAAGAAAACGAATTTTAGTGAAGAGTAACCAACATAAAATTGTTGCTGGCTTGTCTTGTGCATCTTGTAAACTTTGTGTCATATTGGTGTATTTGTTGTTGTTGTTGTTGTGCTGCCATTAATGAAGACCATCAGCTTAAAGTGTGGCAACAACACTGCTATTGAAGTCGATGACAATGACGATGACATTGACTGAATGGAGGAATTTTTTAAATGTCATCGTGCGTTCGCGAGTCTAAACTCTTTTCTCTTCTGCCTTGCCTTGTTTGTTGATTATAAGAATATTTATGTAATTTGCTTCTCTTTTTAATCGTGTGTTCTTAATTATAAATAATTTTGCCTTGTTTGTTAGTGATGCAATGACAAAATTAAAGAGTTAATAACTCACACAAGTACTCGTGAGTGATTTCTACATAAAGATTCTGAAAAATTGATTTAATGATGGCTAGCTGTTGGACTGTTTGGTCTGTTTGTAGCGGGTGCGTTTTTTTTAGAGTGAAGCTCTTTCAAATTTGCAAAAAAAAATACAAAATATAATATTCTGAACTTAAAATTGGCTTTACCGCGGCTGGCTTGAAGGTGGAGTAATCTAGAAATTCATTTTTTTTTTACTTTTTCAAGCAGTTGGGGCCTAATCTAGGTGATAGTTCGCTCAATATTAGTTTGCAAATCATCCAAAGTTGCTGGTTTGTCAGGAGAACTTCACATATTCCCAGAAAAAATAGTCCAGAGATGATAAATCGCAAGATCTTGCTGGAGAGTTCATAGGTTCATTTCGAGAGAGTATGTTGTCGCCAAATGTTTGCTTCAATAAATCGATTGTTATATTCAATATATGGCATATAGCGCGGTCTTGCTGGAAGCAGATCTCTTCCACACTCATACCATGCAACTGGAGGATCAAGTAGTCAGTTATCATGACTCTATAGTGATCACCATTGAGGGTTACGTTGTTGCCTGTCGCGTTTTTAAAGAAGTATGAAGCAATGATTCCAACAGCTCATAAACCGCAACAAATAGTAATTTTTTGGGGATATAATGGTGTCTGAAGAATTTCTTGTGGATTGTCTTCACTCCGAATCCGACAATTTTGACTTTTCAAATACCTATTGAGCCAAAAATGAGCCTCATCACCAAATAAAATTGTGCGATAAAGCGATCTTAGAGTTTGGATGACAGAACTACGCTTTTCGTAATAGAATTTCAATATTTGCAAGCGGTGTTGTTGCGATGTCAATCTCTCCATGATGAAATTGTAAGCCCTACTGAATACAAATGACATTTAGGTTACTAGATTTTATAACTACCATTCCGTTTTATTCGTAACGGAAACTGCTTCACTCTAAAAAAAAAAAAACCATCCGCAATAAAAATACGGAATCAGTTTCATTATTTTAGCATTAATGTTATGAAGTTGGGTGCCGTAACTGAGAGGGTAGTACGTTGTCTTTCCGATCCGTAGGTCGTGGATTGAATCTCCGTCAGAAGCACAACTTTGACATCGAAAGAGCATTAAAAAATCTTCTAAAAAAGCTCTGTGACAAAGCTCAGTAAAAGTTATGTCACAATGACTCTGTCCAGAAATTAACTCCCACAACAGTATTGGAAGAAAAGCTCAGCAAGCTCAGGTCGATCGGGGCCTATAAGCGTCACATATTTATTTATTTTGAGTAAAGACACCACATCAGGAACTGGTTAAACTAGATGTCTTAGCAGCCTTTCGTATCCAACGTTAGATACTAAAGGCAAATTAGTTAGGTTAGATACCATTTCAAGGTACACGCTCTGTCGTAAAGGAGTTCCAGATAAATTTGTAAACTTAATACAGTCTCAATATACTGGTTTTTAATGTAGAGTGCTGCATGATAGTGCGCTATCCGACTCAATTGAACCAGTTGCGGGAGTGAGACAAGGTTGCATCATGTTGCCACTCTTGTTTCTAATCTTAATCGACGATGTGCTAAGCAATTTCTTTGACGCTCAGCTTGGCAGAGGCATACTCTGGAACCCTCCAATCAGTATGGAACATCTAGATGATCTCGATTATGCTGATGACAAGTTAGACGATGTGGCTGCTTACGCGGATCGCGTTGGGTTGCATATTAACATTGGAAAGACGAAGTCTATCGCCATTAGTGGCACTCGACCTGGCGCATTCATAGTGTATGGACAACCCATCGAAAGTGTAAACAAGTTTGTCTACTTGGGTTGTAAAATCACCCCCGATGGCGGCGCTAATACCGACATTGAGTACAGAATGACGAAAGCCTTCGATCATCCTTCGCCATGCTTAAAAGCATATGATATTCTCTAAGCAGTTAACCATCTGGACAAAACTAAGGACTTTCAATTCGAATGTGAAGTCTGTACTGCTGTGTGGCTGCGAAACATGGTCCGTGCTACAAAAAAGGCTCCAAAGCTTTATAACCTGCTGTTTAAGAGTTATACTGGCCAGATAACTGAGCTCCTTACTCGAAGCGGACAAAGGCCGGTACTGTAACAAAAGTGGAAATGGATAGGCCATA
The DNA here is from genome assembly GCA_963854835.1 of Megamerina dolium. Classification (NCBI taxonomy): domain Eukaryota; kingdom Metazoa; phylum Arthropoda; class Insecta; order Diptera; family Megamerinidae; genus Megamerina; species Megamerina dolium. Next base: position 4,312,274 of record OY978529.1, read on the forward strand.
GAATCCCTAAACCCGCAACTGACATTAGCAGAATGCCAATAGACGGGAAACCGCAAGGCTCTCGCCGTAGAGGACGGCCAAAGGGAACGTGGAGACGAAGTCTGTATGATGAATTCACAACATCTGACGACTCGCTCACCTGATCGCAGATAAAGTCAAAATCTGCAAATCGACCACAATGGAATTTATTTTTATTGACACTTTACGCCCCCAGCCGGCGCGTTAGCAAATAATAATAATAATAATAAAAAATTAGTTAGCTTTTGGAGCTTAGTTAGCTTGGATTGGTGAAGTTCTCAGTTGATTTTTAAGTAAATGATTAAGAGTGCTCCATTGTTCGTCCTTATATCACTCGGGGCACTTAGACCATAAAGTAGGGCCACTGCATAGCATGCTGAAGCATTTCCTTTTCCAAATTCAATGAGATCAATTAGGCGGTCATCACAAGTGGTTAGTGGTGGGTTCTATTACTAAACTATCTTTGCTGTCTTGGCTATATTGGATTCCTTAACTAGATTGTGTGTATTAAACCAGAACTCTGTAGAGGTTTAATATAAGTGTGGTTCTTATATTGTTAATTTTATTAAATTTTATCTTAAAAACTAAATTTCAAATATTTAAAGAAATTATTTTAAAAGCATAAACACCAACAATGCTAAAAATCTATATCGAAAAGAGTTCAGACACTTGACAGCTCATTCGTCAAATTGTACAAGGAAAAATTTGAACATTTCATCATTACCATGACCACTACCAACCAACAGCTTCTATATGCTTACGGCGTCTATTTCAAGAAAATTCTTTCTTCACATTCATGCATTCATACATATGCTTGCGATCCTTTTGTTTGAATTTTGACGAATGTTTAAATATATATTTAGATGTATGTGATGGTGGTCCTGTGTTGTCCTTCTTTGCTTTTTCATACAATCCATTGACGTCAGTTACAAAATTGATGTGTTGCTGGTGCAGCTCCATCTCAACATCTTGGATTTTAATGCTCCAATCATAAAAGCAAAGTACAAACGATGATGATGATGATATTATTGTCTTGCAGTAAAAGTTTCTTCATCTTCATCTTCATCATAATCTTCTTCTATTTCTAAATTCTATAGCTGCCAATTCGTATGATATGTTAAAAGAAATTGTGAACAATAACTAACAATGAGGTCAAAACTCCAAAAGACCAAAACCAATAAAAATGGAGAAAGAAGATTAGTAAGACCAACAAAGAAATATGGATAAGATGAGAAAAAGCTACAACCAGCCATCGTCCTCCGTCTGCTGCAGCAATGCATTTATTCATTCATCGCCCATTACCAAACGCCATGGAGGCCATCGATATTACCCATCAAATACAGTCAATGGCTCGCGCAATCCATCTTGTATGTCCTGCACATATGGATGCCATTCATATTCATATAAAGTTGAAAGTACACTCAACAACACACATCCTTTAGCTTTATATTTTGCGTCATTATCTTAATACGTATACACATACATATACCAGTTTATCTGGTCGATTCTATGCTTCATCATCTATTCGAAAATTTGATGTACGACCATTGAAATGATGTTTTCTCTTGATCTTATTCATTTTCTTTCATCGTCTCCTCCATGTCGCTTGCCTTGTCGAATCAATACTAGTTACATACAAATGCCATTCAATTTTGTTGTTCACGATAAAACTTTATCATCGACTCGACACTTTCAGACGATACATTGACTATGACTATGGATATATGTAGATAGATAGTTCTTCCTTAGTCCCCTACACTCCGCATCGCTAAAGAATGATAAGTGAGAAAATAGTGTGATGGAAAAGTTTGATGATGACAACGACGACATCAACACCAGCAACTACATCGTTGTATATTAGATATTCCCGCTTTTATTGTAGCATTTCACATTTATTATAATATTAAAACTACTATTCCTTAAGTACATAGTAATGATGAAATAGGGAACAGCTACTTAAGCAGCCAAGATATGGCATTAAATATTTAATTCGTAGAAGTCTAGATGATGGAGCTCTTTACTCAAACTCTCTTCTACAGAATTCTTGCAATCAGTGGACAATTATGCATTCAAATAGACAATAAAGTTCGTCAAAAGAGGGTATCTCCTAGTAACGGCCATCAACCCACAAGCAACTATTTCTCGCATATTCGATTTCCTGACTGGAACTCGTCAGTGGTTAGTGTGTTGGCCTTCTGATCTGTAGGTCGTCGATCTGTTCAATCCCCGGCTAAAGCATATCGAAAAAATTTTTCTTCCGAACTGTACCCACCTCTCGGCAAGCAACTGGCAATTTTTCCGGCAGTTCGATTTACTAAAAAAGAGCTCTGTGACAACACCAAGTTAAATTGATGTCACAAGAGTTCTGTCGTTCGGAACCGGCTAATATAAGTAGATCCCTTCTAATGCTGTCAAAATTTAACACGCACAAGAGTATTGGAAGAGAAGCACGGTGGTATCACAATGGGCCTTTCTGTCCTCTCCTGGTGTGTCCTCTCAGAGAAAGGACAGCCACACAACCCAACCTAACCTAGCTCCCTCATAAAAAATAATTCTCATCTAATTTAAGACATAACTAACATAAACTATGTATTTTAAACCATACGTTTTATGGTTATGTTGCCACTTAACATATTTACTTTCAACATAACATAATTTTTTGTTTTTAGATTGATATCAACGATAAAACTTTTCTGCAACATGCATCTCTTGTAAGCAGTAAGCATCAGTAGTAGCAGTATGCGGTCAAAACAACAGCCACGCCCCTCGCACCGTTGGTGCAAAGATATTGGTAAGTTCGTAATAAACGTTTGTTATACAATATTCTTTTTTTTTTAAATCTCATGATATTGTAAAATATTTAAGATAATATTCGCATAAACTATTCGAGAATTACAAGTACACATACAATTAAGAGAAAATTTGTTAAAATTGTTATAAAGAACTCGTGAATAAAATGTTTGAGAGATATAGAAATACGAAAAATGAATTTTTCTCTTGCCTTTTTTTTAACTTCTTGCGATTTACCACTAAAAATTATACAACTTCACAATCAAAACAAAAGTATGATGTTCCACGGACCATGGAAGTTGCTTTATATGGATTTCGACTTGCTAAATCCAAATCCGTAGTCGGGTTTTCACCTTTTTTCTTAGGTTTCTTGTAGCCTCAAAATATATAGCTTTGTAATACTAATTTATTATTCTAGCTTTTTAAGAATTCGGATTTAGTAACCTAAAGTCCATAATATGTGTATACTTTTCTCCATAGGACATTGCATTTTGTCGGCCTTTTACAGCCCCATAATTGTAGAATTATACCGGACCAAGTTAGTCAAATGCTGTGGGTGTCAGTATTCTTTCTGTCCTCAAAAAACAAAATTTTGCAATTACTGTCGTTTTTGAAAGTTTGAAAAAACCTGACAGTGACCATCCGGATCATGGATTCGGATTCAGCAACTCAAAATCAATTTAATGTGATTACTCTGGTCCGTTGGGAATAATACTTTTTCTGTGGGGTTGTGTTATTTAAGATAATTTTCGTTTAAACCATTTGAGAATTACGAATATATGCATATCCATGTATGAAAAATTATCAAAACTAATAGCTCGTGCATAAAATGATTGGTGGAGAAAGAAATAAAATGAATTATTCTTAGTTTCTTTTCTGTCTCCTTCTTTACTTATCATTACCAACTTACTGCAACCAACATCAATCTGCTAAGCATACCTACATATATGTATACATGCATACATATATGATATATTCCTATAATAAATCAATCAACATCTGGTCTCTGTCTGTCTCTGTCTGTATTGAACCAATCGCCGCATAATGCAACAGCACCTTTAACATGCAATCATAATATATAGGTAATAAATTGAAGTTAGTAGCCAGTAGTGTTGTTGTTGTTTTTGGTAAGATACTTCTTGCTACATTCAACTGACTTTAGTTTATTTATGTATGTATGTATGTATGGTATGTATCTATAGTAGTTGAATACCCTAGTTGCGGCTATTACGATTTACCTCTTTGAGTTTGCAAGCTTGATGATGTTATTTTGATATTACGATGCCACGCAATATGTCCAACAAGAGCGAGTGTAATATAAAAAAAAAAAACCGAATAAATATATATAGTACAGGCAGTAGAATGAAGAAAATGAGATGGAGAACAGTCAAAACTTGCCATTGCTGCACGCTATAAGTATAGGCATAAATGCCAATGAAATAAGCCACACAGTAGGGGCAATTTTACACACAGTTGATGGTGTTAGTAGTGGTAGTGGAGGTAACGCTTCCGTGTTGCATACGATCATGTGCTTGATGATCGCAACATGACGATCATCATCAGTACTCCGATGAAAATTATGTTCATAGGTGTATACCAAGAGGATATATCTAGACGATTTGGTGAATCAATCCCATTTTTGTAAATGTATAAAATGATCGTGCCGAGTGATCATCACAATGAAATAGTAATAGTAATATATTTATGACTCCAATTTTAATAAAACAAAAAAGTGGATAACTTAATAATTTCAGATACGAGTCAATATAGACTCTGTCCAAAACATAATAGCTATAAATGAGATTCACAAAGTCCAGTATAGCTGCGCACGATCATCAAAGACCAAAGTATATCATTCCTTCATTCACACAACATTCAATAATTTGAGTTGCATACAACTCATGTTATTGCCATCGTTGTTTTATTACAATTTGCTGTTTTTTGTTTTTGTTCGATTTAGTACTTATTTTCGCACTCCAGTTGTGCGAAATACTTTTACTGCGCATGCGCATCGTTCGATCGTTCGATCGTCCATATGATCGCGTTTGTTACCTACCCACTAAATAACACCATCGGCCCGCGCGCTGGTTCGCTCATTCGCTTGCTTGCTGATTGATTAATTGATATCCAAAGTTAATTGCCTTTCATATTATTTATGAGTTATTTATTTGCAATGGAATGAGTGAATGAGTGTTGGACGGTTTCTTGAGTTGGCTGTTTGTTGTTTGGTTCATTGGATGGCTGCCTATTTAATTTCGATTGCAATGAAGACTGGCCAGTTGATCGGCCATGCTACATGTTGTCTTGCACGAAAGTCATTAGTCGTAAAGTTTTGATTATTTATGATATGATCATGCAATTTTACTTCTATTTCCCCCTATGTGTGTGTGCGTTTTATTTTAGTTTAATTTATTCTTTCAATCTGATTGGATTTTTTTGCTTTTTATTTTCGTAAATTGAGTCGATTTGAGTAGATCGACATTTAGTAATGGCAAAAGTAAAATAATTTTTGTGGAAAGTCTTATCGTTTTCCAGATCGGTTTTGAAAAGTTGTTGGTGCAGTTGTTTCTAGGTTTCCAATAGGAATTCTTCTTTTTTCTGTACCCGTGATGACTCTCTTTTAAAGCTAATTAATTCAAATAATATTAGATCACTTAGCTGCTACATCTAAATTTATTTAGTACTTCGTCGGCCTAGATATATTGTGAAGCATCACTCTTGGATCTAACAGGTCCTACTTTGGGCTGAGTAAGCAATTGAGAAGTCGGGTCCTCTCTCGAGAAAAGAAAACTATACTCTACAAGTCTCTCCTCATGTTTGTCCTTACATATGGCGCCGAAGCTTGGACAATTTCCACCTCAGATGAGAGAATGCTCGCAGTTTTCGAGAGAAAAGCCCTACGCAAGGCTTTTAGATCTATTTGCGTTGGTGGCGCATATCGAATAAGGTACAACCATGAGCTGTATAAGCTGTATGCCGACACCGACATAGTAAAGTGCATTAAAATTCAGCGGTTGCGCTGGCTATGTTTATGGAACAACACGCTCAGCGGCTAAGAAGGTGTTATATTCGGAACCCGCTGGTTGATGACGCAGAAGAGGAAGACTTGACCTCAGGTCGAATTTCTAACTGGCGCCAAGTAGCGAAGGAAAGAGCTGGCTGGAGAAGCATGCTAGATTTGGCCTAAATTGATTTTTGGTTGTAAGGGCCACATAAGTAAGTAAGTATTTATTTGCAAAAAGTTTGGGAGCCAGTGGATCGACTACAGCTTCTTAAAGAACATTTTCAAAATTTCTTTTTGACCTCGTTGCTTAGATTCTTCTGGTTAATTAGTATAGTTAGTTACATTGTTTGTCGCAAAATGTTTGGAAATTACTGCGAGAGTAAAAAATGTTCAGAAAAATGTGTTTGACAGAGCTCTGTAATAAAACTATGGAAAAGTTACGGTGTAAGAGTTCTGAAAGAGTTTTTCATGGCCATGAGAATATATATAAGATTTACTTATTATTAAATTCACTTTTATAGATTTGGTTCACAGTTTCGAACAAAACTATTTCCACTCAATTAGAAAAGCACTAAACAGGAATTAGTTCCTTTTCAGTTACTTTGTCGTGTGTTTGTGTGGGAGCTCCTTTAACGTAAGAAGATAACAAGTTAGCATCTAGGAGTTTGAAGAAATGTTAAAGAGCAAAACTTAAAGAGGAAGACGATGGCACGGTTGAACCAAGTAGGGCTATTCATGAAGGAGCGTGAACCAATTCGATAAAAAAAATTGATTTGTCGGAGTGACCACTTGAGAGTTAGAAATATGGGGAAGCATATTTCAGCATAATGTTGAGTACACGTATCTGGTGATACAAAGTGAAAGAAAAATTAGGGTTCCCCCTATGAGTTTTAGGAATTTTTTGGTTTATTTCGTAGAAGAACCCTAATAAAGGTGAAAGATATGGCGTAACTATGTTGGGGGCATCATCGGTTAAAACGAGGAAGGCAAGAAGTCGGTACGTTCCGTAAAAATATTTTAAACCTCGAGGAGGCTATTCCAGCGCTACTGTGGACTTAGTCGACAATCGATTAAATGTACGTTTTTGCCAATTGTCGAATATCAGGCTTGGTCAAGTCTTCGCTGGTTCCCCTACTAAATATAAATATAAATGTTAATTGTCTTCTAACTCCAAAAGGATCCAAGGTGTACATAAATTTTATTGTTTTTGTTTTTCTTTCCGCACTTTATAATGCATAGAGAATTAACCCCGACGAAGGGTTTGCCAAAAAATTTTCATGCAACTTGCAACTTATGTAGTGCCCAGAAATAGATGTAATGTAAGTGTATGTGTAATGTGATGCCAAATTGCATTTCAATGAAAGCGAAATACAGTCAGTTAATGTCAGTCAATCAACTGACTCAAGACAGTATGCCATGGCCTTTTATTTGACAGATTGTATATATTCATCGCTCTCAACTACATACTAGACTATGTCATAGATGTAGATCATGTTGGGAGAGACCAAGTGCGACAGAGTGCAAGTTGCAATGTGTTGAGGAAGAAAATGCAATGTGTGAAAAGGATAGTCGTTACTGTAGGTTTTCTTATTCGTCTTCTTCTTTGCAGCCATTTGTAACAATATCTACAAACAACAATCTATCACCCATATTTAGTAACTAGTTGATACCAACAGCAGCAACAACAGTCAACTACACCAACGACAATTCATGATGTGAATGGGTTGAATGGAGTTCGAAGAGACTAGTAAACGCCTGTTCAACTTTTAAAACAAGCGTCAATCAATTGTCTCAAGTGTCAAGCGCTGTAATAGTAGTAGTTACAGCAGTTGCCGTATAGTTGTTGTTGTTGTTGTTGTTTGACATGTTTTAAATTAACTAAATATTAAAGACGATATGTGAGAGAAATGGTAGAAATCCAAACTACAAAGATGTCTTTGAAATAGCGACATATTGAGGGGACAGCATGCGAGTATCTATAATGGTGGTACTCATAGAAACTAGTTTTATAACCGAAGCCATTGGAATGTATTATTTCAATGACTCATATACTTGGTTTGATGTATAAAGAGCACATCCTCAGCCTACTTCCGGCTAATAAGCCATTTCAAATTAATTCTTAGCTGTAATTACAACCTTAACAAATTTCTCCGTAAAACACTCATAATTCAATGTATGTAAAAATTGCTATTGACAGCCGCTCGTACTGCTTGTGACAATTTTGTGATTTGTGGACTTTGCATTACATTACGATGTGACCAACCACCATCACCACCACCACCGCAAAAATACTATATGGTATGTATGACCACAATTAAAATAATAATGCCAAATTCAATTTAATTCATATGACATTTTGAGTGGAGTAAAAATTCTGGCATTCTTGGTTGTCCGAATTTTATGAAATGTATGTATTCAATTTTCAACAGTGAATGACAGATATGTCATTGAATTGTTTTATTATTACAATATTATTATTGTTTTTGTTGTTGAATTCATTTAAAAATCAACAGAAAAATGTCATTCCATCATTTAAAATATCAATTTAATTTGGCAGCACTTTTATTCTGAATATCAGCCTTAGCTCAGACTACAACCCAAGTTCATGCTTGAACCACCACACCATCAATTTAATGTGTGCTCATTGTAATTAAACAATGACGTTATTACATGCATACATATATCATTTTAACTATAATTTTATGACTATTCTCCATTTCCCCCATAAGCCTATTGCAATATATGTGCTGTATTTATTATGACAGTACAATTGAAAAAGAAAGATGGAGAGACATATAGAAAGAGAAAAAGAGACGCAGAGAGAGAGAGAGAGAGAGAGAGAATGAAAAAAATATTAATTAAATATTTTCCAATTGAATAGACAAAACATCGACAGACTGTCGATTGGAAAGTGAGCAGGTATTTTGTTCATACAATTACTGACATCACAAATTTACCATACTTCTCACACTCCATGTACAAAATGACCATTACTCAACGACTGTGAAAACATCATTCAGCACGGTAATGAACATATTGAAGTAGTAATGGGAAATATGGCGTGTAGTTGACTGCATTTGAATTATGTCAAAATCATTATTAAATGACAAACATTGATTGTTTTGCAATTAATTTGCTATTGTGTGCAATTTTGCTAATTTATTTTTTTTTTTGTATTTCATCATCATCATCAATATAATTATTGTTAAAGCTTTAAACTAATAGTAATGATTTGCAGAACTAATGCCGTCTAGTAGTAATAGTATATTCGGCGAAAATTAACCCTACTTTTCTGTTTCAAATGAATCCCTAATTCTTTATTGAAGAAAAATTCACGAATAAAATATTTAAACTCAAATTTAAAATCCAAATATTTATTATTAATTTGTATTTATGCATTCTAAATACAAATTAAGATTTTGGCAATGATTTGGGCAAAACGCTTTGCTACAGGAGGAACAGAGTTACCATATATAGTTGCAAAAATGTCGCAAGTTTTTATTTTGAAAATCTCCACAAAAGAGCTATTTATATTGGCCGATTTAGGAGATGATTTTGTCCTCGATGCCTGCTATAAATTCCAGCCATCAACTGGTTCTACAGGAATTGGTGCTTCCACTGGATATAGGGTCTCAACAACGGCGTCAACCACCGAAAATCGATTTAGGCCAAATCTAGCATGCTTCGCCAGCCAAACCTTTCCTTGGCTAACTGGGGCCAGTTACAGATTCCAAGCGCTGACAAGTTCTCCAAAACTTGGTTTATCCACCGGAGGTTGGGTGTGCCTCTTCTGCGGCATACACCAGCGAATTTGGAATATAACACATTCTTAGCAGGAGCGTGTTCTTCCAGCCGCTAATTTTTAATGTGCTTTACTATGTCGGTGTCGGCATATAGCTCATGCAGCTCATGGTTGTACCTTATTGGATACTCGCCACCAACGCAAATAGGTCCAAAGCTCTTGCGTAGGACTTTTCTTTCGAAAACACCGAGCATTCTCTCATCTGAGGTGTTAATTGTCGAAGCTTTGGCGCTATATGTAAGAACACACATGATAAGAGACTTCTAAAGTGTGGTTTTCGTTGCTCGAGAGTGAGCCCGACTTCTCAATTGCTTACTTAGCCCAAAGTAATTAGCAAGAATGATCCTTCGTAATATCTCCAGGCTGACATCAATACTGGTGTTAAAGCTGGTTCCAAAACAGACAAAAGTCCTTCACTACTTCAAAAGCGTAGTTATCAACAGTGACGAGCTGTCCAAGGCGCTGGGACTCTAGGTCTCTTCTTCTTGTCCTCGTTCACCGTAAGACCCGTTGGTAATTATTAGAACAGACCTACTTATATTATATAAATCGGTCTCAAATGGAAGAAACCGTGTTTCATCACTTTTTCTGAGTTTTGTCACATAGCCCTTTTAAAAGCTTTTTCATGGAAAATTGTTACTGTCAAAAGAACTGCTAATTGCTTGCTGATAGGTGGGCACCATTCGAAAGAAAAAAATATTTTCGATATTAAAGCTGTGCTACAGGCGAAAATAGACCACTACCTGCAGACCAGAACGCCAACGCATTAATCACTGAGTAAAAGCACCACCACTTAGACGTGGCGTATTTTGTGAATCTTAGTTGGAACTCAATTCCAAACTATTTCTATTTATATAAATGCCGACAATCAATTAAAATTCAATGTTTTAAAAACCTCACATAAAATGTTTATTAAAAGTATTAGCAGTTTCGATGGTGTCGAAATGTATTTCTTATAGAAAAATATTCGATATTGTACCAAATTTTTACATTTTTTTTACAATAATGTCGAAATTATAATTCATTCAGAAATCTTGAGAATTTAGTTGCATACATTTTGAATAATTTTTTTGCAGGAATGTTCAAATTCTCAGCTTCTTTTCATTTGAAATATTCTCTTACATCGATTCCTTCTACCACCTGTAAAGGCAATCTAATGTTTAGTTTATTTAAATTTTGGTTAGGATTTTTAATAGAAAAATATGTTATTATTTTAAGCTTCCTTGATAACTCCAAAAGAGCTGCTACTGTGGGCTAAAGAAGCAGTTAAGAAACCGAGGTCCCTCTTTCTCTCACTCGAAGAAGGAGGAATACGCTCTAAGAACTTCTTATTATTTCTGCCATTACATATGGTTCTGAAGCTTGAACAATTCCCACCTAGGAAAGGAGATTACTTGGAGATTTTGTGGGACTTTTACAAATTCTTTTTGAACCAATTTGATTTTATAGCGAGTACATAATAAAGAACAACCATGAGTTACCTCTACCTCGATTCCAACATAGCTAATCCCATTAAAATCCAGCAGCTGTTCGGTGTCAGTCAAGGCGTGCCAATGAAAGAGCCAGCCAAAAAGGTGTTGCATTCGAAATCCGCTAGAGAATACAGATGAAAATTAAGGCCCAACCTTTGGTGGGAAAAACTAAGCACAGAAGTTTAATTTTTTTAATTATTCAATAATAATCAATAATGCCAGATTCGATTTGAATTCAAACATATTTCAGTAGACAATTTTTGAAAAAAGTTCTATCGTTTTCTTTTTTCTCAATTTAATAATTTTATATTCGAACCCCATCTAAATATGCTGAATTTTAGCTTTTTATAAGACCCTCTTTTCATTGAAATTTATTTAAATTTTATCATTTCCAGCTCTACAATCGACTATAAAACTATGAAAATTCAATGCCAACACATATTTACTTTGAGAATTCAGATAATACTTTAAGTAAAATTAAGTCAGTGATGAACTAAATGCAAAATTCAACTCTTAGCTATTCGCCCAATGCACTATTTATTTACAGCTGTTGAAACAATTTGCCAAGTAAACTAAATTTTTGTAACTAAAGGAATTCAATGGAATGAACTGCAGTTTACTATACAATCAGTATTGTAGACATGTAGACAGACAGTCGGTCTATTAGATAGTGATTTTCAAATAGTCCAAAGTCCTGTGAATGGCTTAAACTCTGTAGTTAATGCCTTGGCCTTTTTTGGAAAGGTCATCGGTTTTATTTCCGGCTCAAACACTGCAGTGGAATTTTGTTCCAGAAAAATAAATATATATTCCTTGAAACGATGTTCATTTTTCCGGAAAGCAATAGCAATCTTTTCCACAGTATTATGGGTGCCGTAGCTCAGTGTATTGGCCTTCTGATCTGTAGGTCGTGGGTTCAATCCCTGGCTGAAGCATAACAAATGTAATATAGAAAAGATTTTTCTTTCGAACGGTACCAACCTGTCGGCAAGCAATTGGCAATTCTTCCGACAGTAACAATTTGCCATGGAAAAGCTTCTAAAAGAACGCTGTGACAAAGCTCAGAAAAAGTGATATCTCAATAGTTTTGCCGTCCGGAACCGGCTAAAATAAGTAGGTCCCTTCTAATAATGTCCAAATTTAAGACGCACAACAGTAATGGAAGAGAAGCTCGGCCAGAGAGCCCTTCGGGGCTTTAAGTGCCACATATTTATTTTTTCTTTTACTCGGTTGGACTTCCGCCTTGAACATCGCATTGGAATTTGATCCAGAACCATAAATACATATTTGTTTGAAACGAAGTCCATTTTTCCGGAAAGCAATAGGCAACCCTTTCCGCAGTAGAAACATTCTATGAAAATGATTCTAAAAGAGCTCTAGCGTCGGGGTGTCAAAAAACAAAATAACATCACAAGAGCTCAAATGGTCCAAAGTCCGGTGAATGTCTTAAACTATGTAGTCAATGCCGTAACCTTTTTTGGGAAGGTCATCGGTTGGACTTCCGGCTTCAGTGGAATTTTGTTCCAGAACCGAAAAATATATATTTCTTGAAACGAAGTCCATTTTTCCGGAAAGCAATAGGCAACCCTTTCCGCAGTAGAAACATTTTATGAAAATGCTTCTAAAAGAGCTCTAGCGTCGGGGTATCAAAAAACAAAATGACATCACAAGAGCTCAAATGGTCCAAAGTCCGATGAATGTCTTAAACTCTGTAGTCAATGCCGTAACCTTTTTTGGGAAGGTCATCGGTTGGACTTCCGGCTTCAGTGGAATTTTGTTCCAAAACCATAAATATATATTTCTTGAAACGAAGTCCATTTTTCCGGAAAGCAATAGGCAACCCTTTCCGTAGTAGAAACATTCTATGAAAATGTTTCTAAAAGAGCTCTAGCGTCGGGGTATCAAAAAACAAAATGACATCACAAGAGCTCAAATGGTCCAAAGTCCGATGAATGTCTTAAACTCTGTAGTCAATGCCGTAACCTTTTTTGGGAAGGTCATCGGTTGGACTTCCGGCTTTAGTGGAATTTTGTTCCAAAACCATAAATATATATTTCTTGAAACGAAGTCCATTTTTCCGGAAAGCAATAGGCAACCCTTTCCGTAGTAGAAACATTCTATGAAAATGTTTCTAAAAGAGCTCTAGCGTCGGGGTATCACAAAACAAAATGACATTACAAGAGCTCAAATGGTCCAAAGTCCGGTGAATGTCTTAAACTATGTAGTCAATGCCGTGGCCTTTTTTGGGAAGGTCATCGGTTGGACTTCCGGCTTCAGTGGAATTTTGTTCCAAAACCATAAATATATATTTCTTGAAACGAAGTCCATTTTTCCGGAAAGCAATAGGCTTTCCATAGTAGAAACATTCTATGAAAATGCTTCTAAAAGAGCTCTAGCGTCGGGGAGTCAAAAAAAAAAACAAAATGACATCACAATAGTTATTCCATATGTAGCGCACATTATTGCAGAAGACATAAATACAATTCTTCTGTATAGGTTCATTATAAAACATCTAAAATGCACTTATTGTGTGAATGGAGTTTATAGATTAAGGAATATATATATATATATAGCTGTATTCCTCAAACTATCCATCAGTCCATCTAAATATGTATTCGAAATGCTAAGACAAGACAACAAGTTCACTTAGGAGACATCGTAATTCGTCTGTGCAAATGAAATGTGAAAATAATAATGCACATCAAGAGTACAAGAACAATAACAATAACATTAAATGCAAAAATGAACTAAAGGAAATAGTACAGTATAGTACAGTTTGACGATGGCAGCACCTCCTTACGAGTCCCACAACCAAATAAGGACATACTAAGGACGAAATATTTACTAATGCTAAAGCATATACGTAAACTCGTATGACCAGCTAAAAACTATTCATTGCAATTGTTCGAGACGACGACGACGACGGATGGATGTTTATAGTAAAGCAATTAGATTGAAAGATGGATGGACAGATGAATGGACAGATGGACGGATGAATGGTTGGATGGATGGATAGACAGATGGATATGTTGTTGGAGAGTGGACGACGAGAGACGAATTGCTTGGTTGCTCGGTTGGTCAGCCAAGAAGATGGAGAAATTGTTCAAAAGGGTTCGTTTGGTTGAATAGCTTATAGAGTAGACTCATAGATAGATGAATGGATGGATGGATGGATAGATGGATGGATAGTTAGACAACAAGTTTACAATAAATGAAGTAAGACAAGAAGACATGTACATGCAAATACATACACACACACACACACACACACATATATTCGACAATATATAGAGACAAGACATCTCGTACGCAGACGAGATGAGATAAGGTTGGAGTTTTGGTTTATGGAACATGAGGCAACACGAAGTGATTTCAATGTGTGATGTTTTGCAGTGGTTGCACATTTATTCCTGTAAATGATGATGATGATGATGATGATGATGATGATGATGATGATGATGATGATGATGATGATCAAAATGGAAGACATGACACATACAAATACGTCAATATAGCATTTAAAATACAAAACTAAATATGTTTTGTCTAGCAATCGGTTGTTGTTGTTGAATAGGATTGGTTAAGAAGAAAACGTCAAATATTGTATTTAGTGAGTAAATGAAAATCTTTAGTACGAGTATATGTGTTTTCTGTAAAATAATATAATACTATTACATAGATATGTAATAGTGATGCCAACGTTCGGGTCTCTTGCTAGTACCGAGATTTTTAGGGTTTTCCAAAACTGAATTTCTAATCAAAATTACTAAGACTAAGAATAGTACAGAATTTGTTCACACAAATTTGTTGATTTTTATTAAAAAATAATATTTTGTATGGCGACTTTACCTAATTATGAACGTAATAAGTTCAAATTTGTTAAGAAGTATGTTTTTGTTAAAAAATTATGATTTTCAAGTTATGAAATTATGCAATCGAAGATAATTGTATTTTCCCCAGAAAATTTTTTTATTTTAAAAATGCCTTCAAATTTTCGTAAGAAAATAAGTTTGTCAATTTTTGTTTAAAAAAATAAACATTTTATATGGGCACTTTATTTATTTATAAACACAATGACTTAAAATTTTGCATGGAGTTACATTTTGGTGAAAAATTATAATTTCCCAAGTTATAGAATTATACGGTACAACATAATTTTATCTTCCATACAAATTGATTAAAACAATTAATATTTTGTACGGGAACATCGTTAATTTATCAAAGAAATGCCTTCAAATTTTGTGCAAAGTAAGAAAGAAAAATCTCCTTATAGTCGGCTGGGGCCGACCAAATTATACCCTGCATATGTAGATATATATATATATATATATATATAAAAAGTTTACTCGAATATTCATCTTTTTCTTTTATTTCCACTTTTTGAAAAACAATTTTTGCATATACTACTAATTTACACCCGAAATATGGTTGAATTTGACAAAGTACTTTGTATGTTATGAGAGTTCTAAAAGGGTTAATTTAAAGGAGGTTTTTAAGATAATTCCGAGACTTAGTATGGAATCTATATAAAAAGTGGGCATGGTTTACCTCTTTCTTGTAAATCCAATTAATTTTTCAATATTAATCCATACCTTAAATTTGTTTGTCCTACGTTGAATAGTTCATAAGTTATAGCGGTTTAAATTTTTTAAAATTTTCGCAATTTTTGTATTTGAGCCCCAATAAGAAGTGGGCGTGGCATGTTGATTTTTTGCTAGATTATGTACAACTACCAAATTAACCTAAGTATTAATTGTGATTGTTCTAGAGAGAAGATTGCAGAAGCAGCAGCTATCTCAATTTAAAAGAAATTCAGTCATCTTGTATGGGAGCCACTATAAACAATGGACGTGGCTGGCCCATTTCTTGTGGGTATATTTGCTCTTACTATACTAATTCACACCTTCAATCTGGTTGTTCTACGCTGAATAGTTTGTAAGTTATGGCGGTTAAAATTTTTGTTTAATTTCCTCAACTTTGTATGGGAGCCCCAATAAGTGGACGTAGCACGCTGAGTTTTTGCCATATTATTTCCGACTACCATGTTAATCTAAGTGTCAATTATGGTTATTCTATACAGAAGATTGCCGAAGTTACAGCTGTTTCAATTTAAAATTTATATGGGGGCTACGATAAACAGTGGGCGTGGTGCGCCTATTTCCTGTGAACCTAGTTGTTCGTACAATACTAATCCACACCTTAAATCTCGTTATTTTACGCTGAATAGTTTGCAAGTTATAACCGGTAACATTTTTTTTTAATTTCCGCAACTTTCTATGGCAGACCCAAAAAGGAGTGGGCGTGGCACACTGATTTTCTGCCGTATTAATTCCGACTGCTATGTTAATCTAAGCGTCAATTATGGTTATTCTAGACAGAAGATTGTAGAAGTTACAGCTGTTTCAATTTAAACGAAGTATAGACACTTTTTATGAGAGCTACGCTAAAAAGTAGGCGTGGCTCACCCACTTTTGGCAAGGTTATATAGTAGTATAATATAACTCTATGTGCCAAATATTGTTGCCCCAAATGGTATATGATGTGAGTTATAGCAAATTAAAAATTTTGAAAATTCCTAGGTTAGTCGCTTTGAATGCTTAGTGTGGGCGTGGCTATTGACCGATCATGCCCAATATCAATCCCCTCCGTACACTTGGATCATAGGTTACTTGTGCCAAATTTCGTCGAAATAGCTCAATATTTACTCAAATTATCGTGCGAACCAGCCAGGTGACAGACAGACAGACGGACGGACATCGTTAAATCGAAAATTTAAACGACGCTGATCACGAATATATATCTATGTCTATATCTCCGGAGATTCCTTCGGAAGATCGAAATGAATATACCTTGCATATTGCATTATGCAGGGTATAAAAATGAGATTTCCCAAATTGAAGAATAAAAAAAAAAAAAAATATGTAACACTTAAAGCGCCGAAGGGCTCATTGGCTCAGCTTCTCTTCCATTACTGTTGTGCGTGTTAAATTTGGACAGTATTAGAAGGGACCTACTTATTTTAGCCGGTACCGAATGGCAGAACCCTTGTGACATCACTTTTTCTGAGCTTTGGCACAGAGTTCTTCTTATTAAAAATCATCAATTCAATCATCACACATTTTTTATTGGCACATTTCCAATGAGATCCTGGGATTGGCATCCCTCAAATGTATTTACGTATGTTAGTCTAAAGTTTCACATCATTTACGAAAATTGACTTCCGTTGTGTATGGGTGTTTGTGTGTGTGTGCATTTTTGAAATCATGCTTGCAAAGAGTTCGTACAAATTTTGCCAAGCAAAATAAAATGCTGAGAAGAAAAAAGTGCAAAATTTTGGGAAATATCTTTTAAAATACAAAAACTACTAGGCAAATTAAACAAATGGAAGACAAGACAATAAAACAACAAACCGACAACAGTCAAATTGACTGACTGACTGACTGACTGACTGTCTGACATTGAATTAGAGAGATGGACAGAAACAAATATTATACTTGTTCGAATAAACATACTGCAGAGTACAGGTTAAGGACGAGCATTAAGTAACTGAAAGCTGAGCTGAGCTAAGCTGAGCTGAGTTGAGTTGAGTTGAGATGAGATGAGATGAGATGAGACTAGTCAAGAATAATATTGTACAATTGGACAGTTGGACAGACCAAAGACGAGAGTCGAACATGTCTAATTGTGTAAAATTTTACACACACACACGTACACACATATACTCAAACAATCTGGACAAGATGATATGAAATGAGTTGAGTAATGAGATTGGTGGTGAGACGATGATGGTGCACTGGTGGTGGTGGTGGTGGTGTGGTGTCAAAAAGAAGAAATGATGAAAATTACAAACATGAATTTTAGAGAAATTTATTTATTTTGTACTTTGCCTTTGCTAAATGAAGAAGAAGAAGAAGAATGACATATTATGGGCGGACAAATGGAACTGATGTAAACAAGAATCACTTGAAAATTAGAGTTGAAAGAAGAAATTGTCTGTGTATTTACTTAAACAGGGTGATTTTTTAAGAGCCTTTGGATTTGATTAAAAAAAAAAAACACATAAAATTTAGAGAAATGTATGAAATCTCTATTTGAGTAGATAGAACGATCTATATAATTCAATGTTTAAAAATGATTTCATGTAAATATTGAGCGCGGCTGCGTCTCAAATGCTTCATACGCTGAGTCCAATTTTGGCATACTCTCTTCAACATATCGTCCGGTATCTGACGAAAAAATTCTTCATTATTGGGTTCCAGAGCGTCTACCACTGCGGGCTCGTCGTTATAGACATGAGCATTAACATAGCCCCACAAAAAATAGTCTAAAGGCGTTAAATCGCACGATATATGCGGCCAATTGACCGGCCCCAAACGTGAATTAAACTGTCCACCGAACTCGCCTCTCAATTGGGCCATTGTTTTGCGTACTGTGTGCCATGTGGGACCATCTTGTTGAAACCACATGTCAGCCAAGTCCACCTCTACCATTTTGGGCAAAAAAAAGAATTTGTAATCATCGCACGGTAGCGCACGCCATTCACAATAACATTCCTAACTTCGTCGTCTTTGAAAAAGTACGGTTCAATGATGCCACCGACCCATAATCCACAACAAACAGTGCATTTTTCGGGGTGCATTGGCAGTTCTTGCAATGCTTCTGGCTGCTCTTCACACTAAATACAGCAATTTTGATTGTTCACATATCCATTCAACCAGAAATAAGCTTCGTCGCTGAACACAATTTTCCGATTTTCACATTTTCTTAAGCGAGCATGAATTTTGATAATAAAATTGAATAATCTGCAAGCGTTGTTCGTTTGTAAGTCGATTCATGGTTAAATTATAGGCCAAACTCAACATGTTTGACAGTAACATGTTACACAAAACAGCTGAGCTGTCAAAAACAGTGTTGCCAAATAGACATTTGCCAAAAAATCACCCTGTCCAATACACTGCTCCGAAAATTTTTGTTGGATAAATTCTTATATGCTTGCTGTAAGCTTATTGGAACTGAGTAAATGCAATGATAATGATAAAGCTTATTTACAAGGGCTGTACAATATATACATACTTACTCGTATACTAGCATTTTTTTTTTTTTTGGTTATTCCTTCATTGTCGCAATCAATTCTTTAAATGGATTTGGGCCTCCCCTAAATTTAAAGTCGCATTAATTTTTGTTGTTGTTGCCGGTTTGAGTCAAAAATGTAAATAACCCCACAGCTCTCTAAGATTCATCCCTAGAGGGTTAAAATAAATGAGTGAGTCACTATAAATTCTATTTCTTTCAAAATATATTTTATAACATATTTACCTTCTGTCTTAGTGGGTGCTGTAGCTCAGTGGTTAATGCGTTGGTCTTCTGATCTATAAGTGGTGGGTTGAATCCCACGCTGAAGCATAACAAAATTTTATATCGAACCGTTCTTCGAACGGTACCCACCTGCCGGAAAGAACTGGAAATTTTTCCGGCAGCAACAAATTGCCAAAAATGCTTCTTAAAGGAGCTCTGTGACAAAAAACTAAGTTAGGGTCACAAGGGTTCTGCCGTTTGGAACCGGCTAATATAAGTAGGTCCCTTCTAATGGTGTCCAAATTTAACACGCACGACAGTATTGGAAAAAAAGCTCGATGGTATTACACTCAGAGAGAGAGAAAGAGAGAGAGCAGCCACAATAACCTAAGCCTAAACCCATCTTCCGCCTTCAATAATTAGAGAGCCGCCTCAATAAAATTTACGTATTTTATAAAATTCACTGCTACTGCTCCGAGAATGCTTCTAGAGAATTAAAGTATTGGGCACACCCTTATTCATTTTTGCTAATCAATATTTTTCTTCAATATACTAGGCCCATTTTTCTACTTCTCATGGGTGCTTTCCTTCAAAATGATCCTAAAAATTCAAGAAAATTGACAAATAATCCCCTAGTTTCTGAGAAATCGTCTCTAGAGGGATGCGATGCCGTTAGTTTTTTATTTTCAACATTTTACTGGGACATACTTACCTTCCACTCCTTCCACTCCTTAGGTTAATTCGCCTATAAATTAGATGTTTTCATTTTAAAGCCTTAGAGACTATTCGTCTGGAGAAAAAATGAAACTGGATTTTAGCCAAAAAAAAAAAAAAAAGCTAGGTATATTTCATCCAACTTCCGCATGTAGATACACTACCTACCTCACTGGATAGATTATTGCGTAGTTGTAAATATTCATAAGAGTTTCGAACGTTCACTACCATTAATTTAGTATTTATCTATCAATTGCAAATAAATTTGGGTCGAAATTGAAGCTAAATAAAAATATAAGCTTCTTCATTTTCTTTCATTGTTTTTTTTTTTTATTTTTATTATTTTCATTCTGATAAATACTCGTATACAAGGTGCGACAATTATGTATTAAGATTGCCTCTAGAAAACATAATTAAAATATGATATCTGGTAATTTTTCGGTATATTTATTCGAAATATTCTCCTCCTCATTCAATACACTTGCTACATCGATTTAATAGTGATTCAAACGCGTGTTCCAGTTCATTTTTCGGAATTGCCTCCAGTGCCCTCGTCAAAGCCCGTCTGAATGGTCTGAATGTCATCAAAAAAGCATCCTTTCAACTTCAATTTCAGTTTTGGGAACAAAAAGAAGTCACACGGTGCCAAATCAAGTAAATACGGCGGGTGGTTCAACACACAGACCTGATTTCGAGACAAAAATTGACGAACAATGAGTGCTGTGTGACTCGGTGCATTATCGTCCATCAGAGATCAACTTTTTGGATCGCGGCATTCTGGTCGAATACGACGGATTCTGGACATCAAACGCTTCAAAACTTCGAAGTAACATGCGGAAGTAACTGTTTGACCAGTTGAAACAAATTCTTTGTGGATAATTCCTTTGCTATCGAAGAATGTGATGAGCATTGTTTTGATTTTTGATGGAACTTTTCGTGTTTTTTTTGGGCTTGTGGTGAGTTTTTTGATTTTCATTCCGCACTTTGACGCTTGGTTTCTGGATCGTATTGGAAACACCATGTTTCAGCTGCAACCATGTCTCTAGAATGGCTGACTCTCATTAATTATTGGTCTTCGGTCAATGTGTGTGGAGCAAATCTCGCGCAGATCTTTGTTTTGCCCAAATCCTCGTGAAGAATGAGTCGGATAGTTTCTCTGTTGATGTTTAAGGCCTCTTCCATCATTTTCACTGAAGCATTGCGGTCAGTCTTCTGTAATAAAATCACGAAATTTCTGGATAGCTTCCGTCGTCCGCACTGAAATTGGCCTTCCTTCTTGTATTTCATCTTCCAGCGACTCTCTGCCATCCACAAACCGTTTATGCCATATAAAAACATTTGATCTGGATAAACAAGCATCGCAATGGGCTTGCTTGATGCACTTTTACCAATTTTTGCGTGGAATTTAATGACTGGTCTTCGTTCCATGTTAAAATTTCAACATCGAACGAACACGTGTTTTGTAAAATGAATGTCAATAAACATTAAATGTCAACCAAATGCCATAAAATTTTGACAGTTAGTAGAGGAAGGTTGAAGCTTCGAAACGCATGTGCTCACACATAGATGGCGCGCTTGGTGGCTGAGATATGATTCGAATCTCAATACATAATTGTCCCACCTTGTATACTCGAATTTCATTTTGTAAAATTTATTATTAAAACCAAACTTGAGTACAACAAAATTTTTGTTTTTCAATTTTTCCAACAGTCTGGGTTTGATTGCTCTCTCTCTCTCTCTCGAAATAACTCCCTCTCTTTCTCTTTCTTTCTGTCTTATCGGTGCGAATGCCTATGCGAATTTGTCAAGATATTTCAGTATGTCCAAAAAATAATCTTTATTAGAATAGAAATAGAAGAAAATAAATATGTACGTTTATGATAAAATATTTTCGTAAGCAATGATGAGAATATATATGTAGCTACTATATGGTACTATACTGTTAGTGATTGTGAGCATATACATTTATAGAATATATTCTTATTCAAACATGACATTGACAGAATGCATTTAATTGCAAGAGATGACTTCTTCAAGATATGTACATTCTATGTCTGCAGACACAAACATGTACACATATGTACGTTGAATGCATGTATGTAGCCTTTGACATGTAAAACACATTTTTGGCTAAAACTACAACTAGAAGAAGTTGAATGTGTCAGTCAATACAATAGAACGTATTTTTGTTTTTTTTTTAATTCTTTCTTTTTTGTATAAATCCTCATACATATCTACTAAGCAAGTTTCTCTTGCTGGTTGGTGAAAGCTTCTTGTTGTACTCGTATGTGTTTGGAGAATTAAATATGTTATATGATTCTATTCTGAAGAAATTACTTAAGTTATATGTATATTGTAGTAGTAGTAGTTGAACCATTTTAATTATAAAATAATATGTATATGGATTCAATTCATAAGATTTTAAATATGAGTGAAGTTTTATTTACTAAATATTTTTATAAATGTATATAAACTCTATAAGAGATACCATTGATATTGGCCATTTCTACTTTACATATGGTCCTTGAAGTGTTGTATCTAAATAGGAGATGCCACACCTACATGATCGATCTTTAAATCATAACTAACATAATTATAATTATTTTCTCTTTCGTTGCCGACATGATACATATTTCGTATGAAATATTTGTCCCACAGATTCCATTCCCACTCACGCGATATCCCAAATTTTCCATACACAAGTACGATGGTAATTAAAAATCTCTATATTGGGTGTGTAAAATAGTAACAGGCCTTTTTCAGTGCTTAAAAATCATTCATCTTTAAGAATTCTGTAAAAAACATTTCATTCAAAGTATTGCCCATCAGAAACTATGACTTTTGCCCATCTTTCTGGTAATTTATGGCTTCCACACCAAAAGAACTTGGCGGCCAAAAACTAATCGAGCCAATTTTTGATTCCGGTGACTGAAGTGAAGCGTATTCCATTAAGGGCGTTATGCATAGACCGCAACCAGTGGTAATCCGAAGGCGCCAGGTCTAGGCTAAAAGGCGGGTGGCGTAAAACTTCCCATCCGCTATTAGCAAGATAGTTTTTGATCGGAATAACAACATATGGCCGCACGTTGCTATGAGGAAAAATTACCGACTCGTGTCTGGTCGCATATTCCGGCTGTTTCTCGATCATTGCTCTCTTCAACCGCATCAATTGTTGTCGGTACAGCACTCCCATAATGGTTCGACCAGGTCTTGGTCGAGTAATGTCTCTAAATCCTCGTCTTCAAAGTTTTTCGGCTGTGCAGAGCGTTCTTTGTCTTTAATATCAAAATCATAATTATTAAAGCGAAAAAATCACTCCTTACACTGTGTATTAGATAGAAAAATGTCGCCTTACTATTCCACATGCGAATGATGACTTTCAACCGAAATTTAGGTTTTGGTTTGACTCGGTCCAGCCGCAATTCAACCCTAACCTAAAATTTTTTTAATGATAATTCATACTAAAATAACTAGAATCGTTCCTAGAAAAGTAAAATATATGACTGACTCCATTATTACGATAGATGGCGCTACGCGTAAATGCGATGTCGTACATCACTTTTCGAAATGTCATTTTAAATGTCTAATGCTATTGCTGTCAAAATTTTTCACAATGGATAATTTTGAGAATTAGCGAAAAACCAGCATTTGCGGGAAGTTTTATTAAGTTACTTTTTTTTACAAAGAAAAGTGGAACTGAAAGTCATCGTTTGCTTGTGGAATTGTATGGCGACAATTCTCTATGATTGTGCGCTTCAGAAGCGGTGATTTTGATATCAAAGACAAAGAACGGTCTGCACAGCCCAAAAAGTTTGAACACTAGGATTTCCTTCGTAGCTGGTGTCAAAGATCTAGCGTAGAAATTTGCCTCTGAAAATTTCCATTCTCTCATTATATTTATTGATTTTTTATTCTCCCATCTGATATGGAAATTGTCCTAGCTTCGGCACCATATGTAAGGATAGGCATGACGAGAGACTTGTTGAGTGTGATTTTCATTTCTCGAGAGAGGGCTCGACTTCTCAATTGTTTACTTTGCCAAAAGTAGCACCTATTTTGAAGAGTGATTCTTTGCAGTTTCTCTAGGCTGACCTATTTACTGGTATTAATGATGGTTTCAAGATAGATAAAGTCATTCACTACTTCAAAAGCGTAGTTATCAACAGTGACGTGCTGTCCAATACTAGGTACTTCGTCTTGCCCTAGTTCACCATGAGACCCATTCGACGCGACTCTCTTTCCAACTCTGAGAATGCAGCATTTTTGTTATAGATAGCGCCATTATATCGTAAATCAGCAGCTGCAAAGACGAATGAGTTTCACAAGAATATTGAAGTTAGACATTGCTGTGTAGCAGTAATCTCTTACCGGTCTGGTGAAAGGGGCTTTATCACTACAGGAGGGGGCTGCGGGACCGCCTCTCAGGCGATTGATCTTCTCGAAGAATTTTCGGGTCTCATTTCTGTCTCTACTCATCTCTACAATCGTCTCCTTACACTCGCGTCTTTCCTGATCTCTCTTTTTGCGTCTGAAAAGTCGTCTCTCCGCACTCCCCCTCTCTCGTTCTCTCGTTGCGCTCCTTGATAGCTCGCGTAGCACTTAGAGTTTTTCTATAAGCGGCATCTTTCTCTCCGGTAGCATCGCAATACTCCTAATCATACCACTCAGTCCTCAGAAGCCGGTAGTAACCGGTTACCTCCTCGGCAGCAGTAGTCACGGTATGGGATCTATGTTTCCACTGTGCGCATATATCATTAAAAAGGTTTGCATAAGCAGATCCGATAGTCGAGTGATAAAAGCATTTGCTATCTCTGGTGATTGCAGCTTATTGACGTCAAGCTTCCTCTGTGTGGGACTTCGTTTGTGCTTTGCGATACATAAACGTGTTCGCACGGATTGATTTCACGTCCATCACACTGGAAGCATACCTACCGTCAATCATCACGTAATCAATTTGGTTCTTCGTTCGTTAATCATAAGCGACAGCCGCGTCGCTTTATGATTTCGAGATGCTGAAATCTGGTACTGCTAATTACCATGTTTCGTGCTGCGGTGAAGTCGATCAGCTTCATTTCGTCATCGGTCATAAACTGCTTCGAGGCGCTGAAAGAAGCTTTCTTTGGTCGCATCGTCTTTTTCACGTTGCACGAGCCATATTAGGCTGATGCTGAAAAATTTTGCCTTTATGTGGATTGTTGCCAGCCGTTCGTTCACAGTTGTGAACCGTAGGACATAATGTCGTAGTTTCTTACTGATAACAAATCCTCACCCGAGTTTGTGCCTCTCCTCATGGCAACTGTAATATTGTAGATATCACAAGAAGCTCTTTTAGAACAAAGGGCTCTTTACCCAAGCTTTTCTTCCAGTACTGTTGTGTGTGTTAAATTTTGGACAGCATTAGAAGGGACTTACTTATTTTAGCCGATTTCGAACGGCAGAACTCTTGCGACATCACTTTTTTGAGCTTTGTCACAGAATTCTTTTGGAAGTTTTTCCATGGCAAATTATTACTGCCGGAAGAATTGTCAATTGCTTCCCGACAGGTGGGTACCGTTCGAAAGACAATTATTTTCGGTATTAAATTTGTTATGCTTCAGACGGGAATTGAACCCACGACCTACAGATCTGAAGGCCAACACACTAACCATTGAGCTACGGCACCTACAGTATGACTTTGCCAATGAAATTTTTAGACCAGATTTTTGTTACGCATATTTTCTGGATACATTTTCTTTAAAAAATCATTATGATATTTTTATTTTGAAATGGACTACATTTCGCTTGAAGAAATTGGGTAGAATTTTTCAACAGTTTTTCAAATATTTTGCATATGACTATAAATATAAAAATATTGTTGAAGCTTTAGGGTCTGATATCTTGAAAACGGGTGCATTAGATCGATATTCTAGGTATATTCTCCTATATGTCTCACTAAGTATTATTAAGTTCATAACATTTTTGGAGGTTCTTAAATGAAAGCTGATTTTTGAATAAGTTATATCACTAATTAAGGAGAACACTTACTATAGGGTAAGGGTAAGGGTAAGGGTACGTCTGTCAGGACAGTCCCGACCTAACCTAACAAAAGGGTACCCTTCACTAAACCTTAAATCCACCATATTTCAACAATTACTTGCACAATGTAAACCTATAGTTCAACTGCCCAAACTAATTGATGTCACTAAGCTTAAAGCTGACAAATTATTCATTTGAGCCCACAATTATGAATGCAAAACAAAGCAGAATATTTCATAAAAAATGTAACCAACATATTTTGACTGATGCAAAGCTTTTCAAAAATAAAAAATTATGGAAACGAGAAGAAATCAAAAAATCATAGAATATAAAAAAAGAAGACTGAATTAACAACAAAAAATATGTAATGACACGCAAGTCATTCCAGTACAATGAACAACAACAAATAAGGAAACAAAAGCACAAAGATGATGTTGATGGCCTAACCTAAATAAATATATACACATAGAGAAGCAGAGAGAAAAAGACAGAGACAGAGAGAGAGAGAGACATAAAAAAAGCAGATGTCAAGAATTTTCCAGTTCAAAGGAAAACAAATAATGAATGAAGAAATGTAAATGGAAATCATCAAATGAATTAAGCCTTTAAGGCGAAAGAGGGCAAAAGAATACCAATGATGATGATGATAATGATGATGATGATGTTGACTATGATGATTAAATTGTATAATATTGCAAGGACAATGGTTGAGAGTAGAAAAAGCTAAAGATATATGAGAGTCAAAGCAGAATGCTAGTCATAATGATCTATTGCATTGTAGCATTGTTGCAGCATTGTTGACACTTGGACGACACTGACGCCATTATCGTCATTTGAGTTAAAAAGGAGTCAAAAGGGATAAAAATTAAAAATGTAAAAACATATGGAAAAAGGGATAAGAGCGCCAACAACTACGATACGCACATCAGTCGGTCAAAGAGGAAGAATAAGACAATAAACTCTATCATACTTATGGCGGCAAAGCGATAGATACGATAGAATATATGATTGTACATATGTATGTTGGCAACGGAAATGTACAAAGTGTTGAAAAATGATTCCCTCAAGTTGTACAATACGATAAGTGTTCAAAAAGCAAAAAAAAAAAAAATAAAAAAAAGATGACAGAGGGCAGAGAGTCGTTCAAACTTTTTTGCTCTTACAATTGTTGCAGAGCAATGTTGCTGCTGCAACATCATCAGATGATGATGGTGATGGTGTTGCATGCTGCAAGTGTATTTGACTTTTATGCGCGAAAGAAAGAAAGTACGTACCTTGAGGGCAGTTAGAGTTTGTCTTACATTTTCGTTACAATTGCACAGTACTGGATTCTTGCTGAAAACTAGAGCAAATACTATTAACATCATCGCCATTAACATTGATGGTGTTTAAAATGATAGCATGTCTAAGTGAATCATATAAGGTCTAGTAAAAAGAAATCCATTTTCATAATGCCACTCTCATGAGACTGTCGATTTTCACAAGCTTCTCTTGAGGCGAATTTTTCACCAGCAAAATCATTTGCCATAGACACGAACAGGTAGTAATCACTTGGTGCCAGGTCCAAACTATAAGGTGGATGCATAAGAACCTCCCAATCAAGCTTCCGAAACTTCTGTCGAGTCACTATCGATGTGTGTGGCGTTGGCGTTGTCCTGATGGAACACAATTCCTCTCCTATTGACCAAAGCTGGCCGCTTCTGGGCGATTGCTCCTTTCAGACGTTCCAATTGTTGACCGAATTGTGATCCGAATTAAGAGTTTGGCCGTAGAGGAGCAGTTCATAGTAGATGATACCCTGCCAATCCCACTAAACACATAGCGAATCCTTCCTGACCATCAATTCTGGTTTGACCACCGTTTGCACCGGCTCACCGCGATTCGACCACGACCATTTTCGCTTGACGTTGTCGTAAGTGACCCACTTTTCATCGCCAGTAACCATCCATTTTGTTGCGATTCAGTAGCGATTCACAGATGGAAATGAGGTTTTTTTTGCGTTAACTCGTGTGGCACCCATGCTTCGAGCTTCTTTTTGTATCCAACCTTATTTAAATGGTTCCAAACGGTTTTTTGTACAATGTTTAGCTCCTGGGCAATAGAAACAATGCTTATATTACGGTCAGACTCGACGATTTTCTACAAGTGGCCTTGCAGAGCACATCAAAATTCTTTGACATCAAAACTACCGGAACCGAATCGACGAAACCAAAATTGGACCATAAAAACTATTCGCATTTTCAGCCGTCTGGCTTGCGTTTTCGCCTTTATCCAAGAAAAACTGTAAAATACGGCGTATTTGCTCTTTACTGGTGGTGTCCATCTTTGACGCGTGCTCAAACAATACTGAATCAAGCAATCACAAAACTGCCTGAGAAGTTTATTTAGTATAAAATCTTATCTTTCTAACGCCATGTAGCGTTTTAGCGATTGCACTTATACAACGCGACATACAGATTACTAAAGTCATCTATTGGAAAAATAATGGATTACTTTTTACTGCACCTTATGAGGATGTGTTTGATCGTTTCAGTTGCTTAGTTCTTTTTGGTATACATGTCCATCAAAATTACAATTCATTTTGTCTTTTTCACGTAATAGAATCAAGAGAGGTATGGTTTTTTCTTATATTTTTATAGGCACCCTGTTAAGGCATGAAATAGGGAGTTAGAATATTAGAGGGAAATGTTAATGTGAACTCGAAGAAAACGTACGGAGAAACAATTAAGAGATGTCGACCTTAGAAGTCATTTAGAGGCGATTCCTATTCAGATTTGTGGACATTTATCGACTTTCAAATATGTTTGCCGTAATTTTCTATGGGAACCTCCTTAAGGTGCGGAGATATTTTGCTTATTTACTTCATCTAAAGGCAATTTCTGGGCAGATATAGAGTTATTTTGATATATTTTTGTGCTCATTTTATATGGCAACCTTCTTCAAGTGTGCCCATAAGGGGGTATTTTTTTGTGGAAAAAATTTCAGAACTGAAACTAATGGATTAACGAATTAACAATTCCCCTCCAAGAGACAACTATGAAGTTATTTGACGATTTTCACTTGTTTTCAAGTTCATTTTGTATGAAGGCCCTTTTTAATCGTGGATATGGCGTGTTAGATTGCAAAAATTATTGGAGGTAATATAGTGTAGCTTGTTTAGGGCACCCAGAGAACAGTGAAAGTCAATTTCACAAAAATGGTCATAGGGTATTCGCCATAAGGGCTGCATATAGGGGAGTTTACATATTCATGGAGTTCGGCATTACATTTGGTTTTTTAGAGACAATTTCTGGATAGCTATGTGATTATTTGTCGACTTCCATGCATTTTGTCGATAATTTTGTAAGATGTGGCGATAAAAGGATTCTTAAGACGATTCTTAAATGTTTCTAATTTCTCTCCTATGGGAGGAAGATGCGAGATAAGCCCTCTTATGGGATGACTACAGAAGCTAAGTATGTTTGGGTGAAGTGTTGCAGAAATGAATGGATGTCGGTAATAGATTTGTTACCTGAAGAAGATTCCGGGAATGCTGAGGGTAAATTGTAAGATGTGGCGATAGGGGATATGTTAGGATTGAACTCTAAACTTTGAAGTTATTTGACGATTCTTAAATGTTTCTAATTTCTCTGCTATGGGAGGAAGATGAGAGGTAAGCCCTCTTATGGGATAACGACAGAAGGTATGTATGTTTGGGTTAAGTGTTGCAGAAATGAATGGATGTCGGTAATAGATTTGTTACCTGAAGAAGATTCCGGGAATGCTGAGGGTAAATTGTAAGATGTGACGATAGGACGATAGGGGATATGTTAGGATTGAACTCTAAACTTTGAAGTTATTTGACGATTCTTAAATGTTTCTAATTTCTCTGCTATGGGAGGAAGATGAGAGGTAAGCCCTCTTATGGGATAACGACGGAAGGTATGTATGTTTGGGTTAAGTGTTGCAAAAATGAATGGAGGTCGGTAATAGATTTGATCAAGTGGATTCTGAGAATGCTGGGGGTAAATTGTATAAAAATGTCAAGATGAGGTACACTAAAGGGTAGAGGGACATATATGTTTGGGGGAAATATTTAGGAAGAAAAATTAATTGAAAATTTACGAAAATCGAAATAACAAAACTTTCTATTTTGTAGCTTTTCATCAAATTCAATATCTCGTGCTTTGTGGTTAGTGTGTTAGCCTTCTGATGTGTGGGTCGTGGGTTCAATCCCCGGCTTAAGCATAATAAATTTAATATCGAATAGATTTTTCTTTCGAACGGTACCCAGCTGTCGGTAAGCATTTGGCAATTCTTCCGGCAGTAACAATTTGCCATGAAAAAGCTTCTAAAAGAACTCTGTGACAAAGCTCAATAAAGTGATGTCGCAAGAGTTCTGCCGTTCGGAATCGGCTAAAATAAGTAGGTCCCTTCTAATTCTGTCCAAAATTTAACACGCACAACAGTAATGAAAAGGAAGCTCGGCCAAAGAACCCTTCGCGGCTTCAAGTGCTACATATTTATTTATTTATTTATGTAGAACTCCCATGAAATTATGATCAACCTCAAATTATCAGACATTTCCGACAGTAATGAAGTTTTTAAGCAGCTTTTATTAACGAATTGATGATCCCGTTTATCGAATTTGTGCAATTTCTGCCATTTTTGATCAGTCTAAAGATCAGGATCATAATAGTAGCAACGGTATCAGATCTATTGCAGCTTTACTGAATTACTTATTCGCTTCAAACTACGAATATTAAAAATTGGTCAAATTTAAAACGCACTCTTCACCTTTCACTGATAGTCACACTGAATTGCATTTGATTTTATGTCAATTATCTTTTGGAAAAAAAAACAAGTGTGAAAACCAATTAAAATTTATATACTTTCAGTTATCATTTGGCTAATCTTACCTTGTAGATCCAACCACCAATAATCGAATTGTACTTACGCTTGCGCGTGCTGAGATTTTTATACATTTATGTACTATTCGATTGCTTACATAAGTAGTTTCATTAAAATTTCCTTCTTCTTATTCCACCCGAATTAATTTGCATTCATACAATTGCTCTTTGAGCCATCATCATAGTTAAGATAGACAGATAGTCAGAGAGACAGCAAGTTAATATGGAATTTGAATAGACAAATGTATGCAATCAATCGATAATTTATGGAAATTTTACGATTTTCATAATTTTAGCATTGATTTCATACATCCATTAATGAGAACTGGAAGAGGAAGAAATTCATTCGCAATAATACTGATATTGATGATGGCCTCCCTACTTAAAAACCAACTTTTATGACTTTTTCCCTCTCCCGCCCTCCCATTATCTGTCTCTTCGCTGTCTTTCCACCATCTTGTTTTCTTTTATTAACTTTATTTTACTACAATTTTATGATCTTCCGTCTTACGATCATTGTAAAATGATCACTCTGCTGGTGTTGTTGCAGCAGTTGTAAAATAAATGTCCAATGGCAATAAAAATGAATTGCTTCACTCACTCATTATTCTTCTCTTAGTTGTCGACATTATTGAAATCGATTTTTCTTTCTTCAAGACATGGTCATTCTCCATAGGCAAGTCGTCGTATAACTTCATACGAGTACGATTGGTCTGTTCGATCGAACGATTCGAATAGTTACTCTTGATCATTGCATTTTATGATGATCCTCCTTTTTATTGATGACGATCACTCTCAGCATATTTATCTCTGTAGCACTCTTGGTGATTTCGTTCTTCAGAAAAGCCCACAAATGACTTTGATTATATTTTCATAAAATAAAATTGAAGATATCGTCAATGATGATGACTGCGATGTGGACGACGACGACGACAACGATCGAAGTGATCATTTATAAAAAAAATTATAGTGTATAATAAAATTGTATACGAATACATTCCTTTTCCTCTTACTTCACTCAAATGGACTGAATTGTTGCTGTGTGCGCGTGTAAATTATTTTTACGAGACTACTTATTAATGCAGGCTTATACTCGTACTTAGACCATGCGTACGAGTATCTGATATTTTATTATGTTGACAATAAAATATATATTTGGTCACTTATCTGCTTACTGGGTGTAAATAAATTTATATGAATTTTACAACTTTTCAATTTCAAAAAAAAAAAAGGTAACGCAAAGGCGCTAAAGTGCTTTTAAAAATAAATTTGTTTTATTATTTTACTGTCAGCAGAGGAAATAATATTTAAGTGGGTGGCGATATGCAAAGTACAGTCGAGAAAAAACTGTGAGTTTCATCCGATTTAGTCCATTTTCGAACTCGTCCATTGGCTAGCAATTGTCAATACAGTTCTGTAATTCGTTATTCGTGTAAAAAGTTATATTTATTTGAAAATGAGTGAAATATCTGAAGAAATGTCATGCTCTTTTACTATAAAAAAGGTAAAACCGCTGCAAAAACATGCCAAATTTTTTTTTGCGATTTACAATGAGACCGCAACCTCGGATCCAGGAGTGGTTTGCTCGATTCCCTTCCGAAAATTTCGATGGCAAAGATACGAATCGCTCTGGTCGACCAGTCACTGAAGTAGTCGCTGAAATTTTGAAACTGGTTGAACAAGATCGACACGCAAGCCGTCAGCAGATAGCGGAGGCGCTAGACATCAGCTGCGCGACAGTGTGGAATCAGCAGGCTACGCAAAGACGATCGATATTTGGATACCGCATGAATTAAAGCAAAGAAATTTTAGTGACCGAATTACCATCAGCGAAACGCAATGAAGTTGAACGCGCGATGAAAAATGGTTTCAATACGAGAATATCCAACGCAAATGGTCACGATCAAAGGCCGGTGACCCTTCACAAACGATTTCAAAGCCTGGTTTGACAGCAAACAAGGTTATGTTGAGTGTTTGGTGGGATTGTAAGGGTATTGTTTATTACGAGCTGTATAACCTGGTGAAAGGGTTAATTGTCAGATCTACTACTCACAACTCGACGAACGAAGCAATCAATGAAAAGTGACCAGTACTGGTCAACAGAAATGAGATGTGTCTCATCATGACAATGTCAGGCCACACACATCTTTGATGACTCGGAACAAATTGACGGAACTTGGTTGGGAAGTTTTGATGCATCCACTCTATAGTCTGGACCTTGCACCATCTGATTACCATTTCTTTTGGTCTGTGCAAAATTCTCTTAATTCTCTTAATTAAAAATTAGCCGACCGAAGAGCCGCTGAAAATCATTTGGTCAACTTTTTCGCCGATAAACCAAAGCAGCTCTACACCGATGGAATTATGAATTTAACCAAAATATCGCAAAAGATTATAGATAATGATGATTTTCAATAAAGGGAATTTTTTTTTCAGAAATATAACAAAAAACTGTGAATACTTTTTAAATTATCCAATATTAACTCCATGGTCGGAGTATTTAAACATACCAAGTTTACTTTGAAAAGGCTTCTTTCGAACGGTACCCTCCCATCAGCAAGCAATTGGCAATTCATACGGTATTAACAAACTGCCATGAAAAAGCGTCTAATAGAGCTCTGTTCGGGAACTTAGAAAAAGTGCTGTGATAAGAACGCAACTCGGGAAAATAGACAATCAACTATATACATTCAAGTTAGTCCATTCGAGAACTTATTAGTTATAATCGTGTGATAATAATCGTATGCACCAATTTTCAGATCGATTGCTCTATATATATGGTAACAGGCAAGCAGAGACGGCTATTTATTATTATTACACAGGCTATTTTTGCACTGCGACCTAAAAGATCTTTTGTGCGCCTATTGTCCAATTAAAACAATTCTAGACTATTTATAAATCTTATAATTGCTGTGGACTTGATTTGACCTATGTGGTTTGGAGTCAAGATTCCATTACCTAGGTAGCCAAGTCTACGTCTTGCCACTGCTGAGCAATTGCATAAAATATGTTCCGATATTTCCTGCTCCTCATGACAGAGTCGACAGGTATCGTTTTCTACCACACCTATTTTTTTCATATGGTAGTTAAGTACAAAGTGCCCATTGAGCAACTCTGTGTAGAATTTTATGTCATTTCTACTGAGGTTAAGCACAGCATCCACCATATCAATAAGTTCCTTCGACTGCCGCATGCCCGTTTGGGCTCTCCAGTGGTCGAGAAGATCCCGTTTCTCCCTCTCACATATCAAGTTGTTTATGAAACTGTTTGTAACACCGCAGAAAGGCTCCGGTTCAATGAAAGGAGTACTTACGACTTCCTTTGCAAGGGACTTGGCCATTTCGTTTCCCTCGTATCCCGGCACCAACATTAGGGTGACAGGATTCGTTGCTGCCAGGGCATTGAGAAGTTTAAAACATTCCCAAACCAACCTTGGTTGAAACGAGAATTTTGCCAGGGACTTTAGAGCCGCCTGGCTGTCCAAGAGGATGCATATTTTGGTAACACGGGTATCCCTGCGTATGCATTCTCTCGCACATACCCGTTTTCAAGCTGTTTTCCTCATTGCGATTGCTTTCCAAAATCTTGGTCCAACAATTCCAGCCCCCGCACAGCCATCTTCCATCTTAGACCCATCAGTGTACCATAACTGTGAGTACCCTTTTGGGATCATATCGCTACTCCTCCATGCCGAACGGTTGTTGATGACCACTTCAAAATGTTTGGAGAAGACCAGATTTCTATTCATCTTGTCGAAGGCCACAATACATGGAGAGCCTCAAACCATGAGGTGTGGAGGGCTGAGTCCATTAAGAATTCCTAAGGCTGCAGAGCAGATACGGCTAAACTGACTAAGATTCAGATTGTAACCTTGACTCTTTGAGTTCAAGGAAAAATTTATAATTTATTTCCTCAGAGCCTCACGGTGAACGAGGGCAAGACGAAGTACCTAACTAGTATCAACAAACAAAGAGTCTTGGATAGCACGTCACGTCACGACTTTATCTATCTTGGAACCAGTATTAACCCCAGTAATGACGTCAGCCTGGAGATGTTGCGAAGGATCACTCTTGCTAACAGATGCTACTTTGGGCTATTTAAGCAATTGTGAAGTCGGGCCCTGTCTCGAGAAACGAAAACCACACTCTACAAGTCTCTCATCATGCTTGGTCTTATATATGACGCTGAAGCCTGGACAATTTCCACCTCGGATGAGAGAATGCTCGGAGAAAAGTCCTCCGCAAGATTTTTGGACCTATTTGCGTTGATGGCGAGTATCGAATATGGTACGACCATGAGCTGTACGAGCTGAAGCCGATATTGACATAGTAAAGCGCATTAAAATTCGACGACTGCGCTGGCTAGGTTATGTCGAGCGAATAGAAAAACACGCTCAGCAGCTAAGGAGGTGTTAAAATTCGGAACCCGCTGGTGGACGACGCAGAAGAGGAAGACCTAAGCTCCGGCGGAATGATTAAGTACTGGAGAATTTAGCAGCACTTGGAATTTCTAACTGACGCCAACTAACAAAGGAAATAGCTGGCTGGCGAAGCATGCTAGATTCGACCTAAATCGATTTTCGGTTGTAACTGCCACATACGTAAGTAACTATAGTAAACAGTTTGGCCCACCTCATCTTAATATGTACAGACATATTAATGTTATTCAAAAATGTATCCACTTACTCTGTCTATCATCCGTCACCGAGCAATCATTTAGACCACAAATAATTAAACAACAACAACAACAATTGATAACAATAACCATATTGACACATCGGGCTAAAGGAAAAATGTAATATAAACAGAAAAGGAACCAACGATTTTCTTGTACCCATTTGTATATTGTGTATTTTTGCCTCCCCCATCCAATTCATTGTTATTTTCAATTACAACATTATAAAGATCGACAAGCTGTCTCCGACACTACTCGTATTGGTCACATGTCAATTTATTATATACCATATTTGCACTCATATGAGTACTACGAGAGCATAAATATGTAAGTACGTATCACAGGTTTGTATCTGTAAATGGAGGTGTTATATTGTATGCATGTGTATGTGTGTGCCGAAATAAAAAATCCAAAGAATATTATTTATAATACTTCATCGTATGCATGTATGTCCATGTATGTGATATGTCGATGTCGAGTGAACGAATTTCATGTTCGACACATGTCTCCAAGGATTAACACAAGTGACCACAAAATCATCATCATCAAACCGAGCAAACCAAACCAACGAAAATGACCAAACAATATGCATACAAGTACGATAAGTTTATGTAAAGTTATGTGCTATGTACTTGTATGTATGAGTAGTTATATACTATGTATATGCAGTACCTATAAAGTTATGAATACATCGTCGAAAGGACAATATGAATTTGATGCTGATTATGTTGGTGTATGGACGTCGTACGAACAAACACTAAAGAATAAAACCGGGATATGAAATACAATGACAACGATATATTTTAAAAATATTTTCAAGTATACCATACCATAACTGTCTCAAAGTTGTAGCAATTTATAAGCAATGACTCGGTGTTGAAGAATTAACTCATTAGA
This sequence comes from Megamerina dolium, assembly GCA_963854835.1. NCBI lineage: Eukaryota > Metazoa > Arthropoda > Insecta > Diptera > Megamerinidae > Megamerina > Megamerina dolium. Next base: position 4,348,844 of record OY978529.1, read on the forward strand.
TCTTAATATTCCAGGATTCCACCGAGCTTCTCTTCCAATAATGTTGTGCATTTTAGATTTGGACATAATTAGAAGGAACTAACTTATATTAACCGGTTCCGAACAGCAGAACCCCTGTGACATCACTTTTTCAGAGCTTTGTCACAGAGATCTTACTTACTTACTTATGTGGCCATAACAACCGAATATCGATTTAGGCCGAAAATAACATGCTTCGCCAGCCATCTCTGTTCTTCGCTAGCTGGCGCCAGTTAGAAATTCCAAGCGCCGTCAGGTTCTCCAGTACTTGGTCTTTCCACCGGAGGTTAGGTCTTCCTCTTCTGCGTCGCCCTCCTTCGGGTTCCGAATATAACACCTTCTTAGCTGGAGCGTGTTCTTCCATTCGCTCGACATGACCTAGCCAGCGCAGCCGCTGGATTTTGATGCGCTTTACTATGTCAATATCGGCATATAGCTCGTACAGCTCATGGTTGTACCTTATTCGGTACTCGCCACCAACGCAAATAGGTCCAAAGATCTCGCGTAGGACTTTTCTCTCGAAAACTCCAAGCATTCGCTCATCCGCGATGGAAATTGTCCAGGCTTCAGCGCCATATGTTAGGACAGGCATGATGAGAGACTTGTAGAGTGTAGTTTCCGTTCTTCGAGAGAGCTCTTGAAGATGCATATTTTCATGGTAAATTGTTACTGCCTGAGGAATTACCAATTGCTTACCGAAAAATATTTTCGATATTAATATCTTATCGGGGACTGAAAGCACGCACTACAGAAGGCCAACACACTAACCACTGAGCTGCGGCACCCACATACAGATGGATATCGAAAAACGATTTCGATTTAGTAATTATCGTAGAAGTGGATGAATCGCCATTCAATAAACTTCTTCTTTGTCTTCCTCTTCTTCTTATATGGCCATAACAACCGATGACCGATATAGGCCGAACATGTAATGCGGCGCCAGTCTTCTCTGTTCTTCGCTTGCTGGCGCCAATTGGATACTCCAAGCGCCGTTAGGTTACCCAAAACTTGGTCCCTCCAATGGAGGTTTGTTCTTTCTCTTCTTCTGCGTCCTCCAGCGGATGCCGAGTTAAATACCCTCTTCGCTGGAGCGTCTTCTTCCATTCGCTCGATATGACCCAGCCAGCGCAAACGCTGGATTTTGATTCGCCAACGTACAGTTCATACAGCTCATCGTTATACCTCATTCGGTACTCGCCATCAACGCAAATAGGTCCGAAGATCTTGCGCAGAACTTTTCTCTCGAAAACTCTAAGCATCCTCTCATCCGTGGTGGAAATTGTCCAGGTTTCTGCGCCATATATTAGGAAAGGAAAAATGAGGGACTTGTACAGTGTGATTTTCGATCTTCGAGAGAGGGCTCGACTACTCGATTGCTTACTCAGCCCAAAGTAACATCTGTTAGCAAGAGTTATTCTGCGCATGATCTCCAGGATGACGTCATTACAGTTGTTGATGCTGGTTCCAATTCGCAAGGCTTGTTGAAACCAGAGTTCGTCGAAATCGCAATGAGATTAAAAAAGAAAAAAAAAATGAATATGTGGCACTTAAAGTCCCAAAGGGCTCTTTGGCCGAGCTTCTCTTCCATTACTGTTGTGCATGTTAAATTTTGGGCAGTATTAGAAGGGACCTACTTATTTTAGCCTGTTACGAACTGCAGAACTCTTGCGACATCTCTTTTTCTGAGCTTTGTCACAAGAGTTCTCTTAGAATTTTTTCCATTCCTTTTTCAATTGCTTGCCGACAGGTGTGTACCGTTCGATAGAAAAATCTTTTCGATATTAAATTTGTTATGTTTCAGCCGGGGCTTGATCCACGACCTACAGATCAGAAGGCCAACACACTAACCACTAAGCTACGGCACCCACACACACAATGAAATTTTTACTTTTAGAATTATTTATGATTAGCGCTGATGAAGTTAAGCAAAATTTGCTTTTCGTTTTCATTTCAGATGGTTTGCTTTAATTTTGCATGGCATTCCTTATGGTCCGGTAAAATATTGACAATAAAAAGATGATAAAATTAATAGGGTCTTACTGACATTTGATCACCTTAGAGGCAATTCCTCGATAACTATGCAGTTATTTGCTAATTTTCAGAAATGTTTAAGGTTAATTTTATATGGTCACCTTCTTAAGAGATGGAGAAATACGGTAAATATATTTGACCAAAATGTAAATGTGAAAAAATTAATGAGGATCGATACACCGCCAGGTACACCCAGGAGTGCTGGAAGAATATTTGACAAAAAATGTCAATATCAACCCTTAAGGTCAACCCGTTTAGCAACTCTTAAAGTAAAATATATTCACGGAAAATCTTGAAAAATGAAAATAATTAATGAAATTCGAGCTTACATTTTATCAACATTTTATCAGGATATTCCTGCGCAATTACATATAGGGTTCTTGATCGAGATCTTCATGTGTTTTGGGGTTCATTTTGTCACGGTGGAAATGTTGCGTGAGGAAAATTAAGGAGTATCTGATTTCGATTTTACCTTTTATAGATGAGATAGGAAAGCTAAATAGTAAGAAAATTATGAGATCACATTTTCTCGTTCCGCTCATTTTAACAATCGCCCCGAAACACCGAATTTTGTAATTTCTGGACCCCTGAACTCTAGAATTTTTACTATTTTTGAGGCTCATGCTGCAATTTTATAGAATTTAATCATATTAAATATTATCAGGTCATCAGAAACAGAATATTTATCCGATCAAATTATCAAATTCGATCCGATATCAAATATTATCCGATAAATTGGGACGTCAACTTAACATACATCTAACATTTGCATTAGATGTATATATAGTAGTGATGGGGTTAATATTTATATAGTGGTGAAAATATGTACCCAGTGGGAAAGTAAATAATGCATTGTCAATCAAATTGATCATTTTTTATGATGTGTTTATACTTGGCAGTAGTTATTTTGGCTACTTTGGTCCCATTTGTTTGAAGTCAAATATTCGACCATGCTCTAGTTAAGATTGCAGACATTTTTCGCACTGGGTATATATACCTTATGTTGTGGATGTGTACGTGTGGCATGAAACTGTCAAAAGTCACTATAAACTTGTGTGATGTGTGTCCACTCGTCGTATGCGGTTTTGTATGAGTGCCATTACGGTATACAGTACCCGACCACTTCTTCCCTTTGCTGTTTGTCTCATGTTTTTTTTTTGTTGTGTTGTGCTTGCTCATCTTTATACTTATTACTCTGTGTTGGTAGCACACATCTTTCAAAACTTTTAAATTTTCTATTGTGCATTGTTGTTGTTGTTTATTTGTACTTTTTATTATGATTTTTTTTTTCATAGTAAGTAATATATTGTTTTTAATAAAGATAAAATTCTAAATGAATGACATTTAAGTACGAGATGAGCGGGTGAGAGAGTGTTAAGTGTCAGGGAGCGATATAATATATATATATGAAAGATAAAAGTTATTGGACATTTTAAGTGAGAAGCAGCAGAAAGAAGATAAAATGTCATTTTCTCATCAAACAGTAGTCAACAATAATATGAACATATCCATATAAGGTACACACATGAATATCTACATTTGAACATATAAATTTTGATGCCGAGTATACCCAAAATCATACTTCACATTTTCTCCTACGTATATTTAATATATTAAGGTGGGTAGAACTGCATGAAGCAAAATTTCTACTAATTGGCTCAGCAAAAAAATGAAATATTTGAGTTTTTTTGAACCTTTCTCTTCAAGAAAGCATAAAGAAATTCAATTTTATACTCACCCATCTATTATTAGTTTAAACAGCCACTATAAAATCATTAATTTTATAGGGGATTCTCTGTGAAAAGTAAAGATATGGGGAAAGTATGTAGGGAAGATATGTTGAAGACTAAAATTAATGGGAGTGTGACCTATAGTGATCAAATTTTCACACTACGCCAAATTCTGGAAAATACCTAAGAGAAACAGATCGACACACATCACCTATTAGTCGATTATAAAGCCGCTTTCGACAGTCCGAAAAGGGATTACCTCTACACAACTATGTCTGAATTTGATATACTTGCAAAACTCATTTGACTTTGCAGAATGGGAAGGGAAGAGCCACCTCTCCCCTTCGTTCAATACCGAACGAGGTTTCAGACAAGGTGATTCGTTATCGTGTGACTTCTGCAACCTTATTATGGAGAAAATTATATGAGCTGCAGATTTACGACATAATGACACTATCTTCAACAAATGTGTCATGATGTTGGGGTATGCCGACGATATTGACATAATCGGTATCAACTCGCGAGCATTCAGTGCAGCATTCTCAGGATTGGAACGAGAGCCAAGTCGAATGGGTCTTACGGTGAACGATGGCAAGACGAAGTACCTAGTGTCTACAAACAAAGGACTTCGCCTATCTTGGAACCAGCATCAACAACTGTAATGACGTCAGCCTGTAGATCATGTGTAGGATAACTCTTGCTAACAGGTGTTACTTTGGGCTAAGTAAGCAATTTAGTAGCAGACCCTTCTCTCGAAGATCGAAAATCACACCCTACAAGTCCCTCATTATTCCTGGCCTAACAAATGGCGCAGAAGTCTGGATAATTTCCACCACGGATGAGAGGATGCTTAGAGTTTTCGAGAGAAAAGTTCTGCGCAGGATCTTCGGACCTATTTGCGTTGATGGCGAGTATCGAACAAGGTACAACGATGAGCTGTATGAGCTGTACGCTGTCATTGACATAGTCAGGCGAATAAAAATCCAGCGGCTACGCTGGCTAGATCATGTCGAGTGAATGGAAGAAGACGTTCCAGTAAAGAGGGTATTTAATTCGGCACCCGCTGAAAGAGAAAGACCAAACCTCCGTTGGAAGGAACAAGTGCTGGCTAACCTGGCGGCGCTTGGAATATCCAATTGGTGCCAGCAAGCGAATAACAGAGAAAACTGGCGCCGCATTATATGTTCAGCCTAAATCGATCATAGGTTGTTATGGCCACATAAGAATAAGAAGAAGTTTCATAAATTTCATCTCTGTTATTAGACAGGTGTTGTTGATTTTCAGGTATTTTTATGTTCATTTTGTATAAGTGTCCCCTTCAGTGGTTCCGCTAAACGGTAAGAATGTTTTGAGAAACGTTTTGAAGTGATGTATGGGGAAATTTTGAGTTATTATCTGATTTCCGGGTAATTTGAAAATCGATAAATAACCGAAGGAGTCATACCTACTCCGGTGACTAGTCCCCTAAAGAAGAATCTCATACAAAATGAACGATAAAACATTAGAAAGTCGACGAGTCACCCCATATCTAATCGGAAACCCCTCTAGTGAGCGATAAGTTGTATTACTGAACGCTTTTAATTTTGTCCTCTTCAAACATACTTAGTCACAACCTTTACCCTTTAAGGGCGCACTTTTGAAAATAGACAAATATCCCCGTAACTACCTCTGGAGCAGTGAAATATATATGATTGACCTCCTTTTATTTTTCCTCTTCAACATTTCCTTCAAATATTTTTATTTCCTATCCTTCTCCCTCATAGGTACTCCCACAAAACAAGTACATTAAAAAACCTGAAAATGGACAAATAATGCCATAATTTAACAGAAATCGCCTATTGTCGCTCTTCTTAAATTTTCCTCTTCAACATTTTTTTAAAACTTGCATGTCTTCTATCTTGTATCCTTAAGGGGAGTTCCATACAATATTATCGAAAAATATTTTTATATCCTATCTTCCTTCCTTAAGGGGGCTCTCATATAAAAAGTACATAAAATCAATTGAAAATATACAAATAATCCCAAAATTTAACAACAATCGTCTCTAGACCCATCAATTGTATGACTGACTTTGGCTCATTTTTATACCCTGCATAATGCAATATGCATGGTATATTCATTTCGGTCAGATGTTTGTGTCCACTTGAAGGAATCTCCGGAGATATAGACATGGATATATATTCGTGATCAGCGTCGATTAAATTTTCGATTTAACGATGTCCGTCCGTCCGTCCGTCCGTCTGTCTGTCACCTGGCTGGTTCGCACGATAACTTGAGTAAATATTGAGCTATTTCGATGAAATTTGGCATAAGTAATCTATGATCCAAGGGTACGGAGGGGATTGATACTGGGCATGATCGGTCAATAACCACGCCCACACCACCATTCAAAGCGACTAACCTCGAAATTTTCAAAATCTTTAACTTGCTATAACTCACACAATATACCACTTGGGACAACAATATTTTGCACATAGAGTTATATTATACTACTATATAACCCCACCAAAAGTGGGTGAGCCACGCCTACTTTCTAGCGTAGCTCCCATACAAAGTGTCTGTACTTCTTTTAAATTGAAACTGCTGTAACTTCTACAATCTTCTGTCTAGAATAACCATAATTGACACTTAGATTAACACGGCAGTCAGAAATAATGTGGCAGAAAATCAATGTGCCACGCCCACTCCTTTTTGGGTCTCCCATACAAAGTTGCGGAAATTAAAAAAAATGTTACCGGTTATAACTTGCAAACTATTCACCGTATAATAACGAGATTTAAGGTGTGGATTAGTATTGTACGAGCAACTAGGCTCACAGAAAATGGGCGCACCACGCCCAGTGTTTATCGTAGCCCCCATACAAATTTTAAATTGAAACAGCTGTAACTTCGGCAATCTTCTGTCTAGAATAACCATAATTGACACTTAAATTAATATCGTAGTCGGCAAAAATCTGGCAGAAAATCAGTGTGCCACGCCCACTCCTTCATGGGTCTCCCATACAAAGTCGAGTGAATTAAACTAAAATTTTAAGCTCCTAGCTTACAAACCATTTAGCCTAGGACAACGAGACTTAGGGTATGGATTAGTATTGTACGAGCAACTAGGCTCACAGAAAATGGGCGCACCACGCCCAGTGTTTATCGTAGCCCCCATACAAATTTTAAATTGAAACAGCTGTAACTTAGGCAATCTTATATCTACAATAACCATAATTGACACTTAAATTAATATCGTAGTCGGAAATAATCTGGCGAAAAATCAGCGTACCACGCCCACTTCTTATTGGGGCTCCCATTCAAAATTGAGGATTAAACAAAAATGTTAACCACCATAACTTAGAAACTATTCAACGTAGGACACCAAATTTAAGGTGTGGATTAACATTGAAAAATTAATTGGATTTACTAGAAAGTGATAAGCCACGCCCACTTTTTATATAGCTCCCATACTAAGCCTCGGAATTATCTTAAAATCCTTTTATATCGTCAAAGTCAACCATATTTCGGGTGTAAATTAGTAGTATATGCAAAAATTGTTTCTCGAAAAGTGGAAATAAAAGAAAAGTTGGATATTCGAGTAAACTTTTTATATATAAATCTACATATGCAGGGTATAGTTTGGTCGGCCCCAGCCGACTGTAAGGAGATTTTTTAGAAACTTGCATATCTCCTATCTGGCACCCTTAAGGGGAGTTTCATATATAATTCCATAAAAAGAAAAAAAACAAAACCTGAGAATTGAAAAATTTATAACTAACCTTCAGTCATTTGTACTCTTCAAAATTACCCCTTAAGGGGATTCCACTACATAATGATCGAAAAACAAAATCGAAAGACAAAATCTACAATAGATGCCCATAATTCGCTTAAAAAGACACCAAATTTATGTTTCTCGCCAAGCGAAGCCATTTTAAAATGTGATCCGCCTTAATGTACATTCTCCACTACATCTCAATTGACCTGCTGGCTCGTTCTTATCCTTCGTCCTTCTATTTGAAAACTATTTTTTCCCATGTGTTCTTATTGCCTTGCTGTTGGATACAATTTTTCTATTTTTTTTTTTTTCAGTTAAATTAATTTGTTTTTTTTTTTCATTTTGCTGTCTCATCTTGTTCTACTCTTCTTAACTGAACTTTATTTCTTCGTCTTCTTTACTTGTACTTGTTGTACACATGTCAAAATAATGGACCACACTTGCACAAGCATTGGTCGATGCTGATGATTATGATGTGTCCTTTATGCCTTCCATGTGTGCGTGTGTGTGTGTGTGTATAGTTGTGTCCCTATGCTGGTGTCCTTTTTATTTGATGTCTCTGTGGCTTGTAACAATACAAAAGTATTTATATGTAGTTGTACGAAGAATAAATAAAGAAAAAAATATATAAAGTATTTATTTTATAAAAAATCATTCATGTCAAAGGATAACAACAAAATCATGGGAGAGAGAAATGTATAAGAAGGACGAACCAAAGCATAAGCACAAATAAAAGAAATGGCAAGAAATAGCGAAAAAAGAACAAAAAAAAAAAAAAAACAAAAGCATGTCAAAAAATATGTTGACCCTTGGTGCTGTCTACTGTCACACTCACTATTTTGCCCCTTTCACTCTCTCACCACTACTCTCTCTAGCCTAGCTCTCTTGTACGCACATGAAGTTTAAAAATATGACACTTGATGAAGATGACGTTTTTCCACGGTGATGATGTACATCATGATGATGATGATGATGATGATGATGATGATGATGTTGATGACGCTGATGATAATAATGTAGCTGATGACGAACAAGATGAGGTAAATTGTACACAACTGAGCTTGCCAACTGGCCAGCATATAAATATATTAAGGCATAGCAGACTAAGTACTAGTAAAGTAATAAAGAGTATGAGAGAAAGAGTTTGCAATGTTTCTGCATATAATGTTTACTGCTTTTGTGGTATGTGTGCGGCATATAATAGTATGTGTGTGTAGTGTACGTCTGTATTAAATAATGATGAACAGTAAAAAAAAAGCAAAGAAAATAAAAAATAATAGTATCACAATGCCCTACAATGACAACAACAACAACAACAACAACAACAACGACGACAACAACGAAAAGTATTCTTATATGAAGGAAGTAAATAAGCAAGTGTCCTGCATTTTATTCTTTTGATGTCCTTTGAGGATATACGATTATGTGTGCATGTGTGTGTGTGTGTCCATAAGAGTCACACACATGTCAAATAGTTTTAGAGTAATTTTGTGTATGTGTGTGTGTCCATGTGTGAAACGTTTAGAAATTTAACTTATGCTTCAGTCGATATTATGATAATAATAATGCTGTAGATGATGTTGGCAAGCAATATTGACGAATGTGCGCCTCTATTTATTGCAATCACTGCAAGAGTTCTCCTTACGATCCTTACAACCGATAAAAATGTCAATTTTGTAAGGAAGGCCCTTTAAAGTGTTGAGATAGAGAGTAGGTGTGTTTCGAGAAAATGTTGTTGGTGAAAAATTTAGGAAGATCCCTCTAGAGGCAGTTACCGAAGAGGGCGGTCCCAGAACTACCCGACCTAATAAAGAAACCACAACAAATTTGGGAACATTTTTCTTTATTTTTCAACATAATCGGCTTTTACGAGAACGGTCCCAGAACTACCCGACCTGACATTTAAATGGCGGCAGTAGTTTGAAAAAAATTTATTTTGGTGAAAAGTGGCAACCTTATAAAACATACTATTTAAGTTTCAAGGTGCCACATTGCTTAGTATTTTTTTTTTTTTTTTTTTTTTTTGAGCCATCGAACGTTACCGACCTCAGTGAATTTCTAAAAATGGAAAAAAATTGGTAATTCAATACTTTCAGGTCTCAGTTCAACGAATATGAAAGCCGAACTAGATTCTACTCTGGGAGAGTCTGCTCCTTCGTTTACGGTCATAAAATATTGGATGCCAGAGTTTAAACGAGGTCATACGAGCTGCCAAGACGAACACCGTAATGGTCGACCAATTGAGGTGGCCACGCCAGAAACGGTTAAAAAAATCCAGAAAATGGTATTGGATGATCGCGGGCTGAAGGTGCGTGAGCTAGGTGACGTTGCAGGCATTTCTATACATCGTATATTGACCGAAAATTTGGAGATGTAAAAGCTGTGTGCAAGATGGGTGCTGCGTTTGCTCACAGTAGAACAAAAACAACGTCGTGAAGATGTTTCTATAGAGTGTTTGACGATGTTTCACAGTAATAAAGCCAAGTTTTTGCATCGATTTGTAACCATGGATGAGACATGGGTCCACCACTTTACACCTGAGACAAAGCAGCAGTCAAAACAGTGGACTGAAAGGGGAGAATCGTGTTGAGAAATAAGGAAAAATTTTCACAAAATTTATTGTTAGGTCGGGTAGTTTTGAGACCACCCTCGTATGTCCATTTTCGATTAAATATTCAGAAAATTTTAAATTGAGGTACATTCATATAATTGCTCATTGCTTGGAAATTTTTATTTTAGGATGTGATCTCCACGCAATATGTCAACCCACCGTCCATAATATTGTTGCATTCAAGCATTTTCTTCGTGGCGGACCTTAGGATCGAGCGCAGGGCACACTTCCACAAATAGAGACGTTGCTTTAAAGTAATGTTTGCATGCAAAAGGCTTTTTTTTAATACGGCACTTAACGCCCCGAATGGTTCTTTGGCCAACCTTGTCTTCCGCTATTGTTGTGCGTGTTCAATTTTGGACAGTATTGAAAGAGACCTAGTTAGTTTAGCCGGTTCCGAACGGCAGAACCCTTGTGATATCACTTTTTTGGAGCTTTGTCGAAGAGTTCTTTTAGAAGCTTTTTCATGGCAAATTTTTACTGCCGGAAGAATTGCCAATTGCTTGCCGACAGGTGGGTACCGTTCGAAAGAACTTTTTTCCGATATGAAATTTGTTATGATTCAGCCGGAGATTGAACCCACGACCTACAGCCCAACACACTAACCACTGATCTACGGCACCCATTGCAAAAGGCTTTAGTTGTCCAAATAAGTCATTATGATAAACAATATTAAAAACTCAAAACTTTGGACAAGTCCATATTGTGAAAATCCAAAATATTCCAATTTTACCCCTGAGCAGATGATGAAGACAATGATGAATGTGACGATTGTACTCATAATGATGATGTCTTGAAATTTTACGTATGTGTTTTGATGATGTACAGTTTTTTAGTATTTGTACCAGTTAGTATTTTTACTACGATTACTCCTGCTGCTGATGCTGCTACTATGTCATACTTATTACTGTCCATTTCTTGTTGATGTCAGAAGCCCCACTTATCAAAACCAAAAATAAAAAGAAGAAGAAGAAGAAGAAAAATATAAAAACTCTACTTTTCCCCAATGACATTTTATATAAAATTTGTCCTTTTTTTCTCCCCCCTTGCTACTCTTTCAATCTCTTGTCTACTCAAACTATTACTACTACAACTGGATTGCTACTCGTATGAACATTTTCTCAAAACTGTCACTATTTATTTCATTTTTCCATCAAAAACTTTTAAGTTTTATAATAAATTTCTGCAAAAAAAAAGAAAAAAAAAAACAGAACAAAATAACAAATAAAAAACTCTAAAATAAAATAAAAATATCATACTTCGTTTTTCACTTATGACAGATAGGGTCCATATTTTTTTCCTTTGTTTTCGTTTTTCTTGTCATTCCCAAGTCTCTTCTGAGATAAACACATCCATACATATATACGTTCACATATTTGTTACATTCATTCTTATATTTCTTTAAGTGAAAACATTTAGTTGATGAATTTTCCACATATGATTTGGTCACATCTGCTTATGTGACCAATGATGCATTGTCGAATATTTCAATTCGTTAAATATTTTAGGCATGAAATCATAGTATATTTATATAGAATACGCATAAGGGAAAGTTCGTAAGCTTAAATTTTGACAAATGTCTTTGAAGTGGAGATTTTATTTATTAGCAAACATCCAATACTTTAGTTAACCCATTTTAGTCTATTGGGTATTTAAATACCCAAGAAAACTCTGAAACTTAAAAAATTTTAGCACGAACTAGAAAATAGACATCGAGGTATTTTTTTCATCATAGTGAAGAGGAAAGATAAACCTAAAAATAAAAAATAAAACCATACAAATTTTCCTGGGTTTTCCTTAAGTTTTGTACCATTGAAAATTCTGTTTTTTTCTGAGTCGGAAAATGCTTAGGAAAGTGCTCCCAAATAAATGAAAAATGGGAAAAAATGGAAAACGCGCACTCTTTCTAGGTGGCCTAAGGTATACTTTTTAGAATAGAGACAATCAAGCAAAAATGCGCTAACAAACCTGGTCGTCACACGAGATATTTTGAAAATGGGTATTTAAATACCCGACAGTCCATGGTGTGTAGTCAAAATGCAATTTTTTGTTGTATGACAAATATAAATTGAAGTAAATAAAAAGCGCATAAAAAAAAAATAAATATGTGGCACTTAAAGCCCCAAAGGACTCATTGGCCGAGCTTCTCTTCCATTACTGTTGTGCGTCTTAAATTTGGACAGTATTAGAAGGGAACTACTTATTTTAGCCGGTTCCGAACGGCAGAACATTTGTGACATCACTTTTTTCTGAGCTTTGTCACAGAGTTCTTTAAGAAGCTTTTTCATGGCAAGTTGTTACTGTCGGAAGAATTGCCAATTGCTTGCCGACAGGTGGGTACCATTCGAAAGAAAAATCTTTTCGATATTAAATTTGTTATGCATCAGCCGGGGATTGAACCCACGACCTACAGATCAGAAGGCGAACACAATAACCACTGAGCTACGGCACCAAAAAGCGCATAGAAATTTGAATTTTTCTTATTTTATTAAAAATTGGCAACGTTTATAAAAAAAATTTTCATTGAGCCATTGCTTTTTTTTGTTGGTCTGGTGCAACACCTTTATGGTAGTCCGAAAAGCAAGGAGCTGGATGCAAGTTTGTCTGGCACTTCAAGCATCCATATTCAGTTTTACCGCCGTTCTGCGAACAACGATGACGAGTGTTGAGCTTTCCGATCAAATGATCCATTCGATCATAACGCGTTGTTAGTTCGGCTCCGGAAGTCGATTTTCTTCCTGGATGATGAGAAGTGCGCTTTACCATAATGGATTCACAAACCGCCACTCGGAATTCTACTTGAGACATCAAGGGGTTATTTTCATATTTGCGACAAAAGCAGTGTAGCTTCCACGCATTTACCATGACCGCATCTAACGCATTTGTTATCAACGGCCAATACCACTTCTTGCCTCGAATCCGAATTCGATAATTATTTATTGCATTGTCAAAAAGGTCCACACCACCCATGCGATTATTATATTGGCTGACCAAATGAGGCTGATCAATTAGAACCTTTTTTTTGTTGCTTTCGATCATACCGCTTTGCATAAAATATTGGCGTATGGCTCATGAAATTCGATAGTAAAGTTACAACCTGAAAATATAGGAATAATGATTAACGCTGGGACAAAATGGAACGGTTCTGAGAATAACTTACTGCATTATCGTTCCAACGCACTGCAAGTATTGAATTGTTTCTATCAAAATAAAAGTCAGATGTCCCGCGAGGTTTCTTGCGCATTTCTTTGATGCTTATCAATGGGGCATGATTGGTCCGATTATCACGTACAGTTCCCAAAGCGAAGTATCCATCCTTTGATAAACGCGTCATTAGCTTGTGACTTGTGAAAAAGTTGTCAAACGTTACAGTGTGCTTAGAGCGGTCCTCTAGATGCGACAAAAGTGATAAGACAGTTCGTTCTCCAAGTCCAAAGTCGGTAACTTTTTGCTCTGATGCACCAGCGTACGGGATAAACTGGTATAAGTATCCTTCTGTCGAGGCTAAGCACCAATACTTGTATCCAAATCGAATTGGTTTACTTTTGATGAACATCTTACATGAATGTCGGCCATAGGAGGCTATCATTTGCTCATCAATCGAAAGATTGTGAGAAAATATGCCAAATTGAAGGAATTTTTTATTTAATAAATTATTCAATGGTGCAACTTTTGCAAATTTGTTTTTCGGATCCAGCGCTGAGTTGTCGCAGACGTGAAAGTATTGTTTGATTTTTTTCCTCATTGTCACTTACAGCATCGACGGCATCGGGTGGCGTTATAATAACATTAATAAAGTCGGCATGTTGACCTACCTCTTCTCCATCACTATCTCCATCAGATAAATCATTGAGAAAAGCTTCCACTTCAGCAGCTGTTAAAATTTGTTGTCGACGAATCATTTTCAGTTCAAAATACCTCAAGCTAAAAACAGCACTACTCAATGACCACCACTACAATGAAAAGCTTTCTCATGTTTTCGTACGCATACTTTCTTTAGCTTATTTCGGGGAAACCCCTTTTTCTATATTTTGCAAATAACGCTAGAACACATAACTCGAACGAAATGCCGCGCATTTCGTATGCATGCTTTTTCTAACTTATTTCGGGGAAACCCCTTTTTCTATATTTTGCAAATATCGCTCGCGCACATAACGCGAACGAAATACCGCGGATTATTTTTTGGCAAAAAAGTTAAAGCGAAAGCAGGTCACACCATGGCCTGTCGGGTATTTAAATACCCATACCATATCTCAGGTGTGGGTGCAGATAAAAAAAAATTTATTTTTTCTTTCTATGGTTCACCAGGCACGCCAATAAAAATTTCATCAAAATCGTATGAGCCGATCTATGGTCAGTCTTTAATGGGTTAACAAGTTTAAGCTACAAGATTAATTCGAAGAACTTAGCTTTGGAGTACTTTTAATCATAAATAATAGGTTTGGATTTGGAAAGGCCTTAAAATCTAATCTTGTTAGTACAGGCCTTGGGGGGAAAAACTTCAGAGATTACATGTAACTTAAAGGAGTTTTGCAGCTGCTGCATTTCAAATATCGTAGATCAACTCTACGGGTTTGTGTATAGGATAATTATTACAGTGGTGAAGCTTAAATTGAAGTAGGAATCAAAAATAAGTAGAAAAAGATTTATAAGTGGATCTGTTGTGTCCGAAAAACCTTTGTTGAACTTCTTATTCAATGCTATTTTGTTAAATTTACACCAGAAGACTTTTTTGGGTTTACTTTCAAAAATTTTTAAAAATATTTATCATTGCAATTTTTATTACTCTCGAAGGAATTGCCAATTGCTTGGTGGTCATCGTTTTGAACGATAAATTGTTTGCACTTCCTAAAAATGCTATTACATTAGCAGCACTCGTATTCGCATCCACGAACTGTGGCCAAAAGCCAATGCCATCTTATGAAATTACGGCAGCTCCTAGTGGCAGAGCCCTAGAAAAAATTAAAACTTATTCTATAAAAAATTGTTCTAAAGTAGTTGACAATTCTTTCGATAGTAAAATGTTTTCTAAAAAAATCAAAAATTCTGTGGCAATGTTAAAAGAGCTTTTCGGAATATTTTTTATAACAAACTTTAGGGTTAAGTTATTAAGAAGACACTCCTAGGCCTATTCTGATATCATCGAACTACTCTTACAGTACTCTTCAAGAAATATTTATCATGGCAAATTATTTCTGCGGGAAAAATTGCAAATTACTTGCCGACAGGTGGGCACGATTTGAAAGCTACATCTTATCTACGGCCTACCTCTTATCTATCATTGAACTACGGCATCCACAGAGAATGACAAAGGAATGGCTCGATAAATTCATTCTGTTCGCTGAGTGATGAAAGAGAATATGTTTAAAATATGTGTATTACATAACGGTTACATCCCCAATAGGGATGGGACCATACCCTATTGGCAATTTTAGAACGTTACATTTACAAAGTTAATTTTTTAGGACATTCTGATATGAATACCTGAGCCCGATCACTTATTGAGTTCAGACAATAATCAGCCATAATATGATTACCACATCTTTTCTGGTAACAGCATTATTCTATTATTTTATAGTCCTGATGAAAACACTCAGCATGCTCCTCACTAGTGACACCTATAAAAAAAATTGAAATAAATATGTGGCATTTATAAGCCCCGAAGGGCTCTTTGGCCGAGCTTTTCTTCCGTTACTGTTGTGCGTGTTAAATTTTGGACAGTATTAGAAGGGACCTACTTATTTTAGCCGGTTCCGAACGGCAGAACTCTTGCGACATCACTTTTTCTGAGCTTTGTGACAGAGTTCTTTTAGAAGCTTTTCCTTGGCAAATTGTTACTGCCGGAAGAATTGCCAATTGCTTGCCGACAGGTGGGTACCATTCGAATGAAAATACTTTTCGATTTTAAGTTTGTTATGCTTCAGCCAGGGATTGAACCCACGATCTACAGATCAGGGTTCACCTTCACCAAAATCATTCTAAGATTAGTTAGAAGTTAATAGTTCTTATAAACATTTCTAAGTGGAACAAAATTGATTAAATATTGGGTGTTCGAAAAAGTTCGGTAACAAATTGTCGGTAGATGGCTCTAAAATGTAACATCTCTGGCAATATTAATTACATCTGATTATAATATAGCTTGTTTGTTTTAATCTTCATTTTGTTAATAGGCATTATTCAAATCGTGTTATTCTGTGAAAAGTTATTCTAGAAAAGATAAGAATGCGTCGTAGGTTGCAGAAAAAATTTGTGAAGTTTACGGAGACGAAACATTTCTGAAGCGAATAATTACGGGCGATATAAAGTGGATCATGTACGACAGTAATGTAGAAAAACTATCGCAGACAAAGCGAGCTGAAGCTTCGCGAACGGTGCAAAGCCAGGATTGACACCAAGAAAGGTAACGCTGTGTGTCTGAAGGGATTGGATGAGAATTGTTCATTATTCGCTTCTACAACCTGATCAAATGATGGATTCTGATCTCTACGTTCAAGAACTCATAAGATTGAAGCAAGCAATTCAATCAAAATGGCCAGAATTGATCAATAGAAAAGGTGTTGTGTTCCATCATGACAACACCAGACCACACACATCTTTGATGACCCAAAAGAAACTGAGAGAGCTTAGCTGGGAAGCTGTGATGCTGTGATGCTGTGCGTTTTTCTTAGGTGGTTTTGACAATGTCTTCCTAACGTTTAGGCAACTCCTTGCTCAAACAATTGTTTATTCTTGGAGCCAAAATACGCGTCGATATCCCTTTTTCTAGCTTCTTTTGAGGTGTTGTCCTTATTACTTATATCGGACTAAAATCCACGGAAAAGATGATCATCGCAAGGTGCAATATCCTGAGAGTATGATGGATGCGGCATTAGCTCCCATCCGAGCTCGTTCAGCTTGCTTAAGGTCTGTCTTGCGGTATGCAGAAACAAAACTTCGCGTCTATTGACTAAAGACGGGCGATTTTTTTGAAGTGCTTCAATCAGTTTGGATAGTTGATGGCAATAATAATCAGCTGTGATCGTCTAGTTTAAAATAAATGATACCGGCCATTTCCCACCAGCAGGAGGCCATCTCTGGGGGTTAGTTCTGCTGTTTCATCCATATCTAACCACTGGCGTTTGTGAACAGGGTTATTGGAACCGACCCATTTTTTGTGCCCAGTAACAATTTGGTTCAAAAAACTCTCATTTTCAAGCAGATGCAGCAGCTGAGAACAAACATTCATTCTCTGCTGAAGGTTTGCAACGGAAAGTTTATGTGAAAACCATTTTCGCAGCTTTGGAACCTTGCTCAATGGAACCAGGTGCTTGTAAACTGTTCCATGCGATGATTATAATCTTCCAGCCATCATATCGACTGTCAAACTTGGCTCAGATTCCACGAGTTCCAGCAAGGCGTCGGAGTTAAAGACCTCCAGACCAGACGACCAGAGCGTGGGGCATCTTCAACGTCACAATCACCACTTCGGAATTTGGAAAACCACTTTTGCGCAGTCCTTACACTCACGGTATTCTCCATACGAATCATGATCATGTTGATTGTGATAAAGATAAAGATAATGATAATGATGATGATGATTGAATCACATCAACCCAAATTGTATGTACCAGTATCTATCAAATATCAAATCTGAGTTTGAAGCAAGCTGAACTTATCATGAGTTAGCATTTGTAATTTGAAGAGCATAACCTATTTGTTCTCTAATCAAAATCAAGCAAGGCCAATTTGCACGATTTTCTTCGTGTTTTTCTAATGTCAGAACAGATGCCTTTCTGGTGATGCTGCTGATGATGATGTTTTTCCATCATCTGTCACCATCATCATCATCATCATCATCATCATCTTTATCATCATCATCATTAGTATTAGCATTAGCAATTTTTGATGAAATGTTAGCGGACTGCTGATGTAGCTGTTGCTATAGCTGGTCCCATTAGCACGTGCAGGCATTAAAATCTGTTGCTGTTACAAAAGAAATGATTCTATGCTCGCGAGTAAGCAAGGTATTATATAGGACATAATTTGTTAGAGTATTGTACATATTGCAGTTGTTTTTCCCTTCAATTCAGTTTTCGTTTTGCCAAATTACCATCCATAATATCAATACTTATACCGTTGCCACCATCACAATCATCACAAGCGTATTGTGTTAAACGACAAAGCACCCAAGGGCTAAAAACGTACACAGAACATTCATTCAAAATGAGTATTTTGTTTGTGCGATGGTTCATATTTAGTATTTTTACCAGAGTAGAGATAATACATAGTCACAACGTGGAGGGGTGACGCTTAAATTTGTTTATTTGTTTTCCAAAGCAACACTCACGCAGAGAACGTTGGAAATGCAACACTGGGTGGCGCTTTGAGTGGCAACAATTTACGTCTGGCATTACTTATCGCATAATGCATTTGCAACCATCCGCAGACGTATACATTTAATACCATTTGGAAACGTATAGACATCATTTAAACACCGCATTTTCAAACACACCTCACCTCCCTCAAACCGACACCTCAAAAATCGTCATGAAGAAACAGGTGCAAAACACTTAAGTTGCCAAACATTTTCCAAGTGATACATAATTTTCATGTTTATACTATGAACTGTTCTTGATTCAGGCGGCTTCTTCTCATACCCTACAAGCATTTGGGCTTGTTTATGTGTATGCGGCATGTTTAGTTGGAAATTGCACAAATCATTTCCGTATTTGTTTGTTTGCTTTCGCAACACAAAAGCAAATTTGTCTGTTGAATGCCACTGTAATACAAAGTGGGTGGATTTCTGTGCCGGGATATTATTATATATTTATATGCAGTACAATGGTGGGGGAGATAGCACATTAAATACCCCCAAAAACGTATGTACATGTATACGAGTCATTGCGTATAGATGTGTGCATACCACATAAGCTTAGCTCATAATTTCGTTATGTTTATGTTTGTAAGATGTGATGCGACTAGACATCACATCCAACATATATACTGCATGTGTATGCTTGAGTAAGGAAGAGTCTACTAAATATATGCAATTGAGCTTTAGGCACTGTGGCGAAAACACTTTTATTT
The DNA here is from genome assembly GCA_963854835.1 of Megamerina dolium. NCBI lineage: Eukaryota > Metazoa > Arthropoda > Insecta > Diptera > Megamerinidae > Megamerina > Megamerina dolium. The sequence goes on from OY978529.1 coordinate 4,368,056, forward strand.
AATAGAGGTTTTTAAAATTGTGCTTCTAATTATAGTTTTTCGTTTAGTTGTAGTGTAATAATAATTCTCATATGGTTCATTGAAAAGAAAAGACATATTCTAACCTTGAAATTTCAGCAAGATGGGTCTTGTTGAAGGGGAGGATGCTGACATTTGCAGATTATGCATGGAACAGGCAGAGACAGCGGCGCAAATAGGGTGCCAGAGTCCTGCATTGGCAAGCAGGAGGATGTCCACATTGGGTCGCCAATTTATTGATGAACTCGAAATGTGAAACATACCCCACAAAGATATGCTTGAAATAACGCGTGATGTTATTATGAGGAAAGAAGTAGAAGAATTCTGCAACCAAACAAATAATTAACACAGGATTTCAGGGAGGAAAAGGGACCCAGATCCCTAAAATATATAATATGGTATTAGTGAGTCAAAATTTCGAAAGTAGATGAAGAATTAGGTAGAGAGTAGATTTATCCATGGCTGCCGTCTGCCTTTCTCTTTGTTTACCTTTTCGCACGATCTTCTCGCCGTATTTCTTAAGAAATTTTACTCAAAATTGTTGTGTAATATTCTTTTTACCAAAAAACAGATGAAAACCGCATCAATCCTCCATACAAATATATATTTTGGAACTTGAACAAATTTATATACTTTGTGGACATCAAATGTACGAGGGCGATCCCAGAACTACCCGACCTAAGAAAGAAAACAACAAATTTGGGAAAATTTTTGTTTATTTCTCAACATAATCTCCTTTTAGCTCTATACATTTTCCCCAGCAATATTCTATAGCCTCGATACGCTGTTTATAGTATGAACTGTCCATAGTATGAATAGCCATCTACCACAGACTTCACCTCTTCATTGTTTGCAAATCTCCTATCAGTAAACTATGTTTTTTTTTTCAAATTTAAAAATGGAAAAGTATCCGAAGGAGCTAATCTGTTGAATAAGGTGCGTGCTGAAGCAATTCGAGCTTTAACTCATTGATTTTCGCCATCGCAATAGCGGATGTGTGACCTCTCCATGTATTCATGTCCAAATTTTCTGTCGATATACGATATATAGGACTTTTTGAAATGCTGGTAAATTCACCTAGCTCACGCACCTTCAGCCGGCGATCATCCAATACCATTTTGTGGATTTTCTTAACCGTTACTGGCGGTGGCCACCTCAATTGGTTGTTCACTACGGTGTGCGTCTTGGCAGCTCGGACGACCTCGTTTAAACTCTGCCACCCAATATTTTATTATCGTAAACGAAGGTGCAGACTCCCCCAGAGTGGACTCGGCTTTAATATTCGTTCGACTGAGACCTTTCAAATGAAGGTATTGAATTACATAACGGTGACCAATTTTTTCCATTTTTTACAAATTCACTGAGTTCGTTAACTTTCGGAGGCTCCAAGAAAAACATACTAAACAACGTGGCGCCTTGAAACTTAAAACATACATTTTACAAGGTTGCCACTTTTCGACAAAGTTATTTTTTTTCAAACTACTGCTGCCATCTATATGGCAGGTAAGGTAGTTCTGGGACCGCCCTCGTAAGATTTGGTATTACCGAAATTAAACTTTCCAATTTTTTTATTACAGCGATTTGCTCGTAAATAGAATTAACAGAGGTAATTGAAAATTTAATTTTGAAGTTCAGAATGCATTAGTAGGTAAAAATTCGTTTCAAATTTATTATGAGATGTACAACTTCAAATTTCGTTTTGCCACTACATGGCGTTACTAATATATGCACTGATTTTTTACGATTGAAAACTATTCTAGCTTAAAGAGCGTTAAAAATTTTTGCAGAATCATCGGGAATAACCCAACAAGCCATTTCCAAACGCTTGAAAGTACTGGGATTCAGCAAAAAGCAAGGACATTGCGTGCCGTACAAATTGAAACTGAGGGGCGTTGAGCGGCAATTTTGCATGTCAGAAATATTGCTTGAACGCCTTAAAAATAATTAAACAGCAAAGCCAAATATCCATGGCACAAGGGTAATGCTCTGTATTTGGTGGCGCCAGATGGAAGTGTTGTATTATGAGTTTCTGGTACTAGGTGTAACGATCACAGGGAACCTCTATCGAACACAATTGATTCATTTGAAGCGAACATTAGCCGAAAAATGCTCGTAATATGCGACCAGACACATGCCACATGTTGCTCAAGCCGTTAAAAAATATTTGGAAAATATTGTATGGAAAGTTTTACCTCAGCCGCCTTATAATCCACACCTTGCCCCGTCTGACAACCATATGTTTCGATCGATGCAGAATGCGCTTACTGGAATACGCTTCACTTCAGTACAGTGCATCTGAAATTGGATTGAGTCATTTTTACTTCAAAAAATGAATAGCACTTTTGATACGGAATCCATAAATTGCCAAAAAGATGGGGAAATGTTAAAGCTACTGATGGGAAGTACTTTGAATAATGTATTAATTTATTTTGTTATTAAATTAAATGCATATTTCCAGCAAAAATAATGAACTTTTTGAGTTGTACACCCAATAAAATAAAATGAATATGTGGCACTTAAAGCCCCGAAGGGCTCTTTTTCCAAGCTTCTCCTCCATTACTGTTGTGCGTTTTAAATTTTGGACAGTATTAGAAGCGACCTTATTCCGGAAGGGCAGAACCCTTGTGACATTGCTTTTTCTGAGGTTTGTCACAGAGTTCTTTTAGAAGCTGTTTCATGGCAATTTGTTACTGCCGGAAGAATTGCCAATTGCTTGCCGACAGGTGGGCAGAAAAATGTTTTCGATATCAAATTTGTTATGCTTCAGCCGGGGATTTAACCCATGACCTACAGATCAGAAGGCCAACAAACTAACCACTGAGCTACGGTACCCAATACTTTAATAAAATGTTCGGTATTCACATACATACAATAAAATCCTACTTATTTCCGATTATTTGTAAGAGATTTTACACAAACCAACTTAAAATTTTAATTGTTTACCAAATCTATCAGTCAACAGTATTATTATTTTCATCACATGTGTATTTTAAAGTTCTAGCGCAATTACCACTTAGCTTGATAATAATTCTCGTTTGGTTTATGACAAAAAATTATTATTTGGAAATGCAAAAATTTTTTGCAGATAGTGGTTTGAAAGGCTTTAAGAAAAAGCAACTTCACAAGAAAACTGCCATTCAAAATTGTCCAGTGTCGTCCAAATTATAGGCTCTTGACAATTCTAGAAGAGAAACTCAGTTTTTTGAAATGTGAAAAATTCCCAAAATCTGTTTAGCGACAGGACTCCACTGTTCGCCAGCTTATATGAAAATATTGTATTACAAGCAGATACACCAACCAATACGCATAAAACAAAGACGTGTGTACAATTACCAATAAATTTGTTTCACCAAATGTGGTTTTGCCGTTGGTGAGGCGGGCAACCAGCAGAAAATTTTTAAGTGAACTGGTATAAGTTTCCCAAAAATACATACGAGTGTACGTATCATATATATCACGCTCTAAAAATACTTGTAACAATACAACAAAATAGCAACCACTATAAGTCAAACACGTGCCAAATATTGCCATTGAGACTCAACATTAAATGATTTTACCTTTGAAAATTTCCAAAAGACCCACTTGTACCCATATGTACAAGTATGTAGGAACGAACAAACAAACCATGCAACACAACTGACGACAAAGACGACAGCAATGATAATGACGACGATGAGACGAATTCATAATTGCACAATGCGTTCTTACAATAAAGACAACCAGGCGTGAATATTTTAGTATTTTAGTGAATCTACCACCACCTACTTGTACATATTCGTTTATTTGTCAAGTTTGGCTAGTGGAAAGAGGGGAACCGACCCACGAGACAAATAAACTGATGACGATGAAAATGTAGACTAAACAAGAGACGTGAGGTGATTGCAGCTCATTGTAAGTTATGATAATGTTGGGTATAACGAAAAGTGCATGACTATTTCGTCTGCATTCCCATAGCCCAATGTTCAACGTAAAAGATGCTACAGTTTAGGACGAACGAAAGGCGGAGGGTTGAATGGATGGATGTGAATCAAAACATATGGTGAATATTCCCAAAGCATTACTTTGAGGACGAGCGGGTAAACTCGCGAAATTTCTATGAAACTCCGGATAGTAAACAGTACAGAGAGTGGGAAAAGATGGTGCAATGAGATCGAATCCTTAGTTACTCATTTTTTCTTATTACTCTTGTTGTTTACTTCCTTTAATGTATGTGCATTAAGATGGATCAGAACATAAACTTTGGAAGCAGTTTTCTTAAAGAAGCAAATTGGTATTCAGAGTTGGGACCACCTATTTTTTAGATTTTTTAGCCTTTATAGAAGCATCAATTTTGTGGTGAAGATAGATTATACTGTTCTAATGGCGATACATGGCCAGCTACCGCGCTGTCTGTAGATTTTTTGTATTCTGGAGTGAATTCGAATTGGAGCTCCCGAAGGAAATATTTGAGAGAAAAGTACGTGGACTCCATAAGCAATTATGGCCAACTGTCTTCCAAACAGAAATACATGCTATAAAATTTTGTGCACGTCACCCACATGCCAAAGGTCTCAAAGCAGCGAGCATTCTTATTAACTCAGACAGCCAGGCTGCCATCAAATCTCTTTCCTCATGGGAGTTCTCCTCAAAACTAGTCACGGAATGCTTTCTCATCCTACAGAAACTTTCTATGCGAAATAAGGCCACATTATGTTGAGTGCCGGAGCACAACGAAATTGAGGGCAATGAAGTGGCGGACGAACTAGCAAGAGCTGGCTCGTCTTCTCTACTGACGGTTGCAGAACCTTTCTGCGGTATAAGATGGGCATCGGCCGAAGCTATGATAGAAAGGCATTATCACGACAAATACCTACTACAATAAACAAATTCGACAGGTCTCCGCCAAGCGAAAACCCCCAACAGCTTCGATGCAGATTTTGACAGAATTAGTCTTAGCAGAACAAATTTACTCCTAGTAACCGGCTATCGCTCAAAACATAACTGGTTAAAATACCACCTCCACAAAATGGGACTATCCTCTGACACGTAGACTGTAAACTCTGTCTGGAGGAGGATGAAACATCGATCCACATCTTTTGCGAATGTCCGGCCTTAGCCAGGTTTCGCTTCAAACACTTTCAGCTGAGTTTCCCAACACCAGCTTCAATCATTAAAAAGATAGAGGAGATTCTATGGTAGAGGGACTTGGATACAAAAGATCTCGTTTGGTCGCAGTGCCCGTAACACATGTGTTTGGCCGTCAGAGATATCAGCCGCAGGGCTTATATCCTCAAACAGAGCTCGATGTGGTTTCGCGTGGTCCACTTGATGAACAAGGATTATGTTCTTACTCCAACGTCACTCTCTCCTTTGATTGATTTGATTGATTGATGGGGTAGTTATCTATTTCCGGAAACCTTCTTCAGAGGTAGTGATTAGGGGTGAGTTTAGAGAAAATTTTGAGGAGAAAAAAAATTTATGGAAGCAGTCATACATTCCATCTCACTGTTGGAGATAAACTATGGGTTTCTTTGTCGGTCTTCAGATGTTTTACAAACATTTTAGATGGAAGCTCGGTTATTAAGAGGTGAAGTTTGCCCACCTTAATGTGCACACATGGAGCTCTACTCCAGCCATGCTCCATTTTTACACATACATATATATTCGTCAGAAATGTGGCAAAATGTGACGCATGATGTGATATCATCATATCACACGTACATAAATACTATAATACATAAGGTACTCGTACATACAAACATTCAGCACACACAGCACACACAATTTGATGCTACAATATGAGTGCTACGTGTAAATTGCAACATTCACATTATTAGAAATTTACTACGAACGAAAAGAGAGTCGAATATATATATATATATTTAAAGATATACTCGTGTGTATTTAGTACTTTGCTCGTGGTGTGCATGTCCTGCTTGGATGGCAGCCTGGTCTGGCCCGTTGTTAGAAGCTTTTTTCTCATTCTCATTCTCCTGCTTCTTCCTCTTCTTGTTTATCATTATCGTCATCACATCAGTTTGAAGATTTTGCTTTGCTATTATTGTTGATTATTTATAGAACGACGAGCAATGAGAGAAGAAGTGAAAGCTAACTGATGATGATTCCATCAATTTTTGTTGCAACATCACGCACTCCAATAAAATTTTGTGTGTGTTTGAATGTTGCATACATAAAAATGATGTGAATGCTGATGGTGGTGGTAGAGGTAGCGATGGTATCATGGTAGTGTCATGGACTCATCTGTTTTTAGCTTGTGACATTTGATTAGATTTTTCTGTATGCTTTTGTTTTTCATTTTCATCAGATCGACTCATGTCAATCGGAATTGAGAACAAAAATTTCTTCTTTCAATGTGTGTGTGTGTGTGTGTGTGTGTGTGATATTTCTACGATATGTCTGTGCACGCGTATAATACACATAATTTTTGGCGAAGGATTATTTATGAATACTTTATGATGATGACGATGATAATGACGATGGCTAAGTTATACATTCCTATGATACTACATTCATCCATACTAGTATTCTTTTATAATTCTCTGGTATGATTTTATAAATTAGTAAAGAAAAAATATGTTTTGATTTGGCTTTAAATATTTTAGTTTGATTTCGTTAGATTCTGATTTGAGGGGAAAATCATATAAAGATAATTCTGCTACTGATTGCACAGTGATTATGTTCTTGGTACTGAGAAACTGATTGTAGTCGTTAAAACATTAACCAAAAATTATTTATCTCACTATAAACAATGGCTCTTTTCTGTGGTTCCAGATTGCACACGTTATATATGACCTAAATAAACAATATGAAGTTGCCAGACTTCGTTTCGGAAATTTCGAGATCTATGAAAATATAAAAAAGCCAATAAAGAGATATGCGATACGAAAGAGCTCTTGGATCGACCTTGTCTTCCAGTACTGTTGTGCGTATTACAATTTGGATAGTATTAGAAGGGATCTATTCATATTAGCCGGTTTCCAACGGCAGAACTCTTACAACATCACTTTTCTGAGCTTTGTCACAGAACTCTTGTAAAAGAGAGTTGCTTGTCGTCAGGTGGGCACCTTCCAGAAAAAACTCTGCTCGACAGTAAGGTTGCCTCAACTACGGATCGAAGCCACGATCTATGTAACAGAAGGCCAAGGCACAAACCTACGGTATCCACTATATAAGCATCTTGACTAAAACGACTTTATAGGTAACCTCAAGTATCTCCCGTATCTCCTAATTACTTCATCCCAACTAGATCTCTGGGACTTATGGTCTATGTATTTAGCTAATTAAATTTATATCTTGCGATCTTGCAAACTACATAGAACGTCATCTGTTGTTTTATCTTCCTCACACAGAGTTGATAGGAATCCTTGTCCAGACTCATTTTTTTAGGTGGTAATGGAGTCTAGAGTGACCTCTTAGTAGTTTAATGTAGAGTATATTATATTTTCTACTGAATACATTCTGGAACTTCAATAATTAATAATTAATTAATTAATTATGTGACACTTTTAAGCCCCGAAGGGCTTTTTGGTCGAGCTTCTCTTCCAGTACTGCTTTGCATGTTAAATTTTTTGGGCAGTACTAGAAGGAACCTACTTAGTTTTGACGGTTTCGAACGGCAGAACTCTTGTGACATCGATTTTTCTGAGCTTTGTCAAAGAGTTCTTTTAGAAGTTTTTCCATGGCAAATTGTTACTGCCGGAAGAATTGGCAATTGCTTGCCGACAGTCGGGTACCGTTCGAAATAAAAATATTTTCGATATTAAATTTATGCATCAGTCGTGAATTGAACCCATGACCTACAGATTAGAAGTTCAACACACTAACCACTGAGCTACGACAATTCACTTACTTATTTTTTTTATAAAGCTGTTGTTCTCTCTATGAAAGCCCTATGAAAGCGCTTCATGCAGTTTTTTTTTTTTGGGAAGGGAATCTGCACTTTCATTGGCCCAATGCTCTTCATTATAGGCATAGGTGTCTTCGTTGCAAAGGTATTGCGAAGTTTGAAGCAGTCGCAGACCAATTTTAACTATAATGAGAAGTATAATAGAGACTTGGAGCTGTCTGGTTGTGGGAGATATTGCATATGGTCCTACGAATGCTTCGATATAGACATTTCTCGACAGCACTCACCTTACTGGAATCCTTTAAAAGATAAAACTCTAATGTGTGGACATCCTTCTGGAAAATGCAAGCTGGTTTCCATTTTTAATTGCTTCTTTGATCTCCACGCCAGTACCGCTGCTTTCTATTTTAGACCGCTGAGTATACCATAACTGTGAGTCCTGTTTGAGAGTGAGCGGAAAATGTTGGTTCTGGTATTGGTTGGTGAAATATGGTGAGTTCCAAATGAGGTCTCGAAACTTAATATGTCCTTTTAGATCTAATCTAAATCTTAATCTAAAGATCCTTAATCTAAAGATAATAGCTAATATGAAATGATACGGACACGGAAAATTACTTCGATGTATTGTCGCGTCGTTCAATACCCGGCAAGCATAACAAAATTTAATATCGAAAGATGTTTTTCCAACGGTACCTACCTGTCGGCAAGCGATTGGTAATTCCTCCGGCAGTAATAGTTTGCCATGAAAAGGTTTCTAAAAGAACTCTATGCCCACACTAAGTTAAAGTGATGCTAGAAGGATTCTGCCGTTTGGAACCGGCTAATATAAGTAGGTCCCTTCTAATGCTGTCCAAATTTACCACGAACAACAGTATTCGAAGAGAAGATCGGCGGTATCACAATGGGCCTTTCTGGTCTAGGTGTGTCCTCTCAAAGAGAGAGCGGTCACAATAACCTAATTAAACCTTTGTCGCGCACGTTACACTTTGACTATGGTTTCTTGATATTTCTAGATCAGGGCTCACAGTTATGGTACATTGATGGGTACAAGATGGAAGATGGCAGTGCTGGAGCGGGAATTGTAGGGCCAAATTTCCGGAAGGCAATTGCAATGGGACAAATAGCTACAATTTTTCAGGCGGAGGTCCACGCCTTAGAGCTATCTGTCAGAGAATGCCTACGTAGGGGCACTCGAGGAACCAACATATGCATTCTATCGGACAGTCAGGCACCTCTAAAATCACTAATGAATTTCTCGCTCCAATCTAAGTTGGTTTGGGAATGCTTTGAACTCCTCAACACCCTAGCAAAGAGGAACTCTGTGACTCTAATATGGGTACTAGGACACGAGGGGCATGCAGGAAATGAAATGGCAGATATACTGGCCAAAAAGGGCACAGACACTCCTTTCATAGGCCCAGAACCCTTCTGTGGGGTAAACAGTAGTTTCATGAACAACTTAATATGTGAAAAAGAAAAAAGTAGTTAATAATAATAATGGTTTCTTGAAATCGAACATCCGACCCCGTTTAAATTTTTTGCCAAATTGTAGTGTCTATTTAGTTGTACAAAGCAATCATAATTTGTATCACATCCTTCCCAATGCTTTAGCTTCTTTTTTTTATATTTAATGAGTATCAATGTTGCGGTCGTAACCTAGGAAATGTCCATACGAAATACTTCTTGTAGAGTGCAACATATTTCATCTACAATTATTTTTACATAGGCAACAATTTTTCTTGTCTTAAATTTGTGTTTGTTTTCCCCTTTCTCTCACTTTGTCTCACTTGAATCCAAGCCAAGTTAACGACTAGCAATTTAAAGGTGATGACTGTCGTTTTCAAAGTTTTTATTTTCTCACCTTATTGTTTTTTTTTTCCCCCGTTCCTTTTGTTGCTTCAACAACTTGTGTAGAAGAAACAACTTGTTATTGTACGTATTTAGTTAACACATGAAACCAATGTTTTTCAATGTTTTGGTTTTCATTTTTTGTCACCCGCAAAACATTTAGTTCACCACCATGCAAGTGAGTGTGTTACGAATAATGTCTTAACGCGTGTAAAATTTAACTTTCGTAGGCGTGTACTCATACAAAAACAACGATTTACACACTTTGTAAGCAAAGGTGTAACAATAACTAACAACGGCAACGACACAAACAACAATGATAACAATGGCAAATACTATTGTACAAATAGACAATTGTTTGCCTTCCGTGTTTTTGTCTTTTTGATTTTTTTTTTCTTATATTTTCCTATGCCTTTTGGAGGCGCTCCATTGAGTAATTGTTTACAAATTCATAAAAGATTCGTTAGATCAGGCTTAGATCTTTATTAAGCAGTTGTAAATGATTTTTTAAGCACCTTCGCATTTGATTTAAAAAAAAAAACACATAAAATTTAGAGAAATGTACGAAATCTTTATTGGAGTCGATAGAACGATCTATATAATTATTGACCGCGGCTGCGCCTCAAATGGTTCATACGCTGGGTCCACTTTTGGCATACTGTTTCCAACATATAGGCCGGTATCTCACAAATAAATTCTTCAAAATTGGTTTCCAGTGCATCAACTAGTGCGGGCTTGTCGCTATAGACGTGGGCCTTAACATAGCCCCACAAAAAATAGTCTAAGGGTGTTAAATCGCACGATTTAGGCAGCCAAATGACCGGCCCCAAACGTGAAATAAACTGTTCACCGAACTCGCCTCTCACTTGGGCCATTGTTTCGCGTGCTGTGTGTCATGTGGCACCGTCTTGTTGAAACCTCATGTCAGCCAAATGCAGCTCTTCCACTTTGGGCAAAAGAAAAGTTTGTAATCATCGCACGGTAGCGCTCGCCATTCACAGTAACGTTCCTGCCTTCATCGTCTTTGAAAAGTACGGTCCAATACCGGCCCATAATCCACACCAAACAGCGAATTTTTTGGGATGCATTGGCAGGTAGTTCTTGCAATGCTTCTGGCTGCTCTTCACACTGGATAAGGCAATTTTGATTGTTCACTTATCCATTCAACCAGAAATGAGCTTCGTCGCTGAATACAATTTTCCCATAAAAATAGTGGATTTTCATCCGACTTTGTCAGCGCCCATTCACCAAAAGTTAGCCGTTGTGGTAAGTCATGTGGCTTCAAGTCTTGCACGAGCTGTGTTTGGGTGTAAAGATTTTACACCCAAATCCTTCTGCAAAATTTTCCACGTAGTGGAGCAACAGAGCGCCATTTGCAGCGAACGGCGCCGAATCGATAATTAACGGTCATCAACAACACTGGCGGATACAACAGCAATATTTTCCCCTGTCCGCACTGTTGGTGGTTTAATGTCCAATAATGTAAATTTGTTGCGAAATTTAGTCACAAGATTCGGAATAGCCGCCTCAGAAGGTCGCCCAAACTGACCAAAAAATGGAAGAAGTGCACTTTCTTAACCGACCATGAATTTTAATAATAAAATTCAATAATCTACAAGCGTTGTTCGTTTATAAGTCGATTCATGATTATGAGAATGATGAGGAGATGAGATGAACTCGAGACCGTCTCACATCTGCTGGGTAGCTGCCCTGCTTTGTGCAAAACACGCAAAAAATTTCTGGAATATTATCAGTTGAATGACTTAGCCCCCCTATCAGTGGTTGATATTAGCAACTTCCTAAATTTCCACAAAAGTTCTGCTTGGTTCGACGTAGTAGAGTAGGAATATCGCCGTGGTGCCACAATGAGCCTTTCTCCGGCCTACGTGTGCCCTCCTTTTGAGAGGGCAGCCACTCTAACCTAACCTAAGTCGACTCATGATTAAATTATAGACCAAACTGAACATGTTTGACAGTGACATGTTACACGAAAACAGCTGAGCTGTCAAAAACAGTGTTGTCAAAAAAAAAAGTTGCTAAAAAATCACCCTGTACTATGTTAAATGTATTATATGTATTATAATGAGCACAAGTGTGTATATTTTTGTAGGCGAAACAGATTTTTCTTAATGAAAGGCGCCATTATTGTGAGCTCAATAGAACAACGTATAGTAGCAGGGAGAATATAAGAAATCTACCGAACAAAAACGTTTCTCAGATCAAACCAAATTTCAATATTAGCTAAATCGAATAGCTAAAGCAATCGGAAAGAGTTAAATGGCTAAAAATTTACACCGGTGTTATATACCGAGGTACACCGGAGGGCAAGCATATTTACTCTCCATATGATTGAGCGGATGAATATGAAAATATTTAACTCAATTAACTTACATATAAAAGGTTTTTCATATCGAGCAAACAAACAAAGAAACATCAACATACAAATATGAAATCACGGCGACAATTGAAATGCCATCGAAAGTCGTCGAAAACAGACAAACGAATGCGTCAGCAAGCCACAACGACAACGGCAATGACGACAAATTTTCATATACATTCTGTCAAATAAGTACCCGGAAATTCTCATTTTTAATTTTCCCTCTGAGAATATTTCAATAAAATTTTTCCCAGGTTGGCACAACTGTCAGCCACTATTCTGTGAATTTTTATTGCTATGTGTCATTTAGTTTGGTTACGGCGTCATTAGGAACAAGTCAACCTTTTGTGTGCGTTGCGATTTTTACTATGGATAAAATATCGAACAAAGAGTTTGTGTGAAATTTTTTTTCGACATGGTTGAATCACCAAATGTTTTTTTCAACATTTCCAACGTTTTGGCACAAGAAATTTCCTTTGAAACACAAAATTTTTTGAAATATTCTCAGAGGGAAAATTAAAAATGAGAATTTCCGGTTTCCGGGTACTTATTTGACAGAATGTATATTTAGTTTCGTCGCTAGAGGGTCTCAAATAAAATGCACAAACGACATGACAATGAAGAAGGGCGGTGTACAAAACAGAAGCGCAACAGGAGCAGGCGAGTTAATGTACTTATAAGCTCACAAATTGTTTTCGCTCGAAGGCTGGGTAGGCAAAACAAACGTGCACCCATCAAAGTGTTGTCACTGTCACCAAGCAAATGTCACAGACACGTCAGGGATTAAAATGACAAGCGACTTTTAACTGTCATTTATGAAGCGAACATAACAGAACGGAATAGTGAAAGCAAGTACAACAAATACATATGTATGCGAGCCAGTGTGAGATTAATAAGAGACAATGTTGTGTAAGGTAAATCTAAGGGAATGTTAGAGACATCACCACCACCACCACCACCGGAAGCAGATCTAAAGGTTTATATGCGTGGTTGACAAATACAAAACCATTCGTTGTTGTCCATTGTCTGTCTCTTGTTGTTCTCTATCTCCTCAATTAAACGTATGCCTCATGCATTGTGGAGTTACTTTATTGCTGCTTTTGGCATGCTTCTGTGTGTTGGTCTACTGGTATTATCCTTCGGCAAATATGAAATGATGACAGCCACACTCTGTCTATTTGTAATACTAAACATTTTCACACACAAACACACTCATACACAGAAAACGGCGCGAATGTAATGGCAAATCAAGTCTTGGGTGGGTTAAAGTGTGTCATACTAGGTGGTTTCGATGGTACTATTTCGTCATTATTTAAACCACATTTTACATGTGTCACCAAGACTAAGCGACACTGTAGCCAGCGAGCGCGAGCGACAATGTCATCCTTTTGCATGTCATTTACAAGTACATAATATGCTTTTGGCGGTAGTGGTTTGATGTGGATGGCTGGTTGGCTCACCGTTTGGTTGCTTTGAGGTATTTTTAGAGTCTTGGTCTTGACTTTGGCCTCTACATACGGTTATCTCATAAGTTTGGTTGATTTCAGTTGTGTGGCTGTTACTGTGCGGAGCGATTTTGATGTTTCTGATTTGGGTGGTTAGTTGGCTGATTCGGTTAAGCAGCGAGTCAGCAAGAGGCAAGCGCAAAATATGTCCTGTGGCATTGTTGACAAGCTTAATGTGTGATGTCATTATTGTTGTTGCACGTACGCATTTTATATAAACGAATTACAGATGAGGGTTCATATGTACTAAATAATTCTTCATCGTCGTCGTCGTCATCATCACTTTACATTACGTAGACAAATGCGCCGAGTTAATCGACGGTGTAATTTAATTAGTTTACGGAAGTGGGAAATGAGAATTGAGACGAATTGTTGTAAAAAAAAAAAATAAAACTGGAAATTTTTTAATTCTCTTGATGTATACTCTTAGCTTTCTTTTCAAGTGGGCTTATGTATGTTAAGTTATTTCGTAAAATAACTTTGATGACTGTATAGATTTGAAAAGGAAATGCAGAAAGGGTGAACTAAACTGAATAACGTTGAGCACACATTAATCGCTTGGATCTTCGGTACTTGGGCACCTATTGATTAGTGGTAATCGAAGATTCGCAGCACTATATGGGCAGCTAGAGAACTTTTTCAGAAAAAAGATCGCTTCTGATCTGTAAGTCGTGGGTTCAATCCTCGGCTAAAGCATAACAAATTTAATATCGAAATAATTTGTCCTTCGAACGGTAGCCAAGCAATTGTCGGCAAGCGATTGGCAATTTTTCCGGCAGTAACAATTTGCAATGGAAATGCTTCTAAAAGTACTCTATGACAAAGCTCACAAATAGTGATGTTGCAAGAGTTCTGCCATTCGGAACCGGCTAAAATAAGGTCCCTTCTAATACTGTCCAAAATTTGACACGAACAACAGTAATGGAAGAGAAGCTCAGACAAAAAGCCCTTTGGGGCTTTAAGTGCCACATATTTATTTATTTGTTTATTGAATTTTGATCACTGAACAGGTTTTAAAAGGAAACGCAGAGGGGGTGAACTAAACTGAGCAACGTTGAGCACATTAATCGCTTGGATCTTGGGTACTGTAACTCATTGATTAGTAGTGATCTATCGATTCGAAGCTCGGTATGGGCACTAAAGAAATTTTTCAGAAAGAAGATCGCTTCCAATATTTTATAACTTTAACATCCAAAATGACACTGAAAGAATAACTCATTCTTGGTTCTTCGGAACTCATTGCTGGTTGATTAGACGGTTACAAGCGCTAATTCACAGAACTCTTACTGTATCATACACTTAGCATTGATGCCGTTTTCACACCATGGTTTCCAAGTTCGACAGACTATCGGACTAGATCCAGTCGGACGTGTTAATGTAACAGCGTAGGTTCTTAAATCAAATTTCTAAACAGTCAAACAGATTGTCCGATTGTCGGTACTTGTACTTTTTGATTGTCAGATGTCTTGTGAGAATTTTAACAGAAAGCCCATTTAAATCTAGCGGTTGCATTGAATTGATCGTAGCGCGCAAATTTATCCACTGTTCAAGTTGCTGTAAAATGTATGTGACTTGGAAGCTGCGATTAATTCACGAACAGAGAAATCGCGACCCGAGTGTTGAAGAATACTCGAGATTTTCTTGACAAATACTCGTAATATAAAATACATTGAGACCAATTTTTGTTATGGTTACCATGTATCAGCTCGGTGGTGCATTGGAACCTCACAATGCACCAATTTTGATATCACAAAATAATTGAACCTTTTTAACTTTGTCCACTTGCTAGCAAACGACTGAGCTCTGTAACAAAGCTCAGTAAATGTGATCTCACTAGGGTTTTGCCGTCGATCAAGGGTCTCTCGGAGCCTATTAGTGGCAACTATACATATTTGAGTGTATGGAGTGTAGCTCCCACACGCTAAGGATATTGGATTTCAAACAAAGCATACTAAATAGAAAGTTTCGTACCGAATGATGTAGTTTTAGAAGTGGCGCACGAGCCCTAGAGACCGTAAAACTGGTTTCTGATAAATGTCCAATACGTAACCGTAACTTCTTAATTCTATAAAGGTAGAATATAGTAAGGTAAACTCTAATTAGTTTTTTCTTTCCCAATATTTCCTTAGAGAAGGTCAAGGGCCTGAGTATGGGTTTAAATGCGGGAGTATATTCCTGCCGTAACGGAAATGGTAACCTGGTTACGGATGTCCAAAGCGTACTGAGTCTATGATGACGTTTCACCACCCGACCACCACAAGGTTAAAACAGCCATAATGAGGCTGAAGAACAACAAAGCAGCAGGTGCAGATAGCCTCCTGCCGAGACCGTTTAAGACCGGCGGCGATGTGCTGCTCACCTGCATACACCATCTTATAAGCAGAATATGGTCGGACGAAATAATGCCAGATGATGGGAGTATCAGTGTTCTCTGCCCCTTACATAAGAAAGGACACCCCACAATTTGAGCCAACTACCGTGGCATAACTCTCCTGAGCATCGCATACAAGGTCTTATCGTGCGTATTGTGAGACAGATCAGATCAGCCTTATCAGTGTGACTTCAGGCTGAATAAATCCACCATCGATCAAATTTTTACACTACGCCAAATCCTGGAAAAAACCCAAGAAAATCAGATCGACACACATCGTTTTCGACAGTCCGATAAGGGATTACCTCCACACAACTATGTCTGAATTTGGTATATCTGCAAAGAGTCCCGGCGTCTTGGGCAACATGTCACTGTTGACAATTACATTCTCGAGGTGGTGAAGGACTTCGTCTATCTTGGAACCAGCATCAACAACTGTAAGAGACCATGCGTAGAATAACTCTTGGCAACAAGTGTTACTTTGGGCTGAGTAAGCAATTGAGTAGTGGAACCCTCTCTCGAAAACTGCAAATCACACTCTACAATTCCCTCATTATTCCTGTTCTAACATATAGCGCAGAAGCCTGGAAAATTTCCACCACGGATGAGAGGATGCTTGGAGTTTTCAAGGGAAAATTTCTTCGCTGTATATTCGGATCTATTTGCGTTGATGGCGAGTACCGAATAAGGTACAACGATGAGCTGTATGTGCTGTACGTTGACATAGACATATTAAGGAGAATCAAAATCCAGCGGCTGTGCTGGCTAGGTCATGTCGAGCTAATGGAAGTAGATGCTCCAGCGAAGAGGGTATTTAATTCGGCACCCTCTGGAGGACGCAGAAGAAGAGGAAGATCAAACCTCCGTTGGAAGGACCAAATGATGGGTAACCTGGCGGCGCTTGGAATATTCAATTGGCACCAGCAAGCGAAGAACAGAAAAGACTGGTCGCGCATTATATCTTCGGACTAAATCGATCATCGGTTGTTATGGCCACATAAGTAGAAGAAGAAGAAGAAGTATATTTCTTTAGAAGATACTTCACCATTGTCTTCATCCCCTAGGAAGTCCAGGAGCATTTTGTATGGGCGCCCTTAATAAGGGGTGAAGATAGGGGGAAAGTATATTTCGTAGAAATATTTGGGAGAAATATGCCTTGAGGGTCACTCAAGGTAGGGTAGGGTAGCGAATGAATATTTTACCAACATAGAAGCGATATTTGGACAGCTAATGGACATTTATTCTTGCTGAATTAAACGGGTGCTTGCTCTGCTCGATTGATACACCAATATGTGGGTTGTATTGGGAAATTTTATTATACAGTCATCTAAAAAATAAATCAGATCAACCGATTTAATCTTATACGTCCAATTTTTGCGATCAGGAAGAACTTTTAATCACATAAAATATGTTTTATAGTAGCAAGAGTCATACAATCGAATTCCAATGAATAAATTATTTAAAATTTAAAGGTGTACATTCCCCCATTAAAAATAGTCCATCCAACTGAAAATGAAAATACAACTGCATGTGAAGTCGACGCAATTGTTCAACATGAATTTATGATTGCTGATAACCATTTATCTCTACATGCTACTACTACAACACAAGCACTTGTATTAGGCCAAAGTAGAATGTGATATACAGTCCTATATATCAAATAACTTATTGTTATTATTGTTTTTGCATTTTTCAAAAATGCCACCACCATAATGGGCACACACGTATGGTGCATACACTTTATGGCAACATTCTAGTGCAATTTATGACACATTTCCGTCAAAATATACAACTCAAAATTGTTGATATCGAACGTAGGAATGGACGAGCGAACGAACGAACGAACGAACGAATTCAATTGAACCGAAGCGAAGCGTAGCAAACCGAATCAACAAACAGCTAGACAACTATCTATCAAATAATCGCATCGAGCATTTCGCTAGGGATTTTCTGCATTTAACAGCGACCGTTGGCGTTAAGTGTAATCAGTCGTAAAAATCAGCAACGACAGCAGCGCTTTAGAGGCGAGCATATGGTAAATACACCACCATCGCCACTATTAAGCGGACAGACAGACAGACAAATAGACACATCAAAGGAAATGCCTATCGTTGTCAACGACATAAATCGCAATGACATCACAAACATTTCGATGTTGCTGTTGTTGATTACAAATTACCGAAAGTGAGAAGATGCCCCTTCTCTGATGTTAAGGACGTTAAGTAGGAGTGAGTTTGTATGGGAGACATTTCTTCTAGCGAATTCGGGTTAAAAAGGGTTAAGCATTCGCGCTATACGAGATTAAATCTTGAGAAAGGCAACAGATAAAGGAACACAATTAATTAAATATAATAAAATAGCATATAGATACAGTTAACTGTATCTAAGTGAATCATAATTCCCTAATGGATAGCAGAGAAATAAGGAAATATCAGGTGTAGTAAGAAGAAATCCATTATTTTCTCTAATAGATGGCTTTAGTAATCTGTATCTCGCGTTGTAAAAGTGCGAAAGATAGGATTTCGTACTAAATTAAATTTTCAGGCAGTTTTGTGATTCCTTGACTCAGTATTGTTTGAGCACGCGTCAAAGATGGACACCAGTAAAGTGAAAATACGCCATATTTTACAGTTTTTCTTCGATAAAGGCGAAAACGCAAGCCACATGGCTGAAAATGTGAATAGTGTTTATGGTCCTAATACTGTAACAGCGAATCACGTGCAATTTTGGTCGAGTCGATTCCGTTCCGGCAATTTTGATGTCAAAGATGCACCACGCTCTGGAATGCCAATTGTCGAAAATACCGACAAAATAATAAAAATCGTCGAGTTTGACCGTTATGTAAGCACTGTTTCTATTGCCCAGGAGCTAAACATTGCACAAAAATTCGTTTGAAACCATTTAAATAAGGCTGGATACCAAAAGAAGCTCGATGTATGGGTGCCACACGAGTTAACGCAAAAAGACCTCATTGACCGAATTTTCCATCCATTTCTGATGCGGAGTGTTACTGGTGATGAAAAGTGGGTCACTTACGACAACGTCAAGCAAAAACGGTAGTGGTTGAATAGCGGTGAGCCGGCGCAAACGATGGCCAAGCCAAGATTGACGGTCAAGAAGGTTTTGCAATGTGTTTGGTGGAATTGGCCGGGAATCATCTACTATGAGCTGCTGCCCTACGGCCAAACTCTTAATTCGGACCTGTACTGTCAACAATTGGACCGCCTGAAGGAAGCAATTGGATGGAATTTTGGATGGAATTGTGTTCCATCAGGACAACGCCAAGCCACACACATCGATAGTGACTCGACAGAAGCTTCGGAAGCTTGATTGGGAGGTTCTTATGCATCCACCTTATAGTTTGGACCTAGCACCAAGTGATTACTACCTGTTTCTGGCCATGGCGAATGATTTTGCTGGTGAAAAATCCGCCTCAAGAGAAGCTTGTGAAAATCGACTGTCCCAGTTTTTTGTCAATAGGTACGACGGTTTCTATGGGAGTGGCATTATGAAATTACTTTCAAAATGACAACATGTTATCGAACAAAACGGTGCATATTCGACCTAAATCGGATCATTCTAACTATGCTAAATAAAAACTTGAATTTAATACAAAAATAATGGATTTCTTTTTACTAGACCTTATAGTTGAAATTTGCAATGCAAGGGGGACACTCACAGCATGGTGTCATCTTGCCTAAGATAAGACCTTCGATTGTAATTCTAGAACAAAACATGTCAAATGAGACAAACCAGTCATTCAGTCGGTAAGTTAGTAGTCATTTAAATCATTTTCAAAATAAGCAAAACAAACAAAAAATTGTTTGCAATAAAATACAGAAAATAGTGAAGAACATTAATAATTTGTTGTTTTTTTTTTTTTTTTTTTGCCAACGTCGTCGTCGAAAAGTAGCCATAAATCCATCCGAATCGTCATAACTTTTATTTTTATTGCCTTTACGATATGGTACGCAAACGACATTAAAGTATGGTAACAATGTCATGTGGCAACTGATTCCCTTTCCACCTCGCTCTAGTCTGTCTGCTTGTTTGTTATGTACGTACATACAACTAAATATGCAAACGCTTGCAATTTATTTTACAACAATTACAAATACAAACAACTGAATGGAATGAACTCACCAACCACATCATCCCAATGCATATTAGCCCATCCCAACGAAATTGTATCCAGCCGAACTGAATCGATTCGAACCAGGCCAACCAGCCGGATTGACAAAATGTCATATTGGGTCGTCACCGCTGCCGTCCACGATGTCAGTCGTCAGTCATGGTGCTGTTAATGTTGGTGGTCTACCTGGTGTATACGAGTATTTCCCGGTTAAGTACCAAACCCTTTGTAAAGTTAGGTTTAACTAAATGTCTTACTCATACTACATCTTTTTCGCTTTCTCCCTTCCATTTGTAAATTATTACATAGTTATAAAATTATTACATTTTAACAGGACACCACCCAACAACATGGCATATGCAAATGCAAATGCATTTTTCTATACACACAAGTTGCTTTAATAATTTTTCGCTGCATTCGCAATCGCATTGCACAATCATAAATTAAGTTCTCTTCATGACTCTCTTCATGGTGGAGGTGATGTTGATGGTGGTGATGGTAATAATAATAATATGTAATAATCGTATCGTGTTTAAGTAATAAGAAATGAAAACAACAACAAAAACAAAAATGATTTTCTACCTCTCCAACTGCAGTCAACAAATGCAGCACCTGATTACATACATAGATTTTATTTCCATTACATTTCATTTGATATTTGACAATTCATGTGGACATTCCACCCAGCCGATTGCCATCGAATGACATTGGCAAATGCTGCAACGTCATCAAACGGCAAAAATGTATTATAAATTATTGAAATGAAATCGATATTTCTATGACTAACGACTGATAAGTTGGTTTTTATTCATTTTATGTGCTACCCTTTCAAAGCCATGCCGCCAATTAAGAATATGTATAAAAATTTATTTAGAATGATACTCTGAATGAAGCTGAACATCCTGGGTGGAAGCAATCAGGTGTGGATACTATGGATTCGAGGTTACGTGGGAATTACAGGAAACGAAAAGGCAGATGAACTCGCTAGAAAGGGAGCAGCAACACCGTTTGTACGCCCGGAAACATTCGGCGGTTTGGGAAAGGGCAACTTCTACAAAATCTTTAGGGAAGCAGAAGATATACAAAGTAAGCAATATTGGGACAATCTACCGGGGTTACTACAATCAAAGTCACTCTTAGGAATATATAACCCAAATAGATTTGAGGATTGTATGAAACTAAACCAGAATAACCTAAGAATCATTACAGGAATTCTGATAGGACATTGTAGGCTGAACTATCGTCTGACAAAACTGGAAATTTACTCTAATGAAATTTGTAATGAAAACTCAAAACACGTACTAGAAGTGTGCCCCGCACTAATGCAAAAACGAAAGAAACTTCTAGGTGAACATCTACTAACTGATGGGACAATCAGACTCGGGAATATAGACGTAATACTACATTTCATAGGGGACGTTGGACTGAAAGAAATACTTTGAACCAAAATGAAGGGAAATCTTATAGGTCACGGTGCTATATTCCCATTAACAATAATAATAATACACTGGTCAATGAATTTACACACATTTGGTTAGGATATAAAATTATTATTATTATTTTGCTTTCTTTCATGATATTGAAACGAGGGTTTTTAGTATAAATTAGCTCAATATTTTGATTTCTCCTTAACCCGGCGAATCGGCTCTTAAGATATTCCATTTATTTGGGAATGTGAAGAAATTTTATTGAATGAACCCACCTAAGAAGTTGCCCCTTGGGTTAGAAAATCGTTAGAGAAAATATTTAAATTTTTTCGCGATATAATTTTTAATTACACATAGAACAACATTATTGTGGAATCGCCTGCTTGGCTCTCAGTTTGACAATTCAACAAAATCTTTCAGAGAAAATTAAAAATTTTTTCTATTCTTCTGGCACTTCAAATTTGCAAATGAAAAATCATCTGAAAGATCGTAGTAACAAGATTTAGAAAAATTGATATCACAACAATTCTGCTGTTCAGCATCAACCAATTGCAAACTCAATAAATTTTCTTTGGAAAAATGAAAAATTTTTCTATTCTTCTACAACAACAAATTTGCTGTGAAAATCATCTTAAAGATCATTGTAACAAGGTTCAGAAAAGTGATATTACAACAATTCTGCTGTTCAAAGTCAGCTAATCAATATAATATGTCTCCGATTTTCTCTGCATGTGTACCAATGGCCCAGTGGCCTGCGCATACTGCTATTTGTTTGTGTACGACGGCTCTAGATCTACTCAGAAGGCTCTTTGTCTTCTTCTTATTGTAGTCTGGCCAGGTGGCTTTTGAAATTGCGCAGGTTGTGGTGCTTGTCCGTTTCCGCTGTGCTTTGTTTAGATAGTATTTTTGAATAATCCCCTTGGCTTCGGCTAGAGGATCGCCCACATCGGCATTGGTTGTTCGTTTATTGTCTGCAGATGAACCTCTACGGGGTAGATCATCAGCATTTTCGTTACCTGCGATTCCCTTGTGTTCTGAAACCCAGATAACTGATATTTCGAGGTTGGCAGTTACTGAGGTTATTATTTGTATACATTCTCCGACCAGCTTTGAGCTAACAATTGGTGCTGCTAGCGCCTTTATAGCTGCCTGGCTGTCGGAGAGAATTGTTGCCCTTCCAGTTATGTTCCTCTGCTGGAGCAATTCGCAGGCTTGCAGAATCGCGTATACTTCCGCCTGGAACACATTGCAGTAAGATGGGAGTTTTATGGATGTTGATATTGCTAAGGACTCCGAGTAGATTCCTGCTCCAACTCCAGAGTCCATTTTGGAACCATCAGTAAAAATTTGTGTATCCCTACCGGCCAGGATTCCACCTTTCTTCCATTCATTCCTACTTGGAAATATAGCCTTAATGTCACTCTCAAAAGCCAGCTTGCGAGGGAAAAAGTCCGTTCTGTTGTCAACTCTATTCTGTACTCTGAACTTTCTGTAATTTATTGATGTTGGAGTTCTTTCGAAGAGCTTCCCACCAAACTACAGACTCATAGATCTGCAACGGTCTCACCACCGCTTGGTACATTCAGAGCACCATGTTCGGCCTTAGACCCCACTTCTTACCAAACATCGATTTGCAAGCATAGAAAGCGATACAGGACTTCCGTACTCTCTTCTCGATGCATGTTTTCCAATTCAGTTTGCAGTCTATAGTCAGTCCCAGATACTTGGTACTGTTCGATAAGGTTAATTGTTTCCATTTAATGTTGATAGTCTGAAGGTAGATGATTTGTACTTCCTCGTAAAGAGTAGTAACTCCGTCTTATCGGGCTTCAACCTTAGGCCACATTCTTGTGCTTTGCTAATGTTCTTTCCATGATTTCACTCATCATGCAAGCGAAGGGATCAGAAACTAGAATCGCCACATCTTCAGCGTACGCTACAATCTTAACCCAATATGCGTTAAGTTCCACAGGGATATCGTTTATAGTTATGCGCCAAAGTAGGGGGGCGGCAACACACCCTCCTGCAGTGTGCCCCTACGTACCTGCTTACTACGTTTCGCACCCCCTAGCTCAGCTGTTATTACGCAGTTAAGAAGTAGGGATGAGATCCAATTCCTTATTGGTTCTGCTATTTCTGCCCTGGTAAGGGCGGATTTAATCGCATCTGCCTTGACGTTGTTGAACACTTCCTCTACGTCAAAAAACGCCACCAGAGTGAATTGTTTATGCAGGAGGGACTTCTCCACTGTGCGTACCATTTCATGTAGCGCACTTTTTGTTGACCTCCCCCTCAAGTAAGCGTGTTGCACTGTAGAGAGAGATTGCTCATCTAGAAGCTCCCGCATATGTAAGTCTAAGATTCTCTCTAGAGTTTTTAATACGAAGGACATAAGGCTTATTGGCCTTAAATCTGTGGCCAATTCAATTATTTAAGTATTTATATGAATTTGCAATCACCAACTCTAATATCTTATAGCATGCATTCTTATTTTCTTCAATGTTACCTATAATATTGCTACGATTACAACGCGGCTTATAGTAATGATGTCAAAATCGCTTTATCATTTATCGATGCTAATATGAACATCGACCAAATTTTCACACTGCGCCAAATCCTGGAGAAGACCCAAGAAAAACAGATCGACACAAACCACCTATTTGCTGATTATAAAGCCGCTTTCGACAGTCCGATAAGGGATTACCTCTACGCAACAATGTCTGAGTTCGGTATTCCTGCAAAGTTCATTCGACTTTATAGAATGACACTGCATAACTCCCGTTGTGCAGTGAAAATTGGGAAGGACCTCTCCGCACCGTTTAATACCGAACGGGGTTTCAGACAAATTGATTCGTTATCGAGCGACTTCTTCAATCTTATTATGGAGAAAATAATACGAGCTGCTGATCTACGACATAATGGCACTATCTTCAACAAAAGTGTCATGCTGTTAGCGTATGCCGATATTGACATAATCAGCATGAACACGCGAGCAGTCAGTGCAGCATTCTCAGAGTTAGAAAGAGAGTCGCGTCGGATGGGTCTTACGGTGAACGAGGGCAAGACGAAGTATTTAGTGTCAACAATCAAAGAGTCTCGTCGTCTTGGACAGCACGTCACTGTTAATAACTACGCTTTTGAAGTAGTAAGGGAATTTGTCTAAATTGGAACCAGCATTAAGAGCAGTAATGACGTCAGCCTGGAGATATTGCGAAGGTTCAGTCTTGCAAACAGGTCCTACTTTGGGCTAAGTAAGCAATTGAGAAGTCGAGCTCTCTCTCGAAGAACGAAAACTACACTCTACAAGTCTCTCATCATGCCTGTCCTTACAAATGGCGCTGAAGCCTGGACAATTTCCACCTCGGATGAGCGAATGCTTAGAGTTTTCGAGAGAAAAGTCCTACGCAAGATCTTTGGACCTATTTGCGTTGGTGGCGAGTACCGAATAAGGTACAACCATGAGCTGTACGAGCTGTATGCCGATATTGACATAGTAAAGCGCATTAAAATCCAGCGGCTGCGCTGGCTAGGTCATGTCGAGCGAATGGAAGAACACGCTCCAGCTAAGAAGCTGTTATATTCGGAACCCGCTGGAGTACGACGTAGAAGAGGAAGACCTAACCTCCGGTGGAAAGACCAAGTACTGGAGAACCTGACGGCGCTTGGAATTTCTAACTGGCGCCAGCTAGCGAAGAACAAAGATGGCTGGCGAAGCATGTTATATTCGGCCTAAATCGATATTCGGTTGTTATGGTCACATAATTAAGTAAGTAAGTAATATGAATTTATCCTTAAGGCTGAGACTATATAGAAAAAATTAATCTGAATCCAAATATGTGCATAGATATGTCTGCAAATAATCATCAGTTTTTTTCTCACATTGCAATAGACATATACTATACGGATATCATTATGCTCCTCCGCCAAAAATATATTGACAAGTTGTAGAAAACCCGAAAAATCGAAAAAAAAAAAAAAAAAAAAAGCAGCATTGCATTCTAAAGTAAGTAGTAGTACATAATTTACATGCTTTCACCAGCCATTACTACCAAACTTACAAACTACATACTTTATGTTACGGTTACTAGTTACTCCAATACGATTGACATTATTCGAACATGCACAATATAACCATCACGTGCGTAGTTTTGGGTTGGCGTAGTGGAATTCTCGCACATTTATTTTGTTTTAACTTGTCTAATTCGCATATGCAAATCGAAACGAACATAAAGGGACAACAAGCATTGAAGAATGTCAAAGAAGAAGAAAGAAAAACATTCAGACATTTAGTAGCACAACATGTGCTGGCCCCTCAATCACTTGTGTTCTCTATATGAGAATGAGAGATACTCATGCATATATTGTTGCTGAAATGTCACTACTTGTCACTTGATTTGACCAAAATGAAGAAATTGTATACAGATAGAGAAAAAATTGAAGCCTTTTATATATTCTCAATGTTTTTTTTTTGAATCTTTGCTTTCCACCCACGTACATACTCTAGTTTCTTTTTATAGATTCATTGTCACATTTTCACATACTAGTATGCACTCTCAGATTCCACATTATCCGAGTTCTTCTAGTCAATAGTCATCTACTAAAAATGCTAGTAGCCAAATTGAGCCACTGCCACCGCCGCCGCCGCCGCCGCCGCCGCCACAGTCAACCAGCCACCCGGTCAGCCACTCAGTCAGTCAGTCAGCCAGCCAAGTCAACTCGTCTTTCAATCCAAAGAAATTCCAGCAAGCTAGTCAGTTCGTAGTTTGGTTTGCTGGTTGGCTGGCGTAAAGCTTTTTCAGTTGTATACAATGATGTTCTTCCTTTTTTTTTTTTTTTTTGCAATTTTTTTATTTTGTCCTGCAATTTGAATGCGGAATGTGTCAATGGTTGGGATTACAATGACTCTACAACGGCAACGACAAGAACGACGAATCTCTTGTTTTATTGTTGAATGTATGCAAGTATGTTTCAGTCAGTTTACTATTTATTATAAGGCACTTTTATGTCACTATGTTACAGACTTGCTTACTACTTAGTTGAGGCAGAGAAATATGTAGTAAGGGAAAGAACGAGAGAGAGAGAGAGAGAGAGAGTGAGTGTGGCTCAATAACTGGCCATGTTATTGGCTTATTGGTTGTTTGGTTCGGTTCCGACGTGGACGACGACATGTTTTGTAATTCAAACACGCAACATTGACAATAGAATGTGTCAATATCAAGTCACAAACGAGCAGCCAACAAACTAAAGAAGACAATAAAGAAGATACAAGAAGGCTGTATCGATGGCTGTTGTGTGATGATGCTACGAGTAGCTTGCGGAGGTGTTTTGGTGATGGCAGCAAAATTGCAAGTACAATTCTCTTTTGCAATTTCTTCATTACAATACGATACAAAGCGATTTTATAGCATGTATAGTCGCCGACAACTGGAGTAAATGTCAAAATGTAGAAAATCTACTATTTCATATACAAACAGTTGGCAAAATAATAAAAATACAAAAAATCTACATACGATATCATACATATGTAAATCGAAAGTGTGATTTGGTTTGTCTACACACAAATTTTATTACTTTCTATGTTGGCATTTATTTGAAAAGAAGAAAAAAAAAACAACAACAACAGCAAAAATCAACGGTTGGATATCTTTCTATTGCTATATGGCCTATGCATAATTCATAGATTTTCTGAAGCATTCGTACTACTATACTTATGAAATTTTGAAATACTATCAAGTGGGACAAATGTTCATTTTTAATATCTGCTATACTTATTTACTTATCGCATCAGCAATTGTTGTTCCATGAAAATCACAAATTTATAGTCGTTTTATTGCCACACATTTGGACACAAAAAAATTACTCAAACTATGGTTTTAGTTTACTTGAATGCTAAAGATATGAGAAGAAAATTTTATATAAAAAAAAAAAATTGCAGCATTTAACCTTGGTATGAACTGTTTAGCTCATTAAAATAGCCATCTACCGCAGACTCCACCTCTTCATTGTTTGCGCAAATCTTCTACCAAAAAGCCATTTTTTCAAATTTGGAAATAGAAAATAATCCGAAGGAGGTAAATCTGGAGAATAAGGTGCGTGCTGAAGCAATTCGACCGTTAAGTCGTTGATTTTGGCCATCGCAATAGCGGATGTGTGAACTGGTAGATTGTCTTGATGAAACAACACTTTCTTTTTCGCCAAATGCGGACTTTCCTCTTTAATTTCATCACTTAAACGCTGCAACAAATGTTGCATAATACTCGCCGTTGATTGCTTTTCCTTTTAGAAGATAATCAATAAAAATTATCCCACGTGCATCTCAAAAAACAGACGCCATAACCTTGCCTGCAGATGGAACGATTCTCCCCTTTCAGTTCACTGGTTTGACTACCCCTTTGTCTCAAGTGGGAACTGGTGGACCTTTGTCTCATCCATGGTTCCTAATCGATGCAAAAACTCGGCTTCATTACTGTGAAACATCGCCAAGCACTCTAGAGAAACATCTTCACGACGTTGTTTTTGTTCTATTGTGAGCGAAAGCGGTAGCCATCTTGCACACAGCTTTTTCATCTCCAAATTTTCGGTCAATATACGATGTATAGCACTTTTTGAATTGTCTGTAATTTTACCTAGCTCACGCATCTTCAGCCGGCGATCATCCAATACCATTTTGTGGATTTTCTTAACCGTTTCTGGCGTGGCCACCTGAATTAGTTGACCACTACGGTGTTCGTTTAAACTCTGCCATCCAATATTTTATGGTCGTAAACGAAAGAGCAGACTCCCCCAGAGTAGAATCTAGTTCGGCTTTAATATTCGTTGGACTGAGACCTTTCAAATGAAAGTATTGAAATGAAAGTATTACAAATTCACTGAGGTCGTTAATTTTCAATGGCTCCAAATAAAATACTAAACAACGTGACGCCTTGAAACTTATAACAAATGTTTTATAAGGTTGCCACTTTTCACCAAAGCAATTTTTTTCAAACTACTGCCGCCATCTATATGTCAGGTCGGATAGTTCTGGGACCGCCCTCGTAACAACAGCGTCTCATATCCTCCGCTATTACGTAACGTGCACGCAACCCTCGAGGATATTGGAAATTTGCTTAACTTAGACTTTTCACAGCTTATCGATACCATTGTCAAAAAACTGAGCGTTTTGTTCATGTAGTACATAAATCTGCCTTGGCGGTCACGGATTGACAACGCATGGATCACATTTTCTCTAAACTCGAGAAAAATATGGCCAACTTAAATCGCGTCGAAATATGGCGTATTAAAATTTATATTGCGAAAAAATCATGATTTGATTTTACGTTTATATTTGTATTCATGTTGTAGAAGTTGGGATGATCTGGTTGGTAAGTACTAGTTCCGCGACTAGTTCAGCGACTGAGTTTTGGTGGGTAAGTATTAGAACGGGGTACTTGAGGTCAATGATCTGTGAAACAAAACAAGACAAATACGGAAAATTTGAAAATTTGAAATAGACCGAAGCTCATTAAAGATATTGTATATCATCTTGAGATATCACTAAATCCTATTGCTCTAAATTACATCCCCTTCAATAGCTTCAATATATCGAAGCATTTATCATATCGAAAATCTCTTAACAAATCTCCACAGAAAACGATGTGATAAAATTTTATTGAAATCACCAAACAACCACCAACTGCAACTGCCAGAGTACATGGAATGCATTGAAATCATAAGTCAAACACAAAATATTATATTTTCAAATAAACATACGCAAAAATAATAAACATGTTCTCTCATCTGATATGTATTTGCGAGTGTGTGTGTGTGTTCAGACAATAATTGAAGTGTCTGTTATAACGGCGGTGGCACAAACTCAGGTACGACTGCATGGACTCATCGTCGTCCATCATTACAAATCATATGTACATTGAAATTGGCGAATGTGAGGAAAAATTCCTTGAAATGTAATCAAAATAATATGATTTCAAGCACATGCAAAAGTATCATGAACATCATAATTGGCATCAGCAGCGGCAACATCATTATTGCGTACGCCAACAACTGTTGCACATTATTGGTAAGATTGAATTTTGTGCAATTATTTCACACTCCCGTTGTATTTATTATTGCAATATTGCAGAACATGCAGTCCAAAGTCGGCTTTTATCAGCCGCCAATGGCTACTACTAATTCTGCTTCCACTGATATTCTTACCAGTAGTGGCACTAGTATGCTTGATAGTTATGGGTAAGTGTAAATGGGTCGATATAAGCGACCCCACAATTGTGCGAAGGTATGTGAGTAAATACATTTAATAATTGAAAAGCAAAGGATTAGGTTAGGTTAAGTTAGGTTAGAGTGGCCGCCCTCTCAAAAAGAGGGCGCACGTAGGCCAGAGAAAGGCCCATTGTGGTACCACGCGAATATTCCTACTCTACTACGTCGAACCAACCAGAACTTCTGACGAAATTTAGGAAGTTGCTAATATCAACCACTGATAGGGGGGATAAGTCATTCAACTGCTAATATCACAGGAATATTTTGCGTCTTTAGCACAAAGCAGGGCAGGAACCCAGCAGATGTGAGACGGTCTCGAGTTCCTCCTCATCTCTGCAGCTTCTGCAGTAGTAGCAAAGGATTACAACTGCGCTTAGTCGCTCAGTTGCGTTCCATTTCTTGGTACATATTTCCCTCTTCGATTACAGCGGTTATTCGCTATTCTCTTTGCTCTGCCTGGTCAACCGACAAAAATATCGTAGCCACGTTAAAAAAAGGAAATGATTTTGCCGAAAAAAATTTTGAAAGAGATTGACATTTCTGCACGTATTTACGGTAATTGTATTCAAAAACGGGGTTTGCTGAGGAAACTTAATATCTACTACTTGTAGAGGCTCCCTTACAAAATTGATGACTCTATCAATTTCCTTGCCACCTCAGCCAGAGCGCCCCTAAAAAGGTGAAAGAAATGACTGACCCCCCATTCATTTTGGCTATACAATATTATTTCTGAACTTACTTACACCGAATTATTACTGCGTAGGTAGAAATAGTAATATGGGCAAATATATAATGTACCTGATATAATAATAAACTTTAAGGTACCTACAGACTGATAACCAACCATATAATTTTCCAGGAATTCCTAAACCCGTATTTGGATTTCCACCATTTTCCTAAGACTTCTTTCCAACCTCAAAAATATCGTTTTTTCAGCTAAAAAAAAAAAAAAAACGTAAATAAATATGTAGCACTTATAACCCCCAAAAGATTCTTTGGCCGAGCTTCTCTTGCATTACTGGTGTGCATGCAATATTATAGACAGTGTTAGAAGCGACCTACTAAAATAAGTAGGTCTCTTCTAATTTAACACGCAAAGCAGTAATGGAAGAGAAGCTCGGCCAAAGAGCCCTTCGGAGCTTTAAGTTCCATATATTTATTTTTTTTGTTAGAAGCGACCTACTTATTTTAGACGGCTCCGAATGGCAGAACAAGTCTCTCAACATGCCTGTCCTAACATATGGCGCTGAAGCCTGGACAATTTCCATCTCGATTGAGCGAATGCTTGGAGTTTTCGAGAGAAAAGACCTACGCAAGATCTTTGGACCTATTTGCTTTTGGTGGCGATTACCGAATAAGGTACAACCATGAGCTGTACAAGCAGTATGCCGATATTGACATAGTAAAGTGCATAAAAATCCAGCGGCTGCGCTAGGTCATGTCGAGCGAATGGAAGAACACGCTTCAGCTAAGAAGGTGTTATATTCGGAACCCGCAGGAGGACGACGCAGAAGAGGAAGACCTAACGTCCGGTGGGAAGACCAAGTACTGGAGAACCTGACGGAGCTTGAAATTTCTAACTGGCGCCAGCTAGCAAAGAACAGAGATGGCTGGCGAAGCATATTATTTTCGGCCTAAATCGATATTCGGTTGTTATGGCCACATAAGTAAGTAAGTAAGAATGGCAGAACTCTTGCGACATCGCTTTTTCTGAGCTTTGTCACAGAGTTCTTTTAAAATTCCTTCCATGGCAAATTGTTACTGCCGGAAGAATTGCCAAATTGTCTACCGACAGATGGGTATCATTCGAAAGAAAAATCTTCTCGATATTAGATTTGTTATGCTTCAGCCGGGAATTAAACCCACGACCTACATATCAGAAGGCCAACCACTTACCACTACGGTACCCAACCCGTTTCTTCAGTTATTTTTGCAATTTTATTTCCACCTGAGGGTGGCGTTGGAAATTTGACCACAATGCAAACTCAAAATTCATAAAATCTAACTACTCGGGTCTATTGCATAACCTGTTTTTATTTTTATGGTGGGGCTGTGTTATTATTATTATGGTTGTTGGGTATGCATTGCGCCCAAAGCAGATCTATTGTGTCCCAAACAAGGTTTTTTTTATTCTTAAAATACTATTCAGCCTCTCTCATACTCAGGAATCAAAATCTGAAGGAGGCGCCTCAGTTTGATGAGTTTAGTTCAACGTTTATTTCGGCTTGGACTTTTTCGAAACAAACTTAAATGTTTGACTGCCTTAGTTTGGCTAACTGAGTCTAATACTTATTACTGCTCCGAGCTTCCTCAAGTCTAAATTGCGATATTACTACTCCATGGGGAGGGAGAGGGGATCTAACAAAATATGTTTGGGTCTTTGGAGAGTATAGGCGCCCTTTTCATGTTAGCTGGACAACTTTTTTGATCCAGTGCCCACATATTTGGAGTGCATTTCAAACTATTCGAGACTCTTTCCACTACATCACTCAGTCAGTGATTCTGTCGATTTGTTTGCTCGTCCAAATGTGTTTGCCGATAAATTGTATTGTTGATTTGCCGGGTTCGATGCTTGATTTTGCCTATTTTTTTTGTTGTTGTAGTAGTAATTTTTTTTTTCTATTTGCGGATGTTCCAAATACTGTGAAATGCGCACCGAATGTTTTATGCGAAATAGTACATAGTTGTGAATGGCATCAACGGATGGAAGAAACAACGGATGCCATCATCATCGTCATCATCATCATCATCATCATCAGAATGTGCATCTCATATGCGTTCTATACTCGCGTTCTCTTGAATCTCTTGGAATGCTGCGAAAGACAGAACTGCGGGGATATGAATTTGAAATTTGGCGTCGTCGCATTTGGCATTCGTAACATTTGCATTCAACTAGAATTCGCGTGTAATATTGACAGTAGGATGTATCTGTCGTGAGTAAGTGTATATGTGTGTGTGTGTGAGTGCATGAATATGTGTGTCATTAATGTTGATTGCTTTATGATCGCTATATGCTGCTGCTGCTGCTGCTGCTGCTGGCATAAAATTTTTAACACCATCAATAGTAGCAGTGAAAACCAAGTATGTAGTACATTATTGTCGATGTCGATGATTTTCATGTTTATTGAAGTGTGGATATTTTTATTTATTTGCTATGGCAATTGCTTGTTTGAAATTGTTTACTTTTACAGTCCTCCTCATCGTCATCACCACCGCCATAAGCATCATCATCGTGATCATCGTTTACAAGTGCAATTTGTGCAATCATAACTAACAATAATTTGTGATACGTTTGTTAATAATTAAATAGTGTGTCTAGTTGTGTGTACTATCATAGGCAAATACTATATTTTCATATTTACATACTGATACTATTTATTGCGAATATATAGTAGCGAGGTATCTCATACCAATTGTATCACAAATGTCAAATAAACAGTACAGGAAGTGTCAATTCGTACTGTATGCAATTCTTATTATTCCATTTCTTTCTGTTGATAATTTGTATTTGAAATTGTTCTTGATATCTGTCATCAAAATGTGGAAAAATTTCATATTGTATCTACTTGGTTTTATTGTTCTATATTAAGAATTGCAAATTAGCAGAAAAGTCTATGCTGGAATGAATTGAATCTATATGAAATTAAAATAATCTTCATTGTTTAATGTTGCTCATATAAAAATGTTTAATTTCACAATCTAGGCCGATTTTAATGGGACTCTTAAGAAATGCTTACTCCTTACTCCTTACTCGATGCGGACAATGGCCGGTTGAGATTGAAATACGCCAACGAAAGTGGAAATGGATAGGCCATACAATCCGTAAACCTGCGACTGACATCAGCAGAATGTCCCTAGAGTGGAATCCGCAAGGCTTCCGCCGAAGTCGACGGCCGAAGGGAACGTGGAGACGAAGCCTGTATGACGAATTCACGACATGGGACGACTTGCTCACCTGGTCGCAGATAAAGTCAAAAGCTGCAAATCGACCACAATGGAATTTATTTGTATCGGCACTTTGCACCCCCAGCGGCCGCGATAGCAAATAATAATAAAAAAATAAATAAATATGTGACACTTAAAGCCCCAAAGGGCTCATTGGCCGAGCTTCTCTTCCATTACTGTTGTGCGTCTTAAATTTTGGACAATATTAGAAGGGACCTACTTATTTTAGCCGGTTCCGAACGGCAGAACACTTGTGACATCACTTTTTCTGAGCTTTGTCACAGAGTTCTTTAAGAAGCTTTTTCATGGCAAGTTCTTACTGTCGGAAGAATTGCCAATTGCTTGCCGACAGGTGGGTACCGTTCGAAAGAAAAATCTTATCGATATTAAATTTGTTATGCATCAGCCGGGGATTGAACCACGACCTACAGATCAGAAGGCGAACACACTAACCACTGAGCTACGGCACCCAAATATTAATAATAATAATAATAATAAAGAAATGCTATGCGAAAAATCGTCCATAATGAGACTGCTGAAATTAAAAAGTGTTATCGAAATTGGTTGAACCATTCCAAAGATATTGAAGTTGGTATTCTATAAAATTGGCGAGCGGTCAAACTTTTTATAAGAAGCTATGATAATCATAGACCTTTAAAAAAGAATCGTATAAAATTTCATCAATGTCATTTTTATCATATTCAAACACGTAGAGACGTAGGTAGATAGAATGGCTGCGACCCAGGGAGATCTCTATTTTAGATAACTGTCCTAGGTTATCAAAGAAAGGGCTTCCTAAGGATTTTAATCGGTTTCTGGCTAAGGCCGGGCATTTACACAAGAAATGCTCCACCGTCTACTTAGCAGCTATGTCGCGACAGCTTCTGCAATGGTCGTTGTGCGGAATACCCATTTTTTTTTTTTGCATGTGTACCAATGGCCCAGTGGCCTATGCATACTGCTATTTGTTTGTGTATGACGGCCCTAGATCTACTTCCAAGGCTCTTTGTCTTCTTCTCATTGTAGTCTGGCCAGATGGTTTTTGAAATTGCGCAGGTTGTGATGCGTGTCCATTTCCACTTCACTTTATGCAGCAAGTATTTTTAAATAATCCCCTTGATTTCGGCTAGGGGAACGCCCACATCAGCATTGATTGTTTGTTCATTGTCTGCAGATAAACCCCGATGGACTAGCACATCAGCATTTTCGCTACCTGGGATTCCGTTGTGTCCTGGAACCCAGATAACTGATACTTCGACTTCGGTGCGACTAGCGCCTTTATAGCTGCCTAGCTGTCGGAGAGAATTGTTACCTTTCCAGTTATGTTCCACTGCTGAAGCAATTCGCTTAAGAATCGCGTATACTTCCGCCTGAAACGCACACAGTAAGATGGGAGTTTTACGGACGTTGATATTTCTAAGGAGTCCGAGTAGATTTCTGGTTCAACTTCAGAGTCCATTGTGGAACCATCAGCGAAAATTTGTGTATCCCTACCGGCCTAGATCCCACCCCTTGTCCACTCATTCCTTCTTGTAAATACAGAGCCTTAATGCCACTATAAAAAGCCAGCTTGAGAGGGCAAAAGTCCGTCCTGTTGTCAACTATATCTACAGATACATGTCAAAGGATACTACTGTGTCCTTGTTGAGTACTGCTGAGCATTCTCAAAGCTTAGGGTATCGATTGAGCAGTGTTTATCGTTAACAACTGCTTGATGGCTTAATCTAACGACGTAAGTATCAATTTGAAGCGTCGATAAGTGCCATGTAGGATTGGAAAATTGGAAACCAACCCCCAGGTTCCTACAGTATCAATTAGGACAAGTTGAATGGACATGCTACCCTCCTTGGTGAGGATCATGGCTTAACTAAAATCTCTTCTGATCCAAGGGGTCAGCACCCTGGTTGAAACACAAATCCGTGGAATACTCTACCTGCGTGTTCTTTGGATCTCCATAACCACCGCGGAAACCTCCTCGAAGGGCCGTTCCCAACGATCAGGTTGAAGGGATTCTAGCCCGATCACTCGTGATATCAAATTTAACGTCTTTTGGTAGAACCTCGTAACCGAAGCTACAATCAATTTTAGCCCCATCCGCCTACAGACTGGTGACCGGGAATGGCCTAGGGTAAATGAACCCAGAAGCACTTTTAAAACAAAACTACACAATATTCAAAATTTCCGATGAAGGGGCATTACCTCAGTTTTATTTCGAGCAATGCCATATTTCCAATGGAACGTAAACTATTTTGAACCTAGCAGTATTTCAGAATACTTTCAGTGATTCCTTTTTTTTTTTAATGAAATTTTAAAGAAATCGTAAATTTTGTGCCCATTTTTTTTGGACATTATTGCAAAAAGATGAACCATTTTTATTCTAGCTTCGGTATTTATCAATTATATAGGTACTATTCTCAATCTCATTTCCTACTTAATGTTTTCCATTGAATTCATTCCATCTATTCAACCATCCAAAAAAAAAAGTTTCCATGAAACGAACACATACGAATAATTTAGACAATACTTTCCTCTTTTAGCTGCCCAAAAGAAAAAAAAAAAAAAAATTGTGCAATTATAGAGCCATTGATGGGTTTTGTAGCAAATACAGTAGTAGCAGCAGCAGTAAGAGTAGTTGCAACCAATATTACTATGAAGTACCTCTAAAACTGCTGCTATTCGAACCTCAAATGGAATAGTCACACAATCAAAGTCATACATAAGTCTAAGCAATGAAGCAATGAAAAAGCTCCACATTTCATTGTTTATGATTATTTCATTTGCTCCATTTCAGATGGTGTTTGAGTATGGACACATTTTTATTTTCACCATCATCATCATCATCATCACCATCTCTTGTGGGTGAAGTAGAGAAATTTAAACGAAAATTATACAAAACTTTACTAAATCGGAATACAAGAAAATCAACTCGAAGAAAAGCCAAGAAAATATGAAGTCACATAATCATAAATTGCTGGTTAGCTAGATGACTGGCTGGTGGCTGGTGGACTAGCTGGTTGTTTGGGTGGTTGTTTGGTTGGCTGTTTGGCTTTTTCGCCAAAGAAAATCTATAGAATTTTGGCAGTGGAATGATTTGTATAAGTGGTAGTTGCTGAGATTAGTAGTGAAAGTATATTACAGAAAAAGTATGTCCATGTGAGAGGGTGTATGGTGTGTTCGAAAATCGTCTGTATTAAGAAAACTGTTTATGCAACTTAGATTTATGATTGTGCTTCATCGATGCTACCAACATTTTTGACTTGAGAACTATGAGCACTTACTGCTGATGACGACAGTATGCCATGGAAGCAACTTAAGAGGGCTTTTCGTTTCTAAATAAAATATTGAGGGGCACCTAAATAATTGCAAATGCAATTTTCTTTATCAGTCACATTTTGTTGACCAATTAAACAAAACCCTTTCGTGCAACAAAACTGTCACAGCCTCAGCAATTGTTTGATACTGCAACAGTCACAGAGTGTATCGTTTTCGTTGACATCGTCATCGTCGTCAATATAATGCAATTGTCGTTAATTTTTTTTTTTTTTTTTTTTTTGGGATTTTATCCTCCACCATTTTCTTTCTTGGGAAGTTTGAAAGAGGGTCTATATTGGTGATATAATATTTCTCACATACACACACACATTCATGCACTACGTATATATATGTTTTACGTTTCACATCCTACGTATATTTTTATGTATATATACGATTTTATGTCTCTTTGAATTTAGTTTGCAATTATTTTTAATGATATTTACACTTAAGCTCAATTGATGTTGCTAATAAATTTGCAACAGCAATACAGAGTAACAGTGGCAATAATAGCAGAGGCAGAGCGGCATCTACAATGTGTAGACAAAGTGCTGAAATAATGACTATTGCATTAAAAAACGAATAGCTTTATAGTTTCTTCCATTTGAGACGACGGATTGGGATAGCAAAAGTTTCTAGCGAAAAATTCAACTGAAGGGTACAAGACGGTAGTTCAAATGTGTGGGTTCTTGAAGACTACGATAGATGAGTTCTATACAGCATCTCCAGTAAAATAAAAGTTGAATTCGGAACTCGTTGGTGAATGTCAATTGGGAGGAAGACAGCAGGGCTTGGAATTTCCAAATAATGCCAGTAGGCTAAGGTCGATCAAAATCGCTTTTAACGACCAAATATTTAAGTTGATATTTATGCTGAAAATTCCAATTGTGTAGGGGAGCCCCGATAAGGAATGGAGATAAGAAGTTAGAATGCTTCGAAAAATGTCCCTGGCGGAAAATTAATGAGGGTCACATACAATCGTACAAGTTTTATATAAAATTTTGTATATAAAAATATTGTAAGGGAAACTTAATGGGGATCGGTCCTACATTTGGCTCCTCTAAACCTAACTCCTGGGCAGCTATGGCGTTATTCGTCGTTAAAAATTGAGAAAAACTTATAGTTGCTCATAAATTGGACTCTTACCCACAGAACTTGTTCATCGATTTCTCAATTTTTCTTTGTTAACTAGCTAGAACTAGCTTTTTTCAAAAAATTTCTGCATAATTTTATTTGGCCGATTTTTTTTTGCAATTTTGTTGCAAATTTTATCTCAAAAATCAAAACTTTTTATAATTTGGATCAACAATATTTAATTATTCGCAAATACTTGCTAGCTGTGCTAGGTGCTACTTTGGGCTAAGTAAGCAATTAAGAAGTTGGGCCCTCTATCGGGAAATGAAAACCACACTCTGTAATTCTCTCATCATGCCTGTACTTACATATGGCGCCGAAGCTTGGACAATTACCACCTCAGATGAGAGAATGCTCGGAATTTCCAAGAGAAAAGTCCTACGCGAGATCATGGAACCCAGTTGCGTTTGTTGCAAGTAACGAATAAGAGCGAACCAAGAGCTGTATGAGCTGTATGCCGACACCGACATAGTAAAGCGCATTAAAATTCAGTGGTTGCGCTGGCTATGTCTATCGAAGAACACGCTCCGGCTAAGAAGGTGTTATATTCGTAACCTGCTGGTGGACGAAGAGTCGCAGAAGAGGAAGACCTAACCTCCGGTGGAAAGATCATATACTGGAGAATTTATCAGCGCTTGGAATTTCTATCTATCTATCATGCTAAATTCGGCATAAATCGATTTTCGGTTGTAATGGCCACATAAGTAAGTAAGAAAGTAATATTTGCTAGCTTGTTAAATTAGCTTTATATTTGAATATTTTAGAATTAGATTAGGAGTTTCTTTCTGAAGATATTGTTTGAATTACCTCAAAAATCTGTTCCCCATTAATTATTGCTTTACAACATTGCTTTTAACATACATCCATTCTAGCTATAATTCTTACTGATGGTCCCCTACAAAATGAAGTTTAAAGCACATGAAAATCAACAAATAACTCCATAATTACCGAGAAATTGCCCATAGAGCTGTCACATATGTATATGACTGAGGCCCATTATTTCTTCTGCATCAACATTCTCCTAAATTTGCTTACCCCTTATACGAGTGCCGTCCCAGAACTACCCGACCTGGCATATAGATGGCGGCAGTAGTTTGAAAAAATTACTTTGGTGAAAAGTGGCAACCTTATTTAACATATGTTTTAAGCTTCAAGGCGCTACGTCGTTTAGTAGTTTACTTTTTTGAAGCCATCGAAAGTTAACGACCTCAGTGAATTTGTAAACATGAAAAAAATTGGTCACCGTTATGTAATTCAATACTTTCATTTAAAAAGTCTCAGTCCAACGAATATTAAAGCCGAACTGGATTCTACCCTGGGGGAGTCTGCTCCTTCGATTACAACCACGTTTCGAATATTGGGTGGCAGAGTTTAAACGAGATCGTACAAGCTGCCAAGACGAACACCGTAGTGGTCGACCAATTGAGATGGTCACACGCCAGAAATGGTTAAGAAAATCCACAAAATGGTATTGAATGATCGCCGGCTGAAGGTGCGTGAGCTAGGTGAAATTAAAGGCATTTCAAAAAGTGCTATACATCGTATAAAAAATAAATAAATATGTGGCACTTAAAGCCCCAAAGGGCTCATTGGCCGAGCTTCTCTTCCATTACTGTTGTGCGTCTTAAATTTTGGACAATATTAGAAGGGACCTACTTATTTTACATCGTATATTGACCGAAAATTTGGAGATGAAAAAGCTGTATGCAAGATGGATGCCGCGTCTGCTCACAATAGAACAAAAACAACGTCGTGAAAATGTTTCTATAGAGTGTTTGGCAATGTTTCACAGTAATAGAGCCGAGTTTTTGCGTCGATTCGTAACCATGGATGAGATATGGGTCCACAACTTCACACCTTAGACAAAAGAGCAGTCAAATCAGTGGACTGAAAGGGAAGAATCGTGTCCAAAGAAGACATAGTCAGTTCCATCTGCATGCAAGGTTATGGCGTCTTTTTTTTCGGATGCACGTGTTATAATTTTTATTGATTATCTTCAAAAAGGAAAAACAATCAACGGCGATGATTATGCTAATTTGTTGCAGCGTTTAAGTGATGAAATTAAAGAAAAAAGGCCGCATTTGGCGAAAAAGAAAATGTTGTTTCATCAACACAATGCACCAGTTCATACATCCGCTATTGCGATGGCCAAAATCAATGAGTTAGAGCTCGAATTGCTACAGCACGCTGTATTCTCTGTATTCGCCAGATTTAGCTCCTTCGGATTATTTTCTATTTTCAAATTTGTAAAATGGCTTGGTGGTAAAAGATTTGCAAACAATGAAGAGGTAGAGTCAGCGGTAGATGGCTATTTTAGTGAGCTAGGTAGGTCATACTATAAACAGGGTATCGAAGCTATAGAATATCGCTGGGAAAAGTGTATAATGCTAAAGAGAGATTATGTTGAGAAATAAAGAAAAATTTTTTCAAATTTGTTGTGTTTTCTTTGTTGGGTCGGGTAGTTCTGGGATCACCCTTGTACCTTAAGGCGGCTCCCCTACAAAATAGAGGTTTTTATCAAATTGAGTGAATGACATAGATACAGAGTTATTGCATGGAACCATGGACTTCAATCCATAGGGCTACCCATTCGATTGCCGATTCGACCAACTCAAAAGTGCCGAAATTGATTTTGTTTTTCTTGCTATCGTATTTTATGTTTCTTCTAGCTTAGAGGAAATGTATTTTTCTTTTTAAAATAATTTTTATTTTTCTTTAAAATTATTATTATTATTATTATTTGTTCTTTTTATGAAATTTATTATTTTCTTGCAACGTTGTGTGACACGTTTCTACCACTACCAATGCTTTTGCTGCTTTCATATGATGATGCTGTTTCTTCGTTGGCTTCTTCACAACTCATTGCATTTTTTTTTTCTTCTCGATTATTTGCTCTTACTTGATGTTGTTGCAACAATAATGTCAAGAAACACAAATACACACACACACACACACACACATGAACACTTATATGCCAAACGAAAAGGTTGTAAAATTTTATTTGATGATGCCATTTTGTATCGATTTCCCACAATTTTTGACGAGATCCTGGCAAGAATGAACCAACAAAAAAAATTATAATAATAAAAAAAAAAATAAAATAAAATAAAATAATAGATGTAGTAGAAAAAATATTCCGAAAAGAAATTCAAGAAGACGAAGTACATACATTGAATAGGAAGTGTAGTAGAAGTATTTTGGAAAATGTATAGAATGTAGAATGAAGAACAGAACGAAGTAGGTGGAAGAAACTATATGCATATATATGTATGTATGTATGAGAACTAGTAAAACTAAGTTATGAGGCCGCCATATCGCCCATTCCCCGTCATTGCCGCTGATATTAACTCTCATACTGATTCGAATTGACGAACGCATTACGAAAACAGAATATGGAATGTAGTGTAATGGCACTTTATATGGAATAGTATTTGTATTTGGAATAGTACAAGACGAGTATATACAAATATGACTCGAGCAATAATAGAGTTAAATGTTTTCGTTCTCTTTTTTTGATGCACATACGAGCTTATGACAACTATACTAGTGGCAATGTCGCCAGTAATATTAAACATTGAAGAATTTTCTCATAAATATTCGTTGAAAAAACTCTACTGAAGCTATTAGTCGTTTCTTTGGATTAGCGTTTTCATTTCCCAATCCAAGTGGTAAGAAAGTCTAATCCTATAAACATACAATATGTACAAGAAGTGACAATTATGTATTAAGACTGCCTCTAGAAAACACAATTAAAACACGATATCTGCTATATATTTATTCGAAATATTTTCCTCCTGATT
Organism: Megamerina dolium; assembly: GCA_963854835.1. Taxonomy (NCBI): domain Eukaryota; kingdom Metazoa; phylum Arthropoda; class Insecta; order Diptera; family Megamerinidae; genus Megamerina; species Megamerina dolium. Next base: position 4,410,027 of record OY978529.1, read on the forward strand.
CAAAACGCGTGTTACATCGATTTAATAGTGATTCAAACGCGTGTTCCAGCTCATTTTTCGGAATTGCCTCCAGTGCCCTCGTCGAAGCCCGTCTGAATGGTCTGAATGTCATCAAAAAAGCATCCTTTCAACTTCAATTTCAGTTTTGGGAACAAAAAGAAGTCGCACGGTGCCAAATCAGATGAATACGGCGGGTGATTCAACACACAGACCTGATTCCGATACAAAAATTGACGAAGAATGAGTGCTGTGTGACTCGGTGCATTGTCGTCCATCAGAGATCAACTTTTTGGATCGCGGCATTCTGGTCGAACACGACGGATTCCGGACATCAAATGCTTCAAAACTTCGAAGTAACATGCGGAAGTAACTGTTTGACCAGTTGGAACAAATTCTTTGTGGATAATTCCTTTGCTATCGAAGAATGTGATGAGCATTGTTTTGATTTTTGATGGAACTTTTCGTGTTTTTTTTTGGGCTTGTGGTGAGTTTTTTGATTTTCATTCCGCACTTTGACGCTTGGTTTCTGGAACGTATTGGAAACACCATGTTTCATCACCCATAACAATTATTTTCAGAAAGTTTAGATCATTTTCTGCAGCTGCAACCATGTCTCTAGAATGACTGACTCTGATTAATTGTTGGTCCTCGGTCAATGTGTGTGGAACAAATCTCGCGCAGACCTTTGTTTTGCCCAAATCCTCGTGAAGAATGAGTCGGATAGTTTCTCCGTTGATGTTTAAGGCCTCTTCCATCATTTTCACTGAAACATTGCGGTCGGTCTTCTGTAATTAAATCACGAACTGTCTGGATCGCTTCCGGCGCCTGCACTGAAATCGGCCTTCCTTCATTTATTTCATCTTCCAGCGACTCTCTGCCATCCACAAACCGTTTATGCCATATAAAAACATTTGATCTTGATAAACAAGCATTGCCATATGCTTGCTGCATCATTCCGAATGTTTTTGAGGCACTTTTATCAATTTTTGAGTGGAATTTATTGACCGCTCTTTGCTCCATGTTAAAATTTCAACATCAAACGAACACGTGTTTTGTAAAATGAATGTCAATAAACATCAAATGTCAACCAAATGCCATGAAATTTTGACAGTTAGTAAAGGAAGGTTGAAGCTTCAAAACGCATATGCTCACACGTAGATGGCGCGCTTGTTTACTGAGATATGGTTCGAGTCTTAATACATAATTGTCGGACATTGTATATGCTGCAAGATTTTCATCGCGAATTCGACTCCTCATCTTTACTCCTTTCCCTTGGCAAAATGAATTTAAAAGCTTTCGAAAATCGACCAATAAACGGATGATTGTGCAAGAATCGCCTTTCGAGTGGTGAAATCCATGTCTAATATTCTAACTCGGAAATCTTCGGAAATTCGGAAATAATCTTAACTGATATTATCTTCATTTTTCTTAGATTTTTTTATTGAGTCTACTGAAAATACTAAAAATTCAACTGACTTCTAAACTCCTCAAGCAATGCCACAACGTCTATTAGGCAAATACTATTGAAATTCTACATCCTCTGGACCTAATTAGGCCTCTAAATTTTAAAATCACAATAATTAGACCCACTTCTTAAAATATATATTTGAATATTCAACGAATTGTGGTACATCAAATGAACAGGTACATTATAAAAAAATGCAAGACAGATAAAATTGATCGACCAAGAATGATCAATTCGACTTCTTAGGACCGAAAATCTAAGCACATGACAATATCTGGTTCCGATAAGTAACTCCAAACTTCAAGGAAACTGTAGCTTTCTGAACTTTTATGGACTTTCAGAAAGGTTTCCCTTAAAGATCAATTATTTAGATTGAGTTTGTGCTTTAAACCTAGCTTCAACTTACAGTGAGTTCAACTTCAGTTTAGCTGGTGAATGATGGTTGAAAGCATGCCCAACGATTGGCGGCTCAGTATTCTCTGTCCCGTATATAAGAAAGGATACCACACAATATTAATTTTTATTGACTTTCAGAAAGCTTTCCCTTAAACATCAATTATTTATATTGAGTGCAACTTAGTTTGTGGTTTAAACCTAGCTTAACCTTAGAGAGAATTTAAGTTCAGTTTAGCTCGTAAATGATGGATGAAAGCATGCCCGACGATTGGGGTCTCAGTGTTTTCTGTCCCGTATATAAGATAGGATACCCCACAATTTGAGCCAATACTATGAAAAGTCTTCATAGCATTGCACACAAGCTCCTATCGAACGTACCTGATGGGACCTGAAGCATACCAAAAAAAAAAAAAAAAACAGATCTACACACACCGTCTCTTTGTTGATTATAAAGCCACTTCCGACGGTCCGCTAAGGGATTACCTCTACACCACAATGTCTGAATTTGGCATTCATGCGAAGCTTATTCGTCTTTGCACTGCATAACTCCCGTCATGCAGTGAAAATTGGGAAGGAACTCTCCCTGTCATTTAATACCGAACCGGGTTTCAGGCAAGTTGATTCGTTATCATGCGACTTCTTCAATCTTATTATGTAGAAAATAATACGAGCTGCTTATCTACGACATATTGGCACTATCTTCAACAAAAGTGTCATGCTGTTGACCTTTGCCGTCAAAATTATCATATCAGTCAGTATAGCATTCTCAGAATAGGAAATAGAGTTGAGTCGAATGGGTCTTACGGTGAACGAGGACAAGACGTAGTACCTAGTGTCAACAAACAAAGAATCCCGGCGTCTTGGACAGTACGTCACTGTTGACAACTACGCTTTTGAAGTAGTAAGGGACTTTGTCTATCTTGGAACCAGCATTAACATCAGTACTGACGTCAGTCTGGAGATATTGCAAGGGGTTACTCTGGGGCTATTTTCGGCAAAGTAAGCAATTGAGAAATCGAGTCCTCTCTCGTGAAACAAAAACGCCATGATCGATAAATAATTAATACTTTCTGGAATCTGGAATCTGGTGGGTACCGTGGTTAGTGTGTTGGCCTTCTGATCTGTAGGTCGTGGGTTCAATCCCCGGCTGAAGAATAAAAAATTTAGTATATCAAAAAATTTTCCTTAAAACGGTACCCACCTGTATGCAAGCAATCGGCAATTCCTCCAGCAGTAGCAAATTGCCATAGAAAAAGCTTCTGAAAGAACTCTGTGACAAAGCTCAGAAAAAGTGATGTTACAAGGGTTCTGCCGTTCGGAATCGGCTAAAATAAGAAGGTCGCTTCTAATACTGTCCAAAATTTAACACGCACAACAGTAATGGAAGAGAAGAGAAACTCGGCCAAAGTGCCTTGAGGGCTTTATGTGCCACATATTACTATCTGGAATATGGATCTTCTCCATCTGCTCAATTGTTGTTGTTGGATTGTTGCTTTGTGGAAAAAAAATTTAAGTAAATTTAGTTTCTTGTTGTTTTTGCAATAATGCAAATGTTTCCCGTTGCAAGCTTTGCTTATCTGCTTCAATTCAGTGAACGTTCGAAAGGAAGTACATATTTCATTGGTCTAAGGGAGTCGGCTTTAACCCATTACATTCGTTTTTATGTAAAAATTTAATTGAATTTCCCCCATGATTTAAGGAAGCTTAAAATTTTTAACAAGACACAAATTTCTTTTTGTATTTAAAAATTTTGTCAATGTGTGAAACCACAAGACAACCAATTTTCATGTTTTATTTTGTTGTTTTTTTTTTGTTTGTTTTTTTTTTTTACTATCTCACTCACACACCTTTCGCAAAGTTAATTTCTTTCCAATTGCAATTTTAGATTTCAATTGATGTTTGACAACTGTCATATTGTTGTGCAACAAACAACAACAACAACAACACACTGCTATAAAACTAACAATCACAATATGTAGTACTCGTTTGTATGTATTAGCCATTTATTAAAGTGTCGCTGCCGTCGTCGTTGTTGTTGTTGTTGTTGTTGCTGTTGCTTCATCTCGTAGTCGTAGTCGTCGTTGTCGTCGTCATTTATGGGCATGTTCATTTAGAGTCATCATCAGCTTGTAGCATGTAGTCGTTGCTTGTGCCAGGCAACAGCAACAGCAATAGCAACAGCAGCAGCGGCAGCAACAGCAAACAGCAAGCAATTCATCTTTGACAGTTACAGCTTCAAAAAGAAAACATTCACCGTGTAGCAGTGTCAACAAATAACACCATTGTCGTTGTCACCATCGTCGTTGCGGCGTTCATTTTCAAAATCCAAACGAAACGGCGAAATTGCTTGAAGCAACTCGCCGGCTGTCTAACTGGCTGAGAGTTTAGATCTCGCTAGTTGACTGGCTGGCTGGCTGGCTGATTGGCTGACTAATAATAATGATGATGATGATGACGATGATGATGATGATGATGATGACTGTGACGGTGATAAGGGAAGTGTTGCTGCTGGCGTTACTAAATGGCTAAAACGGCTGGTCGAGTTGACTGAATTCGCAGCTTGCCTAGATGGTGTTGGCTGTTTGACTGCCAGCCAACCTGGCAGAATGATTGTATACATATTGCACAGATGTCGCCATTTGTTGATGTACATATGTACATGTATTGTTGTTGTTGTTGTTGTTATACAGGTACATTTACATAAATTACTCAGCAGCAATTCACAAAACATGAGTTATGTGTATGTTTTGCTCGTTGTTCATTCGTTGTTTATACCATTTAGCGTTCTTCTTCTTCTTCTTCTTCTTGTTGTTGTTATTTGTTAGCATCATTCCTTCATTCATTTATTTTGTCGTTTGCTTGTTCATTTGTTCATATCATCGATTGATAAGTATCTTTTGAATATTTCGATTTATGCCTTTATAGCATAAATACTCGAACATTTGTATGCACATAATTCAAGAGGTATCAATTTACCCATTTGCAATATATTTTTCACTGAAAATTTTAGAAGATTCCTCTATAATGTTATTCGTAATTTGTTATTGTGAGATTTTAAACTGTAATTTATCTACTAGGAATTATTTGAAAGTTTGATATATTTGAGCATTTTTTGCCCGAAATGATTTGTAACGGCATGAGAGCACCACAATTCTCTGTAAATGAGATAATAGTTGACTTATTTATTACAGTATCCTCTTCTAGTTTCACGTAGATGGGGGCTAAATACATTTAGGAGAAATCTTAGAGCAAAAGAATTAGTCAAGAGTCATTCATTTCACCGCTCTAGGGGCAATAATGTGGTTATTTATCGATTTTCAAGTGCTTCTAATTTCATTTTGTAGGGGAGTCTACCTTAGGAGTAAAGATAGAGAGCATGTATGTTAAAGAAAAATGTTTGATGGCAAAAATTAATGGGGATGAATTATATATTATACCCTTCTAGGGCACCTTGGTACTGCAGGGAGTGTTTTTATTGAAAAAAGCCTTAGTCTTCTAGGGGAACCTCTATAAAGAATAATTATAGAAAGTAGGCATGTGAAAGAAAAATGTCTAGTTGTTAAAAAGAATGGAAATAGTTCATATATTTCTACTCTAAATGCGCTCTGGGAGTAGCGGGAGCATATTTGCACCCCCTCTAGGGGATAATAAAATGAATTAGTATGTTGAAGAAGGTTATAGATTATTATACTACTTACTTACTTATGTGGCCATAACAACCGAATATCGATTTAGGCCGAAAATAACATGCTTCGCTAGCCATCTCTGTTCTTCGTTAGCTGGCGCCAGAAATTCCAAGCGCCGTCAGGTTCTCCAGTACTTGGTCTTTCCACCGGCGGTTAGATCTTCCTCTTCTGCGTCGTCCTCCAGCGGGTACGGAATATAACAGCTTCTTAGCTGCAGCGTGTTCTTCCATTCGCTCGACATAAGCTATCCAGCGCAGCCGCTGGATTTTGATGTGCTTTACTATGTCAATATCGGCATACAGCTCGTACATTTCATGGTTGTACCTTATTCGGTACTCGCCACCAACGCAAATAGGTCCAAAGATCTTGCGTAGGACTTTTCTCTCGAAAACTCCAAGCATTCGCTCATCCGAGGTGGAAATTGTTCAGGCTTCAGTGCCATATGTTAGGACAGGCATGATGAGAGACTTGTAGAGTGTAGTTTTCGTTCTTCGAGAGAGGGCTCGACTTCTCAATTGCTTACTCAGATTATTATAGGTTATATATTTTATCCCTCTAGGGGCTTTATGTCAGCGATGGTATTGTATTCCAGTAAAAATCTCAATTTTGTTGGGGAGCTCCGCTCTCGGGTAGATATAGGGGAGAAGTATGTTAAAAAACAATTAGAGAAACAAGTAATGGGCATCGTTTATATATTTTACCGCTCTAGCGGTGCTTCTATTTGTTTTATCGAAAGTTTTAATATTGATAGATTTTATGAGGTCATGAACGAAGCCTGCAGTTTGTCCGCGTAAAACTAAGCACGGATTTAAATTCAATGACGCTTTATAATTTGTTTAATATTCTTGTGCTTCGAAGCTGCACTCTAAAACTGAAGAACTGTTTTTCCGAATACAGAATGGATGGCTAGCCATCTCTATTCTTCTCTTACTCGAACAAGCTAGAAATTCCAAACGTTGTGAAACTTTCCAGCACTTGCCCTTTCCACCGGATTTTGGGCCTTCTCTTCGTCTGCGTCCCCCTCTGGATTCTGAATGTAATACAGGATATTTGCTGAAGCGTGTTTCAACCTTTGATCGATATGGCCGAGCCAGCGCAGCCGCTGAATTTGATGCTCTGAACTTTGTTAATATTGGCATACGGCAACAACAGCATTAAACACAGCTCATGATTGTTTCACATTCTGTACGCGGTACTCGTCAAAGCAAACAAATCCAAAGATCTTGCGCAAGGATTTTCGCTCGAAAACTCAAAGTAACGTCTAATACGAAGTAGAAAGTGTCCAGGTTCCCACACCACATATAAGAAGAGACATGACTAAAGACTTAAAGGGTGTGATTTATATATATTTTCAGACAGCACTTGTGTTAATGTTGATCTCAAGTGTACCACTTCGAAAGCATCGTTGTAAACAGTTATGTATCGTCCCAGATGCCGGGACTCTTAGTTTTTTTACACTGAGTACTTTGTCTTGCTGTCGTTCATCGTACGTGACCTTCTTTCTCAGTCAGTAAATGCTTCACTAAGTGCATTCGTGCTTATGCCGGTTATATCAAGCATGATACCTTTTTTCAATTAAATGGTATTGGGTTGTATATCAGCAATTCATATTACTTGCTTCATAATCAGATTGAAGAAATCCCGTTTTGTCTTAATCGGAGGTAGAAGAGTTCGTTCTCAATTTTCACTGCACAACGAGAATTGATCCGTTTTATTATGAAATATTAAATGAGTTTTTGCAAAGAAAACGCTCCAAATAATTTATGGTATCATATTAAAAGTTCAATCAATCGAACAAAAGAGAGCGTGACGTTGGAGCAAGGACATAATCCTTGTTTATCAAGTGGATCACGCGAAACCAGACTGAAGTCTGTTAAAGGATATGAGTCCTATGGCTGATATCTCTGCAGGCCAACCACAAGTGTTACGGTGACTGCGATCAAACGAGATCTTTTGTACCCAAGCCTGTCTACGACACTAGAATCTCCTTTACCTTTATAATGAAAGATAGAATTGATCTTGTCGAACTTTTGATGATTGAAGCTGGTGTTGGGAAACTCAGCTGAAAGGGTTTGAAGTAAAGCCTGGGCAAGGCCGGGCATTTGCAAAAGATGTGAATCGATGTTTCCTCCTCCTCCTCCTCCAGACAGAGTCTACACTCCGTGTCAAAGGATAGTCCCATTTTGTGGAGGTGGTATTTTAACTAGTTATGTCTTAAAACATAGCTTGCTATTATGCGTAAATTTGTTCTGCTATGGCTAATTCTGTCAAAAGCTGCATCGAAGCTGACGCTTGGCGGAGACCTGTCGAATTTGTCCACTGTAGTAGGTATTTGTCGTGGTAATGCATTTCTATCATAGCTTTGGCCGATGCCCAACTTATGCCACAGAAAGGTTCTGGGCAGAAAGGAAGTAAGCATTCGGTGACTAGTTTTGAGGAGAACTCCCATGAGGAGAGAGATTTCGGCTGTCTGAGTAAAAAAGAATGCGCGCTCCTTTGAGCCCTTTGGGATGTAGGTGACGCGCACAAGTGGTGTGGGTTTAGGAGTCACCCTTGGTAGAGCCAGATTGCCAAGGGAAGCCTAGCTTAAAACAGAAGCCCGGCAGGTATTCTGAATTCGCATATTAATTACTGTGCACCCCCAGAGCCATGCATCTATTGTCATATGCCGTTCCATCTTAGATTTGGGTTTTTGATTAGGGTAGCCGCGGGATTGTCACATCCGTCACCCTCTTATGGAGGATGCCCTGCAGCCAAGTTAAAAAAGTAAAATTATTGTCAGTCATTGTGTTAAACATCCATTGACCTATTGGACAAAATTTTCAGTTAACAATTTTTTGCTTTTACGAAATATAAAAAAAAGGGTGTTGACTTCCATCGATTTTGTTTTTTTTTTTCATAATTTTTTTGTTTCTTTGTGTTTTTAAGTTTGGAGACCAATTCCAAAGCAATGTGATTTGTTAACAAATTTTCAGTAGATTCAATTTCAAATAATTTTGCTTCAACTTCTAGCACTTTAAACAAACATTTTGAACTGACAATTTCATAGGAATGATGATTAGCTTGGGTTATGGATCATATATGTAGTGGAGTATTTATTTATTTTTTTCTCTTTGCTATTCTTGCATAAAATTTCTTTATTTTCCTTATCTTCTATTTATTTATTTCCCTCTTTTACATCTGTGGGTGGAAAAAAATAATAACAAGCTCAAATTACAGTCAGTCAGTCAATTGTAATACATGCTGTAGACGATACAGAGACACCTTGACGTCCAAAGCATTGAAACGTTAAACATCACCATCGACCAGGTACTTAGTTATCCTTCGCATATTTGTATTTGTATGTGTGTGTGTGTGTGTGTGTGCTATAGTATAAATATTTTAATGCTTTTATATATAAATAGATCATTGTTACTTCCCCACACCTAAATACACACATCGAAAGAGTTCACTGTTGGCTGGCTGGTTGGTTGGTTGGTTGGTTGGTTGGTTGGTTGGTTGGTTGGTTGACGTAAATTATCGATAACCATCGATAGTTTATGTCACACCAAGCATTTTGACTTTGATATATGACGAGATTTCTCACAAATCATAAATAATGGCAAATCCGATAATAAATTTGAAATTTCCTGGCGGCGACGGTGCTGATGAACACAACAACGGCGGCGGTAGAGGTAAAATGATGAAGGTAAAATAGCAAGCAAGCAACCAAGGCGGTAACACCAATGTAAAACACTTGCAATTGTAATACAACAATTACAACAACAACAACAACAACATTAACATCAATATAACATCCAAATGATCCTCATCATATTGTAATATCTTCGTCTGTGTTGTCTTGAAGCAGCGTTGATATCACTGTGTCGTTGAAACATGTTGATGATGTTTGTTTATTTCTTTGTTATTGTTTTTGTTGTTGCTATTGCTTATAACAACATTTGCCAATAGTATTTTGTGATTGTTGCTATTGAGGTGGGTTGGTCAGACATTAGTTGGCTTTCAGATGATGTTGATGTTGCTGATGCTGATGCTGATGATGATGATGATAATAATTGTGACGATGATAATGATGATATTATTGGTGATGATTATAATGATATTATAGATGCAAACACAATCCTTTGGCAGGTGAAAACCATGATGGAAATTACTATGCTGATGATGATGATGGTGGTGATGACTGATGTTGGCAGTATGAGGCATCTTACAATATATGCATGTATGTGCAACTCGTACGTGCAATTTATTATATTTTTATATTAAAAATAAAATAGAAAATCACACATATGTACGTACGTTCGAGAACACATATATCTTTCTTCTGTGACGATAGATTCGATGAATTCGTCATTGATAGATGATGGATGTACGACGGCTGGCTGGCTGACTGGCTGGCTGGTTTGTTGGTTAGTTGACTGTTTGGTATACATTGAATATTTTAGATGGTGAATGGATGCCTAGAATGGCTGCTTCTATATGGTTCGTTGCTCGAAAAGATGGATGGATGGATGGATGCAACAGCAGCACCAGCAGGTATTACTTATGTATCATATAATGATACATAAATATGTACATACTTCAATGTGCAACATCTATTCTATATATAAAAGTAATAACAACAACAACAACAAACAATTTATTTAGTTGCTGCAATATGATATAATGTGAAAGCAAGGATGAATGCATGGAATATGTGACAATATTAAATAATGAAGGATGCTTGCTGCTTTGATATTGTTGTAATGGTGAAAAATGATTGCAGAAGAGTTGAGATGATTTTATGTTCTTCTTCCATTTATCTCAATATTTTTTTTTTTTTTTTTTTTTTTTTATAAATCAATCAATGACTGTCCTAATAGCATACGAATGAATTTGAAAAGAGTTGCATATGAATTTGTGTAAAGAAAATATATTGAAAGTTCAATTTGTTGAAAGAGATAAAAAATGCATAGGAAATTAATTTCAAATATGACAAATTTATGACAATATTTTTGGTATTTCTTGCTTTTAGGTAACTGCAAGATATTGTCATTGAAAAAGAACTAAATTTCACCAAAACGGATGGTAGTCGTTTATTAATTCACAATTCATTTTAATATGATTTCGTTAATAACTAAATAACAATATCACCTAATGTGTCTAATTTATTTATAATTGGTTATTTTGTCATATATTCTATCAATAAAACACTTAACTAACTTAACTTAACTAGCTTCGGTATACATCATATATATGTGCTGCATTAAGAACTAAACGAGAATTATTCGCATACATGAATGAATGAATGAAAATCTGCTTAGTGACTTTATATTGAGCAGCTAATTTATTCTGTTTAGCCTAATTTATTGTTGCTTATTTTGTCATATGTCCTATTAGTGGAAACAGAAACACTTTACATTTAAATACACATCATATATGTGTAATTCGTTATAAACTAAATGAGAATTATGCCCATGTTGTATGTTGTAAGCTAAATGCTAGATACTCAATAAGGTGGGATGGTGAAAATGGCTCATATATCCACCTCTTAATTGATAGCTTATATTGATTTCATTTTTTGACAGTTTTTGGAATACATACTTCCCAAAAATGGATGCATAATAAATAGTTATGATCTTAAATAAATTGTCGGATTTTGTCTACACAACAATGTCTGAGTTCGGTATTCCTGCGAAGCTCATTCATCTTTACAGGATGACACTGCATAACTCCCATTGTTCAGTGAAAATTGGGAAGGACCTCTCTCCGCCATTTAATACCAAACGGGATTTCAGAAAAGGTGATTCGTTTGCGTGCGACTTCTTCAATCTTATTATGTAGAGAATAATACGAGCTGCTGATCTACGGCATATTGGTACGATCTTCAAAGAAAGTGTCATGCTGTAACGTATGCCAATGATATTGATATAATCGGCATGAACATGGGAGCAGTAAGTGCATCATTTTAAGAGTTGGTATCAACAACCAAAGATCCCAACATCTTGGATAGCATATCACTGTTGATAACTACGCTCTTGAAGTAGTGAAGGACTTCATCTATCTTGGAACCAGAATAAATGTACCAGTAATGACGTCAGCAAGATGTGTGCCGTAGCTCAGTAGTAGTCGTGGATCCAATCCCCGGTTGAAGCATAACAAATTTAATATCGAAAAAAAAATTTTATTTCGCAAGGTACCCACCTGACGGCAAGCAATTTGCAGTTCTTTCAGCAGTAACAATTTGCCATGAAAACGCTTGTGAAAGAACTCTGTGATAAAGCTCAAGAAAGTGATGTCTCAAGAGTTCTGTCGTTCGGAACCGACTAAAATAAGTAGGTCCCTTCTAATACTGTCCAAAATTTAACACGCACAACAGTAATGGACAAGAATCTCGGCCAAAGAGCACTTCGGGGCTTTAAGTGCCACATATTTTTTTTCAATGACGTCAGCGAGGCGATATTGCGACGGATCCCTCTTCCTAACAGGTGGTGCTTTGGGCTAAGAAAGCAATTGAGAAGTCGGGACCTCTCTCGTGCAACGAAAACCACAACTCTACAAGTCTCTCCTCATGCATGTCCTTCCATATGGCGCCGAAGCTTCGACAATTTCCACATCAGATGTGAGAATGCTCGGTGTTTTCGAAAGAAAACCACCTACGCAATATCTTTGGACCTATTTACGTTGGTGGCGAGTATCGACTAAGGTACAGCCATGAGCTGTACGAGCTGTATGCCGACACCAACATAGCAAAGCGCTTTAAAATTCAGCGGCTTCGCTGGCTAGGTCACGTCGAGCAAATGGAAAAACATGCTGCTGCTTAGAAGATGTTATTTGCGGAACCCGCTGGTGGACGACGCAGAAGAGACAGACCTAAGCTCCGGTGGATAGACCAAGTACTAGAGAACTTGTCAGCGCTTGGAATTTCTAACTGGCACAAACTAGCGAAGGAAAGACCGTTTTGGCGAAGCATGATATATTCGGCCTAAATCGATTTTCGGTTTTAATGGCTACATAAGTAAGTAAGTAAGTTTCCTTTTTAAATAAAGAAAGTGTGAAAGCATGGTTTTTATCCGATTCGGCCTTTCTATGAATATGTCTATTAATTAGTGAATATAATTATAACTGTCGAGTTTCAGCTTGATAAAAAAATTTTAAAAAAGTAAATATGTGGCACTTAAAACCCCGAACGGCTCATTGGCCGAGCTTCTCTTCCATTACTGTTGTGCGTGTTAAATTTTGGACAGTATTAGAAGAGACCTACTTATTTTGGCCGGTTCCGAATGGCAGAACCCTTGTGACATCACTTTTTCTGAGCTTTGTCACAGAGTTCTTTTAGAAAGAATATAATCGGTTTATAACGGAGAGCAACTGTTTATAGAAAATGCATTTCTAAAATATGACTTTGAATTTTTTGTTTGTATTAAGAAGTCTTCATTACACAAAAGGCGGGTTATTAATTCGCTTTTTCGGGACGACAGAAATTGCTTTTAGAAGCAATTTTCTGAGAAATATTTAAAGTCAATAGAGCGGAAGACAGAATTAATATCTGGTGTCGTGGGAAATTAATTACTAAAGTGCTCGCATATGTATTGTTGCATGATCGCTACACGATCACTAATCACAAAATGCACAAATGGCAATTTGATCACCTGCAAACAAAAAAATAAGGTGCAGCAAGCAAATAATACAATATCATTTCTCTTTTCACTTCACAACAAAAATATGGGAGTGTTCATGTTGATTTGCCTTGCAAATCATGATCAATAAATGGCAATGTGATCATTATAGTCATACCAATAATATCGTAACTTATAATGTACGAGTATACCACACGTAATGAATGCGAATGACCTAAGAATGTCCTAATGTAAGTTATTGTAATGAGAGCTTAATTAAATGATGATTAATGGTAGTTGAATATGGTGATCTCTCCAAAATATAATGATCATGAAAGGGACATATCAAAAGAGAATAGTTTAAATAAAGTTATAAATAATTACAACGATCTTCAATTTTCTATTTTTGTGAGTGTAGCAATTTTACATTGATTTCAATATCATGAACACCGGTTTGGCGATGAGGATAACGTGATCATCCTAAACAAGATCACCAAAGATTTGATGGTAAGATTTATGATCATGAGAGAAAGTACTCGCATTTAATTATTCAGCATTCATATTGCTAATAATAATAATTCTTCTGATGATATTCATAAATTTGTTATTTTTAATCATTACCTGAACAACATGATCAATGATCTTTCACATAGCACATTTCCGTAATTTTGCTTATCAACACCATCATTATTAGTATTATGATCACATGACCATCATCACCATCATCATCATCATCATCATCATCAGCATGATCATTGAAAATAACAAACATATCGCTGTGGCTGTCAACAACCACAATGTTTCTGCTGTTGTCGACGTGACACGATCGATCCTTATTGATCCCTCAATGATCGTATATCGTACATTATTGCTATAGCACGCCTTTTTGCTAACATATTGTCTGTTGTTGGTCGATTATTATTGTGTTGGTTGGCTGTTTCGTTGGTTAGTTAGTTACTTGCTGGGAATGCATCAACGAATTATCGTCACATGTCGCTCACTAATTGATTTTTCTTGTCGCCTGTTGCAAGAGCGATTGTATTATGCTTTTGTATACGTATGGTACGAGTACATAAGAATACATATTAGTCGATGATTACATACGTCTTGTTGTTACCTTGTTGGTTAGTTGATTGTGGGGGAAATTTTATGCAACTGTTGGTCGATTATTGGCTGTCTTTGATGTGAGATCGATCGTTGTTAGTATTTCACATAATATTGGCATAAATGTAGTGCTGGCAATATTGCTGCAGCTCAGCTAGTAACTCACTATGTCATTTGGTGTTGAATTTTCATTTGAATGGTAGTTGCCTCATTTGACAATACCTGACAAGAGTATCAGTTGAAGTTGAGACTCCCGATCGTAGTAACACTTTTTATTAGCATATTGTTGACTATAGTCACTATTTTCAACATTAAAATGTGTTGGTTGGTTTGGAAATTTGTTACAGCTGTCACTTAAAACAAATGTTGCAAACTGTGGTATTTTTTAGTAATTATATGTGATAGTTCTCCAATCACTCTCTCTACATAATTGTTTGTTAGTTAGTTAATTCATTAGTTAAATTGTTGAATTTGTGGCAGACACAAATATTCCTTCGACTTAGTATATTGCGAAATTTTTATTGCGGCGAAATTTAGCATGAGTTACTTATGAAGTATGACCGTAAACCCTTTAAAACCCTGAATTCATTATAATATTTCATCTAGAACAATAATAGCTGACCATTACAATCGAAAATCGATTTACTCCGAATTTAGCTTGCTTCGCCAGCTAGGTATCTCTCTTCTTCGCTAGCTGGCGCCAATTAGAAACCCAAAGCCCTGTCAAGGTCTCCAGTACTTGATATTTTCACCGAAGATTAGGTCTGTCTCGTCTGCGTCATCAACCAGCGGATTCCGAATATAACAACTTCTTAGCTAGATCTCGCTCGACATGACCTCGCCAGCACAGCCGCTGAATTTTGATGCGCTTTACTATAACGACCTTATTCGACACACGCTGCCAATGAAAATAGGTCCATCGATCTTTGGATTTTTCACTTCAAAACTCTGTGCATTCTCCCATCTGGGAGGTGGAAATTGTTCACGCTTCGGCGTCATATGTAAGAACAGGCATGATGAGAGCCTTGTAGAATGTGGTTTTCGTTTTTCAAAAGAGGGCTCGACTTCTCAATTGCTTACCAATCGAGCCCAAAGTAGCACCTGTTAGCAAAAATATTCCCCTGGAATATTTAAAGGTTAACGTCATTACAGATGTTAATGCTGATGTCAAAAGCGTAGTTATCATCAGTGACATGCTGTCCAAGACACAGGGACTCTTGTCCGTAAGACCCATTTTACGTGACTCTATTTTCTACTCGCATGTTCGTGCTGTTTATGTCAATATCATCGGCATACGCCAACAGCATGACATTTTTGTTGTATTATTCGTATTATTTTCTACATAATAAGATTGAAAAAGTCGCACGATAACGAAGCACCTTGTCTGAAACCCCCTTCGTTATTAAACGGTGCGGAGAGGTCCTTCCCAATTTTCACTGCACAACGAGAGTTATGCAGTGTCATTCTACAAAGTCGAATGAGCTTTGCAGGAATACCGAACTGGGACATTGTTGCGTAGAGGTAAACCCTTACCGGACTGTCGAAAGTGGATTTATAATCAAAAAATAGATGGTGTGTGTTTCAATTTGCTTCTCTAGGTCTTCTCCAGGATTCCAGGAAAATCTGTTCGATGGTACGTTCACCATGTCTGATGCAAAACTGATAAGGTCAGGTTCTTGAGCATAGGCTTCCTTGTGTGTGATGCTAAGAAGACTTATACCAAGGTAGTTGGTGCAAATTGTGGCATCTGCTTTCTTGCATATGTAGATTTACGAGGTCGGTCCCAGACCTACCCGACCTGACATATAGATGGCGGCAGTAGATTGAAAAAAATTACTTTGGTGATGTGGCAAGCTTATAAAACAAATGTTTTAAATTTCAAGGCGCCATTTTGTTTAGTATTTTTTTTTTTTTTTTTTTTTTTGAAACCATCGAAAGTTAACTACCTCAGTGAATTTGTAAATATGGAAAACATTGGTCACCGTTATGTAATTCAATACTTTCGTTTGAAAGGTCTCAATCCAACGTATATTAAAGCCAAACTGGATTCTACTCTGGGGGAGTCTGCTCCTTGGTGGTAGAATTTAAACGACATCGTACGAGCTGGCAAGACGAACACCATAGTGGTCGACCAATTGAGGTGACCTCGCCAGAAACGGTCAAGAAAATCTACAAAATGGTATTCGATGATCGACGGCTGAGGGTGCGTGAGCTAGGTGAAATTACATGCATTTCTAAACAGTGCTATACATCGTATATTGACCGAATATTTGAAGATGAAAAAGCTGTGCGCAAGATGGGTGCCGCGGTTGCTCCCAATAGAACAAAAACAACGTCGCGAAGATGTTTCTATAGAGTGTTTGGCGATGTTTCACAGTAATAAAGCCGAGTTTTTGCATCGATTCGTAACCATGGATGAGACATGGGTCCACCACTTCACATCTGAAACAAAGAAGCAGTCAAAACAGTGGACCGAAAGCGGAGAATCGTGTCCAAAGAAGCCGAAGACAGTTCCATCTGCAGGTAAGGTTATGGCGTCTGTTTTTTTTGGGATGCAGGTGGTAAAATTTTTTTTCGGATTATTTGCTATTTCGAAAAAATGGCTTGGTGGTAGAACATTTGCAAACAATGAAGAGGTGGAGTCTACGATATGAGCTAGACAGTTCATACTATAAACAGGGTATCGAAGCTATAGAATATCGCTGGAATAAATGTATAGAGCTAAAAGGAGATTATGTTGAGGAATAAAGAAAAAATTTCCCAAATTTGTTGTGTTTTCTTTGTTAGGTCGGGTAGTTCTGGGACCAACTCTCGTACATACAATTATACTTAGCAATTAACAAAAATATTCTGCGATGGGATGAATCGAACAATAAACTCTTCTATCTTCTATACAAACGTATGCTTCTTTATGTACAGTTTTAGAATTTTGATTCATTCATTAATTCACGCAGTAAAGACAATTCACACTACACCGCGTCCCCACCATAATTGACAAGTATACTTAGGATGTACATATGATAAATACTTGAGGGGTGAATTCGATATCAATAACAAATAAACTAACGACAGCAACATCAAAATACCAATAGTCAGTAGCAATATATGCCTACAAGGCATACAATAATAATAGCAAGACCAGCAACAACAACAACAGCAACAGTGACAATATGTTTGTATCAACAAGTCACATGTAATCCACACACACACACATGTAAACATACTCATGCAAGAGTACCGCCACCGACAGCACGACACGATATGCTCACATATTAGCATGTCTTTGTGTAAGTAGTGTGTATGGGATTTACATACAAATGCCTATGCGTGTGTGGTATGGTGTGTTGTCCGCAACTACTTCAATGACAACGATGACGACAACGACGACTACGACGACTACGACAACCAAAAAAGGCCGCATTTTTGCATTTTTACACATCAGCTTACATTGCCAACGTGCGGTTAAATTGTTTAATTAAAATCAAAGATAACATTTATCCCATACAAGTATGTACTCCTTGGTTGTAAGCAAGAAGGGCAAAAAAAAAAAACAAAAAAAAACTATAAACAAAAGAAGAAAATAAAAAAAGACAAGACGATAATCGTTGTTGTGAAGATTCAAACAGCTTGCATGGATGTTAACAGGCAAGAGAGCAATAAAAACAAATGAAAAGATAGATTGAGCTGAAGGAAAAGAGTGAGAGTGAAGACGAGCGCCTGAACACAAGCTAGCAGAAAGCTATTATATGCTTTATCATCAATTTTGGCATTTAATAGTTTTAATGGCAATTTAAATTTTCTGCCGCTTTTTTTCATGATAAGAATATGCCACACACGCATCACACTCACACCGCTATACGAGGCAATGAGTACATTAATGATGATGAGTAGTGGTGTAGTTAGTGGTTTATGTTGTTTCATTTATAATACTGCAAGAAACAAAAAAAAAAATAGAAGATACAATATATTATCATAGTGATTTTATCTGTAAATAATACGAATTATATATTCTATGCGATATTAGTCAAATGATTTTGAAGTATATTCCACATCCAAAAATATTTAGGGGATGCAAAGGTGTCAAAACATATCCTATTATCATATGTGGCACTTATAAGCCCCCGGCCTCTTTGGCCGAGCTTCTCTTCCATTACTATAGTGCGTGTTAAATTTTCGACAGTATTAGAAGTCACCTACTTATTTTAGCCGATTCCGAACGGCAGAACACTTGTGACATCACTTTTTCTGCGCTTTGTCGCAGAGTTCTTTTAGAAGCTTTTTCATGGCAAAGTGTTACTGCCGGAAGAATTGCCGACAGGTGGATACCGTTCTAAAGAGAAATCTTTTCGATATTAAATTTGTTAATTTTCAGCCGGTGATTGAACCCACAGCCTACAGATCAGAAGGCCAACACAATAACCACTGAGCTATGGCACCCACATATCATAGTCTCTAATTTTTTAAATTAAGAATTGGTTTGATACGGTCTCTCCGCATTTCTTTCTTACCCTAAGAAAATAATGAATTCTGCGAAATTCCTTATAATACCCAGAATCATCTCTTGGGGTTGAAATGTAAGATAGAATCTCATTAATTTTTCCTACGCAACATTTTCCCTGAACATACTCGTACTTACTCCCTATCTTTACTCCCTGAGGAGGCTACCATACATAATGAACCCAAAATCGCTAGAAAAATCAACAAATAACCATAAAATTGCCCAGAAATCGTCTCTAAAGCAATAAAAGGTATGACCGACCCCTAGTAATTTTTCTACTCCGACATTTTTTCCGAAAGTACGTACCCCTGTCTCTGGCCCTTTTTGAAGAGAGCTCTATGAAATTTATATTTTTTATAAAATTTTCATTTTATAGGTCATTTTATAGGAGAGCCTTCATAATGGTTAGGGATATGGGGCAAATACATTTGTAGTAATGTTGGAGAAGAAGAATTAACAGGGGTATAGGGTGGGTGCCGTAGCTCAGTGGTTAGTGTGTTCGCCTTCTGATCTGTAGGTCGTGGTTCAATCCCCGGCTGATGCATAACAAATTTAATATCGATAAGATTTTTCTTTCGAACGGTACCCACCTGTCGGCAAGCAATTGGCAATTCTTCCGACAGTAACAACTTGCCATGAAAAAGCTTCTTAAAGAACTCTGTGACAAAGCTCAGAAAAAGTGATGTCACAAGTGTTCTGCCGTTCGGAACCGGCTAAAATAAGTAGGTCCCTTCTAATATTGTCCAAAATTTAAGACGCACAACAGTAATGGAAGAGAAGCTCGGCCAATGAGCCCTTTGGGGCTTTATGTGCCACATATTTATTTATTTTTTTTTTTTTATATAAATTCCAGAGCTCTGGGGGTGTTTCTTGGAACTAATGCAGCTGTTTGTCCATTTTAATATATTTTTGCCCATATTTTTAATGCGGAAATTTGCATTCAACAAGTGATTTTAATCGCAGATAGAAGCACGCGTTGCTAAAAAATAGAATGGATACTTCGAACGAGTGTAAGAGGTATATTTTGAATTTTTTTTATAAAAGTGGAAAAAATGCAACAACTGTCGCTGCAGAAATAAACGCAGCTCATGGGTAGAATACCGTGAGTGTATGGACTGCGAAAAAGTGGTTTTCCAAATTCCAAAGTGGTGATTGTGACGTTGACGAAGCCTCACGCTCTGGTTGTCCTGAAATCTTTAACTGCGACACCTTGCTGGAACTCATGGAAGCTGAACCAAATTTGACAGTCAATATGATGGCTGGAAAGTTAAATTCATCACATGGAACAGTTTACAGGCACCCGGTTCAATTGGGCAAGGTTCCATAGCATAAACTTTCCGTCGCAAACCTTCAGCAGAGAGTGAATGTGTGTTCTCAGCTTGAAAGTTACTGGGGACGAAAAATGGGTCCTTTACAATAATCCTGTTCGCAAACGCCAGTGGTTAGATAAAGTTGAAATATCAGAACCAACCCCAACATTTATTTTGATCTACTGGAACCAAACCAGACTATCACAGCTGATTATTATTGCCATCAACTATCCAAACTGAATGAAGCACTTCAAAAAAATCGTCCGCAAAGTTTTGCTTCACCACGACAACGCAATTCCGCATACCGCAAGACAGACTTTAGGCGAGCTCGGATGGGAGCTAATGCCGCATCCACCATGCTCTCCGGATATTGCGATTATCACCTTTTCCGCGGATTTCAGTCCCATTTAAGTAATAAGAACTACTTCGGCGCGTATTTTGGCTCCAAGGATAAACAATTTTTTGAGCAGAGAATTACAACTTTGCCTAAACGTTGGGTAGACATTGTAAATAATGGAAGAAAATATATTATTAATTAATAAATACTGAAAACTTATTTTTTATTTATTTTAAAACCACCTAAGAACACACGTACTTATGGACAGACCTGATATATTCGATATATCATCTATACAGAGTCCGCCGAGAACAGTGGAAGTGAATTGTATAAAAATGTCAATTTTTCAGGAAAACCTTCCCCCTAAATATCTAAGAGCGGGGTAACCACGTTCAGGAAAAACGTTGGAGAGAAATAATAAATAGGGTTTAACTTTATACTTCAACCCTATAGGGTAGAATCTTTTATAAATTCCTTAAGGTTAAGGACAAAATGTGACCTGATAGAGTCAAAACAACTCCGGACTCGAATTTCGTGACCCCATCTATAAGGACTATTAAAAATAAATCCATTATTTTTGCATTAAATTAAAGGTTTTATTTAGCATAGTTAGTATGATCCGATTTAGGTCAAAATATTCACCGTTTTGTTCAATAACTTGTTGCCATTTTGAAGGTAATTTCATAATGCCACTCTCTTAGAAACCCTCGTTCCTATTGGCAAAAAAAACTGGGACAGTCGATTTTCACAAGCTTCTCTTGAGGCGAATTTTTCGCCAGATAAATCATTCGACATAGGCGGGAACAGGTAGTAATCACTTGGTGCCAGGTTCGGACTATAAGGCGGATGTATAAGAACCTCCCAACCAAGCTCCCGGAGCTTCTGGCGAGTCACTATCGATGTGTGAGGCCTGGTGTTGTCCTGAGACGGTCCAATTGTTGACAGTACAGGTCCGAATTAAGAGTTTGGAACAGCTCATAGTAGATGATTCTCTGCCAATCCCACCAAACCCATAGCAAAAACTTCCTGACCGTCAATCCTGGCTTGACCACCGTTTGCACGAGCTCACCAAGATTCCACCACGACCGTTTTCACTTGACGTTGTTGTAAGTGACCCACTTGCTTCCCAGAAACATTTCACATAGGCAAAAAAATATTCTTTTAACGTAGCACTTAACACAGACGCATTAAACCAATGAATTTCTTATCAAACAATGCATCAAGATTAAAATGATAAAGTAAAGTTTTTAAGAAATCATACAAATACTTTTATCAACCAAGAATCCATACAAATAACTCATAATGTAAAAAGCAATTGCAATAATAACGTTGAAATAGCAGTCATAGATGTCAAATGAACTCAAGCTAACTCAAGTGAATCAGTCACTCAGTCCGAGTTAGTCCTTCCAAGTAACTGCCAATTTAAAATAGAGTATTTTTTTTCTATTATATGAAAACTACATATAACTATAATGACATTGACGAGACAATGAGACAAGATGATGGACAGCTTTTTAGAAAATTCTCTACATCTATGAGAGTATGTAGTGTTTGACTAGTATTTCACTATATGTACACGAGTATTTAATATTTATATATTAATGTGTATTTATGTCAATCAAGTCAAGTCATAGAATTATATACACATACATACGTTCGACTATATATATTTATATGTAGGATATGTTAGTTTCATTGCCCCATTTAAAGCCAACAAGGGGTACATATAGTATATATCCACATACAGAAGAATGAATGGGTTCTTTGACAAATTGATGGACAACATGATGGACATTTGAGTGATAGGATTAAATAATTGTAAAATTCGAATATAAATGCATATACATCTAACATATGTTATTCATATATAGAGTATTATGTATGTAAATGGCCTTAGGATAGGATATAGCTGTATCTATAGTATAGTAGTATAAATCCTTTGTACTACTAAAGAATATCTAACATGGATTTATTTCAAAATTAAAATTATATTTATGAAAACATGTGATATGTGTAATCTAATTTCAAAGATTTTGTGTTGCATTTTACCCTTGATAACAAGATATTTCAATAAACATTTCATTTGATACAATTCTCGAATGGTTCTCGAATGAAAAATCATAAGTAATGGAAATGGTGTGAATCTGAGATATATAATTACTAATTTTAACGCTGACATTGTGAAAGTATTGGACTTGTATGCTTAAAATATTACATTATATTATTATTATTATTATTATTACATATTTGATCACTTAAGGAGGAATAGGATTAAAAATTTTTTTTTCGATTTTTTTTAAATGTTGTGTCTAAATTTCAAGTCAATCTTAGCAAAATTGACGAAGTTATGACTCTTTTTATATAGCGTGCGATCAAATGGCTCCGAGCCAAGCAGAGCAGGAAGCTGAAAAACAAACAAAAGAAGGCAGGATTCATCGTAGACAAGAGCAAGAAGATGCTTTAGACATCATGGATGATTGCAACATTCTTTATGGACCTGGCATCGATGATTCAGTGTGATGAAAGCCGATAGAACTGGCTTATGAACGTTTCATCCCAAATTTTTTTGTTTTCAAAATTTAAAGCATTTTTCCCACAACTCACGTTTTCAAAATCGGTGTCCCTTATATCTTCAAAACTACCAGACCGATCGTTTCAAAATTTTGAACACTATTTCTGTACATAATTTACGAGGTAACACTAGAGAGTTGTTATTTTTCAAATTTGTTAATATTTTTCATTTTACAATAATAAATTAAGAGTTTTTTCCTTCAAAATGTTCCCGAAAAGTGTAAAATTGAAATTTCGAAATTGTATGTGGCACTTATAGGCCCTAAAGAGTCCTTTGACCGAGCTTCTCTTCCAGTATTGTTGTGCGTGTTGAATTTTGTACAGGGATCTACTTATATTAGCCGACTTCGAACGGCAAAATCCTTGTGATACCACTTTTCCGGAGCTTTGTCATAGAGCTCTTTCAGAAGAGCTTCCATGGCGAATTGTTATTGCCAGAAGAATTGGCAATTGTTTGCCGAAAGGTGGGTACCGTCCGAAGGAAAAATTTTGTCAATATGAAAGTTGTGCTTAAGCAGGGATCGAACCCATGACCTAGAGCTTGGAAGACCGAAGCACAACTAACCGCTGAGTTTCAGCACACGAATAATAAAAATTCAATAATTATATTCATTTTGTAAATATTTATTTGATAATTGCAAAAAGAATAACGACGGATTTTCAAATTCAGGCTTCACCAACTCAACATAATTTCTGCAGAAAATCAAACTTCTTGCAGTAAAACATATTTGGTCCAAGTTTTTACGGTAATTTCTCAAGTAACTGTAATGGAAATGCCAATATTATTAGTAAGGAAGTGGAGAAATCCGCAGCGCCCATGAAAGTATGCAACAAGTAGGCAATACTACGTATATAGTAAAGCTATATGAACTAAAAAAAAAAAATTGAAAAGTTTTAATCTCATTGGAGTACCGGCCTTTAATTCAAAACTGGAGAAGAGTATGCTGCACCGCTGAACTAATATACCTACATATGTATATTTGGGTAGCTCTTCGGAAGACCTATAACATCTATAAATTGTGGAAAGTTCAGCGCACTGCGTGTGTTGGTGCCACTGGGTCCTATCGCACCTGCCCCACTGTGGTCTTGGATCCTATTTTGAACCTCCTCCCAATTGAGCATCGCAAACGGCACTCAGACTCAGGGTAGCTGGATGTTGGAAGTGTACTCAAAGGGGTCACAGATAGATATAGATATAGTTGACAACAGGACGGACTTTTACCCTCTTAAGCTGACTCTTGAGAGTGCCATTAAGGCTGTATTTCCAAGTGGGAATAAGTGGAAGCAAGGTGGGTTCCTGGCTGGTAGGGATACACAAATTTTCACTGATGGTTCCAAAATGGACTCTGGAGTTGGAGCAGGAATCTACTCGCAGTCCTTAGAAATAACAACGTCCGCCAAACTCCCATCTTACTACAGCGTGTTCCAGGCGGAAGTATACGCGATTCTGTGAGCATATGAATTCCTTCAGCAGAGGAACATAACTGCAAAGGCAACAATTCTCTCCGACAGCCAAGTAGCTATAAAGGCGCTAGGCGCACCATCTATTAGCTCAAAGCTGGTCGGGGAAGTATCAGTTATCTGGGATCCAAGACACAAGAGAATCGCAGGCAACTAAAATGCTGATGAGCTAGCCCGTAGGAGTTCATCTGCAGAGAATAAAGGAACAACTAATGTCGATGTGGGCGTTCTCCTAGACGAATCCAAGGGGATTATTCAAAAATACTACCAAATTAAAGCGCAGCACCACAACCTGCGCAATTTCAAAAACCATCTGGCCAGACTACAATGAGAAGAGGACCAGGAGCCTTCTGAGTAGATCTGCAGAAACTATAACGACATAGCTGCTAAGGAAACGGTGAAGCATTTCTTGTGTAAATGCCCGGCCTTAGCCAGAAACCGATTAACATCCTTAGGTAGCACTTTCTTTGATAACCTAAGACAATTATCTAAAATAGAGATCTCCCATATTCTTCAATTTATAAACAACTCCGGCTGGTTGTAACATATCGATTAACACTCAGTAGGTCTTAACGAGATTTATGGCTACGACATTTTGTTTGCTACTTGAACGATCTGGGTAGCACCCATACAACCTACCTACCTACCTATATTTGAGTCATTATCCCATGGAAAAATAAGTAAAGTTGGTGAACAAACATGGCAATAATTACGATTAGATACAAATAGATACTTTTGGTTATGTATCAGCTTTGAAGCCATCCACCAAATTGAAGAGCTAACCCATTCGGATAGCTATCCAAGCCAAGTTAATACGTGATGCAGTGAAACATGAAATACATATTGTAGTGCAACATCATTTTACCGCTGTAGAATTAAAATTGACATTATCGGACAGAAGAAAGCAGCAAAAAAGAAAACGATAATGAAACGACAAGAATGTCAAATATTCTTAAAAGTCAATGTAAATAATAAAAGGGCAGTGAGTTTACTATAGAAGCCACAGCTGAGCTACAATATACATATAATTGTACATATGAAGTAAAAGACAAAGTTGTAAATAAATGAAGTCTATGTGGTAAATAGCACAGAGAGATAGACGGGCAGATAGACAACATCAACTAGAACATATTATTGAAGATGAAAATGAGAAAGTGGTACACTCAATAACAATATTTTATACTCTTTTTCTACTGCAAATTTTCCTATATCACACTTGAAGATGAGTAAAAGGGTCACCCGCATTTGTGCCATATTTCTACCATAGGTCTATATGCATTAAGACAAGTAAAGACAATCAAAGAGATGCTTGACTAACTGAGTGATAATAACTAAGAAGAAAAATTCGAAATGACTGACTGGATAAACGAGTAGATGAAACAACAGACTTAAGGACTTCAATATTTTATACATTTTCTTTTCAACCCAGCAAAAGTCATGATTGTGTATGTTTTATGAATTCTAAGAAGAAGAAAAAACTTCAACTAGTAATTGCTATGGCCATTGCAACATAGCTCCTGGAGAATTTATGTAATTTAAATGATTTGCATGATACATATACAATTAATTAGAAAGTCATCATTAGTTTGGTTCTCTTGTTGAAGTAACTTTAGTTTCTCTTCAAATATTAATTTTATTCATCAACAACATTTAAATCCTCGTCAACATCTTCATTGTCATCCAGACCCTTTTGATGACATTTTCAAAGAAAATTGAAAATACTTTTATCATACTCATATCACATCTACACATTGTTTTTCAATTGATGAGTGAAAGTTTTTGTGTTTTTCTCATATCTTTCTTACATTCGTCTTTTTTTTTTTTTTTTTTGTTGCTTGCCCTCATTTCATCTTGTTAAAAGAAGTAAACTTTTTAATTTATATGAAAAATTGTAGGAGAAGAGAAAACAATGATGCATACAAACTATTACCAGTATAAGTTTCTTAATTGAAATGTTCTTATTGTCGATTTCAAAGGCATGACGGTAAAGTACTACAACTTTAAATCCTTAATTCATTTTCCAACTCATTCTATTTTTTTTTTTTTCGTTTCATATCTGCATATTATCAATTCAATCTTCTGCGACCCGCCGTTCATCACAATATTGCAAGCGTACTGCAATATAATTAGAGAACCCTCACTCAATCAACCGCACCCATATTCCATCATTATTTAACTACATACGAGTACCTACATAATATGTATCTACAAACAAGACAGAAAATATTGCAGGACAATAGTAGTAGTACGTGGCAGTGTCACCATCAGAATGGCATATCAGTAATAGGGACGGGCATCAGCATAACAAAAACTACAACGACGGTGAAGACGACAACGACGAGGATGACGACGACGAGGACGACGACGACGAACATATCAACAGCATTAAATACACTTCAAAAGAATAAGTTGACAGCTGACGATGACTTGTCAGAAACACTCACATACACAAACAACAACAGCAGCAGTGGCAGCATCAACTGAAAAAGGAATCTAGCCTTTCGTTTGCTAGACTCTATAAACATATATGTATATTTGCCCAAGTCTCACCTTCATCCTTGCTATTGTAATTGTATGTTCTATTGCTGTTGTTGTTGTTGTTATTGTCCTTTACCTTAGGGATAATGATTTTACAGCAGTCAAGTGAAAATAATGCAAAAACATAACAAAAAACAAACAGTAAACAACAAAGCAACAAATGGAATTTCACCTCACTCAATGTGAGTTGTATGTATATTTTAAAAAAAATATCAATCAATCACATTCAAACGGTCACTCTGTCACTCAGGCTACATCACGTTTTGGTCCCGTGAATTTGTTGCTCATTTCTTAACTCTTCCAACGATTTTCATGTAATAGATCATATGAAAATAATCTACAAAAGAAGAGATTTATTTGATGGGCTTCGAAAAGGGCACAGCCCGGAATCCGGTTGGAACCCGATACAAGATGTAAGTATTTTTGAAATAAGAAAAAAAAGAAAAATAAATATGTGGCACTTCTAAGACTCGAAGGGCTCTTTGGCCGAGCTTTTCTTCTATTACTGTTGTGCGTGTTAAAGACAGTGGACAGTGGACAGTGTTAGAAGGGACTTACTTATATTTTAGACGGTCCCGAATGGTAGAACTCTTGCGACATCACTTTTTCTGAGCTTTGTCACAGAGTTCTTTTTTAGAAGCTTTTCCATGGCAAATTGTGACTGCCGGAAGAATTGCCAATTGCTTGCCGACAGATGGGTACCGTTAAAATGAAAAATCTTTTCGATATTAAATTTGTTATGCTTCAGCCGGGAGTTGAACCCACGACCTACAGATCAGAAGGCCAACACACTAACCACTGAGGTACGGCACCCAATACCCAATACAACAGTAACTGATTACCAACTGTGTATAAATGTGATTCCTTTTAAATTTGGAGCCAAGCTTTTATCTTGGTGAAAGATTTTATTCTCAATTTCACATTTTTTGTTTTATAATAACAGGCAAAGTTAGATTTCCTTTCTAAAGGGGTTTCTATATCAGGTTTCTAACCGTATCTACTAATTTTTCGTTTTTGCACCTTGAAAGACGCTAATGGTTTTTAAAAATATATAAAATTAAATAGTTATCATTGGAGTACTCCACAAATTTCCAAACTCTTTTGCAATTTTATCGAAATTTTTTTTTGTTATTACGAGGGCGAACCCAGAACTACCCGACCAACCAAAGAAAACTCAACAATTTTTGGGAAAATTTTTCTTTATTTCTCAACATATTCTCCTTTTAGCTATATACACATTTCCCAGCGATATTCTATAGCTTCGATATCCCGTTTATAGTATGAACTTTCTAGCTCATTAAAATAGCCATCTACCACAGACTCTATCTCTTCATTGTTTGCAAATCTTCTACCACCAAGCAATTTTTTCAAATTTGGAAATAGAAAATAATCAGAAGGATCTAAATCTGGCGAATAAGGTTCATGCTGAAGCAATTCCAGCTTTAACTCATTGATTTTGGACATCGCAATAGCGGATGTGTGAACTGGTGCATTGTCTTGATGAAATAACACTTTTTTTTTTCGCCAAATGCGGCCTTTTCTCTTTAATTTCATCACTTAAACGCTGTAACAAACGTTGCATAATACTCGCCGTTGATTGCTTTTCCTTTTAGTAGATAATCAATAAAAATTATCCCACGTGCATCCCAAAAAACAGACGTCATAACCTTGCCTGCAGATGAAAATTTCTTCGCTTTCTTTGGACACGATTCACCCCTTTCGGTCCACTGGTTTGACTGCTCCTTTATCTCAGGTGTGAAGTGGTAGACCCATGTCTCACCCATGGTTACGAATGAAGCAAAAACTCGACTTTATTACTGTGAAACATCGCCAAACACTCTATAGAAACATCTTCACGACGTTGTTTTTGTTCAATTGTCAGCAAACGCGGCACCCATCTTGGGCACAGCTTTGTCATCTCCAAATTTTCGGTCAATATACGATGTATAGCAATTTTTGAAAAGCCTGTAATTTTACCTAGCTCACGCACCTTCAGCCGGCGATCATCCAATACCATTTTGTGGATTTTCTTAACCATTTCTTGCGTGGTCACCTAAATTAGTCGACCACTACGGTGACCACTACCAACCCCCCAGAGTAGAATCTAGTTCGGCTTTAATATTCGTTGGACTGAGACCTTTCAAATGAAAGTATTGATTTACATAACGGTGACCAATTTTTTCCATGTTTACAAATTCACTGTACTTCCGCCATCTACAGCCCTAAGCGATTGAAGTGTTACCTATTCAAGCGACCATACATTCTTTGTATGAAATTATTTTTTATTGATTCAAATTACAAAAATTGTGGAAATAATCAAAATTGCCAAATCCATTCACTCTAGCTCGATGTGGCGACCTTTTGCCTTGACTATGGCCTTCAAACGTTTAAAAAATGAGTTGCGTGCTTCACAAATGCGATCTTCCGCTATTTTGGTCCATTCCCGAACAATGGCTTTCTTTAGCGCATCCATACTGGCATATTTTTTAGTGCTCACCTTTCCTCTCCAAAATGGAGCAAATGGAATAGTGCATCCGATTTGCATCTGGCGATTTCGAAAGTCATTGTGTGTACGAAATGAAATGTGGAACATGATTTTTTAAACCATTTTTGGTTCATACGAGCTTTTTGAGACGATGCTGAGTCTTGTTGGAACGTTCATGGTCCAACTTCCAAAACATTTTCCCGATAATAAATCGCATTGACTTTCACACCAGGCTCGATGAAAACGATTGGAGAGCGTCCATCGGCGGTCAAAGCTTCGCATGCAATTCATCTATACATCAGGTGGCCATTCGTAGTCTCATATTTTCGGAAGTGCATTCAGTTAAGTAATTACGATCATTTGGAGAACTTATGAACTGCTCAATAGGGAAATTTTTCTCATCAGAGAACACAATGTTTGGAAATTCGCCACGTTCGTGCAAGCGTAACAACTTCGTTGCTCTTTCGAGTCTAACTTTGTGTTGCTTTGGTGTAAGATCTGTGTGCCTTTTGGAACTTGTAAGGCTTTACCTTGAACTCTTTCGGAATATGCGTCCGATGAAATATTTTCAATTCTTTGGCCATTTGATTACCACTATGACGTGGATTTCGTTAAAGTCGAGCCTTCACTTTCCGAACTATTTCAGGTGATGTTGCTGTTTTGTTTTTCGTCCATCAACATAGCGTTTGGCAATGCTGCCTGTACGATTGTATGATATAATACGATACACCTGTCTGCCTGCTACTATGATGCAAAGCTTGTGGTATTTTGTAAATAATATAAACAGCTGTTATTGGCATGAATTTCGCATAGTTGGCAATATTGGTTTGACAGATATACCTGTGTGTAGTTGGTAGCACAATATATCAGGTCGGGTAGTTCTGGGACCACCCTCGTATTCTCTGCTCAATAGCTTCTTAGAGTTGCATAGATTGCATTCGTAAGAGTTTCCCTAATTAGCAGAGATTTTTATTTTATTTAATTGTTTGCAATCAGTAAAGTTTTATAAAATTTTTGCGAAATATTTAATATACATCGTTGCTGGTAATATTCAAGTATTTCAATAAAATTATCAAATACTCTAGAAAAAGAAAATAAACTTAATCTACTTGCTTGCTGGTTGTTGTCCATCAGTAACATGTCATAGCAATTCCATCATACTTTTGATGTAGGGTATGGTGTTGAAAAATAAATTGAAAATATGAAAAATTGAAGGATAGCTTTTGATGTCGTTCATATTATTTTTTGTTATTCTATTTTTTTTTTTTTGTTTTTGCGATTTTTTTATATAATTTTTATTCTATCTTTCATTCATTTCGACGTCTTGTCCAGCAGTTTATCTTGTGTGTGTGCGTGTGTGTTTATGTGTTGTCATAATTTCTCCTTACTTTACATTTTATTTTTATCCTTCGGTCACCGTGCAAAATGTATGTCCATTCATCCGTCTATACGACCATCCGTTTATTGTCACACTCAACTCCATCTGGACTGCTTTATCATCATCGTCATCATCATGAATGGTATCGTATGACGATGAGACGAGTTGAGACGACGATGCAATATGAAAAATGAGGAATTGTATTATTTTCTGTTTGATTGAAGGGTGATATTTGTCGTTTGACAGATTCGATTGAAAATCCTTTGGGTGATTGTTGAAAAGAAACAACGAAAATAAAATAAAAAAATATAAATGAAATGAAAGAACTTCTGAATTCGACAGATGGATGAACGAATGGACGGTGAGAGAACAATGCGACTCAATGAGAGCTAGAGAGAGAGAGAGAGAACCCATGTGCAAGTGTCAGATGACGAATAGAGCAATTTGGAAATAACGACAATGACAAACTGACGGTAAACTATATGATATCAACGGTTGGTCAGTCAGTTCGAACGACCGGCAGCAACAAAAGGTTAGTTGTGAGATATGCGTCAAGTATTACATGAGAATCATTCAAAAACAGATTCTCAATCACAGTTTGTGTATTTGTATGTGTAGATTTACTTATAATAAGAAATTGTAGTACGAGAGCAAAGGGTTTGCAAACAAAATATAAAAGAAATGTCCTTCTATGATTGAATGAATAACTGATTGGGTGGAATAAAAATTCAAAAACCTCGTCAAACAAAAAAAAAAAAAAAAAGAAAATAAGTAAAATGTATTGTATTTTGTTAAAGGATATTTGTCAAAATCTCCTTCACCCGTTCTTGCTTTGTAATTTTTATAATTTTTCTCTTGTCATTTGAATTTATGATTTTTTGATCATTTCTATATTAATACTATTCGTACCTTTGGGTAATTGTCACGTAAAATTAAAGAATATTCTTTATAGTATCGATGAAATTGTTCATAAATATTTGGTCTTTATTTGGTTATTGTGCAAATCTTCCATATAGAAATTCAAATGCACGCATTAGAAATGTCGAAGTTAATCGTGAAGTAATTTCTGTGGGAACACAGAAAAAAAATACATTTTTTTTTTCATAGAAAGCCAAAAATTAATTTATTCAAAGTATTTGCCCTCACTAGGTATACATTTTTCCCATCTCTCGGGTAATTTGTGTATACCATACCAATATAATTCCTCATTTTTCGAGGCAAATCACTCGTCAAGCCATTTTCCGACGTCTTCATACGAATCGAAGTGCTGTTCGGCGAGCGCGTGACCCATCGACGAAAACAGGCGATAGTCAGAAGGGGCCAAGTCTGGTGAATAAGCGGGATGAGGTAGCACCTCCCAATTGAGTGTGTCCAAGTAGTTTTGGACCAGTTTTTAAGTGCGCTATGGGGCGTTGTCGTGGAGAAAAATCAGCTTCTCATGTTTTTGTTCATAACCAGGCCTTTTTGCACCCAAAGCACGGCGCAATTTCACTAGTTGTTTGAGGTAGCAGTGAGCATTGACAGTTTCACCAGGCTTCAACAGCTCGTAGTAGATGACACCCTGCTGATCCCAGCAAACGAACAGCATCGTCTTGCGTCCAAAGCGATTTGGTCTTGGAGAAGAAGTTGCTGGTTGGCCGGGATCAACCTACGATTTTTTTCGTTTAGGATTCTGAATGTACATATATCCATTGTTCATCGCAAGTCACCACAAGATGCAGGAACGACTTTCATTTTTGTCTAGCAAGCAAAATTTCGCATATATTTTGGCGTCGCTCCATCTGCCTATCGTTCAATTCATGGGGTACCCATTTTCCAAATTTTTCAACCTACCCCATGGCTCGTAAACGTATGGAAATGGCTTGTTGAGTAACATCTAACTGTTCGGCAAGCATCTTTTGCGATTGGGTGTCATCCGCATGCAAAAGAGCCTGCAAATCATGGTCCTCAACTTTTCTGGGTCTATTTTCACGCTTCTTGTCACTCAAGTCAAAATGGCCTTCTTTGAATCGACGAAACCAGCATCTGCAAGTGGTTTCCGATAGCGCACTGTCTGCACAAGTATCCGATGCGACTCAGCAGCAGATTTCTTCAAATTGAAGCAATAAAGTAGAGCTTCCCGCATATACTCTTTTTCTGGCACGAAACTAGACATGATTATACGAGGAAAAATATATGTTGTTGTATGAAATCACTGATGATGTTTACTAATTGATGTCAACAGATGTCGAACTCATAAGAAAAAAGGATTTTATACCAAGAAAGTATGTTTCGAGTTTGAAAAGAATCGTTCGAGTAGATTTTGCGGGATCGTGTTCACGAACTTCGAAAAATTGGTTTTCAGAAAAACACGTTTGAAGTTTTTTTCTCAAAAAGTGAGGAAAAATTTTTTTTTTTTTGTAACTTACACTGAATCATCGATCCCAGGTCCATAAAGTACGTTCCCGGCAGCAATCTAGTTGTCTTGGAAAATGAAAAAGAAAAAAAAATCGATTTTCCGAATCTACTTGTCCCTTACCAAGCATGGGCCATGCTTGGCCCATGAGAAACCTTAAGTTACTACGCATATTTTGCGTAGTCCTCAACGAATGAGGCGGTGGAATATCATGGAATCTCTTAGTATGGATATCTGTGATGGCCTGATCTGTAAGAAACCCTAAAAAAATAAAATAAATATGTGGCACTTAAAGCCCCAAAGGGCTCATTGGCCGAGCTTCTCTTCTATTACTGTTGTGCGTCTTAAATTTTGGACAGTATTAGAATGGACCTACTTATTTTAGCCGGTTCCGAACGGCAGAACACTTGTGACATTACTTTTTCTGAGCTTTGTCACAGAGTTCTTTTTAGAAGCTTTTTCATGGCAAGTTGTTACTGTCGGAAGAATTGCCAATTGCTTGCCGACAGGTGGGTACCATTCGAAAGAAAAATCTTAGTAAGAAACCCTAAGTCGAATATATTTTGTGCTGCAGGATTTGAACCTGTGTTTAGCCTTCTTCGGCCTGACTAAGATCAGGAATATTTTGCTTAGACGTCAAGGAATGAAATGGTGAAATATAATGGACTACCATAATACCATATAGATCTCGATCGATGTAATGAAATGTAGAGCCACTTCTGACTAAACTGTATGCAACCTGATTTTCATCACCTTGATGAAAATGAGGCTTCCACCTTGAGCATAAGCCAGCTCGACTTTGTTTAAAGCGGAGAGCGTCATTAGTGTGTCAAAGCACTCCATTGCAAATGTAGAGGAAAATCACCAAAATCGCAGCGTGACAATTCGATAAGCTACGGATTCCTTTGTTCTCTGTCAAGCGCTTTTTTTGTAATTACAAGAATCTCAATTTTGAAGGTGCTACACCAATAAATAAAAGGGAATAGGGCCCTGGTGTTTGAGCAAAATTTCACACTCACCAGTGCCATAGTCTATTTTGAAATCATGAGTGCATCAATTGAGTCCCTCGTCTTCCTATCTTGTTGGAGATATTATAGAGAAGTGCTTGCTAAATGTGTATATCGATTGAGCAGTCGATCAGTCAATGTGAAAATTGTTATATTGGGTATTTCGTTCAGGGTTTTTTGCGTCGTTCGTTAGATTAATGATGCTGCATCTGCAAGCTTAGAGCACTGAGTATAAAACCTTTTCTAATGTGCAGTAAGGCTTAGCAACGTTTTTGTTGCTGGAGTGTGAAAAGTTAACATCAATCCTGTAATTGAGACGCAGGTGAGCTCTTGTAATTTGTGGCATTTTTAATTTAAGAAATTTCAGGCACCACATGGGAGTCTATTGTAAATTAGGCCTGACTATTTCAGTATACTGCCGTGCTCTGCCAAGAAATTCTTTGCGCGCTCAAAAACGCCACTGTTGACTTCATGAATGTCTTGCGTACGAGGGAGTTTCAGTTAAATGGTCTAATGAGTGATCATCTTCTTCTTCTTCGTATGTGGTCATAACAATCGATGATCGATTTAGTCCCAACATATAATGCGGCGCCAGTTTTCTCTGTTCTTTGCATGCTGGCGCCAATTGAATATTCCAAGCGCCGCCAGGTTACTCAACACTTGGTTCTTTCAATGTAGAGGTTTGGTCTTCCTCTTCTTCTTCGTCCTCCAACAGGCGCCGAATTAAATATCCTCTTCGCTAGAGCGTCTTTTTCCATTCGCTCGACATAACCCAGCCAGAGCAGCCGCTGGATTTTGATTCACCTGACTATGTCGATGTCAGCGTACAGTTCATACAGCTCATCGTTGTACCTCAGTCGGTACTCGCCATCAACGCAAATAGGTCCGAAGATCTTGCGCAAAACTTTTCTCTCGAAAACTCCAAGCATTCTCTCATCTGTGGTGGATATTGTCCAGGCTTCTGCGCCATATGTTAGGACAGGAACAATGAGAGACTTGTAGAGTGTTCTACTCAAATATTTGATCTCGTCTGAATAATAAACTAATTCACTTTGGTGTGAGGTCGGACCCAAGTCACTGCGTTACTTCAGAGTGAATGGTACAAGGATTGCCTTGTAAGGATTTATTCAGACACAATTTCTGAATGCGACAAATGTACGAAAATAGAATACTTACAGCACAATGTTGTACGTAAATTAATTTTGAAGTGCTAATATTGGCAAGAATATACCATAGTACTCCCTTAAATTCTTGAATGCTAATAATTTCTATATCTTTCTATATGGCAAATAAACAACAAATGACTGCTGCTGCTGTTGCAACTTGTGGTTGACATAAAGTTCATTTTGACAACATAATGAATGAAAGACAAGAGCAGAGAAGAAGAGGAAGAGAGTGTGTCTGATGCAAATATCAGGCAATGGAGAGTGTAAGAAGAAAGACGGCCTAGTTGAAAGACAGTCGGGACTGCAGTTAGTAACGGAAATGAGTTCATAATGATGGGTTCGAGGTGTTGGAAGAAAAGAAACCAAATGACAGAAAAAAGTGAGAAAATACGGAAAAATATCACATCTGTTTTAAACAATTTCATCGGAAAAATATTACATGAATGCACTAAGATAGCTTGTGCGAAAGTGACGATGAACTTTAGCGACGCGAAACGGTAACGAATAACAACAAAAGATTTGTCGTCGATGGGTTCAATCAGAAATTAAAAAGAAACTAATAGAATAAGCGGGTATGAGTGAGTAGTCGAGCGACAAGACAAGAACGGAACTCAAAGCTAGAGTGAGAGTAAAGGAGATGGAGTAGAGAAATCATCGATTGTTTTCCTTGGTTGCTAGAGTACTTGAAATGAAAAGGACGTGATTTCTTCAGCAACGACGACAATGTTTTTTATTTCATTTTTTTTGTCCTTTAACTTTCAATGTCTTTTCTATGTTTTTCATTTCAAGAAAATAAAATAATAAAGAATTCAATTGCAAAACACGACAGCAGCAACAGTCAGTCATTTAGTCAGCCCAAGTCAGAAAATGCGTCGATGTAAATTATTATAAAAAAAAGGGGAAGAACCAAAAGATGCTGGTGTAAAGTTGATGGCTGAAGAAAGAGATCCAAATCATCATTATTATCATTGCATTTCTGCATTTGCTATGAAAAGTTCTTAGAAAATTATGGTTAGATGAGGTAGAAATGTAAGTTTGTCTATTATGTTAGTAAATAGGCTCACCAATAGAGCTCAATATATGCCTGCGCATCTATGTCTATCTGCTGTTTGCTGTCTTCCTTCTTGTGACATTCTAATGAAGAATCTTCGCGCTACATAAAAAAGTGTCAGTGCCATCGCAACACAAAGACGAAAGTTCATGAATAGAAAAACTCAAAGTGAGGAAATAAGAATTGAAAGTTTTTGGTTTTTATTTTATTTTATTTTTTTTTTTGTTTGTTTTTTTTTTTTTTGTTCAAATTTTACCATCCCGTTTGAAGTGACAAAGCGAAAACCTTTGTTTTTATATCAATTTGTATGCATGTTGAGAAGCTGACAGTGTTTAAGGATAATAATAAGAAGAAACCAACGATTCCTTTCAGTAAATTGCATATTCCGATTATAAAAAACTTGTGTCAGTGAGACTTCAGGCGATAAGTACGCAGGGCTTATTCATCACAGTTAATTTTAACTTTCACAAGGAAAATTTACTTTTTTTTTTACAAGTTGGTACATTTTTTTTGAATTATTAAGCTCTTTCAGACCCTTTTTGCTGTGCCGAATCGAAAAGATTTTTCTTTCGAACAGTACCCACCTATCGGTAAGAATTGCAAATTTTTCTGACAGTAACAATTTGCCAAAAATGCTTCTGAAATGAGCTCTGTGACAAAACTAAATTAAAGTGATGTCACAAGGGTTCTGCCGTTTGGAACCGGCTATTATAAGTAGGTCCCTTCTAATGCTGTCCAAATTTACCACGCACAAGAGTATTGAAAGAGAAGCTCGGTGGTATCACATGGTGGTATCCTGGCCTAAGAGGGAAGCCACAATAACCTAACCTAACCTAACTTTCAGACCCTTTTTTTTTTGACAATACTATCGAACGAAGCTTTAGCTTCTTGTGGCACTATTTAAAAAAACAATTTGTTGTCTCATAGAAAATGATGTAGATAAATTAATTTTACTGAAACTCATTTGCAACAACCATTTTAGACTGACATCAACGATTATTTTCGAAACAATGAATTTCGTGTGACTATTAAATAGTGTTTTTCGCCGTAAAACCATCATATCAACCAAACCAAAATTTGAAATATATTACAGGGCGACTCTTCACCATCGCTTTGAAACTTCCATGCCTAGCTTTTGCTCAATTTCACTGCGATCGTACCAGCATAAGTGAAGACGAACATTCTGGTCGCCAAATTACGGTTATCACACCAGAAATCCATGGTATGGAATTTGACGAGCGCTGAGTGAAGGGCCGCAGGCGCTTGTCATCGATTAGCTTAAAAAGGGTAAAACGATTAACAGCGCCTACTATTAAGAGCTGTTTGATCGATTAGACTCAGATTTGAAGTACAACAGACTCAATGTTCTGAGAAAAAGTTTATCTTCTATCGGGACAACGCAGCGGCGCTCAAGTTCGCAGTAGTAATGCCAAAAAATTCGTATGCTACGAATTACTTTTATCGTATTCTCCAGATTTAAATCTGTATGGATAATTTATGTTACCAAACCAGAAAAACCGGCTCCGCGGTAAGAAATTTGTGCCGAATGAAGAAGCCTTCGATGAAACAAACGCCTTTTGGATGGTCTCGAGAAATCGTAGTCTTTGGAGGGCATCTAAATATTGGAACGTAGCTAGGTTAGGTTAAGTTCAGGCGGCTGTACGCTTGAAAGAACTCACTCAGGCCACGTACGGCCCATTGTGATGCCGCAGGGGGGTGATCCCACTTATCTTGCAAACCAATTTTAGAACTCGCTAACTAGCCTAAAATTGAAAAAATTTTCGGTTTCCACCAGTTTTCTTTTCATTTAACCTAGCCTCTAGAAAGGTCAAATTTTTTACTCCCTGCTCAAAATTTTTCCAAAACATGTTTAACTTTTCTCTTCGCAGCTTATAGGGGCTGCCTAACAAAATTTTGACAAGATTCGCTCTTTTAATTCCCTCTAATAGCCTCTATAAAGGTCAAATATATGAATGACTCCTAGTACCTTTATTCTTCTCAACATTTTTCGAGAACATATTGTGGTTTAATTCTATATACACCCATTAGAAGAGCTCCCCTATGAATGTGAAAAGTATACTTATATGATACCCTCCTATCACTGCAAGCGTTTCTTACAAAATTGATATTTCTACAAAACCCGTTCTCTTAGCTTCCTAGAATGGCTCCAAGGGTGGTCAATTATATGACTGATCCCTATTAATTGTTTTGTTCTCAACTTTTTTCGCGAACATAAAAAATAAAATATAAATATATGGCACTTAAAGCCCCGAAGGGATGTTTGGCCGAGCTTCTCTTTCATTACTGTTGTGCGTATTAAATTTTGGACAGTATTAGAAAGAACCTACTTATTTTAGCCGTTTCCGAACGGCAGAATTCTTGCGACTCACTTTTTGAACTTTGTCACAGAGTTCTTTCAGAAGTTTTTTCATGGCAAATTTTTACTGCGGGAAGAATTGCCATTTGCATGGCGACAGATGGGTACCGTTCAAAAGAAAAATCTTTTCGATATTAAATCTGTTATGCTTCGGCCGGGGGTTGAACCCACGGCCAACACACTAACCACTGAGCTAGGGCACCCATTAGAGAGGCTCCTCAACAAAATTCAAATTTATGCAAAACATACTTCCTTTCAACACTGCAAGTGTTGCTCTAGAAGGGTAAAATTTGGAACCAACCTTTATTAATTTTCTCCCTTCAATTTTTCTCTCAACATACTTACCCCCTATCTCCATTCATTAGGGTTGCTCCCGTACAAAATTGATATTTTTATACAAATTTCATACATATTAGTACTTGTAAAATATTTATTATTGTCATATAAAATACAAGTAATTTGTACTTTCTATACATCCTCCGTTTTTTGTTGTATCCATATGGCATTTTTTGGTTGTCACTTTGAATGGTAAGCTGTTATTAAAATTGCCACTTTTGTGTCTAATTTACTTGCAGCTTGTTGACGTGTAGCAGAAAAATTTACCAAATAAACCACAGAAGAAAAAAAAAGACATAAAAATACAACATGACATTACCTCTACAATATTACCGCTAAAACTGTCCACAATCAGTAGGAATAACAGCAAGCATTTCACCCTCCTCCCAAAAAACAAATGAAGCAATAAATTCCACTGACAAAAAACATGTTGCAACTACTCACAGACAGAGTACAAGAAGTATGTGTATTATGTGAATGTTTAAGTGGTAAGCACTTTTGTCATATCCACCTATTCTGCTTCACCAAGTTCCCTCTTTCTAATGGACGCCATAAGAATATATTTTCACAAAATTCTTCTTCTTCTTCTTTGTTGTTTTTTTTTTTGTCGTATAATGCATGTTAGTATATATCACTCACATGTGTGTCACGATGACAAACAACTGACAAGTGACAAGCATCAACGTTGAATTGAACGAGTAAACGAATGAACCAACGATGGGATACAACCGAATGAATAAACGAACGAACGAATGTAATATAACGAGTGAACAAGTGAGACGTATGAAAGAAATCATTGTGGTTTGAAGAGTCACCAACAAAATGTTGCTTTCTTTTTTTATTTTCTTATTATTATTATTTATTATTTTTGGGACATAAAACTTTTTAATAAGTGAGCAGCAAGAGACAGGAATGATATGAAGACGAATTATGATGTGATTGTATGATGTGATATTTGTGAATTTTAGCAACGAGTACCAATGCATTTGCTCGTACTCGCTATGAAAGGGTAGGTATTATTCTACCCAAACAGATTCATACATTCCACTTCAAATTAGTGGCCTTCTTCTTTGTGACAGTGCAAAAATAAATTTCTGACATATTGCATGCATTCAGTTCGCTGACTGACTGAATGACTGACTAAAAGTTGAGTTGCATGCATTCTGCTCGCAGTACTAACAATAAATATAAGTGGAAAAAAAATAGAAGCCCAATTAGACATTGCCACCTGTCAGCAGTTCGTCATTTTCAACTTAAATATATGACGTGTGCTGTTGCTTTTGCAGCTGCATCGTCATCATCATGATCACTATGAGAATGAGAATAATCGTAAAATGTTTTACATGTAGTATTTGCTGCTGCTGCATTCAGAAATATTATGACTAGAGTGACTTGATTTATTTACTTACTATGTGTATGTATATTTGGCATGATACTGAAGAGATTATATTCATTAAAATTAGTTTTACGATTTGACAAATTAAAGTTCTAAGTAAATAATCGATTACTCGTTGAGTGTATGTAGAAAGAAAGTATGTCTTTTCTTATTGAATTAAAACATTTTCCTCTAGAAAATCATAGAGTTGTTAATATACTACACTTTAATTGAATTTACTTATGTAACTGTTAGAACAACTAAATAATGTAATACTGAGTGCATTAGTTACCTCTAAATTTATTCATTTCAAAATATTAGTAAAATAATCGTTTACTTTTTATAAGTTTCAGATATTTTTTTCATTTACAGCCAATTATGATGACTGGTTTGATTTATATATACATATGCAAATATTTATGTAGCTAACGAAATTTAAATATCCGATTACTTTTTTAATATATTAGTGACAATGTATATTTTGGTGATTTCTCTGAGTATTTTTCATATTTTGTTTTTAAAAAAGTCCTTAAAATGAATGAAATATATAAAGTAACCGGTTACTTCATAATATCTTATTAAGTGATTAGCGATTTGGCTTACTATTTTTGCTACTCAATACATTTCGATTGATTTTTACTATATAAAGAAATTTGTAAATAATCGTATTTTATTCTTTTGTTTAATACTTTTAATTTCATAAAAGATATAGTGTAATCGATTACTTGTTAAGATTTTATTATATGATTATCAATTTGCATTACTTTTTTTACATATTTGTTTTATTACCTACAGATAGTTGGTAATGAAAGTAGTCTTTTTGATTACTGATTTCGTTAGAGTTACTCTGATTAATTTTTTTTTGTTTTAACGATAACCGGATATTGCTCTTATTTCTTGATTTCTTTTTCATCTTATAGGTAATCGGTTTTTTTTTTGTAATATGCTGATTAGATTGATTCATTAAAGTGGATTTTAGTACAATATAATTACAAAGTCCCATATTGATAGTTCTCAAGATGATGCATAATATATTTTATAATTTTTTTTTAATAAATTAGAAATTTGGATACTTTTTTGAGTTCTACCGAAGTTGAATACGGGATTTATATGATTAGATCAGGTCTCGCATCATCCCTTATCTGCAAAAAATGATAAACGTTATAACATTCACAGAAACGCCACCGGGAAGGTTATATTTAGGGTAATAACTTTTACCCACACACATTTTTGAATAAATTCTCTATATTCTCCTCAAAGAGCTCTCCAACAAAATTTACGGTTTTATAAATTTCACTTCTCCATAAATTTCACGTCCCCAGAGGGCTTCGAAAGATTTAAAACCTGTTAGTCGTTAATTTCGACTTCTTAAAATCGTTTTCTAAACATTCCAACTCACTATTTTTATTCCTTAGGCATACTCCTTTATTAAATGGTCTTAACAGTACCTGAATCGACAAATATCCCTAAAAAAGCTCCGAAATTGTTCCGGAAACAACTTTTATTAATTCTTCTGACCCAGTATTTGCCCACCCTCTAGGGTAATCCCTATAAAATTGAAAATTTACCAATTTTATAATACAATTTTACAAGTATTCCCCTAAAACGTGACAATAGAAGGTAAAAATATTTGAGGAAAATAATATGGCAGAAGAATGAATGAGAGTCGCATATAGATACACAACTCTAGGGGCATTTCCTAAGCATTTCTGATATTATTTGACGTTTTAATGAAAACTCGCAGACCTAATAAATTTTTTTGCAAATTTTACTAAAAATGTTAATCCCACAAAAAGTATTGCAATTCTAGAAAAATTCAGATGCTGTTAAAATTCACATAGAAAATTTCATTAAAATTAAAATTACAATTTTAATAAATAAATGTCATAAATTTTAAGGTTAGATAGTCAGTGATGTTTCAAATTCACCATAATTTTTCAAGTAACCGATTACTTATTTCTAAAATATAGTGATGTAGTTTCAAAAATGCATAAAATGATTTATGATATTTGTAAGTTTTTATTTATAACAATGATATTCTTTAACAATCATGATTTAATTAGATAATTAGATTTTAAGTGTAAAATTTTTAAGTACGTGATTGGAAATTGACTGTATATTTGGCGCATAAATATTATTTTCTTAAATTTTACAAAACTCTCGTAGAAATTTTATACTTAATCCTTGATTGAAAGCTCGAAATTGCATACAATTTATTTAAGTAACCGATTACTTTTTCCTAAAAATAAATAAAAAGTAATAATATCGCTTGGAAAATATAAAAAACCTAAAACACAATAAATTTATGTCACTTTACAGCTTCAATTTGTAACAAAAGTATTGTACATAATCTATTTAAGTTGTTTTTGAATATTTTGATGCTTTAAAACTACAAGGAAAGACTAGGTATTCGATTCTTAAACAATATTTTAATAAATTTTATAATATACTGATATGAATATTACATTTAGAATTTCACT
This sequence comes from Megamerina dolium, assembly GCA_963854835.1. Lineage (NCBI taxonomy): Eukaryota > Metazoa > Arthropoda > Insecta > Diptera > Megamerinidae > Megamerina > Megamerina dolium. Next base: position 4,453,041 of record OY978529.1, read on the forward strand.
CAAGTTTCAAATTAGTTACAAATTGTTAAAGTAACCGATTACTTTTTTACAAAAGAGTATAAAAAGTCTTTAAAAATACATAGAACTAAAATTGAATAAGTTTCGAATAATTTTTCACCTAATTATTTGAATTTGTACTAAAACGAATGTTCTCCAAAAACTCGTATTTGGTACATATTTATTAAATTAGTGTCACTAAATACAATATGACAAAAAAAAAAAAAAACGAAAAAAAAAAACCAAAATTCCATCACAAGTGCCATTGCACTTATTCTTATTGATATTGTTTTTTGTATCCAACTACATATAAAGTACAATATGAATCAGTTCATATACTCGCAATAAACGATTGAATAACCAAACAGTCAGTTAGTAATTTCGTCGGTCACAATTCTGTTTGTGACTAACTAGTTGACTGACTAGCAGACTGAGTGACTGTCCAAATGAATAAATGGTGAATGTAAATCTCATTCTGCATATGAATATGTATGTGTGTATCTTGTTCTCGCAGATCTATCTGAGTGTGAGTGATGGATGTCGCCTGTCGTCTTGGCACTTGGTCGTCGCCACTTCAATATACTCGAACATACATTCACTAAATATTGTTGAATATGTTGTTGTTGTTGTTGTTGTTGTTGTTGCTGTTGTTGCAGTTGTTGTTCATACTGATGAAGATTAAGATGAACTGCACTTGTTGTCTCCACTCAAGCGTAAGATATGAAAATGTTTATTGGTGTTGTTGCCATTTTTACCATGCCTAACATCATTTGTATTGTATGGGCTTGGTTATATGGTGAAAATGTGATATGGTGGTGGTCGTATGCATATACATAACTAAAATCTAGTTCATCTATATCATGTCTGATCTGTTCATATAAACACACACATACGTAGTACAAGTACATATCTACATGCATCTCTATTTGTAAAGTGAATGTGAATTGTGATGTTGCATGGTTGATGCTGACTTGACTGACAGTTACAGTGACAATTTACATTTTACACGCATTGCTACGAATTGCTGTAACAGCAACAACCACAACAGCAACAACAAGAATTGCACTTAAATAAAAATTTGTTGCTGCATGTTGTTGACATATTCTTCTTCAACATCTTTTTCATTATGTTTATTATTATTATTATTATTATTATTTTTGGCTATGACAAGAGGATTGGCATGATGTAGAGATGCCTCTGATGACTATTGGCTATTTCCATATTGGCTATATTATGTACGAATGCATATAATAACTATAAATATGCTGTATTAATGTTGATGACTTTCTTTATGCTTGGACTCATTTTGGTTGCCTCGAAATTGTTGCTGTTGCATTGCTAGTGAGACTTGGTGTCATTTGTGTGCTAATAAAATTGTTACAAATAGTGATGGATGGCGAACACTTTGTGTTATAAAATGATATTTGTGGGCTTTCTAAAAATACATAATATTGTACTCTTAGTGTATTGTATTCTTAGTGTTGCCATATGTTTTAAATTAATATATTTCTTCACTGCTCTCTTTTTCTTTTCAGGTGAGTTTCTTTTTTTATTTTTACTTTAGGCACACCACATTAATTAAGATGTTTTATTAACATATTAAATGGATGATTTACCAGTCTATACACCCGTTTGTATGTATAAATGGGTGTGTAAGTAGGGCGGGCCATATTCAGCATATTGTTGTTGTAAACATCAGAATCTCATAAACAGTGAATGATTGAAATCCAATAAATCGTAATGAGTTGGAAGCATACACAAGCATGCAAGTAAGCTAATGAAGCCACTACCATCAGCTAAACAAACAAAGAAGACGATGGCAATATAAAACAGATATTCTTCAGCAAAAGTTACACTATACAACAGCGTTTCTGGGAGATGGTGAATGATTCTTTGGACGGATGAATATGTGCGTATGTATGGGAGCTTGGCGAGGTTTTCATTCACTGCTGCCCCTTTCGCAGACTTGTATGGTATGTCATAAATATGATTATATTTATCAAGTATCATATTGCTAACTTTATATAAGGTCTAGTAAATTGAAGGTTTTATTTAGCATGGTTAGAATGATCCATTTTGAAGGTAATTTCATAATGCCACTCTCATAGAAACCCTCGTCCCTATTGGCAAAAAACTGGGTCAGCCGATTTTCACAAGTTTCTCTCTTGAGGCGAATTTTTCACTAGCAAAATCATTCCCCAAAGACAGGAACAAGTACTAATCACTTGGTGCCAGGACTGGACTATAAGATGGATGCATAAGAACCACCCAACCAAGCTCCTGGAGCTTCTGGCGAGTCACTATCGATGTGTGTGGCCAGGTGTTGTGCTGATTGAACACAATTTCTCTCGTGCTGGTCAAAGCTGGTCGCTTCTGGGCGATTGCTTCCTTCAGACGGTCCGATTGTTGACAGTACAGGTCCAAATTGAGAGTTTGGGGGAGCAGCTCATAGTAGATGATTTCCTGCCAATTCCACCAAACACATAGCAAAACCTTCCTGAACGTCAATTCTGGCTTGGCCACCATTTGTGCCGGCTCACCGTGATTCGACGACGACCGTTTTCGCTTAACGTTGTCGTAAGGGACCCACTTTTCATCACCAGTAACCATCCGCTTCAGAAGTGGATCGATTTTGTTGCGAATCAGCAGCGATTCACAAATGGAAATTCGGTTAATGAGGTTTTTTGGCGTTAACTCGTGTGGGAAACGGTTTTTTGCACAATGCTTAGCTCCTGGGCAATAGAAACAGTGCTTACTTACAGGTCAGACTCGACGATTTCCATTATTTTATCGATATTTTCGACAATTGGCCTTCCAGAGCGTGGTGCATCTTTGACATCAAAATTACCGAAACGGAATCGACGAACCCAAAATTGCACGTGATTGGCTGTCACAGTACCAGGACCATAAACACTATTAAGGGAGGAGTAAGGGATAATTTGAATTAAAAAACACTTTTTTCGCTGATTTTATTTATTCAAACTTTCTTTTAATTATAAAGCATCATTTAGAGAATATTTAGTTAAATTTCCGCATTTTATACCAAGAAATTATGTTTTAAGTTTGAATAGCACATTTTTTATGGTGCGCTGCTCAATAGTACCACAATTTTCTCCACAACATCGATTTGCAGTAATACTTCGCAAAAAAAAAAAAAAAGAGTTCAGTGGACCCAAATAGCAGCTTTGCGGAAGCGTTGATGGAACGTAGCTCGCAAATTATTGATTGAAGATCCGTTTGGATGGCACTTTGAGGCTGACGTTTTTGAAATCATCATCTTTGAAGACAGCTAATTTTTTATTATTTTTATTAAAATTGATTTAAACACAAAATCAATTCTAGGCCTAAATAAGAAAAAACATAAGAGTACTAGGTGTCTGAGCCATCGGCTCATGGGAGACAACTAAAAAGCTTGTCAAAACTTATGAAATCTTATAAAATCGTCACATGTTCAGGATGTATTGACTTCTCTATGATTAAGTATGGACACTTTGATTTCTTGATACGGTTTTTCGGTTTCGGTTCTCTAACCAGCAAAGATGGGAATTAAATATGTTGAGCACAAATGGGAGCTCTCTGGTAGGTTAGGTTAGGTTAGGTTATGTGGCTGCCCTCTCTCTGAGAGAACACACTTAGGCCAGAAAGGACCATTGTGATACCACTGAGCTTCTCTTCCAATGCTGTTGTGCGTGTTAAATTTGGACAGCATTAGAAGGGACCTACTTATATTAGCCGGTTCCGAACGGCAGAACTCTTGTGACATCACTTTAACTTAGTTTTTGTCACAGAGCTCTTTTAAGAAGCACTTTTGGCAAATTGTTACTGGGTGGGTACCGTTCGAAAGAAAAATCTTTTCGATATTAAATTTTGTTATGCTTCAGCCGGGGATTGAACCCACGACCTACAGATCAGAAGGCCAACACACTAACCACTGAGCTACGGCACCCACTCTCCGGTAGCAATAGGAGCGAAATTTATAAAAACTTAATTTTATAGCGGATTAGCACTAACGGGTACAGATTGTATATTTAGAACATAAAAAAATTTAATAAATATACATCTGGCACTTATAAGCGTCGAAGGGCTCTTTAGCAGAGCTCTCTACCAGTACCGTTGTGCATGTAAAATTTTAGGTAGTATTAGAAGGGACCTACTTATTTTAGGCGGTTACGAACGTCTTTGCCACAGAGTTTTTTAAGAAACTTTTCCATGGAAAGCTGTTACTCCCGGAGGCATAGCCAATTGCTTTCCGACAGGTCGAAAGTATTCGCAAGAAAAATCTTTTTAATACTTAATTTATGCTACAGCCGGGAATTGAACACACAACCTACAGTTCAGAAGGCCAACGCAATAACCACTGAATTACGGCTCCCAGAAAGCATATTAAGGCGAAATATCTAGAGGCGAAAATGTATGATGCTTCTCGGGTCGATTTTGGGTATTTGTAGCAATGCTTGAATTTCTTCTTCAAAATAATTTTAGACTATCGACCTAAGATTGGAATTCACTCTTCCCTAAATGCGTATAAAAATAGTGATCTCGTAGAATGGACCAGGCCTCTTTCGTTTTTCATATGATTGGGATATTTTAACCCTTCATCTCCCTTTTGCAGTGGTCGTTTCGACCTCATTTTTAATGATTATTATTATTTAAAATTTTTTAACCCTTTATTTTGAATTTTTATTGGTCATTTTGACCGCATTTTTTATGAAATCAAAAAAAAAAATGAGAGTTTTATCTGCTAATATTGCTAAACTTGCTATGCAGTGTAAAGAGGCATACCAAGAATTGTTAAAACTATGGAATGCCATTAAATTTGTAAATTTTGATAGATTTATTACTTGTTGGCTATGAGAATTTTCTGTACATAAGTATATTCGTGAATAGGTCTGTATTCTATACTCCTCGCTCAATGTTAGTTTGTATTTCACAATTGTGTGAAATAAAATTCTTTATTCGTTCATCATTTTCATATACAAAATTGTTTTTTAATTTTATTCCGAAATTAATTTTTGATAGTGAACAGGTGCTGGATTTAGTATCAAATTGGCAATATATTGTTGATGTGTTATTCATGTTTATTCTTAAGAAAGTTCTATGATGGACTAGATAGCAGAAATAAAATGTTTTCTTTAGAAAGATTATTTTTATTTTTCAACGAAGCCAATTATTTGCATCTTAACGACAATTGCAAAGTTTTAATCGTATCTGAAGCACTGCTTCATTAATATAATCAATCATAAGAGATAAATTCATCATCATCATCATCATCATCATCATGATAATCGTTAATGATAATGTATTACTATTTTATCAAGTGTACTTAATTAGCTTTACTTGCGAATACTTCAGTTAATCAGCAGTAAGATAAACTTTAACGTTAATCCTTCACTAGATAGCTGTTAAGCTATTCCCATTGGTAGGGTAGGGTAGTGTAGGGTATTTGCAAAATTCATTCGAGTGTATAAATCATTCAGTAAATTAAATACAATATGCATGAAAGCAAAATGACGTAAAATAACAAAAATGCACTCTGAAGGTGAAAACGTCTCGTCTTAAGTGATTGTGTCAACTCAACTCATGGACTCGTTAATTCGTCCTCCATAATCAAATGTAGTAGTCATCATTGTCGTCAACATTACCATCACTATCCTGATGATGATGATAATCATCATCATCATCATGATTATATTCGATGTGTGCAAAACTTTTTAATATGTAGTTGATAACACTTTGCTCTTGGCTACTTTCCTCTCTTCATTAGCTGCAAGAAATTGAATACATATTTAAGACTACTACTGGTAGCTTCATTACTGAATATCTCAGCACCTTAGCACTGGCACAAATCAGACACAAATGCATACATGTATACATAAAACGACCGTCAAACTGTCTGCCGGACGAGAGTTCAAACAAGTAAGCAACATAGCTAGACAGCAAACGGCGCTGAATACGACCGTTTGCTCACCGCTAACGGTCCTCTACCTTCGACAATATTGTCAATGCTGCTTTTGTTGTTGTTGATGGCCCCGATTGGATAGCTCGTTTGGGTGCTCCATAAGTTGTGTCGTCACTGTGACTACTGCTGCTGCTGCTGCTCAATCGAGAATATCCCAAAAGTGTCAAATGGTGAATGTGATTTATGCAGTCAAACGAATGATTTGTTTGCAGTCCATCTCGTTTTCATGTTTTTTGCTTCAGTGTGTTGTTATTTTTTTTTTTTTTATATCTCTCATGGAATTCATATTCAAAATGTATAAAATGTATATGTGGATATATTGTATATATAGTATATGAGCATGATAAATTGACAAGCAGCCAACAAACGAGCGATTGCAATAAAAATATTCATACAACAATTAGGGTGTGAGCCATCGGTTAGTTGTTTTATTGAAAACGATGAGTTTTCTCAATAATTATGCAATATAATGACGTCATTCAACTGGCTTTGGGGCGGTTTCTGGTAAATCGGGGCTCTATTTCATTCATAGATTAATCAATCGTTGCTAAATTGTGGGTTTAAAGGCGATTTTCAATAGAATCCTGCAAAAAATTATCCATTGGACCCAAATTGCGTCTACGCGGAGTCCCAGCGACTTGCAATTTCGATTGTTGGATGATTTGTATGTCCCTCAGTGACGCTCTGCAAGAAATTGGAGCTCTCTCAAAAGCAAGTTTTTTATTTATGGTAATAAAAATTATGCTATATGTCTTCAAAATGTACTTCCTTGAAATCGTGACATTCTTGTCATCTTTCCCTTAATTAATATGCATTTATTCTCGAAGACCATGTGTACAAATCGGTAAAATGGAAATATGCCATCTCGTCATCATTTGATTTTATTTGCGAATCTCAGTTGTGATTTTGTACTGGAGCTGACAATAAAGAGTGAGCTCGGCTCGGTTCGGTCTTAAGTGGTGCCGTAGCTCAGTGGTTACTGCGTTGGTCTTCTGACCTGTGGGTTTGGGGTTCAGTCCAGGGCTGAAGCTTATATTTAATATCGAAAAGATTTTTCTTTCGAACGGTACCCACCTGTCGGCAAGCAATTTACAATTCTTCCGGCGGTAACAATTTTCCATGCAAAAGCTTTTAAAAGAACTCTGTGACAAGGGTTCTGCCGTCCGGAACCGGCTAAAATAAGTAGTGTCCAAAATTTAACATGCACGACAATACGGGAAGAGAAGCCAAAGAGCCCTTTGGGACTTATTAGTGCCACATAGAATTTTTTTCACAACTGTCAGTACCAAAATATGATTAAAAAAGAAACCAACCGATGCTCTACCCATTTTAAGTATGATGATGACGATAAGATACGAGTATATTTACAACAATTGCAATCAGTGAATTTTTTGACTTTAATGCGAAAATACTTGCATATAGTAGGTACTCGTAGATATCTTTTCGGGTTCGAAATGTTATTTCGAATTATTGAAAAGCATTTTCTGTCATTCGCTTATTTTATGTTTTAATTCAATTATTTATTATGTATGGATATAATTTATTACACAAAAAAAAGGCGAGAAGAAAAAATTGTATCATATTGAAGTCATCTCATCTCTCTGATCGAACCAGTCAGTCGGCAAAGAAAGAGAGTGTAGGTTAAGTATTTCATAATCTTTCTCTTAGCATATTATAAATCATTTATAAATAAGGAAAAAGAAATTATTCAAAGATTAATGACACTTTTCATGCAATTTTTAGTTTTATATGTGATTATGAAGTCTTCTGAAATCAGACGGTGACTCAGCAGATGGAAGATTGTACACCAGAGAGACTGGTCTATCATTTTTTCATATTGTGACATTTCCATTTTTACAGGAAAGTCAACCACAGTACACTTTTCCAGCAGCTCGTATTATTTTCTACACCTTATCTAAAACCCCGTTTGGTCGCCGGAAAGAATTCCTCCTAATTTTCACTGCACACTTTTCAGTTTTCATTTCGCAAAGACCCATGAGCTTCTTAAGAATACCGAACTCAGATATTTTTGTGTAGAGGTAATCCCCTACCGGACTGTCGAAAGCGGCTTTATAATCAACAAATAGATGGTGTGTGTCGATCATCCGTTTCTCTTGGGTTTTCTCCAGGATTTGGCGTGGTGTGAAAATCATCATAGTCAATGGTAGATTTACCAGGTCTGAAGCCACACTGATAAGGTCCAATCAGGTTGTTAAGCATAGGCTTCAATTTTTCACACAGTACGCTCCATAGACCTTCTGTGCGTTGCTAAAAAGACTTCACTCTCGTTGTGCAATGAAAATTGGGAAGGACCTCTCACCTCCGTTCAATACCGAACGAGGTTTCAGACAAGGTGACTCGTTATCGTGTGACTTCTTCAACCTTATTATGGAGAAAATTATATGAGCTGCAAATTTACAACATAATGGCACTATCTTCAACAAAAGTGTCATGCTGCTGGCGTATGCCGACGATATTGACAAAGTCGGTATCAACTCCCAAGCAATCATTGCAGCATTCTGTGAATTGGAGCGAGAGTCACGTCGAATGGGTCTTACGGTGAACGAGGTGAACGAGGGCAAGATGAAGTACCTAGTGTCTACAAACAAAGGGTCCTGGCGTCTTGGACAACACGTCACTGTTGACAATTACACTTTCGAGCTGGTGAAGGACTTCGCCTATCTTGGAACAAGCATCAACAACTGTAATGACGTCAGCCTGGAGATCATGCGTAGGATAACTTTTGCTAACAGGTGCTACTTTGGGCTAAGTAAGCAATTGACAAGTCGAGCCCTCTCTCGATGAACGATAACTACACTCTACAAGTCCCTCATTATTTGTGTCCTAACATTTGGCGCATAAGCCTGGACAATTTCTTCCACGGATGAGAGAATGCTTAGAGTTTTCGTGAGAAAACTTCTGCGCAGGATTTTCGGACCTATTTGCATTGATGGCGAGTATCGAATGAGGTACATCGATGAGCTGTATGAGCTGTACGCTAACATTGACATAGTCAGGCGAATCAAAATACAGCGGCTGCGCTGGCTGGGTCATGTCGAGCGAATGGAAGAAGATGCTTCCATTCGCATTCGCAGAAGAAGAGGAAGATCAAACCTCCGTTGGAAGGACCAAATGATGGGTAACCTGACGGTGCTTGTAATATCCAATTGGCGCCAGCAAGCGAGGAACAGGGAAGACTGGCGCCGCATTAGATGTTCGGCCAAAAATCGATCATCGGTTGTTATGGGCACATAAGAAGAAGAAGAAGAAGAAGTTGGCGACAATTGTAGGGTCTCCTCTCTTATGCATGGGACAGAGAACAATTAGCCCCCAATCATCATTCATGCTTTCATCCGGTCTGCAAACAGTCTCAGCAGACAGGCCATCAGCAAATGCAGTTTCGGTGCTTTTCAGCCTAGAAATAGCCTTTGTGACCTCGTCATGGTCGGGTGGTGGAGCATCTACACCAACATCCGTCATTGGGAGTTCGGGAAATCCTCTCCAAAATCATCTCGAGCAGCATTTTTGTATAAAACCTAGATGAAATCATTAATTTTCATATAATTTGCTCAGTTTACATACACATACTTAAATATGAAGATGTCTATAGAATTTATGCTATTAATGCCATTCATAAAATGCACATTTTTCACACTACCATCTCGTTACTACACAGCTACTTGCAATTTTCATATATTTTATTAGATTAATTTACAAAATACCAAACACTACACACGCACACACACACACACACACACACACGCCACCAAAGACCAAAATTAATGTTATTATTTCATATCAACAGTGTAGTAATCGTAAATATTTAGTAATTTAAAAAACTTGATGCACCCTTTTTCCATCACCCCGTATCCATGTTGTACGTACCAACATAAATATAAATGTTTAAACAACAAAACTCATTTTCATGCACATTAGGTATGTGCATACAAGTATGCGCACATACTCCTCTGCACTTGCTTACATTCCACAAATGTGTGCGTGTGTGTCATCAACAATAACAACAACAAAAAAGTTGTCGTTTTCTTGCAAAATCATAATCATCATTAACAATATAATCACAACTATCAGTAACAGTGCAATAAGATGAAGCAGAAGAACAAGAAACGAATACAACGAATGACATTTATGACAAGTTATGTGATGTCACTTCCATTGCAAACAGGGTACATTCTCATATCCGCTGCCGCGTAATGTAATATGCCTCAGCATCGTCATCATCATCATCCATGCCATCATCAAGAACATCAACAACATCAGCATCATCGTCAACATCATCGTCAGCATCAGCATATTTTCTGATACGCATTCAACAGTTAAGATTGTCAACAACAACGGTGATAGCGGCATGAATAAGAACAAATCACTAAACAGAGTACTCATATAATAGTTGCATATATGTGATATTCATTGTAATCATCATCATCATCAGCATCATCATCATCATCGTCGTCATCAACATTATCATATGTGTTGCATGCATGCACATCATATCAACTCTTGGGGAATATGCATTTTGCATTGCATCATGTCATTTTATATTTATCTATGCGCCAGGGTGATGCAAATAACCCATCATCATTTAGGGAATGCAAAAATATTGCGTCAAGATTGTGATGTAAAGCAATAACAAGTCACTGGTGAATTTTCTTCTAGCCCATCATCGCATCATAAAGAAATTGCAGAGTTAACATGTACATTTAGATTCATTTGCAATGCTTTACGTTGGCAGAACGCTTCTAAGCAGCTAAGACTGTGAGAGATCATCAGAGAAAATTCTCTATACATGTCCAATATTAAGAGCAGAAAATTTCCAACGTGATACTTAACCAAATTACTGCGTTCATCCTTTATATGATTGCCCAGATGTATTCTTTATATCGTTGAGCTAAAACTTTTATGTCACCGTCATTGTGATTGCTAGATTCCCCCAACATTTCTTCTATGCGGTAAACCTTTATTTAGAGATATAGCCAAATTGGTATGCAAAAATATGAGCCATTAGTTGATTCTCTTTTTCGTTTAATGTTACTTTGACACTGATAGTATTTTCGTGCTCAAAAATGTGACAGAAATTGAGAACCATATTTCCGCGATAGGAAATGAAGTGCTTTTAGCCTGAATTATGCATTCAAATATTGAAAAATGCTCACTTACTTACTTACTCACATGGCCATTGCAACCGAAAATCGATTTAGGGCGAATCTAGCATGCTTCGTCATTTACAAATCAAGTTCTCCAGCACTTACTCCATAAACTGGAGGTTGAGTCTGCCTCTTCTGTGTCGTCCACTATCGGGCTCCGAATATAACACCTACTTAGCCAGAACGTGTTCGTCCATTCTCTCGACATGACCTAGCCGCTGAGGCAGAAGAAGCAGACCTAAACTCCGGTGGAAAGACGTAGTACTGGAGAAGTTGTCAGCCCTTTGAATTTCTAGGTTAGGTTAGGTTATGTGGCTGCCCTCTCTCTGAGAGGACACACTTAGGTCAGAATTGTCCATTATGATAACACCTAGTTTCTCTCCCAATACTGTTGTGAGTGTTATATTTGGAGACCATTAGAAGGGATCTACTTATATTTGCCGGTTTCGTACGGCAGAACCCTTGTGACATCACTTTAACTTAGTTTTGTCACAGAGCTCTTTTAAGAAGCATTTCTGGCTAGTTATTACTGCCGGAAAAATTGCCAATTCTTGCCGGAAGGTGGGTACCGTTCGAAAGAAAAATCTCTTCGATATTAAATTTTGTTATGCTTCAGCCGGAGATTGAACACACGACTAACCACTAAGCTACGGTATCAACTTTGAATTTCTAACTGGCGCCAACTAGCGAGGGAAAGAGCTGGCTGCAAAGCATAAACGATTTTGTCCTAAAACGATTTTCGGTTGCAATGATCACATAAGTAAGTATGTAAGTTACTATGTCAATATCGGCATACAGCTCGTACAACTCATGGTTGTACCTTATTCGGTACTCGCCACCAACGCAAATAGGTCCAAAGATCTTGCGTAGGACTTTACTCTCGAAAACTCCGAGTATTCTCTCATCTGTGGTGGAAATTATCCAAGCTTCGGAGACATAGATATATGATGAGAGACTTGTAGAGAGTGGTTTTCGTTGCTCGAGAGAGGGCTCAACTTCTTAATTGCTTACTTAGCCCAAAGTAGCACCTGTTAGCAAGAGTGAGCCTTTACAATATCTCGAGGCTGACGTCATTACTGGTGTTAATGCTGATTCCAAGCTAGACAAAGTTCCTCACAACTTCAAAAGCGTAGTTATCAACAGTGACGTCCTGTCCTATACGCCGGGACTCTTTGTTTTTTACCACCAGGTACTTTATCTTGCCCTCGATCACTGTAAGACCTATTTGATGCGACTCTCTTTCTAACTTTGAGAATGCTCTCAATGCTTTCCAACCGACTGCTCGCATGTTCATGCCGATTATGTCAGTACCATCGACCATGCGCCAACATCATGATACTTTTATTAAAGATAGTGCCATTATGTCGTAGATCAACAGTTTGTATTATTTTAAAACTATTTTCCTACTTAATATTGAAAATTTTTCCCTATATATATGTATAATATATCTAAGAGGTCGGTCGTGCTTCAGGATAAAAATATTCTCAACCCTCAGCCCTCAGCACAAACCCTCATTTGTGGTTGTTGGGAGTACCGAATTAGGTACAATAGGTACTAAGCTGATATTGGCACAGTTAAGTCTTTTATTTAGTTAAGTGTGATTCTCGGTGGCCTTCTCGGTGCCCGCTAGTAGACGCTAGCTAAGAGAAGGATCAAACTCTTACGAAAGATAACATAAAACCATATTCAAGCTTTCCAAAATAAAACCATACTCAAGCTTTCTTATAGCCTAGACAGGCGGCAGCCTAATTCCGGATTACCGAGTTAATTAACTGCATTAACTGCAGATAATCCGCATTAACTCAATGAGTTAATTCTCAAAATAAAAGAGGATTAGGGCAATTTGCCATGGCAACACAGCTTGAAATTTTCTATTGTGAATTTTTCTCTATCCATTTTACAAAATATTAGGTATGTTCGCTAACAAAAAACTTTCAACAATTGTTAACAGTTCTCAACATGAAAAGCATTGGAGAACAAATAAATCCAGCTGTCAATTACGAACTGTGAATGTCAATTTACAAGTTTCTGATAGTTTTTAGTTCATGTACTTCTTGTAGATTTTCTCACATCGAGAGTGACGGATGACAGAAATTGATAGTGATAGTAATGTAAGTGAGCAGACCTAATAAAACAGCAATCAGCCGTTTAGTTAATCCGCAATACTGCCGGTAATCCGAATTATCGCTGCCGTCTGTCTAGGCTATTACAGATCTCCCTTTAGAGGATTGTTCACGGCTCTAAAAATGATAATAAATTGCTTCGTCATCGGGTTGATCCCATACTGCCAAGTTCCATCCAATAGTGCCCTTTCCGCCAAATAAAGTTAGGCGCCTCTATATATAATCATAATAGCATGTATTTTTTAAAGATTGGAAGGAAAGTAGTAAACTATTAGACCGTTTCAAGCAGACGTTTTAGAAGACACGGCCACATTAGGCATATTAAACATGCATGCTTCCCTACCTGTATAAAGTACAGCAAAGTCTAATTGTGTGGCACTTCCAACTTTCATGAAGTTTATGACAAGTTGATGCTGTAATCATTCTTCATATCTAAAAAGTTGTCTCCAACATGAAAACTTGTGATGATCTCGGAAAAACAATGAATCCTTAGGAACATCACCGAGAAATAAGCACCTTTTGAGGATCTCAACCAAACCTTATTTGATGAGTTTATGACAATATGTCGAGCAAAAAATATAAAATCTTGCAAACCTTGCATTGTCCCTCCATTTTCCTCTTAGATTCAATCTGTCTAAAACAAGACATCATAGCCATGCGTAAGAATTTTCAAAATAAATTTCTAATGAATGAAATTCATGGAAAATCATAGAGGCGTTAGATATGCAATTTATATATTACAATAAAAACTGACAACATTTAATTGCAAACAGCCGTACAACAAATTGCAGAAAAATATATTCATACCATCATACATTCATATAGTACGATATGTATGCGTATGTAAGTACTTACATTTTGTCACAAGCAAATCATTTTCATTTGAATTTTCTTGCATATTTTTGCGGAATTTTTCCGCGGTATTTCTTCAGCATATTTTTTTTTTTTTCAATTTTCCTTCCTTCTTTATACTAAGTACATATGAAATGACGAGGAGTTGATGGAATCACAGCAGCCAACCAAGCAACCATTTACACAAGAATGAGTACGTAGAGAATGAGCGTAGATAGGAGGGGTTCCATTTTATTTCATAATTTAAAAAAATTTCACCAAAATATACTGAATAATTTGTATTTATAAATGAACATTCAGAAGAACTATTGCAATTTATCTGATGTATTGGTATGAAAGTCAAAACTACGGATTTGATGAAAACATAAATTTTGTAGGGCAATGTTGGTATAGAGGACTTAATGGGTGTTGTCATATATATTTCACCGCTCTAAAGATGATTTTGTGAAGTTACTTGTCGATTTTCAAGTAATTTCCATTTCATTTTATAGGGGAGCTTCCCTAAGGAATAAAGAGAGAAAATAAATATGTTCATAGGAAGTGTTCTTCTTCTTCTTCTTCTTATGCGGCCATAACAACCGAATATCGATTTAAGCCGAATATAATATGCTTCGCTAGCTGGCACCAGTTAGAAATTCTAAGCGCCGTCAGGTTCTCCAGTACTTGGTCTTTCTACCGGTGGTCTGGTGGTGTTTTCGCAAAGAAACGTGTCTAACTACCTCAACCGGGTGTGGCTAGCGCAATCCGTGTTGAGTCTTCCAAGCGGCGACCAACGGGCAACTTCGTTCCAGCACCCCCTGGGCGGTGGCTGAAGTGAGTGGCGAAAATTTCCCTCAATTCCAGGTTGTGCGTTGGGTTTGGGACCTGCCACATAAAAAAATCCCCCCAGTGAATAATATAAAAATGCCCCCGGAACGGACTACTTCCTTTGTTGATGACCATAAGAAATGTTGGTTAGTAAAAATTCCGAGGAGATTGGTGAATTTCACTGCTCTAAGTCCAATTACCACAGATATTTGAAGCTTTTTAGTGTTTTAAGTTCATTTTGTAGGATAAACTCTGCAAGAAGTAAATATAGTGATTAAGTATGTTTGGAAAAACTGAAGAATAATAAAAATTAATAAGAGTCAATTATACATTTCACCTTCCTAAGGGCGATTCCTGGGCATTTATGGGGTTATTTGTCGATTTGCTTGCGTTTCTATGGTCATTTTGTATGGGAGCTTACTTTAGTAAGCATATATGACTCCTCTATGGTGACCTTGGAAGCAGTGATATTGAATTTTATACGAAGCCTCAATTTTATAGAGGAGTTCCTATAAAAAAAGAGATAGGGGACTAGCATGTTTAGAAAAAATGTTGAAGAAAAAAGTCAATGGGGGTCAATTATACATTTCACCTTCCTAAGGGCGATTCCTGGGCATTTATGGGGTTATTTGTCGATTTGCTTGCGCTTCTATGGTCAGTTTGTATGGGAGCTTACTTTAGTAAGCATATATGACTCCTCTATGGTGACCTTGGAAGCAGTGATAGTGAATTTTATACGAAGCCTCAATTTTATAGAGGAGTTCCTATAAAAAAAGAGATAGGGGACTAGTATGTTCAGAAAAAATGTTGAAGAAAAAAGTCAATGGGGGTCAATTATACATTTCACCTTCCTAAGGGCGATTCCTGGGCATTTATGGGGTTATTTATCGATTTGCTTGCGCTTCTATGGTCATTTTGTATGGGAGCTTCCTTTAGTAAGCATATATGACTCCTCTATGGTGACCTTGGAAGCAGTGATAGTGAATTTTATACGAAGCCTCAATTTTATAGAGGAGTTCCTATAAAAAAAAAGAGATAGGGGACTAGCATGTTTAGAAAAAATGTTGAAGAAAAAAGTCAATGGGGGTCGATAATACATTTTACCTCTATAAAAGCGATTCTGGATATTTAATGAGCTCTATTTTCATCAATTTTTTTGTGATTAAGGACAAAATGTGACCAAAAAGGTTAAACAATTTTTAAAATTTTCTGAGGAGCATTTCTACAAAGTAATTCCTCATAGTACAATTTTTCTACTCCGCCTCTATTATTTTGTACTACTTACATATACGTTTTTATATATTCTGCCTTGTAGTAAGATGAATTGAAGTGACATATGAAATGAAATGAGGCAAACGAAATTTCGTATTGCAATAATTATTGCACTTGTTGTTGTTGTTGCTTCTGTTGGATTGGGGGGGTAAATGTACATATCATCAATATGTACATTATAGTACAGTGTCGTGCAAAATGTCTGCACGTAATAAATTTGATTCGCTGTTTTATTCTCTCGTTCTCCCTCTGTAATTTATTTGTTTAAGAACAAAAAGAAAAGCATTACGTAAGAAGTACAAAGAAAATGAAATTTTATGGTGGCAAAAGCAGCCACAATAACATCAACAATAACAGCTAAAGTAATAGCCGGAAATTTTTTCGACGCCTTTTTGTGTTTTTCATTTTTTGTTGCCATCAGTTTTCAATCAGCAAAAGCATCACAAACAACACCAACGCCATCATTTACTGTGTACCTACTTATATCTACTGTTGTTGTTGTTGTTGTTGTGTGGTTAGTAAAAAACGTAAAGTATTACTTTGATTGCAAAAAAACTTCCCACCATCAACATGATTCGATCAACCATCCATGCCCTCACCTCAACATTATAAGCCTCCTCCTCTTGCATTACACATTACATTCTGTTGTCGTTGTCGTTGCCACAACTTGTTGCTAACATATCGTACACCGCTCGTGCAATTTTTTCTTCTTCTTCATATTGTTGTTGTTCGTACAATAGCAACAACACCATGATTGTATATAAAAACGCTGAACAAAGCGCTTGTCACTCAGTTTGTTACTGCATCGTTGAGTGATAAGTTATTCAACCGGAAACATTGTGGTGGCAGCATTTGCATTGCACTGCACTGCACTGCACTGCACTCTGTTACACTTAGTGGCACACTACATTCGAGTAGCACATGCAACACATAATTTTTCAACAAAAAGAATTACAAATAAAATGCGTAAAAGCATCAACGTGATGTCACTCAACTTGTACGCAACTTGTGTCTTGGTGGGTATTGCTTTGTGACAAATTGGGTTCACCAACAATGAATGAACCATTGCACGAACGAACGAACAAACGAACGTACGACCGATCGATCGACCCACTCGACTCCAAGCGATTTGTTTGGGTGTATGAGTTCATGATGATGAATCAATTAATTTTCAAATGATTAGGAAATCGCACAGCGTATTTGTGTAATTCAAATAGGCTCTATTTGACCTAGTCCAATCCAATGCAATATCTAATGATAAAAGCTTTTAATCTGACCACTATTGGATGCTACGAGGGTGGTCCCAGAACTACCCGAACTAACAAAGAAAACACAACAAATTTTTCTTTATTTCTCAACATAATCTGCTTTTAGCACTATACACTTTCTCCAGCGATATTCTATAGCTTCGATACCCTGTTTATAGTATGAACTGTCTAGCACATTAAAATAGCCATCTACCGCAGACTCCACCTCTTGATTGTTTGCAAATCTTCTACCACCAATCTTCTTCTGGATTATCTTAACCATTTCTGGCGTGGCCACCTGAATTGGTCGACCACTGTGGTGTTCGTTTTGACAGCTCGTGCGACCTGGTTTAAACTCTGCCACCCAATATTTTATGTTCGTAAACGAAGGAACAGACTCCGCCAGGGTAGAATTTAGTTCGGCTTTAATATTCATTGGACTGAGACCTGTATTGAATTACATACCGGTGACCAATTTTTTCCATGCTTAGAAATTCACTGTCGTTAACTTTCGATGGCTCCAAAAAAATAAAAAATACTAAACAACGTGGCGCCTTGTAACCTAAAACATATGTTTTATAAGGTTGCCACTTTTCACCAAAGTACTACTGCCGCCATCTATATGTCAGGTTGGGTAGTTCTGGAACCGTCCTCATACTTTCGTATTATGTATTGTAAGAATTATTTGGGGTCGAGCATACATTTATTCACATGATTTCAAACCTCGAGCTGATGACAGATCTTGCTCCATCCAAAAAGATGCTATATTCGGAACCCATTGGAGAGTAAGACTCAATCTTCGGTGGAAAGACCATGTGCTATATAATCTGAAAGCGTTTTAAAATTCCTCTGGGATCCTTAATACTACAGCATCATTTCATTTAACGCAAAAGTGTGTTAACATAAAAGCTATTCAAAATTTTATTAATATAAAAAAAAAAGTTGTTTACTTTTTGTATTTTTTTTTATTCATAATTCTCGTTTGTCTCTTTTACACACACTTTATGGAGACGCAAATTCGACTGATCATTCAAAACGTTAATTGAGCAATCAATAAAACGATTCACAATACGGCGTGAACAGTTATTTACATGAAGAAATGTTGCAAATAAGCAACCAGCAAGCATGTACAGGGTGATTTTTTGGCAACTTTCTTTTTGGCAACACTGTTTTTGGCAGTTCAGCTGTTTTCGTGTAACATGTTACTGTCAAACATGTTCAGTTTAGTCTATAATTTAACCATGAATCGATTTACAAACGAACAATGCTTGAAGATTATTGAATTTTATTATCAATATGCATGCTCGGTTATGAAAGTACATTGTGCACTTCCATTCTTCCATTCTTCCATTCAGCGACGAAGCTCATTTCTGGTTGAATGAAAACGAGAACAATCAAAATTGCCATATTTGGTGTGAAGAGCAGCCCGAAGCATTGCAAGAACTGCCTGCCAATGCATTCCGAAAAATACACTGTTTGGTGTGGATTACGGGCCGGTGGCATCATTGGACCGTACTTTTTCAAAGACGATGAAGGCAGGAACGTTACTGTGAATGGCGAGCGCTACCGTGCGTTGATTAGAAACTTTTTTTTGCCCAAAATGGAAGAGCTGATTTTGGCGGACATTTGGTTCCAACAAGACGGTGCCACATGCCACACAGCACGCGAAACAATGACCCAATTGAGAGTTCGAGTTCGGTGAACAGTTTATTTCACGCTTGGGGCCGGTCAATTGGCCGCCTAGATCGTACGATTTGACGGCTTTAGACAATTTTTTGTGGAGCTATGTTAAGGCTCATATTTATAGCGATAAGCTCGCAACGGTTGACGCACTGGAAGTCAATATTGAAGAATTTATTCGTGACATACCGGCCGATATGTTGGAGAGAGTATATCAAAATTGGATCCAGCGTATGAACCATTTGAGGCGCAGCCGCGGTCATTATTTACATGAAATCATCTTTAAACATTGAATTATATAGACCGTTTTATCGACTGAAACAACGATTTCATACATTTCTATAAACTTAACGTTTTTTTTCTTCTTAAATCAAATTCGAAGGCTCTTAAAAAATCACCCTGTATATATGGAAACGATAAATATGTACTAAGTACCTATATACTTACAAAACAAAAATGCTCATAACGAGGCGAGCTATCCAACCAGACGCCTGGGTCGATAATTCGACTTAGATGAACGACTGCAAAATTCAGCTGGTAGTTTATTGAAGAATTCTTTACGTGGTTTTTATATACATATTCATATTCGCAAATTAGACTCCGCACAAACGTTCGTCTTGCAGGGGGACTCCCTTTGCGGCTATGTCTTTTGCAACCACTTTGCTGGCTATGCATAATGACCAGACGATAAATTTTCGCATTTACTTATAAGCATTGGACGAGAATGTTGGAAAATGAATTATACAGTTCGATATATTTTAGCATTTAAGAGATTATAAATCTGTTTTTGTTATATCGTCGAAGCTGTGCCAGTAAATTCTCAACAGTCGTACAAGAAAGCGCACAAAAGAATAAAATGACAGGAAATTGTTTGCCGTTTCATCATGTACATATGCAAGCATCATGAATTTATCAGATTCTGATGAGCCTACCTTGTTAATATGTGCATTTCCTAGCGAGTCAGATTAAATTTCAAAATGTTGTCCAATATCAAAAGATTGAAAGGTTGCATAAAATATGAGCGAAATGGGTAAAATAATAAAAATTTTATTAAATTAATGTGAAATGCATGGAATTGTAAGAAAAATTTTCACATTCAATTACTATATTTTTCGCAAGTCTGCCGTTTCATGCGAGGCAATTTCAATGGATTTCATCAACGGCTAGATATCTTCAATTAAAACCCAAGCCTTATGAAAAACACAAGCAAGCAGATAAGATGTGCATCTCTATATATATTTGAGGTCGTTGAATTCCAATCCACTGATCGTTTGACTCGGTCAAGTTGCATTTCCAACTCAACTTCCAATGTTGTACCAGTTCAAGCATGGATTAGAATTCCCAAAATCGCCTCTTAAGCAATAAATATGTGGTCTTTATGGGCCCCTAAGCCGATCTTCTCTTCCAGTACTGTTAGTGCGTATTGTGTGTTAGGCAGTATTAGAACGGACCCTGAATAGAACTCTCATGACATAACTTCTTCTGAGTTTTGTCATAGAGCTCTTTTAGAAGCGTTTTCATGGCAAATTATTAATGTCGTTTGGAAGAAAAATGTTTCGATAGTAAAGTTATGTTTCAGCTGGGGATAGGACCCATGATCTACAGATCAGAAGTCCAACACACTAACCACTGAGCTGCGGCAAAATCGCGTCTAGAGGGATAAAATATATAATCGATCCCCATTAATTATGTCTTCTTGCAATTTTTTCTGAACATACTTACCCTCCCAATCCCAATACAAGAAACTTTTAGGGATCTATAACCTAAAACGACTTGAGGAATGTATCAGTTTAAACAAGAATAATATAAGAATTATCACGTGATTATTGACAGGACACTGCATGCTGAATTATCACCTAACGAAACTGGGAATCTTCTCGGATGAAACCTGCCTACATTGCAGGGATGAGAATGAAACTGCAAAACAGCAAAACATGTGTTGGGAACGTGTCCAGCACTTATGCACACAAGAAAGAAAAATTTCGGGAATTTTATAATACCGGATAATCTGCTGAAGCCCATTAGGGTAAGATCTATACTAAACTTCCTTATGGATGCTGGACTTAGAAAAATACTCTAGTCCATGAGGGAGTGCACAAAAGATCTTGGGTCTTAGTGCAATACAACCCTCTAATAATAATACCCACTATCTCTGTCCCTTAGAGGGGCTCGCCTACAAAACTTACGTTTTTAGAAATTTCGCTCGCACTGCTTCCAAGGATGTCTCTAGAGTGGATCAAAATATAACCAAGCCCCATTAATTTTTATTACTGATAATTTTTTTGAACTTTATCACCACCATCTTTACCCATTATAGGGGACCCACTACAAAATCGATAAAAACCGATGACTGCCCATTAATTTTTCCTCACTAACATTTCTGCCGAACAAATTTACTATCGTCTCTTTGGGGTCTCCCCTACAAAATTGATGCTTTTATAAAATTTAAAGAACATTAAGTTTGTAATTGGACTCCCTTAGGGTTGGATGTAAGCGGAAAGTATATTTGGTGGAAGATTTGGAGCATAAACATTTTTGTGGGGTTGGTCTTGCATTTCACCGCTTTAGGAGCGATTCCTACTCGATTCCCAACTACAATACTCTTTTAACATCACTTTTTCTGATTATTGTCACATAGTTTTTTCATAATTCTTATTATGGCAACTTGTTAGTAATGAAACAATTACCAAAAAGCCTTGGCCGACCATCTTCAATCAATTGTAAAAATAAATCCATGCAGCATTTTGCTAAAAGATTTTGTTTACTGCGAAATATCGGCGAGGACATGTTAACCAACTGCTATAAATAATTTCGAGCCACCAACGCCAGCACCATTATCTCGATTATCAGCAATACGATTAGATGA
This sequence comes from Megamerina dolium, assembly GCA_963854835.1. Classification (NCBI taxonomy): domain Eukaryota; kingdom Metazoa; phylum Arthropoda; class Insecta; order Diptera; family Megamerinidae; genus Megamerina; species Megamerina dolium. The sequence continues at coordinate 4,475,006 of OY978529.1, forward strand.
AATCAAACTTGCTAAAATGATCGTGCAACAAATCTTATTTGCAGCAGTATGGAGAATGAGTATGTAAACATGTTGCTTCATCATCATCATCGTCGGCATCATAATCATGAGAATCAGCAAGCAACATTGTCCTCGTTATTGTTGATTTTGATCATAACTTGTACAGAACATGTTAATAATTTACAATTTGGTATTCATAAATAAAATGTCATATGAGTATATGTTTTCGCAAGCACATATATTGTATGTTGCCTACAGATGCTGCTGTTGCTGATGACGCCGCCTTGTTGACGAACTTGCTGCTGGCTGGCTGGCTGGCTGGCTGGCTGGCTGACTGGCTCATTGGCTTAGCAACCAGCGCCTTCAAGCAACTAATAGCATATAAAAGACACACCGATCTCGCAGCAGTACTGTCGCTACAATACTGCTGCTGGTAATGAGCCTACGTTGATTGAGGTTATATTTCATATAGCATTTTTCTTTTTTTCACCATTCCATTCCATATACGATACGATGATAATATACAGTATATGCTGTTGTGAGCATGGGAAAATATTACTTCGAATATCATCACATGTTCATTTACATATTAGTACGCATGATATGTACCCATATCTATACTCTTAACGGTGTATAAAAGTCTATGGTGCTGGCGGCGATGGTGTGTGGTGGTGGTGGTGTGGCGTGTCTCGCTGATTTGAATGTTGAACGATGTCACAATTTAAATTGTGTTGTGATAAACTACTACCGTACTTCGAGTGCAATTTAAAAAATGTTTTATTAACCGCTAACTACCACTGACACTTACTTACTAACTATCGTACAGTACGTTACTTCATCCAGTTGTTACTCTCACTGTTCTAATTATACTTGCAAGTCAGCGAGATGTTAATTATGCGTTATGGGTTAAAATGTCTCTCGATTCAATTAAAAGCTAAATAATGTCAATTATCTAATTCCATAAATATTTTCGACATTATTTCAATTACCTTGGAACAATGTCGAAACATTTTCGACATTATTGCAAAAGTATTTGCTATAATAGGTTAGGTTAGCTTAGGTTATGTGGCTGCCCTCTCTCTGAGAGAACACACTTAGGCCAGAAAGGCCCATTGTGATACCACTGAGCTTCTCTTCCAATGCTGTTTTGCGTGTTAAATTTGGACAGTATTAGAAGGGACCTACTTATTTTAGCCTGTTACGAACTGCAGAACTCTTGCGACATCTCTTTTTCTGAGCTTTGTCACAAGAGTTCCCTTAGAATTTTTTCCATTCCTTTTTCAATTGCTTGCCGGCAGGTGGGTACCGTTCGAAAGAAAAATCTTTTCGATATTAAATTTTGTTATGCTTCAGCCGGGGATTGAACCCACGACCGACAGATCAGAAGGCCAACGCACTAACCACTGAGCTACGGCACCCACATTTTGCTATTTGCTATAATAATATCAAATAATTCTTCAACATTTTTTTTTTTTCACTTTTTGTACAAAAATTATATTCCAATGATTTTGGGAGCTGTCTGGTTAAATGTATGGTTTCGATTTTACGTGTTTTTCTTGTCCATTTCATATCGATGTTCCCTTAAGGGGTGCAGAGATTATATCAAGCCAATATACGCATTTGAAAGGAAATTTAAAACCAGCCGGTCACAGGGTCTCCCACCGAATTATCACCACATCGTTACGGATGGCTCTAAGCTCGAAGGGAGGGTGTATATTCGGATAATTTCAACCTCAGTATATCTTTTCGCCTGCCTGATCACTGCATTGTATTTCAGGCAGAAGTCAGCGCTATTAACACTGCGCTCACTTGGATTAAGCAGAACAATATCTTCCATCGAGACATTTGCATTCTGAGTGACAGCAAATCTGCCATTAAGTCCCTTTATTCTTTTCCCGTTAAATCGAAGATCATTCTAGACTGCCGCAGATCTCTTAATCAGATTTGCGAGGCATACAAGGAAACTGCAGAGCTAACGAGCTCGCCACTGAACTGAAGAAAATCTTCACTTGGGGGTTCCCATTGCCACAAGTAAACACAAATTGGATGTATTCACATCTAACGCCTTCCAAAAAAAATGGATGGATTCACCCATCTGTAGGACGGCGAAAGTGCTGTGGCCCACACCTAGTGGGAAAAGCTCGCGTAAACTCACTTACCTGAACAGAAAATATATCTCGACCTATGTTGGAGTGGTTACCGGCCACTGCCTCATAGGACCTCACGCAGCGAGAATGGGCTTAGGCCATCTCGTCCGTGACTACTGCAGAAGCTGCAGACATGAGTTTGGAACTCGAGACCGTTTCACATCTGCTGGATACCTGCCCTACTTTGTGCAAAACACGCAAAAAATTCCTGGGATATTACCAGTTGAATGACTGAGACCGCCCTTCAGTGGTTGATATTGGTAACCTCCTAAATTTCGTCAAAAGTTCTGGTTGGTTCGATGTAGTAGAGTAGAAATATTCGCGTGGTACCACAATGGGCCTTTCACTGGCCTACGTGTGCTCTCCTTTTGAGAGGACGGCCACTCTAACCTGACCTAACCTAACCTAGGGGGTGCAGATAGGAATTAAGAGTGTTCGGAAGAAATGGTAGGTTAAAAAAATTTATAGGATTCGGTAATATTTTTAACTCCATTGAAGGTACACAAGGAGCGATGGAAGGCAATTTTGGAAAATGTTTAAATTTTATACGGGAGCCTCTCTATGGGGTTTAGACACGGAGTAGGTATGTTACGGTCAAATGTTGAGGAGGAAAATTAATGGAGTCCACTATACATTTTAATATGAAGTAATTTGTTTTAAGAGTATGTATTTTTAATAAACATTTGTATTTAATAAAAAAATTTTTAAAACTAAAAATTGAACACCCAATCTAATAAATCCCAAAGCAATTCAGTTCTATTTCTTCTTCTTGTTCAAGTTAACGCGATCACATCTACAATATTTTGCTACTATTTTTCATTATCATTTAGCATGGATTAATCTTTACAATCTTTCGCTGCAAATCAACCATTTGACACGCTAAATACATCTAAGCAGCTACAATAGTGGTTACAGTGGCTACAGTGGCAATTGTTAGTATTTAACCCATTTCTTGTCTGCTTCATTTGCATGTATCTACGACTACTTGCAATAAAATGTCACACCATGCTCTGATTAAAGATGTTGGCGGTTAGTTGGTAAATACATATAAGAAGTAGAAGAATTAAAGAAAACATTTAAGCAACGAACGAAGGTGCGTACGTAATTTGCAGAGCAAAAATATTTATAATGAAAAGCATGAATAATGTTATACCACATTTGTATGTATAGGCTAATTATGATATGTGTTATTTGAGACAGTGACAACTGTGACAACACCGACGTATGGTGATTAGAATTGAGATTTGTATTAAATGGAAGTTTGCGAATAACAATTTTTTTTTACGTATTGAAATTCTTTTACAAAGAAAACAAGGTGTCAATAAAGAAAATCTCAAATAGAAATTAATTGGAATTATGTAGTCATATTAGGCATACGATAGGGCAAGGCTTTTTAGTAAAGTTTCTGTAAAAAAAAATGCATGATTCGAGATTAAAGTTCTAGGAAATGGAAGGAAAATCGGAAAATAACCCCACAGCTTCTCAAGACTTATCCCTAGAGCGGTAGGCTATATGAGGTTCCGGTAAAACTGCTTCAATCAAAAAGTGGTAGAGGTGGATGTGCAGATAATGTCGCTATTTTGAGTCAAAGTCCAACATTTATGAAAAAAAAAATTCAGAATAATCCCACAGCTTCCCAGGATTAGAACCTAGAGTAGTAAAATGTACGTTCAGTTTCCCTTAATTACTTTTGCTTAATATATTTTTCTAACATAATCTATCTTCAATTCTCAGAGTCGGAAAGAGAGTCGCGTCGAATGGGTCTTACAGTGAACTAGGGCAAGAGTCCCGGTGTCTTGGACAGCATGTCACTGTTGACAACTACGCTTTTGAAGTAGTAAGGGAATTTGTCTATCTTGGAACCAGCATTAACAGCAGTAATGACGTCAGCCTGGAGATATTGCGAAGGATCACTGTTTTGCAAACAAGTGTTACCTTGGGCTAAGTAAGCAATTGAGGAGTCGAGTCATCTCTCGAAGAACGAAAATTAACCTCCACAAGTCTCTCATCATGCCTGTCCTAACATATGGCGCTGAAGCCTGGACAATTTCCACCTCGGATGAGCGAATGCTTAGAGTTTTCGAGAGAAAAGTCCTACGCAAGATCTTTGGACCTATTTGCGTTGATAGTGAGTACAGAAAAAGGTACAACCAAGAGCTATACGAGCTGTATGCCGATATTGACATACTAAAGCTCATCAAAATCCAGCGGCTGCGCTGGTTAGGGCATGTCAGGCGAATGGAAGAATACGCTACAGCTAAAAAGGTGTTATATTCGGAACCCGCTGGAGGCGACGACGCAGAAGAGGAAGACCTAACCTTCGGTAGAAAGACCAAGTACTGGAGATCCTGACGGCGCTTGGAATTTCTAACAGGCACCAGCTAGAGAAGAACAGAGATGGCTGGCGTAGTATGTCATATTCGGTTTTAATCGATATTTGGTTGTTATGACCACATAACGAACGAACAAAAAAACTCTATATACAATCCTAACAGGGGTTGCTCTGCAAAATTTATAAAAAATAGAGTATTAGAAGGGATCTGCTTATTTTCGCCGGTTCCTGTAACTGTAACTGCCGGAAGAATTGACAATTGCTTGCCGACAGGGCAAAAATCTTTTGATATTAAATTTGTTATGCTTCAGCCGGGGATTAAACGCACGACCTACAGATCAGAAGGGCAACGCAATGACCACTGAGCTATGGCACCTACACTGCAAGATTTATGTTTCCATAAAATTCGCTCCCAGTGATCCCAGAGTGCTTATGGAAGGGTAAAATATATTTATTTTTACTTCCCAATATTTCTCCAACTCATACTTATTGCCTATCTCCATCTCATAGAGGATCTGGAATATAAAATGAACGCAATAGCAATTCAAGGTCGACAAATAGTCCCTTAATTGTCCACCCTGAATGGCTGAAGAGTATCACAGACCTTCATTAACTTTTCTTTTCAACAGTTTTTCGAAACATACTTATTCCTACCTCAACACCTTAGAGCGGTTCCCCTATAAAATTGATTGATATTTATAAATTGATATATGTAAATATATCGCTGTCCGCCATTAGTTTTTGCTCTCCAACATTTTTCGAGGACCCACTTCCTCTCTACTGAGAACGATGGTAGAAGTATTTTGGAAAACATCACCTTATTAGGGGAAAAGTGTAAGGGTATGTAGTGGATAAATCATCAACTCATACCACATCATCAATATTGATTCGAAGAGAAAGAATATCCTTCCACTTATACTTGCATTATAATATAAGAAGTAAAAAAAATCGATGCCATCAACTAACTCAGTTAGGCCATCAAGTACAAAACATTACTATCGGTTAACTGCCAAACCAGCTATACAACTGTCAAAAATTCTTGGAATATATAGTAGAAATAATAAAAAGAACAAAAGCATAAATATGAAAAAATAATCCATATTCGTATTCACATTGAAGCCATCAGTTGAATGTCAGAGCGTCAGAATACGAGTACATACAACAACGTCACGTCACAGCATCAAGGCTATGGTTGTTGTCGTTGCTGCATTTTCGTGGACAAAATGACGTTGTCACGAATTTTTGTAGAATATTAAATTCTACCAACCAAAACTATCCAAAGACTAAGTACATAGTAAACCACAACTTCCCTTCACATGAAACTGGCCCAACCACCTAACCATTCCAATTGGTTTGGGCTTTCTTAATGCTAAGGAAAACAGCCATCGAATCAACCATCAAACTATTCTACCAACCATCGATGAACTAAGAAATGAACGAACGAAACTTTTCTTCAAAAATTATAGAAATGTCACGTAGCAGTAGCTAGTTTCTTTTCTCTTTCGCATTGTAAAAATCTTGACGTTGTCGTTCAATTCTTAGCTGGATTGATAGCAAAGCAAAAGCAAACTCGTAGATGGTTGCAAAATGAAAAATAAGATGATGCTGATGACAAAATACATACATACACACAAAAAACATCAATACCAACAGCAGCAGTAGCAGTAGCAGCTAAGACGAAACAACATCAGTATCAGCCATAATAAGAATTCATTCGAAAGTGCAGCATTGCAGCATTAGCAGTGGTAGTAGCAGTAGCAGCAACAACAACTTATTGCATTGAACTTTCTTCGTTGTTGACATTAAGACGCCACATCGACAATTCCATAATCAACATCATCGTCATTGAACTTTTATCGATGAGAGATAGACAGACAGACAGATAGTTAGAGAGGCGTAAGTGAGTAAGTGCAGAAGAAAATCCAAAGCTGCTTGTCATTTTGCAGAAAATGTGACAGGCAACAGCATTCAATGAAATAAGAAGCAACAAACGTCTAAATGTCAGTATATCATCAACTGACAAAGCGAGAGAGAGAGAGAGAGAGAGAAGGAGTAGAAATGGAGAAATTATTATACAACAAGTTGGATGACTGTCTAGTTGACTGACGGAATTTATTGTATTTAGACGCAAACTAATCCAAATCAAGAATAAATCGAACTACTATATAGAAAGGCTTGGTAAGGACAACGACGGATGAGATATCTTCAAATTGAAATTGAAAAAAACTGACAAGTTTAACTTTGGTAATATCAATGATCCACTAATGTATATTTTAACACTACAAGAGCCTCACACAGTTCTATTTTGCTAATCACGAAATGAGCTACCTTAGTTCGAACTTCTTCTGCGGCTGTGAAGCAACACAAAGCACCCAAAAAGGTAATAAAAACCCAAAAAATTAAACCAACTACCCTTAAACAAAATCTTTAGACCTATATCTACCTTTGTCTTTGGAGTGCATAATGAAGTGGCATCTTTTGCTGAAATCAACACCCATTAGAATGCTTCTTCTTTTTCTTCTTCTTCTTCTTCTTATGTGGCCACAACAAGCGACGATCGATTTAGGGCGAATATATAATGCGGCGCAAGATTTCTCTGTTCTTCGCTTGCTGGCGCCAATTGGAGATTCCAAACGCCATCAGGTTACCCAATACTTGGTCCTTCCAACGGAAGTTTGGTCTTCCTCTACTTGTGCGTTCTCCAGCGGGTGCCGAATTAAATAGCATCTTCACTGGATCGTCTTCTTCCATTCGCTCGATATGACCCGTCCAGCGCAGCCACCGGATTTTAATTTGCCTAACTATATCAATGTCAGCGTACATCTTATACAGCTCGTCGTCGTACCTTGTTCGGTACTCGCCATCAACGCAAATAGGTCCGAAGATCCTGCGCAGAACTTTTATCTCGAAAACTCTAAGCATTCTCTCATCCGTGGTGGAAATTGTCCAGGCTTCTGCGCCATATGTTAGGACACAAATAATGAGGGACTTGTAGAGTGTAGTTTTCGTTCATCGAGAGAGGGCTCGACTTCTCAATTGCTTACTTAGCCCAAAGTAGCACCTGTTAGCAAGAGTTATTCTCCGCATGATCTCCAGGCTACTACAAAGTCCTTCACCACCTCGAAAGAGTAATTTTCAACAGTGACATGTTTTTCAAGACGCCGAGACTCTTTGTTTGTTGATACTAGGTACACTGTCTTGCCCTTCTTCACCATAAGACCCATTCGACGTGACTCTCGCTCCAATTCAGAGAATGGTGCACTGACTGCTCTCGAGTTGATACCGATTATGTCAATATCGTCGGCATAAGCCAGCAGCATGACACTTGTGTTGAAGATAGTGCCATTATGTCGTAAATCTGCAGCTCGTATAATTATCTCCATAATAAGGTTGAAGAAGTTACACGATAACGAATCACCTTGTCGAAAACTTCGTCCGGTATTGAACGGATGGGAGAGGTCCTTCCCAATTTTTACTGCACAACCAGAGTTAAGCAGTGTCATTCTGCAAAGTCGAATGAGTTTTGCAGGTATACCAAATTCAGACATAGTTGTTTAGAGGTAATCCCTTATAGGACTGTCGAAAGCGGCTTTATAATCGACGAGTGTATCGATCTGTTTTTCTTGGGTCTTTTCCAGGATTTGGCGGTGAAGCCACACTGATAAGGTCCAATCAGGTTGCTGAGCATAGGCTTCAATCTTTCACACAATACGCATGATAAGGAAACGATACGATGCTCAGGAGACTTATGCCACGATAGTTGACGGAAATTGTGGGGTCTCCTTTTTTATGTATGGCGCAGAGAACACTGAGACTCTAATCATCGGGCATGCTTTCGTCCGACAATATTTGGCTTATGAGCTGGTGCATGCAGGTGGGCAGCTCATAGGTCTTAAACAACTCGGCAGGCAGAATGCTACAGAGTGTAATTAGTAGCCAACCTTTCGGGCGCATCGTAATGACGAAATCTCTTTCTCATACCCCCACATTGCTAGACATTGCTGGTGCTGTTTCGTTTGGAATATTGAAGGAATAAAATTTGTAGTCTACAAAATTTATAAACCTCCCAAAAGCATCATCGATCTCACACCCATCGAGTCTGGACGAAATAGACGGACTCGCAGCCAAAGAGAGATGTAATGAAAATTATCATGACTTTTCTTTTATTATTGCATCAATTTCAACAAACCCGATTGATGCCTGACACATATACATGTTCCCCCAAACAAATACACTAGCATATTCATAAGTTACTTCTTCTTCATCACTACTTTTGCGTGGGTTTGAGAACTTTTGCGTTTGGTTTGGTTGACGAATACTTACTTATCTACATTTGTATTGAGCTGAGAAAAAACATTACATGATGTAGAAAAGTTGTATGGATTAGTTGTCGCCGATGTCGTTTACTATATTGTTTTGTTGTTATTATTATATTTTATTGTACTACTGCGATTTCTTGCCTTCACTTCCATCTCATCGAAATCATCTATACTATACATTTTACTACTTGTCTTTCGCCTACTTGTGCATTCTTCATTCACCGTTTTCAAATGCATATAGTCAATATGAGACATTATGAGCATGGTGGTCATCTTCTTGGTGGGTCTGTCTTGTCGTCATGCATACATTGACTTGCTCAATTCAAAGATTATGAACAGATGGATGAATGGATGGATGGATGAATAGATGCATAGTTGGTGACAATTGTGATTTTAGTCGTCGCCGTCGTTGCTGTCGCCGTCCTAGTCGTAACTCCCATGTTGCTGTGAAGTTTTCTTATATCAGTTTATTTCTTCTTATGCTTCTTATTCTTCCTCATCCTTATCGTCTTCTTATACATCATGCGATACATGTGTTTCAACAGTTTTTGCTGATAATGTAGCCCACTTTGGAAAGTTCTATCAAAAAGGAAAATCGCAAAACTAAATAAGAAAAAGGAAAAACTAGACAAGAATAGAGAAAACGTTAGAAAAATATTCGAAATATTTCGATTTGAACATAGAAAAACTAGCATATTGTGCGTTTTATTACCAATCGATAAATGCTGTCTGATTAAAAATTAAATGTTGACGAATAACTGGAACTAAATACTTCGTGGAATCTTATCCGAACTTCTCTTCCAGTATTATGTGCTTACAGAATTTAAACAATATTTGAAGTTAGCCGTTTATCGATTCCGAATGACAGAACTCTTTTAACATTTCGCTTTGAGAGTTTTGCCACAGAGCCCCTTGAGCAACTTTGAATGGAAAATTTTTACTGTCTGTATTATCAGTTGTTTGCCAATATTTGGAATATTTGTCGTTTCCGATACAATGTTGCGTCAACATGTTGCAGCAAACATGTTGCATTCAACATAATGCATCACACATGGTAAATTAAAGATGTTGCATCAAACATGTTGCTTATGAAAAACAACCCTGAGCTTATTTTACTACATTTATTATTACAGATCCGTTATAAGGACATGTAGGTGGGTCTTTCCCTGCCTGGATAGATGTCGCAAACTATTCTGAATAAGCCTGCCTACCTAATAATACTGCTGTTTTTTTAACTGGCCATACAAATCACTCTGCGACCACTCTTTAATTTTTTTTTTTAATGTAAAATATAAGTACTTGATTTGTTCGGTTTGAGATTAGCTGGGAGCCCATCCTCATCTGTCTGCCTGTCGCCTGGTTGGTTCGCACAAAAACTTGAACAAATTTTGAGATATTTCACTGAAATTTGCCTCGAGTTACCATTCGATTTAAGGGTAAAAATGCTGCTGAATATGGGAAAGATCGGTCAACTGACACACCCAAACAGAGTAAGCAAGGAGACTAACCTCGGAATTATTTCATATTTCAATCCATTATAAGTTACTGAATATTTCATCTAGGTCAACAATATTTAACAAGTGGATTTGTATTGTAGTTAGTAATAATCTTTCAAGACATTGTCCAGCCACACACACTATTTAATGCAATTCTCTAGATCAATCGTATTTGGCATTATTTAATATCGTTTCAATATAAAGTTAGTTATTTTTAAACAAATTTTTTCACCGTTCAACTGATTTAATCTTCTATCTACGGAAATCATAATCGGCCTCTTCGGCCTCTTCGGAACCTACAGGGTGATTTCTTAAGAGCCTTCGAATTTGATAAAAAAAATATATAAAATTTAGAAAAATGTAAAGGGTTATCCATTTTGGGGTTTCAAAAGTAAATGTAAATAAAATACATATAAAATATTTTTTATCATGATATTTCTTTTTTATTATAAAGTTTGAACGTTGACATTATGTGTGAAATACTACATCATTTAAATGACCACCACGCGAATTGTTGCAAGCATCGATTCTTTTGAAGTAATTTTCGACCACTTTTTGACACATATTGGGCGGTATCTCAGCCATAACGTGTCGAATGTTGGTTTTGTTGGTGCTCAAGAGTTAAAGGTTTATCTGCATAAACACGGTCTTTCGCGTAGCTCCACAAAAAAAAGTCAAGCGGTGTCATATCGCATGATCTTGGTGGCCACTTGATATCGCCACGACGAGAAATTACGCGGCCAGAAAATTTCTCTTGCAATAAAGCCATATTCGCTCGAGTTGTGTGGCATGTGGCACCGTCTTGTTGAAACCACATATTCTCTAAGTCGTATTCTTCAATAGCAGGCAAAAAAAAGTCGGTTATCATATGACCATAATGCTCCGAATTGACGGTGACAGTCGTTCCATCGTCGTTTTCGAAGAAGTAAGGTCCAATCACACCTCCGGACCAAAGAGCGCACCAATCAGTGACTTTTTGTGAATGTGGTGGTCTCTCTTCAATTACTTGAGGATTCTCAGAACCCCAAATACGACAATTTTGTTTGTTAACATACCCACCATGTTAATGAGAAATGTGCTTCGTCGCTGAAGAAAATTTTGTTCGAAAAATCGCCGTCTACCGCCTGTTGTTCAAGCATCCATTCGACGTATCTACAACGTTGTGAATGGTCAGCTGGCTTCAGTTGTTGTGTGAGCTGGATTTTATATGGATGTAGGTGTAGATCCAAATGCAAAATACGCCATAATGTGCCGTAAGACAGTCCTAATTCCTGAGAACGACGAGGAATCGACACATTCGGGTCTTCGGCAACACTTTTACTTACAGCAGCGATATTTTCGGTGGTACGAGCGAAATGATGATGCACAGGCCTTACAATATCTGTAACCGATCCAGTCTCTTCATATTTCTTCACAATTTTGCCAATTGCTTGCGCGATATGTGGCTGTGGCAGAATCACCATTTTTGTAGTAGGTTTTTACAATTTTAATGCGTTGTGCGATAGTTAAGCGATCCATTTTCGCAAATGTCAGACTTTGAACTGAAAAAGAAAGAAATTGTTTTAACAACTCAGTTTGACAGATGTCGAATTCTAGCCCTATACTTTTGAAACCGCGAAATGGATAACCCTTTGTGTAATCTTGATTTGAGTCGATAGAACGATCTTTATAATTCAATGTTGAAGGATGATTTCATATAAATGTTGACCGCGGCTGCGCCTCAAATGGTTCATACGCTGGGTCCAATATTGACATACTCTCTCCGACATATCGGCCGATATCTCACGAATATATTCTTCAATATTGGCTTTCAGTGCATCAACCCTTGCGGGATTGTTGCTACTGATACGAGCCTTAACATAGCATCACAAAAAATAGTCTAAAGGTGTTAAATCGCACAATCTAGGCGCCCAATTGACCGATCCCAAACGAGAAATAAACTCCTCACCGAACTCGCCTCTCCACCGGGCCATTGTTTCGCGTGCTGTATGGCACAGTCTTGTTGAAACCACACGTCGACCAAGTCCAGCTCTTCCATTGTGGAAAAAAAAGTTTGTAATCATCGCACGGTAGCGGTCGCCAATCACAGTAACGTTCCTGCCTTCGTCGTCTTTGAAAGCAGTACGCTCCAATGATGCCACCGGCCCATAATCCACACCAAACAGTGTATTTTTCGATATGCATTGGAACTTCTTGCAATGCTTTTGGCTGCTCTTCACATCAAATACGGCAATTTGTGATTGTTCACGTATCCATTCAATCAGAAATGAGCTTCGTCGCTGAGCACAATTTTCCGATAAATAAGTGGATCTTCATCCAACTTTGCCAGCGCTCATTTACCTAAATTTAGCCGTTGTGATAGGTCGTGTGGCTTCAATTCTTGCACGAGGGTTTTACACCCAAATCCTTCCACAAAATTGTCGACGTAGTGGAGTAACAGAGGCCCAATTGCTGCGAACGGCGGCGCCGAATCGATAATTCACGGTCATCAACAACACTGGCGGATACAGCTGTGATATTTTCCTCGGTCTACGTTAAATAGTTGGAGTTTTAATTTAGTCACAAGATTCCGAATAGCCGCCTCAGAAGGTCGCCCAAACTGACCAAAAAAGGAAAAAGTGCACAATGCACTTTCTTAACCGAGTATGAATTTTGATAATAAAAAAAAATAAATAAATATGTGGCACTTAAATTCCCGAAGGGCTCATTGATCGACCTTCTCTTCCATTACTGTTGTGCCTGGTGAATTTGGACAGTATTAGAAGTGACCTACTTATTTTAGCCGGTTCCGAATTGCAGAACTCTTGCGACATCACATTTTCTGAGCTTTGTCACAGAGTTCTTTTAGGGTGGTATCGTTCGAAAGGAAAATCTTTACGATATTAAATATGTTATACATCAGCCGGGGATTGAACCACGACCTACAGATCAGAAGGCCAATTTCGAAATTGTCAGGGTTCGATCATACATGTCACTTTTCTAGGGGTGTTTCCTGGGCGACAATTGTCCAAGGCTTTTTAATTTTTGCAAAAATATCAATTTTTTGGGGTCGGTCGTGCGTGTCGTGATAGGTTTGAATTTTGGGCTACTTTTGTAAAGCGTGGGAATAAGGAGTCAGTATGTTTGGAGGAAACGTTGAGGAGGAAAAATTAAATGGAGTCAGTCATACAGTTCACCACTTTAGGGGCGTTTTCTGTTTAGGTTATTATTTTCTTTTTTTGGCCATTTTGCATATGACTTGCCTTAGAAGATAGTGGAAGTGTTTAGAAGGAATAATTAATGACAGTCAATCAGTCAAATTCACAGCTCAAGGGGCAATTTTTGGTGTTATTTGTCAATTTCATCGAACATTTTGCTTATTATATTGTATTGGGATCCGTCATTTCTTCCATCGGTGACTTTCATTGCCAATACACAGAGGGAGATAATTTTTTTCACACACCAAAGTCAACATTTATTTGCAGCTATCATCAAAGTAGTCCAGTATTGATATAGTTTCTTAATCAAAACTCTTCAACAGATGCATCCATATTTATGTTAGTTCATATGAGTACAGTCTCGAATACATATATGATTTTAATAAAATAACAAAAAAGAAAAATGTCTGACAAGCATTTTGCATTTTGTCGAAATCCATTATATTACCTCTTTGGCTCATATCAGACCATATTGATGTCTGTAACCAAGCAAGATGATGATGATGATGATGACCGATGACGATACGACAGTGTCTCTTGCGACATGAGACTCGTCCATCATCTCAATTGTTAGATTTTATTCCATGAAGCTTTGAATCTTTGTATTATCGTTTTAGTTATTTTTCATATTTCTTATTGTTGTTTCAGAGTCCATTCAATCCAACGGCTACCAATAATTTCCATTTTGTCTTGAGCTCATCTTGGCCAGGTTATGCCCTCATTTCGATGCCATTTGCAAATTCTCCATTGTTATGATGATGATGATGATGATGATGATGGTGTGGTTAGCATGCATATTTCTATTCTTCATGCCTCATCTCCATCTCCGTCATCATCATCATCATCTTCGATTTCTTCTTGTGGGACAAACTTTTTGACATTTTCTTTTGTATTTCTTTTGCCTCACTTCAATACAGGACGACAACATCATTTGTTGTTTAACGGAGGCGGCAGCAACAGCAGCTGACGAACTAACAAACTGACGACTTGTAGCAGGACAAACTAAAACGATGAAGAAGAGAAAATAAAAGAAAATTGCTCAAGAAAAGAAAAGTAAAAAATAAAGTTTTCTTGATGTACCTTATGTCAGTTATAGTATAACTCTGTGTGTGTGTGTGTGTGTGTGTATTTACGTCAATTCTGTTTGATGACATTCCTTTGATGGCACAACTAAATATCTGTCCTGTTTTAGATTAGTAAGAAGAATATGTTTTTGAGGTAGACGTTGGGGTGGTGGATAGATTATACAATCGAGCGACCCATGCCTGGGTGTTAATGTGGCTGAACTTTGGTTTCTTCCATATCGGCTGGATGGTTTGGGTTGGTTCGTTTCCTTCTCTTCAACATTGATTGACATCGACTGACTGACAACTTTGCTGTTTCCTTAAAGTTTCACTAGTCCTACGTGTACATCTTGCTAGTTTTCTTCTTCCTTTCTATCCTTATTTCGAATTGCACAAGGCACAAGAAGTTTAGTTGATTTTTATTTGTCATTGGACAATTTCTTGCGTTCTCGATTGTTTTGGCATGTTTTTTTTTTTTTTTCTTTTTTTTTGGTTTTTTCTCTTCGTTAGAAAATACATAATTTCTGGAGAACAGAAAATTTGAGACGAATGCAGATAGTCAACAATCACACAAGCGGTCATATTCATTTTTTGCACAATTCTTAGATTTATTTTTCTGTATTCTGTTTTGTTAAAGTCAAAGGCAATCGATGATTGCGGAAAGAGCTGATTGATTGATAGAAAGGATATTCAGTCATCTTGTTTTATTGAATCAAGGACGAAAATTACTTGAAGTCTTTAAGGTTTTTCAATATTCTTCGTCTTGACAGTGCTAAAAATTGGTCGTCGTGGTCGAGGTCGTGGGTTCAATCTCCGGCTGATGCATAACCGGTTAAAATAAGTAGGTCCCTTCTAATACTGTCCAAAATTTAAAACGCACAACAGTAATAGAAGAGAAGCTCGGCCAATGAGCACTTCGGGGCTCTAAGTGCCCCGAAGTGCTCATTTTTTTATTGGAAATTTCATATTACTCAAATTCGTCTACTCATAATACATACACACACATGTCCATCCATTATTGAAATTTATTGCTTCCACATATACAGGGTGATTTTTTAGCAACTTCCTTTTTGGCAACACTGTTTTTGACAGCTCAGCTGTTTTCGTGTAACATGTTACTGTCAAATATGTTCTGTTTGATCTATAATTTAACCATTTTTTCTTTTTATTATTATTAAAATTCATGCTCGGATAAGAAAGTGCACTTCTTCCATTTTATGGTCAGTTTGGGCGACCTACTGAGGCGGCTATTAGGAATCTTGTGACTAAATTGCGCACAAAATTTATATTATTGTATGTACATTAAACCAATAACAAACATACCTCGAGTGCGGACATAGGAAAATATCGCAGCTGTATCCGCCAGTGTTGTTGATGACTGTGAATTATCGATTCGGCGCAGTTCGCAGCAATTGGGCCTCTGTTACACCACTACGTGGAAAATTTTGCGGAAGGATTTGGCTGTAAAACCTTTTAGAATACAGCTGATGCAAGAATTGAAGTCACACGACCTACCACAACGGCTAACTTCTAGTGAATGGACGCTGGCAAAGTTGGATAAACGTCCACATTTCTATCGGAAAATTGTGTTCAGCGGCGAAGCTCATTTCTGATTGAATGTATACGTGAACAATCACAAATTGCGGAATTCGGTGTGAAGAGCATTGCAAGAACTGCCAATGCATCCCGAAAAATGCACTGTATGGTGTGGATTATGGCAGGAACGTTACTGTGAATGGTGACCTTATTTGCCCTTTTTTTGCCCAAAATGGAAGAGCTGGACTTGGCTGACATATGGTTTCAAGAAGACGGTACCACATGCCACACAGCATGCGAAACAATGACCCAATTGATGGGCGATTTCGGTGAAGAGTTTATTTCACGTTTGGGACCGGTCAATTGGCCGCCTAGATCGGGCGATTTAATGCCTTTAGACTATTTTTTGACGGGCTGTGTTAATGCACATGTCTATGGCGATAGACATAGCCCGCAACGGTTGATGCACTGGAAACCAATATTGAAGAATTTATTCGATTCGGCCGATATGTTCTGGAGAGTATGCCAAAATTGGATCCAGCGTATGAACCATTTGAGTCGCAGCCGCGGTCAAAATTTATATGAAATTTATATCAAACAATTTGGAATGCATCGCACATATCACAACGCACTAAGTTGATCATATTCAATTCAATTGTCAAACCATCTTTATGATATGGATGCGAAACGTGGAATGCGGCAGCAGCTGATATAAACTCACTACAAGTCTTCGTGAACCGTTGCCTATGAAAAATTCTAAAAATATACTGGTCAAACGCTGCCTTATGGGCCAGAACCCAGTTCAATTGGAGATCCGATAAAGAAAATGGAGCTGGATCGGCCACGTTCTGCGCAGGAAGAGCGGCGATACTAACAAAGACTGCGATTGACTGGAACCACCAAGCAAGCCGTAGACGATGAAGACCAGCGAACATCTGAAGACGACTATTAGAGTTGGAAACCCGTGCCATGCACCTTAGCTGGAATGAAGTGAAGAGACTGGCACAAAATAGACCCGAATGGAAGAAATTCGTTATGGCCCTATGTTCCAGGCTGGAACCCTAGGAATATGGATGGATGGATGATCCTTAAACATTAAATTATATAGAACGTTCTATCGACTCAAATAAAGATTTCATACAGTTCTCTAAATTTTATGTATTTTTATTTCAATCAAATCCGAAGACTGCCGCAGAAAAAAATCACCCTGTAATATAGTACATGCATAACAATATATGCTGTCACATGGCCATCAAGTGAATATTTTACTGTAACTGTCAACTCACTACTTATCTATTTGCTGTCTGTCATTTCATATGAATTCACATAAGTAATTGACAGATTGATCGCAATAATGATAATTCAATTAGTGTATCAAAATGTTTTAACAGTTGCACATGTTGTTGTTGCTGTCAATACTCTTCTTTGGGTACTTTTAGGTATTTCGAATGCAATTAGTTCAATTTCATGCATGTAATTAAATGAAATGTAAAAAGTTTAATTTCAAATGCATTTGTAAAGCAGTACTAATGGGTAAGGGCATTTCTTTTTGGTATAAGTACAATAAGCTCTTTGAATTTGTTAATAAAATGTAAATAAAAAAAAAATAAATATGTGGCACTTAAAGCCCCAAAGGGCTCATTGGCCGAGCTTCTCTTCCATTACTGTTGTACGTCTTAAATTTTGGACAGTATTAGAATGGACCTACTTATTTTAGCCGGTT
This sequence comes from Megamerina dolium, assembly GCA_963854835.1. Classification (NCBI taxonomy): domain Eukaryota; kingdom Metazoa; phylum Arthropoda; class Insecta; order Diptera; family Megamerinidae; genus Megamerina; species Megamerina dolium. The sequence goes on from OY978529.1 coordinate 4,492,820, forward strand.
CCGAACGGCAGAACACTTGTGACATCACTTTTTCTGAGCTTTGTCACAGTTCTTTTTAGAAGCTTTTTCATGGCATGAATTTAAATGTAATGCAGATTGATCTCTCTTACAATTGAATCATCTAAATAAGATCTACTCAAAGAATATTCAAGTCTCATTCCTGTCTCCACACATCTCTATCTCCTTACACTCGCGTCTTTCTAACTCTCCCTTCTTACGCCTGAAAATACGTCTCTCCGCACTTCTCTTCTCTGTGTACAGCTGCTTAGTAGCTCGCGCGGCACCCAAGGTGTTTCTGTAGGCGGCATCTTTCTCTGCGGTAGTGTCTCGAAACTCCTGATCATACCACTCATTCCTCAGAGGACCGTAGAAACCAATTACCTCCTAAGCAGCAGTAGTCACGGAGTGGGATATATATGTCCACTGTACGCATGTATCATCCATAGGGGGAGTGTTCTGCATAAGCAGATCCGAAAACTTTGTCTGTGTGGGACTTCGTTTGTTCTTTGCGACTTCACGTTCATCATACTAGCAGCATGCTTGCCGTCAATCATCACGTGATCAATTTAGTTTTTCGTTCGTTAATCTGGAGACAGCCACGTCGATTTATGGATGTCGTGATGCTGAAATCTGGTACTACTAATTACCATGTTTCGTGCTGCGGCGAAGTCGATCAGCCTCTTTCCGTTATCAGAGGTGTTCTAGCGGAGGCTGAATTTTCTAACAGTAGGACCAAAGGTACTTTCCTTGCCCACGCTGGCATTGAAGTCGCCGAGCACGGTTTTGAAATCGTGGCGAGGGTAGCGGTCATAAATTTCTGCGAGACGCTGAAAGAAGCTCTCTTTGATCGCAACGTCCATCTCATCCGTTGGCGCTTGGGCACATATTAGGTTGATGTTAAAAAAATGTTGTATTAATACGGAATATTGGCAGCCGCTCGTTCACATGTGTGAACTGTGAGACCAGATGTCGCAGTTTCTTGCTGTGAAGAAGTTCGAGTCCGATCCGATTTTCAACAGTCGATTGATTTAATGATATTTATATTTGTTAGAGTGCAATGGGAAAAATAGCTTTCATTTTTCAGGCGGAGGTCCACGCCTTAGAGCTAACTGTCAGAGAATGTCTACGTAGGAGCACTCGAGGAACCGACATATGCACTCTTTCAGACAGTCAGGCAGCTCTAAAATCACTAATGAACTTCTAGTGCCAATCTAAGTTGGTCTGGGAATGCTTCGAACTACTCAATAAAGAGGAAGTCTATGAATATAATATGAGTCCCGGCACACGAGGGGCATGCAGGCATTGAAATAGCAGATTCGCTGGCCAAAAAGGGCGCAGACACTCCTTTCATAGGCCCAGAACACTTTTGCGTGGTAAACAGTAGCTTCATGAATAACTTAATATGTGAAAAGGTCTATGAGAGTCTAACCGATTACTGAAGAGCCCAAACAGGTATACGGAAGTCGAAAAGCTTCATTGACCCTGAACACATTAAGGTAGATTCTATCTTGAACCTCTACAGAAAAGATATCAAACTCTACACTGAACTTAAAACTTAATTATCACATGATGAAAATGGGTGTGGTTAACAACAATCTCTGTCGACTCTGTCTTGAAGAGCAGGAAAGAGCAGAACACGTTCTTTGCAATTGCCCAACTGTGGTTAGACACAGACTAAACTACCTAGGCAGTGGATTCATAGTTCCCAGGGACCTAGTTAAAATCAATCCCACAGCAGTGATAAGATTTATAAATAGTCTCGAGACTTCAGGTTGCGGTGCTTCATAGTCTTAATAATAATAATAATAATAATAATAATAAAATTTATTAGAGTAATACTTAAATTAAATTAAAGTTAGCAAACCATATGTAAAAAATTATACAAAATATGTTTTTTTTCCAATTTAAAAAAATTGCAGTTATTTAAAAAATTATAACATTGTAACGAATATCGATGGTTGGTTACTCATCACTAATTGTGAATGACACGAATATTGGCAGTATTGAGACGAATGTCAACAAAAAGAAATAGACAATAACCAGAAGAAGCCAACGAGAAAGAAAGCGAAGAATCTCGACTACGATAAAATAAGATGCTGGAGTGTTGCCACAGAGTATAAATAGGGCCAGTTGTTCACAAATGAAATCAATTGAATTCCAAAAGTGATCGCGCATACATTGATACAGTATCAGTGGCAAAAGTTGCAAGTACATTAAAGAGTTATTGTAAATAGGGTTGATTAAATAAAGTGTTGCTGTATATAGTTAATCGTACGTTTCATAAAGTTTCCATATTATACGAATGCCAGCTGAAAGAATCCAGAAGAAAGTGTTTGCACTTCGTCCAATTGGTGGAAGAAAGAGGGGCCAGCCAAGAAAGAGATGGTTTAACGATGTGGAAACAGACCTGAATACGATGAATATTCGAAATTGGAGAGTGAATGCGAAGGAAAGAATAAACTGGAGAAGAGTTCACCCTGGACTCTGAAGCTAAGAGAGAGAGAGAGAGAGAGAGGGAGATAGTTATAGTTATACAAAATAAGTGTTGCAATTATTATTAACAGAAACCAGTGATTGAAAAAGGTTGATTTAAATAGAATTAAACGTTTACAAAATAAAAACATAACAATATTAATTTATCTTGCACATAAAAATTGTGAAAAAAAATACACAAAATTCCCGTTTACGGTAGTTGATGATATACATCCCAGTCTGAATACCAATCAAATAGTAAATTCTACCAGCAACAATGTTAATATACATATAGGTTGATATATAGTGCTGATAATGATGATGGTGATGTCAATGATATGCAACATGATACGATGCGAGATAGTGATAAAGTCATACTTAATAGACTGACTACTCAGTTGGTGTCAGCTTCAGAGTATGACATCCTTTAGTTTTTTTTTTAGTAAATGCATGTATTGTACATATTGTTGGCCTATGCATATGGTAGCTTAAATTTCTTTGGTATATGGATTGACAGATTGTCAGATTTCTGTTGTTCTTAATTTTTTGTTGAAAAAATATATATTTTTTTTTTGGTCAGTGCATAAAATAAATCTTGACATATTGAAATAATATTAATTGAACAATTTTGCGTAAATTGTTTTTGAACAAAATAACAACAACAACAACAACAAGTTGATATTAAATTTGATCATATACTAAAGTTGACAATAGAAGTGGCAATGTGACTATATATATATATATATATATGGCGGCTATATATTCATATATACTCGTATATGCGTATGTGTGAGAAATTGTTTTATTGATTTTTGCATAATAAAAATGTCACATACTCACATACTCACATATACACGTTTTCGACAATAACACTGGCAGTGGCAGCATCCTTCTCATGCCACAATATAACAACAATAAATTAATTAAGCCGATAGAGACAGTTTAATGTCATTTAATAAAATATTGACGTGTCGTCGGTGGCATTGTCGTTGTCGTCATTGTCAATAAATCAAATGTTGCAATGGACAGATCGATGGATGGATCGAAGGATGGATGGATGGATGGATGAGACCAATAATGACATCATTGATTGAAAATGTGCCAGAGGACAAACACTCAGCCTATAGTTATATTTGTTGCTGGTTTATTTTGGATGCCATTGCTACCACATACACACATAAACGTACCCACATATAAATATGCAGTTAAAATCAATTGACAAATTCAATTGATTTGGCGGTTATTGTGTGATGGGTGGGAGTTGTCCGTCATTAATGGCATTTGTGAGACACGGGTATGGGCAATACAGGATAACATCAATGGATAATATGCACAAATACACGCACACACACACACACACACACACACACACTCATCTATTCACATATGACAAATTGATAGATTGACAGCAGACATATTATATGGCGATTGATGATAACGACAACAACAGCGACAGCGACGACGTCGACGATAATAACAATAGCAACAGCAACAAGAATAATAACAATGATAATATTGATGCAGATGATGATGATGAGGCTAATGATAATGGTTGCATGATAAATAAATAAATATAAATTTGTAATGGTACTATAATATTATCATTGTTATTGTTGTTATTGCTGTTTCCCATATATAACAGATGTATATGGGAAAAATCTCTATTTTAGTCGCTCATACGACACGTAGGTTTGACATGTTTGGCATTCATGATGGCATTCATTATTTGTAATTTTATTATAATTATTATTATTGTTGTTGTTGTTGTTGTTTTTATTACTACTACTATTATTATTATTATTATTATTATTATTATTTATATTACTGGGGAAACCTTCACCGCATCGACTGTCAAGTTTTATTGAAAATGGAAATGTTAATTTTGACACATCATTAATAAACAAGCGTGTATGTATGCATGCATGTATATATAAAATATATGCAGATAATGTATAAAGTAAAGAGTGACTAACAATTGCTATGCACTACCATTATCATCATATATGCCAATATAATTTTTCATCATATCACTATTTGTCTATTGAACTCATTTGTGGTATAATTAGTTTTGATAGCGGTCATTTGGTTGGTTTGAGAAGTAATTCTCATATGTAGTTAGCGACCATGACAGAGGCGACTAATGATGAAGCCATCATCATCATTATTATGATCATCATCATTATCATTATCATCATCAACAGTAGTACATGGCAATAGTAGCAGCAATAGCTCTTGTTGCAAATTAATTTCTTTGACATATTCATATGTGTGCGTTGATGTGTGAGTGTGGGAGTGTATACATGTATTTCAATATATAGGCTGATATTTATGCAATGACATAAAATGCATTATTGCAATGTACGTCATGTGAAATGATGACATCTTTAATGTTTTTCTCATTTTTTTTTTTTGTATTTTTTTTTTTATTATTATTATTTTGCTATTTTTTTTTTTTTTTTTTTTTTTGTAGTTGAACATGCCATATATTGAATTAAATTTTATTATTTTGAATGCATATTAAAATTTTGCTCTGAGCCAGAAAAAAAATGCGTAACAAACAATAGAAATGAATTAGCTTAGGTCATAATGAAATTTAGGTAGGTAACCTACACACTGCGCCAAATCCTGGAGAAGACCCAAGAAAAACAGATCGACACACACCACCTATTTGTTGATTATAAAGCCGCTTTCGACAGTCCGGTAAGGGATTACCTCTACGCAACAATGTCTGAGTTCGGTATTCCTGCAAAGCTCATTCGACTTTGTAGAATGACACTGCATAACTCCTGTTGTGCAGTGAAAATTGGGAAGGACCTCTCCGCACCGTTTAATACCGAACGGGGTTTCAGACAAGGTGATTCGTTATCGTGCGACTTCTTCAATCTTATTATGGAGAAAATAATACGAGCTGCTGATCTACGACATAATGGCACTATCTTCAACAAAAGTGTCATGCTGTTAGCGTATGCCGACGATATTGACATAATCGGCATGAACACGCGAGCAGTCAGTGCAGCATTCTCAGAGTTGGAAAGAGAGTCGCGTCGGATGGGTCTCACGGTGAACGAGGGCAAGACGAAGTATCTAGTGTCAACAAACAAAGAGTCCCGGCGTCTTGGACAGCACGTCACTGTTGACAACTACGCTTTTGAAGTAGTAAGGGACTTTGTCTATCTTGGAACCAGCATTAACAGCAGTAATGACGTCGGCTTGGAGATCATGCGTAGGATAACTCTTGCTAACAGGTGTTACTTTGGGCTGAGTAAGCAATTGAGAAGTCGAGCCCTCTCTCGAAGAACGAAAACTACACTCTACAGGTCTCTCATCATGCCTGCCCTAACATATGGCGCTGAAGCCTGGACAATTTCCACCTCGGATGAGCGAATGCTTGGAATTTTCGAGAGAAAAGTCCTACGCTAGATCTTTGGACCTATTTGCGTTGATGGCGAGTACCGAATAAGGTACAACCATGAGCTGTATGCCGATATTGACATAGTAAAGCGCATCAAAATCCAGCGGCTGCGCTGGCTAGGTCATGTCGAGCGAATGGAAGAACACGCTCCAGCTAAGAAGGTGTTATATTCGGAACCCGCTGGAGGACGACGCAAAAGAGGAAGACCAAACCTCCGGTGGAAAGACCAAGTACTGGAGAACCTGACGGCGCTTGGAATTTCTAACTGGCGCCAGCTAGCGAAGAACAGAGATGGCTGGCGAAGCATGTTATTTTCGGCCTAAATCGATATTCGGTTGTTATGGCCACATAAGTAAGTAAGTAAGTAAGTAACCTACACTGTGGTAGACAGAGGAGAGCGATTGCGAATATTGGATAGCTTCAAATTACAATACGCAAAATTAAAAACAAAAAAAAAATAAGTATTCTAAAACAAACCTTTTTATGGAAGATAGGTGTGGTTTTCATCCCATGGCGCCCATTCTCACATTTACCCTTTTGCTGGTAAACATATTTTTAAGTGCCAATTTTCAGTTGGAAAAATTTCAAAATATACTAATTATTCTATTATTAGTTTTTTTTTTTAAATTTTACAAAAATTTGATTTAAACTAAGGAAAGTTATGGCAGATAATAACATGCGGAAGGTATGTTCGCTTCCTTCTCTAATAAATTATTTTAATGTTGTGTGAGCTATGACACCAACTTTCCTTTTTCAACCTTGAAAAGGTTAGCGGCAAGCTCATTTGGGTGTGATTGTAGTCGTTTTCTATATTTTGTAGCTTTCTCATTAATTTAGTCCTTCACTAGGGGGATTTTCAGGAGGTCTTTATAAATTTGGGCGTCCATTACGTACCAAGGAGCGTTAACGAGAATTCGCGAAGTTTTGGACTGAAATCTTTGGACGATTTCTATGCTGAACTTGGATGCTGTTCCTCACAGTTGAATACCTTAAGTCCACACCGCTCGGAGCATTGCTTTATATAGGATGATTTTGTTTTCCATGGAAAGGGGAGATTGACGATTCAACAGCCAACACATGTTGCAGAATTGTATACCAAGAGTTTTCCTTTTGGCAAAAATATGTGCTCTCCACTTTAGTTGTCACTCCAGATGAATGCCCAAGTACTTAGCAGTTTCGGATTGGGGAACTGAAATATTGTTCAATTTGATTTGGGGACATGTATCTCTTCTCGTAGTAAATGTTATGTGGATTGATTTCGTCTCGTTGACTTTTAATCGCCCATTCTTTAACCAAGTAGAAATTCGATCGAGACGGATTTGGAGCTTGTATGATACATACTTCTATGGGACTCTTTCCAGTCGTGATAATAGCAGTGTCATCGGCAAAAGTTCCAGTGAGAACATCATCAGTTGTAGGTAAATCGGAAGTAAAAAGCAGGTAAAGAATTGGATCTAACACACTGCTTTGTGGAACTCCGGTTTTGATTGAGTGAAAGGATGACATTTCATTGTTGTAATTCACGTAGAACAGCCGTTTATGAAGATAAGCGGCAACATCTTTTTTGCTTTGAATAATATTCCTTGATGCCATACCCTGTCAAAGGTTTGGGATATATCCAAAAAGACTGCTGAGCAGAATTAATAGTTAAAAATAGTATAATCTGTCGAGTTTGAAATTTGTTGCTTTATTTTTACTTACCAAAAACCTCAGAATATACATTCGAAAACATAAATTTTCACGAGACGTAAGCATAATTTATGCCGATTTTTAAATGTTTCCATCTTTTGTTAAAAAATAATGTGGTGTGTTTAGTTTCGATTTGAAAATACTATATTTTCGAGTGCCAAATTTGAAAATGCACATTCGAATACACAATTTTGTATGGCAGGTAGGCGTGATTTTCAACCGATTACGCCCATTTTTGATATTTTTTATTCTGTCTTTAAAACATTCTTATACACAAATTGCGAATTAAATTGTTGAATATTTACTTATCAAAAGTCTGAAATATGCATTCAAAGTTACATTTTTGTATGGAAGACAGACAAGCTTGTAAGCAGATTGCGATCATTATCGAACTTATTCGATTTTTATTAAATATACCTGTTAGGGTAAAAATCTTTACATTTCCCTGCGAAAAAATGAAAATACTCATTTGAAAGCATTTTTTGTATGGGAGGTAGGCATGTGTTTCACCCGATTTCTCTCATTTTCACACAAATTCATCTTTTCACAAAAATAATTTTATTTGCTAGGTTTGAATGTAATTGCTTCAGATTTACAAACTTAATTTTTTAATTTACAAACTTCATATCTAGCACCATGGGTGGCAGGAAATTTTTCAGTAGCCATTTTGCGTGCTTTTGTTTTCCAGCTGGGGTAACACTCAGCCAGCTAGGGTAAACAAGAGGGCAGCGAAAATCGCTTCTTGTAAGAGGAAGACCAATTTACACACTTACTGTCAAATTGACAGTAATATTACCGACACTAGAGTGTTCGGCTCGGATGATATACCCTTCGCGGTACAAGTCCTACTTTTTTATTATTCTTTTCGTTTATTTAATACAAAATGAAGTTTTACATTCAAAGCAAAGGAAAAAGAGCATTTTAAGTGCAGACGAAATTATTCAATTGAGTCTACAAATTAATGAAAATGTCCTCTTCGTCATAATGGAATTATTCAATTGAGACTACAAAATAATAAAACTATCCTATTCGTATCCTACACAAGCAAGAGTCAGACAAGGAATGAAATGTATGAGGAACCTGTGCTGGAGCTGGTTGCTCCTGGATTGATTTCAAGTGGTCAAAGTGACTACCTTAACTACTACGCACCGTAGATGAATCTGCTTCAAAAGAGCACTCGTTGTTGACAAATCACTCAGCCCACACATGTGCGGAAGTTACTTTTCTCGATTCTTGTTCGTTCAGCATGATCTTTATCTATTAGCCGCATGCTAAACCATACAAGAATTCTCGTATTGGGTCCATGTGCTTGTTTTTGCTTTTACATGAATTCAATTTATTTACATTAATTGAATTAAAGGATAGCACAAGCAAATATACGAACTTAATTATGACCATCGAAGTTGTAATGCATTTTGGCGCAAGTGTTCCGTGCGTTCATCCCACCACCTGACTTTGACTACGTATACGGGTTCGACCCCACATCGCGGCATAGATTTTTTTTTTATTTTTTTTTTATATTTCTATAAATTTCATTTTATTATTATTTTTTCCTATTATTAAATACAAGTGCGGTAAAACTAATGGGGTCGGTCAAGTATTTTACCTACCTAGAGACGACTCCTGGTAATGTGGAGCCAATTACTGGTTTTCTTAAAAAAATTTTTTCCACTTTTACCACGCTTTGGGTACCCACTTCACCCATACAATGCCATAAACTGTGGTGACGATAGCATTAATGGGTATTTTTATACCCTGCATAATGCAATATGCATGTTATATTCATTTCGGTCAGATGTTTGTGTCCACTTGAAGGAATCTCCGGAGATATAGATATGGATATATATTCGTGATCAGCGTCGATTAAATTTTCGATTTAACGATGTCCGTCCGTCCGTCCGTCCGTCCGTCTGTCTGTCACCTGGCTGGTTCGCACGATAACTTGAGTAAATATTGAGCTATTTCGATGAAATTTGGCATAAGTAATCTATGATCCAAGGGTACGGAGGGGATTGATATTGGGCATGATCGGTCAATAACCACGCCCACACCAAGCATTCAAAGCGACTAACCTCGAAATTTTCAAAATCTTTAACTTGCTACAACTCACACAATATACCACTTGGGACAACAATATTTTGCACATAGAGTTATATTATACTACTATATAACCTCACCAAAAGTGGATGAGCCACGCCTACTTTCTAGCGTAGCTCCCATACAAAGTGTCTGTACTTCTTTTAAATTGAAACTGCTGTAACTTCTACAATCTTCTGTCTAGAATAACCATAATTGACACTTAGATTAACACGGCAGTTAGAAATAATATGGCAGAAAATCAATGTGCCACGCTTACTTCTTTTTGGGTCTCCCATACAAAGTTGCGGAAATTAAAAAAAATGTTACCGGTTATAACTTGCAAACTATTCAGCGTAGAATAACGAGATTTAAGGTGTGGATTAGTATTGTACGAGCAACTAGGCTCACAGAAAATGGGCGCACCACGCCCACTGTTTATCGTAGCCCCCATACAAATTTTAAATTGAAACAGCTGTAACTTCGGCAATCTTCTGTCTAGAATAACCATAATTGACACTTAAATTAATATCGTAGTCGGCAAAAATCTGGCAGAAAATCAGTGTGCCACGCCCACTCCTTCATGGGTCTCCCATACAAAGTCGAGTGAATTAAACTAAAATTTTAAGCTCCATAGCTTACAAACCATTTAGCCTAGGACAACGAGACTTAGGGTATGGATTAGTATTGTACGAGCAACTAGGCTCACAGTAAATGGGCGCAAAATGCCCAGTGTTTATCGTAGCCCCCATACAAATTTTAAATTGAAACAGCTGTAACTTAGGCAATCTTATGTCTACAATAACCATAATTGACACTTAAATTAATATCGTAGTCGGAAATAATCTGGCGAAAAATCAGCGTACCACGCCCACTACTTATTGGGGCTCCCATATAAAGTTGAGGAAATTAAACAAAAATGTTAACCACTATAACTTAGAAACTATTCAACGTAGGACACCAAATTTAAGGTGTGGATTAACATTGAAAAATTAATTGGATTTACCAGAAAGTGGTAAGCCACGCCCACTTTTTATATAGCTCCCATACTAAGCCTCGGAATTATCTTAAAATCCTTTTACTTCGTCAAAGTCAACCATATTTCGGGTGTAAATTAGTAGTATATGCAAAAATTGTTTCTCGAAAAGTGGAAATAAAAGAAAAGTTGGATATTCGAGTAAACTTTTTATATATAAATCTACATATGCAGGGTATAGTTTGGTCGGCTCCAGCCGACTGTAAGGAGATTTTTAGAAATCAATTAGTGTAATTATAATATTAGCGGATGACCTTGCAAGGTGACATATCAAAAATGAAACGAAATTGTGAATATGTACACCAATATCAAATCCTAGGCAATCATACACACATGCATAACGTAAATATACATACTCAGGGACACACACACACACACACACACACACACAGAATCATATAGACATACATATGACTATTTACCAAGCCATTTATAACGCGATTATGTCATATTGGGTCATCCATATATTAATGCTCATTTCCACAGATACACACACAAACAATACATTCGGGTTGCCAATGCCAGCAGCTCAAAAGATACTGAAGCCATTGTGCACTAAATTATAATTTAAATACTCCCAAAATCAGATTCCAATAGGAAATATGTTCAAAAATATGATCGATTTCTCGGTACTGAAGCCTATGGGAATAAGCTCAAAACGCATGAAACTTAAACTTAATTTCCCAAAAAAGAGGGATGTATAAAAAGCCTTGGTATTGACTTCCTCTACATCACACATTTGTACATAAATGACCAGAAAGACACGTAAACATGCAGAAGGATAATCGAACATGCTTATGCACACATAGACACAGCCAAATTCTAATGAGTACTAACTAAAATAGAGGATATGAGAAGTGGATGAGAAACGAAATGGGTGTTATGCACAATTAAATATTAGGATTCCATAGAAATTCAAGCATCATATAGAGACGCGCTGCATGTAAGCATTTCATTGTTGACAATGATGATGACAATAATCACAAAACAATAATAATAATAATACCAGCAACAACAACAATACAACTATAATGCCAATGTCGCTGCTATTCGCTGCCACCATGTCGTTACCTCTTATTCAAGGCTGTAAATCCCCATAAGCGAAGACACACACACACACACTACAAACGAACCCGCAGAAATACGAGGGCGGTCCCAGAACTACCCGACCTGACATATAGATGAAGGTAGTAGTTTGAAAAAAATCACTTTGGTGAAAAGTGGCAACCTTATAAAACATATTGTTGTTTTTTGGAGCCATCGAAAGTTAACGACCTCAGTGAATTTGTAATCATGGAAAAAATTGGTCACCGTTATGTAATGCAATACTTTCATTTGAAAGGTCTCAATTCAACGAATATTAAAGCCGAGCTAGATTCTACTCTGGGGGAGTCTGCTCCTACGTTTACGATCATAAAATATTGGGTGGCAGAGTTTAAACGAGGTCGTACGAGCTGTCAAGACGAACACCGTAGTGGTCAACCAATTGAGGTGACCACGCCCGAAACGGTTAAAAAAATCTACAAAATGGTATTGGATGATCACCGGCTGAAGATGCGTGACCTAGGTGAAATTACAGGCAGTTCAAAAACTGATATACATACATCATATATTGTCCGAAAATTAGGAGATGAAAAAGCTGTGTGCAAGATGGGTGCCGCGTTTACTCAACAACGTCGAGAATATATTTCTATAGAGTGTTTGGCGATGTTTCACAGTAATAAAGCCGATTTTTTGCATCGATTCGTAACCACGGATGAGACATGGGTCCACCACTTCACACCTGAGACAAAGGAGCAGTCAAAGCAGTGAACTGAAAGGGGAGAATCGTGCCGAAAGAAGGCGAAGCCAATTCCATCTGCATGCAAGGTTATGGCGTCTGTCTTTTGGCATGTACGTGGGATAATTTTTATTGATTATTTTCAGAAAGGAAAAGCAATCAACTGCGAGTAATTAAGTGATGAAATTAAAGAAAAAAGTCCGCATTTGGCGAAAAAGAAAGTGTTGTTTCATCAAGACATTGCACCAGTTCACACATCCGCTATTGCGATGGCCAAAATCAATGAGTTAAAGCTCGAATTGCTTCAGCTCGCACCTTATTTGCCAGATTAAGCTCCTTTGGGTTATTTTCTATTTCGAAATTTGGTGGTAAAAGATTTGCAAACAATGAAGAGGTGGAGATGGCTATTTTAATGAGCTAGACAGTTCATACTATAAACAGGGTATCGAAGCAATAGAATATCGATGGAAAAAGTGTATAGAGCTAAAAGGAGGTTAGGGACCTATAACCTAAAACGACTTGAGACATGGATCAATTTAAACAAGAATAATATAAGAATCATCACGGAATTATTGACAGGACACTGCAGGCTGAATTATCACCTTCTTCTGGGAATCTCCTAGGATGAAACCTGCCGACATTGCAGGGAGGAGAATGAAACTGCAAAATATGTGATGGGAACGTGCCAAGCACTTATGCACACGAGAAAGAAAAAGTTCAGGGAATTTATAATACCGGAAAATCTGCTGAAGTCCATTAAGGTAAGATCTATACTAAACTTCCGCATGGATGCTAGATTTCGAGAACTAATTTAGTCCATGATGGGGTGCACAATAGACCTAGGGTCGCAGTGCAATACAACCCTATAATAATAAAAAGAAGATTATGTTGAGAAATAAGGAAAAAATTTGCCCAAATTTGTTGTGCTCTCTTTGTTAGGTCGGGTAGTTCTGGGACCGCACTCGTATGTTATACGCACATACTCCCAAATGTATTTAAGATTTCTACGAAATGTTGTTTTTGTTGGTGCAGTTGTTGTTGCAGCGAATTCCCTAACATTTCATTTGTGCAACTAATTAACTAATTTTACGACAGCAAAATTGTGGCAACACCGACAGCAGTTTCAATGTCTCCATATGCATACTCGTATTCATATGAATAAATACGTATGTATATGTTTATGCATTTTGACAAATATACATTTGTATGGTGGCTCTTTGTATCTTCGAAATGACATTTATTAGGTTATACTCGTACGAATGTGTGTTTGGCTGAGTGTTCGTGGCTTGCGTGCAAATCGCTTATATCGGTTTGGAATATTGAATGACTTTATTTGTAGAAATTTTTCTTTTAAATATATTTTCAAATCTTGAAATCGGTAATATTTGTCCTCGAGTATGTCATACTAGTAGTACATATGTTATTAGCTTAAGGTGATTATAAATCAGGCATATAGCTGCACATATGTACATAGTTAAACAAACATAATAAACAATCGTCATATATCTTCTCATATGTACGTACATGTATGATACTTATTGTATATTGACTATGTATTATTATACTATTGTCCACATATGTCCACATAGACTCATACGAATATTTGTCATATGCATTTATAAACATAATCCCATGTTGATGTATTTGGCATTTCTAAAATTTGACATTAATTGCCCAGAAATGCGCGTTTTGCTTTAATCAGACGCGTACTGCACACTCAGTGCAATGCGGTTGCAATAAGACCAGTCAAACATACATGTATGCCATGCACATATGAAGATTACTTTTGTATGTGTAAATTGACTATTGAATTTAAATTTTTTACATACTTCTGTTTAATATGCCATCAAGAAGATGTTGAACATATAATTAACACGTCTTAGAGATACGTTGTGACGGTCATAGTGGTCGTTAATAAAGATACTTGTAGTTTTAATGTGAATTTTATTAGTTTGATGGATAGTATATAATTGCGAATAGTCATAATCTACTTAAATTTGATTTGTTATTTTATAATTTTTTTCATCAAAATTTGTTATTCATTTCATACAAGTTTGATGCAGCTTGGAACATGTTTGATGCAAAAGTATGCATGTTGTAAAATAATGCTTTTTTCTTTTTCCCATATTTTCACAATTTTTAACTAAATTGCTTTTACTCCGTACATCATACATGTTTGATGCATACATGTTTGATGCAAATAATTTATAAAACATAGAAGCAGCTTGGTTGGTATATGTTGTAACAGAATCTTTTATTCATTTTTCTAATATTTTCAATATAATTCCTTAAATGTCAAACATCATACATGTTTGATGCAAACTCGGCAAATAATTAATTAAACATAGAAGCAGTTTGGTATATGTTTGATGTAATAGTAAACATGCTGTAACCTTTACTTTCACGCATCATACATGTTTGATGCAACTTAGGACATGTTGGATAAAACTATAAATAAATAAATAAATAATGCTTAAGTAAATTTTTATTTTTTCCTTATACTTTGAATAGCACCTCGAACATGTTTGATGTAATATTATACCTAAAATGGAAAAAATTGTCACTCAATATTACGACGAATCTCGACCGAGCTACTTCTAGTTGTGTGTGTATTGAATTTGGACAAGATTTAGTATTCAGTATTTGGACATAATTTCAGCTTGAAGTGTGAAATCATATCTCCAACAACATACTTTTGCATTATAGGTGGGCGTGGTGTTTATACAATTACTTCTATTTTTTAATATTGTACATATATCCATTTTGTTCTAAAAAAAAAAACTTTACGCCAAGTTTTAGTTCGATTGTTTTCTATTTTTCCGCGTTACGCGCCACCAGGTAGAGATACGTTGCTAAATTGTTCGAGATCTGTAACACCTTCTAATGGGTATTATAGACTGTTGGACAGATCGGTCATCGAACTTGCTATCGGTATTGTGATACCGATAAAAACAATCTACGTCATAATGCAGTAAAGCGTCTCAAATGGTGTCCAAACTAGGACAACTACTATAAGCTCCTTCCATATGTCTAAAGAAGAGTATATTTGGACCTTTTCTGTCAAGAATTGGACAGTTTGAAACTAGCGATTGACTAAAAACAGTCATGATTGCATGATTGTATTGTGTGACAATTCAAGAGCTTGGTTGTATAGTTTTGATGAATCCACCTTATCGTATGGGTCTCACACCAGGCGATTACTATCCTTACTGATAAGAAATTGATATTGAAAAAATATTGTCAAAATCGCTTACTCGAGTTTATGAGCAATGCGGATCAAGGCTTTCATTTGAGAGGCAAATTAACTAACAGACAATCCGAACTTATTTGGAGGTGAGGTAAAAAATGCCTTCACACCATATAGGCACCGTCGTCCGTACGTGTGTGGTGTATCCAATAAAAAAATCCTCCTCTCCTGGATTCTTTACCTGTCCCGGGACAACTATTGCATTGCTTCGGGGCAGGAGATCCAAGATGGCATCTTGAAAAGGGCTCCAATTCTGTTATTCTCTCTGCGTGCAGGGTCGCTGATGTGCAGTTAGTTGTTGCAGGGTTATGTCGTAGCAGTATTATGTTGCGTCAGGATGATGTTCAGAAACTTTTTCCATTTCTCGCCGTTTGACATTATTTTCTCTATGATATTTTCAATCGTGTATGCTCCGATTATCCGTTCTAGCGCATATTTTTCATTACTCCACCTTTCACATTTAAAAAACGTGTGTTCTGCATCGTCAAATTCTCTGTTTGCCATATATACATCGTGGTGGGTCTGCTTTCTCCATACGACGCAAATATTTTTTAAAATAGTCATAACCGGATAGAAACTGGGTGTGGTAATAATTTACTTTACCGTGCTCTCTTTGAGTCCATTCTCTACGGTCGGGTATTAACTTCACTGTCCACCTTCCGCTTGGTTCGGTGTTCCATCTTGCTTGCCACATCCCTATGGTTTGTCGTCTCGCTTCTTGGGAGCTTAGATCCGGCAGCCTCATCTGTTTTGCTTGCCAAAGTTGTCTGCGTTCCTTAGCTAACAAGTCTATGGGAATGGTTCCGCTTAAACCAACGACTACTACTCCAGACACCGTTCGGTACGAGGAGGCTACTCTGAGTGCGCAGGTGCGTTGCACAGAATGTAGCACTTTCCGGCGGCCTTTTGACTTTAGCGTATCTACCCATAGTTCGCTTCCATATAGAAGGATCGAGTCCGTCGTTTCCATTAGCAGTCTGCGCTTGACTTGACTTGGACCTCCAATATTTACCAACAATTTACTTAGTATTCCCGTTACTGGCGCGGCTCTTTCCGTGGCGTTCTTTATATGCGCCCAAAATGTCAGTCGAGGGTCTAGTTGACATGCGTATGGTTTACAACTAAATCGAACATGTTCGATGTAACATCAAACATGTTTGATGCAACAAATTTACAATTTACATGCTACATTTTATTTTTTTTCTTATCCATAATTACAATATATGATCATCAAAACTTTTTGGTTACAACATCATACATGTTCGATATTATCTTATTCAAGACTACAGCATTAAACTTCTACTGTATTCAATTTTCTCAACGGAAATGTATGTAAAACATGTGTATTTTGTTTGTTTGTTTATAATGTTGCCCACACCTGGGCTTACGTCTTAATAAACTAATCGAACTGCATATAAAAGTCCATATGTGTGTCATACAATTAATTAAAACACCCTTAGGCATTAAAATCAGAGTTTCTTAGTAATTTTAATGTCCTTCAATGGGATTTTTTAACAAACTTAAATCCGTTTTCACCACCACCACCACCACCAGCATCATCATCATCATCATCATCATCATCATCGTCATCGTCATTGCCATCAACACTCTTATAAATACAAAATATGTATCGTACATAGGTACATTCATGCTTACATGCTCACATTATACGCATTTTGTTTTGTGAATGTGTTGTTGTTGTTGTTGTTGTTGTTGTTGTTGCTATTGTATTGTATTGTCTGGTTTTGATGTGAGCCTTTGACAAGTGAGTTGACAATGTCATCACAAGTTGACAACCTTATTATTATGTTGATGAAGATCTTGCTCTTGTCGCTTCATCATCTACTTATTTTACTTTATTTTGTTTTGTTGGTTTTGCCTCTATTTTTTTTTTTTTTTTTTGTGTGACGATGATTATGATGACGATTATGAAGTTAATGACATATACACGCTATTATTGTTGTTTTTAGAACGTATTACATCTATACGCTATATATGCCACCCTCCTCAGCACCTTACATCTCATTACTTAGATGTTTGGACATTATTGCTTATTGTTATTGAGGAGGTTGATGAGAGGACGCAGCAGTATAAGAATAATTTTTCAATATTCATTCAAGAGAATAATTTGCCATTTCAGCTCACATACATAGTTGTCAATACATATGTCTCCTTTTTATTTGAATCAACATCAAGTGAATTAATTCATTTGATATGTCATATACATACGAGTACATGCATAAAGACCAACAACGCTAATACCACTACCACCACCAACAACAACAAAAACAACAATCACATTGATAAAATCAAGAAACATCTTCAAATGTCACTCACTCATAAACATGCTAAAATATGAAGTTGTCCTGGCTTAAACACACCACTCAGGCTCATGCTGTGTGGCACCATAATATAATCGCTTGAGCGTACGTACGACTTTTTAAAATGGTGAGAGGGGGCTGTGGTTAATCGAAATCTATTAAAAAAGTATTCGAAGTGAATGAAGTACTAAATAAAATCGTAGTCCAACATTAGGTTCGAAGGTAATCTTAAAGTAATGTCAGTCTAAAAATGTACGCTCAATTTTAATTGTCAATTTTTACAAATTGAAAAATAATTACTTCGAAGTTACTTATATCGTTTTTCTTCAATATATTGGTTACACTTAACTGATCAATAGGACAAAGCAGAAGAAATGGGAGGAATATACGAATAATCTACTCATAAAAATATATATCCATTTGCAACCCTGTTCTTTGTCAACCTCAATCCCTCTCTCTCTCTCTCTCTCCCTTTCTATGTGTGCCTCAAAATCTTTCATAAAATATCCCTCTGCATTTACTCGTACACTCTCGCCTAAATATTATGCTCCTCTCCTCGTATCATTGATATCTCCTCAAGTATTATTATTCATATCAGCACCATCAATATGAGCCGATTGTTGTCTCTTATCATTTATGTCAAATGTCATGCCAAAAATGAATCAAATCGAAGCAAACAAAACAAACCAGCAATGTAAATACCACAAAACTGTATTGAGAGACGACGAATTGATATGAAGAGAATATTTCTATATGTACGCCTAAAATATAGCATGATGATGATGATGATGATGATGATGAGTATGACTGTTTGTTGATGAAGGTTACGGTTGATGTACGAGAGATATTGGTGATAGAAAATGAAACGGTTGGTACAAACATAAAAGTGATTTTGATGTGTTGCTTGTAGTGATGATTTGACTGGTGATGACATATATATGAGTCATTTTATCAAAAGTTATGAGGTTTTTTTTGATTACATCAGTGCAGTATATAAAGTGAATAATTTGTAAATACAACAACAAATGTGACGCCACCAAGACACTTGAAAATCCGTAAATACTCTGTTTTGATAATCTCCTTAGGCTTTTTCACATTTAACCATTAACAATCGCTCACGAAATGATTCATAATTTTAGGTTTATCTGCTTATTTTTTTTGCTTCTGATAATTTTATGATCAAATTTACATATTCCTTATGTTCACTATCTTATTGAGAGTACTCACACATTTTTCTAGCCTATATGAACTCTCTGTCAATATCCTTGATGGATTTCTTTTGAAAATAGCAAACAATACCTTTACTCTGAGTTAATTCAAAATACATATTTTCCATTGACGATTTTATATTTATATTATAAGCACATGGATTTTGGACTTGAATAATAAATAGCTATATTTTGTTATACCAAATTGTTCAGAAATGAGCATTTTTTAGAAAAGTTCTATAAAAAATTTGTCGTATATACCAAAAATGGACTCTTCTAATAACACTCTAGAAGAGTTCCATTATTCAAGCTGCTTACTCTGATCTGATCACATATTTTCACCATCCATTTTTTACATGGTGCGACGCAGCTAGATTTTAAATAAGTACTGGATGTTTTTTTTAGCAACTTTCTTTTCGGCAACACTGTTTTTGACAGCTCAGCTGTTTTCGTGCAACATATTACTGTCAAACATGTTCAGTTTGATCTATAATTTAACCATGGAAACGACTTACAAACGAACAACGCTTACAGATTATTGAATTTTATTATCAAAATACATGCTCGGAGGCGGCTATTCGGAATCTTGTGACTAAATTTCGCACCAAATTTACATTATTGAACATTAAACCATCAACACACATACGTAGAGTGAAGACAGAGGAAAATATCGCAGCTGTTTTTCGCCAGTGTTGTTGATGACCTTGAATTATCGATCGGCACCGTTCGCAGCAATTGGGGCTCTGTTGGATGTAATGTAATTTGGATATAAAACCTCTTAAAATACAGAATTGAAGCCACACTACCTACCACAATGGCTAACTTTTGGTGAATGGGTGCTGGCAAAGTTGGATGAAGATCCACTTTTTTATCGTGGTCGTGGACGAACGGCGGTGAGCAGGCTCAAACGGTGTCCAAATTAGTATTTGCGGTCAGGAAGGCTTTCCTATATATTTGATGGGATTGCCAGGAAATCATGTACTATGAGCTGCTCCCCTATGGCCAAACTCTTAATTCGGACCTGTACTGTCAACAATTGGAACGTCTGAAGGAAGCAATCGCCCAGAAGCGACCAGCTTTGGCCAATAGGAGAGGAATTGTGTTCCATCAGGACAACGCCAGGCCACACACATCGATAGTGACTCGCCAGAAGCTCCGGGAGCTTGCTTGAGAGATTCATATACATCCACCTTATAGTCCTGTCTATGGCGAATGATTTTGCTGATAAAAAATTCGCCTCAAGAGAAACTTGTGAAAATCGGCTGTCCCAGTTTTTTGCCAAAAGGGACGAGGGTTTCTATGAGAGTGGCATTATGAAATTACCTTCAAAATGCCAACAAGTTATCGAACAAAACGGTGCATATTTGACCTAAATCGAATCATTCCAACTATGCTAGATAAAACCTTCAATTTAATGCAAAAATAATGGATGTCTCTTTCCTAGACCTTATATAAGTACTATGGTTTGTGTATTGCCTAAATTCGGTGGGCTTAGTTTATCGACACCCTGGGGATTTCTTGTCATCAGAGAGTACAGAGTTGGACACAGAAAGGCTTTTGTTGTTACTATCAGCTTCTCTTCCAGTACTGCTGAGTGTACTATTTATAAATATTAGCCGGATCCGAACGGCAGAACCCTTGTGACATCCCTTTCTGTGCACTTTGGAACAGAGATGAGGATATATGCATCTGTTTATGAAGCTGCAACATTGAATCTAGACCATTGCAATGGAACAATTGAAAGGAAAGTAAAATTTAACGGCTGAATGTCAAAACTACCAAAGCTTGAGTCCAAACGAAACCAGATCCGGGCTAACAATCTTCGAAGGCTAAGCAAACGGAAACACTGAACTATTGTAAAAATTATGACCGCCAGATACAGTGCCTACCAAGACGAACTTCTGCAGGAGATGAAGGAGGAGGAGGAAAATAAAAAACCGCCAACCACGAAGCTGTCTTTCAATATTGAAACTTCAGACAGGTATACAGATATTTCGGAAGGGAAGACGATGGGGTTTCATAGGGCATCAAAAACGACTTTGGTTTGCTTAAGTGCCGTGGTATCACGCCACAATTAACAATATTAAAAACGGTATCTCTTAGATGTTGCCTTAGCTATTTTACTATTTTTAGTATTAGTAGCCATCTAGTCACACAAATTGAAAGCAATTGAAATGGAAATCTTAATATTTAACATAAAGGACTCCCAAGATGTGGATTGTGATAACTACAACAATGTGGATGAAAGTGAAGCTGTATATTTACCCCACAATAATAATAACAACAAACCAATATTTGATCAAAATTCAATATTGACATCATTTTGATGGAAATGACATGCAAGCACATACACTTGATGAACAAAGAAAATATTGAATGGAAAAATATCTGAACAAACAAAAACTTATCAAAAAACACAGATTTAGATGAATTTCACTAAAGAGCAGAATTTTTCCCCCAAAAAAAAAAAAACATACAAAAAATACATTTTCTGAATATGTGAAGGTCATCAACAACAACAAGAACAACAAAAATGGGAATATGAAGGACAGAAAAATATAAAGCACTGAAGAGCATGTGTGATGATGATTTGAATTAGTGAATGAGTGACTGAGCACTCGAGTATTAGAACTACCTTGAGTATTGAAACTTAATAAGTGACGATATATACGATAAACACTTGACAGGTGTGACATAAGCAAGAAACAGCATCATAGCATCAATAGAATCATATCAACAGCAGCAGGTAATCTTCAATGAACCACCCATCAATGCAAATATGTCACAAAAAAAACAATAAAATAAAATAAAATAAAATAAAATAAATAAAATCATAATAATAAGATAGAAAATCACAAATATGATGAGGATTATTTCAATGTCCATCATCATTCAGCCATTCCATCTTCACCTTCATCCAGCCAGACACACTCATCGTCGAAAGAATAAATGAGAATCAAATCAAAATTGGAATTATAATAATGTGATGTGATGATGATTGTGATTATGA
The DNA here is from genome assembly GCA_963854835.1 of Megamerina dolium. Taxonomy (NCBI): domain Eukaryota; kingdom Metazoa; phylum Arthropoda; class Insecta; order Diptera; family Megamerinidae; genus Megamerina; species Megamerina dolium. Next base: position 4,515,071 of record OY978529.1, read on the forward strand.
TTATGATGACGGACATTGACAATGAATTCAAATTCTGTGTACTCCATCCATATATTTATTTACTGTCCCTTCAATCTATAGACTCTTAAAAAAATCTTTTTTTTTTCCTTCTATTTATTAAAAATAATTAATTTTTGTCTATTCACTCCCAATGCTATTTCCTGGTGACTGTCTTTTTTTTTTTACCAATTTACTGATTTTTTTTGGGGGATATTTTATACACTTTTATTCCCTTATTTTCTTGTGTTTATTTTTCCTTATAATTTCGTATTAAACAAATTTGATGAAAATGTCCACTGATATTTATTCAAATGTCAATCAATGTCAAACCATCATCATCATCAACTGCGAAATTGTGTTCATTGTCTACATACTGTAAATGGTGTTAGGAAATGTTCATGCACGTGATGAAAAGTGGAGCTGAAAGGATATACATACCATTTTGACAGTGGGAGAAATGTAAATGTTAAGGGAAAATATTATGGTTTCTTCTGATTCTTGTTCTGATTTCTCTTTACTAGTAAATATGATCGTATGTAACATATTTCAGTTTGATAGCTTTATATTTTCTTCAACGTCTCCGTGTAGAGGCGATTTTTGTTCAACTAGGGGTATCTGTAAATTTTCAGGTCCTTCTAGGCTATTTTTTATGGGATCAAACGCAAGGGGTGGAGATAAGGAGTAAGTATAATATAAAAAAATAAATATGTGGGACTTAAAGCTCATTGGCCGAGCCCTTCTCTTCCATTACTGTTGTGCGTGTTAAATTTTTGGACAGTATTAGAAGGGACCTACTTATTTTAGCCGGTTCCGAACGGCAGAACTCTTGTGACATCACTTTTTCTGAGCTTAGTCACAGAGTTCTTTTAGAAGCTTTTTCATGGCAAGTTGTTACTGTCGGAAGAATTGCCAATTGCTTGGCGACAGGTGGGTACCGTTCGAAAGAAAAATCTTCTTGATATTAAATTTATTATTTATCAGCCGGGAATTGAACCATGACCTACAGATCAGAAGGCCAACACACTAACCACTGAGCTACGGTACCCAGTATAATATATTCCTGAAAAATATTGAGGAGCATAAATGAATGGGAATAAATCATACATTTGACCCCTCTAAAGGTTGCCCAGCGGTGTGGGGGAATTTTTTAAAAAGCCTTTATTTTGCTTGAGAGTCCTCTAATAGGTAGAGATAAGGGGTAAATTGTCGTATATTCCGAAAAATTATTGTGCGAGAAATTAATTGGAGTCGAAGCTATATTTTAGCCCTCTTAAGGTGAATCCTGGGAAGCTCTGAGATTATTTACTAGTTTTTCTCGAATATTTTTGAACTTTTGACTCTCTTTGGTACCACTTATCCCATACCACCACTACCATTTTTTGGTTGACGCATATTTTTATGTAATCTCTCAAAATGAGAGAAACACGCTTATCAAAATCGTAAGGGTGTGCCCTAACGTATGAATAGTATACGTACATATTGGATTTTAGGTATTTAAAATGATTTTCAACAGAAGTCACAAGTAGTATAAAATTGCAATGGATAATATGGGAAATATTTTCAAGTTGAAGCATCATTATTCATCATCATCATCATCAGCATCATCATCATATATGGCCATTACAACCCGTTATCGAGTTACGGCCGACCGCAGCAGCTCTCTCCAGGCGTCTCTACTTTGTGCGCGCCTTCTCTAATCCATTACACCAATCACAGACAGGTTTTCCACGACCTGGTCCTTCCATCGGAGGTATGGCCTATGGCTATCCTCTCCGTGGTCGTCCAGTAGCTTCCGTTTCAAACACTTTTTCGCCGGATCTTCTTTATCCATACGCATAACATGGCCTAGCCACCGCAGACGTTGAATAGTGATGCATTGGACTATGTCAATGTCAGCGTAGGGATCGTACAGTTCGTGGTTCATTCGAATACGAAGAATTTTTCTCTCGAACACCCCAAGCGTGGTTGCATCATTCTGCGACACAACCCATGCTTCTGCGCCATAGAGCAGCATGGGTATGATGAGCGCCCTGTAAAGTGTCAGAGGGGCTCTATTCGTCATTTCCTTACTGAGCCCGTAGTAACACCTATTAGTAAAAGTGAGTCTTCGCTTTATCTCCAGGCTGACATCATTTTCGGTGTTAACGGCGGTGCCAAGGTAAGTAAACTCCTTGACAACTTCGAAAGAATAGTTGTCCGCAGCAACGTGGGATCCTAGACGCCGCATCTCTCTGTTCGTGGACAGCATATACTTCGTTTTGCCTTCGTTCGCCGGCAAACCCACTTTCGCTGATTCCTTTTCGATCGCAGAAAACGCAGCAGTAACATCTCGCTTACATCGTCCGAAGATATCAATCAGCATCCGCAAGGAGCTGGACACTTTTGTAGAAAATAGTGCCATTACGATGTACAGCGTCTTTTCGTAATACCCCTTACATCACAAGAGTGAAGTGTTTGCAGCATAAAGGATCGCCTTGTCTGAAACCCCGCATGGTAACAACGGATTCGGAGAGGTCATTTCCTACCTTGATGGAGCTGCAAGTGTTGCTCAACGTCATTCTACAGAGCCTTATCAGCTACGCAGGGATATCGAACTCCGACATGGTGGCATACAGGCAATCTCGTATCAGGCTATCGAACTCAGCTTTATAATCGACTTAGGGATGATGGATGTCGATTTGCTTTTCGTGGGTTTTTTCCAGGATTTAGCACAGTGTGAAAACCTGGTCGATGGTGGACTTGCCAAGTCTAAAGCCGCACTAATAAGGTCCAATAAGCGTGTTGGCAAATGGCTTTAGTCTTTCACACAGTACGCTCGACAGGATCTTATATGAGATGGCAAGAAGACTGATACCCCGCAAGTTGGCGCATAGCATCATTAATAGGCTATTGAAATCGGTAGGTGTTGTTATTCTTTCTTTAGCTCCGACTATGTCATCGTTCGTAGGAAATTTTGTTCTAATATATTTACAAAAAAATATATACTTAAGAATCTTAAACCCGTCCGCATAGACGGAACAGAGATAATACTACAAAAGACAGTAAAATTCTTGGGTATAACATTCGACCAAAAATGTTTATCGAAAACACATATTGAGGAAATGGCAAAGAAAACTACTAGTGTATTCATGACACGTAAAGCCATCTCAGGGAAAAGTTGGGGCTGTACACCAAAAATTATGCGATGGATTTACACAGCAGTGGTCAGACCAATGATCTCATACGGGGCGGTGGTGTGGGAGAAATGTACAATGCAGGAAGTGATCAGCAACACACTTAGCAGGATACAAAGATTAGCGTGTGTATGCATGCGGACATGACCTACGGCATCTTTGGAAATTCCCTTGAAATTCACACCCCTTCATGTTTATATTCAGTCCCAGGCAGGAAGAGCGATTCTAAGAATGTCTAAAGGAAGCATTGAAATAGGAGGGCACTTTGCTCGCAGAAAGTTTGATATTCTTGCGAAACGGCCAGCCAGACGGCAATCAATCATAGTATCTGGTGATCGAGTGTCTTGAGAAGCTGAGCATCCTGAGTGAAAGCAATCAGGTGTGAATACTATGGGTTCCAGGTCACGTGGGAATTCCAGGAAACGAAAAGCCAGAGGAACTCGCTAGAAAGGGAGCAGCAACCCCGTTTGTAGGCCCGGAACCATTCGGCGGATTGGGAAAGGACAACTTTTCCAAAATCTTTAGGGAAGCAGAAGATATACAAAGGAAGCAATATTGAGACAATCTACCGGCGTTACTACAATCAAAGTCATTCTTAGTAACATATAACCTAAATAGATTTAAGAATGGTATGAAGCTAAACAAGAATAATTTAAGAATCATTACAGGAATTCTGACAGGACATTGTAGGTTGAAATATCAACTGACAAAATTGGCAATTTAATCTTTTGAAATTTGTAGGTTTTACGGGGAGGAGGATGAAACCTAAACCTTTTTGCACTAATGCAAAAAGGAAAGAAACACCTTGGTGAATATTTACTAACTGATGGGGCAATCAGACTCGGGAGCATAGGCGCAATACTGCAATTCATAGAGGATGTTGGACTCAAAGAAATGCATTGAAGCAAAATGAAGGGGGCACAATAGATTTTATAGGTCGCGGTGCTGGAAGAGAAGAGGGCCTATAAGTGCACCAAATTTTTTTAATTGGAAGTCCTACAAAAGACCTTAAGTATGGAATCCAAAGGGATCATGCCACCACCGCCACCAATATCACCTTTACTTCAACTACTCATCACAATATATGAAGAATAATAATTTATACAATCGATCATACTCACATATGTATACTCACTTATACATATGGAAGTAATATTATTAAATGCAATATATTGTATTTATTAATATGACACGCATACGCCCAAATGCTTATTAGCAACGCTTATTTAACAAACAAACAAAAACAACATTTCAACATTTCAACATATGTGTATGTGTGTGTGTGCAACATTCAGAAAAGCATAAAATCTAATCAATTCCAATTAGACAAAGAACACATCATCACCATCAGTAGTTGCATCATTATCATTATCATCATTATCGGCATCAGTATCAGCATCTTTCTTAGCTCTCTCCAATGTATTAATGATATATGTACTAGAATATGCATAAATAAAATATTATTCACGCCCACTAATCAACATGTACTATGTACATTTGTATGTTATATTTTCACTTATAAATAATTATTATTATTTATCATTTCCAATTTTTTTGTTTTTTGTAGTTTTCTTTTTCTTTTCTTATAGCTTAATTCATAACAAATTATATAGAATTTTTGAAACAATTTGCTTTTGTTTTATTCACCGTACATTTGATGAGTATATTTGAAGAAATTCCATTTTGTCGATGTGTAATTAATTTAGGTTAAAGTTATCTAAGATATCTTCAATTTTGTACGGGAGCATCTGTAAAGTGTGGCTATAGAGGATAAGCATTTAAAAGAAAAATTTCTGGGAAGAACAAGAGGTCGGTTATTCATCAATTTTGAAGTTCTCTTGCCTTCATTTTGTTTGACAGCCCCTATAAGGTGTGAAGGTAAGCAGTAAGTTCTTCTTCTTCTTCTTCTTATGTGGCCATAACTACCGACGATCGATTTAGGCAGAACATATAGTGCGGCGCCAGTCTTCTCAGTTCTTTGCTTGCTGGCGCCAATTGGATATTCCAACCGCCGCCAGGTTACCCTACACTTGGTCCTTCCAACGGAGATTTGAGTGCTCCAGCGGGTGCCGAATTAAATACCCTCTTCGCTGGAGCGTCTAGGAGCGGCCAGCGTAGCCGCTGGATTTTGATTCAGCTCATACAACTCATCGTTGTACCTTATTCAATACTCGCGATCAACGCAAATAGGTCCGAAGATCCTGCGAAGAACTTTTCTCACGAAAACTCCAATCATGCTCTCATCCGTGGTGTAAATTGTCCAGGCTTCTGCGCCATATATTAGGACAGGAATAAAAAAAATAAATAAATATGTCGCACTTAAAACCCCAAAGGGCTCATTGGCCGAGCTTCTTTTCCATTACTGTTGTGCGTCTTAAATTTGGACAGTATTAGAATGGACCTACTTATTTTAGCCGGTTCCGAACGGCAGAACACTTGTGACATCACTTTTTCTGAGCTTTGTCACAGAGTTCTTTTTAGAAGCTTTTTCATAGCAAGTTGTTACTGTCGGAAGAACAGGGGTATTGAACCACGACCTACAGATCAGAAGGCGAACACACTAACCACTGAGCTACGGCACCCATAGTAATAATGAGGGTGATTTTCGATCTTCGAGAGAAGCCTCGACTACTCAATTGCCTACTTAGCCCAAAGTAGCAGCTGTTAGCAATAGTAATCCTTCGGAGTATCTCCATGATGACGTCATTACAGTTGTTGATGCTGATTCCAAGATAGACGAACTCCTTCACCACCTCGAAAGTGTAATTGTCAGCAGTGATGTATTGTCCAAGACTCCGGGACTCTTTGTTTGTAGACACTAGGTACTAGTGCTGCATTGCTTCACTGCGAGTTGATACCGACTATGTCAAATTGTCCCATTTGATAACAATCTGAAAGCCTTGAGAGCGTTGGAAGCGAATTTTACGGAAACATCTTTTGTGTAGGGGAGCCCATGTAAGGAGTGTAGATTAAGGAAGAAGTATGCTTCATTGGGTGCCATAGCTCAGTGGTTAGTGTGTTGGCCTTCTAATCTGTAGGTCGTGGGTTCATTCCACGGCTGAAGCATAACAAATTTTATATCGAAGAGATTTTTCTTTCGAACGGTACCCACCTGTCGGCAAGCAATTGGCAATTCTTCGGGCGGTAGCAATTTGCCTTGGAAAAGCTTCTAAAAGAACTCTGTAACAAAGGAACCGGCTAAAATAAGTAGGCCCCTTCTAATACTGTCCAAAATTTAACACTCACAACAGTAATGGAAAAAAAGCTAGGCCAAGGAACCCTTCGATGCATTTAGTGCCACATATTTATTTTTTTATTTTTATGCTTCGCAAATATATTAAAAACACAACATTAATAGCAAATAAAAATTCTTGACAAAAGAAAAATGGGGTTCCGTCATACATTTCACTTCTCTGAGGCTTATTTGTTGATTTTCAAGTATTTTTACGTTTATTTTGTATGACATCCCCTATATGGTGTGAAGAATGGGAGTACGTATGTTCAAAAAAATGTTTTAGAACAAAAATTAGCCAATTTTATGAAAAACATTAATTTTTCATAGGAACCCCTTTGAATGATGGAATAAGGGGGTAGGAATATTTCGCAATAATGTTGAAAAGAACAAATTTGTTGAGGTCTGGGAGACACTCCCTATGTAATTATGGGGTTACATGCCGATTTTCAAGTGTTTTTATGTTAATTTCGTATGGCAGCCCCTGTATGGGAAACAATAAGGCGATAAGTGTGTTTAGAGAAAATGTTGAGAAGCAAAAAAAAAAAAAAGAATGGGGGGTCAGCTACATATTTTACCCATCTAACTGCAATCAGAAAAAGTTGAAAGCGAATTTTATAAAATCGTCACTTTTGTAGGGAAGCTCCTCTAAGTAGTGAAGATAGATGATTCAGTTAATCAAAAGAGAGCGTGAAGGATAGAATTGATCTTGTCAAACTTTTGATGATTGAAGCTGGTGTTGGGAAACTCAGCTGAAAGGGTTTGACGCAAAGCCTGCCCAAGACCGGGCATTCGCAAAAGATGTGGATCAATGTTTCATCCTCTTCCAGACAGAGTCTACACTCCGTGTCAGATGAGAGTCCCATTTTGTGGAGGTGGTACTGTAACCAGTTATGTCCTGAGAGATAGCCGGTTACTAGGCGTAGATGTGTTCTGCTAAGACTAATTCTATCAAAAGCTGCATCGAAGCTGATGATGGTTTTCGCTTGGCGGAAACCTGTCGAATTTGTCGATTGTAGTAGGTATTTCACGTGATTATGTTTTTCTATCATAGCTTTGGCCGATGCCCAGCTTATACCGCAGAAAAGTTCTGTGCAGAAAGGAAGTAAGCATTCGGTGAATAGTTTTGAGAAGAACTCCCATGAAGAGAGAGATTTAATGGCAGCTTGGCTGTCTGAGTAAAAAAGAATGAGCGCTTCTTTGAGCCCTTTTGCATATAGGTGACGCGCACGAGTAGTCTGGAAGTAGAAGTCACCCTTGGTAGAGCCAGATTGAAAAGGGATGCCTAGCTTAAAACAAAAGGGCGGCAGGTATTCTGAATTCGCATATTAATTACCGCTCATTTTGGATTTGGATTTTTGACTAGGGTAGCCGCAGAATTGTCACACCCGTCGCCCTCTTATGGAGGATGCCCTGCGGCAAAGATGGTTAATATGTTTCGAAGAGGTGTTAGGAAGACAAAATTAATGGGATTCAGTTATACGTTTTACGCCGTTAGAGGTGACTACTGCAAAGTTTTGGGAATATTTGCCGATTTTCCTACTATGCCTTTAAATTTGGCACCACATAGCCCACCCTATTTATTTGACCGATGTTCATAAGACAATGGCAACTCAAGAATAAATACCAATGTGTAGACAGAATGCTTTTCATATTATAAACTCCCTAAAAATCCCTTTCATAGTCCGTCGAGAAAATTCGATTGATTTGTTCTACTGCTTCTGCCCGTTCTTGCAACTTTTTCATACATATAGCATCATATGATTTTAGTAATTTTTTTCAAGCTTTTTTTTCAGATTATTGCTCCTTCCACTTACATTTTTTTTTCCTTGATTATCCTTAATAAGTCACAATTAATAATATTCAAGCATTTGTATGTCAAAATAGCTTAGTTTTGTACAAAAACATTCATACATCTGCACACGCATGTATGATTATTTATACATATCATATGCTTATGCTTCTTATTATTGCTTATATTTACCTCATTGCAATGATATTCTCGAATAAAATATCTCCCTATGCATAAGGATACACATATGTATCATATGTGTTCATGTAAAGGTTAGCCATTGCGTATAATTAGTGGCTGGCTATGTATAATATAATAGTGAGTGACGCATATGATGATATGTTTGCACATATTTATGGATTATGGACATGTATAAATCTCAGAAGGATTTTCCTTCCATTTCCATCCATTACTATCTTAATTTTGTTCTTGTTGATGAGGTGTGTGCATGTATGTTGTGTATCCTAGTGTCATGGCATAATGATGGAATATGCGCTCCAATGTTAGATATAGAACAATTTTTCTCCTTTTTAATTAGTAATATTCCCAACAATTTATGTGCAAATATTTTATTTTATTTCATTCTAACCTGTTCCTCATCAGTCTTGTTTGGTGGCTTCTTCATTCTTCTATGGTGTTGATGATATTGGATGGAGATATGTTCGTTGCTTAGGACGAAGACGATGATGATGATGATGATGATATGTGTTAATGCAAGTTGGGGATTTAGGGAATTCCCATTTCCGATTCTTATTTTGATTTATTGATTTATTAAAGTAAACGTGGGTGGTATAATCAAATGTCTACGTACAAATATCTATCTACTCACTTTAGTTCAGAAAAGTTTCTAATACAGACAACTTATATAGCTCTTATGCTGAGAGAAGAAAGATCGATAGATTATCTTCTAAAACTGAAACTTTTGCATTTTTCCACTTAGATAATTATTATAATTAATATGCTTAAATATATATAAATATATGCCACGTAAGTATGAGAAATCCATGGGAATACTGTATTCGTAAGTGTATATATTGGCACGATTTGCGCAAATAAAAAAAATATTTTAAGTGATGTGATGAATAATTGTAAGACAACTGTTAGTATAATTTGTAACTTGTAATTTGAAAGAACTACTTAACTAAAAGATTTTAAGTAATTGAGCTCACGTTTGGTTCGAAATGTCATTCAAAAGAACAAACTTGCATTTCAAAATATTTTTTAGGAGCTTAAGAAGTAAGCAATTTGCTTTGCGTAACCCAAAATCTGAGTCATCTCAGTTTGAGGCCGAAATCAGCTAAAACTATAAAAATATGAATTCATTCTATATCGGTTTTAACAACAAGATGTTCGAGTAGAGCACGAAATTGCAAATATTTTACTTATTAACTTATGTGACCACAATTTTACCAAAAGATATAGTCATTTTCCCATCAAGGAAGCAGTTGGACGCTTGCCCAACATGGATACATGACGACTCGCAAAAATGATATACAGATGGATCCATAATGCTTCAGGGTGTAGGAGCAGGAATAGTGGGACCTAGAACACACACACACACACACACACACCACAATTTTCCATGCAGAGCTTTTTGCTATAATGGAAACAGTGGAAACCCTATCCAAAAGAGGACTCCAAAAAATTCAAAATTAAAATACTCTCAGACAGTCAATCACCCCTCAAAGCTCTCTCCACAAACTGGCCATCCACTATCAGATCTCTCTGATCTGGGTGCCAGGATATGAAGAACACGAAGGTAATGAAAAGGCGGACCTTTATGCCAAAAAAGGGGCTGAAGGGCCATTCATCGGTCCAACACCGTTCTTTGGCTTCAATAAAAACAACATAAAATAGGATACCAAGAAATGGATCCAACATAAAATCCTTTCTCCTTAAACAAAAAAGATCTTAGAGTACTCTCCGGAGCACTAAAGGGCCATTTCGTATGCAATAAACACTTACACAAAAGAGGAGTATCCAACACAAGTACTTGCAGATTCTGCTGTGATGAGGAAGAGCCCATGGAACACCTAATCACAACCTGTGATGCACTAGGCGACAGGAGGCACAAAATCCTAGGTTCATATCTATTAGAAGATGAAGACTTTCAAATGATCTCCCCGAAGGAGCTGGTTCGATTCTTCGATATATTAAATATGCTAAATATCCAAGTATAAAGGGTGCACAATAGACCGACAGTGCATAAAGGCCTTAGCCTAACTCGTACTACCGTTACCATTACCATTATGTGACCGTTACAACCGAAATTCGATTCCAAGCCCCCTGAAGTTCTCTAATACTTCATTCACCGGAGGTTAGGTCTGCCCATTTTGCGTCGTCCACCAGCGCGTTCCGAATATAACACCATCTTAGCTAGAGCGTGTTCTTCCGTTCGCTCGATATGACCTTGCTCGCGCCGCCGTTAAATTTTGATGCCTTTTACTATGTCGGTGTCGGCATAGAGCTCATACAGCTCATTGTTGTACTTTATTGAATAATCATCGCCAACGCAAATAGACCCAAAATTGACGCAAATCTTGTATCTACGTCACTTGTTTCGATCAAATGTTGAGCAGAACAAAAAAATTAACGGGTGTCTTCCCCTACTTTTCACCCTCTTAGAGGTAAAATCCTGCAAAGATTTGACGATTTGCAGATCTTTTCATGTTCATTTTGTAGATATTCCTTTCTAAGCGGCTATGAGTATTCAGAAAAAATATGTAGAAGTAAAATTAAATCAGAATCTGTCATATATTTTAATCCTCTATTTTTTCAGGGCGGCTCCTTAGAAGTTGTGGATGACTAATTACAGATTTCCTCACATTTTTGAAACTTTGTCTTCAATGGCTACGCTTACCTCACTCCACTACTATAATTTTTGGACTCATTCCCTGTGTAAGTGTCTCACAAAATATGGGGACCGGTCTTCTAGAATACCCAGAATGGGTACGTAATTTCTATCGGATTTCGACTTAGTTAAAATGGACCAAAATTTCAATTTCAGTACTTTTACAACAGTGCACATAACTTGGGTCTCTTACATAGATATTTTTCCTTGTGGATGCCGTAGCTCAGTGATTAGTGCGTTAGCCTTCTGATCTGTAGGTCGTGGTTCAATCCCCGGCTGATGCATAACAAATTTAATATCGATAAGATTTTTCTTTCGAATGGTACCCACCTGTCGGCAAGCAATTGGTAATTCTTTCGACAGTAACAACTTGCCATGAAAAAGCTTCTTAAAGAACTCTGTGACAAAGCTCAGAAAAAGTGAAGTCACAAGTGTTCTGCCGTTCGGAACCGGCTAAAATAAGTAGGTCCCTTCTAATACTGTCCAAATTTAAGACGCACAACAGTAATGGTAGAGAAGCTCGGCCAATGAGCCCTTTGGTGCTTTAAGTGCCACATATTTATTTTTTTTTTTTTTAAACTACGTGACGCCTTGAAACATATGTTTTATAAGGTCGCCACTGTTCACCTAAATAATTTTTTTCAAACTACTGCCGTCATCTATATGTCAGGTTGGGTAGTTCTGGGACCGGACTCGTAAGAGTTTCTTGTTTGAAATATAGTTCGAATATTAAAAGTAGCTTGAAAAAAAAAAGGAAAATAACAAAAATGATTATTCGAAACCTAAGAGGTCCAAATTCATTTTAAATAACGACAAATGACAAACTCATTGGCGACATTTAACAGAGGGCTATGCTCATCAGTATGTGCAAATGGCTGAAGGTTGATTATTATTAGAGGGTTGTATTGCACTGAGGCCCTAGGTCTATTGTTAACCCCATCATGAGTGTTTCTCTAAGTCCAGCATCCATAAGGAAGTTTAGCATAGATCCTACGCTAATGGACTTCAGCAGATTTTCCGGTATTATAAATTCCCCGAAGTTTTTCTTTCTCGGGTGCATAAGTGCTGGACACGTTCCCAACACATGTTTTGCAGTTTCATTCTCCTCCCTGGAATGTCGGCAGGTTTCATCCGAGAAGATTCCCAGCTTCGTTAAGTGATAATTCAGCCTGCAGTGTCCTGTCAATAATTCCGTGATGATTTTTATATTATTCTTGTTTAAACTGATACATATCTTAAGTCGTTTTTGTTACAGGTCCCTAAAAGTGTCTTGGATTGGGACAACGCTGGTATGTTTTCCCAGTATGATTGTCTTTCTGATTCTTGACTCCTTTTAATGAGCATGGATAAAGCTCCTCTGCCCAGGCCACAGAAGGGTTCTGGGCCTACAAAGGGTGTTGCTGCTCCCTTCCTTGGATGATGATGGAATCCATTAAGAATCAATATGGATGTTTTTAGTTATTTTATGAGTTGTATTTATAATTTCATATCCTTTCAGACAGCCACCTGAATAGATTATCAACTTATCGAAGGTATTAAATCATTTATCTTTTTTTAACTTTGACGATTTCTATTCTGAAAACGTTCAAATCTCCTCTACCAATCAATCCATGCGACACGTATCCACCAACAACTTTTACCATTCATCAACTATATATAATATTTGTCTTTATTGTGTTATTAATTAATTCCTGTCAGCCATAACTATATGAAGCTGATGAAATAAATGCTTAACTTTTCTTGTAAAGAAAACTTTTTGTTTGACACGTTTTTTCGTTTGTTTCATTTGTAAAATACTCATCAATGTCCATCAGCATCCTAATCGTCATCAGCATCATCATCATCATCATCATCATTCAAGCCAATATGTTATTACTTACTTATTTACTTATAATATTCGCAAATAAGAATATGTAGAAATCAAATGCAAAAGTATTAGATGGCAGAATGATCGAGAATAAAATTCCAATACGACCCTTATGTACGAGTATATGTGGCCAGTGTGCTTAAAACGGATTTCCTACACAGGTACATGAGCACGAGAATCACATCGGTAAACTTTTATACCATTTTATCCATGCCATTCATTTACTTGGCACCATCCTTTCGACACGTACTTGATGAATTTAATTTGGCGTTCAACTTATTTTTTTTTTTTTTTTTTTTTTTTTGCTTTCGTGGCACTCATAATTCTTTACCTTTTTCTTTCACTCCTTGCCTCTGTTCGTTTTTCGCTCGACATTTCTTCAAACAAATATTGAATTCACCTTTCAATCATTCTGTTGGCATTCTCGTCATCCTTTGCCATTGTCATCAATCCATCTTCCGGTGGATTCTCTTCCACCACTCACTCAACTCTATTCGAAGTTCTCTATAAGGGGAGTACCTTGCGTTGTCGCCGCTACTACTACCACCACTCACTTATTAACATGTTTATGTGTTAGCTTTTCATGTCTCTCAAAGTCTGCTTCTTCTGCTTTCTAGATATTCGTCTTGACTTGGCTCTGGGCACAATGACGAATTGGCTAACAAACTAACTAACCGGTCTGACTACTTGACTACTTGTTGCCTCCTGCCTCACTGATGGTCTGTCATTTAATTTCGCAATACATTCTCGACGTTGTAATTTTCGTCTTTGCTCCGTAGCTACCCTCTATGTGTATGTAGTCCTTCCGTCCTTTTTTTTTTTTACTTGTATTGTTGTGTATTCTTTTCTATGGGTTGCAGAGGTGTGCGAACTCCAAGAATACGAAGACTACAAGTCAACTCGTTTGAAAGACATTGATTGACTTTCTTAATAGACTGACTGACTTTGCTCTGCGTCATGTCGAAAAATACAATAAAAAAAAGAAAAACAGCTAAAAGAAATAATATACGTAATAATAATAATAATAATAATAATAACAACAACAAGGACATCATTGACGACGCACATATATGAGCCTTTATGAAGAAGAAGAAAATGGCAAAGGCAAAGTTAAAAAATAAATGAAATGAAATGAAATGTTTAATAAAAATGAAGGCAAGTCGTCAGATAGATGGAAAGCTTTACAAGTTTGTGGGATAACTAAGGAATTTTTCTTTCTTTCTTTGTCTTCATTATTTTCTTTTGCTAGCCAACAATGTTGACAGAATGTTAAATTGTAATGTTGTTTTCATATATATTATTTTGCTACTTTCAGACGAATATTTTATTGTATTTTCTTATAGATGTATTCAAGTATTCGTCTGTTAAGTCAACATGCTTTTAAGTTGACGTTTTGGGTTATAAGCTTCTCGTCTATATGCATATAGGTAGTATGTAGTAAGTTCATATGTTGACAGCTCAAAGCAAATACTAGTATTCCATATACCATAGCTGATTGATTGATAGAATATGATGGTATAGGTATTCTCGAAATTATATATTGAACAAATATGTACATATTTCCATGTTGATTCTAATTGAATTTTCTACTTGGAAGTTATTAATAAATTGAGTCGATTTGATTTCAAATTTCTTGCATTTCAAACTAGCATTCATATGAGTATGAATTCATTAATTATACAATGATTTCGATTGTTTTAAATGAGGAAATGCAGATGGAAATATCTTCCTCTACAGGAAAACCCTGCGTGCAGGTGTTACGCGAGCCGTTAAGGAGCGGTACAGAGAGACATCTTTTCAGGCGCAAGAAGAGGGAGTTGGAAAGATGCGAATGTGGGGAGTTAGAGATGTGTAGCGACAGCAATGAGACTCGCAAATTCTTTGAAAAGATCAAGCGCCTGAGCCTGTCCAGAGTGTACTGTGAGGGAACACTTCTCCACGTTGCTGAATGGTGACGCTACCAACAATTCCGCCAGTGGAGGAGATTGCCCGATAACCCCAATTACAGATGATGGTGTTGATGTTCCATCACCCGACTATGACGAGGTTGAAACGGCCATTTTAAGGCTGAAGAACAACAAAGCTGCAGGTGCTGATAGGGTGTCTGCCGAGTTGTTTAAGAGCGGAGGCGATGAGCTCAAAAGCAGAATATGGTCGGCTGAAAGCATGGCTGATGATTGGAGTCTCAGTGTTCTCTGTACCGTACATAAAAAAGGAGACCCCACAATTTGCGCCAACTACCTAAGTCTAAGTCTCCTCAGCATCGCATATAAGGTCTTATCCTGTGTACTGTGTGAAAGATTGAAGCCCGTGCTTAAAAAACTGATTGGAGACTATTAGTGTGGCTTCAAACCTGCTAAATCTACCATCGACTAAATTTTCACACTGCCCCAAATCCTGGAGAAGATCCAAGAAGAACAGATCGACACACACACCACCTATTTGTTGATGATAACGCCGCTTTCGACAGTCCGGTAAGGGATTACCTCTACGCAACAATATCTGAGTTCGGTTTTCCAGCAAAGCTCATTCGAATTTGTAGGATGACACTGCATAACTCCTGTTGTGCAGTGAAAATTGGGGAGGACCTCTCCGCGCCGCTCCGTTTAATACCGTTCATAACAGGCGTGGTTATGTGAACAGTTGCACCATCTTGTTGAAACCACACAGAGTTGAAAGGGATTCTTTTTCGTCGTAGTTCTGGAAAGAAAAACTCTTTCAATATCATGAAGTAACGGTCTCCATTGACCGTAACAGTAATGCGGTTTTTTTCGAAAATGTAAGGTCCGACAATGTACCTTGATGAAACTGCACACCACATTGTGACGCGAAGTGGGTGTAATTCTGTCTCATGGAGTATCTGTGGGTTAGAATCACTCCATATCCGACAATTTTGTTTGTTAAATGTAGTTCATGTAAATGCAGTTCAAGATGTTTTTGTCCTCTTCCGACATTTCTCGCTAAATTCCAAACACATTGGCAAGTCTGCTGTATTCAGTTGGCTTGTTAGTTGAATTTTATACTGGAATAAGTTTAAATCTTTATGCGAAATTGTCTGTAGTAACTGTCTGCTCCTTGTCCAAACCATTAGATTGGCTTGTATGGCAGCAGCTAATGTTTCCTGCGTCCGAACTGAGCGTTCCCGATAATAAGGTCTTCTTGCGATTGTCCCACGCTCCCACGAGTCTCATTGTAGTCCATCTGCTAGGAGGAGTGCCGCCAAACGTGCGCCTATATTCTGTTCGGACGGAAACTACGAACTTCAACCCGTATTTGCAGTATGACCTCCGGAATGGCCCAAATCACCGATGTAATATTGCTTTTAAAGTCTGAAATCATCTTCGGATTATTCACATTACCTTCGGATTATTCGTGTAACCACAGAGAAAGAGGTCTAACGACGCAAAAAGTCCAAATTGAGGCAAGTTGTATGTGGTGTAGCGCCATCCTGTTGAAACCACATATCGTGCACACCCTGAGCTTCAACTGCCGGCACAAAATAATCCTCCAATATTGTGTGGTACCGTTTAGAATTGATATTTTAGGTATTTTCGTCCTCATCTTCGAAAAAGTACGGCCCGATGACGCCTCCGACCCATAAACCGTACCAAACCATGACTCGCGGTGGATGCATTTGCTTCTTAATAGTGATGTGTGGATTTTCTGAGCCCCAGATACGGTAGTTTTGCTTGTTAACATAGCCGCCAAGGTCTAAAGATGGTTTCTTCCAAAAAGCTTCAGCAATCATTTGCAGGGCTCAATCAGCGAATGTACGGCATTGTGCATTGTCACGAGGCAACAGCTGCGTGGACTTTATATGGGTGTACATTGGTACTATAGATTCCGAGGATCTTAGGCTAAGCTTTCCTTCCAGTATTATTGTATAATATGCTTTAGATTTGAATAGTATTTAAAGGGACCGATTCATATTGACCGATACTAAATGGCAAAAATTGTAACAAACTCGTATAAGTTTTTCATAGCAAATATGAATTTATTCATTTATTTTGTATGGCATTAAAATTGCCCAAGACTAGTCTGCTCAATATGAAGATTGCTTACATTCATACGCCTACACGATATTCACTTTACTTTCCTTGCTGTAGGAGTGATTTGCCAGCACATGTGTACTAGGCATTTGTATTATGTTCAAATAATTGTAAGCTAACAATGTTATTTGATACGATCGCTGATCATAATAATTGTAGACCGCCTGTGGCTTTTTAAAACAGTCATCAGGCAAACAAGACTTCTTGTATTGCTCAACATCACTACCATTTTAGAAATTCACACATTTGAAAGCGAATTTAATGAAGCAATCAATCTTTGTGCAGAAATCAATTTTGTGCTGTTGTACATAATTTATTTTTACTTTTGTTTTTTTTTTTCATAATTCTCAAATGCTTCATGTGTCAAATGTATTTTATGTACAATTTTTTTGGTTATGGATTTTAACCTCATTTATAATATTTTTTGTTTGTTTTTTCTTTAAATTAATATTTTAAACACTCAATTAATATTCTGATGTTGATGAGACACTACCAAATAATAATAATGCATTCATTTGAAAACTTAATGTAATTTGAGCTAATTTTTGGATTTGAGATTCATCCTCTTCACTGTATTAATTCTTATACTATTCGGCTGAACTCAGTTGGTTATAAAGGAAAAAGCGATGAATATGATTTAAATCTGGCTGACTGACTGGCTACCTAATAATACATACAAGCTAAGCAGTAGAGTAGCCAGCAAAAATTCAGTAGCCCATAAATTCCATTCCGCTAATCGAAATTGATTTCAACAGAAAAGTGTAAATAGCAAGAAGAAGCAGCAGAAGTCATCACAGAATGCCATACTGTCTGTCTGTTTACTTGATCCAAGTTCTTCTACTAAAGCTTTCTACCGTCTGCCCTCCTTCCCGTTTAGTGTGCCGCTCGGCCATTCGATTCAACTGCTACTACTACTACTTTAAAACGGTAGTCATATTATTTACCATCTTTGACGAAATCACTCTACATTGTCGTTCCTTCTTCCCATTCTTCTTTATCTTCTTCGTACTTATCATCTTCTCGTTATTGTTATTATTGTTTTGGCACACTCATTTCTTTATTAGTCCTTTCTTTGAACTCACACATGTGCCCAGCCTATATGTTTTTGGGTATCTTCATTTGTGCTCATTTGAGCATGAAATGTCAAAAGCCATCTACCATTTATTGTATCAAACTTTATGAACGTGAAAAAATATGATTTGATTGAATATATACGAATATTTCATACGTATTATTGGACTTTTTACTTTGATTTTGTCGAAAGAATCAAATTACAAAATTGTTACTCGTAAATATAATTTTTATATATTTTTAGTATTATTGTATAATTTTTTTGGTTTTTGTAAATCAAATTGAAAGTAAGAAAAAAAATGCAAAAAAATTGCGAATTAGTAAAGATTTAGAGAGATCTTAAGGAGCGCCTAAAATCCATAGTAGTATGTTGGAACAGAAAAAATCAAAATGAAAAGATAGACGAAAAGTCGATTCCGAACGTCACAACTCCAATGATTTGAGTTGAATATTGCTATTCATTCACTCCTATTTTATTTGTGAGGCTCTCAAGTATGCCACCCATCCAAGTTGAAGTACATCGTAATCCCAGAAATACTTCTCTGTCGCCGTTGGTTCGAATACAAGGTGCCATCAAAATGAAAGCTTTATATTTTTGGCAAGAGACAAGAGTTTCAGCTTTCAGCACGTTAGTGCCAAAGACCTCAAACCTGATTCGAGCGGAAACAGGGCAGACACATAAAAAGTGGTCCGCCGTCTCATATTCTTCTTCACAGGCTCTCCTAGTCCTACCTTTTCCATGTGCTTTGCCCATAGAAAGCGGCCTGTTAGCATTCTGAAATCACATCTACCTAGAGATAGGAGGAAAAGCGACCATTTACCCGATGTGTTGGGTAACATGGATTTCGTCTATCCAAGACTGTCACTGCCGACACAGATAGACTTGCGATATAATCCATTGCCTTCTGTACTGCATACACCTCTGCCTGAAAGACAGATGCATACATTCCAAGTGCAAAGAACAGTTGAGTTCCGTCAGTTTCCACGAAGACTCCAGAACCAGAACCTTCTTCAGTCCTTTTCTAGTACGATCGTAGACGGTTTGGAGTCCAGGGCTAAAAATTTCAAGTCTGTGCCACTGCTGTCCAGAGCAGGAATAGGGCCATACCAGCGTCCGTTGTGAATCAACCTTCAGATGGTCTTCCTGGCCTTTCCTCGGATGAAAACATCAAGTGGGGGAAGATTCTGCTTAGCTTAGATTAGTAAGCTCAATAATCGCAAAATTCCTCACCAGTTTAGAGGATTTAGTTGTGTGATTTTGATAAGGCCCAGTCAAATACCTATCCCAGTGAAAATGAACACAAAAGAAAACTAAGTTTTGAGTTTCAGATTTCAGAAAAAAGAACTATCATAAACATGAAATGATCTATGAAACCATTAATATTTGTAACAATGCAAAATTAAGCCATTTGGTGTGGCAACCAAGCAGAGGGAGCAGTTCATATTGAATCCAATTTTCCATTTGCTGTATCAAACTCATGATTTTTAGACGTAATGAAATGGATTGTTGATACACTCCCAAAGATTTGGGCAACCAAGCAAAGGGAAATAATGCAATGCAGATTTTGAGCAGACGCCCTTATTGAACCAAATGCCTTCGGAAGCGATTGGCCAGGTTGTGACTGTCAAAGGCGAATGCTACCGGGAATGACATCGGCCCGGTTTACAGCAATAATCCAGCACGTATAATTAGCCAATCAGTGAAGTACATAATTCCACTCAGTGGTGGAATTTTGTTGAACTTCTCCAAAGGAATTGGGCAATATTGGACCTCTACCATCGAGTCCTGTAAATGAAGTCTCAGAAGTCATGTGGATAACGAAATCATTCAAATTATTTATGAACTTAAACTGAACTAAAGCAAAAGAGAGCTCCGGAGGTCATTCGCTATAAAAATGTTCGTCATATCTCACAAACCAATTGAATTTTTCGATATGAAGTTGGGTTATAAAGGGTTATCCATTTTGCGGTTTCAAAAGTAAATGTAAATAAAATATTCGCTCGAGTTGTGTGGCATGTGGCACCGTCTTATTGAAACCACATATTCTCTAAGTCGTATTCTTCAATAGCTGGCAAAAAAATGTCGATTATCATATGACCATAACGCTCCGAATTGACGGTGACAGCCGTTCCATCGTCGTTTTTGAAGAAGTAAGGTCCAATCACACCTCCGGACCAAAGAGCGCACCAAGCAGTGACTTTTTGTGGATGTAGTGGCCTCTCTTCAATTACTTGAGGATTCTCAGAACCCCAAATACGACAATTTTGTTTGTTAACATACCCACCGAGTGAGAAATGTGCTTCGTCGCTGAAGAAAATTTTGTTCGAAAAATCGCCGTCCACCGCCTGTTGTTCAAGCACCCATTCGACGTATCTACGACGTTGTGAATGGTCAGCTGGCTTCAGTTGTTGTGTGAGCTGGATTTTATATGGATGTAGGTGTGTAGATCCAAATGCAAAATACGCCATAATGTGCCGTAAGACAGTCCTAATTCCTGAGAACGACGAGGAATCGACACATTCGGGTCTTCGGCAACACTTTCACTTACAGCAGCGATATTTTCGGTGGTACGAGCGAAACGATGATGCACAGGCCTTACAATATCTGTAACCGATCCAGTCTCTTCATATTTATTCACAACTTTGCCAATTGCTTGCGTAGTTGGACGATTATGTAAACCATAATCTCCTCTTAAAGCACGATATGTGGCTGTGGCAGAATCACCATTTTTGTAGTAGGTTTTTACAATTTTAATGCGTTGTGCGATAGTTAAGCGATCCATTTTCGCAAATGTCAGACTTTGAACTGAAAAAGAAAGAAATTGTTTTAACATCTTAGTTTGACAGATGTCGAATTCTAGCCCTATACTTTTGAAACCGCGAAATGGTTTACTTAATGGACAATCCAGTAATAAGCTGTAGCAGAAAGTTCTTTTGAGGCTATAAATACACTATAAATGCGACAGCAAAATGTAGCCTAAAGTAATGTACAACTTTCCGGCATTAGAAATTGTCTATGGGAGAGTTTTTACTGTTAGAAAAGCTACATGAAATAATGTCGAAAACATTTTTGAGATTAAGTTGAAACAAAAAAAAACAATTTGCTAGCGCTTATAAGTAATGCAAAAACCTTTGATTAATTGTTGCAATAATATCGAAAAAAAAAATGTTTGAATTTACGTTTTCGGCATTTTTGCAAAAAAATCTGCAATAATGCCGAAAAGAAAATTTGTAAAAATTACAATTTCGACTTTATTGCAAAAAGTTTGAAATGAAATTTTTGCTAATCTTGAAATTTATTTTAGAAGATTTGGATATTGTCGAAAAATATTTGCAAATAAGAAAAAAGGTGATATTATTGCAACACATTGTCGACATTAATTCAGTACAACGTGAAAGTGGAGCTAAGCCAAAGTTTCATGAACCAGTTTCGATTTTCAATTGGTTGAAACTGTTCAAAAAAAATCTTTAAAGAATAAAGTTACTACACAAAAGAAAAATGAGGAAATATTGAAATTAAAGTAGAAGCCACCCACCATTTATGAGCATTAAATTTGATTTTCATTTGCATGTGAGTCTTCCGGTATCCATGTATAAAGGTGTAGATTTAAGTATGTTTTTATGTGCCACACCACAAAAAAAAAGTATGCCAGTAAGCAAGCAAACATTGCCAACAATCAACAAGTTGTTGATTCTGGCCGTTTGCCTGTCTGCTGCTAGCTTATTTTACTTGCCTACCATAAGAGCTGAAAGCAAGTAACGTTCGCTGTTACGCACTTGAAACTGTATTGCCGCAATCGACTAACCAGCTTGCCAGCATGAATGAACCAGCAGACATACGCCAAAGTAGCAACACACAGTGAAATGAACAGGAAATGAATAAGATAACTAAACGAACCACACACAACCAACCTAAATTCCCCTAACCTAACATAACTTAACCCAACTCAAATTCAATGTTAATGAAGAAAGTATCATCTACCCATTCTTTGTGGATGCCTCTTTAGTAAGCAAGTTGTAGAAATTATGAAAACAACCAACCCTATCTACGAAAAGCAACCTCAAAAGCAGACAGCCAGACTATAGCCAGACAAAAATCGCCCAACTAAATAAAACAAAACCACCCACAATCAACCAGTCAGGCAGCTCGCTAAGAAGCTGGCTTTTTCTAAATGTTTCTTTGTATTTGCTGCAGCTCTGCCCTTCTCCATCTTCATCATCTTCTTCATACTTAGCATCCTTGTGCCGACGCAACACATTAAATCGTGAAAAAGTGCCTTTTTTTTTGTCTTCTTCAACGACCAACGCTATGCTGCCACAGAACAAAACAAACAAAAAACGACCATTCTTCTTGGATTTTTCTTCTATCGTATGCTGGTACGAATATCCACCCACCGACCCAAATTGCTAACCTCAACCATGTACTTTCCATTTACGTATGTATACTTTTGCGTTTTATTCCTTTGCCATCGTTTACGTGGTTTGCTCAATTTTTTTTTTTTTTCAGTTTTTCTTCCAATTCAGACAGCAGACATTGTCGTTATCCCTAAAAATGCCTGGCACAAAAATAAAAAAAGAAACCTCATCGAAAAGTAAACGAAAAAATATGGCAAACACACACACACACACACATATACACACACCGAAAATGTCCTTGCCCTAGTCCTACATTCAATGTGAGACAAAGATTGAAGAATATACTCGTAGATGTCGGGCGGCATTATGAAATAAATGGCAAGGAAGTGGTGACTGTCTTTAAAGGTGAAGCGACAAAGATCACGAGACATGAGAAATAAGGCCAAAAAGCCACACACACACACAGAAACATTACCGATTGGTAACAGCTCGCGTTTTGAGCCTATTTGATTTGATTTGTCTCTCATTCACAATCAACATTTGAAAATAAAGGGTTATCCATTTCGCGGTTTCAAAAGTATAGGGCTAGCATTCGACATCTGTCAAACTGAGTTGTTAAAAAAATTTCTTTCTTTTTCAGTTCAAAGTCTGACATTTGCGAAAATGGATCGCTTAACTATCGCACAACGCATTAAAATTGTAAAAACCTACTACAAAAATGGTGATTCTGCCACAGCCACATATCGTACTTTAAGAGGAGATTATGGTTTACATAATCGTCCAACTACGCAAGCAATTGGCAAAATTGTGAAGAAATATGAAGAGACTGGATCGGTTACAGATATGGTAAGGCCTGTGCATCATCGTTTCGCTCGTACCACCGAAAATATCGCTGCTGTAAGTGAAAGTGTTGCCGAAGACCCGAATGTGTCGATTCCTCGTCGTTCTCAGGAATTAGGACTGTCTTACGGCACATTATGGCGTATTTTGCATTTGGATCTACACACCTACATCCATATAAAATCCAGCTCACACAACAACTGAAGCCAGCTGACCATTCACAACGTCGTAGATACGTCGAATGGGTGCTTGAACAACAGGCGGTGGACGGCGATTTTTCGAACAAAATTTTCTTCAGCGACGAAACACATTTCTCACTCGGTGGGTATGTTAACAAACAAAATTGTCGTATTTGGGGTTCTGAGAATTCTCAAGTAATTGAAGAGAGGCCACTACATCCACAAAAAGTCACTGCTTGGTGCGCTCTTTGGTCCGGAGGTGTGATTGGACCTTACTTCTTCGAAAACGACGATGGAACGACTGTCACCGTCAATTCGGAGCGTTATGGTCATATGATAACCGACTTTTTTTGCCTGCTATTGAAGAATACGACTTAGAGAATATGTGGTTTCAACAAGACGGTGCCACATGCCACACAACTCGAGCGAATATGGCTTTATTGCAAGAGAAATTTTCTGGCCGCGTAATTTCTCGTCATGGCGATATCAAGTGGTCACCAAGATCATGCGATTTGACATCGCTTGACTTTTTTTTGTGGGGCTACGCGAAAGACCGTGTTTATGCAGATAAACCTTTAACTCTTGAGCACCAACAAAACCAACATTCGTCACGTTATGGCTGAGATACCGCCCAATATGTGTCAAAAAGTGGTCGAAAATTACCTGAAAAGAATCGATGCTTGCAACAATCGCGTGGTGGTCATTTAAATGATGTAGTATTTCACACATAATGTCAACGTTCAAACTTTATAATAAAAAAGAAATATCATGATAAAAAATATTTTATATGTGTTCTATTTACATTTACTTTTGAAACCGCAAAATGGATAACCCTTTATGTATATTTTTTTGTGTCACATTTTATATATTTTCTAACCTTACCTGTTACTTCTTTATCCCATGACTGATGAATCGAATGTCTTTAGCGTTCAATAAATCAATCAATCAATCAGTTTGGTAACGAGACAAATGATCTTGTTTAAAGTGCAGAATTATTTAAGCAAATACATTAGGGTGTCCTTTATTTAAATACGGTTGAGATTGATGAAATTTTCAAATTCGCACATGAGCTTCACAAAGTTGGAAAAAGTGTCCTTTATCATTTCTCTTAATATTTAACAATAACATCGAGCGTAGATGGTTTATCACGGGCTCCAAAAAAATTTTTTATTAAAATATTGTATGTAAATTGTATGTATGTGCCGTAGTTCAGTTGTTAGTCTGTTGGCCTTCTGATCTGTAGGTCGTGGGTTCAATCTCCGGCTGGAGTATAACAAAATTTAATATTGAAAAGATGTATCCTTCGAACGGTACCCACCTGTCGCCAAGCAATTGGCAATTCTTCCGACAGTAACAATTTGCCATGGAAAGGCTTCTAAAAGAACTCCATGACGAAGCTCAGAAAAAGTGATGTCGCAAGAGTTCTGCCGTTGGGAACCGGCTAAAATATAAGTAGGTCCCTTCTAATACTGTCCAAAATTTAACACGCACACCAGTAATGGAAGAGAAGCTCGGCCAAAGAGACCTTCGGGGCTTATAAGAGCAACATCTTTATTTATTTATTTATGTATATTCCTCAAATATACTTATTCCATATCTCCTTTTCATATGGAGGCTTTCATACAAAATGAACTCAAAAACATCTAAAAATAGACAAGTAACCACATAGCTTCTCAGGAATCGCCTCGAAGAGAGTGAAATGTAAATTCGGCCACCAAGAATTTGCTTAAAGTTTTTCCGGAACTCACTTAACTTCTATTTCTGCTGTTTGAGAGAGTTGTTATATAAAATTAACACCATACTTGATCATGCTTGCAAACAGGTGCTACTTTGGGCTAAGTAAGCAATTGAGAAGTCGAGTGAGTCCTCTCTCGGACAACGAAAACTACACTTTACAAGTCTCTCATCATGCCTTTTCTTACATATGGCGCTGAAGCCTGTATAATTTCCACCTCGGATGAACGAATTTTTGAAGTTTTTGAAAGAAAAGTCCTACACAAGATCTTTGGACCTATTTGCGTTGATGGCGAGTACCGAATAAGGTACAACCATGAGCTGTATGAGCTGTATGCCGATAGTAAAGCGCATCAAAATCCAGCGGCTGCGCTGGCTAGGTCATGTCGAGCGAATGGAAGAACACGCTCCAGCTAAGAAGGTGTTGTATTCGGAACCCGCTGGAGGACGACGCAGAATAGGAAGACCTAACCTCCGGTGCAAAGACCATGTACTGGAGAACCTGAAGGAGCTTGGAATTTCTAACTGGCACCAGCTAGCGAAGAACAGAGATGGTTGGCGAAGCAAATTATATTCGGCCTAAATCGATATTCGGTTTTTATGGACATCAAGTGCTCTCTATAAGAAATAATTGCAAATATTGGTGAAATAGAAACTACGACGATTGAACTATTCGACATGACAATGCCTTGAAGTAGTTGATCTCCAAAACCGTTCGTATAATATTATGAAGCCCTTAAATTATTCTCTCATTTTTTCCTAATCTTGAGACAGTCTCGAGTAATTCTCTGCCTTTCAAGTTTATTTGGTGAATGTAGCTCAGTTGATTAGCATGTTGGCTTTCTGTGCATGAGGTCATTGTTTCAATTCAACAGAATGTTTAATATCTCAATACTTAAACATTAAAGTAATGAAGTATAAGTATATATTTTTCAACGCGAATGGTTCAATATCTCGTTAATCAGACATTTAAGTAGTGAAGGATTTAGCATCGATTTGTATTCATTTTTTTTTTTTTTTTTAATTAATCAATACATTAACAGCACGATGATATGATGTGTGCAATATTATGAATTTTTTAAAGTTTTTTACCTTCACTTAAGCAAAACGACATTGAACTTATCTTTGATGAATGTTTCAACTTCAAAATACAAGGTTCAACAGCAACATCAACTCCAATTTTATACAAAAAAAAAAAAAATTCAAAACAACAGCAACAACTACAAATTACAAGTAAACTGAAGATTAAATAGCCCACATTGAATTAAGTACAATTACTGAACTGCTTGCTTATTGTTTGTTACTCACAAATTATGACACTTTAATTTGATTAATTGGCAATAAATCAAAATGAAGTGTACTCAACATTTATTCATCGCAATGGTGTTCATGTACATAGTTCACATCGAAATGCCTTATAGGTAGTACATAACATACTACAGGGTGATTTTTTAAGAGCTTTCGGATTTGATTTGAAAAAAAAAACACATAAAATTTAGAGAAATGTATAGAAATCTTAATTTGAGTCGATAGAACGATCTATATAATTCAATGTTTAAAAATAATTTCATGTAGAAATTGACTGCAATTGCGCCTCAAATGCTTCATACGCTGGATCCAATTTTGCCATACTCTCTCCAACATATCGGCCGGCATCTCACGAATAAATTCTTCAATATTGACGTGCATTGCGTCAACCATTGCGGGCTTGTCGCTATAGACATGAGCCTTAACATGGCTCCACAAAAAATAGTCTAAAGGCGTTAAATCGTACGATCTAGGCGCCCAATTGACCGGCCCCAAACGTGAAATTAAGTGTTCACCGAACTCGACTCTCAATTGGGCCATTGTTTCGCGTGCTGTGTGCCATGTGGCACCGTCTTGTTGAAACCACATGTTATCCAAGTCCAGCTCTTCGATTTTGGGCAAAAAAGGGTTGTAATCCTCACACGACGTCTTTGAAGAAGTACGGTCCAATGATGCCACTGACCCATAATCCACACCGAACAGTGCATTTTTCGGGATGCATTGGCAGTTCTTGCATTGCTTCTGGCTGCCCTTCACACCAAATACGGCAATTTTGATTGTTCACGTATCCATTCAACCAGAAATGAGCTTCGTCGCTGAACACAAGAAAGTGCATGATGGACTTTCTTAACCACCGACTCACAAACGAACAACGCTTACGATTCATGGTTGAATTATGGACCAAACTGAACATGTTTGACAGTAACATGCCACACGAAAACAGCTGAGTTGCCAAAAACAGTGCTGTCAAAAAGAAATCTGCCAAAAAATCACCCTGTACATATAATGTAATTGCGACTCAGCATTCTCAAAATCAAATTCATGACCATCACTAGATTGAGTGTATTAACAAAAATGGCTAAAAACAAACCTACAAAAATAAAGAATACTCAACAATAACTAAGAAGATCTTCAATCAAAATATTGAACATTCATGTCAAAAACGATGGATTATGAGAAAAAATAAAAAATAAAGAAGAGGAGACAAGTAATCTCTACAAAAAAAAAAAAAAAAAAAACAGAAAAACGCTTGTTTGGAAATTATGTAAAGAAGCGTGAATTATAAATCACATATGCTTCGCCGGTCAGATCCATCAAAAGCATATATATAGGGGAATTTCGTCATTTGCAGGCTTCAAGTGAGGGAATAATATACAAACGGCATAGTGTACGGAACGTATGTATATAATTTATGCTCATCACTGTAAGATATTATGTTATTACATAGTTTGCAGATTTATTCTCATACCATCAGTCAAGCCGTAGTTGGAACATTTTAGCCAAGGGGCTGGCGCTAAAGTACAAACTATGCTTTGATGGTTGTAAATTGTATTGAATATTATTATTATTATTATTTGAGTACCGTCTCAAAGATCAGTACATGATAGATTTGCAATACGTACGTGTATTGAATAGGCAGATTGCCTGGTGATAAATTACCAAGTGAATTAACTAATTCGTACTGGAGTATGTGATGAGAAAGAATTATATATTTCTGTATGGTCAAGCAGATGGATTGGCTTCAATGCGATAATCGTGCATTAAATTGTTCTCAATTTACCATCATATCAATGATGGATTGGTGTTTGATTCGGCGTTGAATAATCTCAAATCGAATCAAGTGGCCGAACAAAATCATGTACTTAATATGTGTTCGTGCTTCAATTTTAATAAATTTTTATATAAAAATTGCAAAATAGAAATAAGTATTCTAACTGATTGGAATTTTTATATTTATAGGCCTCTTATGGTATGGCTAAAATTGCAAAAACTACGAATTCGTAAAAACCTATACTTCTTAGTTATCTAAAAAGCTAAAAATTAATGTTTATATTCATTGTTAAATTCAGGATTATAGGATTATAATGCTAAAAGTGTGCTACAAGGTAAATGTTTCTTTTTTTTTTGTTTTTGAAGTTGTAGGATAATGGCTACAAGTCATCATCACCATCCTATATGGCCATTACAACTCATTATCGAGTTACGGCCGACCGCAGCAGCTCTTTCCAGGCGTCTCCACTTTCTACGCACCTTCTCCAATCAGTTACACCAAGTGCAGACAGGTTTTCCACGACCTGGTCCTTCCATCGGAGTCATGGCCTTCCTCTACGTCGTCGTCTAGCGGCTTCCGTTTCAAAAACCTTTTTCGCCGGAGCTTTTTCATCCATACGCACAACATGGCCTAACCACCGCAGACATTGAATAGTGATGCGTTGGACTATGTCAATATCAGCGTAGCGCTCGTACAGTTCGTGGTTCATGCGAATACGATAGCCGTCACCGCGACGCAAACAGAACCAAAGATTTTGCGAAGAATTTTTCTCTGGAACTCGCCATAATGCAGCACGGGTATGATGAGCGTCCTGTAGAGGGTTAGTTTTGTCGGGCGAGTGATGGGTCTACTCGTCATTTGCTTACTGAGCCCGTAGTAACACCTATTAGCAAGAGTGAATCTTGGCTTTATCTCCAGGCTGACATCTTTTTGTGGTGTTAACGGCGATGCCAAATTCCTTGACAACTTTGAAAGAAAGTTTTGCACTCGTTCACCGTCAAATCCACCTTCGCTGATTCCTTTTCGATCACAGAAAATGCAGCAGTAATATCTCGATTACATCGTTCGATGATATCAATGTCATCAGCATACACAAGGAGCTGGACACTTTTGTCGAAAATAGTGCCATTACGATGTACACCGGAATTAAAAATTCCCCGAGATTTTTCTTTGTTGCGTGCATTAGTGCTGAGCACATTCCATTCGAAAATATTCCAGTTTCAATAGATGATAATTCAAATTATTTTCATTTAGGTTAATACATTCCTCAAATCGCTTTAGGTTGTAAGTCTTTAAAAGTGTCCTGCTAAGTTTTCCTTGTATGATTGTCTTTCTTCCTATCGAGTACGGACAAGGCTCCCTTTCGCAGACCACAGAAGGGCTCTGGCCCTACAAAGGGTGTAGCTGCATCCTTCCTGGCGAGCTTATCTGCCAATTCGCTCCCTCCAAGTCCAATTTGTTCCAGAACTCAAAGGATCCACATCTGATTACATTCACCAAATTTATTCAGCTTGTCAAGATAACCCAACACCAGTTTTGATTACACCTGATTAGAGTTGACTGCCATGATAGCTGCCTAGGTGTCTGTCAGGATTTCAAGAAGTCGTTCTGGTATCACTACCAACTAATAACTCTCTACATATGATTCATTTTTGAACTAACCTAACTTCTTACAGAAGCGAAGTAAAAAGAGAAAACGACAGCCAATTAGTTTGCTGAAATTTCGGGAATGAAAATTTACAACTTTTTTTCAACGCCTTTGCTGTCTTGACGTTGGCTAAGTACTTTGGTACTTATAGAACCAAGTATTGAGTATTGATATGTACCTGTACCTGATACTTATACAGAATTGCCAATCTTAAAGATAATTTAGAAAATGAAACAATTTTTTCCCGGACCTCCTAAACACACCTTTTTGGCAAGCTAATCGAAGCGTAAGAATCAACAAAGTTGAGACAGTTTCATAGACCTAAGAACTTTAATTTAATTTATCTCAAATAAAAAGAAAAACGATGTACCAAGCTATTCAATATTCATGGATTTTGGGCCACGGTCAGATCATAAAAAAACACACTAATTTTTATTGTATAACATATTTTATGTCATGCATTATTTCCATAAAAAAGCCCAATTTTGATGGTATTTTAAAAACCAGTTTTAACTTCAGAATTCCTACTTTGAATCCATTGTGGGTCTATACTTGTATAATGCTACAGTAAGAAATATATTCCATCCATTTGTCACTCTAAACACTCTCTTTTTAGAGATTTAGTTAGGTTATGTTGAGGCGACTAAAGGCTTAGGCCAATCTACTTAGATCCATTTTGATACGACGAGCTTCGGTTAAGTTGAAGCGGCTGTCCGCTAATCCACTTATATCAAAGGAGGCCCATTGAATTAAGAATATGATGGAATCTTTCTGAATGTTTTTGAACAGGTCCGGTCGAATTTTGGTGGGTTCTCTGATCGACATTTTAGAAAATAGTGCCATTTTATTAAATTGTCGGTATTTTTTTTATTTTATTGTATAATTTTATGCATATTTTTAGAATTTTATAAATGTTACATCGTAATGCAGTTATTGGTTTGGCAACTAAGTAATTGCCGATTTTTATAAAAGGAAATAATAAAGGGTTATCCATTTTGCGGTTTCAAAAGTAAATGTAAATAAAACACATATAAAATATTTTTTATCATGATATTTCTTTTTTATTATAAAGTTTGAACGTTGACATTATGTGTGAAATACTACATCATTTAAATGACCACCACGCGAATTGTTGCAAGCATCGATTCTTTTGAGGTAATTTTCGACCACTTTTTGACACATATTGGGTGATATCTCAGCCATAACGTGACGAATGTTGGTTTTTAGGTGCTCAAGAGTTAAAGGTTTATCTGCATAAACACGGTCTTTCGCGTAGCCCCACAAAAAAAAGTAAAGCGGTGTCAAATCGCATGTTCTTGGTGGCCACTTGATATCGCCACGACGAGAAATTACGCGGCCAGAAAATTTCTCTTGCAATAAAGCCATATTCGCTCGAGTTGTGTGGCATGTGGCACCGGCTTGTTGAAACCACATATTCTCTAAGTCGTATTCTTCAATAGCTGGCAAAAAAATGTCGGTTATCATATGACCATAACGCTCCGAATTGACGGTGACAGTCGTTCCATCGTCGTTTTCGAAGAAGTAAGGTCCAATCACACCTCCGGACCAAAGAGCGCACCAAGCAGTGACTTTTTGTGGATGTAGTGGCCTCTCTTCAATTACTTGAGAATTCTCAGAACCCCAAATACGACAATTTTGTTTGTTAACATACCCACCGAGTGAGAAATGTGCTTCCACCGCCTGTTGTTCAAGCACCCATTCGACGTATCTACGACGTTGTGAATGGTCAGCTGGCTTCAGTTATTGTGTGAGCTGGATTTTATATGGATATAGGTGTGTAGATCCAAATGCAAAATACGCCATAATGTGCCGTAAGACAGTCCTAATTCTTGAGAATGACGAGGAATCGACACATTCGGGTCTTCGACAACACTTTCACTTACAGCAGCGATATTTTCGGTGGTACGAGCGAAACGATGATGCACAGGCCTTACAATATCTGTAACCGATCCAGTCTCTTCATATTTCTTCAAAGATAGCTAAATGTATTAAATGTATTAAATCGGCAATTACTTAGTTGCCAACCCAATAGTTACTTATCGAATGAATTATGAACTCTGAACAAATGGTGTGAAAAAGCGCAGAGCATTATCATATGTACTCCGCATATGTGCGAGTATTTATGTGGCCACTATGATGAAACTTGAGTGATTTATGACGCCATACTCAAAGTGGCTGTGACTTGATGAGAACGAATATAAAATTTGCCCCAGAATGAAACAAACCGAAATACAAAGAGCCAGTTAAATCCTATTCAGTTTTTCTCATACACTCACTCATACACATACATCGCATCATAGTGTTAACAATAAAACTAGCTCGTTGGCACGCCAGTTGGCTGACATACTGCCATGGCCGGCCAAATGAATGGTTGACCACACATGTGTCAACAATCATTCGCATCACTTTTGCGTTCAAGCTTACAGTGATGTTCTCTCATTGTGTTTAGAGACGGTATCTGAATGAAACATAGAGATGTACAGAATGCAGCGTTGTAGTTGTAGTCTCTTTTTATTATTATCGTTTTTGTAATTGTGACTGGTTTAAAGCACGTAAAGTGATGATCATATACGTACGTACACGCTCATATTGTGTCTAAAACAATTGGCGACATTTTACAACGATGAATCGTGTCATGTCAACACTCTAAAGCGCATTTAGCGCAATGGTCCACCGATAGAGGAGGCTGGGTGTGAGAATAGAAGGATAATACTGTGGCTGGATGATGGTGGACAGACAGACAGACAGACAACAATCTAACATGAAGCGCACATTCATCAGTACCCTGACATATCCAACATTCACTCAATGCAACGACTAACAAGATGAACTTACATACGTAAATTTTTTGTTTATTTGTTTGTGTTTACTTGGTTGTATTGTCCCGGTGAAAGCATCATCAACCATTGTCGTTGACATTTACATTTTTTGTTGTTGTTGTTGTTGTTGTTTCAGCAACGACACAAGGCAATAGAAAACATTATTGAGGCAACAGGATTAATGTCGTTGTCCTTTTTGTTTATTTGTTGTTATTATTAGTGTTGGTGTTGGTATTGGTGTTGATGTTGATTATTAAACTGACCAACATATATGCAGTATGATTTTATGCTAAAAATTCCAGCTGTGGTCCAACGAGTCTATATGGTGTATGTGTGTGAAAAGTTTGGTAAAAAGTGATACTATCGTAGAAACGAATTGGAAGAGCTTCTGAGGCAACCCAAACATTGGATACCATTTTCTATATTTCAAATATGTTTTCCTTAAATTTTCAAAATATCCACGCCATGCCATATGTCTTTTAATCAACTTCAGAAAAAAGAGGTTATTAACTCAGACTAAATATTTTCGAAAATTCATCAGATTTTAGTAATTATTTTTTTTTTTTTTAATAGAAAATATCGCAACATGTATATTGAAGTGTGTAAAATGTGTACAGTGGTCCAAAAATAAGTTGATTTAAAACAAAATTTCAGTAATATAACAAAACTCAATTTTTTCGGAATTTCAGAAAACATTCTCTTTATGTATCGGCTGGCCTCGCCCAATTTTGCAAGACCTTGTTAGCGATTTCTGGCTCGATCTCACTAATCACTAAGACGGTACTCTTTCGAGAGTCTGAATAATTTCTGGATTGTCCACATAGTGGCGTAGCTCAGTGGTTAGTGCGTTGGCCTTCTGATCTGTATGAATAGGTCGTGGGTTCAATCCCCGGCTGAAGCATAACAAATTTAATATCGAAAAAAAAAATTTTCGGACGGTATACACGGCAAGTAATTTGCAATTCTTCCGGCAGTAACAATTGCCATGAAAAAGCTTCTAAAAGAACTCTGTTGCAAAGCTCAAAAAGTTATGTCGCAAGAGTTCTGCCGTACGGAACCGGCTAAAATAAGTGGACCTACTTCTACTTCTAATACTCTCCAAAATTGAACACGCATAACAGTGATGAAAGACAAGCTCTGCCAAAGAACCCTTCGGAGCTTTAAGTGCCACATATTTATTTATTTTTTTTTTTCACCACAAGCAGTCCAACAGGATTAAAACGGAGCTCCGAGACAACCAATCGACAACGCCTAGATGTTAAATAAGACGAGTACTGAACTAAGCGTCGAAACCTTTGTCTGTTCGATGAACTTATTGCATGGGAAGTCATCCTGCTGAAATCAAAGATGGTCCAATGTCTTCCATTTCAGATAAGAATATGTCGGTAATCGTAGTTCTCTAACGTTCACCATAGTTGCCGGTAAACGAGTGTAAGACGAAGTATCTAGTGTCAACAAACAAATAGTCCCGGCGTCTTGGACAACTACGCTTTTGAAATAGTAAGGGACTTTGTCTATCTTGAAACCAGTATTAACAGTAGTAATGAGGTCAGCCTGGAGATATTTCGAAGGATCACTCTTGCAAAGAGGTGCTACTTTGGGCTAAGTAATCAATTAAGAAGTCAGACCCTCTCTCGAAGAACGAAAACTACACTCTACAAGCCTTCCATCATGCCTGTCCTAATATATGGCGCTGAAGCCTGGACAATGTCCACCTCAGATGAGCGAATGCTTGGAGTTTTCCAGAGAAAAGTCCTACGCAAGATCTTTGGACCTATTTGCGTTGGTGGCGAGTACCGAATAAGGTACAACCATGAGTTGTATGAGCTGTATGCTGATATTGACATAGTAAAGCGCATCAAAATCCAGCGGCTGCGCTGGCTGAGTCATGTCGAGCGAATGGATGAAGTCGCTCCAACTAAGAAGGTGTTATATTCGGAACCCGCTGGAGGACGACGCAGAAGATGAAGACCTAACCTCCGGTGGAAAGACCAAGTACTGGAGAACATGACGGCGCTTGGAATTTCTAACTGGCGCCAGCTAGCGAAGAACAGAGATGGCTGGCGAAGCATGTTATTTTCGGCCTAAATCGATACTCGGTTGTTATGGCCACATAAGTAAGTAAGTAAGTAAGAACAATATATTAAAAATTTGTATTTACGAAACTTTTCAAACAACTATGCTTAGCCTATATATATCAAACACAAACGCATATGTACTCATAGACAAATTTCAGTCCTCTCTGTCGTGGCATCATCATCACCTCGTTGCTTGTGGTTGTGGATCATCTAATGGACATCAGCAGCACACATGTAGGCATACATACGAGCATACGTGTCGTGCGCGTTGAGTGAGTGACAAGTGCAAGTAGCACTAAATACCAAAAACAATCTAATCCCCACCATCAACGTCATCGTCAACAATAACAACACCAACTAAACATTTACGCTTTTACGCGCCTCTGTTGTTGGCTGGCTGGTTGGTTGGTTGGTCGCTCGGATGGTTGGTTGGTTGGATGGGCGCCTAGCTTGCAGCCTTGCATTCATCGAAACGATATGAAGCATTCATTTATCCTTTCTCCCTTTGCTGCCAAAATTCATTGCTTCATTTTATGTTTTTACTGCAACAAACCGTCCGTCAAATTGCATTCACAATGACAGACCGCAAAATGCATCATCACACAACAGCATGCAAGTAACATGAACGATGATGAACCAGTGAGCTGGGCGAACGAACGAACAAGCAAGCGTTGTCGTCATCGTTACACTTCATTGTTGATGTGTTTATTTCGTTATTTACGACCACCAGAACACAAAAAAAAAACGAAAATGCAGAGAAAAAATTGTGTGTAAACCATCAGCAACAACAACAACAATACTATGATGAGCAAACAACAACACCAGTCAAGCATTTAACATACCATACCTACGATGTACAATCGGTTATACATGAGCACATACATAACTACTCCCTCTTGATGTAACATTTCTGTTTACCAGCATATTTGTCAACACATACAGTGGGACAAAATGATATTTGGTGGGAAAAAAAAAATATTTAAATGTATCAAATAAATACTCCAGAAATTTGTATTTTCTTATGCATAGGGAAACATACTTTTGTATTGAAGGTAGGTGTGGTTTTAATCCGATTCCATCCAGTCTTAAACTGGCCTGTTAATTAGCAAATATAAGGTCCATTATCCATTATTTATGCATTAAATTGAAGGTTTTATTTTGCATAGTTAGAATGATCCGATTTAGGTCGAATATGCAACGTTTTGTTCGATAACTTGTTGCCATTTTAAAGGTAATTTCATAATGCCACTCTCATAGAAACCCTCGTCCCTATTGGTAAAAAACTGGGACAGTCGATTTTCAAATGCTTCTCTTGAGGCGAATTTTTCACCAGCAAAATTATTCGCCATAGACAGGAATAGGTAGCAATCACTTGGTGTCAGACACGGACTATAAGGTGGATGCATATGAACCTTCCAACCTAGCTCCCGGAGCTTCTGGCGAGTCACTATCGATGTGTGTGGCCTGGCGTTGTCCTGATGGAACACAATTCCTCTCCTATTGGCCAAAGATGACCGCTTCTGGGCGATTTCTTCCTTCAGACGGTCCAATTGTTGGCAGCACAGGTCCGAATTAAGTGTTTGGCCGTAGGGAAGCAGGTCAAAGTAGATGATTCCCTGCCAATCCCACCAAACCCATAGCAAAACCTTCCTGACCGTCAATCCTGGCTTGGCCACCGTTTGCGCCGGCTCACCGCGATTCGACCACGGCCGTGTTCGCTTGACGTTGTCGTAAGTGACCCACTTTTCATCACCAGTAACCATCCGCTTCAGAAATGGAACAATTTTCTTGCGATTCATCAGCGATTCGCAGATGGAAATTCGGTCCATGAGGTTTTTTTTGGGTTAACTCGTGTGGCACCCATACATCGAGCTTCTTTAGCAATCTTTAGCTCATGGGCAATAGAAACAGTGCTTACATGACGATCAGACTCGACGAATTCCATTATTTTATCGATGTTTTCGACGATTGGCCTTGCATTATTGACATCAAAATTACCAGAATGGAATCGACAAAGCACAAATTGCACGTGATTGGCTGTTACAGTATCAGGACTACAAACACAATTCACATTTTCAGCCGTCTGGCTTGCGTTTTCGCCTTTATCGCAGAAAAACTGTAAAATATGGCATCTTTTCTCTTTATTGGGGTCCATCTTTGACGCGAGCTCAAACAATACTGAGTCAAGCAATCACAAAACTGCCTGAGAAGTTTATTTCATACGAAATCCTATCTTTCTAACGCCATTTAGCGCAACCCGATCACACTTGTACAACGCGAGATCGAGATTACTAAAGCCATTTATTGGAAAAATAATAGATTACACCTGATATAATCGTATCCACTAGGTTTCATATAGTTATTTTTTTCATCTCAAAGCGTAACATCATGCATTTAAAAGCATACTTTTGTATGTGAAGTAGCCGTAATTTTCAGCGTATTTCGCCTATTTTCAAAACCACCACTTCATTAGCAAATATTATCGTATATGCCATGTTTGAGAGTATCAGCTCAACATTTTCGTAGATAAACCAGTGATATCATATATACGGAATAAATTTGTATAGGAGCTAGTCGTGGTTTTTATCTAATTCAGCCCATTTGCAAATATGTCCATTAATGATCAAATATAATCGTACCAACTGAGTTTCAGCTTGATAACTCCATAGTACAGATTCTAAGGTTAGTAATGGACTACAATATCTGACAAATATCAACCGCGTCCCATCTTGCATATGGCCATTCCTTCGATGAAATTCTTTTTTGCGTATAATTCCGGCTGTATCTCGCTAATAACAACTCTCATATTGTCTTTGAGTGCTTCAATATTTGCTGGAGCGTAAGCGTAGATTTTATCTTTAACGTAACCCCAAAGAAAAATGTCGAATGGTGTTAAGTCGCACGATCTCGGCGTCTCCATTTCGAGAAATCACTCGCCTAATAAATTTTCCAAAGAGTAGAGCCATTGTTTCACCAGCTGTATGGGATGTGGCGCCGTCCTGCTAAAAATAAACGTCGTTCACGCCATAAAAATTACTCAACATCGTTGGGTAATGCAGTGCATTCAATAACACGGTCGCACCAACATAAAAAAAAAAAATAAATATGTGGCACTTAAAGCCCCAAAGGACTCATTGGCCGAGCTTCTCTTCCATTACTGTTGTGCGTCTTAAATTTGGACAGTATTAGAAGGGACCTACTTATTTTAGCCGGTTCCGAACGGCAGAACACTTGTGACATCACTTTTTCTGAGCTTTGTCACAGAGTTCTTTAAGAAGCTTTTTCATGGCAAGTTGTTACTGTCGGAAGAATTGCCAATTGCTTGCCGACAGGTGGGTACCATTCGAAAGAAAAATCTTTTCGATATTAAATTTGTTATGCATCAGCCGGGGATTGAACCCACGACCTACAGATCAGAAGGCGAATACACTAACCACTGAGCTACGGCACCCACATCAGTTTCACAAAAATATGGCCTGACACTCCAAAAGTCGAACCAAACAGTCACTCGTTGAGGATGGAGAGATTGTTCGACCATTTCTCTTGAGTTTTCGGAGCCCCAGATGCAGCAGTTTTGCTTATACACGTATCCAGACAGATGAAAATGAGCCTCATCCCTCAAAATAATTTTGTTTGAGAAATTATGATCTTCTTTATGCATTTCCAGTACACAATAAGCGAATGTACGGCGTTTTCCATGGTCTAAAAACTTCATATCTTGTGTCAACTGCACCTCATAAGCAAGAAGGGCAATACGACAAGCCCCAGTTGGTGTCTTTACATCACTAAGTTGTCCGAGATGTTCGAACTTATCGATCTAGTCAAGTCATAAATATTGGTATACAGATGTGTTTTTAGTTACGCATTCATTACGAATGCAAAATTGGGAGCATCGATTTTATCTTGACTGCGATTTGACAGTTGACATTTATGCTTCATTGCCACGTAAAAAGTTTTTGGCATCAATTGTTTGCAATCATGGAATGGGGCGACATCAAAAATCGTATTGCTGTAGTTGGCCTACTAAAATGTAACATGGGAAAAGGCGACATCGTTCAGACGTTGCGACTGCTTGGAATCACTCACAATTTTTAGTATCGTGCTTTGAAGTTGTTTAGGGATACTGGTGGTGTACGAGACCGTCAAAGATCCGGCCGTCCGCGCATTGTGAGAACTCCAAAATTGATCAAAGCCGCAAAGAAACGAATCGACCGTAAACCGCTGTGAAAATAGAAAATCTTGTCGTGGGAAATGAAAATTTGGGGCTCAGCGCGTACAAGCGATACCCTGGACACCAGCTCACGGCCGCATTGGAGGGAAAACGCAAGCGAAAATCAAAAGCGTTGCCCAGCCGAAACGCTCACAGACAAATTCTGTATACGGACGAGAAAATTTTCATCGTAGAATAATCGTTCAATAAACAGAACGATCGTGTGTTTGTCCGGTCATTCAGAGAAGCATATCAACTCATCCCGAGGATCCAAAGAGGCCTCTGCTCCAGCTTACAAGGCAAAAACGACTCAACTGTGGCTAAAAATCCAACATTCCGGACTTCATTTCAACGCATGATTGGCCAGCTGGTAGTCCAGACCTCAATCCGTTGGATTACAAGTTGTGGTCCGGTCCGTATTAGAGGGCATGGCTTGCTCTACCCGACATCCAAATATTGAATCGTTAAAGCGAGCCCTTGTCCCTACAGTGGACAATTTCCTCATGCATGAAGTGCGTCTCGCGATCGATGAGTGGCCACATCGTCTTTGAATAAGTTATTCTAAGATTTGTAGTCATTGAATAACCTAATAAAAAGAAAAAAAGTTTTGTAAGATATTAATTTGTTTTCATTTGGCGTCGTTTTTTCTGTATACCAATATTATGACTTGACTAGGTACAAACCATACATATTAAACAATGTTAACGAAATTTCACTTACTTCGACCACTGTGCATATGCACTATGCGTTTATGTGCAGCAATTACGAGAAGAAGAAAAAAGCAATAAAACAACAACAAGAACACTCAACTCTCTGCTCTGCTATGCAGCATGCATACATTAAACCTTGTGCGTGCCTCTGTAGTGCGTATAGCTTTGGATGTCTGCTATCGTATACTTATGCGAATATGTGTCTGAAATTTTTAGTGTCAAGGACATTTTTGAGGAAAACCCAAAAGCATGCAACCAACACACCATTAATACCGCACGCATATCACCCAGTCAGCCAGCAAGCCAACAGAGTGGAACCAACAAACGAATCAACATGTTTGCAAGTTGATAATAATGATCATGATGCTGATGATGATGATGATGATGATGAAGAGCAGGATATGTAATGTATGTAGAATTGTGCGTGCAATATACTTACTCGTAGACCAAAGTAAGGCATGTGTGCTTAAAATAGTTGATGTAAATGCATCATTCAGCTAGGGGAATCACACAGACACACAGGCACTCAAGTAAGGCACTTGTTTACATTCATCATTCTCATGGCTAACCGCCTTCACACGTACAATATACGAGTATGTCCGCATGTACTATATGACTCTTGCTTCTCCCACTGCTGGCTGTTGTCTTCTCCGTCGATGTGCCTCTTACAAAATGTACGAAACTGAGTATCATGCGAACAAGAATGAGAATGAGAATGATAATAGGTAAGGACAATGGCAATGACACGAACGAACAGCAACAAACAACAGCTCAGAGGCTCACTTACGTATTATCCTTGTGAATTATGGTATGTACTGGTAAGTAAATTGAGTATGTGTG
The DNA here is from genome assembly GCA_963854835.1 of Megamerina dolium. NCBI lineage: Eukaryota > Metazoa > Arthropoda > Insecta > Diptera > Megamerinidae > Megamerina > Megamerina dolium. The sequence continues at coordinate 4,555,620 of OY978529.1, forward strand.
TGTGTGTGTGTGTGTGTAGGGAATCCAGGTTGGGAGTGTGAAGATAAAAATAACAACAACAAAATGCTATCCTTCAGAGTGCTATTTTTTCAGAAAAGAGTGATAATGAAGTTAATGATTGTTAGTGAGAGAATTATTACTCAGTCCTTTTCGTCCTATAAATGGTGGCATTTATTTGACAATGTACAATAATCCATCTCATATGGAAAATTAAGTTTAACAACAATAATAACAATAACCATGACAAGAGCAATGCAAATAAAAACAAAAACATGTTCATATGATTTAACTCGTCAAATAAATATAAATTTTGTAGGGAAGCCCTCCTAAAGAGCAACGATAGACGGTTAGTATATTCGGGAAAATTGTTGAGGCAGAAGAATTAATTAGGTTTAGATATACATTACAATGTTCTAAGGTCGGTTCCTTGGCAATTATGAGGTCACTAGTCGAATTGTTTCGGGTGTTTTTAAGTTCATTTAATACGGGAGCTTCCCTAAAAGGTAGCAATTGAGAGTCTGTGTACGAAAAAAAAAAAATATTTCGAGGTAAAAATCAGTGATATATTCTTTCCTCTAAAACAACACTCTAAGCGGTGGCGATGTTCAGAAATGTTTACAGGGCGGTCCCAGAAATACCCGAACTTACATGAAACCTTATAAAACACGCCACGTTGTTTAGTATTTTTTTTTTTTGTTTGCAGCCATGGAAAGTTAACGACCTTAGTGAATTTGTAAATATGGAAAAATTGGTCACCGTTGTGTAATTCAATACTTTCATTTGAAAAGTCTCAGTCCAACGAATATTAAAGCCGAACTAGATTCTACTCTGGGGAGGTCTGCTCCTTCGTTTACAACCATAAAATATTGGTTGGCAGAGTTTAAACGAGGTGATACGCGCTGCCAAAACGAACACCGTACTGGTCGACCAATTGAGGTGGCCACGCCAGAGACGGTTAAGAAAATCCACAAAATGGTATTGGATGATCGCCGGCTGAAGGTGCGTGAGCTAGTTGAAATTACAGGCATTTCAAATAGTGCTATACATCGTATATTGACCGAAAATTTGGAGATGGAAAAGCTCTTTTGCTCACAATAGAACAAAAACAATGTCGTGAGGATGTCTCGCAACGTTTCACAGTAATAAAGCCGAGTTTTTGCGTCGATTCGTAACCATGGATGAGACATGGGTCCACCACTGCACACCTAAGACAAAAGAGCAGTCAAAACAGTGGACGGAAAGGGCAGAATTGTGTCAGAAGAAGGCGAAGACAGTTCCATCTGCAAGCAAGGTTATGGCGTCTGTTTTTTTGGATGCACGTGGGATAATTTTTATTGATTATCTTCAATGCTAATTTGTTGCAGAGTTTAAGTGATGAAATTAAAGAAAAAAGGGCACATGTGGCGAAAAAGAAAGTGTTGTTTCATCAAGACAATGCACCAATTCACACATCTGCTATTGCGATGGCCAAAATTAATGAGTTAAAGCTCGAATTGCTTCAGCACGCACCTTTTTCGCCAGATTTAACTACTTCGGATTATCTTCTATTTCCAATTTGGCTTGGTAGTAGCAGATTTGCAAACAATGTAGAGGTGGAGTCTTCGGTAGATGGCTATTTTTATGAGCTAGACAGTTCATACTATAAATAGGGTATCGAAGCTGGGAAAAGTGTATAGAGCTAAAAGGAGATTATGTTGAGAAATAAAGAAAAATTTTCCCAAATTTGTTGTGTTTTCTTTCCTAGATCGGGTAGTTCTGGGACCGACCTCGTAACAGAAAAATATACCTTTCACACCTCTAGGTGGGGTTTTTGATATTTTAATGAATATTCACTTTTTTTCAAAGGACTACGGACTATGGACGAAGTGGCAACTCGAAGTCCAACTCCGACTAATCATGGATTCGTAAGAGTTAATGGGAGCTGATCAGAAATTTCGCCCTATAATCTTGTAGCGCTGTCCCTCTAAGGGATAGAGGTAAGAGAATCGAGAATCGGTCTAATATTTTACCTCTCTCAAGCTTCTATGAGATGGTTGTCAACAACATTTATGTTTAGAAACGCCTTTTTTGTATCGGAGCCCTTTTAAGGAGCCCAGATATAAGGTAATTATGTTCAGAAAAAATGTTTAAAAGATAAAATTAATGGTGATCAATCATTATCTCTCTAGAGGTGCGCTGAGAGGGATTGGAGTAAAATTTATTTTTAAAAATCCCTATTTCTGAGGGAATCTTTTTATATAGTCAAGGTATAAGGCAAGTATGATCTGAAAGAATGTTTATGAGAAAAAATTAATGGTGGCTCGTAGATGGTCTGTTTGGCTTTAAGAGCTATTCTGGGTGTTTTAATGAATGTTTCTATTTTTGGATTTTTCTCGGTGTAGGTACGAACTGATCAAGTTAGAATAACCTCGGACTTGGTGACCCCAAATAACATAAAAATATTTATCTCGAGTGTTGGAGTGTTCGGGCTGTTTTAATGAATGTTTCTATTCTTGGGATTTTCTCGGTGTAGATACGAACTGATGAAGTTAGATTAACCACGGACTCGATGACCCCAAATACCGTAAAATCATTTATCTCGAGTGCTGAACAAAAGGCTTTCCTTTTTTCCTGTGACTGTGGAATTAATGCTAATACGATAATTGTAGTCATTTACATTAATTCATTAAACGATTTGTGTAATCAAATGTCAATGTATTGCATTCCATATAAAAATGCAATTAATAAACGAAATTCCTTTCAACCAAATGTTGTTGTTGTACTCTAACCAGAAATGCAAATTATTTCGAATTTTTTTTCTTCTTCTTTTCTTCCTTTACTCTTGCAGAATTTTACATAAAATATGTTTCTCCAAAGAAAAGGTGTCACGTCACCAACTTGCTGATATATTCATCAATCAGCAATGACATCGAACAGGGAAGGGAAAAGTATTGGTAAAATCACTTTGAAGAAAAAAAAATAAAAATAAAAATTAAAACACTCAAGTATTACAGTGATGGTTGTTGGTTGGCTGGCTGGCATGCCGTAAACCAGTATAGAAATTAACGTCATCACCACCAAGTCCATGCACTGAAATATGAATGCATTCCTTTTAGTATTTTCATTCCATATGTTCACTTATACGCTCATACATATGCATAAAATATTGCCAATCATAATGAAAAGGCTAAGAATATCATTCATGTTGACATTTTGGTGTTATCGCATGCTTCATTGGGTTGGCTGAGCTGTTGGTTGACTCGCCGTTGGTCGATTAGCGGTTGAGTGTCCAGTGCAATGGATTGTTGACTTGACAGAATGCATATACATAACGGACAATACTCAATTCTCCCACTTGACATTAAATGCAATGACACCTTTTTTTTTATTATTCTGTTCAATGCAAAGAAGAAAGAAAAGTGTTTCTTTTTTTCGAAAGACCAATGTTCAATGTCCACATGACAATTGTCCACAATTTGTCAGTTGCATTCGTTTTTGTTCACTTCGAATTGCAGTTTTATTAATGAACACGTTTCTCATGCCAACCGCCAACTTAGGGTCAGTCAAAGTCTAAAGATAGATGTACATTCGCGTACTCGTAAGATAGGAAGGTGGTGGTTAGATCACGCGAAATACGAATACAATTCGTCTTCTTTTCTTTGAACTGAAATAAATTTCCTTAACACTGTCACTTGATGGTGTCAAGACTGTTTTACTCTCTTACTGCTCCCCAACAACAGCAATAGCAATAAGACGGCAACGAAGCGTCCAACAAACCATCCATCCATCCATCCATCTATCCATCCATCCATCCATCCATCTATCGTGATCTGTAATGATGTTGCATTTCGCAATGAGGTGCCTTCACTTGGTCCCTCCCTCCATTAGTCATGTACTGTACTCGTATGTATGTATATCATTCTTTGTCGTTCATTGCCTTCGGTGATGAATTGTTTTGTTGTTTAAATTTGAAATGCAAACATGAAATTGTTTTTAAGACTCAGTCTCTTGACTGTTTGTTGGCCATTGACTGCTTCTACGTTATGATACATACTCGTAGTGTTGCTCATTACAATTGCATATGTGACACAATGTTGTGGTTGAGTTGCGGTATGCAGTTTATCATACAATGATGGATTATCATGTTGACAATTATAAGAATACATCAATATCTTCAAAGATTACTTAATTTTTGGTGTGTCTCACTTGAAGAAAATGCATCTTGATGTCTTTGAACAGACACACAGAGACGGCATAAGATGAATGAGAGCCACAAAGGAGAAAGCTGTAAATGTGGACTTTTTTATTTTTATGGATAACTTTAAGATATAAAAATTATAAGAATTTCATAGTAATGCTTGAAAGTATACATTTGTTTCAAACAGAAACGAAGATGGGCCTCAGTACTACACAATAAAAGCTCACTGGAAGATAAGCATGTCTAAAGTAATGAATCAATGAATTCGAATCCGGGGTTGATGTGACTCGGTGAGATCAATTTCTTTCCTACTCTTAAAAGAAAAAGTTCTGAAAGTTGAAACAATCAAAAAATACTCAGAATGGTTTCAAAGGGGTTTAGATATTGGGCCAACCCAGATTTTTTGTGCCTTTCAAACATTTTTCCTAAGGGTAGTTAGGTTAGGTTAGGTTAGACAGAACACACTTAGGCAGAACACACTTAGGCCAGAAAGGCCCATTGTGATACCACGGAGCTTCTCTACCAATACCATTGTGCGTGTTAAATTTGGACAGCATTAAATGGGGCCTATTTATATTAGCCGATTCCGAACGGCAGAACCCTTGTGACATCACCTTAACTCAGTTTTGTCACAGAGCTCCTTTGACAAGCATTTTTGGCAAATTGTTACTATCGGAAGAATTGCCATTTGCTTGCCGACAGGTGGGTACCGTTCGAAAGAAAAATCTTTTCGATATTAAATTTTGTTATGCTTCAGCCAGGGGTTGTACCCACGACTTACAGATCGGTAGACCAACGCATTAACCTAACTGACCTACAGCACCCACCGTTAGGATAGCTACTTCTATTTTTATTCCTTAAAGGGCTACCATACAAAATTGGTGTTTTTACAAAATTCGTTTTTTTCGGGGGAAAATTTGGGGAAAATGTTTGGGCCGAAAAATATAATGGGAGTCAGTCATATATTTTGCCGCTGCAGCAGCAATTCATGGGTAATTGTGGCGTATTTGTTAATTTTCAGGTGCTTCTAAGTTCTTAAGTTTGTAAAAAATGCCCTTAATGCCATGTTTGATTTACTTCCATTGGATCTTAAAATTCAACAGAAGGCAATGAAAACTATGTACCGACTCGTATGGTTACTGGCACGAAAACGGAACTTCGGGTCACAAAGAAACCTTTAGGAGGATATCAGAACAGGATCCACTGATCTTGGCTCCTAAGGGCGAATCTTAAGCCCATAGTTTCATTCGGGTGAAAATTTGAAGTCGAATTTCCGACTCGTGAACAATGGAGCGATCCAAAGCTCATTCAGAGTAATTTGACAAATATTTTCTACACCGATGGATCCAAAACCGCCCAAGCTCTGGATCCAAGTGGTACTTGGAGGAAAGCGTCAAGTATCATTATGCTATGGGAAAGGTGGCAACTGTTTTCCAAACGGAAATATTTGCTATTCTGAAAGTAGCAGAATGGATAATTGAGAGGAAGTGGAGAGGGAAACAGATTGGTATCTGCAGTGACAATCAAGCTGCACTAAAGGCCCTGGAGAACTCAAAACTTACCTCAAAAATTGTACATGAATGTAAAATGAAGGTAATTTCGGTTGCAAAACGAAATAACCTTGTATTTATCTGGGCTCCTGGACACTGTGGTGTCCAAGGTTACGAAATAGCCTATATATTGGCCAACTACGGAACAGTGCATATACCGCTGGGACCAAAACCAGTTATCGGAATCAGTTCGGAATGTTAGTAACCTACATAATGAACGTTGGTCCAGCCTTCAAAGCTGCAAAACTGCAAAGTGCTTTGTGATGAGTCCGAACAAAAAGCTGTCGAAACTTGGAAGGAAAAATATTCGCTTAATGGTCAACATATGACCAACAGAGGCATCATTAGAGATCCAATATGTATATCTTGTTTGGAGGGGGAGGAGAGCACAGACCATTTCCTCTGTGTTTGCTCTGATGTAATGAGAATGGATAAATTCCATTCTCTAGCCCTGGGAGAAATATTCAGATTCGTTAAAGAATGTGGAAATTTCTCTCGGGAAGAATATAACACCTTCTTAACCGGAGCGTGCTCTTCCATTCGCTCGACATGACCTAGCCAGCGCAGCCGCTGAATTTTAATGGGCTTTACTATATCGGTGTCGGCATACAGCTCATACAGTTCTTGGTTGTACCTTATTCGATACTCGCCATCAACGCAAATAGATCCAAAGTACTTTCGTTGGACTTTTCTCTCGAAAACTCCGAGAATTCTCTCATCTGAGCTGGAAATTGTCCAGGCTTCAGCGCCATATGTAAGGACTGGCATGATGAGAGACTTGTAGAGTGTGGTTTTCATATCTCGAGAGAGGTCCCGACTTCTAAATTGCTTACTGAGCCCAAAGTAATAGGTTAGAAAAATGTCAACATGAACTCAAAGATTTCTCTCACGATATGATCTTTAATTGAGGATTCCTTGAAAAGGATAGTACTTAGGATGCTACAATCTTGTTCTGAGACTGGACTGATATTAAAGACTTTCCACTGTAATTTACCAGGTCTCCTGATATTTCTCCGCTCCGCATCTCACTTACCTGCTTTTAGTTCTTAATTTAATAACTGATTTTTGATTCATTCATTCTTTTCATTGACTATTCATCTCTAGTTGTCCAAGAAAAGGCAAAGTGAGATCAAAATAAAATATTACAATAAAAATTGTCTGACATCTTTTTCCTTGGAATTCCCACTTAAATCGTATCCAATATAAATACAACCACCAAGCAAACCAAACCAGAATTAAACTCAAGTGTACGAGAGTACAGATGTATGTATATCCGCTTTAATGAATATTGATACAGACAAATGTCAATAGTGATTTGTAACAAATATGATTTTATTTATTTTGATATGATTGAGTGCATTTCACTTCAAACCACACATGCGAGTACTAACAAGCGAAATAAACTTTATACATTTATTGGTTGCAATGCGATTGAATTAATTTCGTCTGATCATCATCAACGCGCGTATGCTTGTTACGAATGTATGTTGTATTCATCTCTAGTAGTTGAGTTGATGTTAATAATTGACATTGATGGTGTTGATGATAATAATGATGCCGAATGACTCGACTAACGAATGTAATAGTGACGACTTGTGTACCAACATTCTCTTGTATGAATATTGACAATCATTCGTATGATGATCATGATGATCTTGTTATTCTATTGATCTTGTGATGTTGATGTTGTGTTGATGTCTTTATGATTGAGTGGTACTTGAGGAAATGAATTGAGAATTCTCCACATACTCGTAAGCCATGAGAAATTATAAACAATCCGGATTCAATGTAATTCAAATTTTATTTCACATGATCATCCAATAGGTAGTGATCTCTCCAAGTCATTTTTAGATATTTTTTAAGTATTCATAAATATATGTTTTGTGACAGAAACATGTATCAAGAATAATTCGATCAGCAATTATGTTATTAAATGTTCTCAATGTAAATTAATTGTCAGTGTCCAAATGACACTTTCTCAGTTTGCCATAATGCAACTTCCAATCTTTAGTATATTCACGTATTCTCTCACTTTGGGTACGAAAATATTAAGCTAAAATTTGATAAATCGGATGAAAATCTTCCATACCTCACATACAAATTAAGGCTTCCGTATATATATTTTCACTGAAGCATAAAGTAATTAGGCTGAAACTCGCTAAATAAGATTATATTCACTAACTAAGAGACATATTAAAAACGAGCCAAATCGAATGAAACCTAATTCTGCAGGGTGATTTTTTAAGAGCGCACGGATTTGATTAAAAAAAAAACGTAAAATTTAGAGAAATGTATGAAATCTTTATTCCAGTCAATAGAACGATCTAAATAATTCAATGTTTAAAGATGATTTCATGTAGAATTTGATTGCAACTGCGCCTCAAATGTTTCATACGCTGGGATCCAATTTGGGCATACTCTCTCCAACATATCAGCCGGTTGGCTTCCAGTGTGCCAACCATTGCGGGCTTGTCGCTATAGACATAAGCCTTAATGCGTTAAATCGCACGATCTAGGCGACCAATTGACCGGCCCCAAACGTGAAATAAACTCCTCACCGAACTCGCCTCTCAATTGGACCATTGTTTCGCGTGCTGTGTGGCATATGACACCGTCTTGTTGAAACCACATGTCAGCCATTTCCAGCTCTTCCATTTTGGACAAAAAAAAAAAGTTTGTAATCATCGCACGGTAGCGCTCGCCATTCACAGTAACGTTCCTGCTTTCGTCGTTTTTGAAAAAGTACGGTCCATTGATGCCACCGGCTCATAATCCACACCAAAGAGTGCATTTTTCGGGATGCATTGTCAGGCAGTTCTTGCAATGCTTTTGGCTGATCTTCACATCAAATACGGTAATTTTGGTTGTTGAAGTATTCATTCGTCGCTGAAAACAATTTTCCGATAAAAAAGTAAATCTTCATCTAACTTTGCCAGCGCCCATTCACCAAAAGTTAGCCGTTGTGGTAGGTCGTGTGGCTTCAATTCTTACGCCAGCTCTATTTTAAAAGGTTTTACACCCAAAATCCTTTCGCAAAATTTTCCACGTAGTGGAGTAACAGAGGCCCAATTGCTGCGAACGGCGCAGAATCGATAGTTCACGGTCATTAACAACACTGGCGGATACAGCTGCGATATTTTCCTCTATCCTCACTCTACGTATGCGTTTTGGTGGTTTAATTTGGTGCGAAATTTAGTCACAAGATTCCAAGTAGCCGCCTCAGAAGGTCGCCCAAACTGACCATAAAATGGAAGAAGTGCACTTTCTTCACCGAGCCTGAATTTTGATAATAAAATTCAATAATCTACAAGCATTGTTCGTTGTAAGTCAATTCATGGTTAAATTATAGACCAAATTGAACATGTTTGACAATAAGATGGTACACGAAAACAGCTGAGCTGACAAAAAGAGTATTGCCAAAAAGAAAGTTGCTAAAAAATCACCCTGTATATCATATACAAAAGTATTTGCCATAATGCAGCGCACATTTCGATATTACTGAAGTGAGCTTTCCAATTTTTTTAAAAATAAAATGAATGAAAATGATTTGTCCTTTCGTTTATCGGATTTAACTGTTTTTAATTTTACCAATACGATCACTAACGATCATCAATTCTAACAGTGACTTTCTTCGCTCTCATATCATAAATTTGTGAACAAATTTAATTTTGAAAGTACTACATAGTTACTTACTTCAAGAGTTCATTCACCATAATGATCATTTCAAGTGCTGCTCCAATTTTTGTTGGTATATGATCATCTGTCATACTGATCGTACTGATCTTGCCTACTCGACAAGCGATTACAATTCATTTCTGTTCCCATATATTAATACAAAAATACATATAATTTCATAAGATACAATATAAATTTTTGATTGATTAATTGAACAAATGCTTTTTCAACTCTTTCTTTTGTATTTTTGCGTAAACTGATCAATGATTGATGTTGAATTTGTTGATCGTAACAGAAACCTAATTCCACATCTAACTCACACACATACTACTGATCTTGTTATCACATATGATATTTCATTTCTGTGAGCATGAGTCTTCAGAAATTGTAAAAATTAAATCTTGATGACTTTCTTTTTTAATTCCTCTCAACAGAGATTGATTTGATTGATTTGATTGACATTTTTTGCTGTCATTTCTTTTCTCTTCTGTCTCCTTCAATCAAATTCCATTGAAATCTTATTCGAACGGTTGGTTGGTTATTTTAATTATACCTAAAGTATCAACATGTTGCACAATTAAATACAATTTTGTATTGAATTCCAAGAAAACTCAAACTCGAGAGCTCAACTTAATTGCAAGCTGGCGTAATCAAGTCGTTTAGCTTCTTTAGTCTGTGACTGTTGGTTGAATTACTTTGCATATTTATTGTCACACTCATCGAAGACAACAGTAACGATATCATCGTCAGCATCATCGTCATCATCATCATCATTATCATCATCATGAAGATCACCATCATCATAATGATGAAGCACTCTATCATATGGAATTTTCGTCTAAACTTAACGTGGCTCAAATCGGCACAATTCACGCTATGGCCTTCCGATTTAGTTTAGCTCTTCTATGACATGAGTTTGTACCTCATTGTTAAGATACTTCACATATTTATTCGAAATTTATCATCTCCTCATTTCACACTGCCAATTTAAAGGTAAAGATTCACGCAAATAAGTATTCAAAAGCCGAAGTAGAAGAACATGAAGAAGATGTTTTACTTTTTCTTTCTCTTCTGCTACCCGGCTCTTGGTCTCATTATTATTTTTTCTTCAACTTTGTTTGGTTCGTTTGTTTATTGGGTTAGTTCTGTTCTGTTCTTGATATGTCTGGCGCTATATCTTTTGCAGATCTCTAGTAATAAATAACTGCAAGTAGTGTGCGAGTGTAGTACAAGTAGTTCAAAAAAAAGGGTAGATTTACCTTCTCATTGCGTTTGGTTGATTTCGTTAGCTGGCTTGTGTTATATGTTTCATATTATTTTCGCACTCTGAAAGTAGTAAATAACTTGCCTTGTTGCTTGGACTGAAGAGAATTTAATAAGCATTTATAATCCGCATAAGCGTATGCTAAAGCCAGCCAATTCAATAGAAGCGATAACTGTAAAGGGAATGATGAAATTGAATTCACTAAAAATTGAGAAGCAATGCTTTAGATTGGTTATTCAACTTGAACAACTTTTCCAGCGGTACATGGTCTTCTAATCACTTGAACAGAACTTGTGGACCTAGAGAGCTCGTGTAGCTAATTTCTGTGCCGTATTGGGTATTCGCCAAATACGATTTGCAAAAATCCCTAGAGATCTTATGAACCAAATTTTTTCACGAAACTACGAACATCCCCTATAAAAAGTTTTAATTGGCAATACTTTTGCACCTTGAGGAGTATGGATTTAAATTTTCCATAGAAAGACCAATTTCCCGTTTCAATATTTAATACAAAATAGCAGCACTGATTACAAGACTTATTCATTATGTGATCTCTAGACGTGAATTCACAATATTCATCCGATTTTATTGTCAGAAAATGGAGATATTCCCGGATATTGTATCTAAAACTGACGAGTTTGCTGAGTAAGGCGCACAGGATCTTAAAGCAAATGGCGAGGTTCCTATATCTATATGGCAAAAGAGAGACTCATTCAAAGCGAATAATATTTCTGACTAAAATTACTGAAATTGTAAAATGGTCTTTCTCCAAATCTTATACACAAATCAAAACGGATAGAAAAACTCGGTCACCTCTATGGTAAGTTATACAGACCTACAAAGAAAAAAGTGCTATCCATCAAAAGAGCCAAATATTTCTATACATGCATGGAATCGCGAAATTTGGAGCCGAGATCGGTGTGACTTGATTAAATCACATTATGTTCATAACCTTAAAAAAAAATACAATGTCGGAAGTAGATGAAATCATAAGAGGTTTCCATATTTCCAAAATTCACTTCTCGGAATGCTAATTAAGCAGTCAACTATAAATAAAATAAAAAATAATAATAAATATGTGGCACTATATCCCCGAAGGTCGCTTTGGACGAGCTTCTCTTCCAATACTGTTGTGCGTATTAAATTTTTGACAGTATTAGAAGGGACCTACTTATTTTTGTCGATTCCGAACGGCAGAACTCTTGCGACATCACTTTTTCTGAGAGTTCTTTTTTGGAGGCTTTTTTTTTTTGTTACTGCCGGAAGAATTGCCTATTGATTGCCGACAGGTGGGTACCGTTCGAAGGAAACATCTTTTCTATATTAAATTTTGTTATACTCCAGCCGGAGATTGAACCCACGACCTACAGATCAGAAGGTCAACACATTAACCACTGAGCTACAGCCAACTATACCGCCGTTTAATTTCATTTACTTTACCTAATTCTATGTTATCCTTCCTGAATGTAATTATTCCCTGCCATTGCCCCTCAAGAAGGTTTCCCTGCTAAATAATCAAAAGAACCTGAACACTAACAAATAATGAAGTGAATGAAGTGTACGACAGGCATCTCTAATTTTTTCTCCTCACCTACAAAATGGACTTTTTACAAAATTCGCTCCCACCGTTTCGAGGGTGCTCATAAAAAAGTCGATCTCCATTAGTTGGTCTTACCCAATTTTTTTTTCCTAACAACCGCACTATCAAATGAACTAAAAAATACATAAGAATCGACAAATAACCCCAAAATTGCCCTGCAATCTTCCTGAGATCGCTTAAATGCATTTCCGACCCCCGTTTTTTTTCTGTTTAAACTATTTTTCCTAAACATAATTATCGCCTGGCGTTTAGCTTTAGTCACGTCCATCGTTCCCATAAAAGAGATTAAAGATATCGCCGACTCATATACATTTTTGCATCCCAACATTCCTTTTCTGCACACTTTAGGGAAGCTTCTGTATAAAACGAATTCAAATATAATTTAAAATCGGCAAATAACCCTATAATTGTTCTGGAATCACTTCGAGAGTAGTGAAATGAATAACCTGCTACCTTTAATTACTTTTTCCCCCAACAAGTCCCACAAGTATACTTTATTAGTTAAAGATAGTCCCCTATAAAATTTAGGATTTTATAAAATTTTTCGCCATTGATCCCATGATGTCCATGAATATCGTTGTTTGCAATACCCATTGAAATCAAATCCCAGAGACCGCGAAATGTATTCATCGTCTCATGAAAATGTCATCGCACTACGATCGATATGCAATTTCAAAACATTTCAAATTTCAATCTGATCGTGAAGTTGTCAATTTCTCAAGTTGCGTGTCCAATAGCTATGAATGTCTCAAAATGTCTGAATATGTTGTTGAAGCTGTATACATAACTAGTACATATATATTTGTATACACTAAATTTAATGCTCAATACTGCCTCTATCAGTCAGTAAAAATCTGACAGTATTGCATGCACAGAAGGTATCCCTTTATGGTAACAGCTGAGTTAGTAAAGTCACAACATACTCGTATACGATTTTAATTACAAGTGCGTTGCTGTTGTTTAGCAATTATTTACATTTAAACACGATCAATACTCAAGAACTCACAATAAACACATGCATCATTAACATGATCATGATGATGATCATATAAATTATTCCCATACACACAGACGCACACATTATTATGTTGGAGAATCGAATGCTTGAATGGAAGATGAGACGAATCGATATGACTCTCAGTGATTACGATCCAAGTCAAAAGAGTACATTGTGAAAATATTCAATTTTCAAGAGTTTCACCTTGTTTTCTTTGTTTTGTTTCGTGATCGCATCACAGTGAGATCGCTATGTAGTGCGAATAAGTGATCCTCTGGGTACGTAATATCATGTACATGCAGTTTTATTCTTCAATATTAATTTATTGAAATCATGTTAGTTGAGAGAGAGTGAGATATTGATACAAATCCATTTTACCGATCGTAATGCATAGATTATATATGCGCGATCGTTCATTCGTCGTTTGCACCACACCAAAAAAAAGATGTGGGCTTTTATTTGATGGACCTACACACTTACCAGCTTACACGGCAGCAGCAGGAGCAGCTTCCTTATGGTATCTACCATAAGACATGAAGTCATGCTGCGATTAAGCTGCTGGTGAGCCAATCGTCGAACCGTCAAATATATCGACTAGATCGTCAGCCAGTCAGTTGACTATTGGGTTTCAGCTGATTTTGTTCATCGCCTCGCCTTCGGTGCCTGACTGCCACGTGTTGATTGTTGCGCGCTACTCTATTTGGTTAAAGCTTCTGACTATTGTTTGACCGTAGATTGCAATGCTGTTTAAATGATGCTTAAATTGTATTCGATTGGCGGATTGGCGAGATCTCAGTTTTTGCCTCCTATCTAATGGTTTCCTCGACATCGCCAATTCACCAACTACATAACTAAGATTGCATGTAATCGACACACATGCCTGAGAATGTATCGTACACGCATTTACTACTTTTCTACTCTCATATTATGAATTTTCACAAACCAACTAGCATGTTCTGTCTGTGATCTTACTGCTGTTGTTACTGCTGAATTTCATGTTGGTAGTTGTTTTCGCTTTACCAGCAGGTTAGCTGGCTGCTGGTTGCCTGAGCTAACTGACTCGCCAACTTGTAAGTAAAACTATTTATTTTTTTAATTAATTCAATCGATTAAACATATTTGATTTACCGCCATCGTTTTGAGCGTCAACACACATCACATGCTTGATCATACGATTGCCGATTATAATTACGTCGATACGAACATACGTTTATTGACAGATGGATATGTAACAATATAAATAAGTCGAGACTTTGTTGTGCAACATGTTCCTACATACGTAGGCCAACATTAGAAGAAGAAGAGTAGGAGAAAAGAATTTGTGAACCATGCTCCCATTGGTCATATCATTGTGGATACAATGGGACCTTTGGCATCATTAATACAATTTTTCAAATTCTTCTTCTGACTTCTTGAATTATAGTGTACATACGAGATTAGTAGTTTAGTACCGATAGAATCCGACTTATATTATGCATATTTAATGTTGTATTCTGATGAGTGGATTCTACGAAAATCCTTACTTGTCATAGATGCTTATCAATATTTGATGGGCGAAGATGGAGTTGGCTAAATATTCGTTAGAATTATTTCAGAACACACGGCTCATACAGTTCAGGATTTTACTTTCTTTGGTACTCACCTTCAATGCAAATTGGTCCAAAGATCATACGAAGATTTTGCCTTTTGCCTTTGGTCCTGCAATGGTACGGAACAGTCAACAATTCTGAAACAACGTTCGACAACAAATTTATTACACATATTCCGGACAGACCCGATTGGGTGGATGAGAGCAACCCTTTCAAGGGATCTATCCAATTCTACACCGACGAGTCCAAACATGACTGACGGATAGGAGCAGGGGTATTCTGCGAACCTCCTGAGGTTCGCGTGGTCTTCAGACTTCCGAGTTGGAGTTGGAACATTCGTGTACAGCTACCCGCTCAATTTGGCCGGCACTGAACATAAAACGAACAAAGAACATACTAGCACTTAACAGACACGTACTTAGTATGCTGGTGGAAATCATTACGGGACATTGCTTTAGAGTTAGGCATGCAAATAGACTAGGCATCACTACACCTGACTACTGTCGGAGCTGCGGCGATGAGGAAGAACCAGAATCCATAACTCACCTTTTGTGTCAGGAATGTCAGGCACTGGCTCGCCGCAGAATGACTCATTTGGACGGTCACTTTATGCACAATCTCACCGAGCTGGCTTACTATCAGCTGGGAAGCATACTATGCTTTACCCGGAGCTCGAGTTGGTTCCTAAGGGGAACGGGGTAACCCACCTGCGGCATTATAATGGGCCTCATGTGGCCCAAGTGTGTTAACGGACAGCCGCCTCAACTAACCTAGCTTGTCTTTTGAAAAATCCAGACATCTTACGAGGATTCTCTCGAACAAGCAGTCGAAAATTCCGTCTTTGCCTCTATATCTTTAAAGAACAAAGCCTTATCAGAAATGACCACAACCTTGTTTTTCGAAACCAGGCTTAGTTATTCTCCGTTGAGGTTGCATTTCATAAAAAAAAAATTCTTTTTAATTGCAATTTTTTTAAAGAACAAAGCCTTATCAGAAATGAGCACAACCTTGTTTTTCGAAACCAGGCTTAGTTATCTCCATTGAGGTTGCATTTTATAAAAAAAAAATTTTTTTAATTGCAATTTTTTTTTTGATACTCATAGTCGCCTTTAGAAATGTATGACCAACCCCAGAACAGCTCTAGAAAAGTAAAATATAAGGTGCAGTAAAAGGTGTGACGAACGACTAAAGCTTTTTGACCTATAGGTCGTTAGTTCAATCCCCAGTTTATGCTTAATATCGAAAAGAATTTCCTATCGAACGGTCAGCAAGTAATTGGCAATTCTTCCGGCAGTAACAATTTGCCATGAGAAAACTTCTGAAAGAATGCTGTGAGAAAGCTCGGAAGAAGTGATGTCACAAGTGTTTTGCCGTTCGAAATCGGCTAATAAAAGTATAAGTCCCTATAAGTCCCCTCCATCACTCTCCAACACTCTCCAACACGCACAACAGTACTGGAACAAAAACTCGACCAAGAGGCTCTTCGGGGCCCATAAGTGTTTATTTTAATTTTTTTGTAAAAAGAAATCAGTTGTATTGCACATACTTGCTCCCTGTTCTAACTCTTTAGTAATCAGTAATCATTCCTAAAGCAGTGAAAAGTATGATCGACCTCCATTAATTCTTCTGCCTCGAGATTTCCCAATACTGATTTACTTCTTATCTTACTTCTTATTCTTATAACGCGTGATGTTATTATGAGGAAGGAAGTAGAAGAATTCTGCAACCGAACAAATAATTAACACACGATTTGAGGGACGAAAAGGGACCCATATAAGTGGTCTGATTCGGCTAATCCCTAAATTTATAATATATACTTCTTATCTCAGTAGAGTACAGAATAAATGAATCTCCCACGTTTAAAATAATATTGGACCACCAGGTAATTAGGGTTCAAACTGAGAAATATAAGCCATCATACCGTTAAGTTGGACATCTAGCAACACCATAACCTTGAAATATAAGCGATTTTATGTCAGCACAACATAATATCATATTTTCGTATGAAAATGTCGCTCTGCTTTTTCAACAGAGTAAGCGTCGAGTACTAGGTAAATATATGTAGCCTGTTTGGGTGTCACAGGAGCAATGCGCACGTGCCCCACTGCAGCCTTAGAACTCACTCCTCCACACCTCATGGTCAAAAGAACGGCAATCAGTGCGGCACTAATACTGCCCAATATATCTAACCTTAAAAAGCCAATCTCACAAGTCATACAAAATCCTGGACACCGTTTGAGGATCGCCATATCTTGTGCTCTTCGACAAAATGGATAGAAAGCTAGTCTTCTCTAAGCACTTTGAAGTGGTCATCAACGACCGTTCGGCTTGGAGGAGTAGCGATATGGTCCCGCAAGTGTACTTACAGTTGTGATACACTGATGGGTCTAAGATGGAAGATGACTGTGAGGGGGCTGGAATTGTTGGACCAAGATTTCGAAAAGCAATCGCAATGGGGAAAATAGATTTCATCTTTCAGGCGGAGATTTAGAGAATGCATACGAAGGGGCACCCATGGTACCAAAATATGCATTCTCTCGGACAGCCAGGCTGCTTTAAAGTCCCTGGCAAAATTGTCGCTTCAATCAAGGCTGATTTGGGTATGTTTTAAACTTCTCAATGCCTTGGCAGCATAGAATCCTGTCACCCTCATGTGGGTGCCGGGACATGAAGGACACGAGGGAAACGAAAAGGCCGACTCCCTTACAAAGGAAGGCGCAAGTACTCCTTTCATTGGACTAGAGCCTTTCTGCGGGGTTACAAACAGTTTCATAAACAACTTGATATGTGAGAGGGAGAAACGATATCTACTCGGCTACTGGAGAGCCCAAACGAGTATGCGGCAGTCGAAGGGACTTATTGATCCCACAGCAGTAATGACATAAAACTCTACACAGAGCTGCTCAATGGGCACTGTAGACTCAACTACCATATGAAGAAAATAGGTTTGGTAGAAAACGATACCTGTCGACTCTGTCATGAGGAGCAGGAAACATCGGAACATAGCACACAAAAGATCTTTAAGATCGCAGTTCATTGAATAGGCTGTATAATAATCTAAATATCTCTAGCAGCACGTTGTAAAAACGTAAATTTTATAGGGAAGTCCTTCCAACCGGGAGATATAAATAGAGGGCAAGTAAGCTCAGAGGCTAATTGGAAATCTGTTCAAAATTTGTAAAAAGGTTTAAGCACCATATTTCAGCATTCCAAGTGTTCTAAAAATATGGTCTAAAATTCGCTTTGAATATGTTTTTATCCAATGCCTATTTGCCCATTACCTATTTCCCCCTGTATCTAATAGAGTGTTTCTATAATCCAATTGGTAATGAATTATTATTCAAATTATTTATTTTTTTTTGTCACAGGGAAGAAGAAGGTTCTTCAGCGTTATTGTGGTGAAAGTTTCACATATTCCCGCGCTCATTCGTAGACAAATGCTTATTTGTCAAATACGATTTTCTCCTATTATTTTGTTCTATTTATATCGCAAAGTTTGTGAAGCAAAAAGCAACTTTTTGTTTTGAACGAAATAAAAAACCAAACAAAATTTTTCATTTCATCATATTTTCTTCATATTTCTCATATTCTTCATGTCTTGTTGTCCACATTAGATATATCTTCTTCTTAGTCCAAGCCTTTGTTTTTCTATACGATGTATGAGTAATAAAAACTTCAATAATTCATTTTGATGGACACAAGACGTTACCAAAACAAGATGGCATTACTCAGTCGTCGTTTCTGCATTTGTTATCTTGTGCTGTTGAATACTAAATGCTGACAATGTGTCTATACAACTACCACTCTTACACAAATCCAAACATGTGCATCCTCGTACATACATCAGGACGATGATGAAGTTAGTTCCAATATTATTTTGGTGTTGTGGTATTTTTTTTTTTTTTTATTATTTTTCCTATTTTTTGTTTTTGTATTCTTTTCTCAGTAGCATTACTTTTGCTCATCTTTAATCGTTTCGTCATGTTTTGTCTAATGACAGCAATTAATTATCTTATTTCGTCTACGTGCGTAGATGAAAGTTATATAGCTGATGATTTAAGTGTTGAAAATGCTTTACAAATGTTTCTTAATTTGGAAGCAGGCTTATCTATAGTTTTATGAGGTAAAGAAATTTGGTCTATATCAAAATTAACGGTAACTATTTTGCTATTGTTTTTTTCTGCAATTGCATGAGGTATTTTTCAAAATTAGCCTATCACTTCTGATATTCGTAAGAATTTTCTACAAAAAACAACCCTTATGAGTAACCGTAAGAATATTCGTTCTATATAGTTGTGAAACCACTTTCTATTTACCTCTACTAAACTTATAAGTCACATTTCAATATTCACTTGTGAGAATCTGGAAAAAATAAAGAAATTCAAGGAACTTGTAATCCCCGGAGAGCTCTTTGGCCGAGCTTTTCTTACAGTACTGTTATGCGTGTGAAATTTTGGACAGTATTAGAAGGGACCTACTTATTTTACCCGGTTCCGAACGGCAGAACCTTTGTGACATCACTTTTTCTGAATTTTCTCATAGAGTTATTTTAGCAGCTTTTCCATATCAATTTGTTACTGCCGGAAGAATTGTCAATTACCTGCCGACAGGTGGGTACCGTACGAAAGAAAAATCAATCTTTTCGATATCAAAGTCGTGCTTCAGCCGGGGATTGAACCCAAGACCTACAGAACAGAAAGCCGAGGCACTAACCACTGAGCTACGGCACACACGAAATAAACTCAACTAAAAATCATTGAATTACAAAATTCTAAATATGTATTTAATAATCATCTACCACATTGGCGAAGCCAGGATTTTGGCAAGGGTGAATTAGATCAAAAAGATGTATGAGAAAAAAAGTTAAATGGATGATTTTAAAAAATCTATATATTATTGCTTTTCTTTTTTAACAAGTCCATCGTCCAAGGGGGATCCCCTCTGGCTACGCCACTGATCTACCACTTTCGTTCATTCAAAAGCAGAACAGATTCCAGAATTCATTACAAAACCAAAACCTAAACCATAGAACCGTCTTTAAATTCATCAGACATTCTATATTATTTTAAAAAGCTCAATGAAAACGCCTAAATTTAGTAGAAATCACAAATCTTAACATCAATCGTTCATTTTTGAGCCCCAAAGACTATAAAAATACTAAAACGAATTAAAAAAGATTTTAAAAACTCTTGGTTTTTCAAAAAACTCTTTGAAATCTTCACTGATGTTTTTTTTTGAAAACCTTTAAACTCATTTGAAAAAATTTGTACAACAAATTAAAATCAAAATTTTTAGTTCTGGTCATTATAAAAATACAAAAATTATTTTAAAACTCACAGTGAAGATCTTAAACACATCTTTTATTCAGTTTGTCCTTCAAATTTTACAATATTAGTTTATTTAGAGAAAAATTTAAAACCTGTTTAAAGCTATTTTAAAAACTGTGGAAATTATTCAAAAACCTTCGAAATTTTCTTAGTTAAATTGTTCGAAAAACTGTAAAATCTCTCAAAGTGATATAGTAAATATATAATATTAATATAAAGTCAAACTCTAATATAAGAATTCTTTAAAAACGCTCTAAAAATTTTGAAATCAATTTGAAAATTTTCAAAACTTTTTCAAAACTTTTTCAAAATTTTTCAAAACTTTTACTGTTGTTGGAAAACATTTGAAATCAAATCAAAACTAGATTAAAAATGAAAATTATAATTCAAAATTTCAAAATTCTTTTAGAAAACCGTTATGAAGACTCTAAAATCAATTGTAAATTTTATTTTTTTATTAAAAAACCCCTACAATCATTCAAAATATTTAAAATCATTTAAAAAATCATCTTTGCTCTTTATGAAAATACGGAAAAAAATTTAGAACTTCTTTCAAAAACTCTCAAAATTTTCAAAAATTTTATTGCAAATACCTTGCAATCATTCAAAATATATGAAGACATTTAAGAAATTCATTTTCTCTGTTCAATAAAGTTTTAAAATCTGCAAACAATTTTAAAGAATTTTTCTTTTTTAATATATTGTACCCACAAACATTTCTTCAGTCAATATTTCCTCAGAAAATTCTTTAAATTCCTCCATATTAGATGAGAGAAAAAAAAAATTCAACAAGCTTTGTATTTACTTATGTATTTACGGATATAAGCCATTGTTTCAAATTATGTTGGCGATCATGTCTATGTCAACAAGCAAAAGAAGAAGGTCTGCTTGCTTGATGGTCTTGTTACTATTGCTGCTGGTGCTGCTGCTACAGCTGACAATTTGACATTTTTGTTTTGCGTTCCTTCAGACACACACACACACACACACACACACACACACACACAACTGTGTCGTTTGTCGTTTCTACGCAAAGCATTGAGCATTCGCAGCATGATCTTCAGCAAGGCAAGATCAACAACAACAACAACAACAACAACACAGCAACAGCAGCAGCGACAACTCACAGAAGGAAATATGTATGCATGAGCATAAGAACATGAAACATGAACATATGCAGGTACAACCAAACAACAACAACGCTTAAATATATGTGTGCAGATGTGTACACACATTTCATATCCATCCAACGATCATCGACAACGATCGATCCATCGATTATTCCTTGTTATTGTGACTACATACAGGATCACACGTTTTCATAGCTACCAGTGACTGCCAGTGCTACCACCATTGCAATGCGTTCACGAACAACAACAACAACAAAAAACAGTGATGATGCCACGCATAAATGTGTGCACATTAGGGTGGTTAAAATTATGTAAGGCAACCTTTTAATGGAAAAATAAATTTTAAAAAAAAAACATTTTATCGGATAAAACCAATTTTTGTGAATAACTGAAAGCTACAGCGCCAACATTTGGCAGGACAAAGTTTTGTATAGGGGACTTCCATACAAAATGCACTCAAAATTTGCTGGAAAATCAACAAATAAGCTCTTAACTGCCAAGTAATCGCTCATAGTAAAATATACGACAGACTTTCATTAATTTTTCGATCCCAACATTTCCTTCGAACTGAATTAATCTCTATCTCCAACCCTTGAGGAGGCTCCCATATAAAATGAGAGCAAAAATACATTGAAATCGACATATAACCCAATAAATTCTCAACAATCGTCCATAGAGTGTATAAATGAGAGAGTATAAATGATCGCCAATTCTCTGTTTTCTCTTAAACATTTCTTCCATACATACTTACCGTCTATTATCCGTACACCTAATAACCGAATGCCCAGCCCTTATTCGGGTGAGAAAACAAACTCTTGGGAAGGAACTACTACAGACTACTAATCTATCTGAAGTTGAACTCACAAGAACCAACATGTTCTTTGAGAAAATAGAAGGATATAACCTCTTCCAACTCGGTTATGGCACAATAGTTCGAGTCGAACGCAATGCCATAGACAGTAATTGTCTAGCCCTTACCAATCTAATCTAATCTACCCACTATTTTCACCGCTTGGCACGGCTCCCATAATAAATGACCATAAAAACAACTGAAATTTCACTAATAACTCAACAACTTCCCAATAATCGTTCCCAGAAAGATGAAATTTATGAATTATTTCTTCACAATATTTATTCCATACATATTCATTCCTTATATCCAGTCCTTGAGGAGACTACTTCCGAAGATAGGCCTAAAAACACCTGAAAAGTGACAAACAACCCCATAGCTGCCCAACAGTAGTCCCTAAAGAAGTGAAAAATATGACCGACTCCCATTAATTCTCGCAAAAATACTAATCCCCTATTTTCACTCCATGGGGGCGAAGGATCACTCTTACAAACAGGTACTACTTTGGGCTAAGTAAGCAATTGAGAAGTCGAGCACTATCTCGAAGAACGAAAACTACACTCTACAAGTCTCTCATCATACCTCTCCTTACATATGGCGCTGAAGCCTGGACAATTTCCACCTCGGAAGAGCGAATGCTTGGAGTTTTCGAGAGAAAAGTCCTATGCAAAATCTTTTGACCTATTTCCATTGATGGCGAGTACCGAATAAGCTTGACAACCTTGAGCTCTACGAGCTTTATGCCAATATTGACATAGGAAAGCGCATCAAAATCCAGCGGCTGTGCTGGCTAGTTCATGTCGAGCGAATAGAAGAACACGCACCAGCTAAGAAGCTCTTATATTCGGAACTCGCTGGAGGACGACACAGAAAAGGCAGTCCTAACCTCCGGTGGAGAGACCAAGTACTCAAGAACCTGACGGCGCTTGGAATTTCTAACTGGCGCCAGCTAGCGAAGAACAGAGATGGCTGGCGAAGCATGTTATATTCGGCCTAAATCGAAATTCGGTTGTTATAGCCACATAAGTAAGAAAGTAGGGGGGCTCCTCTACACAATGAACATAAACACCAATGAAATTCGGCAATAGCTGTAAAACAACCACTCCCAGAGCTTTAACTATGATTGATTTCCACTCATTTCCTCTTTTAAGCATATTCTACAAACACACTTACCACTTATCTATCTGCCCTTAAGGTGGCTCCCGATAAAATTCCTTAAAATATCTTGACAATATCTTCCCAAGAATCGCTTCTAGAGTCGGGAAATGTATGACCATCCCCTATTCATTTTTGCTTCGTAACATTTTTTCATACAAACTTACCCCATATAACCCCTTGTTAGGGGGGAATTTCTTATAAGAATGATGATTTACAATGATCGTAAATGGTCGGCGACTTCCGTTTGCTTCCTTTGAAGAAAAATGCTTAAAATTATCCACTTCCACTGATTCAGCTCACAATTTGGCTCCATTCAATTTGATCCACCTTAATGTACATACATACAATCGATTGGTAGACGATTATGTGACCATGCTCAGGATTATAATGATCATGATCATGATCATGATGGTGATTGTGATGGCGGCGATTACGCGAATGATTGCAATCTCATTAAAAGGTATTATTTGTGTTGTTGCTGTTGGTTTTGCGTGATTGTTATCATTGTTACTTGTTTAGTTAAGCTCAACGAATTATGCACTGTAATGATCATGCTAATGATCACATTTTACCAGTCACCAAACAACTCTGTGGTGCACTTCACTCTTACATTCACATATGCCATGTATGTAATACTATTTTAATGCTGTGTTAAATGTGCTCATTTAAAGTGCCATAATTGTGATTATCACAAGTATTATTTCTGTCAGTTTTAATGCAGATAATTTTTAACATAATTTTTTTTTTTTTTTATCTATAAAGAGATAGCTTTTATCGTTCTAGGTGCGATTTCTTGGCCATTATAAGACTATTTGTTGATTTTCATAGGTAAATGTATTCAGAAAATGTGCTGGGTAGTATAAATGGATGGGAGTGGGTCATATGTTTGGTCACCCTGAGAACGATGGTGAACTAATTTGATATAAACGTCGCCTTTGTTGGGGAGTCCCTCTAAGAGGTTAAGATGGAGGTAATTATCCAGGTAATTAAGAGGTCTGCCTCATGCATCAACCTCCTGCAGTCGAAATTTGATGTTTTAATGTATGTTTGAAATTTGATCATTCTTGTTTGCTTATTTTGCCAGTAATAATATCAAATAATTAAATAATTTCTAATTTTCAAAAACATTAATTTTGATTATTTTTTTCCAAATAAATTTATATATTGTATTTACCAACATTCATATGGTAAAATATGAAAAATTATAAATTATGAGCAAACGGAAATATAAATCAAAATCATCATCACTTTACAAAAACTATATTTAATTAAAGAAAAAAAATAAATATATATTCCAAACACAACACAACCTGTCCAAATAAACTTTCCCAAATGAGAGCAACCAAATGAATAAATCAGTTTATAAATATACACTAGCAACAAAACAATAACAACTACAACAACAACAAAAGGAGAGCCAAAGCGAAAAATTGCAATAAAAAAAGAATAAAATTATTGAATACAATCCCCTTAATACCGCATGGAAAGTCTCTGTGCTCAACCTTCATTGCCTCCCAACATCTATGCATTGTGAGATTTGAAATGGCAATTAAGTGTGCACCATTGCAGTACCATGCGAATTTTGCGAATTCAATCAACAAATTTTTCTCAAACGAAGCAAATTAATTTCACCATTCCACCCTCCACAGTTTGTTTGAATTCTTTGCTAGAAGAATTCAAATTGAATTTGTAAACGAATGAATGAAAGATTTGCCATGAATTATTAGGCAAAATAATCGAATACATATTAAGCACACATAAAGGGTGATTTTTTAAGAGCCAGCGGATTTAATTAAAAAAAAAAAGCACATAACATTTAGAGAAATGTATGAAATCTTTATTTGAGATGATAGAACGATCTATATAATTCAATGTTTAAAGATGATTTCATGTAAATGTTGACCGCGGCTGCGCCTCAAATGGTTCATACGCTGGGTCCAATTTTGTGCATACTCTCTCCAACATATCGGCCGGTATCTGACGAATAAATTCATCAATATTGGCTTGCAGTACGTCAAACGTTGCCGGCTTGTCGCTATAGACATGAGCCTTAACATAGCCCCACAAAAAATAGTCTAAAGGCATTAAATCGTACGATTTTGGCTGCCAATTGACCGACCCCAAACGTGAAATAAACTCCTCACCGAACTCGGCTCTCAATTGAGCCATTGTTTCGGATGCTGTGTGGAATGTACACCACATGTCAGCCAAGTCCATCTAGCATCCATCGTTTGTAATCATCGCACGGTAGCGTTCGCCATTCACGGTGACGTTCCTGCCTTCGTCGTCTTTGAAAAAGTACGTTCCAATGATGCCACTGGCCCATAATCCACACCAAACAGTGCATTTTTCGAGATGCATTAGCTGTTCTTGCAATGCTTCTGGCTGCTCTTCACACCAAATACGGCAATTTTGATTATTCACGTATCCATTCAACCACAAATAAGCTTCGTCGCTGAACACAAGAAAGTGCACGATGCACTTTCTTAGGTTAGGTTAGGTTATGTGACTGCCCTCTCTCTGAGAGGACACACTTAGGCCAAAAAGGCCCATTGTGATACCACCGAGCTTCTCTTCCAGTACTGTTGTGGGTGTTAAATTTGGACATCATTGGAAGGGATCTACTTATATTAGCTGGTCCCAAACGGCAGAACCCTTGTGACATGACTTTAACTTAGTTTTGTCACAGAGCTCTTTTAAGAAGCATTTTTTTTTTGGCAAATTGGTACTGCCGGAAAACTTGCCAATTCTTGCCTGCATATGGGTACCGTTTGAAAGCAAAATCTTTTCGATATTACATTTTGTTATTCTTCAGCTGGGGATTGAACCTACGACCTATAGATCAGAAGGCCAATGCACTAATTCACTGAGCTACGGCACCCACATGCACATGAATTTTGATAATAAAATGCAATAATCTGTAAGCATTGTTCGTACGTAAGTCGATTTACGGTTATATTATAGACCAAACTGAACATGTTTGACAGCAACATGTTACACAAAATCAGCTGAGCTGTCAAAAACAGTGTTGCCAAAAAGAAAGTTGCTAAAAAATCACCCTGTATGTAGTCAATATTAATATCATTAATTTCATATGGATGGATTTAATTTTATGATCGAAGTACAGTTCAATTTTTAGATTGCATGTATCCAGAATTGAAAAGTGATTCAATAGCGAGTCAATACTTATAATTTTTATGGTACTGGAATATATAAATATTGTTCAACGTTGCACAACTGGCGAACTAAAAAATTTAAAGCAAATAATTGAGTGGACACCGCTCGAAAGAAAACTCATTTCGATATTAAAGTTGCCGCCTCAGCCACGACCAGTTTTCTATGTCTCCCCTCTAACGAAAATATTAATGAACGAGGGCGATCCCAGAACTACCCGACACCCCAAAGAAAACATAAAAAATTTCGGAAAATTTTTCTTTATTTCTCAACATAATCTCCATTTAGATGCTGATGGAACTTTCTTCGCCTTCTTTGGACACGATTCTCCCCTTTCAGTCCACTGTAGTAACTGCTCCTTTATCTCAGATGTGAAGTGGTGGACTCATGCCTCATCCATGGTTACGAATCGACGCAAAAACTCGCCTTTATTACTGTGAAACATCGCCAAACACTCTATAGAAACATCTTCACGACGTTGTTTTTGTTCTATTGTGAGCAAACGCGGCACCTATCTTGCGCACAGCTTTTTCATCTTCAAATTTTCGGTCAATATACGATGAATATCATTTTTCGAAATGCCTGTAATTTCACCTAGCTCCTTCAGCCGCCGATCATCCAATACCATTTTGTGGATTTTCTTAACTGTTTCTGGCATGGCCACCTCAATTGGTTGACCACTACGGTGTTCGTCTTGGCAGCTCGTACGACCTCGTTTAAAGTCTGCCACGCAATATTTTATGGTCATAAACGAAGGAGCAGACTCCCCCAGAGTAGAATCTGGTTCGGTTTTAATATTCGTTGAACTGAGACTTTTTAAGTGAAAGTAATGAATTACATAACGGTGACCAATTTTTTCCATGTGAACCAACTCACTGAGGTCGTTAATTTTCGATGACTCCAAAAAATTATTAAACAACGTTCAGCCTTGTTTTATAAGGTTGCCACTTTTCACCAAAGTATTTTTTTGTTTTTTTCAAACTACTGCCACCACCATCATCCATGTCAGGTCGGGTAGTTCTGGGACCGTCCTCGTATAATTTAATAATTTCAAAATATCAGCATATTCAAAATAAATACTTATACAAATGAACTGAACATTATACTCTTAGAAGCAATATTTTACCTTTTTTTTTTTTATCTGAGCACAACAACACACACAAACTTGTCACTCATCAGTCCATCGGTGATAATAGGCATAATACAATACTATTGATAAGGGCGCAAATTGTTTAAGCGATTTCCACTTTATGATTGGAATAATTTCAATCAACATGTGAATACATTCTTAAACATCACTCACCATCAGACACTATCATCAATCAGTCAATGATCGTTGTTCAAGCGTTCAGCTAAATTACCCCAGCTGCCAGCATCATTTTCATATATTCTAAATACAAGACTCGTATATTCATACAACGGTAAATTGGGCACAACAGGTTGTCTAACAAATTTACCAATATTTAGCCAACAATACAAAAAATAAATAAAAATAAAAGAAAAAATGTACAAATAAACATTTGGCTAATATCGAACGATTAGTCGGCCAACAATTGAATTCATGTGCACATAACTACATACGAATACGAGTATATGTCTGTATGTAGTCGTATATTCGGTAATTTGTTTATTTTTTTATTTTTTTTTTATTTTTGGAAAATCTCTTCTTGCATTCTCTCTTCTCTCACCAAATAATTTCAACTGTCGATTGACACATGTTGCCACACAAAAATATTTTGTTTGTTTGTTTGTTTATTTTTCGAATTAATTTATCAACGAGACTCAGCCAGCAATTCTCATATAATACAAGCTATTGTTGTTGTTGTTGTTGTTGTTGTTGTTGTTTTTCTATTCTAAAATTGTTTATTATTGAATGTTTTGATATCACACTATCACCACCAAATTGCCATAAATCAGTTTGTACATACACACAAACTTGATTGTTTTATATTTTTCAGCACAGTATCTCATACATATTGTAGTATATATAGTATATATATATATATAATATAATAGTTGATTGATTTAGTGGAAATGTTGATTGTATGTAGAGAGATGATCACACAATTAATAAAAGCTTATGCAATTGGCTAGTATCAAAAGTACAACCATTGCCACTTGATATCTGTCAAATATGAATGTAAACCAAAGTGACAGTTGTTGAACTTGAAACTCTATTATTTTGCGATAAGGATCGATTAACAATCTCGTATAAATTTTCTTCAAATATGAGAATAAGTTCACAATCGACGAATATGTGATTAAGCAGAAATAAATGGGGAAGTAAAAGCCCACAAATTTGTTTAAAAGTGCCCAAAACTCACTGTCTTGTATGAGAATCCACTTTTTAGGTCTAAGCCATTTCATTTCTATTACAACAAAAGTCTCCGAAATGTGTAATTTCAAGTACTCCTGTCCTGTCCTACTAAATCCTGAGTTTTGAAAAACTACACGAAATATTCTATATATGCAGACAAATCTCTCACTGTAGAATATCTAAAGACTAATAGACCTGTAGAAAGTTTTGTTACAGTCATTTAAATGATTTTTTCTTCAACACAAGCTCGACAAACTTTAAGCAACAGATTGATATTAAAATTTGAGCCAAAGTTGAACTGCAAGTATGTTTTTTTTTTTAAATTTACTTTTGAAACGGCAAAATGGATAACATCTTATGAATTAGACGCATCTAAGAGACGCAAGCTGAGAATTTAAAGGTTATATCTATGAGAGGCATGCAAAATTTGAAAAGAGATGCTTTAGATTATCTCGATCACTCTGGTAAAATGGGAATCTAATTATTATAATATTCAGCTCAATTATTTTACAGATATATGGAAATAGTAAAGAAGAAATAAACACCTCTATCCGTATTTTGGGGCGCTGACTTCGAAACTCCATATTGTACTTCGTCCTAACCTCAAAAGGTTAATGAACATTAAAATTTCCTTTATAATACCTTGAAGATCGCTAAAATGCGAAATCCAACACCTTTCATTTTTCTTCTCACAATTTGTTCTGAACATACTTACCAGCCCCAACAGCTCCTATCTTTCAAGGTGTTCCCTTATAAAATAGACTTTTTTATGAAATTACTCGTAGCTCTCACCATACTCAGGGTAGCCCTAAATTATTTAAAGTAAATGACTCACTTACAAATAAACCCATAATTACCCAAAAATCGCCTATAGAGCGATGAAATGTATGATCGACCCCATTAATTCTTTAAGGGGGACTGCCCTACAGAGCCTTCATCTTTATCCTAGTCACTGTTTATTCTAGAGATGACAAGACAATTCGAAAAGGCTATTCGAAAGGATATTCGAAATATGCAAAACGGCGAGTTCTGCAAACTTCGCTCCGCAAAATTTATTAAAACAAGGCATAGACGGTAGTGGTTGGTCCCGTCGTTCAGTGGTTAGTCCTTTGGCCTGATTCAAAGCTGTAGATCATGGGTTCAAACCCCGTCTGAAGCATAACAAATTTGATATCGAAAAGATGTTTCTTTCAAGCGGTACCCAGCAATGGTTAATTCTTCCAACAGTAACAATTTACCATTTAAAAGCTTATAAAAGACCTCTGTGAAAAGGCTCAGAAAAAGACGTTAGAGTTCTGCCGTTCGGAACCGGCTAAAATAAGTAGATCCCTTCTAATACTTACTTACTTACTTACTTATGTGGCCATTATAACCGAAAATCGATTTACGCCGAATCTAGCATGCTTCGCCAGCCAACTCTTTCCTTCGCTAGTTAGCGCCAGTTAAAAATTCTAAGCGCTGACAAATTCTCCAGTACTTGATCTTTCCACCGGAGCTTAGGTCTTCCTCTTTTGCGTCGTCTACCAGCGGGTTCCAAATATAACACCTTCTTAGCCGGAGCGTGTTCTTCCATTGGCCCGATATGACCTAGCCAACACAGCCGCTAAATTTTAACGCGCTTTACTATGTCGGTGTCGGAATACACATCATGCAGCTCATGGTTGTACATTATTCGATACTCGCCACCAACGCAAATAGGTCCAAAGTTCGTGTGTAGGACTTTTCGTTTCTCGAGAGAGAGTCCGACATCTCAATTGCTTACTTAGCCCAAAGTAGAACCTGTTAGTAAGATTGATCCTTCTCATATCTCCAGGCTGTATTACTGATGCTGCTGGTTCCAAGATAGGTAAAGTCCTTCACTACTTCAAAAGCGTAGTTATCAACAGTGACGTGTTTTCCAAGATGCTGCAACTCTTTGTTTGATGATGCTACGTACTTCGTCTTGCCGTCGTTCGCCGTGAGACCCATTCGACGCGACTCTCTTTTCAACTCTGAGAATGCTGAACTGACTGCTCGCATATTCATGCCGATTCTGCCAATATCATCGGCATACGCTAACAGCATGACACTTTTGTTGAAGATAGTGCCATTATGTCGTAGATCGGCAGCTCGTATTATTTTCTCCATAATAAGATTGAAGAAGTCGTACGATAACGAATCACCTTGTCTGAAACCCCGTTCGGCATTAAACGGCGGGTCCCTTCTAATGCTGTCCAAAATTTAACATGCACAAGAGTAATGGAAGAGAAGCTCCGCCAAAGAGCTCTTCGGGGCTTATAAATGCAACATATTTATTTTCTATTGTTTTAGTTGCCACCGCAGTTGTCATAGAGAGTGTATTTGGGAGAAACGACCACAAACTCCTAAAAACCTTGGCTCCGCTCGTCTTTCAGTATTATTTTTCGGCTCGATTTTCGGTGGACAAAATCTTCCGAAGTTGAAAAATTCAAATTTTGTGTTTCAGAAAAAAAAAAGTTTTGTATTTGCCGACCTGGGGATCGAGTCGACAATGTACGCACTAACTAGTGGCTCATTTCATTCTCACAATACGGAAGAAGACAGGGAATCTATATCAATTCTTCTGCGTTCTATTTTCCTCTTCTAATTTTAGGAATACCATTTGGACAGAATTAACCCTCGACGGCTTATATTAAATTTGAAGTATTCTTCAATGATCCAATTGTAATTTCTGTATAACAAAAGTTGCGAGATAATTCTTTCTCCGACAAATTGTAGCGATCATACAG
This sequence comes from Megamerina dolium, assembly GCA_963854835.1. Taxonomy (NCBI): domain Eukaryota; kingdom Metazoa; phylum Arthropoda; class Insecta; order Diptera; family Megamerinidae; genus Megamerina; species Megamerina dolium. The sequence goes on from OY978529.1 coordinate 4,587,175, forward strand.
TAATCTTCCAATTTATTTTTCTAAATTTTGCTCGATCAAGCCAACATTTACTTTTAGTTAAATATCATATTGAGTGTACTCAACGTCTTTAGAGATTGCTGCATATCCAACAACAATAAACTAAAATGCGCAAATAAACAAATCATCAATCAACCATGCAAACATTCCGCAAAAATTTGATGTTAGTGTGGCGCCCCACGAAAAGTGCAACCACATAAAAATAACAACAGCTTGAATTGTTGTGAAATGTCAGTCAGTGAGCCAGTCAGTCAGTCAGTCAGTCAGTCAGTCAGTTTAGTCCAATAATCCAGTTCAGTTTCTTTTCAATCTGTCTTGAATGTTTGCTTTAAATGAAGAGCAAAAATACATATTATTTGTACAAATTTCTCTCCCTCCCACGGTTGCAATTTCATGTTTTGACAGTTTGCGTGGAAATCGTACTGCGTTCACATACAAACACACACACACACACACGAACACAGTGCGATATGAAATGTGTTGCTGCTGAATATTCGACATTTGCATAAATCAACGAATTGAGAGCGATAAATGATATACGAGTACGTTGTTCGCTGTATGATCGTTTAGTTTACGATCTGTAATGCGTTTCACTTGTCACTCATATCATACAACACATGTTGAGTTTACGGCTATGTGGTGAGAGGAGCAGTAAGCAGCTATATGTAGAATAAGTTAGTCCACACATGAGTGCGATCACATCGACTGATTAACAATTTCAAATTAGATTTTATGAATTTTTATACCCTGCATAATGCAATATGCATGGTATATTCATTTCGGTCAGATGTTTGTGTCCACTTGAAGGAATCTCCGGAGATATAGACATGGATATATATTCGTGATCAGCGTCGATTAAATTTTCGATTTAACGATGTCCGTCAGTCCGTCCGTCCGTCCGTCTGTCTGTCTGTCACCTGGCTGGTTCGCACGATAACTTGAGTAAATATTGAGCTATTTCGATGAAATTTGGCATAAGTAATCTATGATCCAAGGGTACGGAGGGGATTGATATTGGGCATGATCGTTCAATAACCACGCCCACACCAAGCATTCAAAGCGACTAACCTCGAAATTTTCAAAATCTTTAACTTGCTACAACTCACACAATATACCACTTGGGACAACAATATTTTGCACATAGAGTTATATTATACTACTATATAACCTCACCAAAAGTGGATGAGCCACGCCTACTTTCTAGCGTAGCTCCCATACAAAGTGTCTGTACTTCTTTTAAATTGAAACTGCTGTAACTTCTACAATCTTCTGTCTAGAATAACCATAATTGACACTTAGATTAACACGGCAGTCAGAAATAATATGGCAGAAAATCAGTGAGCCACGCCCACTCCTTTTTGGGTCTGCCATACAAAGTTGCGGAAATTAAAAAAAATGTTACCGGTTATAACTTGCAAACTATTCAGCGTAGAATAACGAGATTTAAGGTGTGGATTAGTATTGTACGAGCAACTAGGCACACTTGAAATGGGCGCACCACGCCCAGTGTTTATCGTAGCCCCCATACAAATTTTAAATTGAAACAGCTGTAACTTAGGCAATCTTATGTCTACAATAACCATAATTGACACTTAAATTAATATCGTAGTCGGAAATAATCTGGCGAAAAATCAGCGTACCACGCCCACTTCTTATTGGGGCTCCCAACTTAGAAACTATTCAACTTAGGACACCAAATTTAAGGTGTGGATTAACATTGAAAAATTAATTGGATTTACTAGAAAGTGGTAAGCCACTCCCACTTTTTATATAGCTCCCATACTAAGCCTCGGAATTATCTTAAAATCCTTTTACTTCGTCAAAGTCAACCATATTTCGGGTGTAAATTAGTAGTATATGCAAAAATTGTTTCTCGAAAAGTGGAAATAAAAGAAAAGTTGGATATTCGAGTAAACTTTTTATATATAAATCTACATATGCAGGGTATAGTTTGGTCGGCCCCAGCCGACTGTAAGGAGATTTTTTTAATTAAAATTAGGTAAAATTTTTATTTCAAATATTGCTTCAAGCATAAATTGTAGTCAGACAAGTAAATAACTATAGCATATATTGATCGTGTATTAATAAATCCATTATTCAATTAGCATAGTTAGTAATATGATGCATATGTGTCTCATAATAACGATCTGGTGATCATTTTTCGTCATTTCATTAAATTTCGAATTTCGAAAATACATTCACTGCTTCGAATATACATCGAATATATATCGATCGTAATAAGATCATGAAGATCATGACGATCGTATGAGTATTTTGAGAAATTTTTGAGACATTTTCTACTTTAAATCCACAAACTATTTCTTTTTTGCTTTTTTTTTTATCAAAAATTTCAATGGGCGTGTATTTCACTGATCTTCATATGATGCAACTAGTGAACCAACCAACCAACCAACCAGCATAAAATTCCATCAAAAATGTATTCAATGCAAACGAGCACAACGCCACAACAATCACATTCTCAAATAATTGATGTGGCCTTTTACGTTTGGACATTTACATGCTGCTTCGCTTGCTTGTTTGCCTCGATCATCAAACAATGGCTACATATTTTATATTGTCTCTTCTTGTTGTTGTTTTTGTTGTTGTTTTCTCATTTCACTGATCTTATTTTACTTATTGTCTGCAATACTGCAACATGTATGCACACAGTATTGTAAGTAGTAGCCAACCAATGAGCCAATCAACCCAACTAAAACCAAACTCATTCAGCCAATTGTTATAGAGTTCGTTTGGCCGTTTGTGAAACAGTTGCAATTGCTTGTGATCTTTTGACGACAGCCAGCAACAAAAGTCAACAGCAACAAACAGCTGAAGAGCCAAAAAAAAATAAAGTTCTTTCTAAAGGCACTAACAAAAAAAAAAAATAAGATATGGTGTCTTTCCATGGTTGCTGACAGCTAAGAAGCTTCTTTAACTATTTGTATTATGATTATGCACATGCAAAATGATCAAACGGTATTTTACCTATTTTTCCAAAATTATTTATTATACTCAACACACGAAGAGTCAAGGGGGTATTTTGAGGAATTTTTGCTTCCATTTCTAACATTAATAAGAGAGGTAATGGTGAAGAATAATACAATGTACGAGAGCGGTCCCAGAACTACCCGACCTGACATGGCGGCAGTAGTTTCAAAAAAATTTGTTTTAAATTTCAAGGCTCCACGCCGTTTAGCATTTTTTTTTTTTTTTGAGCCATCGAAAGTTAACGACCTCAGTGAATTTGTAAACATGGAAAAAAATTGGTCACCGTTATGTAATTCAATACTTTCACTTGAAAGGTCTCAGTTCAACGAATATTAACGCCGAACTAGATTCTACTCTAGTGGGTGCCGTAGCTCAGTGGCTAGTGTGTTGACCTTCTGATCTGTAGGTGGTGGTTCAATCCCCGACTGATGCATAAGAAATTTAATATCGAAAAGATTTTTCTTTCGAACGGTACTCACCTGTAGGTAAGCAATTGGCAATTATTCCGACAATAACAACTTGCCATGAAAAAGCTTCTAAAAGAACTCTGGGACAAAGCTCAGAAAAAGTGATGTCACAAGGGTTCTGCCGTTCGGAACCGGCTAAAATAAGTAGATCCCTTCTAATACTATCCAAAAATTTAACACGCACAACAGCTCGGCCAATGAGCCCTTCGGGGCTTTAAGTGCCACATAGTTTTTTTTTTAGATTCTACTCTGGGGGAGCCTGCTTCTTCGTTTACGACCATCAAATATTGGGTGGCAGAGTTTAAACGAGGTTGTACGAGCTACTAAGACTAACACTGTAGTGGTCAACCAATTGAGGTGGCCACGCCAGAAACGGTTAAGAAAATCCAGAAAATGGTATTGGATGATCGCCAGCTGAAGGTGCGTGACCTAGGTGATCTTACAGGCATTTCAAAAAGTGCTATACATTGTATATTGACCGAAAATTTGGAGATGAAAAAGCTGTGCGCAAGATGGGTGCCGCATTTGCTCACAATAGAACAAAAACAACATCGTGAAGATGTTTCTATAGAGTGTTTGGCGATGTTTCACAGTAATAAAGTCGAGTTTTTGCATCGATTCGTAACCATGGATGAGACATGGTTCCGCCACTTCACACCTGAGACAAAGGAGCAGTCAAAACAGTGGACTGAAAGGGGAGAATCGTATCCAAAGGTTCCAGGCAAGGTTTGGGATACACGTGGGATAATTTTTATTGATTATATTCAAAACGAAAAAAAAATATATCAACGGCGAGTATTATGCTAATCTGTTGCAGCATTTAAGTGATGAAATTAAAGAAAAAAGGCCGCATTTGGCGAAAAATACACATCCGCTATTGCTATGGCCAAAATCAATGAGTTAAAGCTCGAATTGCTTCAGCACGCACCTTATTAGCCAGATTTAGCTCCTTCGGATTTCCTTCTATTTCCAAATTTGAAAAAAAAAATGGCTTGGTAGTAGAAGATTTGGAAACAATGAAGAGGTCCGGTCTGCGGTAGATGGCTATTTTGATGAGCTAGACAGTTCATATCATAAATAGGGTATCGAAGCTATAGAATATCACTGGGAAAAGTGTATAGAGCTAAAAGGAGATTAGGTTGAGAAATACAGAAAAAATTACCCGATAATTCTGAGACCGCCCTCGTATGTACCTAGAATACTGTAGCCTTAACTATTTTATTCGCTGTGTCTGAAAATAAACGAATTATCTCAATGGGGTATCCCCCAAAAAAAATACTAAAATCAATATGTCTTTCAATTTGATTCTTTCAGAAATCATAATAAATACGAATTATATAAGAAATAATATAATCTGTATTGAAACTAAGTGAATTGCATCACTTGTAATAGTTTATATTTAAATATCTACTACTACATTGAATAAATACAGAATTTTAAAGAAAGTCCATTTATTGACCATGGGTGGCATGAATGGCTAATGAATAAAATTTTAAATATTTATTTTAGTTTTAGTTTGGATATGTTGATGCTGTTGCTGTGTTGCTGTTGTTGCTTTTGCTGATGGTGGTATTGCAATAAATCAACAAACAATCGAATGTTTCTTAATACTAGGTAGCCAGCTATGTAGCTAGATAGCTAGCTGTCTATCCAAGTATCAAGCCCTTTCCTTTCACTCTTCTTTTCTTCACTTCATCTTTTCGATGGAGAGGTGTTGAAAGATTTATGCGTTTGCATCAAACTGTGAGATAAATTACTGACAATTGAGTGAGATGAATAAGTGCGATATAAATGAAGCGTACGTAAAGAGAATGTTTATAAAAAAAAAAAATTAAATTAAATTAAAATTTGTAGTAAATACGTAGATTTCGAAAAAGAAATGTAGAAAATTTAGTTTGTGCAAGCATCAAAAATTAATCAATTACAATAATGCTTATTTATTTTGACTGTAAAAAAGGCAAAGATGTCTTGCATGCTACTCCCTTCCCTCCCTCTCTGTTGCACTCGCTGTGTTAATCCTTCTACAATATCATCATAAACTTAAGAGCTACAATTATACCCCTATATGGTTTGGTACGCTACTACCGGTTATGCGTCAAGTGATCGAGTGTAAGCTGAACAGCTGCTTCTATTAGCATATACTTCCATAATTCGGTTGTCGTTATTTTAGTCGTTATGCTAGTCAACAATAGTAACTATCATCGTAACTAGAACTTTGTAGCAACATGCTAATTACACTGATTTATGGTCGTATTGTTTGCTGTGCTTACAATGCTTTGGATATTGTAAAATCTACATACATATGTTTAGTATTAGAATGGTGTACTCTATATAGAGCAGCCGAGCCCAGCAAGGAGCTCAATTAGCTCCTTACAACGTAAACGAATTTTTAAAGATCTCTTAGGAAGAATATGGCAATATTCTTATAAATATGGCTCTAGTGGTTCATTGTAATGGACCTCAATCTCAATGACTCTTTTACAACGTAGAAGAAAATTGATGTGCATTGATTTTGTGGATCGATTTCAAATTACTACTATCAATTGGTTGTTCTTGTTGCTCTGTTATGAAGACTTTTGATATCGAATCTTCGTTTGTCTCATCGTTACTCACGACTTTCAATTTGCCTCATATAAGTATCGAATTCTACGATCGTTTTTCAAGACTCATGAGCAGATCATGAGCAGTTTTACAGTTTTTGTTGTCTGGCTCCACAAATTATTTTTTAGGCATGCTTGCTCTAGAAAAAAGCGGATTGGATGATAAACATTTTCTTTCTGTCGCCAAAATGTTTTTTTATGGTAAAACATTTTGGTGACAGAGGTTGAAAGGAAAAATATATTTAAAATAATGCAGTTTTCTCTCTGCAGTGTACTTTCTATGTTAAAGTGTTGTCACAAGGTTTCTGCCGTTCGAAACCGGCTAATATAAGGAGGTCCCTTCTAATGCTGTCGAAATTTAACACGCACAAGAGTATTGAAAGAGAAGCTCGATGGTATCACAATGGGCCTAAGTGTGTCCTCTCGGAGAGAGGGCAGCCACATAACCTAACCTAACCTAAGGCATTCATCAAAGATAGTATGATGGAATGTCACGAGTCACTAAACGAACTTACTCAATATTTCACCATATATCTCCCTCGGGTACCCGGCCATAGAAATATAGAGAATAATTGCAGATGCTTGGCTCCGTGCAGGAAAAGGTCTAACACGCACGTATTCGAGTCTCTTGATAACATTACCAAAATTGCAAACATAAAATTTACAAAGATTATTTAGTTTATTAAATCGTCAGGATCGTAAGGGGGACCCAGTGGGATAAGGATTAGTAGCTGTAGTATCACAACCATCTTAAGTACCTACCTACATAGACATTTGGTATTGGTTGTGAATACTTTTCCTCTATCGCTCAGTAAATTTGGCTCCATTCTCAGTTTTGAAAAATTGATACTTGCCACATGCAGTGGCACACAGCCACACAGTGACTTTTACTAGATATAACGGGGTTTCGAGAGTCTCATAGGGATTATTTTCACTCTAAATTTTGATTATTCACATACCAATTAAGTTAGAAATTAGCCTCATCGCTGAAAGTTATTTGAGAATAAATATGCGGTTAATTTCAGAGATGAGAAATCTCACTCATTCAGTTGGATATTATGCAGATGTGGGCGAAGAGCGTGTTGCTGGCATTGACACGATAAATTTGGGTTCTCAGTCTCACTTCTACAGCGATGGTTGTTTCTGTGATATGCACAGCGTGAACTCGCATTGGATGAATATTATCGATAAGAGTAGATAATCAATCCTGCTCATATGGACAACTGTGCTCACAGAAAACATGTGAAAATGAACTTTGATTATAAAATGGTAATTTGCCAGAGTATACTGGACAGAAACATAGCCGACGTGTGAGCTTCCCATAGTCTTTCCGCATCAAAGTTCGAAGCAATCGAATTAAACAACAAACCACAAGTTTTATAGAGGTTTAAGAGGTAGAACATCCCATACCGGGAAGACTCTTACATTTGTATATAGATTTTATTTTTGTTCTTTAACTTGCATAGCATCCAAAAGCAGCCAGTATCGTTGAAGCAATAACAGCTTCGAATCTAGGGCTGGTTTCGCAGTAAGAATTGCTTGCGTGAGGAGGAATTTGCTTCTCCAGACACTTGTCGAAGTGCATATTATTACTTGGTAAGAATGGGGTTTTTAATTGAAGCTCACGTAACACCTGTTACCGTTATTCACTTGTAAAATTTCACATGGTAATTTGTCAGAATATACTGAACAGAAATATTACCCAAGTAACAACTTGCGCTTCGATATGCAAGTGTTTGCTTCGATAAGGTTTCCATAAAGCTTTCGCATGGCAGTTCGAAGCAATCATTGGAATATTATTTCTATATTACTTATAGAATATAAACCACAAGCTTTATAAAAAAAGCCAAGTAGCTGATATTCTAGAAAGTTCATTTCATTCAAAATTTAATAATTTAATTCACAATTATGTGCTACTTTTGTATCGTAATATAAATTAAATAGTCAGACCTTATTTGTTTTATTTCTTTTTTATGAGTGTGTTCTATTCGCTGTTACATAATATATATTTAGTATTTGCAAAACTTGAAAGTAATTTTCATAAAAAATTATTATGACGACTCTGCTGGTAAAATGGCCAAAGTAGCAATTGCATTTGAAATGAAAAATATTTTTATTCATTAAAATAGACCAACTATTGGACAGAAGACTAGTGAGACGAATCATTCCAAATAAAAACTCAGAAAAATAAAAAAATTAAGACGAAAGCAACAACGATGATGAACAAACCCCTAGCCATTCACTAACATTTTATGATTTCCTGTATGGCTAACAACTGCCTGCATTATAATATGATGGGAGGTTTGGGCACATCCACTTCCAAGTTACAGTCGTCTTCTAGCCGAGCTAATGACTAGCTGACTGTCTAACTGACTGACTGTCTGATTGAGTGTGTGTGAAATTCTGCTGCTGTCAATTGTAGAAATGCTAAAAGTTGAGAGAAGTTGACGACTTGCCAATGTCCATTCAACGAAATAACAACAACTCACTCCTTCTTTCACTTGGTGTCGTGGGGGCCAGCGCTGAGGACAGTGAGTGGTGAGAAAGAGGCATTTATAATATTTTGTTGTACTTGAAAGGGTAATTACTTTAGAAAATAATCGTTAAAAGTAATGGTCTGTATCAAAAAATATTAATATATATATAACGTTAAATGAAAGTATCAAGAGAAGAGTCGTCAGTTGATTCCATCAGCCAGTTAGTTAGGTGTAGACGGATGGATGCTCATGTAACAAAAAAGAGTTGCTTGGTTGGACGGATGGATGAATAGACATAAGAGCAGCTACAGATAAAGATGAGAAATGTAGATGTCAGATCAGACAGTACAGAGAACAGAAGTAGAAAATATAAATATATTTAGGTATGTACAGCATCGACACTATAAATTCATTTTTGGGTCCGTTTGAACAACCGGCCGAACGACCCGACAACGGCTGGCTTCCTTCAAATATATGAAAGTTTTTTGTCTGCATATGTATGTGTTTTTCATTTTTCACATTATAATCTTATATTATATGTACTTTATATTATATGTGTTGGATGCTAGACATGAGACATCATCATCATCATCATCATCTACGTCATTCCTGTCTATAAGGTATATTAGTGCTGCTTCATATATATTTCCTTCCGTAGACAGATTTTCATCGGCAGAAAGAACGAGAATTATAAATATATCAATATAATCCTCGTACAAGTCATATAATTATCATTAATAACATAATTATGCTTATTAATGACCATTGAAGTCGTCAGAGTTATCAGCACTTACCCCATTTGAAATGAATTAAGATGATAAATGCTAATAAATGAAGAACGTCAATGTAGATACCAATCATGATATTTCGAACACATTTACTGGCACTCCTTAAATGCTTCTTGAGAGCCTCAATATTCGGACAATCAAAAAATAGTTGTTTTAGGAAAAATTGAACCGCCTTCCAAAAAAAGGGCACAAAGTAAATAAATAATTTTACAATAAATATTAGTTCCACTCGGAAGCTCGGCCAATGAGCCCTTTGGGGCTTTAAGTGCACATATTTATTATTTTTTTTTTTTTTATTGGTTCCACTAATTAATTGTCTACATCAGAAATCCCAAATGCTGGAAAACTTCAAAAATTATTATGAGAGCAAAACCAGGAAAAGACCCTACAAAAGTTACATCGTACAGACCCATCAGCCTCCAGCCTATACTCTCTAAAATATTCGAAAAGCTACTTGTCATGAATGTAACTCCATTTATTAATCTCAAGCAACTGATTCCTCAACATTAGTTTGGATTTAGAAAACAGCACGGCACAATAGAGCAAGTTCATCGCATTGTAACTCTGATAAGGAACACTTTTAAAGAAATAAAATATTGCTCAGCTGCCTTTCTTGTTATCACTCAAGCTTTCGATAAAGTATAACACGATGATCTTATTTACGAACTCAAACTATTACTGCCTGCAAATGTCTCCTCATTGCTTAGTAGCTATCTCACGAAAAGAAAATTTCTCTTACATCACAAGAATTATACAACAAATCCATTGGATATTCACTTTAGGCCCCTTACTATATCTCATATACACTTCAGATATGCCCAACAATAACTATACATTCATATCGACCTTTGCTGATGATACGGCCATACTGTGTTCTCGCGCTAACCCCATAGAAGCTACTAAACTCCTACAGACTACTGTCGATTCTCTCGAAATCTGATTATCAAAATGGCGCATAAAAGTCAATGAATCAAAGAGCGTACATGTAACCTTCACACTAAGTCTCGATACATGTCCCCCACTTCAAATAAATGCCCAATCAGTTCCACAATGTTCCCCAACAAAGTACTTGGGTATTCATTTCGACAGAAGGCTGAACTGGAACAATCACATGGAGGCAAAGAAAACTCAAATCAAGCTAAGAATTAATCGGCTATGGTGGCTGTTACAAAAAAACTCAAAGTTGAATCTCGAATACAAAGTGCTATTATTATAAAGCAATCCTGAAGCCAATCTGGACTTATGGTATTCAGTTATGGAGCACCGCATCTCCCTCAAATATCGAAAAATTGCAGCGAATACAATCCAAGTGCCTGCGAATTATTGTAAACGCGCCTTGGTATATGAGGAACGTTAACATCCATCGAGATTTGAATGTGCCCACAATTTTCGGAGGATGTTGCAAAGTCCTGCAGAAGCTACGATTAAAAAGAAAAGACACATTGAATTTTGTAAGATTTGAATACTTATTGTGAGTTTCTCGGAATAGTAGAAATATTTAATAAGTTCTGATGTTTCATCTTTATCTAACCACTGCCGTTTGCAAACAGGATTATATTAAAGGACCCATTTTTCATCCCCATTAACAATACGGTTCAAAAAACTCTCATTTTCAAGTTGAGGACACACATTCACTCTCTGCTGAAGGTTTGCGACGGAAAGTTTATGCGAAAACCCATTTTCTCAGCTTTGGAACCTTGCTCAATGGAACCAGGTGCTTGTAAACTGTTCCATGTGATGAATTTAATCTTCCAGCCATCATATGGACTGTCAAACTTGGCTCAGCTTCCACGAGATCCAGCAAGGTGTCGGAGTTAAAAACCTCAGGACGACCAGAACGTTGGGCATCCTCAACGTAACAATCACCACTTCGGAATTTGGAAAACTGATCGATAGTTGTTTAAGGAAAAATTGAACCGCCTTCCAAAAAAAATTGTGTACATCAGAAAATTTCGTTACTGAGCATGCAATTTTTTTATTAATTACAATAAAGAATTGTATTCTAAATGGTGTGATATTTTGCAAAACTGAATTTTGCATTCTTTACTTAAGTATTATTATTAAATTATATTTTTGGTGAATTATTAAATTTTTTGGTGTATTCAATTAATTATATAGTCATAATTAATTAGACATTGGCGTAAAAAAAATACCCGCTGACCTTTCGCATATTTGATGTACTAGAAATTAATCGTCTACAATTAAGCCCTTTGAAGTTAGCGATTTATCAGAATCTGCCATAATCGGTCAACATAAAAGGCGCTATGTTCCATCAGAACAACACTAGGTCACACATGCCTATAGAAACTTGCCAAACACTCTCGGAGCTTGGTTGGGAAGTTTTAATAAATTCATTTTCTAGTCTTGAGACCAAGCGAATACCAACTTTCTTAATTATTGCAAAATATTTACATATAATTATATAAAAGTGATACCAAGAGAAAGTTTGCCAAAGTATTTAACTTAGTTTATAAAACAGATAACGGCAAATATTTAATCCAAATTTTTCTTTTGAACGGTGTCCACCTGTCAGCAAGCAATTCGCAATTCTTTCGGCAGTAACAATTTGCCATGGAAAAGCTTTTAAAAGAACTCTGTGATAAAGCTCAGAAAAAGTAAAATCACCAGAGTACTGCCGTTCGGAACCGACTAAAATAAGTAGGTCCCTTCTAATACTGTCCAAAATATAACAAGCACAACAGTAATGGAAGAGAAGCTCGGCCCAAAGAGGGCTTATAGGTGCCATATATTTATTTTATTTTTAAATTAATTTAAAAAATAATGGATTTAAATTTGCCAAAAGTTGTATTTTCCATTAATACATTAGATATTACATATCTTATATATATACGGCAGATGTCAAATCCTATTCCAATCTCCAATCTCTCCAATTGCTTTCTCATTTTATCTATTATTGGTCCCAAGGTATAGTATAGTACATTAATTACCAATTCATTGTGAGTGTATGTATATTTTATATAAACCACGCCCTCTTTTTATAGTTTTATAAAATATAAACTATAATTAGCCTACGATATGAAGCGTTCAAATAAATCGAAAATCATCAAAATCAGCTGACAACTTTGAAATCAACACTGACATATACAAAGGACATCCATCTCTTTTTCGAAGTCACTTCAAAAATGAGAAGGTATTAATTTTAAAGTGAATTTTAAAAATTTTCCACATTATTAGATATTGTGTAAGTAAAAATATTTACAGTATTTTGACATAACAAAAAAAAAAAAAATAGTAAAAATTTACAAATGGAGGCTCACATTCTCCAAAAACATATTCCACAAAGACAAGTCGAATAATATGGGAAAATTCTTATTCTTCTGATTATCACCGTTACAAATATTATCATTATTATTATTGTTCATGCTGTTGCCATTACCATTGCCTCACATTATAAGTATCATGCTATATGTATTTACATATCTTTGCTTTTATTTTCAGTTGTTTTTTTTTTTTTTGTTTTTTTTGTTTTTGCTTCTTTTGATGCTAATTTGTTAAGAAATGTAAAGAGAATACGTTGTGTCTGCTATTATGCTGGAAGGACTGATTATCTCTCTCTCTCTCTCTCTCTCACTCTTTTTCTCTTCTTTTCTATCTCACTATCTGTATGTAGAAGAACAAAAATCACACAAAAATTAAGAAAAACTTAAAAAATGATTAAGAAATTTACAAGCATCTAATGGAGATTGTACAAGTACTAACTACATAGGGGAGAGAAAGTAGCGAAGCAATAATAATAATTTCAGCAAAAATGTTCATGTTGATATGCCTGCGAGGGTGCTTGTTTTTAAAGCTTTTACTTAATGTGTACGCATACGTTTTGAATGTAATTTGGTTTGGTTTGGTTTGGCATCATCATACTGTCATCTCTCTCTCTCTCTCTGCTTCCATTATCCCCTTTACACTCTGAGCTGCTTTGTGAAATTAAAATATCTTTTGATTTTCATGCTCTTGTTGTGTTGCATTGCAAAATGCTTCTTCGAAGAAGATAGGTACTCTTGTCATTACGTAAAGAAATATTCGTATATGTAAGTAAATAAGTAAATAATGTTATTACATATTTTTTGGTATTATTCTTTTAGTCTCTGACTCTTGTTTACTTGTGTATATGACATGTACTTACATCGTTTATTTATATATTGTATGTGTACGAGGGCGGTCCCAGAACTACCCGACCTAACAAAGAAAACACAGCAAATTTGGGAACATTTTTCTTCTCTATACACTTTTTCCAGCGATATTCTATAGCTTCGATACCCTGTTTAAAGTATGAACTGTCTAGCTCATTAAAATAGACATCTACCGCAGACTCCACTCCTCTTCATTGTTTGCAAATCTTCTACCATCAAGCCATTTATTCAAATTTGGAAATAGAAAATAATCCGATGGAGCTAAATCTGAACTAGTCTTCTTTCGCCAAATGCGGCCTTTTTTCTTTAATACTCGCCGTTGATTGTTTTTCCTTTTTGACGATAATGAATAAAAATTATCCCACGTGCATCCCAAAAAACAGACGCCATAATCTTGCCTGCAGATGGAACTGTCTTCGCCTTCTTTGGACACGATTCTTCCCTTTCAGTCCACTGTTTTGACTACTCCTTTGTCTCAGGTGTGAAGTGGTGGACCCATGTCTCATCCATGGTTACGGATCGACGCAAAAACTCGGCTTTATTACTGTGAAACATCACCAAACACTCTATAGAAACAGCTTCAGGACGTTGTTTTTGTTCTATTGTGAGCAAACGCGGCACCCATCTTGCACACAGCTTTTTCATCTCCAAATTTTCGGTCAATATACGATGTATAGCACTTTTTGAAATGCCTGTAATTTCACCTAGCTCACGCACCTTCAGGTGGTGATCATCCAATAACATTTTGTGGATTTTCTTAACCGTATCTGGCGTGGCCATCTCAATTGGTTGACCACTACGATGTTCGTCTTGGCAGCTCGTACGACCTCGTTTACGACTCTGCCATCCAATATTTTATGGTCGTAAACGAAGGAGCATACTCCCCCAGAGTAGAATCTAGTTTGACTTTAATATTCGTTGGACTGAGACCTTTCAAATGAAAGTACTGACAAAATTGGTCACCGTTATGTAAGATGAGGTCGTAAATTTTCAATTGTTCAAAAAAAAAAAAAAATACTAAACTACATGGCGCCTTGAAACTCAAAACATACGTTTGATAGGGTTGCCACTCTTCACCAAAGCAATTTTTTTCAAGCTACTGCCGCCATCTATATGTCCGGTCGGGTAGTTCTGAGACCGCTCTCGCATATATTTGTTGTAAGGTATTGTCTTTAACATATGAAATTTCCATGTAAAAGGAACATCAAGACAATTTTCTGAGGGTTGATAATTATGAAATTGTTACTACTTAGCACTGTGAAATCTTCATATGCAATTGGTAATTGTGGTACTTTTATTGTCAGCAACCTTTCTGATTATTGTTTACTCTTAAGCTTCAATTTAGACATTTTTTGTAAATTGTGTAAATGAAGATAATCGAGCAAGCTAGCAAATATGCTCAACACTAAGTGCTACCAATTCAATAGTTTACGTTTAATAAGCCAAATTATGAGAAAATTTCACTTTATTTGAATTGAATGACCATCGAAATACGTTTTTACAAAATCGGGGAAAATATAAATCGTAATAAATTGTATCCATTTCAATTTCCTACTCATCGGCATACATATAGTCCCTTATTCAGTACTTGCCACCAACACAAATATGTCCAAAAATCTTGCGCAGGACTTTTCTCTCGAAAACTCCAAGCATTCGCTGATAGTGTTCGTTCTTCGAGAGAGGGCTCGACTTCTCAATTGCTTACTTAGCCCAAAGTACCACCTGTTTGCAAGAGTAACCCTTCGCAATATCTCCAGGCTGATGTCATTACTTCTGTTAATGCTGGTTCCAAGATAGACAAAGTCCCTTACTACTTCAAAAGCGTAGTTGTCAACAGTGACATGCTGTCCAAGACGCCGGGACTGTTTTTTTGTATAACAAGCACTGTTTAATAAAAATTTTGTTGAGGTAAAATCATTTGAGGCTGATTATACACTTTAGACCTTTTGGGGGAAGCCTGAGAGCCAACTGTCCCAGGTAGCAGGCACATATAGCATTCTTAGAAATTAGGATTTCCCTTGAAGAACATTCCACAGCTTTTCTTTCACATTTTTTATAACCTGCTTAGCAGTTGCTCCCTTTTCGGTCTCAAAATGATCCAAATACAGAATTCGTAAGCCTTCCGAAAGTCATTTTAGAAACAAATTTTTCATCACGAAAGCCATCGAATTATTCGCTTCACACTTTTACAAAAAAAAAAACCATTATAATAAAAATAATAATTTTCTGCATAATTAAGAAGTCTCTTTTTATGTTAAGGGGAACGGTATTAAAAAATTCTTCTCTATCGTAAGTTGCGTAGCAGTTTCTTCATTTTAAGATGAATATCTCACACCTTTAATTTTACTTCTTTCAAAAAGTTGTGCGCCCTAAAAATAAATTTTCTTCCTCATAATTTATTCAGCAATATAAGTTTCTTCATCTCAAATGATCCAAATACAGACACCTCTCGCAAAGTTTCTTCGTCTTCCCGAAACCATTTAAGAAAGCCATTTTCACACCATGAGTGCATTGATCCATAAGTTATTTGCTTCAGATTTGGACTGTGGGTCGTGGGTTCAATCCCCGGCTGAAGCGTAACAAAATTTAATATCGAAAAGATATTTCTTTCGAACGGTACTCACCTGCCTGCAAGAATTGGCAATTTTTCGGCAGTAACAATTTGCCAAAAATGCTGCTTAAAAGAGCTTTGCGGCAAAACTAAGTTAAAGTGATGTCACAAGGGTTCTGCCGTTCGGAACCGGCTAATATAAGTAGACCCCTGCTAATGATGTCCAAATTTAACACGCACAACAGTATTGGATGAGAAGCTCGGTGGTATCACAATGGGCCTTTCTGGTCTGAGTGTGTCCTCTCAGAGAGAGGGAAGCCCCATAACCTAACCTAACTTAAGATTTGGATCAAAAATATATTCTTCACACTAAGGCGATCTGTATGAAGAGAAAGGTTCTCTTTTACAGTAAGAGAAGCGGTGCTGCCAAATTATTCGTCGAGAATTATTGCTTTTCACACCGAGCCCGTTGGAAGTATAGCTCACAGCTTTATGTAAACAATTTTTATTCAAAATATCTTCTCTTGAAAAGGACCATAACAAAGAATTTCATTGGAACTTCCATTGAAGAGTTTCTTTATAACACCTAAAGACTCTAAGACTCTCGATTTGTTTGAATGATTCGAGACACTATCTAATGTCCTTGCTCTTAAAGAATTTACAAATACCACATTCATTCGATTTCTTTGTGAATGAGATGGAAAATCTGATTGCTTCGCTGAAAATGAGTTACACATGTCTATGAACACGAAATATTATATAAATGTAGTAATCGAACATATGGTATACTTAGTATGAAAACATGTCTCTTTCTTTTGATCATCCAATTGAGACATGTACAATATATACAAACATTAACAATATGGTATGAACATCCTTTTGTAATCGGAAAGGACACTGTTGACATATGTACAAGTATTAGTGCACTTGGCTAATTAATTTCGATACTTTTATCATTTTTCTTTTTGCTAATTTTTTTCTTTTTTCTTTTTGCTGACTCTTCTTTACGATAATGGTCAATCTATACTTAACCTTTAACTGTTTGATTGTCTGTTTACTTGACTTAGCTTGACTTGACCTGACTTTCCTTATGTGTTTCACTTCATGTGAGTATGCGTCTATGCGCGTGAATTGCATAGTTGGTTTACAGAATGGTTGATTGCTGTCACAAAATAATAATAATATGTAGTTATCGCTAGCATGAGAACGAAGATATTTGTCTTATTGGCAAATATATGTACGTGTAGTTAGGCTATGAGAATTAAATCTTTTGTGTTGTAGTAGAGTCTTTTCGAAAATAGAGTAATTCGTGATTAAATTTACTTTTTGAACTGACTTTTTATATTTGTTGCACCATTAGTTATCTATATTTGTTGATTATAAAGCCGCTTTCGACACTCCGGTAAGGGATTACCTCTACGCAACAATGTCTGAGTTCGGTATTCCTACAAAGCACATTCGACTTTGTAGAATGACACTGCATAACTCCTGTTTCACAGTGAAAATTGGGAAGGACCTCTCCGCACCGTTTAGTGCCGAACGGCATTCTCAGAGTTAGAAAGAGAGTCGCGTCGGATGGGCGTCGGATGGGTGAACGAGGGCAAGACGAAGTATCTAGTGTCAACAAAGAAAGAGTCCCGGCGTCTTGGACGGCACGTCACTGTTGACAACTACGCTTTTGAAGTAGTAAGGGACTTTGTCTATCTTGGAACCAGCATTAACAGCAGTAATGACGTCAGCCTGGAGATATTGCGAAGGATCACTCTTGCAAACACGTACTACTTTGGGCTAGATAAGCAATTGAGAAGTCGAGCCCTCTCTCGAAGAACGAAAACTACACTCTACAAGTCTCTCATCATGCCTGTCCTTACATATGGCGCTGAAGCCTGTACAATTTCCACCTCTGATGAACGAATTTTTGAAGTTTTTGAAAGAAAAGTCCTACACAAGATCTATGGACCTATTTGCGTTGGTGGCGAGTACCGAATAAGGTACAACCATGAGCTGTATGAGCTGTATGCCGATAGTAAAGCGCACCAAAATTCAGCGGCTGCGCTGGCTATGTCATGTCGAGCGAATGGAAGAACACGCTCCAGCTAAGAAGGTGTTGTATTCGGAACCCGCTGGAGGACGATGCAGAAGAGGAAGACCTAACCTTCGGTGGAAAGACCAAGTACTGGAGAACCTGACGGCGCTTGGAATTTCTAACTGGCGCCAGCTAGCGAAGAACAGAGATGGCTGGCGAAGCATATTATATTCGACCTAAATCGATATTCGGTTGTTATGGTCAGATAAGTACGTAAGTATTAGTTATCTATAGCTTATTAAATTCTGTTTTTTTTTTTTTTGCATAAAATGTTTTAACTTTGGTATTAAAGTAAATATTCATTTACTTTTCAAGTCAAAAACAAAAAGTGGTGGGAATTCTGCTCAAATATGCAAAAAATGTCCGATGTATGTAGATTACAGGGGATTATATCAAAGGATCCGGTTTCAAAGTTGGGGTTAATTCGCAAAACATTTCCCTGGAAGCTTTAGATCGGAAAATCAATGGGAAGCCACCGGAACAAGGTCTCTCGGTAAATGCTAGTAAGTCGGAAACAGTACTTTTTACTAAAAGAAGGATTGTGCTAACAATAGACGCCTTTAGGCTTTCTGGATTAACATCAACGTCTCCAAGGAAGTAAAGAATCTAGGCGTTATTCTGGATAACAAGCTGACTTGGAATAGTAATGTCGATGATAAGATCCAGAAGGGCAAACGGGTATTGCATCAGTGTAAGAGAGTGTTCGGTCTCATGTAGGGGATTACTCCCAGAGCAATGCACTAGATCTACACATTTATGGTAAGTCCCTTAATAGCGTATAATGCTGTGGTCTGGTGGTCTAAGGTCACCCGAAAGACCGCAAAAAGCAAGTTAGATAGAGTACAAAGAATGGTTTGTATTGGAATTACTCGAGCCATTCGGACGACCCCGGTAGAAGCGTTGGAAGTCTTTCTAGGGCTGCTGCCGTTGGACTTGCATATTATGAACTCGGCGGCATTAACAGCATTACGTCTGAAGACAACCAATAATTGCTATGGATTCGGCACGGAGATAGGGTACAGGAGCATCCTGTCACTGGTATATAGCAAAGGCAAAGGCTTCGTTGAGGCTATTGGTACATAAACTTCTTTTCACCAACGAATGGACAAATTCGAAAATGAGCAAAATCGGATGAAAGCCACGCCTACCTCCCATACAAATGATTGTTGCTGAATGAGTATTTCTCAAAAAATATATAGAGTTTTTCCACCAAAACTGGTTAAATAAAGTTAGCACTACCGCATAATTAATATATTAGAAAATGGATGTAATCGAATGCATTCCACGCCTACCTCTCATACGAAAATATGTTCTCGAATGTATATTTTCAGCCTTTACAGACGAAAATATAAATATATAAAACTAAAACTTGATATCTGAGATCGTGGTGGCCATGAAGTCCCTTAAAAACAACAAAGCTCCGGGACAAGACAATATCTCGCCTGAGCTGTTAAAAGCAGACCCCGAAACCAGCGCATAATATACACCTTAGTAGAAAAGTTCTGGGTCAACGGTGACGTCCCTAACTAACTTAACAAAGGCGTGATTGTTAAAATCCCAAAGAAGGGCAACCTCTCAGAATGCAAGAATTGGAGGGTCATAACACAGGAACAGGCAGGCTTCAGAGCAAACCGTTCATGCATTGATTACATCAACAAACTTCGAGTTATAATTGAGTAGTCAGTTGATTGGAGGGCTCCAATCTATCTCGTCTTTATCGACTTTCAAAAAGCGTTTGACACGATACACCACGGCGCTATTCGTAGCGCTCTTAAATGCAAAGGGGTCCCATCAAAACTAAAATCCAAATCTAAAATAGAGTTCTCCAAAAAAAATCGTTGTGGCACTCTATACAGATGCAGACTGTCGGATAATGCATGAACAACTTCTGGGTGATAGAATTAAAGTGTTAGCATGTGTGCGACAACGCTGTGTTCTTTCACCCTGCTGTTCACCATCGTGTTAGACGTCATCATGGAAACTACCACGACACCTGGAAGCGATATTGCTTGGGGACTGCAAGGCCATCTGACAGGCCTCGATTACGCAGACGACATTTGCCTGCTGTCACATACCTACCTTGACATGGCAGCCAAAATCCAAGCAGTACAAAAAGCAGCCACGAAAGCCGGACTGGCGTTTAATATCCCGAAAACCAAAACTATGCGTATAAACACACAAAACACTTACAAATTTGCAATTGACTGCATTGAACTGGAGGAGGTCAAATCTTTCTGCTATCTGGGCAACGTTATCTCGGTGACCGAAGGTTCTAGCGAAGATATCAAAAGCCGAATAAAAAAGGCAACGGCGGCATTCGGTTCGCTGCAAACAATTTGGAACGCATCGTACATATTACAGCGCACAAAATTGAAAATATTCAATTCAATTGTCAAATTATCTTTATTATATGGATGTGAAACCTGGAATGCGGCAGCAACTGATATAAACTCACTACAGGTCTTCGTAAACCGTTGCCTATGAAAAATTCTAAAAGTATACTGGCCAAATATTATATCAAACGCTGTCTTATGGGCCACATCCCAGTAAAAACCAGTTCAGTTGAAGATCGGAAAAAGAAAATGGAGCTTGATCGGCCACGTTCTGCACAGGGAGAGCGGTGACCTAACAAGGACTGCTATTGACTGGAATTCCCAAGGAAGTCGTAGACGAAGAAGACCAGCGAACATCCGGAGACGACTATTAGAATTGGAAACCCGTGCCATGCGCCTTAGCTGGAATTAAGTGAAGAGACTGGCACAAAATAGACCCTAATAGGAGAAATTCGTTGTGGCCATATGTTCCAGCCTCCAACCCTAGGAATATGGATGGATGGATGGATGGAAAACTTAATATATAAAGTTGCCGTTATCATAAAATTTAAATATTTGAAAATGGATGTAATTGACTGCAATCCACGCCTAACTCTTATACCAAATTGTGCTCTGGAATGTATGTTTTTACCATTTACGGAGGAAATTATACTATATTATACTGTAGCTATAAAACTACAACTTGGTCTAGAAAGTTTGTGGAATTAAAGAATTGATATATATTTAAAATGAATGCAATCGAATGGAATGGGGTAAGATATCTCAGCTTTCGTATAATTTTGCGTAATGATTTGAATGAATTTTTTTTTTTTTTTTGTTATTCTATCCTCTCTTTAAAAAAAAAAAACAGGCTTTTTACTTAATACTCTCACTCAAGATTGAAGATATCTTCATTCTTTTATGGGTGAGCCTAAGCAAAAAAAAAAAAAAAAGAATGAATAAGTGATTTAAGCAGCTACTTGAAATCATTCATTCATTCAAAAAGACAACTGAGAGTGAGAGATAGAGAGATGCGGAAGCTGTCTCCATCATGATGATGATGATGATGATGATGATGATGATGAAAATAAAAGGCGTGAGTTTGTTATTTGGCTTGGTGACGCTAATTCATTGTGTTTGCACTAGACCGCATTGTCTGATTTGTATTTTTTAATGCTAAAAAGAATTCTAGAAAAAAACAAGACAGATCAAGAAAGAAATCCTCAAGTTTTCTTTCTTTTTATTATTATTATTACTTTTTTTTTTTTTCTTTTGTCCGGCTGACTGGCTGCTTGGGTTACTACGCTCTGATGTTGTCTTGTCTTGTTGCATCAACATGTCCTTGTGTTTGTGTCGTTTAATTAAAAATAAAATGAAAAAATAATAATAATAAAAATACGAAAAGAAAATGGCATAATAATGATAGTGATTGTATAATTGTGTGTGTGTTCGTGTGTGTCATGTGGCAGAGAGAGAGAGAGGTAGAGGCAGTGGCAGAGAAAAGCGTGAAGATGCACTAATTAGCCTCAAAGCTATTCTTGTCCCTTTTTTTTTCTTTTGTTATTTCTCTTCTGTTTGTTTTTGTCTTTTGGCATGAGAGATAAGATTTCTTGAAGATTTCTTCTGTGACATGTCATTTCATTCTTTACTTCAAGCGTGAATAGTACCACAAAAGGATTCTTTTAGTAACATATCCCACATTCACATACATTTTGATTCTAACTTTTATTCTTCTGCAATTTCGTCCATTACATTTTGTGCTGATTACGACATTCTTCACATGCTTTTGTTTGCCAAAAAAAAAAAAAAAAAAAAACAAACAAAAAACCAACCAAATAACCAAAACACCATTCAATCTGTCCCACGAAAATGTGATTGCCAACGTTCTCGTAATAATAATAAGTCAACGAAGAATGCAACTAAAAGGATAAATTAATTGCAACAAATACACACTCACATACTCGAAAGTATTGTGCTATCATTGAAGCAGCTCATTCATGTAAACATGTCACATGTCTTTCTTTGGTTATCCTTCGACAGAAATCGGCACATGTATGTGCCCCAGTCACTCGTGTATCGACAATAGAAAAATGCAGTTCTCATTGAAACAATCGAATCGAATCGAAATCAAAATTACATCGCCACAAAATCATTGTCATCAGCAAATGCACACGATAATACACGACACATACGATTACACAGAGAAAAGTAGCAATTTCTTCAACGTCTTACACTTCCACGTCGACTATGGTCTATGTGTTGCCATATATTTCAAACAACAGCTTTGTCAAAAACAATAACCTTCCTTATGATGTAATGTCTTATAATTGACTACATCCTTCCATCACCTTTGACAATGCAAAAAGCTACCGAACACGAACAATCTTCGAAATTACTGTATTTTGTATGAACAATTGTAGTACTAGCTGATGTAGCAAGAATCAATAGATGAGAGTTGTAGAAAACAACAACAACAACAACAACAACTATAATATTATAAGTTTCTTAGCGTTTATTAAAAAATTCCTACAGTGACGGTCAAAAATATCAGTTGAGTCTATAAGCTCTGCTACTGCAGAAATAAACGCAACTCATGGGGAGACTATCGTGAGTGTAAGAACTGCGCAAAAGTAATTTTCCAAATTCCAAAGTGGTGATTGTGACATTGAGGATATCCCACGCTCTGATCGTCCTGAGGTCTTTAACTCCGACACCTTGCTGATACCCGTGGAAGCTGAGCCATGTTTGACAGTCGGTATGATGGCTGGACGGTTAAATGCATCACATGGATTAGTTTACAGGCAAATGATTCAATTGAGAAAGATTCCAAAGCTGGGAAAATAGGTTTCGCATAAACTTTCCATCGAAAACATTCAGCAGAGAGTGAATGTAGAACACACAGCGGCTTAAAAATGAGTTTTTTGAACCGTATTGTTATGGGGGGCGAAAAATGGATCCTTTACAATAATCCTGTTCTCAAACGCCAGTGATTAGATAAAGATGAAACATCAAAACCAACCCCCAGAGATGGCCTCCTGTTGGTGGGATATGGCCGGTATCGTTTATTTTGATCTGCTGGAACCAAATCAAACGATCACAGCTGATTATTATTGTCATCAACTATCCAAACTGAATGAAGCACTTGAAAAAAATCGACAGTCTTTAGTCAATAGACTCACGACAAGACAGCATACCGCAAAACAGACATTAGGCATGCTGAACGAGCTCAAATAGAAGCTATTACCGCATTCACCATACTCTCTATGGATGTTGCACCTTGCGATTATCACCTTTTCCGCTGACTACCTCAGTCCCATTTAAGTTATAAGAACTACAACTCAAAAGAAGCTATAAAAAGGGATATCGACACGTAATTTGGCTCCAAGGACAAACAATTTTTTTAGTAGGGAATTAAAAATTTGCCTAAAAGTTGGGAAGACATTGTAAATAATGCAGGAAAATATATTGATGATTAATAAATACTGAAAACTTATTTTTTATTTATTTTAAAATCACCTAAGAAAAACGCACAAACAGTTGAATAAGCATTTATAAAGTACAAGTGGAAGAGAGAGAGAGAGAAAGAGAGATTCTTCTTCTCTTGGTTGCCCAAGAGTTGCCTAAATTATCAGTCCAGCATCCATAAGGAAATTTAGTATAGATCCTACCCTAACTAACGTACTTCAGCAGATTTTCCGGTATTACAAATTCCCCGAAGCTATTCTTTCTTGTGTGCATAAGTGCTGGGCACGTTTCCAACACATGTTTTGCAGTTTCATTCCCCTCGCTGCAATATCGGCAGATTTCATCCAAGAAGATTCCCAGTTTCTTTAGGTGATAATTCAGCCTGCAGTGTCCTGTCAATAATTCCATGATGATTCTTATATTATTCTTTTTTAAAATGATACATTCCCAAGCGGTTTTAGGTTATAGGTCCCTAAAAGTGTCTTGGTAGGTAGGTTTTCCCAGTATGATTGTCTTTCTGATTCTTTACTCCTTTTAATGAGCATGAATAAACCTCCTTTGTCCAGATCACAGAAGGGTTTTGGGCCTACAAAAGGTGTTGCAGCTCCCTTCCTGGCAAGCATATCCGCTAGTTCGTTGCCTCCAACTCCAATATGTTCTGGTACCAAAGGATTCGTAATTGGTTATTTTCGCCAAGTTTATTCAGCTTGTCAAGCCATCCCCCACACCAGTTTTGATTACACCTGATTAAAGTTCAGTGCCTTGGTAGCAGCCTGACTGTCTGTCAGGATTACACATCTGTCAATGGCGTATATTTCCGCTTAAAAGACAATAGTATTGTTACCTAAAGGCTCCGACCCCTTCATTAGTCAATGAGCCGTCCGTAAACCATGTTATCATGTTCCGGTTTATACCGTATGCTTTAGATATACCTTCCCATTTGTTTTTATTACTGAGCTCTATTTGGAATCTCTTGGTAAAGCTGAATTTCATATGCATTGAGTCCCTCGGCATTTAGACTTCATGATGTTGTTTTATTAGAACATCATATTTCTTGCGGTCCATCCATCTGCCTAGTCCGCTATTAACAGCAGTCATTCTCATGATAGCCCTCTTTGCTTGGGACCGGATGTGAGTGTGAAGAGGTGTAAGTTCCAAGTGAACTTCCAATTATGCTGTCGGACATGTACGCATAGCTCTTGTTATACATACTCATGCTAGTCTCTAAATCCTGCCGAGTATGGTGGTAACAGTTTGAAACTTTGTGCAGTGCTCCCCTACGACAGCTCAGTAGCTTATCATGGGTCTAACGATTACAGTGTATATCCATTTCAGTATCTTTGGTATGCAACCCCAACTTTTCCCTACTATCGATTTACAAATCATAACTATTCTAGTGGCCTTTTTCGCTACATTTTCTATATGTGTCCTCCATCGAGGCGCTGGTCAGAAATTTGACTTCTTTCTGTAGCTCTATCTATGCACCGTCTAAGTAAATAGTTTTTAGATTCCTTAGCTTATACATCCTAGTGAATGGAACAATTGTGGTTTTTTGCTGGGTTAATGCTCAGCCCCAATTTGCTGCACAATTTTTTGTTAGTTGTTTCCTCTACATATTATGACTATATCATCAACATAACCCTGAAATTGTAATCCAGAGTTATCTACAAGAAGAGTTCTACAAGAAGTTCATTTAATACCATACTCCACATTAGCGGTGATAGCACTCCCCCTCGTGGTCATCCCCATGAGGTGTTTGCTATTATGCTTCCTATACTAGTTAGTATTTCTACCATCCTAGTGGAGAGCATGTTGCTCATCCATAGGGCTAAAGTCTGATTAATACCTCTGTTAATCAGGACTTCATGTGAAGTGTTATCAAAAGCACCTTATATATCGAGAAAATCGCATACGGAAACATACTTTTGTATGGGAGTGGGTCGTAACTTTCACCCCATGTACGACATGGCTACAAATTATCAGCATGATAACTAAATATTTTCGCATTTCGAAAGTGAAAATAGTCTTACGGATTAACTTTGAGTTTGATCGCTCTATAATTACGATAGCTATCGCCTGGGTTGATGGCCTAAGACCTTCACTCTTAAACTAGAAGCAAAGAATAGTATATTGTACACTTTGCCACATAAAGTATTTGAGAATTACAATTCAATATATGCAAGTAGATCAGTACAATAAAAAAAAAACGCAATTCTTCTCTTTGAAAACTACTCTTTATATAGCGACTTTTTGACAAATTTTTATCATGGAACTACTACCACAATTTAAACTCATATTCGATTCGAACTGGTCAACATATAGTGACCAATTTGTCACTTCTAAAGCAATATCTTCCACATGACAGAAAGAAATTCTTCCCTTAAAATTTACAAAACAGCCGTGGTGGTCACTTACTGACACTCTCACCAACTATCACTCTTGACACTACTCTTAAATGTGATTTGATGATTAAATGAATTGATTAGCTCTCTTGAGAAATGCATACAGTGACGAAGGGTTTATATCAATGTGAAAAATTTTTCAATATTTGTATTTAATGGCTCACGTTCGTATATTAGGCTAAAGATAATCATCAAAATCATCACTGCCACTGAATTTGTTCTAATGATAGAATATATTCTTGCCATATAGTCCTGTATTTGTATGTAAATATATATACAAGCTTAATTAATTTAAAATATTTTAACAATTTTTTATATATCAATGGGACATTAAGCATCCACATAGCAAGTGAGACCAACAAAATCAACAAAAATAGCAGTAAAAGGTAGTAGGAGTAATCGAAGATGACGATGACAAAATACCATACTCATATACATATAAATATATGCATATATATATGTGTAATATATATGTACATACATAGTTGATCCATCTAGCATGCAACCAATGAACCAACCATGCAATATGTATGCACATAGGTACGTGCCCAGTAACTCCATATATGACAAACTGGTCTATCCTGGATAATCACCATGATAGCACGCCTTATACATACAGATAATTTTACATAGAATAATATGAGAAATTATATGTGAGTGTGAGTGTGAGTGTATGTATGACCTCAAGGGGTTATAAACAGTGAACAGTTTTTGCATTTGCTGAGTTCGAAAAGTAGTTTCATGTTTAGTAGTTACATGTAAGGTAAGGGTAAGTTGTGAAAATCGTATTTGCATGTAAATGGTGGACAATCGACTGGTTTATTTTTAAAAATGCTCTAAAATTGAATTCGTCTTTTGCTCATCTGGGGTCACTAAAACCAAAATTCAATGTTGTCCGCTCGCATAGCTTTTCGACAGTCCTTCTCTGAGTATGATCGATCTACCACAACCTCTTGATGTCACCATTCAATAAATTTCAATTATTGTTGATGTGTTTGAAACAGAAAGATTTACGGTTCATTTTGAAGTCGCAACTTTATTCAACTGATTGCCATGGCCTTACCCCTCTAATTAGAGAGCCTAGGAGAGTCATAATAATATGTAGATAATTTAAAAAGAAGCCAACCGATGACCAATCATTTAAATTTAAATGAAAGAATGAATATTAGTATTAGCGCTGGCCAATGTGCTAGTCTATATGAGAGTATGTATGTGAATGAAATTCTTTGGGGAATTGTGAATAAGAATTAAGATTAATGCGTGCATGTTGAAGTTTTGCGCTCTCTCCCTTTTTTCGAATGTTCAGAAAATTGGCAATATTTTTGTTGTAAAGAATGAACAAATTGTTGTTATTGGTGAAATAGTTAACACAAATGATTTCACACATTATTTATTTGATTATCATATGAAAGAAGACGTCGTCAACTTAATTTTAACAACTTTCATTAGAATTTCAAAATACATATTTAAAAATATATATGTTGGTATTTTTTTGATGAGCAATGAAATATTTTACCCTCAATAATTTATCCAAAATAAATTCAACTTATGGTGGATAAATTATTGCGGATAAAATATAATTTATCACTGATAAGTTCAACGAAATAGTTGACCCAACAAAGGTGAAACGAAATATTTTAGATCTTCTTCTTCTTCTTCTACTTATGTGGCCATAACAACCAATGATTGATTTAGTTCGAACCTATAATGCGGCGCCAGTCTACTGAATGTTCCACACGGCGCCAGGTTACCCAACGCTTGGTCCTTCCAACGGAGGTTTGGTCTTCCTCTTCTTCTGCGTTCTCCAGCAGGTGCCGAATTAAATACCCTCTTCGCTGGAGCGTCTTCTTCCATTCGCTCGACATAACCAGGCAGCGCAGCCGCTGGATTTTGATTCGCCTGACTATGTCAATGTCAGCGCACAGCTCATATAGCTCATCGTTGTACCTTATTCAATACTCTCCATCAACACAAATAGGTCTGAAGATCCTGTACAGAACTTTTCTCTCGAAAACTCCAAGTATCCCCTCATCCCTGGTGGAAATTGTCCAGGGTCCAGCTCCATATGTAAGGACAGGCATGATGAGAGACTTGTATAGAGTAGTTGTCGTTCTTCAAGAGAGGGCTTGGTCAATTGCTTACTTAGCCCAAAGTAGCACCTGTTTGCAAGAGTGATCCTTTGCAATATCTCCAGGCTGACCAGGAGAGCAATGATGTCAGCTTTGTATTTCTCGAAGACATCAACCAGCTGGATAGAGGCACCCACCCTATAAAGGGACCGGACATTCCAGGTGCATATCCGTAAATAATGGTTCTTATTTCGTTTGCGGTGGTCCTCAATAAAGGGGGTATCCCGTTTCCGAGGCATTTTTATATTAGTTACTTTGGGAATACATTATGTGGCTGGTCCCAAACCCAACGGACAACCTCTAACCGAGGAGATTTTCGCCACTCACTTCAGCAGCCTCCCAGCGGGTGCCAGGAGGACGTTTCTCGGTGGTCGCCACATGGAGGACCCCATTAATAATGAAGGCGTCATCACATAGTAAGCAGAGCAAGCTATATGACTACCCCTCATTAACAAATAAAGGTGTCATCACATAGCGCTCAGAACAAACTATATGACAGCCAGTGAGTTGACTTGAGATGAGTTCATCAAGGATTTCGCTAGCCCCACCCAGTTAAGACAATTAGACATGTTACCTTGCGAAAATATCACCAGACCACCAGAAATGTTTTTCCCGAAATAATTTCTCCAAAAAAAATTCAATTATATGATTTATCAGTGAATAGTTCAACGAAATAGTTGATCCAAGAAAATAGAAACACTATCCGAAATAATTTCAACAAAATTTTTATCAGCGATACGTGAAACACAATAATTTCTTCAAGATGTGTGCAACGAAATAAATTATCCGTAATTGGTGCAAAGAAATATCTAAATTCAATTATATAATTTATACGTGATAATTTAAAAAAAAAATAATTTATCCGAAAAGAAAGCACCAAGAAATATTTTATCCGAATTAAATGTAAAAATATCCTATCCGAAAAAATTTCACCAAAATTATTATGCGATAAGTAAAAAATAATTATTTATCCAAAATAAATGCAAGAAAATAAATTATATGAAATAGGTTCAATGAAATATTAAATCTGAAATAGCTGCAACGACATTTTTTATCCGAAAAAGGTGAAAACAATTTTTTTTACGAATTAAGGACACAAAATATATTATCCAATTGAAGTGCAAGAAAAAGTGTTTATCCGACATTTATCCGCAATATTAGCGGGAAATAGTTTGGGGTCTGTTATAAATGTTAAGGCTCTAAGAGTGATTCCTAGGAAATCATGGCGATATTTGCCGATTTTCGGCTACTTTTAAATTCATTTTGTAGGGCAGACTCTCCATGGAGTGAAGTTAGGATGTTGGGTTGTTCATAAAAAAGATTGAGTAGCAAAAATGAATGGGAATTAATTATATATTTTACCCCTTTTTTTAGAAGCATGGAAGCTGGGGGAAGCAAATTTGAAAAACCTTCTGGCCTTCTGATCTATAGGTCGTGGGGTCAATCCCCGGCTGAAGCATAACAAAATTTAATATCGAAAAGATTTTTCTTTCGAACGGTACCCACCAGCCGGCAAGAATTGGTAATTTTTACGGCAGTAACAATTTGCCGAATTTGCTTCTTAAAAGAGCTCTATAATAAAAACTAAGTTAAAGTGATATCACAATGATTCTGCAGCTCGGAACCGGCTAATATAAGTAGGTCCCTTCTAATACTGTCCAAATTTAACATGCACAACAGTATTGGAAGAGAAGCTCGGTGGTCTCACAATGGGACTTTCTGGCTTAAGTGTGTCCTCTTAGAGAGAGAGGGCAGCCACATAACCTAATCTAACCTAATAAATATTTCAATTTTCATAATTTTTTGGGATTCGAAATGAAATGCAACTAGTCCGAAACAAAATACCAAGATCTCAATTATGTATAATATGATTTTCAAGTCTGATGGGCAAGACCATGATAATTTTTTTGAGTGCCTTTATATCATCTGAGTTTATTATACCCTGCATAATGCAATATGCATGGTATATTCATTTCGGTCAGATGTTTGTGTCCACTTGAAGGAATCTCCGGAGATATAGACATAGATATATATTCGTGATCAGCGTCGATTAAATTTTCGATTTAACGATGTCCGTCCGTCCGTCCGTCCGTCCGTCCGTCCGTCCGTCTGTCTGTCACCTGGCTGGTTCGCACGATAACTTGAGTAAATATTGAGCTATTTCGATGAAATTTGGCATAAGTAATCTATGATCCAAGAGTACGTAGGGGATTGATATTGGGCATGATCGGTCAATAACCACGCCCACACCAAGCATTCAAAGCGACTAACCTCGAAATTTTCAAAATCTTTAACTTGCTATAACTCACATAATATCCGACTTGGGACAACAATATTTGGCACATAGACTTATATTATACTACTATATAACCTCGCCAAAAGTGGTTGAGCCACGCCTACTTTTTAGCGTAGCTCTCATACAAAGTGTCTGTACTTCTTTTAAATTGAAACAGCTGTAACTTCTGCAATCTTCTGTCCAGAATAACCATAATTGACACCTAGATTAACATGGTTATCGGAAATAATATGGCAGAAAATCAGTGTGCCACGCCCACTCGTTTTTGGGTCTCCCATACAAAGTTGCGGAAATTAAAAAAAATGTTACCGGTTATAACTTGCAAACTATTCAGCGTAGAATAACGAGATTTAAGGTGTGCATTAGTATTGTACGAGCAATTAGGCTCACAGGAAATGGGCGCACCACGCCCACTGTTTATCGTAGCCCCCATACAAATTTGAAATTGAAACAGCTGTAACTTCGACAATCTTCTGTCTAGAATAACCATAATTGACACTTAGATTAATATCGTAGTCGAAAATAATCTGGCAGAAAATCAGTGTGCCACGCCCACTCCTTCAAGAGTCTCCCATACAAAGTCGAGGGAATTAAACTAAAACTTTTAAGCTCCATAACTTATAAACCATTTAGCGTAAAAGAACGAGATTTTAGGTATGTATTAGTATTGTAGGAGCAACTAAACTCACAGGAAATGGACGCGCCACGCCCACTGTTGATAGTAGCCGCCATACAAAATGACCTAATTTCTTTTAAATTGAAATAGCTGTAACTTCTGTATGCTTCTGTCTAGAACAATCATAATTAACACTTAGGTTAATATGGTAGTCGGAAATAATCTGCCGAAAAATCAGCGTACCATGCCCACTTCTTATTGGGGCTCCCATACAAAGTTGAGGAAATTAAACAAAAATGTTAACCACCATAACTTAGAAACTATTCAACGTAGGACACCAAATTTAAGGTGTGGATTAACGTTGAAAAATTAATTGGATTTACTAGAAAGTGGTAAGCCACGCCCACTTTTATATAGCTCCCATACTAAGCCTCGGAATTATCTTAAAATCCTTTTACTTCGTCAAAGTCAACCATATTTCGGGTGTAAATTAGTAGTATATGCAAAAATTGTTTCTCGAAAAGTGGAAATAAAAGAAAAGTTGGATATTCGAGTAAACTTTTTATATATAAATCTACATATGCAGGGTATAGTTTGGTCGGCCCCAGCCGACTGTAAGGAGATTTTTGTTTTATCAATTTGGAGGTAACTTGCTAATAATGTTTCTTTTACATCGTAAAATAAAGAATTGCTACAACCTTCCATTCATTCATTTTATATATATGTGGTCCTCTAACTCCTAATTGGAGCATTGGGCATCAACTACACATCTTCGTCAATGAACTCGGTTTCATGCAAGGGATCGCAGCTCATTCCAAGATAGAGCAAGCGCATGCATTTCAGCTTCCGTAGAGCAGCGCCAGGTAAAACGTGGTCTACCAATTCCTTGGCCTGCTTGTTGAAAAGGGTTCCAGTGTAGGGCCTGCTTTGACACATTTTCGTCGCTCTTTCTTAGCGTGTGACCGATCAACTGCCATTTCCTTTTACGGATTTCAAGTGCCACATCTAGCTGGTTGGCCTTTTTCAGCAGTTCGACGTTAGAGATTGTCCGAGGCCAGAAAATGCGGAAAATGGGTCGGAGACAACGATTAATGAAGGTTTGGAGACGTTTCATAATAATCGCAGTAACTTTCCAGGTGGTGGAACCATACAGCAAAATAGACTTCACGCTTGTGTTAAATGTACGTAGCTTGATGTTGAGTCTGATGTTGTTATTTTCCCATAATGGTGCGAGAATACCAAAAGCAATCTTAGCTCTACCAATTCTGCATTCAACATCCAACTCGGAACCATCGTCCGCAGTTACCATGCATCCAAGTTAGCAAAACTTTTTCACGTTTTCGAACTTTGCTTTTGCTGGGCCTCAACACGCTATGGAACCAAAATACCGGATTCAATCCATTTTTTAGCTTCTCTGGATTTAAGATTTAAGGTGACCAAAGTGATCTCATCGAAAGTGATGAGATGAAAAATGCAATTTATCGTTTTTATTCCATTTGTAAATATCATGGATTTGAAAACTTCAATCTCTACTCCTACTCCTTCGTTATCTTAAAGGATGAAGTTTGATGATTCAAAAAAAAAAAAAAAATGAAAATTTATTCAAACAGGCAAACAAAAAATTGTCTTTTAACTTCATCTATTTGACCATTTATCCATCAAGTCATCAATTCATCAACCCCCATTGATGCAAGTAGTTACACATTCATTTAATTCATTTTAATATGCTTGACCATCTATAGTCTTCAGTGATGTACTCTAACTCCTTTATTATTTTTTATTTTGTTACATTGCCTGAATATCCTTTTAGGTGATGAAGAAGAAATTGAAGCATCATTCACCACCTTCACTGCCATCACTATCAGTTATAGTTCACACATCAACCAGCCAAATTATACCTTTGAGAGTAATTTAATGTGTTTCGTTTTTTTGTTTTGTTTTCTTTTCTTCTTTTTCTACTTTCTCGTTTATGTGTCCTTGTTGTTGTGGCATATGTGAGATATCCTTTGTGATTATACGAGTGTCCAAAGTTATTTATTCATTCTTTGATGTGGTTTTACACCAACAACTCATATACTCAATGTCTACACTTACTTGCTTTATACCACATACACTGTCATTCTTCATTATGACTTTGTTCTTCAAGTCGTGCCGTTCAAGTCCTTCAAATTGTACCTTATTACAGAGGTGTGCTATGCACATACTCTATGTGAGTTGAAATCAGTTTGCATGATTTTCTTTGCTTTAGTTTTGGTTCGAATATATGAAATTATCAAATCATTGTATATAATAATATAAAAAATCCTACACATTCGTTTTTCATTATGATTATTGCTGCATGAAAATCATAAAAATCATATAGATTCCATTTCCAATACGATTCATATATTTATGATGCATTAAATTATACTTCAGCTTATAAGAAGATCATACATACAGAGGACATACATATATCATATATCACATAAGCATCTCCGTATTTATATTGAATTCTTTAAAGCATCATCCACAATTTTATGCATTTTCATTGCTTCACTAAAGGGTATTTGGTGAATGATGATATAAACGTGACATAAGCGAAAAAAATCGCCACCACCATTTCTCCACATATGTTCATCCATAAACTATGACAAGCAGGTGAGCAATTATATTATATTTTACTTAGAATAAAGCATCATAGATGATAGCCTTTATGGTGTCATAAATCTCAAATTTATTAGCAAGATTAGTGGCTTAGAAATGGTCCATCACATCAAGCAAATAAAATGAATAGGGAACGGTACTCGATGAAATAAAATTAAATATTATGAAATTTGAGATTTTGTTAAATTTTATATAACAAAATATCGAAAATATTTCATATTTCGATTAAGCAATATATCAGATAAACATGTAGAATAAAAAATTTTATTCACAACATCAGAAATCGCATTTTCGAACAAAAATCAAAGCAATGTCCTTAGTGTAAATTATTAGTGAAATTTTTTTTTCTTACAATAAAATTCCGTAGGTAATAGTATTTTATTTGGACTATCAATAGTCCCTAGATGGACGAGGTGACTAGAAGACTGGTTCCCTCTACATTCTAATCTAATCTAAACTATCCATAACTCACAAAGATATCCTTGTGTAAATTTAATTTATAACAACTTTTTTTTTCTCATTTCTTGAATTTCCCATTTAAATTTTATTCAGAAAAATTGTCAATCATTATTGTATTCTCGTCGAAACTGACTATAATTTCCAAGAGCTTTGGTCTATTATTATTATTATTATTATTATTATTATTATTAAGGCTATGAAGCACCGCGACCTGAAGTTCTTTTGTGTAGCCTTATTCCCAAACTAGCAGATCTCAAGACTATTTATAAATCTTGTCACTGCTGTGGGATTGATTTTAACTAGGTCCCTGGGAACTATGAATCCATTACCTAGGTAGTTTAGTCTGCGTCTAGCCACAGCTGGGCAATTGCAAAGGATGTGTTCTGCTGTTTCCTGCTCTTCAAGACAGAGTCGACAGAGTCGATCGTTGTTAATCACACCCATTTTCATCATGTGATAATTGAGTTTACAATGATCTGTTAATAGTTCAGTGTAGAGTTTGATGTCTTTTCTGCTGAGGTTCAAGAAGGCATCTACGTCATCTGTACGTCGCTGTCTGCAATGACACCAGCCGGCTTTATCACCAAGGACCTTGCTGTTTCCAGCAGTATGTCCTTGGCTAGTAAAGCCTTTAGCCTCTTGCGTCCAGCCCCGGACAGCTTCACCCTGTCGGTTTTGGAGTCATCCTTTAGGAGAACGTGTTCCTCCTCAGGGGTGATGTGAGGTCCAGCCGACTGCTGGCTAAGTTGGACGTCCATCTTCTCAAGACTGTTGGAAGAAGGACCGGATGCCCCCTCCGACTGATCTTGGTCCATGTTCTCAATAGATATGGGACCTGGTGTCACCTCCAGCTGATCGTGGAATATAATTTCCGTGACGTTTGGACCAAGTGCCCCCCTCCTTCACTGAAGTTTTTATGCTTTTAACCTCGTTTTGCACCTTTAAAGGTGTGCAGTCCATATTTGTATTTTCAAATTTAAAGTCCATAAGACCGCCCATGGATGCCCCCAATGGGAAAGCAAATTGAAACCTTAGATTCGCCAGACCTTGTACGGAGTTCGCTATTATGCTTGATTCTACCACGTCAAGCAAGTTCACAGGGATAGTTGTTCCACCGCGATTTTAAGGGTTTATTTTAGGTCATTTATGAGTCAGTCCATGCCACAGACTGTCAAGACTAGTCCTTAACAGTCTATAGCATAAGCGGACTCTGCCTTGGGAGTTTTTCTTCTCCCCGGCACCACTATTAGATAACCCAAATCCAGCAGAGACATGACCGTACTGAAAATAAGCTATTGGTCAGAAATAATAGCCGCACTTCCCCTAAGAGCGCACAAATTTGCTAGTGTCTAGGCAGGTAACCTGCTTACTCCCCGAGACGCTATACAAGCCATTCGGACTGCTAGCAAGCCCATAACGACTGACCAGGAATCGCAGTAAATTACTTTCAACTTGTGCGTCGTAGGTACTACTTAGTTTACGTGCTGGACTATGGCACAGTCTTTCATGTGCCATGTTCCAGCTCATATTAAGCCCCTACACCACGACACGGTGACTACCTGAGAAGGGTATAATTTTGATCCAAATTTCCAAAACTATTATAGTCAAATTTTTGTAATTTCTTAAAAAATAATAAATTCCTTTTAAATGTCATTTGAGTGTCGAAGGTGTCGAATTAAAATACTTACACTGAAAGTCCCATTTTACATAAATTCCAAGACTAATTTAGAAGATCTTTGGCAAATATTCGAATTAATTTTATCTCTCTAAAACAATAATTGTGAATTTTTTGTCAAATCTTGAGTCAGACTAGGTTTCACCAAAATATTTTCTTTTAAACAAGTCCCCAAAATAATGAAATCACTGCCAAAAAAAACCAACATTCCAAACCAAACCAAAAAAAAAATAAATATGTGGCACTTAAAGTCCCAAAGGGCTCATTGGCCGAGCTTCTCTTCCATTACTGTTGTGCGTCTTAAATTTTGGACAATATTAGAAGGGACCTACTTATTTTAGCCGGTTCCGAACGGCAGAACACTTGTGACATCACTTTTTCTGAGCTTTGTCACAGAGTTCTTTTTAGAAGCTTTTTCATGGCAAGTTGTTACTGTCGGAAGAATTGCCAATTGCTTGCCAACAGGTGGGTACCGGAAGCTCGGCCAATAAGCCCTTTGGGGCTTTAAGTGCCACATATTTATTTATTTTTATCAGCCGGGGATTCAACACAATATCAGAAGGTCAACGCACTAACCATTGAGCTGCGGCATAAATACTTTAGTCCTATTAATTTTCAAAAAAAAAAAATAACTGGAATTTAAGCCTGAAACGAAAGATTTCCTTTCCTCATAATATTTGCAGAAATCTTGAATCATAGATCATAAGCCATTCAAATGGATAAATATATGTGAAAATAATGTCTCTTCATTATTCTTACTACATATTACTGGTTTTCCACTTATGCTCATAGGCTAGTTAGCATAATATTTCTTATTCTGTTACATCTTTGCCTTCAATTTATTGCGAATTTTTATCATTTCCGCCATCATGAAATACGTGATAGTCTCATCATATTTTTCGAATCAACACCACCAACACCAATAGTAACAGCAACAGCAACACCAGCTAGTATGGCAATTCATACTCGTAAGTACATTGCAGATGCGTAGACAGACATCATTTATCATCGACTGCTAGAGTGTGTTGCGCAGCGCATGCGCAGTACTACGTATATAACGCTTCCTCACTGGTGAATGTGAAATGTGCAATGAGTTTCGTTGGCATTGCGCTGGCGAATAAATTGCACACATCTGTCAACCTTTTGAATTAGCCATTAAGGCATTTAAATGTGCAACATTAATAACTGACAATGCCGACATTGTCGAATGAGACTCAATTTGATTCGGCCACAGACGGACATCAGCCGTCTTATGATTTTGTATGCGTGTATGTGTTTGTAGTAAATATGCGGCTATGTGTCAATGTCAACGCCAAACAAAAGCATTGCAACGTATGTACCAGTTAGCTTAGGTACGCCTGCGCGCCAATGTTGAATCGAGAAATGATCCACAAACGAAGTGCT
Organism: Megamerina dolium; assembly: GCA_963854835.1. Lineage (NCBI taxonomy): Eukaryota > Metazoa > Arthropoda > Insecta > Diptera > Megamerinidae > Megamerina > Megamerina dolium. The sequence goes on from OY978529.1 coordinate 4,624,699, forward strand.
TGCAGGCTCCTTGGTTCGCTGGCTGACTCTTCCTAATTGAAAGTAATTACTTTGAAGTGAGAATATAATTTGTCATGTTTTTGTGTGAGTGAGTGCACAATATGATTGAAATTAATACTTGTTGCATGCAAATGTAATCTTCTCTAGCTCACCTTCTTTTATGCAAGAAATATGCTTTCTCACTGAAAAGTGCTTCATCATTTTGATGAACCTTTCTTTCGTCCTTCTTATTTGTTATTCTCCATTTTAAAGCACCTTCTATTTCGTTTCATCTTCTCTCTTTAGATGAACGTGCTACTTGCTGCAACATTCAAGAAACTGATCTAAATGACGACAATATTATAAAGATGAATGCAGATTATGACAAAAGCAGCTCAACAGTAGCACTGGTTAATAAGAAACCAAAGCTGAAATTAAAACTGAAAAAGAAGAAAATATTTGATGCATCAAATACAAAAGAAATGGCGGTAGTAAGAAGTTATGCCATTGAATTGAAATCTCGAAAAATGAAAAACAAAGAAATTTGTATTAAAAGAAGCAAAGCGGTCAATCGCAATGATAACGAAGTTGCGAGAAGTCATGAAGTCACTGGAAGCGATAAAGAAGCCATTAGAAGTGATAGGGAAGTAATGGTGTTTACCACACAACAAGCATTCGTTACAAAACAACTTAAATTTAAAAATTACCTAAAAAAAGAGCTACGAAATGTTAATGCATTGAAACTTTCAAAAAATAATTCAGAATGTACTAAAGAAGCGATGGGAAGTGATAAAGAATATATCTCAAAAGATGTTGATACTGAAAACAATACGAAAATTTCATCGTTAAGCATGATTCTTTCGAATGTGGAGGAAAATAGTCGCAAAAATGCTAAAGAAGCGATGAGAAGTGAAGAGGAAAAAGTTGAACTTCACAATGATAACGAAGCAGCGCCTTTAAAGACACGAGTATTGAGAAGGAAGGAAAAAAATAGCACTTACTCTAAAGATGTTATGGAAAGTGATATAGAATTAGTGAAACCATTGAAAATGGAAGAAATTGGGGTTAGTTATGATAATGAAGTGATGAATCAAGCGACAGAAGGCGAGAATTTTGCAGAGAGCGAAAACGATTTTAAACTTAAAGATGGCAATAAAAATGTACTTTTAGGAGAAAGTTTATTAAATAATAGTGATGAAAAAACTCTTTCGAAAATAGGAATAATGAAGAATTTGAAAAATGTTGCTATTAATCCAATAGAAGCGATGGGAAGCGATAGAAATGTATTTTCGAAAGAAATTAAATTCGAAAATCACCTCGAACAAGCTTTATCTCATACAAAATTATTGAAAAAAGAAGCAATTGGTATGCAATTTGCTAAAGAATCGATGGGAAGCAATAAAAGTATTGCTAAAAATGTTCAAAAAGCGATTGGAAGTGATGAAAAGCTGTTTTCGGAAGAATTTATAATCGAAAATAATATCACACAAGCTCTAACAAATACGAAATTAGCAAAAATAGAAAAAAGTGAAGTTAAATTTGCTAACGAATCAAGAAGAAGCGATAAAATAGGGATTTTGAATAAAATGAATTTCGAAAATAGCAACATGTTAACTTCTTCAAAGTCGGGAGTAATTGAATCAGAAGAATTCGCTGATGTAGACGATCAAAAAGCAATGAAAAATAATAAAGAAACATTTCAGAATGAAAATGTTACCAAATTAAATACGAAAAAGTCACTTGAAGTGGGAGATGTCTCATCCATTAACAACCAATCGACAATTACGCATGAAATTACTACGGTTCAAGATGTTAAAAATAATATGATACATAACAACAACAAAAATATTGAAAATTATATCACTGATGAAGCCATAACTTATAACAACAGCAACAATAACAACAACAACAACAACAATAATAGTGACAATAAAAATAAACAAGACATTGAGTGTTCCAAACAACAGCAACAAATCACTTACAACAATAATAATGATGATGATGATGTTGATGATAATGTCATTGCTGTAGATGACAATGTTGCTTCCACTAAATGCATTCAACGCTTCAATACTACTAACTACTCTCAAGCAACAGCATATGTGAAAAAATTCCGAATGAATGCAAAATTGCTGGGACATTGTAATGATGACTCCACAACAACAACAACAACAACACCAATAACAATGGGTACAGTGGAGAAATTAGCAACGATAACAGCACATGATGTTGACAATCACGATGAAGTCTATGAATCAAAAGTTCTGAGTGGAACACTTATAACAACAACAACAACAACAACAACAGCAACAATAACTGAAGAGAATAAAAACAATAACTCGAATGTTGTTGTTGTTCATGCTGCTGCTGCTGGTAAACATAAAATTCAATGTACAAGCAACAATCATAAAATTCATCAAACCACAACAACAACAACGATGACAACGACACATGAGCAACAACATCATCAACATCAACATCAGCATCACAGCTATAGAAATGGTTATGCTAGTGATTTGTTTTCATCACAAACAACTACAACAACGGGAAGGACCCATAATAATTCCATCATGTCAACAGCCGTATCTAGTCGTATTAAGGACATTGCTCCTAATGTTTCGCTTGCTGCTTCTGAGTCAGCTTGTGTTTCAGCATCATCTTCATTATTTCTTTCATCAATTCATAAACAACATAACATTGTTGACAACCAGAATGATGTTGCTGTTAGTGATGTTGGTGATTCACCCCTTCTACATCCTCGGCTTACTACAGCTGCTACTGATGACTTACATATGGCTGTTGATGCGAATGTGAATGATGCAAATACTGTTGCTGATGCGAATACCATAAAGAGAGATGAACAGCAGCCACAACAACAACAACTCGCCATTGATAGTGTTACTCGACATCGACGACATCAACACAGATTGTTGTTGTGGTAAGTGAAATTAATTGCATTCATAGTTGTTTGTTTTTCCCCTCCACCATTTTTTGGACAATTTTTTTTCCTGTCCGCATTCAGTTTCTTCCTTTTTTCGTCCATATAAAATATGGTGGGAACCTTGTTCATAGTTCATAGTGCATGGCACTTTATTTAGTTTGTTTTTAGTGTTGTTGTTACTTGTTGCAGTGGAAATGATCCAAAGCGTGAGATGACAAAGAACAATTGGTAGGAAAATGGACAAATAATTAGCTCATAGCTGTTCAGGAGTCGCCCTTAAGTTTTTCCCACATTAATTTCTTCTTTCCAATAATGTTGCCAAAAAATCTTACCTCCTTTATCCACCTCTAAGGGCTGCTCAACAAAATTGTCGCCTTTATGCATACCGGGTGCTCATAGCAGGGTTAAATGTACCACCGACCACCACTATTTTTTGTTTCCCAACATTTTTCTTGTATATTCTTACTCTCTATCTCCATCGTTTATGGGGGCTCCCTTATAGAGTGGTTATAAAAACCCGTGAAAAGTGACAAATAATATTACAGAGTCTTCTCTAGAGACCTCAAGGCAGCGTCATGGGTCCTATTCTATACCTGCTTTACACATACGATGTACCAGCCTCTGAAGGATCCATCGTTGGCACTTTTGTAGACGACACTGCTGTCCTCGCAATGGATACCCTTCCACAACTAGCTTCTAAGCTAGTTACTAGCAACTAAGCTCCAAGAAGGGGTTAGACAAAATTACTCAATGATTGAAAAATTGGCGAATGAAGTCAAATGAAACAAAGTCTGTCCAGGTTACATTCACCTTTAACCGTAGCACCTGCCCACCCGTAAAACTCAATGATGTAAATAATCCGCAATGTACCGAAACTAAATACCCAAGCATGCTCCTCGATAGCAAACTATCTTGGAGAACATATATTTTCACCAAACGTAAGGCGCTAAGGTGTGGTGCCGTAGCTCAGTGGTTAGTGCGTTCGCCTTCTGATCTGTAGGCCGTGGTTCAATCACCGGCTGATGCATAAGAAATTTTATATCGATAAGATTTTTCTTTCGAATGGTACCCACCTGTCGGCAAGCAATTTTCAATTCTTCCGACAGTAAAAACTTCCCATGAAAAAGCTTCTAAAAGAACTCTGTGACAAAGCTCAGAAAAAGTGATGTCACAAGTGTTCTGCCGTTCGGAAGCGGCTAAAATAAGTAGGTCCCTTCTAATACTGTCCAAATTTAAGACGTACAACAGTAATGGAAGAGAAGCTCGGCCAATGAGCCCTTTGGGGCTTTAAGTGCCACATATTTATTTATTTTTATTTTTTTATTTTTTTTTTTTGTAAGGCGCTAGGTATCCAACTCATAAATTTGCACTGGTTGCTAAATCGAAATTTTCAAGTCTCACTCGAGAGTAAACTCTTACTTTACACAGCTGTCCTAAAACCAGTATGGACATATAGCATTCAGTTGTGAGGTACTGCGGCAACCTCCAATGTCGAAATTCTCCAAAGATTTCAATCTAAAATCCTACCTTAAAAATCTAGAGAGGTAATAAGTATTCCAAATCAGTTTTTTCTCCCTAATATATTTTATGGACATACTTGCCCTCTATATGCATCCATTTAGAGAGATGTCCCACAAAAACAATATATTTATAAAGCACTAGGCCCACTTGACAGTACTAGGCATACTAGTGGGATCAAACATATCATTAAGCACCACTGATTTTTGGTCTCAAACGTTTTTCTTGAACATTCATGCCGTACAAAGTTGGCAAGTTTCAAGTGATTGCCTCTAAAATAGTCAAATGCTAGGTTAACCTCTATTCGTCGATTATAAAGCCACTTTCGACAGTCCGATAAGGGATCACTTTTACACAACTATGTCTGCATTTCGTATACCTGCAAAACTCATTCGACCTTGCATAATGAAACTGCTTAACTCTCGTTGTGCAGTGAAAATTGGGAAGGACCTCTCGCCTCCGTTTAATACCGAACGAGGCTTCAGGCAAGGTGATTCCTTATCGTATTTTAGAAAATTAAACGAGCTGCAGATTTACGACATAATAGCACTAACTTCAACAAAAGTGTCATGCTGCGGGCATATGCCGACGATATTAACATAATCGGTATCAACTCGCGAGCAGTCAGTATAGCATTCTCTGAATTGGAACGAGAGTCACGTCGAATGGGCTTTACGGTGAACGAGGGCAAGACGAAGTACCTAGTATCAACAAACAAAGAGTCCCGGCGTCTTGGACAACACGTCACTGTTGACAATTACACTTTCGAGGTGGTGAAGGACTTCGTCTATCTTGGAGCCAGCATCAACAGTTATAATGACGTCAACCTGGAGATTATGCGTAGGATAGGTCTTGCTTGTGAGGCTGACTTTGGGCTGAGTAAACAATTGAGTAGTCGAGCCCTCTCTCGAAGATCGAGAATCACACTCTACAAGTTCCTTATTATTCCTGTCCTAACATATGACGCAGAAGCCTGTGCAATTTCCACCACGGATGAGATGATGCTTGAAGTTTTCGAGAGAAAAGTTCTGCGCAGGATCTTCAGACCTATTTGCATTGATGGTGAATATCGAATGAGGTACAACGTTGAGCTGTATGAGCCGTACGCTGACATTGAAATAGCCAGGCGAATCAAAATCCAGTGGCTGCGCTGGCTGGATCATGTCGAACGAATGGAAAAAGACGCTCCAGCGAAGAGAGTATTTAATTCGGAACCCGCTGAAGGACGCAGCGGGTTCCTTTCAAATCTCCGTTGGAAGGACCAAGTGTTGGGTAGCCTGGCAGCGCTTGGAATATCCAATTGGCGCCAGCAAGCGAAGAATAGAGAACAGACTGGCGCCGTATTATATGTTCGGCCTAAATCGATCATCGGTTGTTATGGCCACATAATTTTTACTTGAACCCTATCTCCACTGGTTAGAAGGTGCTGACATACAAAATTAATATTTTTATATAATACACTCACATCGCTCTTTTAGCTTCATTCATTTTTTTTTCTCTCCAATATTTCTCCCAAACACCCTATTTAAATATTTCCATCCTTTAAAGAGGCTCCTTTACCAAATGGACGGAAAACCATATGCAAATCATCAAATACTCCCATAGATGCTAAGCGATCGCCGTTAAAGGGCTTCATTTGCTTTCCAGCATTTCTCCCGAAAACAACAACCAATTCTTCTTTGTTTCCCTTATAACTACGATCCGGTTTTAACCATCAGTCACTCATTAGGTCTTCAAACGATTCCCTATTCTTTGTGATTCTACAACTGAAATTGTGTATTAAATATCCTGGTGGCGAATATGAATGCATAATATATGTTATTCTATGTCACGGTCACATTATCTAATAATATCATAATTTTTCTATATTAACAAAATTCACTTAGATTTACTTAAGTATTCAATTAATTACAATTTTCTTAAGAGATTTCCTCTATCCATGCCGTTTTCGCGGTTCTTCTTTTACAGTTATCCCTTTTCACTTTTCACAGCTTCTTGACAAAGTGATGCCACAAGGGTTCTACCGTTCGGAACCGGTTAATATAAGTAGGTCCCTTCTAAAACTGTGCAAAATTTAACATGCACAACAGTGCTGGTAGAGAAGCTCGCTCAAAAGCTCCTTTTGGACTTATAAGGACCACATACTTATTATTGTTTAGTTTTGATCAAGAGGTAGTTAAATCAAAATTCGGCAGTCTTTGCAGACATTAACAATATAAGATAATATATAAATGTAAATGTACCATCCCTGGATTAACCTCTTTAGATATCAATCGGAGAATAGGAGATTAATTGGCAATCAATTTTTAAAATAATTAATATATTTAACGATCTTTTGCAGACTTTACTTTCACAATAAGAAGCACATATTTTTTTGTAAAGAGTAGTTTTTTTTTTGGCAAATAACTTTGTTAATTTCCGAAGTACGTACATAGGGGACTAGTCTCTATTTATACCCATTCGTGTAGAGTTTTCATATGATATGCTCGAGCAAAATAGAACAGTTTATTACATAGAAGAATCTCCAAATTAGCATTAGTCGCATATTCATTTGCGACTGATCCCGGACAAGTCGTTTTTTTTGCAGGGATTCTAATAATTTCTTACCCCATTCAAATACATATACTCATATCGTGTTGTTGATGGTGTACGTAAAGTCGTAACATTTTAATTAAAACATTTGCAAATATCATATTGAAATGACAGTTCACTAGTGCAATAGAAAATTTAAAATAATAAAAACACACATTCAAAACATATCATGAATAAGAATGTGTCAGTTTCATATGCTCTTTATTGAGTTAGGAGTATAGCAATTCCACGATCAAGTCTTACCATATGCTCGCACATTCAAGGACGAATCTCACATACACAAATTGGCTAATTTTACCTAAGGCGAGGTATTCTATAGACGTACGTACTTTTTGTTCATATTATTATTTAGATAGAATTAATATTGAATTTAGTTTATGTACGTGCACATGCAATATGTGTAGTAGTTGGTTTTATTTTATAAACATTCTGTCAAATAAGTACCCGGAAATTCTCATTTTTAATTTTCCCTCTGAGAATATTTCAAACAAATTTTTTTTCCCAGGTTGGCACAACTGTCAGCCACTATTCTGTGAATTTTTATTGCTATGTGTCAACCTTTTGTGTGCGTTGCGATTTTTACTATGGATAAAAATATCGAACAAAGAGTTTGTGTGAAATTTTGTGTTTCAAACGAAATTTCTTGTGCCAAAACGTTGGAAATCTTGAAAAAAAAAACATTTGGTGATTCAACCATGTTGAAAACTCAAGTTTACGATTGGTATAAATCGTTCAAAGAGGGGCGAGAAGAAATCACGCCCGCACACAAAAGGTTGACTTGTTCCTAATGACGCCGTAACCAAACTAAATGACACATAGCAATAAAAATTCACAGAATAGTGGCCGACAGTTGTGCCAACCTGGGAAAAATTTTTTGAAATATTCTCAGAGGGAAAATTAAAAATGAGAATTTCCGGGTACTTATTTGACAGAATGTACTATTATTCACTTTATCCAAAGCGCTAACTTTTGACATTTTCGCTTCTCAAACAAATACATTTTTTAATATGAAATCCTTTCGCTTTTAACCCCCAAGGTTCATATCAAAATTAGATAGTTTTTTTTTTTATGGCAAGTAAATAAAATAGAATAATTGTTTGTTTTTTTTTTTTTTCTTTTTCTATTTTCATTTTGTATACGATTATATGATTATGTACCATACTTCACTCCATTAGTAATGCATCATTGTGATGTTATTAAAGCTGCCCTTATCTATTGAGTTTTGAACTTTGTCATTTCAGCGACTGAGAAAAATTCGCCATATGGACCAAGTGTAATATGCCTAAAATTTTCAATTGCTATACTCTGCATAAGGGCATTATTATTATTATTTTTTTTTTGCGATGAGGTGGGGTTAAAAATGCCTTCGCACCATATAGGAACCGTCATCCCTACGTGTGTGGTGTATGCACTAAAAAATTCCCTTCTCTCCAGGATTCCTCAACTGCCCTCGGACTATTATTGCATTACTTCGGGACAGAAGATTCAAGATGGCGGCCTGAAAAGGACTCCAATTCTGTTACTCTCCCTGTGTCCAGGGTCGCCATTCTATTTTATAATATTTGTGTCGCTGATGTGCAGTTATTGCGGGGTTATGTCGTAGCAGTACTATGTTACGTCAGGATGATGTTCAGGAACTCTTTTCATTTCTCGCGGTTTCTTTTTAACCACGTCTTCGACAAAGTTTGCTACCGCTTTCCAATTTTCTTCGTTTGACATCATTTTCTCTATGATATTTTCAGTCGTGTATGCTCCGATTACCTGTTCTAGGGCATATCGTTCATTACGCCATCGTTCACATGTAAAAAACATGTGTTCTGCTTCGTCAAATTCTGTGTTGCAATATATACATCGTGATTGGTCTGATTTCTCCATACGATGCAAATATTTTTTAAAGTAGCCATTCTCTAAAGTCGGTTATTAGTTTCGCTGCCCACCTTCCGCTTAGTTCGGTGTTCCGTCTTGCTTGCGACATCTCTATGGTTTATCATCTCGCTTCTTGGGGGCTTAGGCCCGGCAGCCACATCTTTTTTGCTTCCCATTTTTATCTGCGTTCCTCAGGTAACAAATCTATGGAAATTGTTCCGCTTATAACTAGAATCGCTGCTCCAGACACCGTTCGGTATGAGGAGACTACTCTGAGTACGCAGGTGCGTTGCGCAGAATGTAGCACTTTCCGGCTGGCTTTTGACTTTAGCGTGTCAGTTTGTTTCCGTATAGAAGGATCGAGTTCGTCGCTTCCATTATCAGTATGCGAATGCTTTGATTTGGACCTCCAATATTTGCCATAAATTTCCTGAGCATTCCCGTTACTCGTGTGGCTCTTCCCGCGGCGTTCTTTATATGCGTCCAAAATGTCATTCGAGGGTCTAGTTGTACACCTAGATACTTCACCAACGTTTTTGTCGTCAGCATTGTGTTAAGGACTTGCATGTCGACCTCTAACGGTGTGTGCCGTTTTGTCAGAAGTATCAGCTCTGTCTTTTCTGTAGCGAGTTTCAGATCATGGTCCTCAAGCCATGCTTGTACTCTACTCATCACTTGGTTCAACTTTCTTTTTAACTCTTCAGTATTACAAGCGGATATTTTAGCAGCTATGTCATCTGCTTATCCAACAAGATGGACGTCGTCAGGCATCCCTATACCCAATATTTCGTCATAGCTTTTAATCCAGAGGTCAGATTCTAGAATTCGGGCCGCCCCCGAAGATATTTGCTTTTTTCATAAATTAGTAGTTGATTGCTTAGATAGCTTCGAATTATCTTCCTTAGGTAGTTCGGGATTGAAAACCTTGTTTTTAATGCGTCTATTATGTCGGCCCATCTAAGACTATTGAAAACATTGCGGATGTCCAGGGTCCAAGATTGAACTGCTATAAATTAAGTGATCTTAGAGAGTCTTGACGTAGTCTTCCGCCTACGGCAACCACATTTAAGTAATCCTAGAGCAACGGAGCTTAAAATGATACTTGAAATTATTTCTACCAGAAGTGTAAGTTAGTCTTGTGTTTTAAAATGGGCGTAATCAAGTGAAAACGACACCTACCTCCCATATAAAAATCTGTTATTTAATATCTTCTTTCACACTTTAAATACGATAATATAAAGTTATTAGGTTGTAGTTCGTTACATACGTAGAATACATAGAATACATAGAATATACATCGAATTATTCAAAAATGGGCTAAGTCGAATAAGAAGCACATGTAGCTCTCAAACAGTGTAATGTTGGTAATGGAGATTCTAATCCAAAGAACATCCCACGAAATTCAAACTGATGGCATGCACACTTCAAATTGCCTACCCGCCACAATTACTACGCCATTGCGAAGGCCGACAGCACAAATCACAGCTTGACTATTGTCAATGTCTGTCAAGATATGTTCATAGGTACGAGTACATGGTAGTAAAGTACATAAAAAAGGCGACAATAAAAATAGCAAAAATTTCACCGAAAATAAAAATCAGACTAAGAGGCGTTTGTGCAACACTTTTGACATGTGCAACATCAAATATGTACATATGTATGTATGAGAGTGAGTATCTGAATGGTTTGGCATATGACAGTTACGCGATAAAAATCATTCATTCGGTTTTCTAAAACGTACAATGGCAGTTATGTTATTGTTATATATTATTGTTGTTGTTGCTGCTAATGTTATATACGATTGTTGTAATAGAAGCTGCCGCCATGTCCGCTGACGCCAATATGGTTGACATTTATGGTGGCGATGGTTGTTACGAAATTGGTGCAACATATACAAAATACATACATAGACAATTTCAAATAAGCACATAACTGTCACTTGCAACATGTACAAGTATGTTGCATGCAACAATTTGATTTTTTTTTTTTTTAACAATTGTCATTGACAGCGCCAAAGTGTGGTGCGTGTATGACCACTTTTATGTGTGTGTGTGTGTGTGTGTGTGTGTTGTATGCAACATGACAGCCGTTATTTGCACATTCAAAACAGTTTTGTAGGCAATTTTTGATTTCTTTGACATGTTGGCTGCTTGATTTTGTATGACTTCATTTTTTTTTTTTTTTTTTTTGGTTTTTCTTCGATTTGGTGATGTGGCTGGCAACATTGGGACCGATTGTGGTAGTGTTTGTTGCATTTTGTGCTACAAATGCACATGCCGCAATTTTTCGTTTTTTTATTTATTTAATGTTTTTCTAAAAACGATAAATATTTGATTGACAGCAACAGTAATAAAAACAATGACGTTGAATGAATGATAAAAAGCTCCCAAAAAAATGTTTTTTTCTTTGAGAATTTTGATTCGGGAAATTTATCATTTTTATGGAGGATTTTTGGCATGTGTCATGTATAACGTGCAACATGTCGTTACTGCTATTGTCAGTTAATGCAAGCAGTCAATCAATACTATTTGTGGTGACATATGGAAATCTCTATGCATCTCAGTTGAATGTCATCAAGCATGTGATGTGGTACGTTGCAGTTGAATTAATGAATTTAAAGAAAATATTTAATAAAAATAGAAATAAATTTCACTTTAATTAATAAGTTAGCTTGGCAATTCCCACAATTTTACATAAATTTTTTTTTAGAACTGATTCCATAACTGCTTCTGATCCCAGCGGCGTATCCGTTGAACCGCAGTTGTCCAATTTATCAGGTGTAGGTATACACTACAGTATCCAGGAACCCAGATAAGTACAAGGTTATTTCGTTTTGCAACCGAAATTAGCTTCGTCTTACATGCATGAACCATTTTCTAGATAAGTTTTGAGTTCTCCAGGGCAGCTTGGCTGTCACTGCAGACACCAATCTGTTTCCCTCTCCACTTCCTCTCAATTATACATTCTGCTACTTTCAGAATAGCAAATATTTCCGTTTGGAAAACAGTTGCCACCTATTCCATGGAATAATAATACTTGACGCTTTCCTTCAAGTACCATCCGGATCCAGAGCCTTGGTCGGTTTTGGATCAATCAGTTAGAAAATATTTGTCAAATTACTCAGAATGAGCTTTGGATCGCTCCATTGTTCACGAGTCGGAAATTAGACTTCAAAATTTCTCCCGAATGACACTATGGGCTTAAGATTATCTTTAGGAGCCAAGAACAGGGAATACTGTTTTGATATCGTCCTAAAGTTTTCTCTATGACTCGAAGTTCCGTTTTCGTGCTAGTAACCATAAGAGTATAGTCGACACATCGCTTTCATTGCCTCCTGTTGAATTTTAAGATCGAATGGAAGTAAATCAAGTATGGCATTAAGGGCATCTCCTGAGATAGTACTTATATACAGTTCAATGTAGTCTGTTTAACTCCAGAATAGTGGACTTGACCATAGTCCGTCGCCACCAGACCACCGAAGCATATGTTATAATCGGTCTGATAAGAGCTGTGTAAATCCAAAAGATCACAACAGGTTTCAATCCCAGATCAGGGATCAGTTGTGTGAAGAATTGAGTACTTTGACTTGATAATTTGAGCAAAGTATGCATCAAAGTAGCTTGAGTGCCATTTTGCTTTAACTCAGGTTGATCTTGGCGATCTTGATCGTATCAAAACAACAATAAAGTGACAGACTTAATCCGGATTAACGAATTAATTCGAATTACCTCTTGCATTAATTACAGCTAATCCGCATTAGCTCTAGAGTTAATTCTTAAAGTTAAAGAGGATTAGAGTAATTTTCGATGTCAACACTGCTGAAAATTAACAGCTGTTTTCTATTGTGAATATTTTCTCGATGCAACTTACAAAACAATAGGTGTGTTCGCTAACAAAAAACTGTCAACAATTGTTAACTATTTTCGTTAGGAAAAGAGTTGACGGACAAATAAATCCAGCTGTCAATTGCCTACTCTGAATGTCAATTTACAAGTTTTTGATAGTTTTCAGTTTGCATACTTCTTGTATAGTTTCCCATATTGAGAGTGACAGATGACAGAAATTGTAATATAAATAAGCAATAGTAATGTAAGTGAGCTAATCCAATAAAACAGCAATCAGCTGTTTACTTAATCTGCAATATTGCCAGTTTAGTATGTTATTCAGATTAAGTGTTCCATTAATCCGGATTAAGGCTGCTGTCTGTTTAGACTATAAGTAACTACATATATTTCATGTCTTGCTTAAGTTCAGTGCTACCAATTCATTGCATTTTTTCTATAAATTGTAGTTTCTTATCGATATATTTTTTATTTAAACGCTAAAAATGTTAGATTTAAATTTATATTCTTCTTCGTTTCTTTCGTTTTCGATTTATTTGAGTTAAGATAACATTTAACTTGCCACATCGCTTTCACTTCAATTTATAATAAGGCATCTCATGTTTGTCAACTTCAGCTCTTTAAATGCACCTCCATTGTTCAAAAAGAGACAGTAAAAAAAATGATTAAAGTAAGTAGCTGTTTGTATTATATTTCTTTCATGAATACTGGTTAATGGCACTTAAGTTTTATGAGCTTGGTCATATACTCTAACATATGCCTACTTATATAAGTAGAACAGCAAACAACACCTACCAATTTTCTTCACCTGAACTATTAATAAAATCACCCTACTTTCATATATATACATATGTATATATATTTAACATCCCTGTAGTCCAAATAAAAGACAATTACTTCTTTTAGTTCTTTATAGTTATTTGCAATAGCAAAATTCAAGTAGAAACTATGAAATATATAGTTAAAAAGTAACTCGTCGCAGAACTGTATACACGTAATGCATCGGGAATCAGTTCAAATCGTACACCGGTTTTTTTTTATATCCTGGCAACTGTTTAATCTTAGTTGTAATCATTGAATTAAAATAGAATGCGAACTACAAAATATAGCATTGAAAAGGAATTGGTCGTAGAACTAATGCATGCATAGTCAGTTCAAAGTGTATACTTAGTATTGTTTTTTTTTTATTTTTTAGATAAACTAACACTACAATTGCTTATCACAGGACATTTTAATGAATCTGGTTGCTGTTTCTTTAGAACTAGTCTATTCATTGGTTCCGAATTAGTTATTTTACTGCAGGGTTGAATTAAAAGTAACATACAGACGCTTCAAAGACATTTCATCAAAGCGAGAGCTCTAAAGAATATAATGATGAGCTAGAATATCATAATAGAAAATGAGAAATTAAATTTGTTTAAAGTAAAGACCACCATATTCAAACCAAAATATCACTAAAAAGGCATACTGATTTAAGGCAGACATGAAGATGAAGCAAAGCTGCAACTAAAACTCGAACAAGATAGCGTAAAAGTGACAAAATATATGCGAATTACTTGTACGAGTATGAATAAATAAAAGAAAATGAGTTAAACAACAAGAATAATATGGAATGGATGAACGAGTGGGTCGAGGCAGCTTAATGTGGGTGCTTCTCTTATGGGAGAAAGGAAAAGATATGAAAAACTATTTGATATAAAGACGCAGTGAAGCTACAACACAACAACAATAAAATGGCAGGACACACTAAGCAGTAGCAACAAAAATAAATCGTAGCAACAGCAACAGCAGTAGTGACAGCAGCAGCAGAATGGAATCATAAAGATGCGTAATGGTTGGCTGCGCACAAATATCGGAAAATAATTAAATACACATCCACACACACACATGCTTATACGTGTATTTATTGTATTGAGTAAATAAGAAGGTAGAAGGTAGCCTGAAGCGGTAGTGGATGTAAGGATGAAGTAGCGACCATCAACACCCATGAATATGATATAAAATATTTGTGATGAAATACATACAATGCTGCTGCGACTGCTGAATGATAGCGGATGATGCATATCTGTATTCAGCTAAAATGGGTAACAAAATACAGGGTCTTCCATATGATCAAATTACTTATTTATAAAATTTTTATTGTTGTTAAGCCTATAATACACAACGCACAACGCATGTCTCAAAGAAGGGATATTTCCAGAGATGTGGAAGAACCAACAACTAATTCTGGTAAGCAAAGGCAAAAGTGACCCAATGACACCAGGTGCATATCGCCCACTCTGTATGCTTGACACAGCTGGGAAATTATTAGAGAAGCTTCTTAAACCTCGTATCACAGCTGCAATACAAGCAGCCGGCGGGCTCAGTGACAGACAGTATTGTTTTAGAAAAGGGAGGTCTACCGTGGGAGCGATTCAAGAAGTGGTGGAAGCAGCCTCTATAACAAAAAGAGGTAACCACTATTCTAGACCAGTAGTCTTGCTAGCGACCCTAGATGTTAGAAACGCGTTCAACAGCGTGAAATGGTCGGACATGATAGAAGCTTTAGAACAACGCTTCCGGATACCTGCATACTTGAATAGAATGATACGCAGCTATTTATGTGACCGCGTACTCACATACAATACAAACGCTGGACCAATGACGAAAAAAATAACGGCTGGTGCAGCCCAAGGTTCAATCCTCGGTCCAGATCTCTGGAATATAAGTTACGATGAAATACTACGCATAGAAATGCCAGACGATACATTCCTAGTGGACTTTGCAGATGATATAGCAGCTGTTATAACTGCGAGAAATACAGTAGAAGCACAACGAAAACTCAATCAGGTGATGATACGCACGCAAGAATGGCTAAATTCCCACGGACTTCAGTTAGCAACGCAGAAAACTGAACTGCTGCTCATAACGGGGCGTCAAATTCCTTTGGAGGTAGATATGTACATAAACGACGAACAAATAACTACACAGAAGGTGGTTAAATATCTGGGAGTTAGATTGGACTCCAAGCTCACATATACGGCACAATTGCAGTATGCTACAAACAAAGCAGCTAAAGTTACAGCATCACTAAGCAGACTGATGGCAAACATCGGTGGACCGTTGCCTAGCAAGCGTAAAGTCTTAATGGCGGTAAACAATTCCATCCTACTATATGGATGTGAACTATGGGCCGACACACTCAAAACGGGTTGCAGAAGGAAAATTATATCAGCTGTACAAAGGACTATGGCCCTACGCATAACATGTGCCTATCGCACAGTGTCGTATAGTGCGGTGCTGGCAATAGCGGGTGTAACACCAATTGACCTGCTAGCAGAAGAGCGAAAAAAGTTGTACCTACTAAAAAAATCTGGAGGCTATACACCACAATCTGAAAAGCAAATAAGAGAGCAGACAATTAATATCTGGCAAGAGAAATGGGAGAACGACACGTATGGCAGATGGACCATAAAAATTATACCAAGCATATGTGAATGGATTGGGCGAAGACACGGAGAAGTTAATTATTACCTAACCCAGTTGTTATCTGGCCACGGCTATTTCTGTAAATATTTACATAGAATGGGGAAGAGAGCGCATGCCAGATGCGTATACGATGATGCGGAAGAAGACGACGTAGAGCATACTTTCTTCAGGTGCGAAAGATGGAGTAATGAAAGGAGCGTATTGGAGCAGCAAATCGCGTTATGGACAGTTGAAAACCTGGTCGAAAAACTGTTACACAGCGAAGAAAACTGGAACGCTATTTCGCGGTATACGGAATGCGTACTCAGAAGAAAGAAGCGAGACTTGAACGCAGGTCAAAACGAGTGAAGTCTAATAAAGACTCACTAGGGCCCTACCCCGAAGTAATACTACCGTGGTTCCGGGGTAGGTTCAAAGGTCCTTGATGGAGGGGGAAGTTTTTTAGTGTCTGCGACGACACACTCTGTAATTGTGACGATAGTTACGGGTCAGTGGGTCAGCCATTTTGTTACCTCCTCACCGCAAAAAAAAAAAAAAAAAAAGCCTATAATACACAAACACTTCTTGCTTTTAGCAATTGTCTCTTGGATAGTATCGCTTGATGTTACTTTTGTTGTTGTGTTTGTTCCCTAGCTTCGTTTAATTTTCATACATATGCATTTGTTGTTGTACAATATGTATGTATATTTTCTGCTGCTGCTGCTGACCTGCCGTCACATTTCTCTCCCTCTCCCGCTCTCTTCTCTTTACATTGTTGCTGTTATCACTGTTGCCTGTATAAACGATATATCTACGATATATGCAGTAATAACATAAAAAATGTATGAGTTTAATGATGATACTAAATTTAAAATACACCCAATTCGATTGTTGAAATGTAAAAAATACAATATTAAATAAAAAATTACTATTGATGATAACAATAACAATAGCTACGACAAGAGAAATAATCATAACAACAATAAAGTCACTCATATTTGGTGCATTTTGCACCTTTTACCCTGTAGGCAAAATATGTGCAACGTACCTGTGACATTACAAAAGAACTACTACAGAATCGATTCAAAGTTCCCCGTTATTTAACCATTTCTAATTTGAAAATCATACAAATTTAGCTTTTCACTAACACACCCACGCACTTTTTTTTTTTTCAAATGAAGAAAGAGACAATCCGATTTATGTACACAAATTTTATTGTTCACTCTCTTCGCACAGCAGCATTAAATTGAAAATAAAATAACAAAAAAGAGACAAACTGATGTTGAGCTTGTCATTGTTAATTGCTACAACATTTTTATATAACTTCAAAGCTCAGTAGTTAGTTCACTCCTCCGATCCCACGGCTGGAAGCATAACTGTAATAACTAAAGGACTTTGCTTTCAAATAATTTCCCACCGGTAGGCAGACAAGAAACAGGGATGCCAAAATATTAAGAAGTAAATTTTATATAATTAATATTTCTAAAACAAACAAACATCAAATTAAATTAAAAAAAAATTGTCGTCTTTTTGAGGATTTGAACCCGGTGTCTACGATGCAGAGCTTAGGTCTAACCACTTAGCTACTGCACTATAACCACAGGCGGTGACTAAACAGTAGTTTTTCTAGATCGATTTTAGACAATGGGTATGCGAGAAGGTGATAAAAAGTCAGATGTACACCAAATACCATATCAAATATGGGCATATTTGATTATAGAAGTTTACTCTATATAGTACTTCCGTTGACGTTTTTAGTCAGATCAAATAGGTTTTTTTTTTTTTTATTTCATTATTTTTTCCCTCAGTTACTGCAACTCTCAAGTTTTTCTGTGGCATGTTTTTTACTGCAAACCATATTCATGTTTATGTGGGTGCCGTAGCTCAGTGCGTTAGAGCGTTTGCCTTCTAATCTGTAGTTTGTGGGTTCAATTCCCCTCGGAAAATTTAATATCGCAAAAGAATTTTCTTTCGAACTGTACCCAAGTGTCGACAAGAAATTGGCAAATTTGCGACAGTAATAATTTGCCAAAAATGCTTCTTAAAAGAGCTCTGTGCCAAAGCAAAGTTAAAGTGATGTCACAAAGGTTCTGCCATTCGGAACCGGCTAATATAAGTAGGTTACTTCTAATGCTATCCAAATTTAACACGCACAACAGTATTAGAGGACTAGCTCGGTAGTATTAGAGTCACATAGATACACATTCTTTGTGGGGTTCTCGAAAATAATCAGCCATAAAGTTGTAGACTTAGAGTGACGGTAAATGACATCACATTGAGATCAAAGTTTACAAAGATATGAGAATATTCCACAAATTACCACATAATTTCGCAGGAGTCACGCCTATATGGATGAAATGTATTACCCACTTCTGGTAATTTTTTTCCTCCAATTCGAAATATCCTTTTTCGAAATATGCTTTTCCCCTTAGATGGTACTTCTCTATAAAATTAAAATATTTATGAAATTCGCTCCCACCAGTTCCAGCAGATCCCGATTTACTAAAAAAATATTTGTTATTGCTTAGGGCATTAAAATATGGACACCGCTAAATTATCTCCTTGCAGATGCAATACTTGAGAACTGGTCTAATTGCCATCATTATTCCGCAATTGAAATACAGTGTACATTAAATTGTCTACGCGTATGTATATTGTCTGTTATACATATGTTACGAGTAAGTAGGTTGTGAGATAAACTCACATTACAGACACTCACTCTACCACTCATAATAATATGCAACATATGTATATACACATTTGTATATACCCGTACATGTATAGATAATGATGGGAGGTGATTCTCTGAGATGATGGTTGAAGAGGAGAAGCAACAGAATAAAAGAAAATAAATAAAAATTAAAATAAATCAACATAATTATCGCTCCCATGACATTATACTCATAGATATATGTACAAATACACATGTTAGTAAATTGCATATATAAACACATTAGATCTATCCAAATGTTCAGAATTTTATTTGCACTATGTTTTGGATGATTTCTTAAAGCTTTTTGCATTGGAGAAGCATTCGAAGAACAAATAGTGGGAAATGTTACTTATACTCTGATAATTAATTCTAGGAAAACCGCTAAGAGAGAGAGTCTTGAAATTTTTTTTTAAGGTTGGCAATGTTTCACCATCGGTATATTTTTTAGACAGGTCGATTGTGTAGAATTTGCGTTCCATCTCCATATTTACTTCTGTATTCCTCTCTCTCTCTTACTCTCTTTCGTTTTTCTCTGCATGCCCCCATTCCATAACATATACTCGCATACGCGACGGTTTATGATTGTTTTCGTTGTTGCAATTGTTGCGTAATGTTCCTAGTATTGTTGTGCTTAATAGAATTATTTGTTATTGTTCTTATTACAATGTCATTTTTTTTTACCGTTACAAAATAGTTAACCATATTTTTAGAATTCAGCACCAAAACTGAACACCTGTTTCACAAACATGCATACTACTTTGTATGTACGAGAACGGTCCCAGAACTACCCGACCTAACAAAGAAAACACAATAAATTTGGGAAAATTTTTCTTATTTCTCAACATAATCTCCTTTTAGCTCTATACACTTTTCCCAGCGATATTCTATAGCTTCGATACCCTATTTATACTGTCTAGCTCATAAAAATAGCCATCTACGCAGACGACACCTCTTCATTGTTTGCAAATCTTTTACCAACAAGCAAGTTTTTCAAATTTGGAAATAGAAAATAATACGAAGGAGCTAAATCTGGCGAATAAGGTACGTGCTGAAGCAATTCGTGCTTTAACTCATTGATTTTGGCCATCGCAATAGAGGATGTGTGAACTGGTGCGCTAATTTCATCTCTTAAACTCTGCAACAAATTAGATAATCAATATACCACGTGCATCCCAAAAAACAGACGCCATAACCTTTCCTGCAGATGGAACTTTCTTCGCTTTCTTTAGGCACGATTCTCCCCTTTCATTGCACTGTTGACTGCTCCTTTGTCTAAGGTGTGAAGTGGTGGACCCATGTCTCATCGATGGTTACGAATCGACGCAAAACTCGGCTAGACACATCTTCACGACGTTGTTTTTGTTCTATTGTCAGCAAACGCGGCACCCACTTGCACACAGCTTTTTCATCTCCAAATTTTCGATCAATATACGAAGTATAGCACTTTTCGAAATGCCTGTAATTTCACCTAGCTCACGCACCTTCAGCCGGCGATCATCCAATACCATTTTGTGGATTTTCTTAACCGTTTCTGGCGTGGCCACCTCAATTGGTCGTGTTGGCAGCTCGTACGACCTCGTTTAAACTCTGCCATCCAATATTTTATGGTCACAAATGAAGGAGCTGACTACACCAGAGTAGAATCTAGTTCGGCTTTAATATTCATTGGACTGACACCTTTCAAATGCAAGTATCGAATTACATAACGGCGACCAATTTTGTCCATGTTTTCAAATTCACTGAGGTCGTTAACTTTCGATGGTTCCAAAAAAAATAATAAACAACGTGGCGCCTTAAAACTAAAAGCATATGTTTTATAAGGTTGTCACTTTTCACCAAAGTAATGTTTTTCAAACTACTGCCGCCATCAATATGCCAGGTCGGGTAGTTCAGGAATCGCCCTCGTATGCATTCACTGAAATGTGAAAAAAGCAAAATAATGCAACCCAGTGGAAAAATTCAACAATGGTAAGCAAGAAGGTAAACCAACCTTCCTCTGATATATGATTACCGCTTAGTGTTTACTTGCAGCAGTCATAGAAAATACATGAATGCTAAGATGTCTTCCTTCATGTTATTTTATGCCTTAAAATGACCTTTTCATCAAACAAATCTTCTGAGAATTTGCAATGCATTTGTCCTCTCTCCCATTTGGAAAATCACTTGCATTTAAAAATGCATTTCACTGCAACATTTCCAACGCTTATTTCTTCCAGGTGGTATCACTTGGACGATAACGAAAACCACATGCATTTGATTCTTTTGCTTTCTCTTTTCAAAACCAAGCAATTAAACCAAGATGGCGCGGAATACATGTAATACTACAGAAAAATTAATTATTGAAGACAAATACAATAAAAAACGACAAGTTGATTTAATACCACCTTCTAATTCCACTATGACTCTCACCCACTCACGCATATGTAAATGAAATACAATGAAATATGAGAACTGCGTGCCACTGTTGCCGGATTAGGATAAATTTGGTAAAAGTCGATCATTCGTCATTATAGTAAAATTTCCGTTTCGATAACCAGATCAAATGTAGTCTTTACCAGCTTTCTTTGCTTTCTTTGTTATTATTAAATTTTTTTTTATTAAAAACAAATTTTTAAATTTATTTTTGAGTCTCCATTTTTTTTTTATTGTGGAGAAATTCAATTGGCATATTTGTTAAGAAAGATTGTGTTTTTATGTGCGACTATTGTTGACTCAGCAATTCAGCTTGATTAGTGGCCTTGTGCTGTTCGTCGATATAAAAAAAAACAAATATAATTTGTTTTGTAAAAAGAATCAACAATATTGCGATAAAACGACTTAGTCTTATATGCATTTGTTATTATCCTTCAGGAGATAAAAAAAAATAGCACCAAGCCTAGAGATGCTAATTGCAATGGTAAAAGCCCACCAGGTTTGAGTATACTTAAGAAATCAAAGAAACCTTTGTTCAAACTTCAAATGTGACAAATTTTGACAATAAGTTGTAAATTGGATAAATTCTTGACAAATTTTCAACCAAACTGCTAATACTTTATATAGCATGATTGATCAAAGAAGAAAATTCAAAAAATCCTCTAAAATTCCGGAATCCTCAATGAAATTGTGCAATTTTATTATTCTTTCACAATTATAAGCAATTTATACGTAAATTCTAACAAATATTATTCTATGACTTTTGTTGTTAACTTGTTTTGAATGTTTCGGTTTGATAGAATCGTAAAGAAATCGAATACATGGAGGTTTTGAAATATTATTGATGTTGTTGTTGGTGTAAATCCACCTGTAACTCATACATAATCTGACTATCAAAAGTGTATTTCGTATATTGAGAGTAGAGAACGGGGGACGCTTGAGCCGCGTTGTACAGTAAAAGTTATATTTATATTTCTTCAGTATTGAAGCTAGTATTTCATGTCTGTCTCTGCAAAATAATTTTCCTATTTCGACTTTGAAACAGTTTCCTGTTTAACGGGTTGAATTGATGAAAATAAGCCCAACACAGAAAATTTTAACATAATATGCCTTGAAACAAATCATTTCAAATTAAATAATTACAATGGTAGTGATAGAAAAGCTAAAAAGTAGAGATATTTAATCATTTTTTTTTTTAATTTGTAAAATTGTCTGTTAAGTGGTTCCATCGAAAAACAGCTTTTACCTGATACCAGTGTTATTACTATTTCAGTTGCAGTAGTAATTGGGTGAACTCTATAACACATAGAACATAGAAAGTAGATAATTATTATTGGAACTTCTTTTCGCCAACTGTTTCTACCAAAAAAAAAAAGCGTAAAATAATATCCACAAAAATTCCCTAAATCCCACAAAATTTTGAGGAATTCTTTACAGTTTGGCAACGAGGCAAATAATCACATCAATAACAAAAGAAAGAGTATATTTTCAAAACACATATGAACACCGTCTAAGCTCTCTCTCTCTCTCTCTCTGTCTTTCGATTTCTCTATCTTGAGAAATGTCATCTACCTGTAATTGTATGTGTAAAAAAAATACAAACAAAATAAAGGCTGAGCGCATTTCTTTAGTGTCATATATACTGGTGGCGCTGTCACTGTCGCTGTTGACGTCAATCTAATGTATTAATGTACATTTCTGCTGCAATTATCATCGTGATTGCTATTGCAGCTGCTACTAGCTGCACACAGCTGTGAACAATGAGTAAGTCGTCAGGGATGGATTGCTCTTAATTGATTTTCTCCTTTGTGCTAACTGCAATGTCATATGTCATACAATTTTAGTAGTTCTGCATTTCTTATGATTGCATGTATGAATTCATACAGAATCTCTTGCTCTCTCTCTCTCTCTCTCTCTTTCTCTCTATATTGTTATTATTATCAAATATTGTATTTATGTGAGCGCGAATTTTCTGTTGTTTTCTTAATACATGAAATGGCAATCATAATAATTATTTGCAGCACTGTTATATAACAGCCGTCATATACTCTGTATGTTAAAAGTGATACACGTGCTCTGTTAAGAAATATCAACGAAAATATACTGTTTATGCAAATAACATTTATATGGAGTTTACAGCAGCCGAGGGAATAATTTTGAAAAATGTTATTTTACATAGAGCAGATTTGCATTGCAGCGGCAACAACAAAACACAAAGGTAATAAATCAAAACAATGCAGCAATTGACTGTCTGTACTGTCTGCACTATGCAGCGTTATTTAATTCCTTCTTAATTTCTCTGTAGTGGAGGTGGGGGAGTGTCATTGAGCGCGAGAGAGCACGAAGAAAAGAGAATATTTCTGTTGTCTTAAATCAAAATAAAAATATATACCGTACATATGTACATATGTATGTATATATGAAAACATTTTTTATATCATACCAACCTCTTTCAAACCTACTCAGAAAAATGCAATCATGAAAGTACTTTTTATTTATCTCTCTTTCTCTTATCTCTCTTTTCTTTGATTTTGCTCAAAAGCTACTTTAATATTCATACATGCATGCATACACCGCAGATTTCTCATTCAAAATAATAAATCACGTACATTTTCACTCTTTGCGGCAATTGTACTCATTTATCATGCGCGCTCTCTATATATCTCTCTCTCTCTTTCTTTGTCTCTGTATCGTACATAATGCAGATATTTGATTGTCACATACATCTACGTTGACTTAGCCGTCAATATAGTCACTGCACCTCATCAACCTCATCAACATCTTCGTCATCTCCGTCGTTGACATATGCATTACATTGCATTCGCTCATGTCTTTAACATGTGTCGCCGCTACAATCAACTTTTTTCATGTCTCTCGTTCTCTGTTATGTTAAAAACTCGCTGCATACACTTATGCTATTTCACTCACTGTTACTCGTTATCATTTATACGAGAATGTACCTTCGTCACGACGGCGACGACAACGACTTGCTATCATCCCATTGATGATGGGATGATGATGATGGTGGCAGAGATGTTTTAGTGCATTTGTAGTGGTTGGTGTACATGCATATGTAACACACATACATGTGTATTCGCCTGCTGACTTGAATGCCTGCCTGTCAACCAACAGTAACAGCAAGCAGACAAACAGGCATGCATGCAGGCAGCTCTCAACGTTGTCGTGTCAAAAAGATGTTTTTAGTCGACAACCGAACGTTTCAATGAAATCATGTCGAATACTTGCTGTTATTTCAATTGCTTCAACGACTACAGTGTTTGTGATTTGAATTTTGCGATTGCAACAATAAAGAAAATAACGAAAACAATTACTACAGCAACAAGAAGAAGAGCAATAAGTAACAATCGTAACGAAAGGCAATATCATCTGCGACAGCAACGAAAAACGGTATTATAACAACATATTATCATTGTTGGGTGAACGAATGAAAAAAGTCAACGCGACGGTGGCTGCAACGTCAGCGACGACGACGACGACGACGACGATTTGCTATTGTTCTTGGTGTTGTGAAGTTTTTGCTAGGTTTAGGAAGATTGTCATTGTGTGTATGTGAATTTGTTGTGTTTAGTGTTTAGTGTGTTGGTGAAAAATTGTTACAAATCTCGTGTTAGCGATAATTGTAGTCACTGTGATGCAGCGTGTTGATAGTGTTGCTGCTGATAATTAGTATTGTTGTTGTTCTTGTTGTTTTACTGTTACTGCACTTGCTGCTCTCTATTTCCTTTTCCACGATCTTGGTACACGGACATTAAATGTGCTTGTGTGCCTCTGTATTTCCGTCTCCTGCTGTTATTCGTCATAAGCCAATTCGTTCAATTCAATTCATTCGTTTGTTTCTTTCTCGTTGATACGTGTCAATCAAAGACTGTACATGGCACTGGCAGTGGCTGTGGCAGTGACAGCATTTACAGTAATTGTTGTCATTATTTTTTATGATTGACAATGTAATTTTTTTTTTGTATTCCCTTCATACATATAGAATAATATCATACCTGCGGTGGCAGCAATAACAACAACAAATAGTATTGTTATCAGCAGTAGCTGCAGCAGCAGCAGCATGTATTCTCTCAATTTTATCAACAACAAACATTAAGTATTGTTCTAAGCTCGCACATACATATAGTCGTACCATATTGTTGCGTTGTAAGTAGCACGCAGCAAGTAGCAAGTTGAATTTGGTGTAATTTTTGTTAGTCGTTAATGAGATACGTAATTGTAACGTACTCTACGTACGCGTTATCGTTATCGTACGATTGTGTTTTTCTTTTTCCTATTCTATGTGGGTAATGTTTACGTATAAAGTACGTTGAGAGGTTCTATATTGAAGATTTTTGATTTTTTATTAAGTGATGTTGCATGTAAATATTGAAAATGACAAAAAATGAACTTTTTTTTTTAGAAATTCTAAAGCAATGTAGTGATGATTCAATATATGAAAATAAACAAAATGATATAAAATAATAGAAATAATAGTAATAAATAAAATAAAAATAATAATAGGAATGTTTTAAATTTAAATAATATTTTTTTTTATTTATTTACAAACCCAAACATTGTGTCGAATAACTGTTTTGTGCTGACTTAAATAATTCACAAATCTACTTTAGTGCGGTTTCGAATCAATATTAGTGAATGAAACGATATAAAATATAACAAAATATAGAATTATATAATTAAAAGAAATCAATATCTATTGAAATGTGGAAATCAAAGTTGCGAATTTATAAAAGAATAAAAATAAAGGAAAATTAATATTAAAATTGCTTAAAAATTTTATCAAATTTTATTATATTTAAATTTCCAAAATATATTTGAAAAATAATCGAAATAATAATCATAAATTAGTGCTTGAAAGAAATATGAATATTGGAAAATATTTTAAAAAAATATAAAATTTATAAAAATAATTAAAATGCTAAATTTTGAAAAATTAAAAGCAAGTTTCAGGGTATCAGCCCACTAGCGTAATCAAGAAATTAACGCCAAGCTAGATTAAAATAGGAAATTACAATGCAATTGGCAAAATAAATTGTTTTGATGTTTTAATAATTTTTTTTTTTTTTCATATTAATATTTTCATATCACTCGTGTTTTTATTAAATTAATTTGACGAATTTTTATACTTGTGATCATTTTCATGTTGATTCTATCGTTGATTGAAAAGTGAAGAGTATTATGAGTTAACGGTAAACAGCGGTGATTTTTGGTGATTTTTAAATTGTAAATTTATTTTGCTTTCGTGATGATACAATATGATTTCAATAAAGAGTAGTGAGTGGCATAAGGTGTTTAGTGGCCACAGAGAATATGTTGAATCAGCTTCAAATTATGGGAATCACGTCAAGGAAAGCAGTTTATCAGTGTATCATCATATGATAAGTGTTTTAATATAATACACGATATCAGAGAACGTATTGAAGATGAATTTTGAACTGGTCGGATAAGAATCACGTTAGAGAAATCAAAACAAATTTTTAACATCATCAAAATTTTCTTTAGGTCAACTCAATCAATGATAAAATACGAAATACTTAATTTCTTTAAAAAGAGCACAGCCTAGAGACATATGTGAAGAAACCCATATCATTCCAGAAACTACTGTATTCACCTGATTTAGCACAGTGTGAATTCTACTTAAACACGTGCTCATAATCCAGTACGTAATCAAAACGAAGTTTGAACTGGACGGCCAAATACCTCAAGTAATGAGAAATACGTTAATCAAATCAAAACATTGATGCTATAGGTAATGGAAGATATTTTGGACAACACTCATACATCGCTTGGGATGATTCAATCGATTTCAAATAGCCTAGAGGGCTCCAGACGCATGTTATTTCATTTGGTTCCCAGCAATCTCAACTTCTGCGAAAGAGAAAGGCGTAGGGACAACTGTCAAGCGGTCTATTATATATCATTCCACAAGCACCGCATTCGGCTGATTTGCCCAGCAGTGGAGTCACATGTGGACATTATGTGTAACTCATATGATCCAAGCGCCGAACTATCACCCTTTAAATGAGCTACGTTATATTTATGAACAAATTATACATCAAAAAGTGGCATATTTCATTGGAGACATATTGAACTTATATTATCTGTGGACTTTTAGGTTCTATGCAAAAAGATTTTTCTGAGAATACCCCTAGTGAAATTTTCCGACGAATAATTTTCTAGAATATTTTAATCCTCTAGCGATCTTCTAAATGCCATTTTATTCAGACTTTCTAAAAAAATGGGTCAAAACGACCATTTCGTGAGGGAGCTAGTGGGTTAAAATGTTCTACAAAATTATTCCTCGTGAAATTTTTCTGTATTTGTCTTCACCTCATATTTCGCTCCAACATGTATTTTAACCCGTTTTTTTCCTACATATCCCAAAAGCAGTCTGAGTAAAAAACATTGCAAATTAATTGTGGCCATAAAATAAAAATTTGGCCTGTTTTGGAGGTTTTACCCTCATGGTAGTCTAGGTCTTTCATACTTAGTTACAAAAATTTCGCCTCCACAAATACTATGCCACTGTGATATTAGTAAATATTTTTGAAATTATTTTATTAAAAAAATTAATATTAGAAAAATTGCTCTTTTCTTAACCCGACGAGTGTGAGGCACGGTATTTCATACCCAGACTTACATATATTTATAAGAGAAATAAATTTATTGAGTTAAACATAAAGTCAAGTTATATAATTCTGAATAATATTTTAGTTACTTTTGTTGAGTTTTGAAAGTCTTTTTGATTTCATAGCCTATAATTACAGGATTTAAAAAGATATAAACAAATAATTAATATTTCGCTATTAATACACTTTATTTTATTTTTAATTTTACAAAATAAGATATTAGCTAGATGGCTAGACAAGATATATCATACCCTGCCTCATTCTAGGCGATACATTTTTTTTCGTCACTTCATTCTCGTCAGGTTAATGAAGAAAGAATTTATAACAAGTTTGGAAAAAAAAAATTTTTTTTGAAAATTATGTTAAATTAAAATATAATAATTAAAAATTTCCAATAAAAACAACAACAATAATAGAAATAAAAATTGCACACTAACTTCCCATATTAAATGCAATCAATACGAGGCTGGATAATAATATTTTAGCTTTCAATTAAAAAAAAAATAATATTATTTTCAAAATAAATTCAAAAAAATCACAAATTACAACATCATTAATAATATAAAAAAAAAAACAGCATACAAAAAAAAAAGTATACAATATATTAACAAATGATAAACTCTTGTGCTCTTTAAATAATTTCGATGCGAACTAATAAATAAAATATAAAATAAAAAATGCCATCATATAATTTAATTTAGTACAATTGCTAAAAATACAAACTATAAAAACTTGAATAATAATATTTAAAAAGAGAACACACACACGCAAACACTCACACACATACACTAAATAATGGACTTTTTGACAAGCAATTGTCATGCTAAATCATTGGAATAACAACTGTTTTCTTACGAAAAACATAAAAACAACAACATTTTAAATAGAAAACAATAATTTTTTAAAAATACAAACGTGCAACAACAACAACAACAAATCAAACTATTAAATTGCTACCAAAGCAAAGCATTTATGTAACATAAAAAACGGAAACAATAACATGTGTGTGTATGTGTGTGTGTATGTATGAATGTATGTAATCATTAGATGATCATATGTAGAGGCAATATTTTCTAAAGGCAACAATAGCAAAAAAGTATACTATTGTGATGTCCAGAATCCATCAATCTTCTAAGCAAGCAATCAGCAAACAGAGTTATCCAATGCAGACAGACCATCAAACTCATTAGCAACCTGCCAAACATTCATCCAACCAACCAACCAACCAACCAACCCACCCACTCATCCACTCACGCACTTACACGCTCACTATATGATCCCATTAATAGGCCACATGACGACAGCGACAACGTGCCACATCAAGTTGACGTCCATGTTGCTATCAATCGTTGTTCGTTCGCTTGTCAAGAACTACTATAAAGCAAAAGAAATAGAATAGCAAATAAAATAGAAAATATCTATAAAAAAAAAATCAATGGAAAGAAATTCGCTCTATTTCTTATTGTACCTAGCGATATATATATACTGCATATAGCAGCTACGTATGCTAGCTATAAAGATGAAGTCAAAAACAGAACAGTCGACGCACATTTGCAACCCCTTCCTTCCCTTCTTAGCGTCCCTCTCACTGCTGGCACTTTAATGGGGCAATCTAACCTCATCATCCTCCTCATCATTCGCTATGAGTAGTAGCTACGTATGAGAATCAGCTATTTGACATTTGATTTATTTGACATTTGTGTCGGGTTCATGTTGAATATTGTGCGTGTGTGTATTTGTTACGTTTGTCGTTTGTATTGAGTGAAATGAACACACGGCATATAAAATATGATACAACAAACAACAAGAACCAGAGCAAAATAGCAACAACAACAAAAACAACAATGATAATAATATTACATCTAATCATTTAATTTTTTAGCTTCGAAACTACTCTTTCGATGAAGAAACATTTTAATATATTGGGGAAAACAACAACAACAACAACAACAATATTTACAACAACAAACATCAAGAACGGTGATATTAAAACAAAACAATAACAACAAACAACAACAACAAACAACAACAACAAACAACAACAACAAACAACAACAACAACAAAATCAAACAACTAACACTTAACGCATATTGAACTACATCCGAACTAGTCCAAATCCAAATATCCAACTTACACATGCCCATATGCATACAGTTACCCATGCATGTGTGTGTGTGTGTGTGTGTTTAAATGTGATTTGTATGAAACTTCAATATGTGCATATGTCAATATTATGAATTTCAACCAAAAATGATACGTCAAAGTACATACTATGAACATAGTACGTGAATTGTGTTGAGATATAACTCCTCTTCAAGATGCTTCAAGATGCTTTGTCATCATTAACATCATCATCATCGTTAACAACAACATCATCATCATCGTCATTATCATCAGCATTTTATTTACCCCAAAAATAATAATATAAATACAAATACAAATACAAATAACAACAATAAAACATTGATTTGAAAATGATGCTACACGAGGCTGTTATGTTGGAAATTTATCGACAGGCATTAAATGCCAGGTGGGTGTAAATAATATGAGTATTCTTGCTATTCCTGGATTATTTTGGTTTCTTGCAATATTTCGATTTTCGAAAAATATTCTTTGATATTAATTATTTTCCTTTTTGACATCATTAATAGGTATTTTCCTCACCTAATCGGTGGAAATGTTGCTTCCAGAAATTGTAAACCAAGTATTAACAAAAATTTTGTATAAGCCCCCAACTGGCTCTTTGATCAAGCATCTCTTCCAGAGTACTGTTGTGTGTGTTAAATTTTGGACAGTATTAGAAGGGACCTACTTATTTTATCCGCTTCCGAACGTCAGAACCCTTCTGGCATCACTTTTTTCTGAGCTTTGTCACAGAGTTCGTTCAGAAGCTTTTCCATGGCAAGAAGTTATTGCCGGAAGAATTGCCAATTGCTTGCCGACAGGGGAGAATTGGTCGAAAGAAAAATCATTTCAGTAATAAATTTATGCTTTAGACGGGGATTCAACCCATCTACAGATAAGAAGTCCAACGCACTAACCACTGAGCTACGGCACCCATATTCGTATATCATGTATATTTTAAGGAGACTATGGATTTAATGACAATGAAATTCGAATGATGCCTAGATCAGGGGCCTCATGCGCCTTAATGACTGAGCGGGGAGCACAGCTCATGTTGTTTTTTGGGTAGATATACGGGAGCTTTGTCACCTTATGATTCTACGATTTTATATGGCATCGGTGTGACGATGATGCTGATTCTTCCAATTGAGTAACCAATTCAAACTTTTGCGACTTTTGTCGCAGCTGCCATGACGAGGAAGAGGAGGAAAGTGTTCACCACTTCCTCTGTAGATGCCCCGCCTTGGCACGCAGAAAGCACACTCTACTGGGGAGTGCCTTTTTTACAGATACCCGTAGATGTCAGGGACATTGCTCTATTCATTATTAAATCCCAGTGGTTCCGCTTAAGAGAGGAGATAGGATAGTAAGCATCAGTGATACAATGGGCCCCCTTTGGTGGGCGGCCGCATAATCTAACCTAACCTAACCTAGCCTTGCTGCCATATAAGATCTAACTGACACCCAATAGCTAAAACCACAAGGTCAGTCAATCTCGTAGTACATTTGTTTTTAAAACAGTTGAAAATAAATCCAAACTTGTCGATCAAATTATTTTCGACGTCCAAGAGCACTCCTCCGGTAGTAATAAATTGTCCTGAAAAAGCATCTATAAGATATATGTGGCAAAGCTTACAAAAAATTAATGTCACGCAGGTTTTGCCGTTCAGATCCGGTCAACATAAGTATTTTCCTTCTAATACCGTCCAAATTTAATACAATAGTCCTAAAATAGAACCTCAGTTAAAGGGATCCGTTATAAATACCTTTCTCTACCTTAGTTAAAAAATATGGTATGTAATCTAAGCAATACTTTAAAATGTGTTCCACTCCGGGATGTACTTTGGTCCGAGCATATTCAGAGCAATTAAGTGGTTTGGAATTTCTTACCTTCTTATCCTTGCCTTAATCTCAGGCCTGTTAGCGGTAGCGGTTCATTGTTATACATCGCTTGTTGCTCAACTTCAGAGTAATTCTTGGCAACTGAGAGCTTCCGTGCTACACTTCCACTTAAAGGTACCTAAGGAATAAAATGGGTTTCAAAATTACAGAATTGTAACAAATTTGCAGCCTGCTCTAGCTGTGATAAGCTGTTAAGACCATGGATGTCTTAACAAAACCACTCGCCGACTCACAATATAAGCAACCAACTACAGGTAGTTAAAAGAGATTGAGCCATTAACTGAATTGAAACTTTTTGTCTTCAAGTTCTTGGCCGTCCCATTTTGCATTTCTTTCATACATTGGATAACTCCCTAACTGAGGAAATTGTTTATAAGTAACATATTTCAGTCATGTTTGATGTCAAATCTTGGACACTTCGAACAACTCTTTGTTGTATAGTTCACCGATATTCTAAAAATATTTGCTGAAAAATTAATAAATACATTTTTTATAGATGTAATTTTATGATTTTATCTTCCGATATTTTGCTATCCAGCAATTTGCCTTTTGCCAGTATTGCTCAAGAAATCTAGAAGTTTGGACACACCCACTCCACTTATACCTTAATGGAGAAGTGCTTTGGGACTTCAAGAAAGCAAAATATACATATGAAAGTCGTACGAAAATATATAGATATCCCAAATAACTCTTTAAACCTTTGCCAAATAGATTTTTCAAAATGATACTAGTGGGAGCTCCTTTAATTAATTCCAAAAGTCTCTTGTCTCTTGTTTCCAAAGCGTTTTTGATCAGAATTCTGCTTGACAACATTTAAATTTGCTAATGTGTAGTTCATCATGATATTTAATCAGTTTAGATTAATTTTTGATAGTGTTTTAATGAACATTTATTTTCGCCGACTTCACAAAATTTCTCTTATCTAATCCTCGTCTTTTCTTTCCATGATTATTTCACAGTGAATTATCCAGTCCACGGTGTCAATCACGGGTCTCCAATTCGTCTGGAGCAAACGATGACATCACACGCTGCCCCTCGAATGGTTCGCATTGCTCAGCTAATGGTAGTAGTAGTGGTGGTGTTGGTGTTGCTTCTGGTAATGACAGCTGTACACCAGCACCAACACCACAATCACCGCAATCACCAACACATACGAATATGGTAGGTGGTTGTTTGCCATTACCTGCGACCTTAGCACCAGCAGCTGCAGCCGCTGCCCTGCTACCACCACAGACAGCAGCAATGGCAGCATATTTCAATGCAGCAGCTGCAGCAGCGGCACAACAAAATCATTTGCTGCTCAGCAACACGTCGTTAGCAACGCTGGTGCAACAAGCAACTCAACAGCAACAGCAATCGGCTCATTCACCAGAC
The DNA here is from genome assembly GCA_963854835.1 of Megamerina dolium. Taxonomy (NCBI): domain Eukaryota; kingdom Metazoa; phylum Arthropoda; class Insecta; order Diptera; family Megamerinidae; genus Megamerina; species Megamerina dolium. The sequence continues at coordinate 4,658,057 of OY978529.1, forward strand.
ACAATAACGGCAGAAGCTGCAACAGCATCACCATCGCCATCATTAACGGATGCCGGCATCTTAGATTTTAGCACAAAACACCGCAATAATGACTATGCGGGTGAAGATGATGATGATGATGACGATGATGATAATCATGATAATACGGAAGCATCCGATGGCGGCAACAATGCAGCGCAAAGAAATGGCAATGGCAGTGACGCCAATGATGGTGCTGATGGAGATGCCGGTGATAATGACGAAAATGATGATGATCAACAGATGGCTTCGTCAATCAACCAAGATCCCAATAGTCCTTTGGATTTATCTGTAGCTGCAGCACGTAAACGGCGACATACTTCAGACGATGATGATGCCGATGCCGTGGAGGACGCACCACTACCCATGCGGAAATTGGCCCGATTCAGTGACTACAAACCACCAATGCCCCCAGCAGCACCTACAGCCGTTGGTACATGGGTTCCACCGCCCATAAATCCATACCTGGCCGCAGTTGCCGCTGCAAGTATATCTCCGAATACACCATTATCGCCACTAGACTGGAACAAACATCAACAACACCAGCAGCACCAGCACCAGCAGAAAATCTTACCAAATGAAGCAACCAAAGCGTTGGAGAAAATGACTGAAATGACAAGACTTGGAACGGCAACCTCCAGCAACAGCGAGGATTTGCCATTGAGGCAGGTGGTAGCAGTGTCTACGATGGCTACATCAATAACGTCATCCACATCTTCGAATACAAACAGTTCGACAGGTGGTCGTCATAGCGCCTGGCAATCTCATTGGCTAAATAAAGGCGCCGATGCTGTCAAAGATGTCTTCAAGTGTGTCTGGTGTAAGCAGAGTTTTGCCACTTTGGCTTCCCTTACCGTTCACATGAAGGAGACACAACATTGTGGGGTGAATGTTCCGCCATCCTCTGCTTCCACCACTGCGACAACAGGATCCGCAATACTTTCTAGTGGCTATGGAAATTCTAATGCATCACATGTGGTTACATCGTCTCACAATCATCACCACCATCAACAGCACCATCACAATCAAAATAGCCAACCGCATCATCCACATAATCGGCAGCATCATCCAAACTCTGGCAATATGGGTGCTGGCAACCGTCATGACGCATTATCGACCTCTTGCGCCTCTACATCCACCTCGTCGTCCTCTTCATCATCAGCCTCATCGAAATCAGATCTAAATTTGTTAATCAAAGAAACGATGCCATTGCCGCGGAAACTTGTGCGCGGCCAAGACGTTTGGCTTGGTAAAGGCGCGGAACAGACACGTCAAATTCTAAAATGCATGTGGTGTGGCCAGAGTTTCCGTTCATTGGCCGAAATGACAGCACACATGCAAGAAACCCAACATTATACGAATATCATATCACAGGAGCAGATTATTTCATGGAAATCTAATGATGAGAAGGGTGGTCCAGGGGCAGCATCTGCAGCTAATTCAACTGCTGGAACACCAGGCAATATATCAACTGGCTGCATAACCTCACCGTCACGATCGGTTACTACGCCAACGAGTGTAGCTCCCAACCTGCCGGCAATTACCTCATCATCGATCATCCACAATTCCAATCCCGTCAGTTCGGTATTTACCTGCAAAGTGTGTGATCAAGCTTTTTCCACATTGAAGGAGCTCAGCAATCACATGATTAAGAATTCACATTACAAAGATCATATGATACGTTCCTCCGTAAGTTCCGGCGTCGGTAACGACATTGGTAATAGCGGTGTCGGCTGCATGCCTTTGCCTCAGACAAGACGTGGTCGTCAAACACGTGAGAAACGTAAGAAATCTTTGCCAGTACGTAAGCTCCTGGAACTGGAACGTGCACAGCAGGATTACAAGAATGCCATTGCGGGCAATTGCCTTGATCCAGCTCTGAAGCCGTTGCGGGATTTTGCAGTCAGCACGAAGATCACCTGTGAAAAATGCGGCGATAAAATTGAGACAGCACTCTTCGTTGATCATATACGTCAGTGCTTGGATACCAATTTTTTGATAACGCCACGTAGAAATCAACAAAAATCGCCATCGTCTGCTTCAGTAGGTCCATCCTATTCAACACCCACATCTTTGGGCCATATGGAACGGTTAACACCGAATAGTAATGGTCGGAAAACAGCTGATGACAGCATATCGCCAATTACGTCGCGTACCGCTGACATTCTCTGCCCATTGCCTCCAAAAGATACTGAAAAATCTACATCTTCCACACCATCAGTGCTGAACGCCATCGAGCAACTGATTGAGAAGAGCTTCGATACACGATCACGTCACAACAGCTCTTCCTCCTTTGGAGGCTCACAAGGAGGTGGTAGCGGTGGTGGTGGTACACCACTTGGCTCCAGCATCTTAAAGCGTCTGGGTATTGACGATAACGTGGATTATACAAAACCATTAATGGATCCACAAACAATGAATTTCCTACGTTCCTACTCTCACTACTCAACAGTGGGTGCCGCGAGTGGACGCGATCGAAGTGCAAGTGAATCGAGCACAATATCAGAACGCAGTCGTCTAGATTCCATCACTCCTGAACGTACATCCCGACAACCGACACCAAGGCTAACCCCAGAAAAGGTGGCAGTCCCAGCTACCGCTGCGGCCATTGAAATGGCAATGAATTTGCGAAAGGAAGCGACAACTGCGGCACTACAATTGACGCAACAGCCAGCCGAATTAGAGCCGTTGAAAATAAAATCCGAGCCAATCGAAATGGGTACCGCCGCAGTCGATGAAATGCCTTTACCGCCAACAACAACTTCAATGATGACTGCAGTATCATCACAAAAGATTTCGGTCAAAAAAGAATTCTCCATGACCGCTGAAGATTCAATCGAAACAGTAAATAACAAATTGTTACCAGCACCATTAACGCCATCTCGTCCGATTAGTCCAAGCTTAAGTGAACGTTCAGTTACACCAAAATCGACAACGTCCTCGCTGGGTGGGGATAAAACCATTGCGCCACCATCAAATATGGTCGGTGCTGGTGGCGGCAGTAGCCTCAATGCACTATCATCCATGTTTGATAATCTTACAAACATGAAGAGTGGTGGCAGCAGCTTAAGTAGCTCCGCAGTGGCAATGAATTTAGTTAGCGAACCAAATAACAACAATATTAATGGTTGTGGTGGGGGTAGTGGTAGTGGTACTGAAAAGAAATCTAAAGCGAATCCTTTGGCCGCTTTACAAAAACTTTGCGATACAACAGATCCACCGGCAGCGAATACACGTGGCAATTCAGTTACAACATCCGTTGCAAATTCTATTACTCCAACCAGCTATGGTGGCGTATCAACAAATGGTGGTGGTGTTGGAAATATGTTGGCCTTTAGTTGGGCTTGCAATGATGCTGTTATGGCCGCAGCAGCTGATTCGACCATAATTAAATGTTCATTTTGCGATACACCATTCTGTTCGAAAGGTGCCTATCGTCATCATCTCTCGAAAGTGCATTTCATCAAAGAAACTGTAGGTGGTGGTGGTGACGCAGATGGGCTGATGAAATCACCAGGTGCTGGAGCGGGAAGTTCAGGAGGATTTGTGGGACATATGACACCATCACCAAAGTCATCATCTCATGTATCAGCATCACCAAAGAGTTGCTCTACTAATTCAAAGAGTCCGATCGCATCACCAGCAGCTCCAACTGTTGGATCAGGAACAGCATCATCATCAGCGATATCATCATCGGCAGGCATCATTAATCCATACAGTGAGAGCTCACAATCGAAATTTCTCAAATACACTGAGTTGGCCAAACAGCTGTCATCGAAGAACGTCTGACGCACTTAGGCAATGCACCCAAAGCATGCAGAAAGCTATTGAATTAATTGAGCTATTGAAATTACAGAGCGAAAAGGTAAGAAAAATATGTACAGCGCCTCCTTTTGCGAACGTCTTTATGTGCCACTCAGCAACAAGATCCCTTCGGTCGGTATTGGTTACACATGTTCGTTCCAGCATTGCTCTTCGAAATTTAATCCAACTTAAATGGATTGGATTAAAGAAAATTTCATGTAGAAAGTATTTTGGTTTCGTACATTACTTTTTCAAACAAATTTTTAGATTACCTCACCCATTCTCTTTAAATCAAAGTCAAGTGAACGCTAGACACATGACCTTGCTCATATAAACTCACTACTCTCGCACACATGCTTTTTCCGGCTACAATGTCTAACTTCTGCTCCTCCTTCATTAAACGATTTCGAATTAAATTTGTACACCAAAAATACTATGAAATAATCCACCCACTAACAATTAATCAATTACCGTTTTGCACACAAAACTCAACTAAAGGGAGAGAAACAAGCAACATGGGGGCACATATGGTAAACTAGCAAATAAATGTAGCAAATAGTAAATGCCTATTTGAAAAACGTTTTGCCCATGGAGCATAGCGTTCGATTTTATATTTTAACGGTCAAACAACAAAATAATCAAAACGGTGTGAACGAATGATTAGTTGGAGCGGGTTTAATCGAAGAAAATCGCATGGCAAGAATAAAAAAACAAAACGACAAAATCATTAGAAAATTAGAAGAAAAAGGAAAACCATAGATCACCCAAATGATTGACATGTGATCGTCATAAGCACACCAACAAAATACTTGGATTTATTTCTGCACTCACATCATAAATAAATCGCACTCTTATTATTAATTTTACAGAAAATCTTAGTCTTTCTCTTTGCAATCACTCTTGAAATATATTTTGAACGCGAGAGCAACATTATTATTTTTAATATTTCCCCTGAAAATCGTAAAAGAGAGATTGCTGTTACTCTCTCTATTGCAAGTGCTTCTCCTATGTAACTAACAGCAAATGAGGGGAATTTGTGCAGAGAGGTGAATGACAATCTGCTAATTTCTCAAAATATCATTAATGAACAAGAGATGAGAGAGTTATGCGCAAAAAAAAACAAATGGAGAAAATGTGAGAGAACTTGCAGCTGCTGAGAGAGAGAGACACGTTTTGTGCTTTTTGTAATAAATTGTTTATTAATCTGCCTACCATCACCCCCATTATGAGATCAAAAATACACACACACACACGCAAATAAAAAAACAAAGCCAATGTATGGACATTTCCTTAAACATATGTTCATCTCTTTTTAGCGCATGCGCATATAAAATCTATACAAGTATTGTATTTGTGTTTGTATTAAAATTCAATTAAAATTGCCCACACATACACTTATTTGATGAACTGCTGTCCATCAGTAATTGAACGAGTATGAGTATATTGGAGAGCCAATATCGTGCATACATTCGTATGATGGGATGGTTGATATTTTGTAGCGCATCTTTTATTGTATGTGCAAAAGAGATGTCTATATATTGCACTCTGGTTGTGCGTTCAATGTATGAGATGGAGCCCAAGATGTTGACATGAAAATGACAAAACTCGTTGTTGTATTGTCGTTGGCGGCGTCGTCATCATCGTTGTTCGGTGTATGGCGGCAATATTGTATTGCTGCTGTCGCAGTCACACCTTTTTATAGCGAATTATGTGTGTGTATGTGTGTGTATATGTACTCGTATAACGAGTAATAACGATAACAAAAACAACAATAATGCATATGGGCAGCGACATGTGTAATAAAATATACACAAACATGTTGAGTGAGTGACATATTGCAAAACGACGACGATGACGACGACGACCACGACGTCGCAGAAGTTGATATAAAAGAACAAAAAAAAAAAATATTAGCAAAAATAAAGGGGTGGGGGTCTTTCTTTCACACATATATTACCATATATTTTTCGTTTTTTTGCAAAATAAATACACTCACAAATAAATACCGGTATTTTTGTGTTATATGTAAATTGCACTTGAGTGTTTGAGTGGCACATGAGTTTGAGCGTTTTGGATAATATTCTATTTCGAAAAATTTGAAACAGAACGAATTAACAGAAACGATTAATCTGTTTTCTAAATTCACAAAAAAAAAATAGATTTGAAATAATTATTGACAGAAAATGATTTTGAGATAAAAAACTAAATTAATACTAATACCAATTAGATGCTATTGTATTATGAAATATGAAAAAAAAAAAACAAAAACACAAATTCCTCTTTGCAACATGAAAGTATACGTAATAAATATTTTAAAAGGTTATACCTAATATTAAGAAATACAAAAAAATATGAATTAATATGATAAATAGAAAAAATACACTAATTAGAGAAGAAGAAGAACAAAATGTCTATAAAATGACAAAATTAAGAAAATAACCCCAAATTCGAAATCTAGGCACACCTTGGAAAGAATGAACTATTGCAAATAATTGCCTTCTTATTTTGGTCATAAAAAATTAAAAGCATTAGTAAAAAAAAATTTTTTTTTGACTTTTTACACTGCGTTTGAAAATATTAGTGTTTTTTAATTAATTTCACTTTACTTTATTCAACCAATATGCAACCAAAATATAAGATAAAAGTCTTCTAAAGATTTCGTTGAGAAAAACCGATGTGGGCTGGATTATTGAACGAAAATTAACTTTTTTAAGATATTTTGGATGATATATTTTTATTTTTAAGCCGAAATTTTTTTTCAAAGTTGCTAAATTTTCAATATTTTGTGCTATTTGACATATTCTAAATTCATTTGACACATTTTAAATTATAATTTAATAGTTTTCTTCCAGTGAAATCTGTCTCTGCCAAAAAAAAAAAAAAATGCAATAATGAATAAAATAATAATAAAATCATAAATTCATAGAACAAATCCAATCAAAAAAGTATACGTAAAATAAAAAATAAAAAATGTAAAATGTCAAACCTCATTTTTAAATAAATGTTTTTGTGCTACTATTTTTTTTTTTTTACAACAGCAACAAATAAAATAAAATTTTGAAAGAGAGAAAATTCTCTTCTTAAAACCAAATTTTAACAGAATATATAGAAATATATAGAATTACAAATAACAAAATACTTTAAATGCAAATGATGTATACTAAAAGAAAATTGTAACTGAATTACCTAAGAGAAAAATTAATTAAATTATAATACCCCATATACTAATAATCCTCCACTTACCTATACATACCTAACATACAAGAGTATACAACAGTTATATTAAGAATGGATAAATGTACATATATGTATAATTATTTATATTCAAAAGCTCAAACGATGATAAATATAGAAATTTTAATTAATATCACAGGGGATTCACAAGGTATCATAATGTGTTACATTGTCATAATGTGATAATTTTTATAATTTTGCAATAGTTTGATAATACAACTCTGTTGTAACTCACGTATCAAATTTGATGCAACTTTAAATTCTGACATATGATTTTATGAGATCTTGTGAATCACCTAATTCAAAAAAATAAAATATATAAAAATAATAATAATAAAGAAAGAAGGAATAACGCAAATCAAAATTATTTTAATAAAAATTGTTACAAAAACAACAAAAAGCAACCAATGTATACGCAACATTTTATTTAAAAGTCTTTTAAATCACTACCAAGTATACTAAAATTAAACTATGTGTATATAAATCATATACGTATAAGTATAAATATATATATATATATATATATATAAATATATATATATATATATATATATATATATATATATATATATATATATATATCATATATATATATATATATATATATATAAATATATATATATATATATATATAAATATATATATAAATATATATATATATATATATATATATATATATATATATATATATATATATATATAAATACATTTATTATTGTCTTAAGAAATAATTATTGTATTTAATAATAGTAGTAGTTATAAAAAAATGAAATGTCTAACATTTCATTTGAAAAAAATAATTTTTTGTTAGTATCATTTAAGTTAATAACAATAATTTTTTAATTAATATTAATTTATTTTTACTTTTCTATATGATATGTACATTAGGGTGTGTCAAATTCCCACCTTCTTTTTAATTTCTTATACTAGAGATTGGGGTGAGAGTGATTTCATCCGATAATTGCTATTTTCAAAAAAATTGTTGCACATTGCTAAATGTTAATTGCGTGTGCCAAGGTACAGTCATCAGGAACATACATTTGCATGTAGGGTAGGAATGATTTTCATCCGAATTTGAGCAATTTCCAAACTCATTCATTCATTGATGAATATGATTCAGTGTACTAAAGTTTCAGCACGATAACTTTATATTTTCACATGCAAAATGTAATAACATCCATTTGGAAGCATAAGTTTGTATAGGAGATAGGCTTGGTTTTTATCCGATTCTACACATTCTTAAATATGTTTATTGATTAGTAAATATAATTATACAAACCAAATTTCAGCTTGATTCCTTTGCATTTTCCTGCAGAAAGTGTGAAAACAGCCATTTAACAACATACTTTTGTATGGGAGGTAGACGTGATTATCATCCGATTTCACCCATTTATGAAATTATGTATTTGTGTGAGAAAATAATATTATGTAGCAATTTTTAGCTTGATCGCTCTATAATGAAAGCAAATATCGTGTGAATAAAGAGCAGATATACAGAACAACTTGGCTTAAACTTTAAAAATTATTTCATTTTTTTTTAACCTTGAATTTCAAAAAATATGAGCATATGTGACACCCTAATGTGTATACGTATATGTATGTGTGTGATATTATTTGATAAATATTTACCATTAAATCAGTATATATAGTGAATGTATATTAATACGAGTATACGAGTACTCTTAGATTTTCTTTTTTTTTTTTGAACTATTGAACTATGTATACTATAATAAGCATTATATTAATATTTAAAAAATATAAATATATCATAAATATATATATATACAACATAAAAGTATTATAGAATATAGTTTAAAAAAAAAATTATACGGTAATATCTACCTATATTTATTTCATGAAATATCTTTATAAGCAAAAAAAAAAAAGAAAACAAAAATTTTACAGAAAAAACACGGTTAAGTAAACTATCAATTAAAATGAGAAATAAGTTTAAATATAAATTAATTTTAGTATTTATTGAAAAAAAATATAAAAATTAAAATATAAATAATTTAATCTCAAAAGAAAATAATATCAAAAATATTGAAAAAGTAATGAATGCAAGTCAACAGTTTTTAAAATTCAATAATCCAACAGTGAAAATGTGAAAAAATTTTTATTTTTAATCATAAATCATAATAAGAAATTACATTATATAAATTACAAAATATCAAATCAATAATTGAAATGATGAAACGCAAAAATAAAAAAAAAAATCTTTTAAAAAAGTCATAAAATTAAAGGCAGAAAAAGGCTCAAAGGAAAATAAGTTGAAAAATTTAAATATAAAATAGTATGAGTATTAATTATACAATAATAATAATGTTGGATGTTTCAACGAAATTTCAAAATATGAAAATAAAAATGAAAAAAAAAAATTTAATAAAATCAAATACATAAATAAAATTCATTGAAAAATAAAACGATTTTAATTTATTTATATTTATATTTGCAGGATTTGAATAAACCCACTTTCGAGAAATGTATGGGCTTAAAAACAATTTAAAGAAATTATAGTCCGTATTTAAGTGGAATTGTTGCAAAGTTTGCACACTGAGCTGAGGAATAGTTTACTCACCGCATGAATTTTGTTTTCGTTTAAATGCGTATGTCAAGTCAAGTGAAGTGAAGTGAAAAGGTGGGCAAGACAAGAACCAGGGCGCTCAGTCAAACAACCATTGTATTCAAACCCAGAAACTGAAAAAAAAAATAGACAAAAAGAAGAACAGAAACAAACGATAGAGTAGAGAATATTACTCTACCTCAATCTCCCCAGTACTCTTAACGAATCTAAGAAGATCGGATAGAGTTGAATTGAACTTTCTTCAGCCTCAAAGCATCTACACCCAACAACCTCAATATTGTTCGTGCAAAGGCTGGACAGTGACAGAGGTTGTGCTCTGTTATGTCCATAAATAAGACTGCCATGTTGGATCGATAATGACACCTATAGTGGCCATATGATGTCCACAAGTGTTGTGCCTTGTAATGACTCCAATCAGCATCCTGAGGTCCTTCCACCTTAATCGTAGGAGAAAGTTCGCTCGTTTGCTGTCAGGTTCATTCACAAACCCTTTGGCAGCCCTTCATGTCTCCAAGGGGAAACATCGAGTCTTGTGGATCATGCCCACAGAGTCTAGAATCCATTGTTAGATCCATGCAGAGTTCACGCCAAATATACGTTCAGGGCCGATGGGCGTATCAGCGTGTGTCAATATCCGCAATATATTTAGTAGAGCATATAGTTACTTATGTAGAACCTTATTCGATACACGCCGCCAACGCAATGGGTTTAGAAATCATGCGAACGATCTATTTCTCGAAAACTTCAAGTTTTCTCTCATCGGAGGAGGAAACTGTATAACTTACAGCGCCATAAGTTTGGACAGGCGTCCGAAAGATTTGTGTACTATTGTTCTTGATCTTTGTAAGAGCTCAAGACTTCCCATTTACTTATTCAGACCGAAGTAGAAGCAAGAACCAAGTCAGCAAGAATTATTCTTCATCATAGTTCATAGCATAGTTTATAAACATTTGTATGGGAAAAAAGCCTGATGTTTATCCAATTACGCCTATTTTTCAACTCGTCCATAGATTGGTAAATATAATTGTAGGTAGACGTGATTTTCATCCGGTTTCATTCATACAAAAACTCAACTCGTCATTAATGAAAATAATATTATAAATAAATTTTCAGCGATATTGCTACTAGCGACTAGTATGATGATTTTGATCAAAAAAATATGTATATATAATTTGCCAGACCTGACGTCTCTCCTTGTGAAAAGACTTCACTGACTTTTTAAGTGCACGATATAACGAAAAAGAGTATGATTTTTGGGGAATAAAACTGCGTTTAAATGGCTGTCGCTGATGAATTGTCATTAGTCCATGCTGTCAGCCTCACAGCACATTGCGATGAATTTAAGCTCTAAATCACTATTCTTGCATTTTACTTAGAGTCTGGCAAAACGGTCTAATGATGTCAAACCTAAGTTTGTAGAGATCAAGGCAGGGGCGTCTTCAAGAAAATTGATTGGGCGACTATTAGATTGAGCGATCTCCTTACTGTAGGGCTTCTTCAAAGTTCGCCTAAATCAAGATATTTAATTCACATAAAATAGTTATTACGAGTATATCATACGTTGTTCATCGAAGCTTTGTTGCAATCTTTATGTTGGAAGACAAATGCGGTAGAAAATCATATGGAAATGTTACACATAGTACTCAAGTACTCATTTTTACGAAGAGATATAAAGTAACTTTCCCATCAAGGGGGGAGTGTAACACTTGCCGACATGGACACACGACGATACGCAAAAATGGTGTAGAGATGGATCTAAAACGCTTCAGGGTGTAGAAGCCAGAACACACAAATCAATAACACTATGTACGTACACCACAATTTTCCATGCAGAGCTTTATGCTATAATGGAAACAGTGGAAATCCTATCCAAAAGAGGACTCCAAAGGGTCAAAATTAAAATACTCTCAGACAGTCAATCACTCCTCAAAGCTCTTAAAAGCTGCACATTCACATGAAAAGTCCTCACAGAGTGTAGCAATGCACTCAACAAACTGGCCATCCACAATCAGGTCTCTCTGATCTGGGTGCCAGGACATGAAGGACACGAAAGTAATGAAAAGGCGAACCTTTATGCCAAAAAAGGGGCTGAAGGGCCATTTATTGGCTCAACCCCATTCTTTGGCTTCAATAAAAACAACATAAAACAGGATACCAAGAAATGGATCCAACGTAAAATCAGAGAATATTGGAATAATACTGGCGGTCTCAACCACTCCAAAAAATTCCTGAGCTTTGACGTCAAAAGAGGAAACACCGCTCTCTCCTTAAACAAAAAGAATCTTAGATTACTCTCCGGAGCACTAACGGGCCATTTCGTATGCAATAAACACTTACACAAAAGAGGAGTATCCAACACAAGTACTTGCAGATTCTGCTGTGATGAGGGAGAGTCAATGGAACACCTAATCACAATCTGTGATGCACTAGACCAGAAGAAGATGAAGACCTTCAAATGCTCTCCCCGAAAAAGCTGGTTCTATTCCTCCTCGATGTATTAAATATACTAAATATCTAAGTATAAAGGGGTGCACGATAGATCAGGTTGGTCGCAGTGCAGGCCTTAGCCTAACCCGTACTACCATCACCGTTACCATTACCAACATAATTTCAACTATCCATATATGTGGTAACTTTATTGTGCTAGGTTTATGTATTAGGTATATTGGTTGTATCTTGATTTTTTCATGTAACAAGATAATATTTTACGGAGATATTTTGCAAATGCTCCAAAACATAAACTTTGAATAGGCAACTTCAATTCCTATGCCTCTTGAAGCTTCTAAAATCGCCGCACTTATACAGAATGATGTATGCCGTGGCTGAGTGATTAGTGTGTTGGCTTTCTGATCCCTAGATCGTGGGTTCAATCCACGACTGTGACAACTTTAATATCTAGAAGATTCTTCTTTCGAACAGTGCCCTGCCAACCTGTCGGTAAGCAATTGGAACTTCTTCTGGTACTAACACTTTGCCATGAAAAGCATCTTTAAGAGCTCTATTGATTAGATTAAATTGGTAAGGGCTACAGAATTTCCGTCTATGGCACTTCGTCCGACTCGACCTATTATCCCATACCCTAATTTAATATTGAAAGAGATTATATCCTCTTATTTTCTCAAAGAACATTTTGATTATTGTGAGTTCAAGTTCAAACAGTTTGGTAGTCTGTAGAAGTTTCTTCCCGAGTGTTTTTTTTTTCTCACCCCGATAAGGGCTGGGCATTCTCATCATCCTCCATACAGAATCTGCATATTTCGCTGTCTATCAATTTCAGACGGGTTTTATGTTTGTTTAGTAGACAGTGTCCACTGATTATACCTGTCATAAGTTTTAGTTCTGCATTACTCAAGCACAAAAGGTATTTTGAATTTTTCACCGAGCAATGCGGAAGAAGAAAGCTTTGGTACATGCCATACCAATAGTTTTTGGAACACCTTCTGTTTGCTTTGGTCATATATTCTTGTTTGATGCAATTTTTGTAGTAAGCTTTGCTGATTCCCGGAATCAGGTTAGGGTACAAATGTAACAAATGTAAGAGCTCTGTGGCAGAGCTCAGAAAAATGGCTATGTCACAGGGTTCTGCCCTTCAGAACCGACTAATATAATTATAAGTATGTCTTTCTCGCCAAAGTGGAAGTCCTCTCCGAGGACAGCCATAAGAGCCTAAGTTAATCTATGAAGAATAGCCCCTTTAGGTTAATACGATCGATTTAAGTTCAATGATGAGTTGATACTTTATGGGTCCAATAGGTGTATAAAGGTTTCTTTCATTGCATTTATTTATTTATGTCATTTACTTAAGTTGATTTATATACGAATATAACTACAATACAATGCAACATGCTGAAATACGTACTAACAAGCCAAAATATGTTACAAGCCAGCATGCCAACATGCATCATTATTATGATGATGATGATGATCATAATCAATGTAAACTAATATTTGGCTAATAAACTAGTTAATTAAACCTGAATTATGAGTATGTAAAATAAACATACCCATATACGATACATATCTGTGTGTGTGTGTGTGTGTGTGTGTGTGGGAGTATAATATCTTAACTATGAAATAAGATATAATGCATAAACATATTCATATACATATCTACTGACTATATATAAACATTTTAATACGAAATATACACGAAATGATATATATCATTTGATTTATAGTCCAACAAAGGATTTGTAATATATTAATACATACATAACACACACACACACACACATTTCCATATATATGACGAAGCACATGTACTCTACAAATACATGCATATGTGTAAAGAATATAAGTAAATGTAAAAGAAATGTTTTATTATGTGTGCGAATTGCCAAAGGATCCATTTTAGAGCAATTTGACTCATTGAATGTATGAAAAACTTCAAATGACAAATAAAGGATATATGGGGAGGTCCTTAAAAGATGAACTAATACGGCCAAAAAATAATGTCAAATGACTTGTCTGTCTATATGGCATATCGTACGATATGTAAATATATACTTACGAATACATGTTCTCATGCTTGTTTAGGTTTAAATATTTTCGATGTCTTCTCATGTTTGCAAGAAGTTTCAAATTTTGCTGTTGTTTTTGAAATTCTTTTGTCTCCTCCAAACCTTCTTTAACATGATCGACCGCCATTACGATGAATTTTGAGATACGCCATACCATCGACCTGCATTGGAAAATGAGCTTCTAGCACCTTTTTTGCTACTTCGATCCTTTGTGATTGCCATCGTCTTTGGAACGCCTTTTTCTTACTCACCTTAATGAGCAATATACGAGTGTACAACTCATACGAGTATTCATAAATTCTCGTATGTGTCATAGAGATATCTATTCATACACACACACACACACATCATGCACAGATATAATGACATTTCTGTTTTTTTGATAAGCCGAAAAAGCTCCTTGGGTGTACGTTGGTGTGACATTTTACCAAACAACAAAAAAGCACTTGAGGCGATGACGACAAAATCAAATTTATTTACCAAAATGTCAAACAGAGCATGGCGCACAGTAGTTGCAATTGGTTAAAATTTTGTATAAATATGAGATTCAAACAAATTTTCACGGTAGTAACTTACAATTAATGAATTTTCAAAGAAATTGCAGGTCATGTTATCTATACGAAGCTTAAGCATAACCAACTGAAATTTATGACGCACTTTCTTTGATACTTTGGTACATTAAAAATGTTATTTAAAGAATATGTGCGAGATAATTCACCCGTGTTACCAAAATATGCATCCTATCGGACAGCCAAGCGGCTCCAAAGTTCCTGGCAAAATTCTCGTTTCAATAATCAAGACTGGTCTGGGAATGTTTTAAACTTCTCAATGCCCTGGCAGCAAAGAATCCTGTCACCCTAATGTGGGTGCCGGGACATGTGGGAAACGAAATGGCCGACTCCTTTGCAAAGGAAGGCGCAAGCACTCCTTTCATTGGACCAGAGCCTTTCTGCGGGGTTACAAACAGTTTCATAACAGGATCTACTTGACTACTGGAGAGCCCAAACGGACATGCGGCAGTCGAAGGGACTTATTGATCCCACACATGTTTAGGTGGATGCTGTTCTTAACCTCAGCAGAAATGACAAAAAACTCTACACAGAGCTGCTCACTGGGTACTGTGGACTCAACTACCATATGAGAAAAATAGGTGTGATAGAAAACGATACCTGCCGACTATGTCATGAGGAGCAGGAAACATCGGAACATATTCTATGCAATTGCCCAGCGGTGGCAAGACGTAGACTTGGTTAGCTAGTTAACGGAATCTTGGCTCCAAACCACAAAGGTAAAATCAAACCCACAGTCTAGAATAGTTTTAGTTTGGCAGTGCATTGAATAGCCTGTATAATAATAATAATAATAATAATAATAATAATAATAATAAATAAGGAGCTTTAAGTATATTTTTCAGTTTTCGCAAAAATACTTAAGGTCTAGAAAATGTATTCGAAGATTCTGCAGCCAATTTATGAGCTCTCGAATACGAAAACATTCACAAAAAAAAAAAAAAAAAAAAAAATATCTGAGATTTATAGGATCCAAACGGCATTTGGCCGAGCTTCTCGAGCAGAACCCTAGTAAACTTTTTCAGAGCTTTGTCACAGAGCGCTTCTAGAAGCTTTTTCAGAGGAAATTATTACTGCTGGAAGAATTGCAAAATGCTTGCGACAGTTGGGAGCCATTTGAAAGCAAAATCTTTTCGATATTAAAGTTGTCACAGTCGGTGATTGAATCCACGATCTACAAATCAGAAGCCCAATGCACTAACTACGACTGAGCTACGGACATCCATATAAATGCTTAATTTGAGCAAGATTAAATTTTGAAGGTGAAATTAGAGGAAGTTTTGTACTTTAAGACTTTAAAAATGCTAA
The DNA here is from genome assembly GCA_963854835.1 of Megamerina dolium. NCBI lineage: Eukaryota > Metazoa > Arthropoda > Insecta > Diptera > Megamerinidae > Megamerina > Megamerina dolium. Next base: position 4,674,094 of record OY978529.1, read on the forward strand.
AGTGCCATTCAAAAACTTAATTTTGTTTAAATTTCGAGCTTCAAATGCATTACGAGCTTACAAGTTAATATTTTGTTGTATTTGCTACAACTTCAATAAAATTTCAAGCTTTAAATGCATTACGAGTGCTTACGAGTTAACATGTTCTAGCATTTGCAACAAATTAAAAAGGCTTTCGTTTTGAAAACAAAAAAAAATTGTATTAAATTTTAAGCTTCAAATACATTCGGAGCTTATGAATTATTATTTCTTAGCATTTGCTGCAAGTTAAAACAATTTTTGTATTAAAAAACAAAAAAAATCAATAAAAATTCGCAACTTAAATGCATTCTGAGCTTACTAGTTAATCATTTCTAGCTTTTGGTACTTGCCAAAGTAGAAAATCTTCAATTGAAAGCTCTCACTAGGGTGTTAGGTTACGACGTTAGGTTAGGTTATAGTGGCCACTCTCTCAAAAAGTGAGCACACGTAGGCCAGAGAAACGCCCATTGTGATACCACGCAAATATTCCTACTCTACTACGTTGAATCAACCAGAACTTTTGACGATATTTAGGAGGTTGCTAATATCAACCACTGAAGGGCGGACTTAGTCATTCAACTGGTAATATCCCAGGAATTTTTTGCGACTTTTGCACAAAGCAGGGCAGGTACCCAGCAGATGTGAGACGGTCTCGAGTTACTCCGAGTTACTCCTCATCTCTGCAGCTTCTGCAGTGGTCATGAACGAGATGGCCTAAGCTCATTCTCGCTGCGTGAGGTCCTATGAAGCAGTGGCCGGTAACCACTCCAACATAGGTCGAGATAACCTTTCTGTTAAGGTCAGTGAGTTTATGCGAGCGTTTCTTATTGAATGTGGGCCCCAGCACTTTCGCCGTCCTACAGATGGGTGAATCCGTCCATCTTTTTTGGTCACTAGGGTGTTAGAAATTAAAATTTTTAATCATTTCTGCAAAAAAAAAAAAAAAAAATGCTAAAATCATCCAAAAATCTTGCATCAAACTTAACCTTGATGAAATCGAATTCATGCCCACTGTATGCTTTGCATGCTTTACCGTCATACTAATAACAACAATAACAAAAAAAAAAAAAAAACCAACATGAATTTGAAACTTTTTCCACGTGTATGTGAATGTGTCAATTCTATTACACTCACACACAGTCGAATACACAAGCAGATATTGTCTACAATATATCGTAATGGGCACCTACTTAACAACAACAACAACAACAACAACAATAAACAGAACACATGCACACACACACACACACACACACACATGTGTTACCCCTTTTAATGAATGTGAAATGGGTTAAATTAGTGAGAAAAACAAAGAAGCCAACAACAACAACAACAACAATAACAACAGCAACAACAGCAACAAAACATATATTTGCTACAAATAACGCATACACATATGTATTTGCATATCAGTCTAAGTATAGATGTATATGTATATGCATATGTATGTGTGAATGTATATGGTCGTAGCTCATTTGCTTAGAAATGACAACCCAACGAGATAAGGTAACAACAAAATGGCAAGCAGCAACAATATAAAGGTGCTTGCAAACAAATTATATATCAACATAGACACAAACACATTCATAGTTACTGATATATACATATGAGAGTACACCATAAAACATGAATATGGTGTCACAAATCACACCCCTTTATTTTTGGTTTTGTTTTTGTTTTTTTTTTTTGTTTTCTTTCAGAATGGGGGAGTACTTAAATATGTATATGAACACCCATAGATACGAAATAGTAGAAATGATGAGGAAATGGAGAATTTTTTCTTTTTTTTTTTTGTGAAATGTGATATGAAAGGAATAGATGATGTACTGGAGGGAATATTTATGTATATTTCCGAAGGATTTTAAAAAATAATCTATAAATGAAGAAATGAATCAGAAACAATGGATGTTACTTTGGTTCAATTAGAAACACTTTTGATCAAAATAAAACCGCTAACAGAACACTTTGTCTTTCTTAGAATCAGCACCACTTTTGCAGACAGGAGCTATACTTTGCTCACAAAGACCAAATATCACACTCTATACCCAAGTAAGATATTGCATTTCGATTAGTGTCTATCGAAGTTAGTTCCACTTCGGTTTTTCCTTCGCAAAGGCTTTGTGGAAGCAATTTTTGCTGAGAAAAAATATTAAACTGCTCGGAGCTATATTTGCTTCGATAAAAGTGTCTTATATAGAGGCTACAAAATAATAGCGATGCTCTCAATTGTAGAAGCAAGTTGCTATAAAACTTTTGGATTTGTTTATAAATACCAATTTGAAGCTATATAGATGTGGCTTCACGAAATAACTTCCAGAATCCAGCAGCCCAAACTGTTATAGAAACTTGTGGATTTTTTTTACTATATACCAAGGGGAGACTTCTTCATTCAAACTGCTTTGAGGAATCGTTACGGAATTCTTATAGAAGCATAAACTTGCATTTTAGCCTTATGGAAGTGCAAGTTCATACTTGGGCAATTTTTTCACCATGTCATCACGGAGGCAAATTGTTTGCAATAATGTTGAAAAGATGCCTCCGTATCATCTGTAGATTATTCTGGCCGAAAACCATCAGCAACGACGCGCTGTGGAGACTAACGAATGGAGAACCCGTCCTGTTGGAAATCAAAAATAGAAATTGGCGATAGATCACATTCAGATAGCATTAGAAGAATGGCACTAGACTGCAACCCGCAAGAAAGCGGAGTCGGAGTCGAGGTCGGCCAAATAATACTTGGAGTCAACACAACATGGATGGCGCAAAAATAACAGCACAGAACCGTGTACGATAGAAGATTCTTGTTGAGGCCCTATGATCCCAAGAGTAGTGAACAAGGAAAAAAAAAAAAAAATATTGAGAAGAAAATTTATGAAATTAGATTTTCGATATTATTGCACAAATTTTTTCAATAATACCCAAAATAAATTTAGCAGAAATTTTCACATTACAGGAAAGAATTTGTGAAATAATGTCGAAAAACAATTTACAAAAATTACAGCTTCAACATTATTATAAAAGATTTTGCATTTTAATGGTGAAATTAAAATTAATTATTTAATTTATTAATTAATTAATAAATTTTTTTTTTCATTTGCTCTGATTTTTTTTTTTGCTCTGATTTCAACAAGATGGCGCTATGTGCTGTACAGGCGTACTCACAATTGCTCTTATATTAGCTGATTCTCAATGGCAAAAAACCTAGTGCCTTGGTTTTTTCGAGGCTGTAGCACAGTGCTCTCTCAAAACTTTTTCATGGCAATTTAATACGATGGAAGAAATCGCCAAATTCATGCTTTAGTTGGTATTATTAGTGCATTTTTGTTGTGGCTAGAAAAGATGAACAAGATTTTGATAAAATAAACTTGGGCGAGCTCTAATAACAGCACCTTTTCGATTAGCGGTTAATACGTCTTTAGTCTTCCGCTATACTTCTATGTATTAGGTTAGGTTAGCTTATGTGGCTGGCCTCTCTCTGAGAGGACACACTTAGACCAGAAATGCCCATTGTGATACCACCGAGCTTCTCTTCAATAATGTTGTGCCTGTTAAATTTGGACAGCATTAGAAGAGACCTACTTATATTAGTCGGTTCCGAACGGCAGAACCCTTGTGACATCACTTTGACTTAGTTTTGCCGCAGAACTCTTTTAAGAAGCAGTTTTTGGCAAATTGTTACTGCCGGAAAAATTGCCAATTCTTGCCGGCAGGTGGATACCGTTCGAAGGAAATATCGATATTTTCGATATTAAATTTTGATGGGGATTGAGCCCACGGCCTACAGATCGGAAGGCCAACTAACTACGGCACCCACTATGGATTACTCTTATCGGATTCTTGTAGATTCGATAAGCTTGCTTGCTAAGAAAGTTAAATTAAAATTTTGATTCATTTCCAAGTGATTCAAATCGCAATCAACACATTTTTGGGCTTTTGGGGCTTGAGTTCTTTAAAAGATTCAATCTTACGCTGATGCTGATACAAGTATTTTTGTAAAAGCCCCCAAGCGGATGTATCGGAAAGTTTAGAGTCTTCATGGAATCTCTCAATAACATCGTCAATATTCGCAGAGTCGTATAGGGACTCAACGATCAGCAAACTCACGATTTTTATCGGATTTCGTTATAGTTTCGTAATTCCTTCGTAGCTTGAGAGAAGCAGACATTTAAAGGAATTAAATTTAAAATTGTTAAAAACGGATTTTAGTTAAATTTTAGCAATTCCTATGGGCAATATTGAAAATTTCCCACTAGCTATGATTTTGAATTCCGAAGCACCCATATGTGATCGCTTTCAATATATAATATGTAAATATGAGTTGCTTGGATTGGTGTAATTTGTATATACATTCTGTCAAATAAGTACCCGGAAATTTGAAATAAAACACAAACAACTTATCAATCATCTAAATTTATTATATCCCCTTCAAAATAGGCCCCTTCTGAGGCAATACACTTCTTCCAACCAACAATCCAATTATCGAAACACTTTTTAAAGCTATATTCCGGGATGGCCTTCAATTCTCGTTGCGAATTAGTTTTGATGTCTTCAATGCTCTCAAAACGGGTTCCACGAAATGGTAATTTGAGTTTTGGAAACAGGAAAAAGTCACACGGGGCCATATCTGGAGAGTACGGTGGTTGTTCGATGATATTTGTTGAATTTTTGTTCTAAAACTCGTTCACAATGATCGCTTTGTGCTCTGGTGCATTATCGTGGTGCAAAATCCAACTGTTGTACCGCCACAAATCTGGTCTTTTGCGACGACATTCTCTCTCAAACGCCTCATAACGCCAAGATAATATTCTTTATTGACGGTTTGGCCCTCCGGTAAGAATTCCGAATGAACAACACCACGAATATCGAAGAAAACGGTCAGCATCACCTTGATTTTCCATTTGCTTTGGCGCGGTTTTTTCGGTTTCGCCTCATTTTTGGCGCGCCATTCCGATGATTGTTGACTTGTTTGCATGTCGTACTCGCATGTCTCGTCACCAGTTATGATGCATTCGATGAACGTTGGATCGGAATTTACGCATTCAAGCATGTCTTCAGCCACCTTACTGCGATTCACTTTTTGATGAAAATTCAGATCTTTTGGCACCAATCGCGCTGCGACTTTCCGCATACCCAAAACATCAACCAAAATATGACGAGCGGTCTCATGAGACATGTTCATTTCTTGGGCTATCTCTCGCAAACTATAATGACGATTTTCGAGCACCATTTCCTTTATTTTGTCGACGTTTTCTTCAGTTGAAGAGGACGAAGGCCGTCCTGAACGTGGCAAATCGTTCACTTCTTCTCGCCACTCTTTGTACGATTTATACCAATCGTAAACTTGAGTTTTCGACATGGTTGAATCACCAAATGTTTTTTTTTTCAACATTTCCAACGTTTTGGCACAAGAAATTTCGTTTGAAACACACAAAAATTTCACACAAACTCTTTGTTCGATATTTTTATCCAAGGTTGACTTGTTCCTAATGACGCCGTAACCAAACTAAATGACACATAGCAATAAAAATGCACAGAATAGTGGCTGACAGTTGTGCCAACCTGGGAAAAAAAATTTGTTTGAAATATTCTCAGAGGGAAAATTAAAAATGAGAATTTCCGGGTACTTATTTGACAGTATGTATATTGCTGATGTTGCTTTTACTGCCGTTGTCGCTTTATTTTTGCTGTCACTCATGTGAGCAAAACAAAAACAAATAAAAAACAATGCGAGTAGTAATACTTACAGCAAAAAAAAAAAATAATAATAATAATAATAAAACTAAATAGCAGAATCATCAGACAAGTATCAGGTTGTCAGTGATTGGATGGACGGATGCCTTATGAGCATCTAATATATACGTATGTGCATAGTTGGATACATATGTGAAGGTAACCAATATTGCTATATAAAGTTAAAACAACAAAAGCATAAGGATGCTACCTTTTAATGTTGTGTGTTGCATCCCTAACAACAAGAGTAACAACAACAACAAGAACAACAACAGCCACAACATATCAAAGCGATACGCTTCTGTGCGCACATATAGTTTTCAGGGTGGCCTTCAATTGTGGGTGGGTGTACATAGTATTGGGTGCTCTATTCTTGTGTGTGTGTGTGTGTGTGTGTGTATGCATTTGTATCTCTCGTAGTATGCATTTGTGTGTGTGTGTGTGTGTGGATGTGAATAAAGAAACGTGTAATAAAATTTGATTTATTGTAGACAAGATTCTCAAAGCAGTGCAAAAGGATATGTTGTGTTGTTTTTAATGCTGCTCTTCTTGCTACTATTATTACTGTTGTCGTTGTTGTTGTTGTTGATTTTATTGGTAGCCATTAGCTCTTTCTCTTTCTCTCATCATTTTATTGTTACTGATTCTTTTTGTTTTGTTGGTTTATATTGAATTTTTTCTTACTATTGAATGCTCCAGCATAAAGATAATGGTGAACGGGAAACGTTTAGCTTGCATTTATAGAAAATTTTGAACCTCTATTTAAAGTGCACTAATAATAGTTTTAGTTGGTTATGACTGAAGACTACATAACAAAATTCATCGTCCAACAGACGAGAGAAACATGAAAATTCCACGATTTTTGTTTAAAAAACGATAATATTGTATGGAGACAATAATTGTTTATAAACCAAATGACTTGAAATTTGGTGTAAAATAATATTTTAATTAAAAAATCAGATTTGCAAAGTTTCATAATGTTACGTTGAAAATTAATGGTATGTTTCATACAATGATTGTTTAAAAAATGAAAACATTGCATGGGAATTATGTTTATTTATAAATAAAATAGGTTTAAATTTTGTATGAAATATTCTTCTAACAGAAAATTTAAATTATCAAAGTTTTAAAACTATAAGTTGAAAAATAATGATATCTTCCATACGATTTTTGTTTAAAAATTGACAACATTGTATGGGGACTATATTTATTTATGAATAAAATAGCATCAAATTTTACATAAGCTATTATTTTTGTCAAAAAAATAATATTTTGTAAGATTCAGATTGATGAGTTCATAATTACTGGTAGCTGCCATACAAATTTGTCGATTTTTGAATAATTTTATATGGGGACAATGATTATTTAAAAGCAAAATGATCACAAAATTATAATACAATTTTAGGTGAGCTTCAAATTATTTGTGAAATATTATTTTAATAGAAAATTTAAATTATCAAAGTTTTAAAACTATAAGTTGAAAAATAATGATATCTTCCATACGATTTTTGTTTAAGAATTGACAACATTGTATGGGGACTATATTTATTTATGAATAAAATAGCATCAAATTTTACATAAGCTATTATTTTTGTCAAAAAAATAATATTTTGTAAGATTCAGATTGATGAGTTCATAATTACTGGTAGCTGCCATACAAATTTGTCGATTTTTGAATAATTTTATATGGGGACAATGATTATTTAGAAGCAAAACGATCAAGAAATAAGTGTATAGTAATATTTTAGTAAAAAAAATAAGATTTTTAAAGTTTGAAAATGTCGCATTAAAAATTATTGATATTCTTTCATACAAATTTGAAAACTTTGGTTTGAATATCTAATCTTTTATGGTGACTATCTTTGGTTTATGAACAAAATAATTAAAAATTTTATATTATTTTTACGAAAAAATCATTTTCTGCAGTTTTAAAGTAATGCATTTCTAAATAATTGTGTTTTTCATACAATTTTGTAGATTATTGTTTAGAAAAATTGACATTTTGTATGGACACTATGTAAATGTATGAACTTAATGACTTCAAATTTTATATGAAATACAATTTGTATAGAAAAATAAAATATCCAAAATTTTACAATGGTAAATTAAAAATTACTGATAGCTGCCATACAAATTTGACCATGTTTATTTACAAATTATAATATTTTACATCAGAACTATGTTAATTTATGAATGTAATGCTTTGAAATTTTGTATGAAATACTAATTCGGTCAAAAAATAAAATATCTAAAATTTCAGAGCGATGAGTTCACAATTACTGGTAGCTTGAATACGTTTCGGTTGGTTTTTGTTTAAAAAATTGACTATTTTCTATGGAAGCTATGTCGCGATTTCAAAATTTTTGTGATAAAATAAGTTTTCCAAAGTTTGAAAATAATGTATGATGGCTTCTATATAAATTTGTCTATTTTTGTATAAAAATTGGAATATTTTGTATTAGAACTATAATATATATTTTAGGGATTAGCCGAATCAGACCACTTCATCTGGGTCCCTTTTCATCTCACAGATCGTATGTTAATTATTCGTTTGATTGCAGAATTCTTCTACTTCCTTCCTCATAATAATATCACGCGTTATTTCAAGCATAACTTTGTGGGGTATGTTCCACATTTCGAGTTCATCAATAAATTGGTGACCCAGTGTGGACATCTTCCTGCTTGCCAATGCAGCGCACTGGCACACTATGTGCGCCGCTGTCTCTGCATCTTTCATGCATCATCTGCAAATGTCAGCATCCTCCCCCACAACAAGACCCATCTTGCCGAGGTGGTACCGGAAATTGTTATGCCCAGTTATTAGTGCAGTCAACCAGCTCTGAGTCAGCCGTCCCAGACTGAGAGCCCTCCCCGATTCATTGCCCCTTGGTAGCCTCAACGAAGCCTTTGCCTGTCTATAAGTGGACAAACTCTCCCATCTTGTGAGATGGAGTTGCTTTATTCTCTCAGTCCCGTTACTGAGAGCAACTGCTGGTTCCGGCCCATAAAATTCGGCTTTAGATCCTTGTCTAGCCAAGGCGTCTGCAGCTTCATTTTGTTCTATACCAATGTGTCCCATCATCCACATAAGAGTAATCGCATTACCAAGAGCACACTCGTTAAGCTTCTGAACACATTCGAACGCCAGTATAGAAGATGTCGTGGCTTGTTGCAGTCACCTGATCACCGCCTGTTTATCAAGTGCTAGCAAGATTTTCTTACCTTGCACCTTTCCGTCCAATATATGGTCTAGCACATGCATTAAACCAAGCATTTCTGCTTGCTGAACCGATACGTATCTTCCCAGATTCAGAGTGCTCGACAGTCCCAACTCTTTAGAGAGTATATGAGCGTTCTGTGTGACCTTCTAGTCATCTTTAGCCCACCCATTCCTTCCATTGGCATTTGCACCTCCTTTACACTGCTATATACCAGTGACAGGATGCTCCTGTGCCCTATCTCCGTGCCGAATCCATACCAATTATTGGTTGTCTTCAGACGTAATGCTGTTAATGCCGCCGACTTCATAATATGCAAGTCCAACGGCAGCAGCCCTAGAAAGACTCCAATGCTTCTACCAGGGTCGTCCGGATAGCTCCGGTAATCCCAATACAAGCCATTCTTTAGATTAGAACTTTAACAAGGATTATAATTTTTGTTTAAAAAAAAACTATTTTGTCGAGACGAATTTGAATTCTTGAATATCTGATTATGAAGAAATAGAAAGGGAAGAGCTGGTGTCGTATGAGTAATATTATTTGTATTGATTTTACTTGGATTTCTTATAATTACAAATCAATGGATGCACATGAATATAGGGTACGTAAGTATAGTAAATCATTGAAAAAGTTGTATAATTTTTTATATTCACTCATCTTTTTCTATAGCTCTTTTCAATTGTATCCACCTAATGTATGACGCTGTGTTATCCTACATATGGTACATAATATACATGCATGTGATTGTTGTAAGTGTCACTTTAAACTGTATTCATTCATCCATGAATTCAAGTCAAATTTATATATTGTTTTTCACACACCATCATTCCATTATCCTTGCCGTACTTCGTAGCATTAAGACTATCCCCTATTTATGGAGCAATTTAACGCCCATTTCGTCTATGCCTTTCGGGTATCGGTTGGAGTGAATTGGTTGCAGCAACTGATGATTATGATAATGATGATGATGATGATGATGATATATACGTAAACATTATAAACTAGTATACAATACAATATTTTATGATAGCAGTAGTGAATGTCAGCGCAAAAGTATTCAGGTGAAATATGACTAACAGAGAAGCGTTGCAATAACAAACTTTCATATGAGTATAGGTAATGTGTATCTCGCTCTTTAGCTTCATATGAGAATCATTGTCATTATTATCAACATCATCATCATCATCGTCATCATCATTATTATTATCATCACCGTCTTTCATAGCACATCATACTTCATAGTTGCGACATTTTCTTGCAACATTTTCTTTTTGTATATTATATGTATATAAATGTTGCCTACCTACTAATGATGATTATGATGATGATGATGATGATGATGATGATGATGATGGTGATATTTTCACCTTGCTTTTGTGTTTCTTTTGCAAACAAAAAGGCGTATTGGTTGGCTGAATGCACTATATGCGTCTATGTATAAGTTTTTATGCATTTCACTCCATGATCTATGGTCTTTTGTGTACATTTGCGAGAATTTATATTTGTATGCAAGCATAAGTTGTGCCATTTTTTTTTTTTTTTTTTTTTTTTTGCCATATATATGCTACAACATATTTTGGAGGTATTTGGCGTTTAATGGCACCATATAGCTCCTTCTTATGGATGTGCTTATTTTCATATGAAATTTGTTTCCGTTTCGAATCCAAACTGAATGAAGCACTTGAACAAAATCGTCCGCCTTTAGTCAATAGACGCAAAGTTTTGTTTCACCACGACAACGCAAGACTGTATACCACAAGACAGACCCGAGACAGCTGAACGAGCTCGGATGGGAGCTATTGCCGCATCCACCATACACTCCGGTACTGCAGCTTGCGAATATCACCTTTTCCGCAGACTTCAGTCCCATTTAAGTAATAAGAACTACACCTCAAAAGAAGCTATAAAAATAGGGATATCGACGCGTATTTTGGGCCCAAGGACAAACAATTTTTGGAGCAGGGAATTAAAAATTTGCCTAATCGTTGGGAAGAGATGGTAAATAATGCAGGAAAATACATAATTTATTAATAAATACTGAAAATTTTTTTTCATTTATCTTAAAACCATCTTAGAACAAGGCACGAACTTAAGGACTGACCTGATAAAATAAAAATATTTGGATCTTTACCATGCTCACTTGGAAATTTTCATTTATAGACAGCAATTTTATTTCAATTTGTTGTTACCATAATCAAAATAAATAGAATTTACAAATTTTCCTTATCGCCACGCCCACATAATACGCATTTATTTTTTTCTGAAATTTAATCATTATTAATCCATTTGAGCAATTGATAAGTCGAGCTCTCTCTCGAAGAACAAAAACTACACTTTACAAGTCTCTCATCATGCCTGTCCTTACATATGGGGCTGAAGCCTGGAGAATTTCCACCACGTATAAGCGAATGTTTGAAGTTTTCGAAAGAAAAGTTCTACGCAATATCTTTGGACGTATTTGTGCTGGTGGCGAGTACCGAATAAGGTACAACCATGAGCTGTGCGAGCTGTATGCTGATATTGACTTAGTAAAACGTCTGCGCTGGCTAGGTCACGTCGAGCGAATCGAAAAACACGCTCCAGCTAAGAAGGTGTTATATTCGGAACCCGTTGGAGGACGACACAGAAGAGGAAGACCTAACCACCGGTGGAAAGACCAAGTACTGAAGAGCCTGACGGCGCTTGGAATTTCTAACTGGCGCCAGCTAGTGAAGAACAGAGATGGCTGGCGAAGCATGTTATATTCGATCTAAATCGATATTCGGTTGTTTTGACCACATAAGGAAGGAAGTAATCCATTTGAGGGATTTTCAATATAACCACACCAATTCTTTCATACAATCATAATGTTTTTAATTGAAGCATTACAGTAACTCGAGTCAAAAGTGAATAAGAAATTATTTTCTCTTTTAAACTTAAGCATATTTTATATAATTGATATGTACGGAGTATAAGATAGGGGATAAAAGAAGGGGATAACCCTTCTAGGAATAGTTCCTAAGTAATTTAATGAAAATCGATAAATTACCGCAGGCATTCGCCCTAGAGCGTTGAAATGTCTGACTAACTGCCATTAAATTTTTCTCCTCGACATTTTCTCTTAATATAAAACACACATTTTAGGTCGACTCCCTTACAAAATGATCGTAAAACATCGGAGAATCGACAAATATCTCCGTTAAGTTAACACCTCTAGAGCGATGAAATGTAGAAATGAGTCCCATTAATTTTTCTTCCCCCAGCTGTTCCTCCGAACATACATAGCCCTTACCCAGGGCGGTTGAAATCGACAATATCTGCCCTAAAATCGTCAATATAGCGGTGAAATGTATGACGAACTTTCATTAATAATTTCCTCCTCAATATTTTCTTCGAACTTTCATATCCCATATCTCCACTTCTTAGACTGGTTCCCCTACAAAATGAATGCTTTTATTATGGATGTTAAAATTGAAAAGTAGACAGATCCAAATCAGGAATTCTTGTTCGTCTTGCTTAGAAAGAAATACTTAAGATGGTCCAAATTGTATGTACTGCACTAAGCCAAGCCGTTTAAACATTTGACCCGCCTTAATATACATACAGCAAATATTGAATAACCACTCCCACTTTTATGCACTTATTTCTAATAATGAAATTATATAGAGATATCTCTCACACGAATATGATCGAAATTAGAGTATTTTTTTTTTTTTCTTCTACTGCTTTTCTTACTTTCTCAACTCTTCATATTCTGGCTCGCTCTCCTTGGCATTTCTTTGGGTGTACGTATGTGTGACATTGTATTGTTTTGGTATTTATGGCATTTCATTGGCATTTTTGCTGTTGCTACTGTTGCTACTATTGCATTGTTGTTGTTGTTGTTGTTGTTGATATTATTGCACTTACTTCTCGCTGCATTGTTGTTGCACTGTCAAAACGCAAATGATTTATTGAACTGACAGCCGTGAATTTTTGTGTCGACTCACATGAAGATGAAACAGATGATGATGATGATGATGATGATGAAGAAAGAGAAAAAGACGAAAAATGTGAAGAAGAAGAAGAAGAGCTAGCATAAGAAATTATTGCTGATGCTATGGTTGTTGTTTATTTTTATGCACTGTTGCAACAATTGAGATTGCTGCAGTTACAATACTAGTATACAAAGTTTTTGCCTGTTATTTCTCCATTTTTGTATTGCTCGCGATTCATCATTGTTTTTATAAAATAGTGTGCTACCATCAAGTCTTGCTGCTGCTGCTGCTGCTTGCTACTGCTGCTTGCCACTGTTATTTCTTATTTCATTGTCGTTCTGGCACAAGAAATATGCCACCATTACCATGAACATCATCATCATCATCATGATTATCACCTTTATCATCATCATCATCATCATCATCATCATTATCATCATCATTACTGTACGTGAAGTCAAAATGAACTTTTGATTTACTTCAAATTTCGTTTCGTATCAAAAACGTTACGAAATGCTATTGCTGCTTCGTCTTCTTCTTAGTTTTCTTTATGTCCCTTCATATCCTTGCTGATGGCATGCATTCGTTTGTCGCTCGTTTGTTTCATTCTGTTGCTGTTGCACAGTACATATTCCTGCTACGACTGGTACTATGCTGCTTCTCCTCAATTCTAATAAATCACAACACGGGTTGTCTTTGATGCAGGCGTGGTCGTCTTTCTTCTGTTGCTACCATATCTTGCTTTCGCGTAACAAACGTAACATAACGAACGTAATGTACTCATGGTCCATATGTATGATGATAATGTACGAGTATATACCAATATGTATCTTTATGATGGTACAATGGAATATTTTGATTTACGATCAACTCTTCTTGCCATAGTCGTAATGTAAAAGTTCATACACACACACACACACACATACATCAATACAAATATATACATATGTGTATAAGTGTACATATGAAATCACACATAATAGAGAGAGAGAGAGAGAGAGTGCCATCAAATGGAAAAAAAATCGTCTCTCAATGTACCTTTTTTCTTTTAGTTTTTCTTCAAATACATTTTGTATTTGAATCATTTTTGGTTTTTGTCCTTGTCGTTTTTCGATTTGTAGTTGACAATTCCATAATTTACTTGCTAACTTTATGCTAGTTTTAGTTATTTTGTTTTATTGTGTTTTTTTTTTTTCAGTTTGAATAGTTTATTTATGGCATTAACTAAAATATGTAGATACTCGTACACAGCAAATAGCAAATTTAAATTCGATAAGCCAGATGAAATTGAAATGATATAAGAGTTTGTAGATTGTCTTAGATCATTTGCAAATTATTTGAATGCGATCAGTTCTATTTGATACAATATTACATACTGCGACAATATTCAACACAATTTTTAGAGCTTAGAGCCCAATACAAACTCGGTCGAAAGTATTTGCAAATGGCTCCATTTTATCATAGTAATTTTATAGTATTCCAGTGCTCTGGATATTCTGCAGAAAAGATCACTAGAGATTAAACCATATAAATGGCATTATCTAGATCCAGATCTAGATAAAGTTATACGGTCTCTTCAAATTCCTATAGGTTAGATTAGGTTAGGTTATGTGGCTGCTCTCTCTCTCTCTCTCTCTCTCTCTCTCTCTCTCTGACAGGACACACTTAGGCCAGAAAGGTCCACTGTGGTTGTTTCTGGTATATGCGATTGGTCAAAATGACCCCAGGCAGAGCTGACGGCTAGCAGGCAACTACTTTAAGCGACAACGGTCAAATACTGACAGCCTGCCTCGCTTAAAGCAAGAACTACTTATAGCCGCCGAACGAATTAATACCAGCGCAACTATAAGAGCACTCGTTAGAGTAGCAAGCTACTCGAACGGGCCGATTCAAAAATTCAGCAAGATCGTGTCAAATAGTAGGTCGTGTTACGACTTACTCGTTCAAGCGTCAATTTGTTTTCATGCTTTACGTTGGCAAGTCATACACCTTTAGTACATATCTATGTATAAAGCATTTAAGAATTATGTAGTGTAAAATTCCTATAATGCTACATTTTACGTTCAGTGAAAATGTATGAGGACAATGAGGAGAAGAAGAAGAAGAATCAAATGAACTTTTCTATTATACGCATATTTGGTTTGATTTGTATATTAAAAGGTTGTAACATGCTCAGTTTTTAGCCTGTCACAGGCTACAGCACCCAATATGGCAATTCCTATAAAAATGTCCATAAGTATTTTATGGATATCAATGCTTGAAATACATAAAAAACTATAAAGTCTGATATTAGCATTCATTTCATCTACGATCCTCGGCTTGTCGGTATAAATCTTTGACTTCAAGTATACCCACAAGAACAAGAAGTCTGGCAATTAACATTTTGTATAGCACACGACCGTGAATTCCGAATGATTCCAGAAGAGATTCATACTAATTTCACGAACAATCATCATGAAATAATCAATTATAAAAGGCCGATAATGAGAAGGCTCAATACCGGCCTACGATATTCGTATCAATTCGGCTCGGACAAAATTGATGTGGACACCTGCGATTAGCAACAATAGCAAAAGGTCAAAAAAATATTTGGAGCACTGACTATTTTTTCCAGTTTTCACAACTGGAAGGATATTTTTAATGTACAATATATTTGCAGTGCTCCACAGCATAAACTTCTTATGATTTTGTGTTTCAAATTTGTGTTCTATGACGTATGTATGTCAGACAATCGACATCACTTTTTCTGACTTTTGTCACAGAATGCTCTCAAAGACAATGGTAGACCGTTAGAAGAATTGGCAATGGATTACACTATGCAATAGTTTGACACAATTCCACTATCTCTTATACATTATAAAGTTTTATCCGATAATAGATATATTTTTTAACAGCCTTCAGATTTGATTTAAAAAAAAAAAAACATACATAAAATTTAGAGAATTGTATGAAATCTTTATTTGAGTCGATAGAACAATCTATATAATTCAATGGTTAAAGATGATTTCATGTAAATGTTGACCTCGGCTGCGACTCAATTGGTTCACACGCTGGATCCAATTTTGGCATACTCTCCCCAACATATCATCCGGTATCTCATGAATAAATTCTTCAATATTGGCTTCCAGTGCGTCAACCATTGTGCGCTTGACGCTATAGACATGAGCCTTAATATAGCTCCACAAAAATAATCTAAAGGCGTTAAATCTCACGATCTAGGTGGCCAATTGATCGGCCCCAAACGTGAAATAAACTGTTCAAACGAACTCGCCTCTCAATTGGGCCATTGTTGCGCGTGCTGTGTGTCATGTGGCACTTTCTTGTTGGAACCATATGTCCGCCAAATCCAGCTCTTCCATTTTGTGGCAAGAAAAAAGTTCGTAATTATCGCACGGTAGCTCTTGCCATTCACAGTAACGTTCCTGCCTTCGTCGTCTTTGAAAAAGTACAGTCCAATGATGCCACCGGCCCATAATCTGCACAAAATAGTACATTTTTCGGGAATGCATTTGCAGTTCTTGCAATGCTTCTGGCTACTCTTCACACCAAATACGGCAATTTTGATTGGTCACGCATCCATTCAACTAGAAATGAGCTTCGTCGCCGAACACAATTTTCCGATAAAAAAAGTGGATCTTCATCCAACCTTAGCCGTTGGATGAAGATCCACCAAAAATTAGCCGTTGTAGTAGGTCGTATGACTTCAATTCTGGCACCTTCCTCAAAATTTTCCACTTAGTGGAGTAACAGAGGCCTAATTGTTGCGAACGACGCCGAATCGATAATTCACGGTCATCAACAACAACACTGGGGGATACAGCTGCGATATTTTCCCTCTGTCCGCATCCTGCGTATGCGTGTTGGTGGTTTAATGTCCAATCATGTAAATTTGGTGCTAAATTTAGTCACAAGATTCCGAATAGCCGCCTCAGAAGGTCTCCCACACTGACCATAAAATGGAAGAAGTGCACGATGCACTTTCTTAAACGATTATGAATTTTACTAATAAAATACAATAATCTGCTGCAAGCGTTGTTCGTTTGTAAGTCGATTCATGGTTAAATTTATAGACCAAATTTAACATGTTTTAAAGTAACATGTTAGACGAAAACAGCTGAGCTGTCAAAAGTAGTGTTGCCAAAAAGAAAGTTGCCCAAAAATCACCCTCTGTAATATGAGTATCTAATATTAATTACTTCAAATTTTATTTCGTTTTTTACATCTTACCTATGACTTATTCAAGTTATTTGTCTTCAGTGACACTCAGTGAACTTTTTTTGGAGAATATTTTACACGAAGATTTCAACCCTTGACCTCCCTCCAAATCCGTATCTTAAAGAAATTTTACGAGAAAAGACTCAAAATTACCCATAAGAGTGGTAATGTAACTTTAGATATGAGTTCTTTTTTTTTTTTAATTCCATGATTCGACTTTTGATCGAAAAATACAAATTTTAAACTAATGGAAAAAAATGCTAGCGTAGTGGAGCAAAATCTAATTTAGAATTTTGATATCGATGATATCAATATTTTTTTCTGAGAAAAAAAAATGATCCTATTTGTTGATTATAAAGCCGCTTTCGACAGTCCGGTAAGGGATTACCTCTACGCAACAATGTCTGAGTTCGGTATTCCTGCAAAGCTCATTCGACTTTGTAGACTTTCATAACTCCCGTTGTGCAGTGAAAATTGGGAAGGACCTCTCCGCACCGTTTAATACCGAACCGGGTTTCAGACAAGGTGATTCGTTATCGTGCGACTTCTTCAATCTTATTATGGAGAAAATAATACGAGCTGCTGATCTACGACATAATGGCACTATCTTCAACAAAAGTGTCATGCTGTTAGCGTATGCCGACGATATTGACATAATCGGCATGAACACGCGAGCAGTCAGTGCAGCATTCTCAGAGTTGGAAAGAGAGTCGCGTCGGATGGGTCTCACGGTGAACGAGGGCAAGACGAAGTATCTAGGGTCAACAAACAAAGAGTCCCGGCGTCTTGGACAGCACGTCACTGTTGACAACTACGCTTTTGAAGTAGTAAGGGACTTTGTCTATCTTGGAACCAGCATTAACAGCAGTAATGACGTCAGCTTGGAGATCATGCGTAGGATAACTCTTGCTAACAGGTGTTACTTTGGGCTGAGTAAGCAATTGAGAAGTCGAGCCCTCTCTCGAAGAGCGAAAACTACACTCTACAAGTCTCTCATCATGCCTGTCCTAACATATGGCGCTGAAGCCTGGACAATTTCCACCTCGGATGAGCGAATACTTGGAGTTTTCGAGAGAAAAGTCCTACGCAAGATCTTTGGACCTATTTGCGTTGGTGGCGAGTACCGAATAAGGTACAACCATGTGCTGTACGAGCTGTATGCCGATATTGACAAAGTAAAGCGCATCAAAATCCAGCGGCTGCGCTGGCTAGGTCATGTCGAGCGAATGGAAGAACACGCTCCAGCTAAGAAGGTGTTATATTCGGAACCCGCTGGAGGACGACGCAAAAGAGGAAGACCAAACCTCCGGTGGAAAGACCAAGTACTGGAGAACCTGACGGCGCTTGGAATTTCTAACTGGCGCCAGCTAGCGAAGAACAGAGATGGCTGGCGAAGCATGTTATTTTCGGCCTAAATCGATATTCGGTTGTTATGGCCACATAAGTAAGTAAGTATTCATTTGTGAATTGATAGTCAGATCAGTACTAACGTATAGAACCTTTGACTTGTGGGCTGGTGTAGGGAAAGCAATATTGTATCTAAGTCTACTAATTCTAAGTGTATATTACAAGACCACTTTTAAGCTCTATATATCTGTCAATATTAAGACACTTTTATTATCTAGAATTGGCATTGCTCTGCTCTACTTCTCTCACACTTGCGAAGTCAGCACCAACATACATTATTTTGTCACTGCTTCCACACTCACACACACACACACACACACAGACAAATGAAACACATTTTTCTAATGTCTCCATTTATTATTGCCCATTGTTTTGAAGCAATTAAATTTGCTTATGATTTTGGTAAGATCATATGAGCACATATGAAGGTACATTCGTATACTACATAATTGCAACAACATGTACTTATTACAATATCCACTCGTATTCTATATAAATTTATATAATAATGTGTTTCATATTAACGACCCTCGTCTTGTCTACATAATGCCATATTCTTTCGCTTTTCAATTAAATCTAATAACCATCGGAATGTGTGCATAGAGAAAAAATAACATCCAAAAATATATATCGTACACACATTAAGAAAAGGATAATTGCAATAAATTCAAGAGTAAAGCAGATAAACACGCACACATGTGCACATGTGAATTATGCACATGCTGCAGGATGAGAATGACAGCGAAAGCAACGAATAGAAGGTAATGCGCAAAGGTTGTAGCATATTTAGAGAATATTTTTGTTTGTTTGTTTTTGCTTTTTTTTTTTTTTTTTTTTTTTTAATGGATAGAAAATAGGAACGATAAGATACAGACAAAGAATTGTTACTCCGTGCTAATGTGCCATTATTAACATTTGCTGACATTGCAACAACAACAAGTATAACAACAATAACAGTAACAATTAAAATTATTAGTTGTCATTGCAGGAGTACTTATCCATGAGAGAGAAACTAATGAAGGCGACAATGAAATACAAATGATACCACTGAATTACAGTAATATTGGTGGTAGAGGTGAGCTCATAAATGCTGATGGAAGATGGTGAAAGAAATTTGTCGAAATAACGATAGAGAAGGAGAAAAAGTAATTATTATGATGATCATGATGATGATCATGATGATGATGATGATGATGTAATTGGCACTACATGCTTCTTTAAATTAGAATATTATTAGAAGAATAAATTCAGATAGCATTAGAAGGGTTCCTCTTCTCCTCCTTGGCAATTCCGGAAAGGTGCAGTACTTGCAACACGGCTTTATCATAACTTTATCACAGACTTCATTTATGTCCCTTGACACAGCCAATTTCCATTAGTAATATTAAGTTAGAATTATGTGGCATTTTATTAAATCGGTTGAAATCAATTCGTCACATCCGTCACATTCTTTAAGGTCTTGAACAAACCTGATATAAGGCAACCCAACGAGATGGAATTTTCTGTGTGTTCAGTTTTCCAATTATGTAAATGAACCCCCTAGGGATGGACATAGGATTTACTATAATCATGCAGGGAATTCCATGAGCCAATTTTATACAAAAATATCAATTTTTTGCGGCAAAAAGTTTTGAGAGAATAATTATTGGAAGCCATATATTTGACACCTCTAGAGGTAACTTCTGGGCATCTATGGCAATATTTATGGATTATTGGTTAAAACTTGAGCATATTTTTTACATCCATGGTTTCATATAGATTTTCTTCAGCCGAAAGCCTCATTTTATTTGCAAACAAAAGAGAACAAAAAATAAACTAAATAAAATAAAATAATAGAAATCATCGTGTCTGACCGAGTCTATTACCCAAAAGCTAAAGATTGCACACAAAAAACCCGTTTGAAACCATTTAAATAAGGCTGGATACAAAAAGAAGCGCGATATATGGGTGCCGCACGAGTAAACGCAAAAAAAAACCTCATTGACCGAATTTCCATCAGCGAATCGTTGCTGAATCGTAACAAAATCGATCCATTTCTGAAGGGGATACTGGTTACTGGTGATGAAAGGTGGCTCACTTAAGATAACGTGAAGCGAAAACGGTCTTAGTCGAATCGCGGTGAGCCGGCACAAATGGTGGCCAAGCCAGGATTGACGGTTAGGAAGGTTTTGCTATGTGTTTGGTGGGATTGGCAGGGAATCATCTACTATGAGCTGCTCCCCTACGGTCAGACACTTAATTCGGACCTCTACTGTCAAGAGTTGGACCGTCTCAAGGAAGTAATCGCCCAGAAGCGGCCAACTTTGACCAATAGGAGAGGAATTGTGTTCCATCAGGACAACGCCAGGCCATACACATGGATAGTGACTCGCCAGAAGTTCCAGAAGCTTGGTTGGGAGGTTCTTATGCATCCACCTTATAGTTCGGACCTGGCACCAGGTGATTACTACCTGTTTTTGCTGGTGAAAAATACGCCTTAAGAAAACCTTTGAAAATCGACTGTCCCAGTATTTTGCCAATAGGGATGAGAGTTTCTATGAGAGTGTCATTATGAAATTACCTTCAAAATAAACCTTCAATTTAATGCAAAAATAATGGATTAATTTTTACTATACCTTATACATTATTTAAGGAAATTTAAGGAAATTAAGGAATTACAAAAACTCTTCTAAAATATAATTTTAAATGGAAGACTTCTCTTCACTATCTGCTTTTCCTCTTTCCTAAGAATAAAATTGAAATTATATGCATAATTTTTAGTAATATGAAATATACAGTAATAGTAATTCAAATACAAAATTTCAAATAAGAAAAATATTCGAAAAAAAAAAATTTGAAGTTGTAAGCAACAGCAAAAAAAAAAATCTCCTTACAGTCGGCTGGGGCCGACCAAACTATACCCTGCATATGTAGATTTATATATAAAAAGTTTACTCGAATATCCAACTTTTCTTTTATTTCCACTTTTCGAGAAACAATTTTTGCATATACTACTAATTTAAGATAATTCCGAGGTTTAGTATGAGAGCTATATAAAAAGTGGGCGTGGCTTACCACTTTCTAGTAAATCCAATTAATTTTTCAATGTTAATCCACACCTTAAATTTGGTGTCCTACGTTGAATAGTTTCTAAGTTATGGTGGTTAACATTTTTGTTTAATTTCCTCAACTTTGTATGGGAGCCCCAATAAGAAGTGGGCGTGGTACGCTGATTTTTCGCCAGATTATTTCCGACTACGATATTAATTTAAGTGTCAATTATGGTTATTGTAGACAGAAGATTGCCGAAGTTACAGCTGTTTCAATTTAAAATTTGTATGGGGGCTACGATAAACACTGGGCGTGGTGCGCCCATTTTCTGTGAGCCTAGTTGCTCGTACAATACTAATCCATACCCTAAGTCTCGTTGTCCTAGGCTAAATGGTTTGTAAGCTATGGAGCTTAACATTTTAGTTTAATTCACTCGACTTTGTATGGGAGACCCATGAAGGAGTGGGCGTGGCACACTGATTTTCTGCCAGATTTTTGCCGACTACAATGTTAATTTAAGTGTCAATTATGGTTATTCTAGACAGAAGATTGCCGAAGTTACAGCTGTTTCAATTTAAAATTTGTATGGGGGCTACGATAAACACTGGGCGTGGTGCACCCATTTTCTGTGAGCCTAGTTGCTCGTACAATACTAATCCACACCTTAAATTTCGTTATTCTACGCTGAATAGTTTGCAAGTTATAACCGGTAACATTTTTTTTAATTTCCGCAACTTTGTATGGGAGACCCAAAAAGGAGTGGGCGTGGCACATTGATTTTCTGCCATATTATTTCTGACTACCGTGTTAATCTAAGTGTCAATTATGGTTATTCTAGACAGAAGATTGTAGAAGTTACAGCAGTTTCAATTTAAAAGAAGTACAGACACTTTGTATGGGAGCTACGCTAGAAAGTAGGCGTGGCTCATCCACTTTTGGTGAGGTTATATAGTAGTATAATATAACTCTATGTGCAAAATATTGTTGTCCCAAGTGGTATATTGTGTGAGTTATAGCAAGTTAAAGATTTTGAAAATTTCGAGGTTAGTCGCTTTGAATGCTTGGTGTGGGCGTGGTTATTAACCGATCATGCTCAATATCAATCCCCTCCGTACCCTTGGATCATAGATTACTTATGCCAAATTTCATCGAAATAGCTCAATATTTACTCAAGTTATCGTGCGAACCAGCCAGGTGACAGACAGACGGACGGACGGACATCGTTAAATCGAAAATTTAATCGACGCTGATCACGAATATATATCCATGTCTATATCTCCGGAGATTCCTTCAAGTGGACACAAACATCTGACCGAAATGAATATACCATGCATATTGCATTATGCAGGGTATAAAAAGGATTCACCAAATGCAAAAAGGATCACAATAAATATTTTTATTTACATTTTTTTTTTTACACTCTCTTTAATTCATTCATTTGGCGGAAGCTTATTCTATTGTTATTCTGTATTGTAAGGTATTCTGTGTCTATTATTGTTATTTTATTTTTTTTTTTTTTCTTTTCAACACGCTTTTTATTTTTCATGCAAGCACAATTGTCCTTTTTATTTGATTGTATAAAAATATTTTAATGTTTATTTATTAAATGAATGAAGAGAAGAGATGAGAAGAGTAAAGCAAAATAACATTTTTAATGTGGCATAATAAATTTCGAAGATACACACACACAACAGCAACAGTAATACCAATATTAACAATGCAGAATCGGATGTGGTGAGCGATATGATAATGAATATGTGTTAGTTCATATTATAAAAGACTAGAAAAAAAAAATAAATCAAGCAATAAAAATATTCATTGGAATGAGTGCCTATATGTATATCGACAAAAGTAATCATGAGGTGCATAATTACAAAGAACAATTAAATATGCATTTATTTGTCCATGAAAAATATGCATATTAGTAAAATAGAAAATAGTACGTCTGAGAATCGCCATGTGGCAAGTGCTGCTACACTTACCGATTCAGATTCTACAGCTGAATCGGTAGTGACGTTCACGAGCAGCGAACTCCGAAGAAGTTGTTGCAACTCAGAGTTTAGTATTAAGGAGAGATGCAATGAGAAAATACAGCAGCAGTAGGACTTTTGTTTATCCATCTTAGGTTAGGTTAGGTTATGGAGCTGCCCTCTCTCTAAGAGGACACACTTAAGCCAGAAAGGCCCACTGTGATATCATCGAGCTTCTCTTTCAATACTGTTGTGCGTGTTAAATTTGGACAGCATTAGAAGGGACCTACTTATATTAGCCGGTTCCGAACGGCAGAACCCTTGTGAAATCACTTTAACTTATTTTTGTCACAGAGCTCTTTTAAGAAGCATTTTTGGCAAAGTGTTACTGCCGGAAAAATTGCCAATTCTTGCCGGCAGGTGGGTACCGTTCGAAAGAAAAATTTTTCCGATATTAACGAACCCACGACCTGCAGATCAGAATATTTGAATATTTTTTTTTTTTTTTTTTTGAAAATTGCTTTGTTAGCAAATCTTCAGAGTCTAACTACTAAACGAATCACGTTCACCGCAAAATTTAGAACAGCGATCAGGCATTTTTGATACCATTTTTACGTCAATCAAGAACTCAAGAATATCCAAAAGTCATTACAAGAACATCGCCACTCTTGATCCACTCAAAAAGTCACATTTCGGTCAGCTTCATGAGCTGATGAAATAATTGACCTTGGTCAGGTTTGGCTCTTCAAGTATCTTGCACAAACAAATCACAATCGGATGCATTGTGATACTTCTGCAAGTATAAACACCCGTTTTACTATTTTGATAATGATAGCTCTAAACCACCTCGGTAATGAAAGCCGCATCAATGTACTTAGGTCGTTTTATCGGAAGACTAAGACAGTCGCAGAGAAAGCATTTCACAATTTTCATCTCCTCTAAGTGGCCGCAACTCTTGGAAAAATGCATGTAGGAGGACCCGCATCTGCCAGTTATTATCTGACATAACGCTCGTGAGAATTTACTTATGAGTCTTCAAAGGCAAGCTTGGTTGGCAAATACGGGTGCCATGCGAAACTGTCTGACATCTGCTATTGAAGCGATAATAAGATTATCACCTAAAAGTGCGTCGAAAACGCAAATCTTGTCAACAAAACAACCTCATGACATTGGTCATATGAATATCTTAAGAGATATACCAGATCAAGATCTGTTATCTGTTTGATCGTACTTTTGAGATCATTATCTCAGACCGTGATTAATGACACATTGGAGAGCCTTGGGTCGTTGCTAAAAGCCTAGAATGATTCACTTATGCGTTAAAAATAGATACTGGAGTTGATGCAGGGGTCTATGGTCTCAACACCAAAATTTCAGAGCTAATGGGCAAGTGAAAAATCGTCTTTCAGGCCGATATTCAAAAAATTTCGATCTGCGATAGGATAAATTTGGAACGAGGCATCAAAGGCACCCACATAGCTATCTATTCAGATAGTTAAGCTGCATTAAAAGCACTAGCGTCTTATTCTTTGGAGCCGAAGCTAGTGGAGGTATGATTTAATAACATCCAATCCCTAGGTACAACGAATAGGGTTGTACTCTGTTGGGTTCCGGGCCATTCTGGGATTAAGTGAAATAAAATTGCTGATGAGCTGGGCAGCGCCGGTACCGCAGCAAAGTTACAAAGTGATATCAATTGGGTACAGGCTATAACGAAGGTGAACAAATGGGAGCATAGTCTCAGAGTATCCCACTGGGAAGGGATACAAAAACTTCGCCAACACAAAAGGTTGATTAGGCCATACACCTACAATAGGGAACTGCGCAATATGTGTTTCGAGAGTGTTTTTATTTATTCGCCGCATCGAATAAATAATCATATGGAGCCAAGACCAAGAGCGCCTTTACCGGATTTCTTTGCAATATGCGCTCAATATGACGGCTGAAATTCAATTTGTGTTTGTTGCCTTTTTTGAAAAACTCGGCGCTTTTGTATTGTAGTTAAGCGTAGTTCAATTCGATTAATTATTATCGGTAGCGTCGACTACATAGTAACAGTTTTACGTGGTCTTAGAAGGTTATATCAGTTTACACCACGCCGGTCGAACTGGCCGTGGATATTGCTGGTTGGTACTTATATCATCGGTTTTTTTTCTTCTTTTTACTCGTTATTGGAGCATAGGGTAGAACAAGGCTTTTCCATCGCAAACGATTCTGCGCTGTAGTTCTAGCGTCGTCCCATGTGATGTTGACATCAGCTAGTTTCCGCAGGGTTGACCTTCTGCAAGTGGTTTTGGCCGTCCGCGACTTCTGCTACCTTGCGGGTTCCATTCAAGCGACATTCTCGTGATGCTTTCGTAGCGTGTGGCTAATCCAGCGCCACTTCCTACGCCTGATCTGATTCAGTATAGGCTCCTCGTTCGTTAGACGCCATAGTGTCTCGTTGGAAATAGTGTTGGGCTAGAATATTCTACATATGACCCTCAAAAACTTGTTGACGAAAGCTTGAAGTCTCTGCGTGATGGAGTTCGAGATCAGCCATGCTTCGCTTCCGTACAATAGCGTCGATTTCACGAATGCGGAGAATATTCGGAGATTTGGTAATTTGCCCATACTGATTTTAGCCGGCCAAATGCTGCCCTTGCTGTGCTCAACCTGCAGTTAGCATCCGCTTCAGTTCCTCCGTCTGCTAATATTGTGCAACCGAGGTAGCAGAAGCTTTCGACGAAATCAATCGCACAGCCGTCAATCATTATATGGCTTGTATTGGAATGATTGATTCTCATGGCTTTCGTCTTTGCAATATTTATCTCTAGTCCGACGATGTGTGCCAACGCGACCAAGTTGTTCGCCTTCGCTTGCATATCGGAGAACAAATGTCATCGGCAAAGTCCGAGTCCGCAAGTTGCCGTCTGAGATTTCACGTGATGCCAGTTCTTTTGTGCTGGGTGAGGCTGTTATTATCCAGCCGGTAATGTTACGATAAAAAATTGCTTTCTTTTGTACCTGACGAGTAGCATTTCACAAGGCACTGCTCTGGAAGTATTATGGTGAAGAAGTACTGTTCAATATCATTACTGTCGGACAGTTCATATCGTTCTAGTATTTCTCACATTGTTCTTGAGGTTTCGAGGCGTCTCAGTTCCGTTTAGTACGGCAGTCACTGCTATCTTGCATACCACATCTCTAACTTCAGACGTCCAATATGAATTATCTTAATATAGTTCTGACAATACAGTTCGCTGCTGTACAAATTTTCTACTCAGTGTCATTGATATGATGATGATAGTAATTCACTGCCTTCGGTACTTTCCTCAGGGCATTTCATAAGACACGTTCTGTCTTTTCATTACAAATGCAACCGTTCTTGTTGATTTTTCAACAAAATTTTATTATGTTTACCTACATTTATGACTGTCGGTTTTTTCGTTTCATTTTATATGCCGACATTATGTGATATCATATCACACATTCTTGAGCACGATGTAAGCAAACAAATGTGCAAGTATCTTTAAGTAATACTCGTAGTAAGAACATATCGCCAAGGCGTCACAGGAAGGCAAGGTGATTGTTGAATGCATGTTGCAATATTTGAATATGTGTTATATGCGTAAATATATGCTGCAATATAAGTGGCTTGTTTAATAAGTGTGCAGCGTGAGCGTGAAATTAATTAATTTTTTTTTTTTTTTGTAAGCATGCAAATATGGAGCTTTTCCTACACCACTCAAACAACAGCAGTAGCAGCAAATAAATAAAGTTAATTAGATCGCTTAAGAGACATGTGCACCATATATGTTCTTGTATGTATATTTCTTGTAAAACCCGCTTTGATGTTTGATGCTTCATATTGTCACACTATACAAAAACGTTGCCGTAGCTCAGTGGTTAGTGTGTTCGCCTTCTGATCTGTAGGTCGTGGTTCAATCCCCGGCTGATGCATAACAAATTTAATATCGATAAGATTTTTCTTTCGAATGGTACCCACCTGTCGGCAAGCAATTGGCAATTCTTCCGACAGTAACAACTTGCCATGAAAAAGCTTCTAAAATAACTCAGTGACAAAGCTCAGAAAAAGTGATGTCACAAGTGTTCTGCCGTTCGGAACCGGCTAAAATAAGTAGGTCCCTTCTAATACTGTCCAAAATTTAAGACGCACAACAGTAATGGAAGAGAAGCTGGGCCAATGAGCCCTTTGGGGCTTTAAGTGCCAAATATTTATTTTTTTTTTTATTTTTATACAAAAACGTTAGTCTTTCATTATCACCTGTTGCTATATATTCTGACTTTTTTTTATATTCTTCTTCTTATGTGGCCATAACAACCGAATATCGATTTAGGCCGAAAATAACATGCTTCGCCAGCCATCTCTGTTCTTCGCTAGCTGGTGCCAGTTAGAAATTCCAAGCGCCGTCAGGTTCTCCAATACTTGGTCTTTCCACCGGAGGTTTGGTCTTCCTCTTCTGCGCCGTCCTCCAGCGGATTCCGAACATAACACCTTCGCCACCAACGCAAATAGGTCCAAAGATCCTGCGTAGGACTTTTCTCTCGAAAACTCCAAGCATTCGCTCATCGGAGGTGGAAATTGTCCAGGATTCAGCGCTTTACTATGTCAATATCGGCATACAGCTCGTACAGCTCATGGTTGTACCTTATTCGGTACTCGCCACCAACGCAAATAGGTCCAAAGATCTTACGTAAAACTTTTCTCTCGAAAACTCCAAGCATTCGCTCATCGGAGGTGGAAATTGTCCAGGCTTCCGCACCATATGTTAGGACAGAAATAATGAGAGACTTGTAGAGTGTGATCTTCGATATTCGAGAGAGGGCTCGACTACTTAATTGCTTACTCAGTCCAAAGTAACACCTGTTAGCAAGAGTTATCCTACGCATGATATGAAGGCTGACGTCATTACAGTTGCTAATGCTGGTTCCAAGATAGACGATGTCTTTCACCGCCTAGAAAGTGTAATTGTCAACAGTGACGTGTTGTCCAAGACGCCAGGACTCTTTGTTTGTAGACACTCAGTATTTCGTCTTGCCCTCGTTCGCGGTAAGACTCATTCGACGTGACTCTCGTTCCAATGCAGAGAATGCTGCACTGACTGCTTGCGAGTTGATACCGATTATGTCCAAATCGTCGGCATATGCCAGCAGCATGACACTTTTGTTGAAGATAGTGCCATTATGTCGTAAATCTGCAGCTCGTATAATTTTCTCCAAAATAAGGTTGAAGAAGTCACACGATAACGAATCTGAACCTCGTCTGAATCATCGTTCGGTATTGAACGGAGGGGAGAGGTCCTTCTCAATTTTCACTTCACAATGAGAGTTAAGCAGTGTCATTCTGCAAAGTCGAATGAGCTTTGCACGAGTACCAAATTCAGGCATAGTTGTGTAGAGGTAATCCCTTATCGGACTGTCGAAATCGGCTTTATAATCGACGAATAGGTGATGTGTGTCGATCTGTTTTTCTTGGGTCTCTTCCAGGATTTGGCGCAGTGTAAAAATTTGATCGATGGTGGATTTACCAGGTCTGAAGCCACACTTCTACGATCCAATCAGGTTGCTGAGCATAGGCTTTAACCTTTCACACAATACGCACGATAAGACCTTGTATGCCATACTCAGGAGACTTATGCCACGGTAGTTGGCGCAAATTGTGGGGTCTCTTTTCTTATGTATGGGACAGAGAACACTGAGACTCCAATCATGCTTTCGTCCGACCATATTCTGCTTATGAGCTGGTGCATGCAGGTGAGCAGCTCATCGCCGCCGGTCTTAAACAACTCGACAGGCAGGCCACCTGCGTCTACTACTTTTTTGTTCTTCAGCCTCATTATGGCTGTTTGAACCTCACCATGGTCGGGTGGTGAAACGTCAGCACCCTTATCCGTAATTGGGGTGTTCGGGCAATCTCCTCCACTGTAGAATCGCTATTCAGTAACTTGGAGAAGTGTGTCCCTCCATTGACTCAGTACGCTCTGGACATCCGTAAACAGATGTAAACCGCCACTCAGGCTCTTGATTTTTTCGAAGATTTTTCGAGTCTCATTCCTGTCGCCGCATATCTCTATCTCCTCACACTCGCGTCTATAAAGACTGCATATCTTACAAAATACTTAAACTAAGTCAACCATATATCAGGTGTAGATTAGTATTATAGGCAGACATTATTCCTTAAAAATTGATGAGCCGAGGCTACTTTTTAATATGTTGGGTATAATTCGACGGCCTAGGCCGACTGTAAGATCTGAAGGTCTTCTTAAGTAAATTCCATAACTATGAAACATACTCAACAAATTAATTGTGAATGAAAAAAACCTAGACTTGAAAAGCTTAGATCTTAACCCAAAAAAAAAAGTTTCTATATATATAATTATGTTATGACGTCAATGATGATCATGTTGGTGATGACAATAGTTTAAGTAAATACTACAAATTTTTATTGGCGATGTTTTCTATTTTATATGTTCTACTTTCATATCTGTGAGCACCACATTTTATTTTATATCTAATACTTATACCGGAGAGAATGCCGCCAAAAGTAAGTCAATATTGAAACTAAACTGAATGTACATCATATGTAGTCTACATGTATAATTTTATTTACTTTAATTTTTTTTTTTGGCCTCATATTCATATCATTATCTAATTTAAATGTTTATCTATGAGTTTTCATAATCTTCTAATTTACTTTCTCATATTGAAGTCGGTGTAGTTTTTGAAAAAAGATCAAAGAGTAGCGACTTTTAATTAGTGTTATTTAAAACTGACAAATTAATAACAAAAATATAGAAAATTAATAATTTCGAAATTGCAAGATTATAGCATTTTCTTATGCTGCAGAAATTAGAGTCAAATTTTTGCCAGACACAAATCTCCTAGTTGGAAATCCTAGATAAATTTTATCTTATCAAGATTCAAAATAAATCATTACATTTCTAAAATATCACTGTATGATTAAATTATATTTGCATTCTAAGGAATTGTATTAGCTCTATTAGATTCTTAATATTTTAACGATATGTTATAATTCTCATATACTTCATATATTTTATTTGTTATTATTATAATAAATGTGATATATGTCGGACCACATTTTGTTTTAAATAAAAATAAATCCTACTAATAAGACTCCAACATACATATTATAAATTAGTATAAATCACCACACAACAATAATTCTATTAATTATTACAATTCAACTTTCTCTCTCTCTCTCTCTCTCTCTATTTCTGTCACATTCATTCATTCTTATACTCACATCCTTTGCAACTAAGTAAACTTAATCTATAAATTTTAACTGATTTTACGACAAACAAAAACACCATAAGCGACAACAAATCAAGATTAAAATAATGGCGATGTGGATGGTAAATATACATAGTTGTATTGGACTAATAAAATTGTTCCATTTGTATTTAGTTCTATCAGGGGATGAAAGGAGTGAAGTTGTGGAATTGAGTAGTGAAAATACTACTACCTACTACTATACTAAATATAAATAGAAGCAAATCAAAAATATACACACACACGAGCTCCAATCATCCCAGTAGGTATTGGATTTTGTTCGATTCAGCCCATCTGTGAGCTTCGAAGCAAAAGTTCGTTCATATTATCGTTCTTAACATAACTATTCTAAATATTTTTAATTTCAAATATGTACTATTGAAAGAATTGCTAATTATTTGCCAACACTCAAACTAGGATCTATTAATCTGTCAATCTGCCGGTTTTACGAATAGAAGGGCTCTCAAGGTGCCAATCCCAAAAAACCGTAAATTTGGTTTATGAGATAGCAGAGGAGATATGTAAAGACATTCCGAACTGAGGCTTGAACCATTCACCTCTAAATGTTTAGTAAAATAAAATTTTCTGGCATAAAGATCGACCTGCCGCTTGATGTTACATCTCCTAAGAGATAGAAAGAAATCACCGCTGCTCTTGGAGACCTCGAATATCGTGCTTTTCGTTTATCGGCACTCCCATGCGAACCCATATTCGTCATAACGTGTTTTGCTGGAGAAATCACAAATGATGGCCTTGATGCCACACCCCAAGAATTGGATAGGTTCAGATCCAGAGTAAAAAAAAAAAACGATTCCATAAAGCAAAACAGAAACAGAAGCTGTCTGCAATTGTTTCATCTCAAATATAGAAAGAAATCAGCGCTACAATAAGAGAATTTGGACACCATACTTTAAATACAACAAAAGTCGTAACATTAATGGTAAAAAAAAAGAATATCAATATGCGACACATATAGGCCCTGAAGGGTCCTTAGGCCGAGTGTGTGCTAAAATTTTTGGACACTATTAGAAGATATATTGTACTAGCCGGTTCTGAATGGCAGAACTCTTGTGACATCACTTTTTCTGAGGATTGTCATTAGCGCTCGTTTAGAATATTTTCCATGTCAAATTGTTTTGGTGCAAGAATTGCCAATGGCTTGCCGATAGATGTGTGCCGTTGGAAAACAAAAATCTTTTCGATTTTAAAATTGTGCTTCAACCGAGGATGGAACCCAAAAATCATTTGTTCGCAGTAAGATTTGCAATTTCATCATGGAATGATTGTCACAGCAGCAACGCTTGCAAATATTGAAATTTTATTACGAAAATCGTGGTTCTTGTCATCCAAACTCAAAGATTGCTGTTTTATCGCAAAATTGTATTCAATGATGATATTCAATGGGTATGTAAACCATCAGAATTGTCGGATTTGAAATGAAGACAATCCACAAGAAATTCTTCAAACAAACCATTACATTCTTGAAAACTTACTGTTTGTTGAGGTTTTTTTGTGCTGGTGGAACCATTGGTCCATACTTTTTTTAAAAACCTAACCGGAAATTGGCGAAAGAACCAACAGAGCCATGATAACTGGCTATTCGATTCCCCAATTGCGTGATATGAATGTGAAAGAGATGTGGTTCCAGCAAGATGGCGCTACATTCCATACATCAAACAAAACAATCGATTTATTGAAGTAAACATTTGGCGACAATGTAAGCTCTCAAAATGGACTTGTGAATGATCCTGCAAGATCTAGCGATTTAACGCCTCTGGACTATTTTTTTGTGAGGATAAGTTATAAGGGATAGTTTATGCTGATAAGCGAACATTGAGCGTACTATTGCCGAGAGTACGCGCCAATTGCTTGGAAAAGTAACCGAAATTTGAGTTCCTAAATTACGCTTGAAACAAGAAAGTATAGCTACGACCTAGAAATGAAGGTTAGCGAAATCAGACTCAACGAAAACTCAATAACCCGAAGCCTTATCTGTGCTGCAAAGATACTCTAAAATTCGGTAATAATGTGACCTTGCTTCCAACTCTAAAATATCTCATGCTCGTTTTTCAGAACAACATGTGTCCTACCGTCTTTACACAATAGTTTCGATTGAATTGCATCAAATGACACATCTAAAGTAAATGCCTTCCAAACATTACCTCCAGCAATATAGAGATATTTTCAATGCCTCAGTTTGTACATATAAGGTGTAGTAAAAAGAATCCATTATCTTTGCATTAAATTGAAGGTTTTATTTTATTTTATTTAGTAATTTCATAATGCCACTGTCATAGAAACTGGGACAGTCGATTTTCACAAGCTTCTCTTGAGGCGAATTTTTCACCAGCAAAATCATACACCATAGACAGGAACAGGTAATAATCACTTGGTGCCAGGTCCATACTATAAGGTGGATGTATATGAACCTCCCAACCAAGCTCCCGGAGCTTCTGGCGAGTCACTATCGATGTGTGTGGCCTGGCATTATTCTGATGGAACGCAATTCCTCTCCTATTGGCCAAAGCTGGCCGCTTCTGGGCGATTACTTCCTTCAGACCATCCAATTGTTGACAGTACAGGTCCGAATTCAGAGTTTGGCCGTAGGGGAGTAGCTCATATTAGATGATTCCCTGTCAATCCCACCAAACACATAGCAAAACCTTCCTGATCGTCAATCCTGACTTGGCCACCGTTTGCGCCGGCTCACCGCGATTCGACATCGACCGTTTTCACTTGACGTTGTCGTAAGTGAGCCACCTTTCATCACCAGTAACCAGTATCCGCTTCAGAAATGGATCAATTTTGTTACCATTCAGCAACGATTCGCTGATGGAAATTCGGTCCATGAGGTTTTTTTTCGCGTCAACTCGTGTGGCACCCATACATCGAGCTTCTTTTTGTATCCAACCTTATTTAAATGGTTTCAAGGTGGTTTTTTGTGCAATCTTTAGCTCCTGGGCAATAGAAACAGTGCTTACATGACGATCAGATTTGACGATTTCCATTATTTTATCGATATTTTCGACAATTGTCCTTCCAGAGCGTGGTGCATCTTTGACATCAAAATTTCCGGAACGGAATCGACGAAACCAAAATTGTCACAGTATCAGGACCATAAATATTATTCACATTTTCAGCCGTCTGACTTGCGTTTTCGCCTTTATCGAAGAAAAACTATAAAATATGGCGTATTTTCTCTTTACTGGTGTCCATCTTTGACGCGTGTTCAAACAATACTGAGTCAAGTAATCACAAAACTGTCTGAAAACTTTATTTAGTACGAAATCCTATCTTTCTAACGCCATCTAGCGTAACCCGATCGCACTTATACAACGCAAGATACAGACTACTGAAGCCATCTATTGGAAAAATAATGGATTTCTTTTTACTACATCTGATATAACCCGCTATGAGCATGTGTGAGCTTGTGGTCCTATTGGGACGACAGTGCGTGCTTATTTATTTATTTAGTATTATTATTGTTGCTGTTGTTGGTGTTGTTTTGAGCTTCTATTACAATATAAATATGTATTACATACAACTGCTCCAGTGTACGAGTACATATATTGTTCGAGTTCTTCATAAATTCAAATGAACTGTAACAATAGTAGTGGTGATGGTAATATATATACGATACTATATATTACTTACATATGTAGTTGTTGTACTAATAGATGTTGCTGTTGTTATTGTTGTAAGGACACGCAATGTATGTAAAATGCCATAATTCGTATTAGGCAAATCTACATAAAATTTACTGGCATCGCACCGATACGCATACGATAAATGTGTATGGATGTGTATGTACATATGTACAAATACAATAATAAACACATGCGTGTACACAAGCGCCACTACTATTTACATAGCATACGTGTCTCCCTCCAACCCACCCACACACACACACACACACACTTTATGCACTCGTTAAATGCGTTGTGTGTATTATTGTTGTTGTTGTTGTTGTTGTTATTGTTGCCGTTGGTTGGTTAGCCTCTCCACTGATGAGCAGATAAATTCATTACGCAAAACCATGTAATTGTTCCTTCGAGGACAGACGGACAGACGGACAGACATGCAGACATATATGAGCGAACGGATGGATGGTGGGTACGATATGATTACAATACTACTACATCACAATAGCAAGAACAACAACAACAACAACAAATGCACATAGGAAACATTTGTTCATATGGCACGTAGCTATACGTAACGCAACGTAACCCATATGTTGCATGACAACAGCAGCAGCAGCAGCAGCAGTAGTGTTGTGTAAACCATACGAACACTGCTGTGCCAAAAAAGTGCGGTCGATGGGATGCAGAGGGTGATGCTTGTGTATGTGTTTACATTGCAACTACTTTCTTAAGTATGTTTGCCAACAACAACAATAACAACAACAACAATTGTGACAATGTTTATGCACATCTGCTGCTGCTGCTGCTTTTGCAACATAAATACGAATTCATACCATACATTTGGTTGCATACTGCAATTGTATACTCATACGTACAATACTTGCAACATTATGCACTCATATGTACATACGATATATACTTATACTAAATACAAATTAAACAAATCCATAAATAATATTTAAATATTATTAACATTTCCATATTAAGTAAGGACGACAATGAAAATGAGCATGCAGTTAGCTCTTGTATAGTATATGAATAGTACATGTTAGCACTGGCATTGCTGCAAATAATAACAACAACGACGACAACGACGATGACAATAATTAAGTAAATATATTTGCAAATGTTGTTTCATTAGTTGTTTGTTCGTCATCAAAGCAACAACATAATTATATGTATTATTATTATTGTATTGCTGCTTGTTGGCAGATGTATTCCATATACGTGGAACCTTTCATTCTTATGCTTGCATTTAATAAAAATAATAATTTAATAATAATAAAATATTTTTTTTTTGCGGAAGCAATGTCTATCGAGCTCAGCCTGAAGGTCGGACCAGGAGCTGGCCGCAGGTAGATCTACTTTCTACCGTTTTTCTAGTATGATCGTAGACGGTCTGGAGTCCCATGGCATAGACAGAGCTAAAAAGTTCACACCTGTGCCCCACTACTGTCCAGAGCCGGAATAGGGCCATACCAGTGTCCGTTGTGAATCAACCTACAGATGGCCTTCGTGACCTCTCCTCGGACGAAAACATCAAGTTCATCATAGCATCAAGAGCTGGGCCAGATGTGGTAGGGAAAACCCTAGTACAAGACGAAACCACATTGCGTTGTAACCTTAATAAGGTTCTTCTTACTTCTGGCTACCGATGCATAAGAGATGATTGGCCTTATCATAGCAGTGTAGATCCATAGTGCCTTGCTAGGTCAAAGTCCCCATGTCTTGCCAAAAACACCCCTGCATTGCCAAAAAGTAGATAATGCCTTAGATTTTTTCTGCTGAACGTGTGACTTTCAGAGAAGTTTACTATTCAGAATAACTCCCGGATACTTAACCTCTTTGGATAGCTAAATGGTGACTCCCTTGAGAGCAGGGAGAATGATTCCATCAGGCTTTTTCCTTCTAGTAAAGAGGTCCAAACCAGTATTAGCGGGATTAGCTGATCGCCCGTTCGCGCTGCACCAAGTGTCAATCATATTCACAGTTCTCTGCACCTTATTTGCTGACATTCATAAGGGAAGGGCCTGTAACGAGACAGGCCACCTCATCCGCATATGCTTCCGCGTATATTGCCGAGTTATTCAACGCTATAAGCAGAGGATCAAAAACCATACACCAGAGCAAAAAAAAAAAAATCTCCTTACAGTCGGCTGGGGCCGACCAAACTATACCCTGCATATGTAGATTTATATATAAAAAGTTTACTCGAATATCCAACTTTTCTTTTATTTCCACTTTTCGAGAAACAATTTTTGCATATACTACTAATTTACACCCGAAATATGGTTGACTTTGACGATATAAAAGGATTTTAAGATAATTCCGAGGCTTAGTATGGGAGCTATATAAAAAGTGGGCGTGGCTTATCACTTTCTAGTAAATCCAATTAATTTTTCAATGTTAATCCACACCTTAAATTTGGTGTCCTACGTTGAATAGTTTCTAAGTTATGGTGGTTAACATTTTTGTTTAATTTCCTCAACTTTGTATGGGAGCCCCAATAAGAAGTGGGCGTGGTACGCTGATTTTTCGCCAGATTATTTCCGACTACGATATTAATTTAAGTGTCAATTATGGTTATTGAAAACATAAGATTGCCTAAGTTACAGCTGTTTTAATTTAAAATTTGTATGGGGGCTACGATAAACACTGGGCGTGGTGCGCCCATTTTCTGTGAGCCTAGTTGCTCGTACAATACTAATCCATACCCTAAGTCTCGTTGTCCTAGGCTAAATGGTTTGTAAGCTATGGAGCTTAAAATTTTAGTTTAATTCACTCGACTTTGTATGGGAGACCCATGAAGGAGTGGGCGTGGCACACTGATTTTCTGCCAAATTTTTGCCGACTACGATATTAATTTAAGTGTCAATTATGGTTATTCTAGACAGAAGATTGCCGAAGCTACAGTTGTTTCAATTTAAAATTTGTATGGGGGCTACGATAAACACTGGGCGTGGTGCGCCCATTTTCTGTGAGCCTAGTTGCTCGTACAATACTATTCCACACCTTAAATCTCATTATTCTACGCTGAATAGTTTTCAAGTTATAACCGGTAACATTTTTTTTAATTTCCGCAACTTTGTATGGGAGACCCAAAAAGGAGTGGGCGTGGCACACTGATTTTCTGCCATATTATTATCGACTATGATATTATTCTAAGTGTCAATTATGGTTATTCTGGACAGAAGATTGTAGAAGTTACAGCAGTTTCAATTTAAAAGAAGTACAGACACTTTGTATGGGAGCTACGCTAGAAAGTAGGCGTGGCTCACCCACTTTTGGCGAGGTTATATAGTAGTATAATATAACTCTATGTGCAAAATATTGTTGTCCGAAGTGGTATATTATGTGAGTTATAGCAAGTTAAAGATTTTGAAAATTTCGAGGTTAGTCGCTTTGAATGCTTGGTGTGGGCGTGGTTATTGACCGATCATGCCCGATATCAATCCCCTCCGTACCCTTGGATCATAGATTACTTATGCCAAATTTCATCGAAATAGCTCAATATTTACTCAAGTTATCGTGCGAACCAGCCAGGTGACAGACAGACGGACGGACGGACGGACATCGTTAAATCGAAAATTTAATCGACGCTGATAACGAATATATATCCATGTCTATATCTCCGGAGATTCCTTCAAGTGGACACAAACATCTGACCGAAATGAATATACCATGCATATTGCATTATGCAGGGTATAAAAAGAGAGCACGCCACCTTGGGGGCATCCCTTATTTACCCTGGATGTGACTAGTAGACCATCCTCCGTCTGCACCGGTAGAACTCATTGTTTGAACTAGCATTGAATGTATCCAATTTACTAGTACTTTGTCTACGCCACGTCGACTGGCAGAAGTACACATGCTATCAAAAGTCGCATTATCAAACGCACCTTCCAAAAAGATGCCCATTGCATAATCTTTCCATGCGAGGTCCTGTTCAACCCTGGCAACAAGGTTATGCAGGGCCGACTCGCAGTATTTTCCGCTTTGGCAAGCATGCTGATCTTCCTGACCTTCTACGCATGTGCAATTCTACAAGACGCTCTAGACCTTCGATATGAAAGAAGTCATGCTGATAGGTCTGAAGCTCTTTGGAAAGTATAGTCATCCCTTCCATTTTTCGGAATGAAAACCACTCTCTTCAAGACTTGTCTTGCAGGCTCGGTTCAAAAGTCTCCTCGTTTCGTGTCTCAATATCTGAAGGTCACGGTTTCACCAAGGGACTGAAACACGATTAATAGACGGTCGTGTGGGACAGCAGCCTCAAAGATGGCAGTAAGGGCAGAGTTGAGGTATTCTACCGCCCCTTCAATGCCTCGCTTATTGTGAAGCTTAGGTGGCATAACAAAGCTGGTTTGCAAGACCTCCCTAAATTTTTGCCAGTCAGTGTTCCTAGGATTCCTGGTGGGCAATGTCATTTCTGCTGCATCGCCACACTGGAATTCGATATATCTGTGGTCCGATCGTGAGTTTTCATTAAGGACTCACCAGTTATTTACCGACCAACCAAGTCTGTTGTTGGACAATATAATGACGATTACTTCCTGCCTTCCAACATACTATTCATATACTTTCATCGTTCATCCTATTCAGAGTGAAAATATTACTATTATTATTATTATTATTAGTTTCAAACTAAGTATCTTCACTAAGGCCACAATATGAATTTTTTGGATCTTGTCATTATCTATAGAATATAAGATTATTCAAATGATCGCCATAAGATATCTTGCAGCACGGCAGGCAGGGGAAATTCCATCAGATTTTCAGTTAAACTCAATTGAAATGCGTTTTACCGCTTCATTTAATATGGGAGGCCCTTTAAGGGTTACATATTAAAAGTTAGTAACTGCAGAAGAAATGTTGGCGATCAAAAATAAAAGAAGGTCGGTGATATATTTTATCCCTCTAGAGTGGCACCTATCAAGCAATGTGACCTAATCTTATAAAAAAATAATAATTTTATAGAATAGCCCGAATTAAAACGTCGATATAGAAGGCAAACATGTTCCGAAAAAAAATTTTAATTGAAAGTTTAACAAGTATCGATCTTACATTTCACCTCTCAAGAGACGATCCCATTTTCAAGTATTTTCTGGTAGATTCATTTTGTAAGGGTGTCCTCATAATGGTTGGAGATGGTAGGTCAGCATGATTCAAAGAAATACTGGGGTGAACTAATTAACGAGGGTTGGTCATATACTTTACTTTTCTAGGAGGTAATTCCGGTTCGAGCAAACTTCATAAAAACGACACTTTTCTAGGGAACTCCTCGTAAAGAGGTTTTAATTATGTTTCGGAGATATATTTGGAAGAAAAACGTTAATATGTTTAAAGGCTATTTTAGGTTATGCCGATCGTCAAAGGATTTCAGTTACCTCTCACTCGATTCTTCGCGAAAATGAGGTTATTTTCGTATTATCACAAAATAAAATCGCATTTTATTGAAGGTTCTTAAATACTTAAATTCGTTGGTTTATAACTAAGTCATAAAATGATACATACATTCTATGTAATTCCCTTCCAATAGAGCCAAAATGGGTAGCGCTCTGTAGATTGTGACGCCGTCTTGTTGAAACCACATATTTTCACGTTCCTTATCTTGATTTTTTGGTGATACTGCGTAATTTTAATGAATTTTATTTTTGGTTGAACAATTTTATTTGTCGCAACTTCTAAAATATTCTCAATTTCAATTCAAACGTTGGAGTAACCTCAACATCAGACTCTTTCTCTCCATAAGAATACATAAAAACCATAAGACTACATAAAAGTCGTGAAAATTTAATGTACCAGAATTATGGTTGCTCCGTTTCTGGGGATAAATTTAAGAAAGACAATACTTACATGCCGTAGCTCAGTGGTTAGTGCATTGGCCTTCTGATTTGTAGGTCATGGGTTCAATCCCCGGCTGAAGCATAAAAAAATTTATATTTCGAAAAGATTTATTTTTACCCACCTGCCGGCAAGAATTGGCAATTTTTCCGGCAGTAACAATTTGCCAAAAATGCTCTGTGA
This sequence comes from Megamerina dolium, assembly GCA_963854835.1. Lineage (NCBI taxonomy): Eukaryota > Metazoa > Arthropoda > Insecta > Diptera > Megamerinidae > Megamerina > Megamerina dolium. The sequence goes on from OY978529.1 coordinate 4,714,605, forward strand.
CAAAACTAAGTTAAAGTGATATCACAAGGATTCTGCCGATCGGAACCCGCTAATATAAGTAGGTCCCTTCTAATGCAGTCCAAATTTAACATGCACAACAGTATTGGAAGAGTGGCTCGGTGGTATCACAATAGGCCTTTCTGGCCATAATGTGTCCTCTCAGAGAGAGGGCAGCCCCATAACCTAACATAACATACATACTAGCACATTTGCCTTGTAAGAAGTGTAATCGACGCAATGCCAAATCAGTCACTAGTTCACTAATGATCGTTTACAGCGATTTCCTTCCAGTGACGGGTATCTCTCAATAGTTTCAATTCCGGTGGTACCGGAATATATAGCGGAATTACCTAGCTTTGAAGAATTTTTAGTTTATATTGTAGTTAGTATTGAATATTAAGCCCTATCCAGTTTGTTTTTATAAGCTTTTTGTATTACAACATTTCCCTAAAATTTCAAAATGACTAAAATATAATTTTTGTAGGGGATCTGCTACAGGGGCAGATATAGCGAGGAACTGAATTTAGCGAAAATATTGAAACAGAAGAACTAATGGAAGTCAGTCATTCATTTCACCACTCTAGCGGAGATTCCTGAGCAATTACTATGGGGTTACGGGGTTATTTCATCATCACTATCATCATCATCTTCAATATCAAACAGCAACCAATCATCCAATCATCAAGCAATCAGTTTAGACAATTCATATAGATAACTGTAAGTATTACTATAAATACACAGAGGCACACACATTTACTCATATACTTATATATCTTATATATATTGTCTGTATATAGGACTTTGCTCTACGACCAACCAACGTATCGGCCAACCAGGATTAGATTACGAGAAGAGTGAATCCACCACCATACTGGAATCATACTGAAGTTTTATGTATTTTCTATAGAAATATGCATATATATAAATACCTCCCATTGCCATACAACAGCAACAACAACAACAACAGCAACAAATCAACGAATCATCAACAACATGTCACTTTGCACAATCTCCACATGTCATGATGATGATGATGATGAAGCTGAACTGAACTGAAGTAGCAGTAGCATTCGAGTAACTAGGGTGGAGAAGAAGCAGATCAGGAAGTATATCATCAACAACAGATATACACACATACACACACACACACACACACACTTATGCTCTAACGCACACACACACACATATCCATATCGTACTAAGAGACAGACTACTGATGCAACGAAGCATATTTTCAGGAGATAGAGCATCAACAGCATCAGCATCATGAGTACTCGTACATAATGATAGAAAAAGCATTGTTGTTTTGTTGTTGTTGTTGTTGTTGCTGTCACTACGATAGTTGTTGTTGTTGTTGTTGTGATTTTGGAACGAATAAGCAAAGGATTACTTACAATGATGCTCTTTTGGTGTTGGCTATTCTTTTATTATGATGATGGTGATGGTGATGGTATCTGCTTGCTGCTAATAGTAATCGCATAAGAATGAGTATTTGAAATTGCAACAACAACAACAACAACAACAACAGCTGCTTGTGTGATGAAACTTGCATTGAATGGCTTTGCTTGAAGACCATATGGTTAAGAGTGTGTTGATATTCTTGTTTTTTGATGTTCTCATATGTTTTACTATGTGAATGCACAAAATAATATATTGTAGATAGAAATGTCTGGATATAAGTATTTGTTTTTTTTTTTTCAACTTGTCAAATTTGCTGACCAGTCCAAGCCATGATCACTTGTACTCCTCGTTTCACACTATCAAAATGTTTGAGCAATGCACTGGAGTGATATTCAACCTTTTCATCCACGACAATGTGCATTTTATTGAACATTTGACCACTCCATATGAGAATGTAACCAATGGCAATTTAATGTACAGCAATAGACAACAGTGACAACATGTATGAGCATAAGAATATCAATGTGTGTGCTTGTATTTAATATTCAATATTTGTGGATGTCTCTCTATCCGTATATTTTTATTTAATTTTTATATTTCTTTTGAAGAGTACCCAATATGTGGTTAAAATGTTTTAGTACATTAAATAAGTAAATGTTTCTCAAAAACCTTTCTTAATTATATTCACTCAAATTCTTTGAAACATTTCATTTTATATATGAGCTTAGGTTATGAGCATAGATGGACACATCGATCACCTAACACCAAGCATAAATTCAACACAGCATCCAAAGCTCTGAAAGATGCCATTTAAAGCAAACAATTATTCCTTGTGGAGAGCTGCGAAAAAGCTAAAAACTCCAACGCAACTTGAACCACCGATTCGGAAACACGATGGATCTTGGGCTCGTAGCGTTGAAGAAAAAGGAACTGTATTGCCTCACCATTTAAAGAATGTTTTTCAATCGAATCCGCAGGTTATTGCCTTTCAACCAGATGCCAGTATTTCAAGGGATGTAAAGTACCCTGCCAAAATAACCTTTAGCGAACAAGGGAAGCTCTTTCCAAAGTTAGCCCAAAGAAAGCTTCTGGCCATGATAAAGTCACAGGCAATATGATAAAAACACTACCCGATAGTACAGTATTTCTAATTCTAACTATTTCTGACAGTATACTCTCGTTCGGATACTATCCTAAGCAATGGAATGTATCTTTTTTTTAAATGATCCCAAAGCGTGGTGTGAAGAGCAGCTAGAAGCATTGCAAGAACTGCCAATGCATCCCGAAAAATGTTTGGTGTGTATTATGGCCGGTGGCATCATTGGACCGTACTTATTCAAAGATGACGAAGGTAGGAACGTTACTGTGAATGCCGAGCGCTACCGTGCGATGATTACAAACTTTTTTTTTTTGTCGAAAATGGAAGAGCTGGACTTGGCTGACATGTGGTTTCAACAAGACGGTGCCACATGCCATACAGCATGCGAAACAATGGCCCAATTGAGAGGTGTGTTCGCTGAACAGTTTATGTCACGTTTAAGATCGGTCAATTGGCCGCCTAGATCGTGCGATTTTTTGTAGGGCTTTGTTAAGGCTCATGTCTATATCGACAAGCCCGCAACGATTGACGCACTGGAAGTCTTATTGAAGAATTTATTCATGAGATACCGGCCGAGATGTTGGAGAGAGCGTGCCAAAATTGGACCCAGCGTATGAACCATTTGAGGCGCAGCCGCGGTCAACATTTACATGAAATCATCTTTAAGCATTGAATTATATAGATCGTTCTATCGACTATCGACTAAAGATTTCATACATTTCTCTAAATTTTATGTGTTTTTTTTTTTAATCAATTCCGAAGGCTCTCTAAAAATCAAATCAAAGTTGTCAGAGACATCAATTTTTTAGCTTTGTTATAGAAAATTGTTACTGTCGGATAAATTGTGAATTTTTTTGCAGTCAAGTAGGCACGATTTAAAAGAATAAAGAATTTTTACTCTTAAATATCTTTAGATCGAAACTCAAGCTCTGGATTTAAGACTCATTCACAGCTACGCTGCAGGCCCTCCAATTTGACACTATAAAAGTTAAGTTGGCAATGGAAACTGAGTAAACTAAATCGGTTTGCTGATAATATTGTTTTCCTTCGGATTCACCCTCCTAGGCACATCACAATGAGAAAGCAGGTCTATGTTGCCCTGAGGGTTATCAAAAGAAGCAACTATTTGCAACATCTTCCACTGACATAGAATACGTGGAAAACACTCGCAGTGAGAGCACGAAACTTTTGACTTTGACTGTATATGTATATAACAAGATTCGAGTACTCGGGCCCAACACTGCTCTCCGGTGACGGTTCTTCGGTCACTGATGTTATATATACAATACAGAGAAAATATGAATACCATTTTAAGGCCCAGTTTGCTATATGTGTATCTATATTCTTTGTGATTACAAGCCTCTGGCACTTAATGGGGAAAAACTTCCTGTAAAAGTACTTCCTTAATAATCTATCTGAATATTCAGAAGTTAATTCGGACCCTAGTCAGGTGTCCTGTCGTCTATATTAGGGGGTTTTTTTGTGAAAGCTCTTCTATCTACATTGTAGGGATGGTCAGGATCTCAAAAACTCCGATCCATCATACGAAGGAGTTGGAGTTGTGAATTTAAAAATTACTAAAACTGAAATGTAAGGTTGAAGTTGTGTTCCGAGACGTTCAAATAAATTATTCGGGATTGCATAATAAAAAACAATGACTAATTTTGAACATTTAAAAATCTTTGATTCGAGGTATTAGGGTTACGACCTCAAGCCAATACAACACCTTAAATTTGATAATATTGCGAAGCATTTTACGTGGCAACAATAGAGTTAAATTATTGGGTACGGGATATTATGTTAGTTCATTTTGTTTGGGTGCCGTAGCTCAGTGGTTAGTGTGTTGGCCTTCTGATCTGCAGGTCGTGGGTTCAATCCCCGGCTGAAGCATAACAAATTTAATATCGAAAAGATTTTACCCACCTGTCGGCAAGCAATTGGCAATTCTTCCGGCAATAACAATTTGCCATGAGAAAGCTTCCGAAAGAACTCTGCGACAAAGCTCAAAAAAGTGATGTCGCAACAGTTCTGCGGTTCAGAACCGGCTAAAATAAGCAGGTCCCTTCTAATGCTGTCCAAAATTTAACAAGCACAAACAACAGTAGTGGAAGAGAAGTTCGGCCAAAGAGTCCTTCGGGGCTTTAAGTGCAATATATTTATTTTATTTTTTAGTCCATTTTTTTTTTTGTATAGAAATGGGCGTGGTCAAACAAAATATGTAAATGACTTTATAGTTACCTACAATAAAGAAGTAAGGGAAAAATATGTTCAAAAATCGCTATAGTGCCAATTATGGGCATGGCCGCGTTGGATATATTTACTATATTACAGCAATAATTATTTGACATATTTTGATTTATTTTTTTCTATGTGCCAAAGTCCACATAATTTAGTATATGCGCATACGTAAAATACACATTACGTTAAATGTCCTTTACATCGTATCCATACACACACTAACACAAACTCTCTTTCTATCTATCTTCTTTACATGTAAACCATAAAATATTACTGTAGTAGAATGCATAGTAGAAATGAAGTATAATTGAAGTAGTACGAGTAAAATAGTAGAAGAAAACACCACAAAATGTCATGAAATGCAACACGGTAAATCAAAGTGGCGCATTTCATCCCACCAAATATCAAATGCAGAGAGAAGGCACATCGTACTGAAGCTCCTTTTGAAGATCTATAGTAGTGGATGTAAAATATACAACAACCTAAATAAAAAACAAACCAAAACAAAAGTACAAAAATAAATAAACCGAAAGCTCAAGTCCAACAGCAGCAGCAGCAGCAGCAGTAACATTTACAAAAAATAAATAAAATCACTTGACAGCTTCAGTGCTAAAAATTCCTTTGCGTTTGCTCTTCTGAGTATCGGTGTGTGTGTGGCTGTGTGCTGTGTGTGTGTGTGTGTGTGTGTGAGTGTCCTGCAAATGTCCCTTTTTTTTCCCCCATGTTTCAGAAGTGAGGGGATCTACTTGATGGGAATGTATGCTAGCGAATTTTGTTATTATTTTATTTATATTCTTAGAAAATGTTATAAATTTTTGTTGTTTAAATATTTCTCTCTTTTTTTGCGACTTATGCGTATATAAATAGAATATATATAGTTGGGCAAAGGACAATACAGGACATATACAAATAAATGTATGCACATAAGTGTAAAACAACACTGCCGCTGCTGCTGCTGCAATATTATGTCTGTTGTGTACATAGAGCAGTCCAGAAGTGAGATAGATGAGCGAGAAAGCCTCTTTTCCGTACTTCATAGAAGAAGTCGAATAACAAAAAAAAAAAAATTCTATGAAATATTTCGTAGTAAAAAAAATCAAATTGAAATGAAAAAGGATGAAGTAAGGATTTCATAAAAATTGTACAATTTTAAATGTCACCAATATATTGTAAAGGGTTATCCATTTTGCGGTTTCAAAAGTAAATGTAAATAAAACACATATAAAATATTTTTTATCATGATATTTCTTTTTTATTATAAAGTTTGAACGTTGACATTATGTGTGAAATACTACATCATTTAAATGACCATCACGCGAATTGTTGCAAGCATCGATTCTTTTGAGGTAATTTTCGACCACTTTTTGACACATATTGGGCGGTATCTCAGCCATAACGTGACGAATGTAGGTGCTCAAGAGTTAAATGTTTATCTGCATAAACACGGTCTTTCGCGTAGCCCCACAAAAAAAAAAGTCAAGCGGTGTCAAATCGCATGATCTTGGTGGCCACTTGATGTCGCCACGACGAGAAATTACGCGGCCAGAAAATTTCTCTTGCAATAAAGCCATATTCGCTCGAGTTGTGTGGCATGTGGCACCGTCTTGTTGAAACCACATATTCTCTAAGTCGTATTCTTCAATAGCAGGCAAAAAAAAAAGTCGGTTATCATATGACCATAACGCTCCGAATTGACGGTGACACTCGTTCCATCGTCGTTTTCGAAGAAGTAAGGTCCAATCACACCTCCGGACCAAAGAGCGCACCAAGCAGTGACTTTTTGTGGATGTAGTGGCCTCTCTTCAATTACTTGAGGATTCTCAGAGCCCCAAATACGACAATTTTGTTTGTTAACATACCCACCGAGTGAGAAATGTGCTTCGTCGCTGAAGAAAATTTTGTTCGAAAAATCGCCGTCCACCGCCTGTTGTTCAAGCACCCATTCGACGTATCTACGACGTTGTGAATGGTCAGCTGGCTTCAGTTGTTGTGTGAGCTGGATTTTATATGGATGTAGGTGTGTAGATCCAAATGCAAAATACGCCATAATGTGCCGTAAGACAGTACTAATTCCTGAGAACGACGAGGAATCGACACATTCGGGTCTTCGGCAACACTTTCACTTACAGCAGCGATATTTTCGGTGGTACGAGCGAAACGATGATGCACAGGCCTTACAATATCTGTAACCGATCCAGTCTCTTCATATTTCTTCACAATTTTGCCAATTGCTTGCGTAGTTGGACGATTATGTAAACCATAATCTCCTCTTAAAGCACGATATGTGGCTGTGGCAGAATCACCATTTTTGTAGTAGGTTTTTACAATTTTAATGCGTTGTGCGATAGTTAAGCAAATGTCAGACTTTGAACTGAAAAAGAAAGAAATTGTTTTAACAACTCCGTTTGACAGATGTCGAATTCTAGCCCTATACTTTTGAAACCGCGAAATGGATAACCCTTTATATGTGTATTTTTGGTAATACAACAAATCATAGAGAATTAAATTATTTGTAGGACGAGAGTTTAAATAAATAAATAGAGTGCATATCCACATAAATATGCTCGACCTATAAAATTCGTTGATTTTTTTGTAATACATATCTTTAGTCTCTCATCTATGTGAACATCATACAGAATTGGTCAAATTTTTTGGGCAATGCACATTTCAAGTTTCTGATCTATGCGGATATTGTCTATATGCAAATTCATTAATCAATCAATCCAAAAAGAACGTGACGTTGTAGCAAGGACATAATCCTTGTTCATCATGTGGACCACGCAAAATCAGACCGAGGTCTGTTAGAGGATATGAGCCCTACGGCTGACACCTCTGAGTTACGGTCACTGCGACCAAATGAGATCTTTTGTACCCAAGCCCGTCTACGACATTAGAATATCCTCTACCTTTTTAATGAAAGATAGAATTGATCTTGTCGATCTTTTGATGATTGAAGCTGGTGTTTGGAAATTCAGCTGAAAGTGTCTGAGGCGAGGCATGGCCAATGCCGGGCATTCGCAAAAGATATGGATCAATGTTTCATCCTCCTCCAGACAGAGTCTACACTCCGTGTCAGAGGATAGTCCCATATCGTGGAAGCGTTTATTAGGTGATTAGGCGTAAATTTGTTCTGCTAAAACTAATTCTGTGAAGAGCTGCATCGAAGCTGATGAGGGTTTTCACTTGGCGGAGACCTGTCGAATTTGTCCATTGTAGTAGGTATTTGTCGTGATTATGTTTTTCTATAATAGCTTTGGCCGATGCCCAGCTTATACCGCAGAAAGGTTCTGGGCCCTTCAGTGGAGAAGACGAGACAGCTCTCGCTAGTTCATCCGCCACTTCATTGCCTTCAATTCCGTTGTGCCCCGACACCCAACTTAATGTGACCTTATTTCGCATAGAAGGTTTTTGTAGGATAAGGAAGCATTCGGTGACTAGTTTTGAGAAGAACTCCCATGAGGAGAGAGATTTGATGGCAACTTGGCTGTCTGAGTAAATAAGAATGCGCGGTCCTTTGAGCCCTTTGGCATGTAAGAGACGTGCACAAAGTTCTATGACATGTATGTCTGTTTGGAAGACAGTTGGGAGAGCCAGGAGACCATTGCAACGGATATGCGGGTATTAGGGTCATATGTCTGTCTTCGATCCGTTTGTAAACTAAACGTATTTATGTTCTGAAGGTATTAAATTGCTATTTGTTTTCCATTCTAGTATGTCTGGGATGATTGTGGACAAGCGCCTGCGTTAACGTAGTTCTTGAGGCATAGAATCAGTGTTAGAACATATTTCTATAGTGCTTAAATTGTTGTAAGGAAAACTGATCTGAACATTTGGCTTGAGTCGGCCAATTCATACTGTTTTTTTTTTTCTTTTTGTCCTAAGTGGAGCATAGGGCCTACACAGGGCTTCTCCTCCATTATATGTGATGTTGACATCAACTAATTCCTGCAGGGTTTACCTTCTCCAAGTGTTTTTGGCCGTCTGCGGCTTATGCTACCTTGCGGGTTCCATTCGTTCCATGTTTTCTAGCTGCTTTCTGAGCGTGTGGCCAATCTAGCGCCACTTCATACGCCTAACCTGGTTCAGTATAGGCGCGTCGTTCGTTCGACGCCATAGTGCCTCGTTGGAAATAGTGTTAGGCCAGAATATTCTACATATGACCTTCAAACACTTGTTGACGAAAGCTTGAAGTCTCTACGTGTTGGAGTTCGAGATCAGCCATGTTTAGCTTCCTTACAGTAGCGTCGATTTCACGCATGCGGAGAATATTCGCAATTTCGTGCATCTGGAGATTTGAGAATTTGCCCGTACTGATTTTAATTGGCCAAATGCTGCTCTTGCTTTGCTCAACCTGCAGATAGCATCCGCTTCAGTTCCTCCGTTTGTTGATATTGTGCAACCCAGATTGCAGAAGCTTTCGAAGAACACAATAGCACAACCGTTAATCATTATATGGCTTGTATTGGAATGATTATTAATTTACACTGTGCGCCTAAGAAATGTTTATCAAAGTTCTACAATATACGAGGGCGGTCCCAGAACTACCCGACCTAACAAAGAAAACAAAGTAAATTTTTCTTTATTTCTCAACATTATCTCTGTTTAGTTCTATACACTTCTTCCAGCGATATTCCATAGCTTCGATACCCTATTTATAGTATGACTCCACCTCTTCATTGTTTGCAAATCTTCTACCATCAAGCAATTTTTCCAAATTTGGAAATAGAAAATAATCCGAAGGAACTAAATCTGGCGAATAAGGTGCGTGCTGAAGCAATTCAAGCTTTAACTGATTTTGGACATCACAATAGCGGATGTGTGAACTGGTGTTTTTGTTCTATTGTGAGCAAACGCGGCACCCATCTTGCGCACAGCTTTTTCATCTACAAATTTTCGAAAAATATGCGATATATAGCACTTTTTGAGGTGCCTTTAATTTCACCTAGCTCACGCACCTTCAGCTGGCGATCGTCCATTACCATTTTGTGGATTTTCTTAACCGTTTCTGGCGTGGCCACCTTAATTGGTTGACCACTACGGTATCCGTCTTGGCAGCTCGTACGACCTCGTTTAAACTCTGCTACCCAATATTTTATGGTCGTAAACAAAGGAGCAGACTTCCTCAGAGTAGAATATAATATTCGTTGGACTGAGATACCTTTCAAATCAAAGTATTGAAATACATAACGGTGATTGAGGGCTGTGTAAAATATTTTTTTCGAAGGTAATAAAAAAAATAATAAATAAATAAATAAAATAAATAAATAAAAATAAAATTAATTCGAATGCATTAACTCATTATTTACCTTCCTCATGGGGCTTTTTTTGGCCATTTTCAGAGAAATTGCATTTTCAGTTCAGCACCAGTTAAAAAAAATCTTCCATGGAACATTTTTTTCTAATATATATTAACCCACTACCAACCGCCCTTATGGACATTTTTTGCCCTTTTAATGAAAAATCGCCTTTTTACACCGTTGCAAAGCTCCACGAAGGAATAGGCCAATCACGATCATCCATTTGTGTTGACCTTTCATTCAACTCAAAATTGCATGTACGTATCCCCTCTGCATAAGCATTTTCATCACAATCATTATCCCTCCATATGTAAGTAAATATTTGTATTTTTATATGTGTACGTGTTAATGTCTACAGCTTGTCCAGCAACATCAGTAGCAACACCATGAGCACAGCACACAGCTCATAGCATAAATCAGTGCAAGTGATGGTAGTACCTACATGCATTTTGTGGTAGGAGTTGAATAAGAAGTGAAGTAATGCTCACGGTCGAGTTTGTATAAGCTGACACATACACGCCTCTTTTTTGCGCTTAACATACACGGACAGTCACGCTAACAATACAATGACATTTTTCGTTTCTATCTTTATGTGTATTTGTGGTGTATTTTGTTTATTTTATGTACCATTTTTTTTTTTTGCGATTTCTTTGCATTTTTCATTCACGTTTGTTTATCTTTCTTGTGCCATTTTGTAGTTGTGTTGTGTTGCATGCTTCGTTTCTTCAAGTTGACATGATGATGCTGCTTATTCATGTCCATTCTATGTACAGCGCATGGTTATATGCATGTATGTGTCTGTGTATGTGTGTGTGTGTGTGTGTGTGTGTGTGTGTGTGTATGTATATACAAGTGATATTTTTCATTTTGTTGTTGGTGAATGTTGCTAAATGCACGCGACATCAAAATCGCGTTGTTGTTGTTGTTGTTGTTGTTATCCTACTAAGTATTGTCCTCCCATTGTCCTGTGACAGTTACTACTACTGACAAACATACTCTTACAAAGCGTAAAGGTTTTTCTTGTTATGGTTATTGTTATTATTTGTTGTTGTTAGTATATAGGGTAATTCAATAAGTATTATTTCCGAGAAATAAACCCGTTAAGGACAGAGCCCTTAAAATTGACTACGAATTTTCAACACTTGTTAGTTCTGAGCATTTTAGTGAAAATCACAAAAAATGATTCGCCTCACCATGTCAATGTGAGCGTACAGCTCATACAGCTCATCGTTGTACCTCATTCAATACTTGGATTCAATGCAAATAGATCAGAAGATCCTGCGCAAAACTTTTCTATCGAAAACTTCAAGCATCCTCTCATCCGTGGTGCAAACCGTTCAAGTTTCTGTGCCATGTGTTAGGACAGGAATAATGAAGGACCTGTAGAGTGTGAATTTCGATCTTCGAGAGAGGGCTCGACTACTTAATTGCTTACTCAGCCGGAAGTAGCACCTGTTTGCAAGAGCGATCCTTCGCAACATCTCCAGGCTGACGTCATTACTGCTGTTAATGTCAGTTTCAAGATAGGCGAAGTCCTTCACTATCTCGAAAGAGTAACAGTGACGTGTTGTCCGAGACGCCGGGACTCTTTGTTTGTAGAGATTAGGTACTTCGTCTTGCCCTCGTTCACCGTAAGACCTATTCGAAGTGACTCTCGTTCCAATTCAGAGAATGCTGCACTGACTGCTGGCGAATTGATACCGATTATGTCAATATAGTCGGCATACGCCAGCAGTATGACACTTTTGTTGAAAATAGTGCCATTATGTTGTAAATCTGCAGCTCGTATAATTTTCTCCATAATAAGGTTGAAGAAGTTACACGATAATGAATCACCTTGCCTGAAACCTTGTTCGATAGTGAACGGAGAGGAGAGGTCCTTCCCAATTTTCACTGCACAACACAGTGTCATTTTGCAAAGTCGAATGAGTTTTGAGATTAGTCAGGTGGCTGCGCTGGCTGGGTCATGTCGAGCGAATGGAAGAAGACACTCTATCGAAGAGGGTATTTAATTTGGCACCTGCTGGAGGATGTAGAAGAAGAGTAAGACCAAACCTCCGTTGGAAGGACCAAGTGTTGGGTAACCTGCGAGAGAAGAACAGAGAAGATTGGCGCCGCATTATATGTTCGGCCTAAATCGATCATCGGTTGTTATAGCCGCATAAGAAGAAGAATCTCGATAATGCACTTATCAGATGTCTTGACGTAGTCGATTGGCCGCTTCAGAGCCTCGATCTGTGCGATGTAGTGAAATTTGGACATTATGTGGATAATCTAAAAACGAACTAGGTCTATAAGAATATCATCCAAGCCATTCTTGAGATAGTAGGAAACTATTGACAAGGTCCTGCGCTATTGGATTGACTAGGTGACCAATAAAATACCGAAAATGCGCTTCTATTGAAGCACCCATTACATAGATACGTAAGTAAATTGCACGATATGTATTGCGACATGGCAATTTGAAGTGTTGCAAGTGCAAAAGTTGGAATTAAATATTGCGAAATTTTTTTGAGATTTTCAAGTTCTGTTACTAATTCACTTGGACTTTAGTTGATTAAGTAACCCAAAATTATAGTGAATTTATGTCTTTGAAAACAGCACAATTAGTCATGTCAAAATTTTCTTAATTCTTATAATAATTATTTTTATAATGTCCAATTTAATTGAGTGGGCGCCGTAGCTCAGTCGTTATTGTGTTGGTCTTCTGATCTGTAGGTCATGGATACAATCCCCTGCTGAATGAAGCATAACAAATTTAATATCGAAAAAATTTTTCTTTTAAACAGTACCCACCTGTCGGCAAGCAATTGGTAATTCTTTCGGCAGTAACAATTTGCCATGAAAAAGCTTCTAAAAGAACTCTGTGACAAAGCTCAGCAAAAGTGATGTCACAAAGGTTCCGCCATTTGGAACTGGTTAAAATAAGTAGGTCCCTTCTAATACCAAAATTTAACACGCACAACGGAAATGAATGAGAAACTCGGCCAAAGAGCCGTTAGGGGCTTTAAGTGCCACATATTTATTTATTTATTTTTAATTGAAGTGAGTAGAGCGTGCTTCCGAAAAGGTCTCTTAAGTTCTGGTAATAGTCAGAGAACACAGGATGCTGAATCAGACGAATATTGTGACTGGAGAATGATATGACTGGAATTTTTGGTGAAATGGTCTCAATTATAAGATTATTAGGAACAAATTTTTTCCCAAAATTCTGATCGAAGAGATTTAGATTTGAATTTTCAGAAATTTCTTCGTAATGACGGTTGATGTCAGCAAACGCCTAGCTTTTTCTAGCAATTGCTTTCATATTCCCTTGGGCAAAAGTGTAGTAAAATCCCACTTTTGATGATATTTGATGTCTGTTCAGTCTTTTACTGCCTAAAAACCCTTATATTTTGCAGATATAACCACACTCCATATTCCAAATGTGCAGTGAAGATCAAAACTTGAGCAAATTAATGCAAATTTGTATAGATGCTTCAGTAGAGAACTCATAAATTGTGAAAAACTAAAAGAAAATAAATAAATTAATTAATTAAAAATTAATACTAGTTTGTTGTACTAATAAAATACATATCGAGCAGCTTTTATATCTATTTTTATTTATTTATTTTTTTTTTTAACATAATCTCATTGTGTCTTCTTGTATAGAATAACGCATATAACTTGCTTGATGTTTGCTGCCACCAACATAACAACTACAAAGTAGATACACAATATATATAGAAGAATCAGCTAGACCAGAACATCATAGCTGGTTGGTGGCAAACATTATTCTTGTATGTGCATACATACTCGAATAGTGTTGTTGGTCGTTGTTGTTGTTGTTGTTGTTATTGTATTTATTATATAAAAATTTATTTTATTTTCTATTCTTTGCTTCTTTTTCCATTGTTGTTGTTGTTAATTCTTATTTTTAATTTCATCTCTCTTTTTTTCACAAGTTTTTCCTCAACTATTTTGCCTGTACCAAGTCCATCTGTCTGTGAGTTTGGGTCTATCTTTTTTTCGCATTGAGTTTCTGACTGTGCATTACTGTTTATTTAGTATTTTATTTTTTGGAAAATTATGTATTGTTGTTGTTGTATAGGTATGTATTATATGCATATATTTTTTTGGCCTTCAGTATCCTGCTGCCTGACAGGGATCAGCAGCATAAAATGTTGCTATTGCATAAGTTTGTTGCTGTTGATATTATTGCATATTCCATATTATTTTGCAACGTATTCTCCTATTCATCTGTTTCTTGGAGACTGTTGATGATGATGATGATGATAATGATGTTGACGATAACTATGACGATGATGATGAAACTATGTAGAAGCTTCCGTTTATAACACCCATAAGGAATAATGAAAATTTTGCATTAATTTGAAGGTTTTATTTAACATAGTTAGAATGATCCGATTTAGGTCAAATATGCACCGTTTTGTTCGATAACTTGTTGCCATTTTGAAGGTAATTTCATAATGCCACTCTCATAGAAACCCTCGTCCCTATTAGCAAAAAACCGGGACAGTCGATTTTCACAAGCTTCTCTCGGAGCTTCTGGCGAGTCGCTCTCGGTGTTTGCGGTCTGGCGTTGTCCTGATGGAACACAATTTCTCTCCTATTGTCCAAAGCTGACCGCTTCTGGGCTATTGCTTCCTTCAGATGGTCCAATTGTTAACAGTACAGGTCCGAATTAAGAGTTTGACCGTAGGGGAGCAGCTCAAAGTAGATGATTCCCTGTCAATCCCACCAAACACATAGCAAAACCTTCCTGACCGTCAATACTGCCTTGGTCATCCTTTGCGCCGGCTCACAGCTATTCGACGACGACCGTTTTCACTTGACATTGTCGTAAGTGATCCACTTTTCATCACCAGTAACAATCGGCTTCAGAAATGGATCGATTTTGTTGCGATTCAGCAGCAGCGATTCCCAGATGAAAATTCGGTCCATGAGGTGGCACCCATACATCGAGCTTCTTTTTGTATCCAGCCTTATTTAAATGGCTTCAAAGGGGTTTTTTGTGCAATATTTAGCTCCTAGGTAATGGAAACAGTGCTTACATGACGGTCAGACTTGGCGATTTTCATTATTTTATCGATATTTTCGACAATTGGCCTTCCAGAGCGTGGTGCTATTCACTATTCACATTTTCAGAGAAGAGAAGAGAAACTGTAAAATGTGGCGTATTTCTCTTTACTGCTGTCCATCACTGACGCATGCTCAAACAATACTGAGTCAAGCAATCACAAAACTGCCTGAAAAGTTTACTTTGTACGAAATCCTATCTTTCTAACGCCATTTAGCGTAACCCGATCGCACCTACATTAATCCGAAAATTTAAAGCTATCAGTCTGAAGCATGGTACATGTTAATTTATTTACCAGCTCAAAGAGATATTTGAAAATGGATAAAATTGGTTCAAAATCAACGATTGCCCACCAGTCGCCAGTAACAATTTGCCATGGAAAAGCTTTCAAAAAAAAAACTCTTTGACAAAGCTCAGAAAAAGTGATGTAACAAGAGTTCTGCCGTTCGGAACCGGTTAGTAGGTCCCTTCTCAGACTATCCAAAAATTTAACACGCACAACAGTAATGGAAGACCAGCTCGGCCAGAGAGCTCTTTGGGACTTTAAATGCCAGATATTATTATGTATTTTTTTTTTCTGTCTATCAGTCATGGTGTAGAAGATCTTTGCTGAAATGGGGTTTTTAAGCAAAATTTTCTTCTGATTATCTTCTAATGCCTTCTTTGGTAACTGATCCAACGATAATCTGTACTCAAATGCTGCGAGTAGCAACTAAAGTATTATTTTCTATTTATGTATTCACATGTTTGTTATGTTATGCAAGCAGACATTGTCGCCTTTTTACCTAGTTCGTGGTGAATTTGTAATTAGACATGTTTTTGTCTGAGTTGCTCTTAATGTGTCTTACTTATGTACGAGGAAGGTCCCACAACTACCCGAACTGACATAAAGATGGCGGTAGTAGTTTGAAAAAATTTACTTTGGTGAAAAGTGGCAACCTTATAAAACATATGTTTTAAGTTTCAAGGTGCCATGTTGTTTAGTATTTTTCTTGGCGCCATCGAAACGACCTCAATTACTTTCAAATACTTTCATATGAAAGGTCTCAGTTAAACGAATATTAAAGCCCAACTAGATTCTACTCTGGGGAGTCTGCTCTTTCATTTACGACCATAAAATATTGGGTGGCCGAGTTTAAACGAGGTCTTACGAGCTGTCAAGACTAACACCGTAATGGTCAACCAATTGAGGTGGCCACGCCAGAAATGGTTAAAAAAATCCACAAAATGGTATTGGATGCGTGAGCTAGGTAAAATTACAGGCATTACAAAAAGTGCTATACATCGTATATTGACCGAAAATTTGGAGATGAAAAAACCTGTGTGCAAGATAGGTGCCACGTTTGCTCACAATAGAACAAAAACAACGTCGTGAAGATGTTTCTATAGAGTGTTGCGCGGTGTTGCACAGTAATAAAGCCCAGGTTTTCAGTCGATTCGTAACCATGGATGAGACATGGGTCCACCACTTCACACCTGAGACAAAGGAGCAGTCAAAACAGTGGACTGAAAGGGGAGATTCGTGTCCAAAGAAGGCGAAGCTCAGTTCCATCTGCTGCAGGCAAGGTTATGGTGTCTGTTTTTTTGGGATGCACGTGGGTTAATTTTTATTGATTATCTTCAAACAGAAAAAACAAACAATATTATGCTAATTTGTTGCAGCATTTAAATGATGAAATTAGAGAAAAAAGGCCACATTTGGCGAAGAAGAAAGTGTTGTTTCATCATCCGCTATTGCAATGGCCAAAATCAATGAGTTAAAGCTCGAATTGCTTCAGCACGCATCTTATTCGCCAGATTTAGCTCCTTCGGATTATTTGCCATTTCCAAATTTGAAAAAATTGGCTTGGTGGTAGAAGATTTGCAACCAATGAAGAGATGGAGTCTGCGGGGTAGATGTCTATTTTAATGAGCTAGACAGTTCATACTATAAACAGGGTATCGAAGCTATAGAATATCGCTGCGAAAAGTGTATAGAGCTAAAGAAAAGATTATGTTGAGAAATTTGAGAACAATTTTCCCAAATTTGTTGTGATTTCTTTGTTAGGTCGGATAGTTCTGGGATCGCCCTCGTAGTATACATATTGTAATTTTGGTTAAGCAACGAATGTGTGTGATTATATCTTTTAGATTTTATAAATTCTTTTTTTTTTCATATAGGTAATTGCAGATAATATGTTTTGACTGATTTTTGCGCAGGAATTCTATTTTTCCAATGTCAGATATTAAGATGAAATGGAGCTTCAACCTAATACCCGATGGTCATTATGGTGGTTGTATCTATGAAATAAAATTATATGTTTATCAATTTCTTTAAAAAAACATTACATGATATTATGCCAATTTATCTTTTGACATTTTCTCCTATTTATTGTCCTTCCTGTTATCGCAAATGATGTTTGCATTGTCGCCGTCATTGCCGTCAATATGGCCGTATACATATTGCTATAAATTATATACATATATCGTATATAATAATTATATATAATGTTATTAATACACTGGCAGAAACACAGGACCAGCAGACTTGCTCATGTCCATATAGTATAATATATAAATATGTGTGACAGAAGCACACACTCACATACATACGAGCCCACGAGTATAACCACACTTTAATAAATTTTGTTGTCTCACATAAATTAGCTACTGTTTGTTGTTGGCTTTAATATTTTTAATATTTTCATATTGTTCTTCTATTCTATTAAGGGTTGATGTAAACTGGGTGCTGTGACATATCGTCGTAAGTAGTATGAAAAATGGAGACTGTATATAAACATCGTCTTCATACGAAATTATATTTAATTGAATTAATACTCCATACAAGTATTAGTATTAAATTGGCACAACTGTGTTGTGAATATGTTGAAACACCCTATGCATGCACATTGCTGTACTACATGAATATCAATAAAATGTAAAAAGTTGTAAATTTTTATGAGCAAAATGAAGTGTTTTATAGCAGTGAGGGTGTTATGGGATATATGTATGGTGTATATATTGTATTCTAGATGGGAGTGGATATATAGACTGTACTGTACTGTACAAAGTTTGTTTATATGAAGGGGTTATATTGTGGGGTATTGTAATTAAACGTGTGATTTACAACTTCTCCTTTTGTGCGTAAGCGCGATTAACTTGCATTTATAATTTATACATATGGAAAATAAAACAGCAACAGTTTAAGTACTGAAAGCAAAAATGTGGAAGTGGCAAAAAGAGCCGCAACGACAGGGTGCTCAGGTTTTTTTTGTTGTTGTTGTTGTTGTTAAGATAGATATAGCCATAAATTTTAAGAACTATTCACTTTCTTATGTTACATTATATTGGGATTAATATATCTTACTTAAATACATTATATATTTTTGATCTGAAATTATAAATTTTCCTCGAGAGAACTCGAACTGGTTTTAAAAGTGACAATTATTATAAATAAATATGTGGCACTTAAAGCTCCGAAGAGCTCATTGGCCGAGCTTCTCTTCCATTACTGTTGTGCGTGTTAAATTTTGGACAGTATTAGAAGGGACCTACTTATTTTAGCCGGTTCCGAATGGCAGAACCTTTGTGACATCGCCAATTGCTTGCCCACAGGTGGATACCGTTCGAAAGAAAAATCTTTTCGATATTAAATTTGTTAAGCATCAGCCGGGAATTGAACCACGTCCTACATATCAGAAGGCCAACACACTAACCACTAACCAATTTTTAACGTTTTTAACGTTTGGGGTGCCTTTAACATGGGAAGCATTAATTGGACTAGTCCACAATTCCTAAGATATACATTTTAAGGCTGAAAAACATCGGAGCTGCAGGTACTGAGATCCTTCCAGCCGAGTTGTTTAAGACCGGAGGCGATGAGCTGCTCACCTGCATGTACCAGCTCCTAAACAGAATATGGTCGGACAAAAGCATGCCCGATGATTCAAGTCTCAGTGTTCTCTGTCCTATACATAAAAAACGAGACCCCACAATTAGTACCAACTACCGTGGCATAAGTCTCCTGAGCATCTCATACAAGGTCTTATCGTGCGTATTGTGTGAAAGATTGAAGTCTATGCTCAGCAAGCTAATTGGACCTTATCAGTGTGCCTTCAGACCGAATAAATCCACCATCGACCAGAATTTCACACTGCGCCAAATCCTGGAAAAGACCCTCGAAAAACTATTCGTCGATTATAACGCCGCTTTCGACAGTCCGGTAAGGGATTACCTCAAGGCAACAATGTCTGAGTTCGGTATTCCTGCAAAGCTCATTCGACTTTGCAGAATGACACTGCTTAACTTTCGTTGTGCAGTGAAAATTGGGAAGGACCTCACACGCACCGTTTAATACCGAACGAGGTTTCAGACATGCTGATTCGTTATCGTGCGACTTCTTCAATCTTATTATGCAGAAAATAATACGAGCTGCTGATCTACGATATAATGGCACTATCTTCAACAAAAGTGTCATGCTGTTAGAGTGGGTCGACGATATTGACATAATCGGCATGAACACGTGAGCAGTCAGTGCAGCATTCTCAGAGTTGGAAAGGGAGTGGCGTCGAATGGATCTTACGGTGAACGAGGGCAAGACGAAGTATCTAGTGTCAATAAATAAAGAGTCCCAGCGTCTTGGACAGCATGTCACTGTTGACAACTACGCTTTTGAAGTAGTAAGGGATTTCTGAAAACAAACGGTATAAGTCAGCTGCTACGATTTGAAAGGAGTGTCTTGCGAAAATTTACGGTTCTGTTAAAATAATAGATGACACTTATTGTATCCGTTATAACCATGAAATTGAAAACCTAATTGGTGGCGCAAATGTCGTACGTTTCATAAAAGCAGAGCGAATTAGATGGATAGGCCATGTTATACGAATGCCAGCTGAAAGAATCCAAAAGAAAGTGTTTGCACTTCGTCCGATTTGTGGAAGAAAGAGGGGCCGGCCAAGAAAGAGATTGCTTAACGATGTAGAAGCAAACCTGAGAGGAAGCGAGGGAGAGAACAACCTGGAAAAGAGTTGAAGGTGAAGCTATGGTCCACCCTGGACTGTGAAGCTAGGAGAGAGAGAGAGAGAGAAAGGGACTTTGTCTATATAATGACGTCAGCCTGGAGATATTGCGAAGGATCACGCTTGCAACAGGTGCTACTTTGGGCTAAATAATCAACTGAGAAGTCGAGCCCTCTCTCGATGATCGAAAACTACACTCTACAAGTGTCTCATTATGCCTGTCCTTACATATGGCGCCGAAGACATAGTCCAGGCTCGGATGAGAGAATGCTCATTATATATTTATGAATTGTTCTGATTCTATTAGATAATTTAACCCATTGAGTGCTGAATATACAAGTGGTTACATACCACTTACGAGAAAATAAAGTTTTTTTTCTAAATTTTTTAATGAAAAAATTCAGTCATTTATGCTTCCATATATTAACTTCATGAATTCCCTAGATCAATTTAACCTGTTGAGTGTTGGAATTACCAATTTGTTCATACACATCTTTTTAGACACCAATTTTGATGCATTTTTCACAATTAAATTTTTCATTGGATGAGAGGGTGAGCCAAGTGGCACCAGTAGAGTGGTACGGACTTAAACACTCAGGTTAAGAAGCCCATTGTATTTAAAGCTCAGGAAAATGGAAGATAGTAGGAAGGGAAGGGAAGAAAAATATAGAAAAGTGGGAGAGGTGGGAGGAGTGCTAGGGAATTTTAATCTTCTCGAGAGAATTTTCCAGATTCTTTAACGAATATGAATATCTCTCCCGGGGCTAGAGAATGGAATTTATCCATTCTCATTACATCAGAGCCAAAGATGCGAAAACTTGCTCGAGCGAAGGCAGGGCAAACACAGAGGAAATGCTCTGTGCTGTCCTCCCCCTCCAAATAAGATATACACATTGGATCTCCAATGATACCTATGTATGTTGGCCAAGGATTATGTCCTGTGATGATTCCGACCATTAAGCGAACATCTTTCCTTCCAAGCTTCAAAATTTAGTTCGACAGCTTTTTGTTCGAACTCATCACAAAACACTTTGCAGTTTTGCAGCTTTCAAGGCTGGACCAACGGTAATTATGTAGGTTACTAACATAATTGTTGATCCAGGTCATGATACCTGTAGAACTGATTCCGATAACTGGTTCTGGTCTCAGCGATGTATCCGCTGAACCGCAGTTGGCCAATTTATCGGCTATTTCGTTACCTTAGACACCACAGTGTCCAGGAACCCAGATATGTACAAGTACATCTTACATTCATGAACAATTTTCGACGTAAGTTTTTAGTTCTCCAGGGCCTTTAGTGCAGCCATTTCCTCTCAATTATCCATTCTGCTACTTTCAGAATAGTAAATATTTCCGTTCGGAAAACAGTTGCCACTTCTCCCATAGTATAATGATTCTTGACGCTTTCCTCCAAGTACCATCCGAATCCAGATCCTTGATCGGTTGTGGATCCATCAATATAGAAAATATTCGTAAAATTACTCAGAATGAGCTCTGAATCACTCCATGGTTCACGAGTCGGAAATTTAACTTCAAAATTTCTCCCTAATGACATTATGGGCTTAAGATTATTTTTAGGAGCCAAGAGCAGTGAATACTGTTCTGATATCCTTCTGAAGATTTCTCTGTGACCAGAAGTTGCGTTATCGTGCCAGTAACCATACGATTATAGTCAACACATCGCTTTCATTGCCTCCTGTTGAATTTTAAGATCCAAGGGAAGTAAATGAAGCATGCCATCATTAAGGGCATCTCCTGAGGTAGTATTCATTGCATCCGTAATGCTTATGCATACACTTCTTTGTAGTCCATTTAGCTCCAGAATAGTGGACTTAACGATAGTCTGTCGCCACAAGACCACCGAAACATACGTGATTATGGGTCTGTTATGAGCTGTGTAAATCCAAATGACCTAAACAGGTTTCAGTCCCCACGTTTTTCGAAAGGATCTTCGGCACTGTTGGAAAACCTTCAATGCTTTATCCGCCTTTAGTGTAATATGTTTCTTCCAACCTAGGCATTTCACCTCGTTGGAGAGTTTGAGTGTCAGCGCTCCGATTTCTCGTGCACAGTACTAGTGTGGTCTTGTTAGAACCTTGTCTGGTGCACCACTCATCAATCTTATCCATAATTTTTTGTACTTTCGCACAGACCATGCTGAGGGATTTTCATTTTGGTATTAGTTTGGCAATTTATAGCATTTTATTGATTAAATTAAACCTTTGAGTGCTTTCTTGTATGCCACATAATTTTTATTCTTCAAGGCATCAGCCTGAAATCATCTGAAATTATATATTTTTATAAAAAATTCTGCAAATGTAGTCTCCCCAATTCTCATTACCCTCTTTGACCCTCTACTACTTTACCCTCTACTGTAATGAAGCATCATAATAGTTTTTATTATTTTTATAATATTTTATGATTTTGTTTTCGTAGTGAATTTTTTTGCTATTGTTATTGTTTTTAATGTCATTTTTATTGTTAACTGATTTTGTATGCATCTGCTGCTCGCCTGATAATGAGTTGCGACATAAGCAACATAACAACAGCAAGACTCTCTTTCTCTCTCTTTCTCTCTTTCTCTCTTTCTGTATGTGTATGTTTTAATTTGGAAAAAAAAAACGAAGGACTCTAGCTACCAATGCATATAAGGACTTATGCATGTATGGATATCTTCTTCGACTTCTGCTATACCTCAGCTCAACTTGAATGTTGTATTTTCATTAAATTTCTCTTTTGATATTTGTTGTTGTTATTTGATATAATTTCTACATAAATACATATGAGGGTATATGTAAGTAGTAAGTACATACTCACACATCTATACGATATAACGAAAAGAAGCATAGACACACGGTACAACTGAGAGTAGAATATTTCAACTTCAACTTTACGATCATAAATGTCCAATGCGAAAAAGGGTTTTTTGATTTATATTTTATGTCGACAAAGTTTTTGATACATTTTACAATTTATATGGATGTTTGGTGTATGTCGGTGAGTGTGTGTGTGTGTGTGTGTGTGCGTCTGTATTTAACTGTGCAAGTATTTATGTGTGTATTGTAAGTATCAAAGTATATGGATAATGGTATGATGATGACGATGCTGATGATTATTATTATGATGATGGTGTGATGGTGGTGGTGGTAGTAGTAGTAATGCTTATTTGATGGTGCTAAAATCTATGCGGTTAACTTTTATACTAAGGCATGGTATGAGATTTGGCCAAAGAGAGAGAGAGAAAGAGAGAGAGAGAGAGGGGGTAAGGTATCTCAAAATGAATCCAAAAGTAAGAAGTCATGAAATTTATCTATACGAAAAGTCAATTTATTTTTTGTAATTTTCCAAAAAATGATTAAAATTAGATATTTTTCAACTCCCACCTTGAAATTTGTGCCCCCATTGGCGCCACTGACCAATTTTGTAACCGAAATCGCAAAAGTATCCCTAGACATTAAGAAATATGCTCTTGATTTTATACAATTCGTATAGACAATAGCATATTTTCAAACATGTAGGTACACAGTGAGGATATAAAATTTATTTAAGATGACAAACAGTCATCCTTTACACTCTACACACACACATAAGAACAATCAACATTTCTGGCAAATTTCAAATGTTTGCAGACAGACAAATAGCGATTTTAATTTTTTTTTTTATTTATTTAACATTTTTTTATATTTTCAATCTCTACGAAATTGTAGATGTATTGATATGTTAAATGTTAAATGGATTTGTAGTAAGAAATGTTTGAATTACAAGCGAAAAATATGTATTTGTATATTCTAAACAAAAGATATCATTCATTATTTGTATTTTTAAATACGAAATTGTAGCTTAAATTTGAAATACATGTATTTACTGAAAAGTAACCGATTATTCGTGATAATTTCGTATTAAAAATCACAATTACAATCGAAAAATTAAGAAAAGTTTTAGTATTTGTTATTTTGTATCTGTTTCAATTTAAATGAAAATGCAATTTCATATATTTATTGAAAAGTAACCGGTTACTTACGTTCGGAACCGGCTAAAATAAGTAGGTCCCTTCTAATACTGTCCAAAATTTAACATTAATTGAAGAGAAGCTCCGCCAATGAGCCTTTCGGGGCTTTAAGTGCCACATATTTTTTTTTTTTTTTTATCCGGTTACTCGTGACAATTTATATTTATAATATTCACATAAAAATTGTTAATAATAAATAATAATTGCAAAAACTATTCGTATTTACGTATAAATATCAAAACTTCGATTAATAAGAGTAACTAGTTACTCGTGTAAATATTCTTGATTAAAAAAATGATTAAAAATTAAAAATTCAAAAAGTACACACTTTTTCGCCACAATTATAATAAGTAATCGGATTTTTACTTTTTTTTTCAAAATCTACTCTATATTTTGTATTATTCTAATAGATAATCGGGTACTCGTGTCATCAGTATCAATCGAAAAATACGGAAAAATGTAAATTAATGTATTTTTATTGCAACAAATAATCACTTTGCTTGGCTTTTATTCATTGCTATGCTTTTTTTATTATTCTTATAGGTAAAGATTATGAAAAATTTACGATAGAACCCATTTAAATTAGTTTCTCATCACTGCTGAAAAAAGTAACCACAAATATTCTCAATTTTTTTTTTTTTATTTTAGAATATTTTTGGTTTAAAAAAAAAAAATTTTAATTTTACTTTTTCAACTTTTTATTCCTTTTTTCTAAGTATCATACTAACCGGTTACTCGGATCAATTTTATTCAAGAGAATATATCTACATAATTCAACTTGTTGCAACAAGTAATTAGTTTGCTTGGCTTCAATTCATTGCTATGCTTCTTATTATTCTCATAGGTAAAGATTACGAAAGATATTCTTGTCCAAAACTCAAAATAATTTCATTTCTCTCTCATTTAAAATAATCGGAAATGTATTGGAAAATTGTTAAGTTATTGATTATCGAATGACCTGGGAATGGGTTTTATCAGTAAATCGAAATATTGAGGATGTCTAAGCTCCTTTACGTACTGTAATCAATCGTTGCCGTGACGCCATTTTATCTAAGACATTTTTGCAATAAGAAATCTGTTACTCATATTTGTTATTATAAAAAAATTATTCATAATCAATTATCATATAAAATCAATTTTCAATTTTCAAAACATATTTTTAATTTAGTATATTGTTTTAATCTTTTTTAGTAGTAGTGAGTAATCGATTGCTTTTTGTTTTTGATATTCTTATACCACAAATTTTAATTTTTAACTTTCAAATAATATTTGCACGTCAAACTTGAAAAATAGTCAAATGACAAAATCATTTTAAATACTCTCTTGAAATAATTAACCGAGTACTCACATTATTTATTGTAGCAACGCAAAGTAGATTTTGATAGAAATGTTTTGAAATTAAATATGTGCCAATTTCCGAAAAAAATTGCACAATTATTACACACTTTTCGTACAAAAGTAACCGGTTACTCGTTGAATTTTTACATATCAGTTGTATATATATTTATACCATATAATTTATGATTAATGCATTTATTTAATACCTTTTGATGATGAAGTTCACTATATAAATCGTAAAATTAATGAGTATTCGGTTATTTGATTATTATTCGACAAAGCATTACCGTTCAAGGAGATGTAATCGATTTTTTTTTTGTTAATTAAATAAATAATTTCAAGTTTGATGACAATGTTTGATAATTTATAACTCGAAAAATGTTATAGCAAATGCACAATGTGTTGCCATTAAACAGCTGACCAGTGATAGCAATAGCGCGTGTATGCTGGCCACTACGCATGCGTGCCAACAGCTGCTGCATAGCACAGTATTACCATTACTGCTGTAACTGTTTGGTTGATGAAGTCATTAATCTTTAATTGCAAAACAAAGGGAAAAGGACATATTTCTTTGAGGAAAAAAATCAACAAATGTCAAATGCAATTTTTATTTCCTTTTTTCCGACTATTCACCACAAAAACAAAATCGAAACAAATTTTCGTTGATGTGACTGCATGCATACACAGGCTCAATGTTGTAGAGCTCAATATGAGTGACAGCTATCATCAATAAATTTCATAGAAATACATGCGCGAGTGTAATATATACGTGTCAGATACATTCGAAATCGGGATTGATGAAAGTCAAACTGCAACGCACCATTTACGCTGTGAGGAAATAACATATGAGTAGGTACATGCAACACGAGTCAACATGTATCGACTATATAGCATTTCTATTAATCGTTTCTTTGTTTAATTTATTATTGTATGCTTTTTTTTTTTTTTTGTCTCCCCATTTACCAAAAAAATTTGATTAATGTTAACAAATGCATTGGCAGATTATTTCCTTGATTGTGGTTCACGCGTACATGCGATTAAAGTGTATACCATATTTATAATTTGTGACAATTCTGTCGTTGATCAAAATGACAATTTTAATGAACAAAATCCTATAAATATCCATTATGTTGTTCAATCTACAATATATTGATTGCAATTTTTATTGCTTTTATTTCTTGCTTTGCTGAACAAACCAATTTGGATGAAAATTCCAAAAATTTCCTATAAGAATTTCTGTATTTTGTACTCTAGTGTTAAAGCAAAATTTGTTGTTTTTCTTGTAGTTCTGTGTAAATATTCTTGATGTCCTTTGAAGCAGATTCAATCAGCTTGATAGAAGAGAACAATCTCTTCTAGCCACTAACTCAGGGAGCATTCTGCTGTCCTAAATAAGTTTCCATTCATCCCCAGGACCACTGACTTTTGTAGTTCGGTGGAACTGCAGGTAGAAAAGCCATTCACCACGATGTTCCCTTCAAGAGAAGACTGGGATGGCAAAATATATTGTATCGGTAAGGTCGTCATATATACAGATGTATCTAAACTACAGAGGCAAGTGGGAGGGGGTGCCTACTAGGCAAATGGAAGGAGCAAATGGAATGGAACCATTGTAGTGTATTTCACTCTGAAATCTTAGCCAACAAAGAAGCGCTATTAATCGTCAAGAAATATGCTCTGACCACAAAAAAATTAAATATCTACTCTGGCAGTCAGTCTGCTCTAAAATCATTGCAATCAGCAAGACATTCATCCAAGACAATGATTGAATGTCATGAACTATTAACTGAGAGTTCGGAATATTTTAACATAACAAGGCAAGGTACGATAATGCCACTACATCAGGACAAGGCGTTGGTCTCAATGACACTGACAACTTGCAAGTTACTAATAGATAGGTTTACCATCGATGTCGCCAACACGCGTTGGAGACAAACCGCTAACTGTTTAACTCGTAGGCTAACGTGGCCGGAATGGAGCTTAAGCCGAACTAAGCTACTTTTGAAATGTAATAGGCTGGACACCAGAAGAACAATTGCGGTTCTAACTGGCCATTGCCTTATAGGTAGGCACGCAAATAGACTAGGGGCACCTTTTTACGACTATTGTAGAAGCTGTAAGGATGTTAAAGGTAAAGAAACTGTAAAACACCTTCTGTGCGGGTGTATGGCTCTGTGTAGGAGGAAGTTCAATACGCTCGGAATCGACTCTCTTGACAGCATCACGGAAGCTGCAAATATAAAACTAACAAAGATTATTTCGTTCATTAAATTCACAGGACAGGACCCAGTGGGATTAGGATAAGCTTCAGTGGTATCACAATGGGCCTTCAAATGGACTACGTGCTTCGCAGGACAGCCACCCTACTTACCTACCTACCTACCTTATTTTTTATAACAAAGTGTAAAACATTATTAGCTTTTTAGATAATTCTTGGACATATCTGTGTACAATATTGTATTATCAGAAAGGTTGTGATATAATTCGTTATAGCGTTGGTGTTACACTATCAATCCCATCGCAATCGGCTCAAGTGGAATATCTTTTGATAGCTGACAGTTCAAAGTTTATACATATTGAAAAGGTTCTTTACGTCCCTTGCTTCCTTCCTTCCTTCCTTCCATCAAATTAAATATAGGTAAGCAAACTATCCACTTTCGCCAAATGTGAGCTTTTTAATCGCACATCCGCTAAGGGAAGAATTCACAACACGCTAAATCATTATCAGTCCCGTGGGTACTTTACCAAATATATTGCTGAAGGTTTTGATATTAGCAATGAGACTCTGAAACCAATTAAGATTAATGACGACGAAATAAAATCACAGACCAAACAAAACTCACATGCGACAGCTCGTGGTATTGCGGAGACAATGAACACTCATGATTCGAGGTTAATGTAAGGTTATAGGTTAGGTTAGGTTATGCGGCTGCCCTCTATATGAGAAGACATACTTAGGCCAGTAAGGACCATTGTGATAGCACCGAGCTTCTCTTCCGATACTGTTGTGCTTGTTAAATTTGGACAGCATTAGAAGGGACCTATTTATATTAACCGGTTCGGAACCTCAAAATTCTGGGATATCACTCTTAACTTAGTTTTGTCACAGAGCTCTTTTAAGAAGCGTTTTTGGCAAATTGTTATTGCCAGAGAAATTGCCAATTCTTGCACGCAGGTGGGTACCGTTCGGAAGGAAAGTCTTTTCGATACTAAATTTTGCTATGCTTCAGCCGCGGATTGAACGCCAACGCACTAACCACTGAGCTATGGCTTCGTTGTAAAAAGGAAATAATTTGACAAAATCATTACGAAGAATGAAAATTGGATACTAAAGGACAACTCTAAACTCACAAAAGCATAGTTTAATCAAGGGCATCCATGATGATCGAGTGCAAATCCAAATATTCATTCTAAGAACGTTTTACTGGTGGGATTTGAATGGAAATATTACCACGAGCATTTGGAACCTGAAGCTAAAAGTTATCAGTCCCTAATGATCGTGATACCCTGGAGGAGGGAAGACCATTTACGAGCCAAGGAAATGGAAAATAATATTGGTGCATGACAATGATCCTTCTCATATAGCAAACCCTACCCGAAAACTCATCCTTTCTGCAGGCGTATTCTCCAGATTAATAATTAGATTCTACAAATTATTAACATCAATTCAGTCTCACTTGTCATAAAGCTCTTTCTCTCAAATCATTCATCTCTCAAATGGACTCAATTCAAATTTAAATGATTACTTTCGTTTCTATTTCCTTTAGAATTATTTTTTGTTACTATCGATTGCGCCACAAGAGTGTTAACTTTCGTAATGTAACATGCAACGCGTATTAATACTATTTGTATGTATCGTTGATCCCTCTTATACATGCTATATGCAATGTACTAGTAAGTACGAGGTCGGTCCGAGAACTACCCGACCTGACATATAGATGGAGGCAGCAGTTTAAAAAAAATTACTTGGCTAAAAAGTGGCAACCTTATAAAACATATGTTGTAAGTTTCAAGGCGCCACATTGTTTAGTATTTTTTTGGAGCCATCGAAAATTAACGACCTCAGTGAATTTGTAAACATGGAAGAAATTGGTCACCGTTATTTAATTCAATACTTTCATTTGAAAGGTCTCAATCCAACGAATATTAAAGCCGAATTAGATTCTACTCTGCGGGAGTTTGCTTCTTCGTTTCCGATCATAAAATATTGGGTGGCAGAATTTAAACGAGTTCTTACGAGCTGCCAAGACGAACACCGTAGTGGTCGACCAATTGAGGTGGCCACGCCAGAAATGGGTAAGAAAATCCACAACATGGTATTGGGTGATCGCTGGCTGAAAGTGCGTGAGCGTGCTATACATTGTATATTGACGGAAAATTTGGACATGGAAGCCTCGTTTGCTCAGAATAGAACAAAAATAACATCGTGAAGATGTTTCTATAGAGTGTTTGGCGATAATTTACAGTAATAAAGCCGAGTTTTTGCATCGATTCGTAACCACGGATGAGATATGGGTCCACCATTTTACACCTGAGACAAAGGAGCAGTCACAACAATGGACTGGAAGGGGGGAATCGTGTGCAAAGAAGCAGAATACAGTTCCATCTGCAGGTAAGATTATGGCGTCTGTCTTTTGGGATGTACTTGGGATAATTTTGATTGATTCTCTTCAAAAAGGAAAAACAATCAACGGCGTTTAAGTGATGAAATTAAAGAAAAAAGACCGCATTTGGCGAAAAAGAAAGTATTTCATCAAGACAATGGTCCAATTCACATATCCCCTATTTCGATGGCCAAAATCAATGAGTTATAGCTCGAATTGCTTCAACACGCACCTTATTGGCTAGTTTTAGCCCTTTCGGATTATTTTCTATTTCCCCAAATTTGGAAAAGTGGATTGATGGTAGAAGATTTGCAAACAATGAAGAGGTGGAGTCATACTATAAACAGAGTATCGAAGCTATATCGAATATCGCTGGGAAAAGTGTATAAAGCTAAAAGGTGATAATGTTAAGAATTAAAGAAAATTTTTCCTAAATTTGTTGTGTTTTCTTTGTTAGGTCGGGTAGTTCTGGGACCGTCCTCGTAACTAGCTGTTAATCTCCTGAGAAACTAAGCATAAATCAGACACATTACATTGCAATCGTAGTTGTTTATGTTGTGCTATGTTGTGAATTTGATTGGAGAGTACGACTATGTGATTTTTATCGATCTATCGATCGATCGATCGATCGATCGTTTAAACGTTTTCAAATACATTGCCAATAATTTATTACATATGCTACTCACAATTGTTAAAACAGGGTGATTTCGCGAATACATGTACATATATTTTGCGTTTTAATTAATTTTCGACTTAACACAATCCTGTTGTATGCACGAATAGTTGAAGTGGTAAGAAATAAATGGATTGTATGTTGAATTTGCTGTACATAAATATCATTTACAAACGATCGATTTGCTACCAAAATTGTATGCACGATTTTTGTGTGTGCAACCTAAGTTATGTCTTAAAGATCGTATCCTGTAGATGCATGTATCGTACATAGAAAATGCGTTGCGCCACAAATACATATTCTCAATGTTGCAGAGAGAGAGCATCGTAAATTACATTGATACTCGTACAAGCAACAAATTCAAGTATTCACTTTACGAAGAATACATTTTGCGAATACAATTCTGCATCGTAGAATTCACAGATGCCAATATGAAGAGTAGATATTTTGTTATCGATATGTAACTACTTACGATGAGTAGATTCATACAACACACTCGTACACGAGTAGTACACACCACATTCGCCACAATTGCGAGTAACATACAAATTAAATGTTATTTGTTTGGCACGATCATCATTAAAGATGTTCAACTGTTGCTCTTGCTGCTGTTGTTGTTATGGCAACTAAGTATTAGTACTTCTTTAACTATAGCACACGTGTTTATTTTTATTTGTCTCTTGTCATTAGACATGCATTTTGCTTTTGAATTTTCTAGTAGCAATGAAGTAAAATTTATTTAGTTTTAATTCTTTTTCTACTTTTAGTCTGGGCTTCTGCATGTATCGTATGCTTTTAGATGATCTCTCAATGATAAATTAATGTAAATAATGATCAACTCATTCTAAGGGAAACAATGTATTAAAGCTTAATACTATTCGGGAAGTTGAATTCAAACCTGTTCGCTATTTGATCAAAAAACAATCGTATGTGCCAAGCTTCGGCACTATAACTTTAAGGCTACTTGAGAAAATCACATTTGAGAACATAATTTTGTATGAGAGCTAGGTGTGATATTCACCCAAATTTACTCATATTCAAAGTCGTACATTTACTTATAAAACTAATCATATTTACCGAGTTTCAGCATAATAACTTTATATTTTCCTATGAAAACTGAGAAAATATTCATAGGGACGCAAATGTTTGTATGAGAAATTGGAGTATTTTTCATCCGATTTAGCCCATTTTTAAATATGTCTATTATTTGATAAATGCAAACTTGTACACCGAATTTCAGCTCGATATCTTAAAATTTTCGCTCGAAAAGCATGGAAATATACATTTGAAGACATACTTTTGTACTGGAGGTAGTCATGATTTCCATCCGATATGGCTCATTTTCAAACTAGCTCTTACATTAGTGACTAGAATAGTATGTACTAAATTTCAAGTTGATAGTTTTATATTTTCGAATAAAAAGTGTAAAAACATCCATCCGCTAACGTACTTTTGTATGACATGTAGTCCTGATTTTTATCTGATTACATTTATTTTCCATTATGGCTATTCTTTGTTTATATTAACTTCGTATACCAAGTTTCAGTTTGATAAGTTTATATTTTCGCACATAAAGTGTAAAAACATACATCTGGCAACGCACTTTTATATGGCAAGTATGCTGAATTTTCATAGGATTACACTCATTTTCCAATATACTAGTTCTGCGGTAGAATTAATGTTACATACAAAATTTTAGTTTAATAGCTTTATATATTCAGAGGAAATATGTGAAAATATATAAAATTATTATTGCACTGCGACCATAGGTCTATTGTGCACCCCATCATGGGGTATTTCTCTAAGTCCAGCCAAATGGACTTCAGCAGCTTTTCCGGTATTATAAATTCCCAGAAATTTTTCTTTCTTATGTGCATAAGTGCTGGGCACTTTCCCAACACATGTTTTGCATCTCCTCCCATCGGCCAGTTTCGTTAGGTGATAATTCAGCCTTCAGTATCCTGCCAATAATCCCGTGATGATTCTTATATTATTCTTGTTTAAACTGATACATTCCTCAAGCCGTTTTAGGTTATAGGTTCCTAAAAGTGTCTTGGATTGGGAGAACTCCGGTAGGTTTTCCCAGTATGATTGTCTTTCTGATTCTTCACTCCTTTTAAAGAGCATGGATAAAACTCCTTTGCCCAGACCACAGAAGAGTTCTGGACCTACAATGGGTATTGCTGCGCCCTTCCTGGCAAGCCTATCCGTTAGCTCGTTGCCTCCAACTCCAATATGTCCTGGTACCCAAAGGATCCATAATTGGATATTTTCAACAAGTTTATTCAGCTTGTCAAGACATTCCCGCACCAGTTTAGATTTCATTTGGTTAGAGTTCAGTAGACAGACAGCAGCCTGACTGTCTGTCCGGATTGCAATCCTTCTATTTCGATATTGGCACATGCTGTTGAAGTGGACACACCTGTCAATAGCGTATATTTCCGCTTGAAAGACATTAGTATTGTTGTTACCTAAAAGCTCTGAGTATTTTATCCTCGTGCCTATCACTCCTGCTCCGGCCGCTTCATTAGTCAAGAAGCCGTCCATAAACCATGTTATCATGTTTTGGTTTATCCCGTATGTTTCCCATTTGTTTTTATTACTGAGCTCTGTTTGGAATCGCTTAGTAAAGCTGAATTCCATATTCATTGCGTCCTTCGGCATTCCGTCTTCAGGATATTGCTTCATTACAAAAAAAAATTATGTGGCATTTAAAGCCCCGAAGGCTCATTGGCTGAGCTTCTATTCCATTACTGTTGTGCGTGTTAATTTTTGGACAGTATTAGAAGGAACCTACTTATTTTAGCCGGTTCC
Source organism: Megamerina dolium (assembly GCA_963854835.1). Lineage (NCBI taxonomy): Eukaryota > Metazoa > Arthropoda > Insecta > Diptera > Megamerinidae > Megamerina > Megamerina dolium. The sequence goes on from OY978529.1 coordinate 4,748,155, forward strand.
AAACGGCTGAACTCTTGTGACATCACTTTTTCTGAGCTTTGTCACAGACTTCTTTTATTAGAACATCATATTTCTTGCGGTCCACCATTTGCCTAGTCCGCTATTAACAGCAGTCATTCTCATGATAGCCCTCTATGCTTAGGACTGGATGTGTGTGTGTAGAGGTGTAAGTTCCATGAGAACTTCCAATGATGCTGTTGGACATGTACGCATATGTCCTGTTATACATACGTATGCTAGTCTCTGAATCCTGCCGATTATGGTGATAACAGTTTGAAGCTTTATGCAGTTCTCCCAGAGGACAGCTCTGTAGCTTATCATAGGTCTAACGATTACAGTATATATCCATCTCGGTATCTTTGGTGTGCAACCTCAACTTTTCCCTGCTATCGATTTAAAAATCATAAATATTTTAGTGGCCTTTTTCGCCACATTTTCTTTACGTGTCCTCCATCGTAAACCCTGGTCGAGTACTACGCCCAGAATTTGACTTCTTTCTATAGCTCTATATCCGAACCGTCTAAGCTAATAATTTTTAAAATTCTTTGTATGGGAGGTAGGAGTACATGCACTCGGTGATTACGCTCAATTTCTCTTATAACACATCAAGTTTTAGTTTAGTAGCGTCTTAATTTCAATTCATGTATATCATAAACGGTCCTAATACCCACATATCTGTCGCAATGGGCTCGTGGCCAACTGTCTTCCAAACAGAAATATATGCCATAGAACTTTGTTCACGTCATATACATGACAAAGGGCTCAAGAAAGCGCGTATTCTTATTTGCTCAGACAGCTAAGCTGCCATCAGATCTCTCTCTCCTCTTGGGAGTACTCCTCAAAACTAGTCACCGAATGCTTGCATATCCTATAAAAACTCTCTATGCGAAACAAGGTCACATTATGTTTGGTACCGGTGCACAAAGGAATTTAGGGCAATGAAGTGGCGGACGAACTAGTGAGAGCTGGCTCGTCTTCTTCACTGACGGGCCGGAAACTTTCTGCGGTATAAGCTGGGCATCGGCCAAAGCTATGATAGAAAAACATTACCATGACAAATACCTTCTACAATGGACAAGTTCGACGGGTCTTCACAAAGCGAAAGCTCTTATCAGCTTTAATGCAGCTTTTGACTGAATTAGTCTTAATAGAACAAACCTATGCCTAATATCCGGCTATCTCTCAGGATATAACTGGTTAAAATATCACCTTCACAAAATGGGACATCTTCTGCCACGGAGTGTAGACTCTGGAGTCTGGAGGAGGATGAAACATCAATCCACATTCTTTGCGAATATCCGGCCCTGGCCAGACTACGGCCCAAACACTTTCAGCTGAGTTTCCCAATACCAGCTTCAAATGATCAAAAGTTCGACAAGATCTATTCTATCTTTCATTAAAAAGGTAGAGGAGATTCTAGTGTCGTAAACAGGCTTGGGGGTACAAAAGATCTCGATTGGTCGCAGTGCCCGTAACAAGTGCGGTTGGCCCCTAGAGGTATCAGCTATAGGTCTGATCTGAGTCTTTTATCAAAATTTTGTAATAATCGCAAGTCTGAGAACATTTTGGACACACCCACAATATTCATCTATACTGTTACAATTATATATTCAAACATTCAGACATGCATACATTTGTAGAATTATTTGCAAATTTATATTCATTGTATATATCCAGGCCAATAAATAAATTTTTTAGTTCGACAAATTCAAATGATGACATGTCGCCATGAATGCTTTCATTTCCATTTCATTATTTTTTATTATTTTTCAAATTTAACCACTCGGCTCAGCAGAGCTCAGCTAGTCATCCAGTCGTCCAAACTACTATACAAACGTTATTGTGAATGCATTTCAATAAATATATATGGACATTGATATATAGGTACTATACTATACTATACTATAAGAAAAAAGCTCTCCAAAAATTTATGACCATCAATATGAATATATGTATATAAAAGTTATATACAAACACACACACACACACACATACATGGTCATTCCCATAAAAATAAAACTATATGGAATGCTTATAAATAAGAGCTGTTGAAGAATATAGCATGGATGTGAGATGATCATTCCCTTCCCTATCCATCGTTCTGAGAATAACAATGACAGATTTACTGTCGAAAATCTATTATCAAGCAAGTTACATATTTCCATATATTTGTATTTGTATGTGCATGATTCTGCAAATGCACTAATATGCAAGATTGAATGCATTAAGGCCGTATGTATGGTGTGCATGTATGCGTCCGTTATACTTGCACTAACTTTGACTGTATATATTTACATAATAACTGTAAATAACCAAAACACACACAAACACACACACGCACATGTGATTGCAATTTTTTTCTGCAATACTATTTTGCAACATTGCTCGCCACATTCGCTCATACAGGCATAACAACAAATGTGCCAAATATTCTGTTGGCCTAACGCATGCCATTTATTAGTGAGTACTGGTATTGGAGATGTGCTCAGATGCAATCTATTGATGTATACACGTGGTGTATATTTTTTTACACACACACACACACACACAAACACACTTTCTCTCACTCATGTTCTTTGCCGTCACCTTTGAAATTACACACTCGCTATGTGACTGCGCGTAAAAATTATGATGCATTTTTATGGATTTTCAATGTTTTTACAACTAAAAAATAAACAAACCAAAAATGAAAATAAAAATAAAAATGAACTGAATTGTAGTAACGGGTGCCTCATGCAAAAAATTGCATTTGCAATTATTTTTGTAAAAGTAAGAAATTTAAATTTGGTTAAACACTACTGCGTTAGAGCACTACTCTTAATATTTTTTACACGAAAATGTAAAACTATCAATTTGAAACTAGTCACATATTATTATATTTACTAGTGTAGGTGAAATTCAAAAGCTGAACGCTGATTCGAATGAAAACTTCACCTATCTCCCATACAAGAGTATGATTTCGTATGTATATTTTTACATTTTGCGCCCAAAATCATAAAGTTATTAAGCTGAAACTGAGCATATACTTTTTTTATTTACTGAGAATGGGCGGAATCGGATAAAAACCACGCCTATCACCTATAAAAAAATTATGTTTCTATAAGTATGTCCGATATGTATTGTTCTTGGTAAATAACCAATTATGGATCCTTTGGGTTCCAGGACATATGGCTGCAAGGAAGGGAGCAGCAACATCCTTTGTAGACCCAGAACCCTTCTGTGGTCTGGGCAAAGGAGCTTTATCCATGCTCATTAAAAGGAGTGAAGAATCAGAAAGACAATCATACTGGGAAAACCGACCAGGGTTGTACCAATCCAAGACATTTTTAGGGACCTATAACCGAAAACGACTTGAGGAATGTATCAGTTTAAACAAGAATAATATAAGATTCATTACGGGATTATTGACAGGACACTACAGGCTTAACAATCACCTAACGAAACTGGGAATCTTCTCCGATGAAACCGAGCCGACATTGCAGCGAGGAGAATGAAACTGCAAAACATGTGTTGGGAACGTGACCAGCACTTATGCACACAAAAAAGAGAAACTTCGGGGAATTTATAATACCGGACAATCTGCTGATGTCCATTAGGGTATGATCTATACTACACTTCCTTATGGATGCTTAGACTTAGAGAAATACTCCAATCGATGATGGGGTGCACAATAGACCTAGGGTCGCAGTGCAATACAACCCTCTAATTATAATAAGTATTTTCTCAGGCTTTGGGTACGAAAATACTATGCTATGGAGCTGAAACTTGGTACATATAATTAAAAGTGCTAATAAATGGATGATTTTGAGAATGGATGTAATTAAATGGAAACCATGTCTACCTTCCATGGAAAAGTCTGCTGTCGAATGTAATTTGTAACATAATTTTTGAATGATGAAAATGAAATGATTGAAAATTGACATTATCGAATTAAAACTACGCCTACCTTCAGTATAAAAGGTATGATGACGATAAGTAAGAGGGTGGTCCCAGAACTACCCAACCTAACAAAAAAAAAAACACAACAAATTTGAAAAAATTTGTCTTTATTTCTCAATATAATATTCTTTTAGCTCTATACACTTTTCCCAGCGATATTCTAAAGCTTCGATATCCTATTTATACTATGAATTGTCTAGCTCATTAAAATAGCCATCTACCACAGACTCCACCATCTTCATTGTTTGCAAATCTTCTACCATCAAGCCACATTTTTCAAATTTGGAAATAGAAAATAATCCAAAGAGGCTATATCTGGCGAATAAGGTACGTGCTGAAGCAATTCGAGCTTTAACTCACTACGGTGTTCGTCTTGGCAGCTACGTACGACCTCGTTTAAACTTTGCCACCCAATATTTTATGGCCGTAAACGAAAGAGCAGACTCACCCAGAGTAGAATCTAATTAGGCTTTAATATACGTTGGACTGAGTGAGACCTTTCAAATGAAAGAATTGAATTACATAACGTTGACCAATTTTTTCCATGTTTACAAATTCACTGAGGTCGTTAACTTACGATGGCTCAAAAAAAAAAAAAAAAGAAATACTAAACAACGTGGCGTCTTGAAACTTAAAATATATATATTTTATAAGGTTGCCACTTTTCACCAAAGTATTTTTTTTTCAAACTACTGCAGCAATCTATATGACAGGTCGGGTAGTTCCGGGACCGCTCTCGTATGTCCGTACGTCCTGTAATACCGAAACTATCAAATTGCTAAAGTGTAGCTATAAGTTGTATGGATGATTTTTTTCGCAGCAATTGGGCAACGTTTTTTTTTTTTTTTTTTTTTGGTAACACTGCGTTGTATGACGTTAGTGATAGTAGTCATAATGGTGGGAGGAGTTGCAGCACTCCATACTCCATATGTATAATTCATTTTACCATTAACAATTGACACTCAATGTTGTTATTGTTTTTATCGTTATTGTTGTTGTTGTTGTATTTATTATTGCTACTACTGCTATTACTCTTACTCCCACTGTCGCTGTTGTCGATGCAGCCGGTTCAATTGTCATATGCAATAAATCGATCGCGATCTGATGCATCATTGTTGTAAATTGTTGCATTGTTGCACTGTTGTATATGGTTTTTTTTTGGGTATTTTTTTCTGATGATGTTTGTATATGCACAATTCGCCAACATATCCGGTCAATTGAAATCGCTGAAAATAACACTAGCTACGAGATAGCGTTGATGGTTGCATGTATGTACAAATGAGTGAGTGAGTGACCAATGAAAAAAGAAAAAACAAAAAAAAAAAAATCATAAAGCCACACCAATGCCAATATCAACAGCCAAATGTGTATTGTTGTCGCTGCAAGTGATGGTGTATGCTACTTCTTCATCTTCTTATTCATTTGTGCTGTGCATCAACACCAGCATCACGCACACCTATATAACGCGTACGCTTTGCATATCAATTGCAACAGCCATCAACAGCAATAACAACAATTGCAAATTGTGCAAAAATGCATAAATTGTCGCATAACGCACAGAAAACATCAGCAGCAGCAACAACAATAAGCTCCACTCCCCCACCCAGATACAAATGGCTGGCTACAAATATTGCTTGGTGACAAATATGGGCGTATTTTGGTTTTGGTAGTGGATGCGGCACTATGCATTGAGTGCATTTTTATGTACGATATGTCCTCCCGTTTGTCTGTCCATCCATTCATTCGTTCATCAAATGCAATAAATCAATTGGTGCGCTTATGACATGACCCCCTTCCCTACTCATCTGCCTACAACAATTCGTTGCTGACGAAAAAAATTAAAAAAAAAAAAAATGTTCCACAACGGATATCCTGCATGCTCATATTGTTGTTGCTGCTGTTGTTGTTGATGTTGTTGTTGTTGTGTCATAAATTGCAATTGCATTCATTGCAAAGATGCGCCTGAACAAAAAATGAGCGAATTGAACGAATGAATGAATGAATGAATGGTTGAATAATAAAATAAAAAAGAACAACACCATCGAAAGCACCCAAAAACTTCCACCCAAAATGTCCTCGAAAATGCAGCGCATGGTTGAAATGCGTTCTGTACCATGTTCTTGTGATATGAGGAAGAGTGCTAGGTCATATTGCATGTTCGTCATTTTGTTTGATGAAGCAATGGCAATAATGACAACGATGATGATGATGATGATGATGATGATGATGTAAAGGAACCGAAAATTTGCGCAACAACAATCACAGCATCAGCCAATAAATCTAAAACACATTCAGCTTAGTTGTATTGACCAAACAACAAATGCAACAAATAGTAACAATAACACATCACGGAAAAATTAAATAGAGAATCATTCAAACAGCTCCTAAGAATATGCAACATACCAAGAAATACGTATTTCAGCGATTTGTAGCGCCATCTTAAGTTCAATTGCCATTAAAATCGGTCAATTCCTTCTGTTTTTTTTTTTTCATCATTTCTCAACATCTTCAAAGCCTTCCGAACTCCGTAGAAATTTCAAAATAGATTTTCTTGTTGCCTATTTTCAAAATCTGCTTAAAATTCTTATGTGCGTAACAAAAAGTTTAATTTTGTCGTACTGTGTAATTGATGCCCTATGACGGGTGTGTTAAAAAAATTTATTTATTTTAAGTTGAACCTCATGACGGCTTAATAGTAAACGAAGATAACGCGAACCAGACCCAACTTAGTTGGACCGCCGTAAATTTTGCTGCATTTGTACAAAATTCTCAACTAGAGTTGTTCCAAGTTCGGCTAAAAAAGAAAAAGCCGAAGAACGGATAGTTCATGGACACTGACGTTAAGTACGAGAGCTGGAAAGAAAACGTATTCGTAAAGCTCCGTTTGGATTGATGGTGCAACCGTTTCAGAAAATGGCGTGCTTTATTTTGACATTTCAATCGAAGCGGCCCATTTGGATGTTTTTTTTTTTGGCCCATTTGGTAGAAATTCTGATATTATGATAGTTAATTTGACAAGTCATACTGTGTTGTTGTAGACAATTGCTCTCGAGTATGATCAATGAAATGAAATGATGTAGGTACCGTAACCCAGTGGTGAGTACGTTGACCTTCTGATCAGAGTGTTCAACCCAAAATACTCTGATCAGGGTTCAAGGGCATGCGAGCACCACCACCACCCAGTGGAGCTTAACGCCAACCAACACAGTTCTTGACTATTAATATACCTTATAGCTGCTGTGGGATTAATTTATAGTTTATGGTAGGTCCTGAGTATACTACTACCTAGGTAATTTAGAATGGCTTTTGCCACTGATGGACAATTTCTTCTGTTTCTATTAGACCTATCGTTGCCCAGAACCAGATTCCAAGTGGTACTTACGACTTTGAGTTTTTAGTAGTTCAATTTGTAAATTTGTATATCTTTTCTACTGAGGTTCAGAGCAGCATGTGCCTTGAGCCAACCAGGGTCAATTTTCGACTGCCGCATATCGAGTTGGGCTCCACAGTAATCGATTGGACATTTCCTTTTGCACGTTTAAGTTATTTATAAAACTGTAGTTCTGAACTTATGAAAGGGGTGCCTGCGGCCTTCTTGATTTTGTATTTTAGCTGCCTACATGATATGGGTATTGAGAACTTCAAAGCCTTTCCATACATATATTGATTGGAATGAGGCATTCATTATATATTTTAGACTCGCCTGGCTATCTGAAAGTACCGTACTGGTCCCGTAAGTGCTCTTGCCTAGGTCATCCCTGACAGGTAGTTCTAAACGATGCTCTCTCCATTGTCATTGTAATTTCTTTTTGGTAACTATTGTAGGTGATTCTCTCTGAATTCTATCTGTCGGTTGTTGTTGTTGTTGTTGGTTGTTGAGATAGAGAATGAATATATCATATTTAACCCTCTACTGACAATTGCCAAAATTTTAATGTTTCAGTTTCATCATTTTTTTGTTTTTTTTTTTTGTGTTCTAGGAAAAGATTCGACCTGATCGTTTCAAACGCTGTATTCAGCGATATCGACATGCGATTAAAAATTAATATTTATAGTGGACAAGAACTTTTCCCTTTTTCTTGTGGCTGAGATAATAATATTTCCCCAAGAAGGTTTCTACTCTGTTTTTCAGAAAAACTATTCTACTGACAAATCTCTCAATTAATAATATACATTTGTTAACCACACCTCTATGCACGTATTCGGTATAACATCCTATAATTTTTGACTATAAATAAAAATGTTGCAATATAATGAAACAATAACAACAACGAAATTGTCAAAAAATTGTATAAAGTATCACAATCACAAAATTGCAATTTATAATTTCATTTGCAATTTTTCATTGTCATTTGAATTATTGTTCTAGTTGTTGTTATTCGATCAAATTGCATTCATTGCCATCTCATTGACATTGACAAATTCTTGACAAATATTAAAAAAAAAAAAAACAACAACAAAAAAATAGAAGAAGCAAACATTGCAAAAAGTATATTTAATAGCGATGTGAGCAGAAGAAACATATCGTCATAATGGGGTGTTTCTGTGAATGTCTATGGTGCATGCATTTTACAGAATAGGCACGTGTTTGTTTAGTGATTTATAGACGATAAATGCCGGTATTACATGCATTCATACTATAGATACACATATAATTATTTTGTTGTTATGAATTATCCTTACATCCGTACGTGTGGAAACGAAAAGGTTGAGAACAATGTTTCTTAAACTCTTTTGTTCTGATTAAGCCTAATGCTTGGCTCTAACAGCTTCGAAGAGATAGATAGATAGAGCCTCTTTTCACAGGAACATTAACTATTTCCGCCAGTAACAATTTGCCAAAAATGCTTCTTAAAAGTGGTCTGTGCCAAAACTAAGTTAAAGTGATGTCATAGGGGTTCTGCCTTGGTGGTATTTCTGGCCTAAGTGTGTCCTCTCAGAGAGAGGGCAGCCAAAATACTCGGTAATTTAGTAAAATGTACGACCGACTTCGATTAGGTTTTCCTTTTCGAAATTTTTTGGCTTGTTTATAAAATTTGCTGTTAGTATGTTCATAGAGAGGTTAAATTATGACCCAACCCAATTCATAATTACTACTTAATATTTATTCTAAATATTCTGACTCCCTATATTTACTACTTAGAAAGGCTACTCTACCAAATGAACATAGAAGCACCTAAAAATCGACAAACAACCCAATAATAGGCCAAAAATCACCCAAGGGTACCCAAATGTATGCATAACCTTCAATAGACGAAATTCTTTAGCGTAAATCCCCTGCAAAACTTAGGTCTCTACATAATTGAATACCAACACAAAGAGTAAGGGATAAGGGATAATTTAGTTTGGAGGAAATCTTGGGGTAGAGAAACTAATGGGGATTGGTGATTGTCATGCGTGCTACGATATTTTCTTACAGTCACGATTCATAATTAACCGATACAATGGGACCTAAAATCGTTCTACGAGTAACTGAATTTTCTATCGATTGCTAGTCTCGCCCGAAAGGATTTTTTATTGACCTTCTCTGCTCTAGATCCGCTATGTTCTGCTTGACAGGGTCACCTCGTGTAGGAGGTGGCTCTTCACCACGCATAGCGGTCTTGCGTTTGGAGAAGCTTGGTGCCCAGAGCACTGTATTTGCTGCACCTTCGTCTGGGTTTCTATCGAAACCCTTAACCCCGACCTAAAAACCAAATTATTTAATGGTTGGAGCCAGAAACTCACAAGAACTTTTTCCTCTAGTGACGCAAGTGAGAATACATTTTCTAAGAGCTGTTAATGGGTTCTTTTAAAAGCTCTTTTACTGCTGAAAAATTTCCGATTTTTTGGAAACAAAATACATTTTCAAATAACAAATTTTAACTTTCTGTACAACATGCTAAAAAAAAACCAATCAATTTTACAATAAAAAAAATTTTTAGTTGACAGTAGGGACTCCAAAGACTCTTGGACTCTTCCAAAATTGTTGTGTGTATTAAATTTGAATATTAGGACCATACCACTAATATTTGCCAATTCTAAATGAGGAGCTCTTGGGCACCGTTTTATAGGATATTTTTTATTTTTTTTTACAAATACAAAAATTTGAGATGGCCGAATCGGGAATTACATCGGCAACTGACTCGGTAAAGAAGAACTCATGAAAATTGATGAATTCCAAATAAAACAGAAAAGGATAGATCAGAGGGACAATATTCATGAACCATTTAAAGGTATTTTATTAGCATATGTAATTGGCACCAGATGCGGCTAGAAACCTTGACGAAGCTTCTTTAAATTAGAACATTATTAGAAGAATAAATTAAGGTAGTATTAGAACGATCCCTCTCCTCCTTGTCAATTCTGGAAGGATGCAGTCCTTGTAACACCGCTCTATCATAACTTTATCACAGTAGACTAGTCCCAGTACTCACTGGAGGGGAGTCTAAAGATTTGAGGACCCAAGTACAGCAGTTCATCTCTGGGTGCGAATTAGCACGACGAGTTGGAAGATTTCGGAGATTGTATAAAACAGCGACTATATGATGATGCTTATAACATGGTGCTAAGTAAGAAATAATATAGAGGAATTGTATCCACTTCTGCGAAACACATACATATTTGAAGATCGTTCACCTTGGGAACCGCTCACTCACCAACTACAAGTCGCACGCCAAATACCTCAGGAAGATATACGGGTTTTGCAAGGAGATTATGTGATGTTATGTGTATTAAGAATAGATACGGTGGGATCGGAGACCAAGCGTTAATTCATGTGCCTATTCATTCATGTGCCAATTTCCATTAGTAATATTTAGTTAGAATTACTTGTCATTTTATTACATCGCACTTGAGGACTTGAAGGAACCTAATATAAGGCAACCCATTGAGATGCAATTTTCTGTGATTAGTTCATACATTTACTTTTATTTAAAAAAATGTGGTGGAAATGGGGGTTACTATAACTATGCAGGGAATTCCATGAGCCCTGAGAGCCAGTTTTATATAAAAATTACAATTTCTTACGGAATCCCCTTTTAGCAATGAAACTTGGGGTTAAAAACGTTGCGAAAAAAAGTTATGAAGCAATAATTATTGGAAGACAGCGATACATTTGACACCTCTAGAGGTAACTTCTGGGCATCTCTGGCGATATTTATAGATTATCGGTTAAAACTTGAGCAGTTTTTGAATATCCAAGGTTTTCACATAGATTTTTCTCATCGAAGACTCATTTTCTTTGTAAAAAAAAAAACCATAAATGAGATCTATATAAATAATACAAACATTTTTTTATTTTGATGCTTGAAATGCACTTAAAAAAATACGGGCCTTGCATGAAAAGTTCAGAAATTACAGTCGTCCCAATCATCTAAAATCTCGTTAAACATTTTGCCTTCGAAACACAATTTATTCAAGTTTTTGTTATAATTTTTAATAAAAAAAAAATAGAAATGTTCTCATACAAATATTTCAGACCAGATGATTTTAAGTGTTTGTAATCTTTTTCCAGTACGCACGTACTCTATTTCTATTTACAAATTGTACAATCTTAACTGCAGCAGCTTCCTTTTTCTTCAAATCCAAAGAAACCAACTCTTTATGAATCACTTCTGCTGTTGGATAATCTTTACCTTTTACGGATGGGTCCATTCGTATTGTATCGAAAGCTCTTTCGAGTTCTGGGTATAGATTGAGAGTAAAAACGACCTTGCGAGAATTGAATTCCTGAGCGATCTCTTCGAAACCATCTGCTTTCAATGTCTCCTTGAAAAATACAGCATCTTTGGCGTTGGTATCGTTGTAATTTCTCACCAAATAATCTAAATCCAAAAAGATTTGATTTCTGTCCAATGGCTCGCCATTCTTCTTTTCAGTTTGAATAATTTGCTTCATCTTTGTAATCCTGCTTTTGAAAATTTTACTTTTTGGGTTCACATTCTCTGCTTTCTCAATATATCTCTTAAAAATAGGTGTAACTCTTTTAATTACTGGATCGACAACAGCGTTCACTTGTTCCGTTACAAATGTTTCTAAACCGGCAACTGCTAAAGCTTGATATTCAGAGCCTTTCTCTTCAATTTCTGCGGATGAAGTTGGTTCTGGTTGTGTTTGAGCCAACTTTAGAAATATTAAGAAATAAATTATTAATAAAGCATTCAATTTGAAGCAAACTTTACACAAAAACACACCACTAAGAGGAACGCACTAGCAAGAAAAAATGAGAATATTTTTGCCATTTTCAAACAATTCAATCGAAAACTCAATTCCAGACTAATTCAAGATTTACCCTTTAGCTGCATTTTATATTAAGCGGGCTGAGATAATATGCATATGCATATATAATATTGTATATGAATATATTAATTTATACAATAATATCGTTAATAAATGAAATTTCATTCGACCAATCGCAACAGGTTATACAAATTTGGAATAAGCTCTTATCGTCTTGATGTAGGTCACAATCCAAAAAAAAGTTGAATGACCTCTGCAAATTGATGATAATACTGACATAACAAACTAAGAATAGTGTTATTTTGCAAAAAACCACTTATAAGGTGTAGCAAAAAGAAATCCATTATTTATTTTTCCAATAGATGGCTTTAGTAATCTGTATCTCGCGTTGTATAAGTGCGACCCGGTTACGTTAGATGGCGTTAGAAAGATAGGATTTCGTTCTAAATAAACTTTTTAGGCAGTTTGTGATTGTTTGGCTCAGTATTGTGTGAGCACGCGTTTGAGCCGGCGTAAACGGTGGCCAAGCCAGGATCGATGGTCTGGAAGGTTTTGTTATATGTTTGGTGAGATTGGCAGGGAATCATCTACTATGAGCTGCTCCCCTACATCCAAAAATTGGACCGTCTGAAGGAAGCAATCTCCAAGAAACGGCCAACTTTGGCCAATAGAAGATGAATTGTGTTCCATCAGGACAACGCCACGCCACACACATAGATAGCGACTCACCAGAAGCTCCAGGAGCTTGGTTGGTAGGTTCTTATGCATCCACCTTATAGTCCGGATCTGGCACTAAGTGATTACTATCTGTCCCTGACTATGGCGAATGATTTTACTGGTGAAAAATTCGCCTCAAGAGACTCTTGTGAAAATCGACTTCCCCAGTTTTTTGCCAATAGGGACGAGGGAGTGACTATGAGAGTGGCATTATGAAATTACCTTCAAAATGGCAACAAGTTATCAAACAAAACGGTACATATTTGACCTAAATCGGATCATTCTAACTATGGTAAATAAAACCTTCAATTTAATGCAATAATAATGGATTTCTTTTTACTAACCCTTCTCTTATATTATGTTCTAGATAATCAGTGTGACAAAACAAACTAAGAAGTGTGTCAATTTGCCAAACACCTTCATATATTTTGAATAATATTTTCACCAATTCCATCTACATATGGACATACAGAATAGAAAGTGAAGACCTTTCCTAATTGGAATGATAAATGAACTATCAAATCAATTGCACTTACTCATGAAATATTGGTGAGCAGTCAGAAAAAACCAGCAACTCCTACATACAAACTACAGTGTATTCCAATAATAGCTGTGGTACTTTGTTATCGATTGAAATCTGCATTATCGACCCTTTCCCGACATATTTTGTGCAGTGGAAATTCGGAAGGAACCTCTCCCCTCCGTTCTATACCAAACGAGGTTTGAGACAAGGTGATTAGTTATCTTATTAAATTGACAATTGCAATTTCGAGGTGGTGAAAGACTTCGTCTATCTTGCAACCATCATGCGATCATGCGTACGATAACTCTTGCTAACAGATGCTACTTTGGGCTGAGTTAACAATTGAGAAGACGAGCCATCTCGCGAAGATCGAAAATCACACTCTACAAATCCCTCATTATTCCTGTCCTAACATATGGCGCAGAAGCCTGGACAATTTCCACCACGGATGAGAGAATGCTTGGAGTTTTCGAGAGAAAATTTCTGCACAGGATCTTCGGACCTATTTGCGTTGATGGCGAGTATCGAATAAAGTAAAACGATGAGCGATATGAGCTGTACGCTGACATTGACATAGTCAGGCGGATCAAAATCCAGCGGCTGCGCTGTCTGGGTCATGTCGAACGAATGAAATAAGACGCTCTAGCGAAGAGGGTATTTAATTCGGCACGCGCTGGAGGACGCAGAAGAAGAGGAAGACCAAACCTGCGTTGGTAGGACCAAGTGTTGTGTAACCTGGCAGCACTTAGAATATCCAACTGGCACCAGCAAGCGAAGAACAGAGAAGACTGGCGCCGCAATATATGTTCGGCCTAAATCGATCATCAGTTGTTATGGCCACTTGCGAAGAAGAAGAAAAAATTCCAAATCAATGGTGTAGTCGCTATGATCGATTCACCAAAAATGGGGTCGTAATCACCACTTTATTGAAACAACTATGAGCAACTTTGTGAATAAATCTTAACAAATTGGGTCCGTACTTGAGGTCCCGAAGCCAACCAAAATGCGGAATGTCCGCAGTGCTGTGCATATTGCTGCCGTAAGTGAAAGTATCGTCGAGTCCCCCGGAATGTCTGTTCGCCATCGTCCACTACAATTGGACATTTTCGCGACCTCCATGCATGGAATTTAGCGCTTGGATTTGAAATTACACTCATATAAAGTCCACTTGATGCAGCAGCTGTTGCCTCGTGACCATACAAAATGCCGTACATTTGCTGAATGCGCCCTGCAAATGATTGCTGAAGATGATGATTTTTCAAAAAAAAAAAAAAGCATATTTTCGGACGAGGCTCATTTCCATCTCGGCGGCTATGTTAACAAGCAAAACAGTCATATCTGGGACACGGAAAATCCACACGTCATTGTTACTGTTTGGTGCAGTTTATGGATATTTTCTATCATAGAAAAGAGGATTGCGCTCTTTTTCTAGTTGTGACGTAATAGTAGTTCAGCTACGAGAGAAAATTACCAAAAATGGCGAACAAATAGAAAGAAAAATGTAAACAATGTGATATAATGCTTGAATAATGCAACTCTTGGAACTACTATTACGTCACAATGTATCAAATACACTGAGAACCGATTAGTGGTAAAAGATGGGCGCAAACTTAGTTTCTGTGTTGTGTGGGTCGGAGGCATCATCGGGCCGAAATTTTTCGAAGGTGAGGACGGAAACACGGAAAATGTCAATTGTGAATGGTATCACACTATGTTGGAGAACTATTTTGTGCCGGTGGTTGAAGCTCAGGGTCTGAACGATATGTGCTTTCATACAGGACGGCGCTACACCACACACAACTCGCCTCAATTTGGACTTTTTGCGTCGCGCATTCTCAAATCGCGTAATTTCTCGTCTCGGTGATGTGAATTGCCCACCCAGATCATGCGATTTGACGACGTTAGACTTTTTCCTTTGAAGTTACACGAAGGATAAAGTCTATGTGAATGATCCGAAGGTGATTTCAGACTTGAAAAGCAATATTACATCGGTGATTCGGGCCATTACGGCGATGATACTGTAAAATGTCATCAAGAATATGGCCAAAATAGTCGCAGTGAATATACCCGTGAAATAATTTTCCACACATAATCCTATTGTGTGGCTTTTCGAACAAAATTAAATATTTGGAAATCGAATTCCGTACCGTTTGCGATTTATTCAAAATTAAAGTACCCCACACGTCTTAATGGAATATCCTGTATTATTGAATTTATTAATTTTTTACGCTTTGAAATATATCAAAATCACACAAAAAAATATCTACAGAATTCTTTCCTTATTAAAGCTTTGCAACCTCATTTCGAATTGAGCGTGTCTACTTCAGTAATTTATTGCATATTGAAAGGACGAATGCATGTCTATACAATTTGACAATAATCGCAATAATATCATATACTCGTATTGTATATAGTTACGAGTAGTAGAGTAACTATAAATTAACTACCTCTCACAAGCACTATAACGAAGATTAAAAGGATTTTCAAAAATATACAATACCACGACCACATTGTAAATAGGAAGGCACTTTACCTTGAATTTTGTGTGGTCAACATGTGAATATATGTATGTCTCAAATACATATAAGTACTATTGCACGTGTAAATACTAGTAATCGTACATCAGCTGTTGTGGTCGCTACTGCTACTACAATATACTAGTACTATTAATCAATCACTTATTCATTCAATTCATTGAATTTATTCTCATGCATTTACGTACTCTGTATTCAATATAGTCACGCTGCAATGAAATGGCAATGAAAATGATCAAGGATGATGGGTGCAGAATGTCCTTTTTATGTATATGTATCTACATACAATATATGTATGTTATGTAAGGTACAGGGTGATTTTTTGGCAACACTGTTTTTGGCAGCTCAGCTGAACTGTCAAACATGCTCAGTTTGGTCTATAATTTAACCATGAATCGCCTTAAAAACGAACAACGCTTGCAGATTATTAAATGTTATTATCAAAATTCATGCTCTTTCGAACGGTACCCACCTGTCGGCAAGCAATTTGGCAATTCTTCCTGCAGTAACAATTTGCCATGAAAAAGCTTCTAAAAGAACTATGTGACAAAGCTCAAAAAAGTGATGTTGCAAGAGTTTGGCCGTTCGGAACTGGCTAAAATAAGTAGGTCCCTTCTAATATTGTCCAAAATTTAACACGCACAGTAGAAATGGAAGAGAAGTTCGCCCAATGAGCCCTTCGGGGCTTTAAGTGCCACATATTTCATTTATTTTTTATTTTTTTGAGCGACCTTCTGAGGCGGCTATTCGGATTCTTGTGACTAAATTATTGGACATTAAACCATCAATACGCATACGTAGAGTGCGGACAGAGGAAAATATCGCAGCTGTATCAGCCAGTGTTGTTGATGACCCTGAATTATCGATTGGGCGCCGCTCGCAGCAATTTGGCCTCTGTCACTCCATTACGTGGAAAATTTTGCAGAAAGATTTGGGTGTAAAACCTTTTCAAATACACCGAGTGCAAGAATTGAAGCCACATGACCTACCACAAAGGCTAACTTTTGATGGATAGGCGCTGGCAAAGTAGAATAAAGATCCACTTTTTTATGGGAAAATTGTGTTCAGCGACGAAGCTCATTTCGGGTTGAAAGGATACGTGAACAATAAAATTTGCCATATTTGGTGTGAAGAGCAGCCAGAAACATTGCAAGAACTGCAAATGCATCCCGAAAAATGCTTTGTTTGGTGTGGATTATGTGCCGGTGGCATCATTGGAACGTACTCTTTCAAAGACGACGAACGCAGGAACGTTACTTTGAATGGCGAGCGCTACCGTGCGATGATTACAAACTTTTTTTTTGCCCAAAATGAAAGAGCTAGACTTGGCTGATATGTGGTTCCAACAAGACGATGCCATATGCCACACAGCACGCGAAACAATGGCCCAATTGAGAGGCGAGTTCGGTGAACAGTTTATTTCACGTTTGGGGTCGGTCAATTGGCCGCCTAGATCGTGCGATTTAACGCGTTTAGACAATTTTTTGTGAGGTTATGTTAAGGCTCATGTCTATAGTGACATGAGCCCGCAACGGTGGACGCACTGGAAGCCAATATTGAAGAATTTGTACATGAGATACCGGGCGATAGAGAGTATGCACCATTTGAATTATATAGATCGTTCTATCGACTATCGACTAAAGATTTCATACATTTCTCTAAATTTTATGTGTTTTTTAAAAATCATCCTGTATATCGTCCGTAGATATGTATGTGTTTATATTGTAAATGATTTCATGTGTAATGGTGATTATTTTACAACCAATACTATTATAACAAACAAATAACAAATAAAAATTGTAGTAATTTATAGACCAAAAGTGAATAGTGAGTAAAAAAAAAAATTGTAAAAAAATGAAAGCGTCTCGAATATTTATTACAATTGAGCGTGCGATGGATAACATTTGGAAAAGGTTAACTTTGCTTGCTATAATATTTGATTGTTGCAATCATATGTATGTAGCTACATACATACATATTTAAGTGGAATGAGAAGATTTGAAGTATTTTATTTTTATTTATACTATATAATTATTTTGTAGTTATTATTGTTTTGATTATCACCCCAATTGTACTCACTTGTTTTAATACTTTTCTCTAGAATCAACAGTAGATTTCTGATTACGTTCGTAGCTTATATATATATATATATATATATATATATATATATATATATATATATATATATTTATATATATATATATATTTATATATATATATATATATATATTTATATATATATATATATATATATTTATATATATATATATATATATATATATATATTTATATATATATATATATATATATATTTATATATATATATATATATTTATTATATATTTATATATATATATATATATATATATATATATATATATTCTCTTGAAAAAAATATTCGAATAATAGCTAGATTTATTTATAGATTTACAGAAGGTTACCTGTTGCTACCAATAATAACTTTACAGAAGTCTTCTGGAGACTTTATACTTTAATAAAAATGCTGTAAATTTGAAATATCAATAAAATTTGTTATATGGGCATTTCTCAGAAAATATCAACCAAAGTTACGTTTATGGCTGGAGCATTGTGAATTTTTTCCTAAAAAATTGAAATTATTTCTTCAGTTCATATAGGAGATGCTAGTCGCACTTGTCTAATCTCATTAATTTCAGTATATTTACAATGATATTAATAATATTAACTGCCATACCAAATTTCATTAGCATAGCTCATACCGTTTCCGAGTTGACATAGGCGAGATATAGTTCCTCTAAGATGTTCATATAAGCTGCACGCATAAGTAGTCCATTTTTGGGTAAGAACAATATTTTTCATTAGATTCGTATAATAAAAATTTTGAAATTTCTGACAGTCCTATAAAAAATGGTGATGATTGTACCTCCCCGACCTTCACCTCAATTAATTGAGACCAATAAAAATATTCGTCGATCGATTTGCATTTCATTGCTATCAAAATTTCGTAGAGATCAATAAATTAGACAAATCGTTATTGAAGATGGAAATACGATATCGTAAGAAGGTTGAAGTAAGGGCTCACTGTAAATACAACGCCAGTGCCAATGCCATAAAAGAGCTGATTTTGGAGAAAACTGTTACTAACCGCCTGTGTTCAAAACTGTTGACAAATATGGCAATTTTAGCTCTTAGAAATGGTGTAATACCGAATGATAAATGAAATTTTGCCGCTCTCGCAGATTTCATTAGATATTGTTTCGTTCGTGATACTTGCTCGAATATGAAAAGTGCACTCTTTTGAGTCTTTTACTTGGAGCTTGTAAACTACTTTGGAGTTTTGAAGAAGCTCATGGTACCGATTTCTCCCACGTTCAATAGTTCCTCGTGTTCACTGAAGAATGTCACCCGAATGTAGTAGCATCTTCTCCGAATATGCAGTCAGATAGAGCATTTCCTCCATTTCCTTGTGAGCGCAGCACCCACTATGCCTATCTTACGAAGCACATGTGCATTCCTACAATAGTTTGCAGATTTTCTCTGCGTCTAACTCAGAAAAGAGGTTAGTTCTTCCTTGGTTTAATTTAGGTCAAATGGTTCTTGATGTTCGATTTTGGGAGTGGTTGAATTCCATCTTCTGGTCGCATGTTCTTATACTGTGAACTCCATGTTGTAATTTCTCGAGCTATTAAAAGTTTTCACCATATGTTGCTACTCCGCTTGCTCTGTTTGGGTCCACCGTTTCATTGTCAAGCTCTCTCGATGGCTCGAAGCTCAGCAGAGCTGCAACAGGTGCTCAATTCATTTTGATTTCACAACTTTAGCGAGCAATGCCATGATCTCTAATCTAACTGTCCTCGCAAATTTTCGAATGTGTTATCCAGTAATGTCCATGTTTTAGTTTTAAGTAATTTTGCGAGTTCTGTATTTAAAGGGCGAAAATTCTTGGCAAGGCAGTCTAAATAGACTTGTGTGTGCATGTTTTTGTTTAAGGGGGTAGTATGAGTGCAATTTGCTATGTTTGAGGTGGGTTTGGAGAGACTCGGGCTTCCGTTCGACGTCTCCCGGTCGCGCTTTACGGGTGTTTGGTTCCGGGTAGCGGCTTCATGCAGCACCTTCATACTTGGGGACAACGAATTGTGGGATTTTCTGTTTGGGGTTTATCAGAATACTGTTTAATGTGTGGGAAGGTGCCAGCATCCAGCCGCTGGCTGTGAGTCGAGGCACAGCCTCGTTCGATTTGCGATAAACCAATAACCTCTAGCGGCCTTGCTGGTACCGGTTATTTTGCTATTATTGTTCAACTTTTTATTTATTTATTCAAATATTTCTACATGTTTTTCTATATATTCGGATATATTATTAAGTAAGTTAAGCTCAATTTGATATTATTTATTATTTATTTAATTGGTCGTCTGTACGTGCTCAACTGGTAGTAGCTTCGGCTACGACGGCTGACCGTAGACTTTAATCTGATACCATGGGGATCAGGAGCCCTTGAAGCTTGCTCCAACCTGATCCTTGGTAACGGCCCTTCCGGGATCTTCGTGGTGGCTATGGTATATACCCAAAGGTACGCGGGTAAAGCATGTTGCTCGGTGTGGAGTTGCATTGCAACCGGGTGCTGGACCCATTAGTCCAGCAGAGGTTTAAGATGGGCTTAGATCTTCACCTAGGTTGGGTAGTACGGCCTAGTCCGGGGGGGGGTGTCGCTTATCAACGCTCAATTTGATACGATGTGCTTTTGAGCGCCGTGAGATAGGCCTTCCAGGAAGGCACTCACGTAAAACCTTCTCCTTCTTCTATCCTCGGTGTGAAGTTGCATTACAACCAGGTGCTGAACTCATTAGTCCAGCAAAGGTCAAGATGGGCCTTGATCCTCACCAAGGGTGGGTATTGCGGCCATTCACGTACCCCAAATTGGTATCTCAGGTCTAGAAGAAGTCTTCTGCCTTCTAGTCTTCTGCTTTCTAGTCCTGGGGGGCGCTTATCAACGCTTAATTTGATTAGCTGTGCTTTTGAGCGCCGTGAAATAGGCCTTCCAGGCAGGTACTCACTTAAAACCTTCTCCTTCTTCTTCTGTCCTCACAAATGTCTACGTCTGAAGGAGTAAGTTCTCACACCTTTTCATCCTAAGGAGAATTTTTAAAATTTGCATATAAATCTTAAACACCTACAAGGCGTACATAGGCTAAACCCTTGAACCATTGTAATACTAATGCAGATGATACACCAGAATTTTCTTAGAAAAAGAGTAATGACCCTCACCTCGACCTCACCTCACCTCATCTAGTGCTAGCTCACTAATATCTCTAAAAAGGGTATATTTTCAAGTTGGAACAGATATGAAAAGTTTCGTCTTAGCAACATTGTGACAACTACGAAAAATATCGTTGCTGGCAAATCTAGTAACATACCTGTAAACCTCAGAAGTTAGTCAGATATTCTTAATGGTCACATAGGAACTCTCATCCCGCCAACAACTAGTGTTGACTAAGTGAAAAATTAAAAAGTCTGCAGAATGGTGATATGGATCGATCTCTGACAACAAGAAGCTTAATCATCTCCACTCGCTTGGCTTTAGTTACTTTTTAGAGAAAGACGTGATTCTTTAAATCAAATACAATATTTCATATTAATGCATTCGACCCATAACCCAGTTTATCTCGCTCTACTGACAACTCGCAAGGCCATAGTCATTGATTAAACTGTTGATTAGTAATAGACAGAATAGACAGACGGCAGCCTAATTTCGGATTACCGAGTTAATTCGAATTAACTGCAGCTAATCCGGATTAACTAGTAAGACTCTACCTTCCGAGATATTGGAAATCTCAAAATAAAATTAGTGCAAGACTGGAAGCAAATAACTAATTTTATAAAATTAAAAAGTACATTTAATATTTAATGCTAAAAATTTACTCTTTTGTGTTTTCTGAAAGCCTCATCCCCTTTAGATCAATATATGATTATCCTTTGTAAATTGTTTAAAATTTCTATGTGCTTCCATATGTGTATATGTCTGTGTGATTGCATATAAATCCATGTCTAAAATGACATGGTAAATGAGTAGAAACATAAAATAGAAGAGAAACTCACGAACAAGATTTATATGATTTTTGTGTTTTTTTTTTTTTTTTTTTGTTTTTTTGTGTTCTCGACTATTATTTTTATAGCATACTATATACCATATAGTTCTTTACTGTGCGCGAAATACTTTCAAAACCATTATAACATCATGATGATGGTGATTATAACGATAATGATTATGTTTGTCTCTGAACTACACTATGATTACTGGTACTACCACCACTACTATGAAGCAGTAGCACTAGTATCACAATAATATCCTAGTGGTGGTTGGCCAAGCGGCATGTAAGTAGTATGATACGATTCAAACTGTCGGTAAACGAATGAATTATGATTTTTGATTGAAGTTGAATTATTGCAATTCAATTTATTATGCCGAAAATGCCAAAAGTTTTACCACCAACATTATCGCTGTTGATATGTACGATACGAGCATGTTATGAATGTGTATATATTAGCACAAATGGGCAAGGACATTGAACCACAAGACTGAAGAATATATACGAATATGAATATGTATGGTATGGGTTTGTTTTTTTCGTTTTTTGGTTGACAATTGCACAAGCTCAAGAAACAAATAAAAAAAAAGGGCAATTTTATAGAAATGTTTCATATATAAGGTCTAGTAAAAAGAAATCCATTATTTTTGAAGATAATTTCATAATGCCACTCTCATAGAAACCCTCGTCGCCCTATTGGCAAAAAACTGGGACAATCGATTTTCACAAACTTCTCTCTTGAGGCGAATTTTTCACCAGCAAAATCATTCGCTATAGACATGAACAGGTAGTAATCACTTGGTGCCAGGTCCGGATTATAAGGTGAATGCATGAGAACCTCCTAACTAAGCTTCCTTAGCTTCTGGCGAGTCACTATCGATGTGTGTGGCCTAGCGTTGTCCAGAATGGAACACAATTCCTCTCCTATTGACCAAAGCTGAACGATTGCTTCCTTCAGACGGTCCAATTGTTAACAGTACAGGTCCGAATTAAGTGCTTGACCGTAGGGGAGCAGCTCATAGTAGATGATTCCCTGCCAATGCTACCAAACACATAGCAAAACCTCCTAACTAAGCTTCGTTAGCTTCTGGCGAGTCACTATCGATGTGTGTGGCCTAGCGTTGTCCAGGATGGAACACAATTCCTCTTCTATTGGCAAATCTGGCCGCTTTTGGGCGATCGCTTCCTTCAGACGGTCCAGTTGTTAACAGTACAGGTCCGAATTAAGAGTTTGACCGTTTGTCCCACCAAACACATAGCAAAACCTTCCTGACCGTCAATCCTGGCTTGGCCACCGTTTGCACCGGCTCACCTCGATTCGTCCGCGACTATTTTCGCTTGACGTTGTCGTAAGTGACCCACTTTTCAGCACCAGTAACCATCCGCTTCAGAAGTAGATCGATTTTGTTGCGATTCAGCAGCGATTCGCAGATGGAAATTGTGGCACCCATATATCGAGCTTCTTTTTGCATCCAGCCTTATTTATATGGTTCCAAACGGTTTTTTTTTTTTTTGCAATGTTTAGCTCGTGGGCAATAGAAACAGTGCTTACATGATAGACTAACTCGACGATTTCCATTATTTGATCGATATTTTCGACAATTGGCCTTTCAGAGCGTGATGCATCTTTGACATCAAAATTACAGCAACGGAATCGAGGAAACCAAAATTATTACAGTATTAGGACCATACACACTATTCACATTTTCAGCCATCTGGCTTGCGTTTTCGCCTTTATCGAAGAAAAATTTGAAAATATGGCGTATTTTCTCTTTACTGGTGTCCATATTTGAAGCGTACTCAAACAATACTGAGTCAAGCAGTCACAAAATTGCCTGAAAAGTTTACTTACTTACTTACTTACTTATGTGGCCATAACAACCGAATATCGATTTAGGCCGAAAATAACATGCTTCGCCAGCCATCTCTGTTCTTCGCTAGCTGGCGCCAGTTAGAAATTCCAAGTGCCGTCAGGTTCTCCAGTACTTGGTCTTTCCACCGGAGGTTTGGTCTTCCTCTTCTGCGTCGTCCTCCAGCGGGTTCCGAATATAACACCTTCTTAGCTGGAGCGTGTTCTTCCATTCGCTCGACATGACCTAGCCAGCGCAGCCGCTGGATTTTGATGCGCTTTACTATGTCAATATCGGCATATAGCTCGTACAGCTCATGGTTGTACCTTATTCGGTACTCGCCACCAACGCAAATAGGTCCAAAGATCCTGCGTAGGACCTTTCTCTCGAAAACTCCAAGCATTCGCTCATCCGAGATGGAAATTGTCCAGGCTTCAGCGCCATATGTTAGGACAGGCATGATGAGAGACTTGTAGAGTGTAGTTTTCGTTCTTCGAGAGAGGGCTCGACTTTTCAATTGCTTACTCAGCCCAAAGTAACACCTGTTAGCAAGAGTTATCCTACGCATGATCTCCAAGCTGACGTCATTACTGCTGTTAATGCTGGTTCCAAGATAGACAAAGTCCCTTACTACTTCAAAAGCGTAGTTGTCAACAGTGATGTGCTGTCCAAGACGCCGGGACTCTTTGTTTGTTGACACTAGATACTTCGTCTTGCCCTCGTTCACCGTGAGACCCATCCGACGCGACTCTCTTTCCAACTCTGAGAATGCTGCACTGACTGCTCGCGTGTTCATGCCGATTATGTCAATATCGTCGGCATACGCTAACAGCATGACACTTTTGTTGAAGATAGTGCCATTATGTCGTAGATCGGCAGCTCGTATTATTTTCTCCATAATAAGATTGAAGAAGTCGCACGATAACGAATCACCTTGTCTGAAACCCCGTTCGGTATTAAACGGTGCGGAGAGGTCCTTCCCAATTTTCACTGCACAACGAGAGTTATGCAGTGTCATTCTACAAAGTCGAATGAGCTTTGCAGGAATACCGAACTCAGACATTGTTGCGTAGAGGTAATCCCTTACCGGACTGTCGAAAGCGGCTTTATAATCAACAAACAGGTGGTGTGTGTCGATCTGTTTTTCTTGGGTCTTCTCCAGGATTTGGCGCAGTGTGAAAATCTGGTCGATGGTGGATTTACCAGGTCTGAAGCCACAAGGATAAGGTCCAATCAGGTTGCTGAGCATAGGCTTCAACCTTTCACACAGTACGCTCGATAGAACCTTGTATGCGATGCTCAGGAGACTTATTCCACGGTAGTTGGCGCAAATTGTGGGGTCTCCTTTTTATGTACAGGACAGAGAACACTGAGCCTCCAATCATCAGGCATGCTTTCATCCGACCATATTCTGCTTATGAGCTGGTGCATGCGGGTGAGCAGCTCATCGCCTCCGGTCTTAAACAACTCGGCAGGCAGGCCATCAGCACCTGCAGCTTTGTTGTTCTTCAGCCTTAAAATGGCAGTTTCAACCTCGTCATAGTCGGGTGGTGGAACATCAACACCATCATCTGTAATTTTGGTTATCGGGCAATCTCCTCCACTGGCGGAATTGTTCGTAGCATCGCCATTCAGTAACGTGGAGAAGTGTTCCCTCCATAGGCTCAGTACACTCTGGACATCTGTAACCAGATTCCCATTTCCATCACGACAAGTAGAGGCTCCGGGATTTAAACCTCCACTTAGGCGCTTGACCTTTTCGAAGAATTTTCGAGTCTCATTCTTGTCGGTACACATCTCTATTTCCTCACACTCACGTCTTTCCAACTCCTTCTTCTTGCGCCTGAAAAGACGTCTCTCTGCACTCCTTTTCTCTCTATACCGCTCCTTAACAGCTCGCGTTGCGCCTGCACGCAGGGTTCTTCTGTAGGCGGCGTCTTTCTCTGCGGTAGCGTCGCGACACTCCTGATCATACCACTCATTCCTCAGAGGCCGGTAGTAACCGATTACCTCCTCGGCAGCAGTAGTCATGGAGTGGGACATATGTGTCCACCGTGCGCATGTATCATCAAGTTGGGGAGTGTTCTGCATAAGCAGATCCGATAGTCGAGTGGAAAATGCATCTGCTGTCTCTGGTGATCGCAGCTTACTGACGTCGAGCTTTCTCTGTGTGGGACTTCTCTTGTTATTTGCGACACATAAGCGTGTGCGCACCTTAGCTGCAACAAGGTAGTGATCCGAGAAAAGTTTATTTAGTACTAAATCTTGTCCTTCTAATACCATCTAGCGTAACCCGATCGCACTTATACAACGCAAGATACAGATTACTAAAGCCATCTATTGGAAAAATAATGGATTTCTTTTTACTACACCCGATAGTTGATTAATATTGTCTACCTTCTGTATCGTCCTTTCGTTAACATTTTATTCTAATGTTTATTTACATACTCGTATGTACAATTTTTATTGATAATTTTAATTGATTTTCGGTTGCTTGCCATTTTCATTTCATTGAAATGAAAGCAGCTTCTATCCTTTTGCACCCTTTATTCATTTATGTTTTTTGGAATGTCCTTCAAAATGTGTCTGTGGTAATTTTCTATTAAAGTAATGCTTCTCATAATATTTTATTTACTAACATTGAGGAATTTTCTTTTCAAATGCTTAAGTAATGATTTTAACTCGTTTCTATCATGGCACATCTTTTTAAAGGAATGGCCATCTAATAAAATTTTACATATACGAAGGGGATTATATAGATAACATTTACTTGTCTCTGTATTTATATGCATATGAATGTATATGAATATGAATGTATATGTATATGAATGTATATGAATAGCTCGTCATACTTAGTAGAATTACTTGTGGTCACATTAATGGCTCAAGCAAAAATTCTATACGCGAGCACTATTTAACCAGTTGTACAGTGTAATTAGAATTTAATGACAAACCAAATTGTTTGTTTGAAATGTTGTTCGAGAATATGTTGCATATATGTCATGAATAAATAAATAGTAATGTTGATATAATGAGGTGATTGGAGAGAAAAGGGATGAGTCCATTGTACCTGGTAACGCGTAGAAACTATTATAAAAATTATATTGTAGTAAATAGTTGAAATATATGACATCAAAAAGAGCATAATAGGAGCAATTGAGTATCAATTACTTTGTCTGAAAATCCTTCTTTCGTTATGGAAACTAACTAGTTTCCACAGTAAACTATACGGAGTAAAAAATACGGAGCAACCGATTATATGGACTCACGAAGAATTAAAAAGGAGTTGATGAAATCGAATACGTCTCTACAAAATGATGTATTATTATTATTATCGTTGTGGGGATGTTTGACCGCGACCTATAAGATCTATTGTGCCCCCTTCGCAGGGCTAGAGTGTGTCTCTCAGCCCAGTTCCCTCGATGAATTTTAGTATTGGTCCCAATTCACAGAGTCTAATTTCATCCTCGGGTATGATGAAATCTCCTAGGTATTTCCTTCTCTTGTGCATCAGTGCAGGACAAGTTCCTATCATGTGTTGTGCGGTCTCGTCCTCTTCCCTGCAGAACCTACAGAGAGCATCAGAGAAAATTCCCAGTTTTGTTAGGTGATAATTCAGCCTATAGTGCCCTGTTAATAATCCCGTAATGATTCGCATGTTGTTCTTCGTTAGACTCATACATTCCTCGTAGCGTTTCAGGTTGTATGTCCCTAGCATGGAGTGTGTTAGCCCCGGTAAGTTTTCCCAGTATAAGCTTCTTTGTCTATTCTCTTCTTCCCAGATGATACGGGAGATGTTACCCGATCCTAATCCACAGAATGGTTCAGGCCCTACAAATGGGGTTGATGCTCCCTTCCTGGGAAGCTTATCTGCCATTTCACTTCCATCGATCCCTACGTGCCCCGGAACCCATAGAATCCACACCTGATTGAGTTGGCCCAGGATGTTCAGTTTTTCAATGCACTCCATCAAAAGATATGATGTAACCTGGTGGGATTTGAGTGCTTTGATAGCCGCCTGGCTGTCACTCAGTATTGCTATTCTGCGATTCCGGTAATTCCGTTCGAGATTAAAGTGCGCACATCTATCTATCGCGTAGACTTCCGCTTGAAAGATAGAGGTGTTCTTACCTAATGGTTCAGAGTATCTTTTCCCTGGTCCGAATACACCTGCCCCGGCTCCGTCATCGGTGAGGGAACTGTCGGTGTACCATGTTATCATGTACTGGTTTATCTTGTATGTTTTCGATATACCTTCCCAATGTTTTTTGTTACTGAGCTCAGTTTTAAAATGTTTCTTAAAGCTGAACCTTGGGAGTATCACGTCCCTTGGCATCGAGATTTCAGGAAGTTGCTCAGCCAGAAGTTCTATCTTCTTTCGGCTGAGGTAACTGCCTGTGCTGACGTTTTTCCCAGCTACCCTCAAAATCGCCCTCCTCGCTTGGGACTGGATCAAAATGATGTAAGTTAGTTAAAAAATTTATTAAAAGACCACGAATAGTTCTTATAGGGTTAAAACATATGATGGATCCTTGCTACACGGTGATTTTTTGACAACACTGTTTTTGACAGCTCAGCTGTTTTCGTGTAACATGTTACTGTCAAACATGTTCAGTTTGGTCTATAATTTAACCATGAACAACGCTTCCAGATTATTGAATTTTATTATCAAAATTCATGATCGATTAAGAAAGTGCACTGCATCGTGCACTTCTTCCATTTTATGGTCAGTTGGTATGGGCGACCTTCTGAGGCGGCTATTCGGAATCTTGTGATGAAATTTCGCACCAAATTTACATTATTGGACATTAAACTATCAGCTGTATCCGCCAGTGTTGTTGATGACTGTGAATTATCGATTCGGCGCCGTTCGCAACAATTGGGCCTCTGTTACTCTACTACGTGGAATATTTTTGCGGGAGGATTTGAGTATAAAACCTTTCAAAATACAGCTGCTGCAAGAATGGAGGCCACAAGACCTACCACAATGGTCAACTTTTGGTGAATGGGCGCTGGCAAAGTTGGATGTAGATCCACTTTTTTATCGAAAAATTGTGTTCACCGACGAAGCTCATTTCTGGTTGAATGGATACGTGTACCATCAAAATTGCCGTATTTGGTGTGAAGAGAGCACACACAGAAGCATTGCAAGAACTGCAAATGCATTCCGAAAAATGTACTATTTTGTGCAGATTATGGGCCGGTGGCATCATTGGACCGTCGTTTTTTAAAGACGACGAAGGCAGGAACGTTACTGTGAATGGCGAGAGCTACCGTGCGATAATTACGAACTTTTTTCTTGCCCAAAATGGAAGAGCTGGATTTGGCGGACATATGGTTCCAATAAGAAAGTGCCACATGACACACACCACGCGAAACAATGGCCCAATTGAGAGGCGAGTTCGGTTTGAACGGTTTATTTCACGTTTGGGGCCGATCAATTGGCCACCTAGATCGTGGGATTTAACGCCTTTATACTAGTTTTTGTGGGGCTATGTTAAGGCTCATGACTATTGCGAGAAGCCTGCAGCGGTTGACGCTCTGGAAGCCAATATTGAAGAATTTATTCGCGAGACACCAGCCGATATGTTGGAAAGAGTATGCCAAGATTGGACCCAGCAATAGCCTTCAGCTGCTTATGGATGAAAGGGGAGAGTTCAAAATGAGACAGTTACTATATTTGGTAATACAATCTGGAAGCTTTTAAGAACTTTAATATTTTTTCAAATTAATCGGGAAGGGTTAGAGAGGAGGTTTAAAAGGTCATCACGGCGAAAGGTATGATACTCTGAACATTCACGTAGGTAATGTAATAGCAGATTGTTTTGGATTTCGAGAGCACAATTACATAGGGCACTAGCCTCAATGCTCATCAAATACCCATGGAATATTTTCGTATGGCCTAATCTCAGGCGGATTATTTTGATGCTGTCCAATCTGTTTATTATTTCAGGTAAATAGTCGTAAAGATGTATGCGGTCTGCGTTTATATCCCTGTATCAACTCGAGGTAGTGTTCCAAATTATCATATTCGAGTTCGAGTGGTAATGCTTTAGGTGATATTTGATATCAGTGCTGGGACCCAAATTAGAATGCTTCTTGGGAATTTGTCGATTGAGAAATTACTAATGTGGGTAGCATAAAAATCATTATTTTGAATATTAGATACGGCATTAAGAGAGGAAAGTGAGTCGGAGCATATTGCAAAGTTACCTTGCCTGTTATTAACGTATGTACTTAATAGCTTCGTAGATGGCGATAACATCTGCTGAAAATACAGAGCTGACTCAGAAAGAATCCCCACTTTAATGAATTTGGTTTCATCAGTAACGCTGTAGCTTGCGATTCCGTGTGACTTTGAACCGTCTGTGTAAATAAAATAATAATTGGATAGCTGATCCCACACCCCAAAGAATAAGGATCGGAAATGCAGAGGATTTGCTGAATCTATGGAGTTGATTATTGATTGATGATGGCTTGAGATGCCAGGGAAGAAGATGAGCTGTCGCGATTTTAAGTGGCAAAATTGGTATATTCAACTGAGAGCAGGTCTGTATTGCTCTTGATAATCTTGAAGGGATTTTCTGTATGGTATGGGTTTTTATAATTTTTTTTTATGATGTTGAATAAGTTCGTGTCGCGGCTGTAAAGAATTGATTTACTTATTTTGCTAAGGAGTAATACTCTTTGATTTTCAAGAGTAAGGAAATTAGCCTCGAAAAATATGTTGTGTATCGGTATAGAGCGGAATGCACCTAGGGCAGTTCAAATCGCCGCGTTGAGGGTACTTTTAATTTTATTTAGGAGTGTTTTACTACAGAACCCATAAAATACTTGACTGCGATTTTTACTATGGATGAAAATATCGAACAAAGAGTTTGTGTGAAATTTTGTGTTTCAAACGAAATTTCTTGTGCCAAAACGTTGGAAATGTTGAAAAAAAAAACATTTGGTGATTCAACCATGTCTAAAACTCAAGTTTACGATTGGTATAAATCGTTCAAAGGGGGGCGAGAAGAAATCGCAACGCACACAAAAGGTTGACTTGTTCCTAATGACGCCGTAACAAAACTAAATGACACATAGCAATAAAAATTCACAGAATAGTGGCAGACAGTTGTGCCAACCTGGAAAAAAAAATTTTTTTGAAATATTCTCAGAGGGAAAATTAAAAATTAGAATTTCCGGGTACTTATTTGACAGAATGTAAAATCAAGTGAAAATGCGCTACTCTTGCAACAAATGGTGATCCGATTGCTATTCTTGTTGTTTTTGTAATTTTGTGTTATATGAAGCGCAATAACTGACTACATTAAATAAATGCAAAAATGGTATAATAGAATGCATTCTCCGTATGTGTGAGTGAGAGAGTGTATGTGAAGAGCTGGTGTGTAATAATGCAATACTTTGAAGGCACTAATAGCGCGAAATTTTAATGAATGAATGAATGCATTTTGCAACAACAAAAAAAATATAAATATTTCACAGCAGCATAACATACATATTTGACACACCGTGACACAAACAGCAGCATTACGATGCTTTGGTGGGTTGGCAAGTTCATAGAATGAGAGTAGCATTGTGATGGCAGAATACTAAAGCACGTTGCATGCCATACACTTTTACTCTATATCTACATATGTAAACATTCATAATGCAATATGTATTGTACGCTAGTACGTACGTAGTGTATATAGACGGGCATATACCATGGTGTTGTTACGCTTCATCATCAATGTGCAATGTGAAGTATGGCCCGCTTTGAAGCATCATATGCTGCCATATTGTGCATACACATAGATTTACACGTATACAGAGAGTACTCACTCGTTCTCTTTACCTTTACCTCAGTTGACTCACTCGCTCGCTCACTCACTCACTCACTCACTCACTCACTCACTCATTTATTCATGAGTGTTACTATACGAAAGAGAACCAATGAGAATGAGTACATACAAACAAGGGAACAAGAGAAGAGGTGAAGAGGCGGATATGAGTTCTTATTGCAAATACAAATACTAACTATATGTACACACAATACATATATATATATATATATATATATATATATATATACTTATGTATGTATGTAGCTACTAAAATAATACGTTGTGCATCCTGCAATAGCATCCATTTTGAGGCAGCAACGCGTAGTCCATCTTTTGATTTAGCACCAACATAAAAATGATTTATCAGTGACATTAAAATAATGCACCAACACAGACAAGCAAACACACACACACACACACACACGGACACACTCTTAAACACGAACATACACGTAGTGAGTGGCACAAATACAAATATTCTGTCGCTTGCTATCTCACTCTTACTCATGCTTGTATATGGGACCAGTCTCACGCTTCAGGCTATTTAGTTTGGTATTTACTGAATAGTTTTTATATAAACACATACATGTATACATGTGTATTTGTATGTACACTTTATGTTGTACATTCATAAATAAGTTTTACGTTCAGTTGTATCCTCTTCGAAAATACTGTTATTTAGTATCAGTATATAAATACAGATGTACATATTTAAAAACTAAATGCAGTATAAAGAAACGATATATGCATACAATAAATGTGGAAATCAATTGTAATTGATGATATTTATGTTATGAAAGTATGTACATATATAAAAAGCCACGCCCATTAAGCTTGATATATAATAAATTGAAGTTTGCATCAAAGATTTTTTTTATAGTGTACGATAAGATTTCTTTCATAAATGTTACGGTAATTTGTACCAAAACTTTCAGGTGAAATTATTCTTGAAAGCCATATGATTTTTTACGGTGTTTCAGACAACGATATGATGGACGGGACAGGGTTGCTCTAAAAGAGTAGTCTGTGATATATATTACTGTTGCCGGATGTGGATTTGTTGTCAATAAGAGACTGTTCACAACTACGCTTTTGAAGTAGTAAGGGATTTTGTCTATATTGGAACCAGCATTAACAGCAGTAATGAAGTCAGCTTGGAGATCATGCATAGGATAACTCTTGCTAACAGGTGTTACTTTGGGCTGAGCAAGCAATTGAGAAGTCGAGCCCTCTCTCGAAGAACGAAAACTCCTACGCAAGATTTTTGGACCTATTTGCGTTGGTGGCGAGTACCGAATAAGGTACAACCATGAGCTGTACGAGCTGTATGCCGATATTGACATAGTAAAGTGCATCAAAATCCAGCGGTTGTGCTTGCTAGGTCATGTCGAGCGAATGGAAGAACACGCTCCAGCTAAGTAGGTGTTATATTCGGAACCCGCTGGAGGACGACGCAGAAGAGGAAGACCAAACCTCAGATGGAAAGACCAAGTACTGGAGAACCTGACGGCGCTTGGAATATCTAACTGGCGCCAGCTAGCGAAGAACAGAGATGGCTGGCGAAGCATGTTATTTTCGGCCTAAATCGATATTCGGTTGTTTTGGCCACATAAGTAAGTAAGTAAGGGACTGTTCACACCTGTGAACGAGCGGCTGGCAACAGCGCCTCGAAGAATTTTATGACCACTGCCCCCGCCACGATATCTAAATCGTGCTTGGCGACTTCAATGCCAGGCTGGGCAAGGAAGGTAGCTTTGGTATAACTGTCGGAAAATTCAGCCTCCATCAGAACCCTCCGATAACAGAATGAGGCTGATCGACTTCGCCGCAGCACGAAACATGGTAATTATTATTACCAGATTTCAGCATCTCAACATTCATAAAGCAATGTGGCTGTCTCCAGATCAACGAACGAAAAACCAAATACATAGATCACCTGATGATTCACGGAAGTCATGCTTCCAGTGTGATGGAGGTGGAATCGATCCGTGGTGCCAGCATCGACTCAGATCATTATCTTGTTGCAGCTAAGGTGCGCAAAATAACAAACAAAGTCACACACAGTGAAAGTGTTATGTCAATAAGCTGCAATCACTAGAGACAGTAAATGCTTTTACCACTTGATTATCGGAACTGTTTATGCAGAACACTCCCTCTCTTGATGATACATACGCACAGTGGACACATATATCCCACTCCATGAATACTGCTGCTGAGGAGGTAATCGGTTTCTACCGGTCTCTGCGGAACGAGTGATATGATTAGGAGTGTCGTGAATCCGAATACAGAAAAACCCTGCGTGTAGTTGCCACGCGAGCTCTAATGAGCGCTACATAGAGGAGGACTGCGGAGAGATGTCTTTTGAGGCATAAGAAGAGAGAGCTAGAAAGACGCTAGTGTAAGGAGATCGAGATGCGTAGAGACAGGAATGAGACTCGAAAAATCATTGTAAATATCAGACGCCTGAGTGGCAGTTTAAACTCTGGAGCCTCTTCCTGTCGTGACAACAATGCGAATCTGGTTACAGATGTCCAGAATGTACTGAGCTTATGGAGGGAACACTTCTCCCTGAGTTACTGTGTCCTTCACTCATTAGTCCTCGTTCAATTGTATTATTTACAGTGTATGTATGGAATAAATCAAGTGATTTCCTATCTCCTTGGGTTTACTTAGCATTTAGGGCTTTAATTCAGGTCAAAAGAATTTATGTTGGAATATATTTTCAAAATTGTCGTATTTTTTTTTTGGGGGGCTTTTTCGATATTATTGCAAAAAAAAAAGTGAAATAAGGTCGAAGAAAAACAAAATATTTTCAACATTATTGCGAAAATTTTTATTAAAATAGCTGTTTCGATAATAGGTACTGCAATTTGTAAATATGTGATAATATTTTAGAAATTATTCAATTTTTGCAATAATGTCGAAATAAATATAATTTTTCTTGTATATGAAAAGAAAATTTCGTCATTATTCCTAAAATTGTGCAGTTATATCAAAATGTTCAATTTAACAAAATATTATTGCGACAAAATTTCATAATTTTTTTGCATTAATGTCGAATATTTCGTCATTATTTCAAAATTGTTTGCAATAATGTAGAAATTTGATTTCCATACAGAAAATACGATATTATTTAGAACATTTGTGCAATATTGTCGAGAATTTATTAAACATAAAATAATGTCGTCATTATTGAAAAATTATTCGACTTTAATGCATTTGTACCCACTTAGGTACCTAGGTTAGGTTACGTGGCTGCCCTCTCTCTCTCTCTCTCTCTGAGAGGATACATTTAGGCCAGAAAGGCCCATTGTGATACCACTGAGCTTCTCTTTCAATACTGTTGTGCGCGCTAAAATTTCGGAAGCATTAAAAGGGACCTACTTATATTAGTCGGTTCCGAACGTCAGAACCCTTGTGACATCACTTTCACTTAGTTTTTGGCACAGAGCTCTTTTAAGAGGCATTTTTTGGAAAATTGTTACTGCCGGAAAAATTACCAATTCTTGCCGGCAGGTTGGTAGTACGTTCGAAAGACAAATCTTTTATTAATTTTGTTACGCTTCAGCCAGGGATGGAACCTACGACATACCCACCCACCCACTTTAGGTACCTAATTATATATTATAATATGTTCCATCTCAAATATATATATACCACCACCTTTTCCCAATGAGCTATTTTTTATTTTTATATGTAATAGTTATGATACACCATTCCTTCCATTCCGTACAGAGTGGGTATGCAATGAGAGAGCCCATCTTCTGCACCATTTTTATAAACATATGGTAACATTCCATATGATTACATGCATACCAGGTTGTATTACCATACTTTAGGAACTGAAGTGCGTGCACAACTCATTAGTCCAATATAGGAAATTACTACGAAATGAAGGAAGACCGATGATTGGCTACGGCTACTGCTACTACAGTACTCGTATGTGTGCAATTATGTACGAATACGAAAACCCCATATGCTAAGCAAACATAGGCAAAAAGCATATTTTGGCAGCATCAACTTCAAGCTTCAATTCATTTTGTGTCTTGTATTTGTGTGATTGAGGTATGCTCCAAGCCACATGCCCGGTTTTTGCGCCCCTTCCCTCTTCGAAATTTTCCAATCCACCCATACCATGTTTGGACAATGCTTTGGGAAACTCCACTTAACTATTGTCCTATCTCTCCATACATTACATGGAGCTTACCTACCAAGCAATGCAACAAGATGAGATGCGATGAGACGAAATAATGCTGATGACGACGTCGAGGACGATGATGATACCGCGATGATATTGTTGTACTAACTGGTGCTAAAATTATGCGACGCATTATAAAAGAAATGGCAATTTAACTCTGAAACACCATGCTAACAAAACACCTGCTTTATTTGTATGTTGTTGTTGGTTATTTGGTTTGTTGGTCGGTCGGTCGGTCGGTCGGTCGGTCGGTCGGGATGGATGGTAGATGCTCTTTTTCTTTTTAGTGGGTAATTTATCTCGAAGAATTATTATTTCAAAATTGTTTGGACGCATAACATTGCTTATATCTACAAGTAACTCTATACAGCATAATGGAGAAAGGATATGCAAGCTTGAAATGGTGCTGGAGATGGGGCTGTGAGGAGAACTCACAGAGGCTGTGAATCAGAGGTGAGTTGGTGAGCTCACAAACATAAAAGGATTTCAAAAATGGTCATTTCATATCGTATGAATTATGCGCGTTTTCTATGCAATTACATGTTGCTGCCACCGATGGATGCTAGCTGCTTGTACTACGTACAATATACCAAATACCATTGTTATTGCTGTTGCATGTACAAGCATTACATTGCAACAAGATACTCGTATGTACATGTGAGATGTGTGAGTGAATTCATGACGATGGAATGGACGAATGATGGTATACAATTTAGCAGAGCTGCTGTGCTGTTATTGTGTAGCCAAAAAGGAATGCGCCATTGTATTGGTAGTGAGCCTCTGAAGCTTCTGATGCTTTTCATATATCAAAATATGAAATATCTCGTACAACACCATGAACCGGCGAGCCATTTTTGTCCAATCTGAAACCGAATTTTATTCCATACATAATAGTGTACTAGTATTATTCTGTTATGGTCTTATTGCATCTATTCATACAAGCATATAAATAATTAAATCAGCTTAGCGAGACTAATATATTTTATTTAATTGCAAGTAACTCATAATTGTACTGCCCCACACAATACGAAGAGGAGAAAACATGTACCAACATGTACTCGTGGCATCCATACATTTTATGAGTTATGAGTTGACAGTAATGTGGCGCATTAAATGGCCAAATCATCATATGCACATGCATAGTACAGATACATATGCTAGTGTTATTGTTTGTTTTCTTGTATTGCATTGCAGATTGTTGTCTCACCAATACACAGACATACAATGCTATTGTATAAAACGAAAATAAATTAGAAATGTTCAGGATAAATGAAAAGGATTAGTATACATTTTGGGTAGTAAATAATTTTAGAGAAGAATTAAAAATATTTCAATAGTTATAGAATTAAAAAACATACCCTCCGTAGTACAAAGTCTAAAAATAAACATTCGAAAGCATTCTTTTGTCGCGCGGTTTTCATCTGCTTCCGCTCATTCAATCAAAATCAATCATTTAATATCAAAAGCCATCATATGTACCAAGTTTCAAGCTTGACAAAGCTAGTCTAAATGGGGAACCTCACATGATTGGGTATGCGTAATAAACAAAATTCATTCATGTCAGGACTGTGCCCCAGCACGATCAATGGGATCACGCAGAGGGCATTAGACGAGCTCAGCTCTTTGGCTATCAGATGTGGCCTGAGGTTGGACCCGGATAAAACAGAACTCTGATGCTTTCCACCAAACAGAATCAAAATACACAAAATTTGACTTGCCTAAACTAAACCATCCAAACTTAACTTTTTCTTTCAGCTAAATACTGCTAAATACTTGGCGGTTATATTGGACTCCAAGCTTTTTTTTTTTTTTCTCTTGTTCAATCCTCTTGGGAGCATAGGGTCTCAACAAGATACTTCCATCGTACAAGGTTCTGTGCTGTTATATTTTCGCCGTCCCATTTGGTGTTGACATTGGCCAGCTCGCGCAATATCGACCTACTCCAAGTATATTTTGGCCGACCTTGAGCTCTGCTCCCTTGCGGTTTCCAGTCTAGTGTCATTCTTGTAATGCTATTTGAAGGTGTGACCTAAACGTGTGATCTATCCATTGCCACTACCTGCTTTTGATTTGCAACAGAACGAGTTCTACATTCGTTAGTCTCCACAGCGCGTCGTTGCTGATGGTTTTCCGCCAGAATATTCTACAGATAATACGAAGGCAACTGTTAGTTGGAGATTAAATACTGAAAACTGGGTAAAGAAGGCAAAATAGTATTTGGAAGGAAATGGGGTCTCCAACCAAAACATACTTTGTGGATGTACAAAGCGGTTGTATGTCCAATTTTATCGTATGGCTTGGTTGTGTGGGTGGAAAGCTTTAGATAAGGCCTACAGCATTAATAAACTCGGCAGTATACAAAGCTCAGCATGTGCAGAAGCAGTCGGAGCTGTAAAGTCGTGTCCCGTTAATGTTCTGACACACATGCTTCCTAATGATCTACACATTAAGAAAACGGCAACCATCACGGCAGTGAGGCTAAAGAAAGCGAGTCACTGAAAGGAGAGAACCTGCGGCCGTGGATGCATACTAACAAGAGAAAAACAATATGCGTCTGACAGGACCGATTACATTATCCCGAAGATGAATTTGAATAGGAAGTTCATAGTAGTTTTTCCTTCGAAAAAGGACTGGATTAAGGGATTTTTGTTAAACAGCTTCGACACCACAATCTACACGGACGGCTCCAAAATGGATTGTGGTATTTCGAGAGAATTAATCTGTACAAGTCTGTGCGCCTCCCTAATCTGTCTAACGTATTCCAGGCGGAAGTGTTTGCAATTGGGAAAGTTTGTACGATACTAATTGTACTAACCTGCAATTCAGACCATGAATTCAGCAGTGAAACAAATCAAAAGGAGTCGCAATACACTCAGCGAATCACTCACAATGTTTCACGGATCTGGGTTCTGGGACACAGGAACATAGAACGAACCGAAAAAGCCGATGAACTGGCAAAAAGCGGACCTACTATGCAAGAGACTCTTGTAAAATCGGTGTTCATACCGCTGAGTGTGTCTAAAAGAGCTATCAATATAAAATATCTACAAATAGCGGATTGCAGGTAGAAAAAGTCTCACAAGGTGTACGACTAGTAGGTCACTATGGCCTAGATACAATCCTAAACAAACAACACTACTGATAAACAGGAACCGAAAAGACGTCTCTGAACTGACGGCAATCATTACTGGTTTCTGGCTCATCAGAGAACAGGCTGTCAAAATGGAGATGTCCCACAACGATTTCTGTCACAGTTGTAACCAAGTGGAAGAAAAGGAAACGGTCTTCTATTTCCTTTGTAAATGCAGTACCCTTTGGAAGCAGAGAATGAAGACCCTAAGTAAACTATGGAGGAGTTGGCGGAAATAAGCATCAGCGATCTCCTGAGGTTTCTGAATAGTATGAACTGGATTTGAGCGTGCTGCCCCCACACATACAACCTAACGAACAGTTGGAAATGAAGATGTGGTAACAAAATTGGTGCTTTAGCGCTATTTAGACTTATGGATGAGTCACCACTTCAACCACGATCACCGGCCGACAGGGGACCATGCAGAGAAAATAGGAGGGCCCTACAACGACAGATGCCGAAGCTGCAAACAAGAGGGATCCAACGAGACGGTTTTCCATTATCCATGTGAGTGCCCAAGCCTGGGCGCTCTACGACATATAACTCTAGGAAAATTCGTAATAGATAACCTAAACGAAATTGCTGGAAATAAAATAGAAGACTTTAGCAGGTTTATTAACAGATCAAGTTGGTTTATATAGGCCTCACTTCAGTGGTTCCAGGAGTGGTGTAGCAAAATGGCGCTCTTCTATGTGCTAATTGAGTTTCGGTTTTTGTCTACCGAGCAGCACCTAAACCAACCAATCAACTAAACATGCTAATCCAAGATATCTAAAGTTCCTTGAGGAATTTCAGGAATTTCCTCTTAAATTCACCAATTTACTGCACTGCATTAATGTAAAAAAAAAAAAAAAAAAAAAAAAAACATTTTATTTATAGCATATTTATAGTATCAGCGAGCAAATGGAAAAAACTAAAAAAAATAATGAAATCTAATAGGAAATTACTTCCTGCTGAAAATGCATAGATGAGCGTACTCAAACGGATGGCGGCGATCTTGAGGATTTCGTATTGTAACTTAGCAATAAAACAGAAAACAAAAAGGCAACCTTAATAGGACCATCATAAAATAAACGATTTTGCGTTGGGTAATTATCTATTTGCAAAATGAAAAGGAAAAAATTAAGGACATTCATATATACAAATGCCAAGTTATTGCAAAAGACCTCAGGGAAAAAACATATACATACGCTCACATGGTAGAGCGCAAAGCAAAGGTGGTAGTCATTTTGAAAGTAGGTAATTTTATGTTGTCTCATAGCTTTGTGCTCCATAGAGACAAACCATTTTATGTATTGGTGAGATGAGGTGGTTACAGTACGAATCTATTCGTATAGAGCATAGAGAAACCCTTTTCTTCATCATCAGCATCAAGCAGCAGCATCATCATCATCATCATCATGATTTGATTTTAATTTATAACAAGGATTACAATAAACAAACTAATCTAAAGCAATAAACACTAAAAACTCCCTAAAGCAAGTAACAACAAACCGAGATTCGGTACTGATATCAAAACTAAAGATGTTCCTTGTTCCTCTCTTCGGTATAAGATTTTCTGCTAAGATTGTCATACACCAGCACCACCACAAACAGCATCATTACCAGTATAAAAGCAGCTACTGCTGCTGATGATGATGGTGTTAATGGTGGAAGTATTCCACACATAGAGGGCAACATTTTTTGGCAAATCGTCTCACCTCAAACCGAAACCAAAGTCATTGTCGTTTATTTTCCTTTTTTTTTCTCTTTTTTTTTTTTTTGACCAAAATGTCCAATGAAAATAATTCGTAGATATTCGCTTTTTCATAAGTTAATGCAATCCTTTCGCCTTAAATATGCCATTTCCGCTATATGATTATGTTTTTCCTCCATTTCCTATTTAATACAGACTTACGACGAGTATCTACATAGTTCTTTAGTTTATACTCGTTTTTTTTTTTTTTCGATTTCTTAATGCGATTTCACAGAAATGTTTATGACTTTTGTTCGATACGAATGCGAACCATCTGACATTCTATTACGATATCTACCTATGTTTGGATGTATGTGTGAACTCGTATCTTTTATGAGATTCTTACGCAAGGATAACAATTTTTATAACCAACACATAACATAAGCCCAGCGTGTAGCGTGTAGCGTGTAGCGTCTATTTTATTCATTTTCGAACGGTGCTAAAAATCCTTCTTTTCTGGTCAGGTTATTAGCAATAAATTTGGTAACATCTTTTAATTATAATGATACTGATTTGTGGTCAGTTAATGTGAACATCATGGGATTGCTATGATGGTTAGCTAAAAGAGCTCAAAAATGAAATGAACATGGACGATGAAGTGTTAGAGTAAGTGACTAATGCTCACTACGACCAGTAAATACTATTTTTGTTGTCAAATATTAACTGCGGTTTTATTTCTTTATAACTGAAAACAATACTGAGCTTAATGTAAAGCAGCTTTGAGTTTTGGGGGCTTAGGGCTTTCTAAGGTTGAAGGGATGCCTCTTTCTGTTCTCCCACAGACTTCACAAGAAATCAGACTCTTAAAAATCCGATCACTGTTTAGGTGCTAGGATCTTACATCTTAACATCACTGCCTCAACATTCTTCGATGAGACTGCTAAAGAGCACAACCTGTACCTGAGGCTTGATGCACAATGGCACCTCCAATCATTTTAGAGTGAACGAATAGGCCAGAAAAATCAGTACTCTAGAGAGCATTGTTCTGCGAACCCAAAGGTTGACAATAATGCGGAAAATTACTGCTAGAACATACTAGGGCAGTCCCAGAACTACCCGAGCTGACATATAGAAGACAGGCAGTAGTTTGAAAATAATTACTTTGGTAAAAAGTGGCAACCTTATAAAATATGTTTTAAGTTTCAAGGCGCCATGTTTTCTGAGCCATCGAAAGTTAACGATCTCAGTGAATTTGTAAACATGGAAGAAATTGGTCACTGTTATTGTAATTCAATACTTTTATTCGAAAGGTCTCAGTCCAACGAATATTAAAGCCCAACTAGATTCTACTCTGGGGGAGTCTGCTCCGTCGTTTACGACCATAAAATATTGGGTGGCAGAGTTTAAACGAGGTCGTTGCTACCAAGAAGAACACCGTAGTGGTCGACCAATTGAGGTGGCCACGCCAGAAACGGTTAGGAAAATCCACTAAATGGTTCTGGATGATTGACGGCATTTCTAAAAATTCTATATATCGTATATTGACCGAAAATTTGGAGATGAAAAAGCTGTGTGCAAGATCTTTCACAGTAATAAAGCCGAGTTTTTGCGTCGATTCGTAACATGGGTCCACCACTTCACACCTGAGACAAAGGAGCAGTCAAAACAGTGGACTGAAGGGGGAGAATCGTGTCCAAAAAAGCCGAAAACAGTTCCATCTGCAGTCAAGGTTTATGGCGTCTGTTTTTTAGGATGCACGTGGGATAATTTTTATTGATTATCTTCAAAAAGCAAAAAACCATCAACGGCGAGTATTACGCTAATTTGTTGCAGCGTTTAAGTGATGAAATTAAAGAAAAAAGACCGCATTTGGTGAAAAAGAAAGTGATTCTTCATCAACAGAATGCACCAGTTCACACATCCGCTATTGCGATGGCCAAAAACAGTGAGTTAAGGCCCGAATTGTTTCAGCACACACCATATTCGCCAGATTAAGCTCTTTCGGATTATTTTCGATTTCCAAATTTGAAAAAAGGGCTTGGTGCTAGAAGATTTGCAAACAATGAAGAGGTGGAGTCTGCCTTAGATGACTATTTTCATGGGCTAGACAATTCATACTATAAACAGGGTATCGAAACTATAGAATATTGTCGGGAAGAGAGTATAGAGCTAAAAAGAGATTATGTTCAGAAATAAAGAAAAATTTTCCCAAATTTGTTGTGATTTCTTTGTTAGGTCGGGTAGTTTTGGGACCGCCCTCGTATATAAAAAACATGAAGTATGAAATCTGCTAATTGTATAATATTAAATCCAGATCTTTTTTTTTTTTTTTTAATTTTCAATATCTAGCTCAATATTAACTCCAATACAAAAACAAAATTCATTTATTAAAATATCATTTTTTTTTTTTACGAACTTAGCATATAACTTTTTCCATCAAATTTAAGCTAAATAGCTGCTGCATAATATATTCGATTAACTTCTTTCATTTTGTTGTTTTTTATAGTTTCCTATGGTGACTATTTTAAAAACCCATCATTACAATATGGCAACTTCAATCAATACATGCTGAATGAGGTACACACCTGTGGGGTGATATTTTCTACTAAATATTAATAATAAAAAAAATGAAAATAGAAAATGTATGAAAAATAATACTCATGTATCTAAATTGATATTCATACTCATACATATATTCATTTTAATAAATATTAAGGAATACACATACACATATTGAAATTTCATCAAAACCAGGAAGAAGCAATTCAACCACAAATAAGCAAAATAAAACTAAGACACACGTGACACATTTTTTGGTTAAAACAAAAAGCTGTTGCAATATACGAGTATGATTTTTTCATGGTTGAAAAAAAATATATATCTGTAGTTTCATATATTTTTTATAAAAATTTTATGTGGTAACATCAGTAGAAAATTGTTATCAATATTGGTGATGTTATTGCTGAAACCATCAGATGACTGACAGAACAGAATCAACATACATTCCGTCAAAAAAGTACCCGGAAACCGGAAATTCTTATTTTTAATTTTCCCTCTGAGAATATTTCAAAAATTTTTTTTTCCCAGTTTGGCACAACTATCAGCCACTATTCTGTGAATTTTTATTGCTATGTGTCACTTAGTTTGGCTACGGCGTCATTAAGAACAAGTCAACATTTTGTGTGCGTTGCGATTTTTACTATGGATAAAAATATCGAACAAAGAGTTTGTGCGAAATTTTTGTGTGTTTCAAACGAAA
This sequence comes from Megamerina dolium, assembly GCA_963854835.1. Taxonomy (NCBI): domain Eukaryota; kingdom Metazoa; phylum Arthropoda; class Insecta; order Diptera; family Megamerinidae; genus Megamerina; species Megamerina dolium. The sequence goes on from OY978529.1 coordinate 4,792,094, forward strand.
TTTCTTGTGACAAAACGTTGGAAATGTTGAAAAAAACATTTGGTGATTCAACCATGTCGAAAAAAAATTTCACACAAACTCTTTGTTCGATAGTTTTATTCATAGTAAAAATCGCAACGCACACAAAAGGTTGACTGACAGTACTAAGTACGGGTACTTATTTGACAGAATGTATAGTATGCAAATTATGTGAATTTTTCCAAAACGCATTCATATTTTTAAAAGTAAATTTCATATTTTTTCTTGCGATTTTCTTTTTTTTTTTATAGGTTTTTAGGAACACATGTTGCGGAATTTAGTTATTGGATATTGGATACCAAGAAATCATGAATGCAAGAAAAAATGTAAGTACTATATTTCATTGTCGACGCTTACGAGGGATTTTGTGCAAATTTACTTATTGCCGAAAATGGAAAATCGAGCTTAATCCGGTTGATAGACACATGAGGTCACCTTGATGGCTTAAAGAGACTTGCAAATGACCCTCATAATTCTGAAGGCTCTTATATTAACCAATGATTAGGCTGTGGGAATTTTTAAATTTAAAAATCTTTAAGATAATTTTGAATTTTCAACAGAAAGACTTCAGTTATCACCCAGAGCAGTTTTAGTACAGTTCTAATCATATCTGAGAGACTATGCCCAATTTATTCATAGAGTAGCAAATGCATTTCCCTTTGTTGAAACCTTGGCAGAACTTAGTACAGTGAGTGAGGCTCCGAAGAAACTTGGTCGAAAATATTATTATTATTATATTATTATATTTTGCACTGCGACCTAAAAGATCTTTTGTGCGCCTATTGTCCAATTAAAACAATTCTAGACTATTTATAAATCTTATAATTGCTGTGGACTTGATTTGACCTATATGGTTTGTAGTCAAGATTCCGTTACCTAGGTAACCAAGTCGACGTCTTACAACCGTTGGGCAATTGCATAGAATATGTTCCGATGTTTCCTGCACCTCATGACAGAGTCGACAGGTATCGTTTTCTACCACACCTATTTTTTTCATATAGGAATTGAGTCTACAGTGCCCAGTGGGCAGCTTTATCCAGAGTTTCTGCTGAGGTTAAGAACAGCATTCACCTTAACATGTGCAGGATAAATAAGTAGATGCCGTTTCTCCCTTTCACATATCAAATTGTTTATGAAACTGTTCGCAACCCCGCAGAAAGGCTCTGGTCCAATGAAAGGAGTTCTTGCGCCTTCCTTTGCAAGGGAGTGGGCCATTTCGTTACCCTTATGTCCCGGCACCCACATTAGAGTGACAAGATTCTTTGCTGCAAGGGAATTGAGAAGTTTAAAACATTCCCAGACCAGCGCTATCTGAAACGAGAATTTTGCCAGGAACTTTAGAGCTGCCTGGCTGTCCAAGACGATGCATATTTTGATACCACGGGTGCCCCTACATATGCATTCTCTCGCACATATTGAAGCTGTTTTCCCCATTGCGATTGCTTTCCGAAATCTTGGTCAAACAATTCCAGCCCCCCGACATGGAAAGCCCCAAACGGTGTCCAGGATCTTTGTATGTCCTGTGAGATTGCCTTCTTTAAGGTTGGATAGATTAGGCAGCCTTAGTGCCGCACTGGTTGCCGTCCTTTTGACCATTAAATCTGAAGGGGTGAGTCCAGTCAGAATTCCTAAAAAATTATCGAAAATATGATAATCAGTTTCTTATATATTAGCCAACACTAAACGTCTCAACTTCTATGATATAATTATTCTAAACTTTGTTACAAGTGTAAAACAAAAGTTTTTTCTTTGGGAAAAGCGTTTGAATCGCAAGTACCCAAATATTTCAACGATATATTCCAACTGTCCTTACTAATGACATCAAATATTACTGTCACCAGAAGCGCAGTCAATTCTTTAAAATTAAATGAAATCAATTTTCTAGAGGAGCCCACCTAGGAGGTGGAGATAAGGGATAAGTGTATTTGGAAAACTGTTCAGCTGAAAAAATTACTTGGAAAATAGTCATAAACTCTAGGAACACTGTTTCTGGAATTTCAATTGGTTTTAAAGTCAACTCAGTGGTTAGTATGTAGATCATTGGTACAATCTCCGGCTGAAGCATAACAAATTCATTATCGAAAAGATTTTTCTTTCGAACGGTACCCACCTGCCGGCAAGAATTGGCAATTTTTCCGGCAGTAACAGTTTGTCAAAAATGCTTCTTAAAAGAGCTCTGTGACAAAACTAAGTTAAAGTGATGTCACAAAGATTCTGCCGATCAGAACCGGCTAAAAATAAGTACGCCCCTTCTAATGATGTCCAAATTTAACACGCACAACAGTATTGGAAGAGAAGCGCGATGGTATCACAATGGGCATTTCTGGCCTAAGTGTGTCCTCTCAGAGAGAGGGCAGCCACATAATCTAACCTAATCTACCATAAAAAAGTTCATTTGTAAAATCGATGGCAAAATCGATTGTATGCCACAGGAATTTCACAATATATAAACTTGGGAAGGAGCTTCGAACAAAAGCTATGAAACGCCTTTCGTAACAGAAATCATTTTCTATACATTTTTTTCTGAGGTAGCTTTTTAAAAAGCTCTAAAGAAACTTCGAATAGACATATTTTGCACATAAGTAATATTACTTTTAAGAAGGGTCTATGGAAAATTTCGAAAAAAAGACAAGAGTTACAAAAATGGTTAATTGCGTGGGTGCCTTAGCTCAGGAGTTAGTGCGTTGGCCGCAAGTTGTGGTTTCAATCTCCGAAAGTTTTTTAAAGAGCTCTTTGGCAAAGCTCAAAAAACGTGATGTCACAAGAGTTCTGCTACTGTTCGAAACCAGCTGATATTAGTAGGTCGATTCTGTCCACGGACAACAGCTCTGGAAGTGAAGGTCGGTAGTATTACAAAGGGCCTTTCTTTGAGTAAGCTCTATGTCATAATTCTTTTAAAAATACTCGTAATAGCGAACACTTTCGGTTTGATCAATCGAGGCTTTTTGCTGCTTTTAATTTGAGATGAGTACCTCCTACTATTTCCAAGAAATTCAAGCTATCTTTATTTCTTAAACATTTCACTATCATCTATTCAAATATTATTTCAATTTGACATAAAACTCAAAAGCTCAACTATTTCGCAAATGAAAAAATTATTAGAAAAAATCAAAATAGGAAAAAAGTCACAATTGCAATTGAGTGTGTATAAAGTTGTCTCTGGATAGTTGTCTTTGCATAGGAATTTTCTTCATTTTACTTATTGGATTGTTTCAAAAATAATTGAATTTTTAGTGCGTACAATAAAATGTCTAATTAATAATTTATATGATATTCTGTGTATATTCTAATAGAATATTCTCTTTCTCGCGTTTCATCAAATTATTAAATTTGTGCGTTCTGAAGAGAGCTCATCACCCAAAAGTCATTAAATGAACCATCGCGCTAGCACTGACAATCCAAAACACCGGAACGATGAAAAGACTGACTGGCCGATCAACTAACCAACGAAGCAACCATCTATGAACTCTCATCTCCCGTGCGTCATACAAATAAAAACACTTTATGAGCATCCCATCACATCCACGGCCTCACACCCACAGAGAGATGGAGAACTACACCGTTACGTTCTACAATATAAAGTCAAAAGTTATGCGTGTTGCAAGTGTTGCATGTTTCACACGCTTAAATCGCCGTTAAAAACCACCAAAGACATATACATCCACACACACACACACACACACAAATATAGAGACGCACGAAAAGCCAAAAAGCTAAAGTCAACCGGCTGGTCATAAGTTTACAGCAACGAGATGAATGAAGAGTGGTACTGTGAAGGAATTAGATAGAGAGTTTAGTATATCCTTTGGCTTAAATACTTGTAGGTGTAAGTATGTAGACATTATCGATATAAGTACAGTGTAGTATATATGTACGAGTATGTGTCTGTATGCAGTAGAATATTGTATTAGATCTAGAATGAAATCCTCTCTATGCATTCATCGGTCCATCCGTACCATTACCATTATATGTAGTACCAATATGTATCCACCTATGTATGTGTGTGTGTGTGACTTTCTGCTCTACTGTGCTGGATTGCTTTGGCGTATGATTTTAATTTTTAACGAGCCATGCCATAGCAAAGCATAGCATTATTATTTTTGTTCGCTTTTTTTTCTATTATTTTTGTTTTTTGCTTCTTTTTTACTCTTCTTTCCTCTCATCGACCCAATCTAACATTCAACACTGTGCATACTATATAATATATACATAGGAGTATTTATGTAGCTTGTCGTCGTACCTATTTTACATTTCCGCTAACACGAAATGACATTTTGGCTCTACTCTTTGCGTGTACTGTGGTGCTGGCTTACACCTTGGCATCGTGACCTCACACACATATGGTATTTTACTGAGCGTATAGTGTGAAAGTAGCAAAGCAAGGAATGATTATTTCCAATATTAACCGAACCATATTGGAGGACCAACGTTGATCTAAGTCAACCTCAAAGGTGACCTACGCCCATAAGGATTCGGTTGATTGCTTCTAGAAAATAATCAATCCAGATTTGGACCAAATTTGGTCTAAGTCAATCTCAAAGGTGTCCTACGACCATGAGGAATCCGTTGATTGCTTTTAGAAAATAATCAATCCAGATTTAGACCAAAGTCTAAGTCAACCTCAACGGCAACCTACAACCATGAGGAATCCGTTGATTGCTTTTAGAAAATAATCAATCTAGATTTGGACCAAAGTTGATCTAAGTCAACCTCAACGGCAACCTACGACCATGAGGAATCCGTTGATTGCTTTTAGAAAATAATCAATCCAGATTTGGACCAAAGTTGGTCTAAGTCAATCTCAAAGGTGTCCTACGACCATGAGGAATCCATTGATTGCTTCTAGAAAATAATCAATCTAGTTTTGGACCAAAGTTGATCTAAGTCAACCTCAAAGGTAATCTACGACCATCAGGAATCCATTGATTGCTTCTAGAAAATAATGAATCCAGATTTGGACCAAAGTTGGTCTAAATCAACCTCAAAGGTGACCTATGCCCATGAGGAATCCATTGCTTGCTTCTAGAAAATAATCAATCCAAGTTGGTCTAAGTCAACCTCAAAGGCAACCTAGGACCATAAGGAATCCATTGCTTGCTTCTAGAAAATATTCAATCCAGAGATGATTGTTACAACGAGCTCTATCGACTCCATTACCACCATCAAATTGAAACATTTTTAATTGAACATTCAGAGCCAACTTTAGAACACATCTTCTATGTTCCTGTTCTGCGATCTCTAAGATACAACAGGAATACCTCAGATACCCAATGCTTAGACAAATGAAAGAAATTTCGCAACAGTACTGTCATTCTCAAACGATCTCTATTATAGCGAATATTGCGAAAAAAAAACTGACAACTGAGATCGTTACAGACATAGTGGGTTCACCCTAATTTAAGAGAGAGTTTAATTTAACATTAAGACGTTGTACCCTCATGGATTTGGCAGCCAATTTTATTTTTTTATTAACACCCAAGAGGACAATCGGAGTTACCGCCAAGAGCCCATAGCATCGACAGATAGATTCCATAGTTGTCGTTTACTAAAGGCTGGCTACAGAAAGTTAACAAAAATTAAAAGGCGGCTTAGGAGACACCGAAATTTTTCAAAAAGTTTTATGACGAAGATGAGAATTAACGTTTTATAATAATTTTTCATCAGTGCCGTAACTCAGTAGTTTGCGTGTGTGTGGGTCTGATCTGTAGGTCGTGGGTTCAATCCTCGGCTGAAGCACAACAAGCTTCTAGAAGAACTATGTAACAAAGCTAAAAAAGTGATGTCGCAAAAGTTCTGCTTTTCGGAACCGGCTAAAATAAGTAGGTCCCTTCTAATACTGTCCAAAATTTAACACGCACAACAGTAATGGAAAAGTTGCTTTGCCAAACAGCCCTTCGGGACTTATAAATGTCATGTATTTAATACCTTTTTTTTTTAATGATTCGTCATCACACAAACACTAGATTGAGACTATTTATTTGCGGGGACCCTCTTGGGTCAAATTAGATCAATTTTGATGCCATATATTGCGAATCCTCATCATGCCAGAAATAAATTCCGATCTTCAGTAGAAACGATATAGATAACCTAGTGAACATGAGGACAGTTCGATGATCCGTTCTTGAAACGACTGCTGATATGAACCTTTGAGTGACATGTGACTGCCTGACATTCACATAAGAGGTGTGGAGAGATCCCTAGGTTTTCTACTTCGTCAAAGCAGCTACAGTAGCTAGCTGGTAGTAAGCCAAATTTAATGGCATGGCTGCCATGTGATGACGCCGACCAGGGTGCTCGCAGTGTATCCGTTGAAACTCAATAATTCGTTTGTCCTTTGAAGGATAAACATTGCATTTAGAATACATTTTTTGTTTTGAGTTCAATGCTACAAATATTATTGGCATTGAAATACAAATTCACTCATTATCACAAAGAGATAAAAGCGTTTTATCATTGTTTGCGAATTTGTCTATTATTACGTTTTCCAATATGTCCCCGGGGCACCGAAACAAGTTCGCAAATCTCTTTAAACAGATCAGATCAGATCAGATTCAGATTATCAGAGCCTCTACCTAAAAGACACGGCAAGCACCAACACGATTTTAGGTCACAGAAAATTTCGCTAGTCAACTCTATTTCTGACTTACTTGCGTAGAAGGGAAATCTAAATCTTTCTGTACATAGTTGTTCCTTCGAAAATAAGGTATTCCTACCGATAACGCCAATAGATCCAACAATTAGTGAAGAATTTCTTTCTGTAAGAATTTATAGTTCAGTTGTCTCGTGCGTCTGCTGTGTATGAGTCGTAGGTCGTGAGCTCCTACCGCAGCCGAGACAAATTCAATATAAAAAAAAAAATATTTATTCTTTCGACGGCAAAGTAATTAGCAATTCTTCCGAGAGTAAGAATTTGCCTTGAAAAAACTTTCGAAAGAGCTATGTGACAAAATTTAGAAAAGGTTAAGCCACAAAAGCTCTGTCATTCGGAACTGTCTACATACAAAACTTTTGGAAAATGTGCTTCGAGACCCTAAGCAACCTCTTCTAGGAGGTCTAAAGTCAAAACGTCAAAGTTTTTACATCATAAATAAGGACATATATGTGGAACCCACCAAAAAATCCAAGTTCATCCAAGGTTCTGATCAATTTTTCCAAAGCTAACGCACAACCTGAAATAGAGGAAGCTTTCATCACTCTTTTTAACCGACACGCTGAGGATGCCAGCATTCTCTATAGTAGAATTTTTGTGACAGAAAAATACTTTATTTTCAACCGTTGCCTTTTTGGACATTCACAACTCTCTCCGGTCATACAAATTTCCCCAAGATCCAGAATAGCCGATCTCCAGCGAAAAATCAAAGTGTCAACATGAACATCATTGAACAAGTTGATGATTCCAACTACCTGGACAGTGAAATATCCGCGGATAATAGTGGATATTCTGGCCAAAATTAACAAAGCAACAGACGCATATGTACAGCTGCGCCAAATTTGGAATTCGACGCAAATATCCTTCCAAACAAAAATGAGGCTTTTTAAATCCAACGTTATCCCAGTACTACTCTACGGATGCGAGACCCGGCTACTATCTAACCGAAAAAATCCAAAGCTTTTTTAATAGATGCCTACGGCGTATTCTCAAGGTGTGGTCGCCAAATGTCATTGGCAATTATGGATGTGGATAGGTCACACACTGCGAAAAGATTCTACGGAGCTCTGTCGACAGGCCTTTGATTGGAACCCCCCAAGGAAGTCGTAAGAGGGGTCGCCCTAAGAACACAAAAAGAAATTGACGTATGCAGAAAGTCATGGAACAAACTGAAGATATTAGCAAAAAACAGGACCAGATGAAAATGCTTTATAGAGGCCCTATGCTCCGGTGGGAGATTCACGAAACGATGATGAACATGAACTCGGATCGTGGCCTTGTTGAACATCATTTCCGATTGGAATCCTAGAGAATGCCTTCCATGGGAGCTTTCTCACTATACGTTTAACCTGTACGTACATACACCAAAGGTAGCAAACAAGAAGCGCTCATGTTATAATGTTATCATCACATGAACTTATTGTATCTAACGCCACTGAAAGGATGTTGAAGATGAAGAGGAAAGAATCGTCATCGTCATTGGCGTTTGAAGAAGAAACTCATTTTGATTGAAGCGCCACAAACATGAATGAGCTTGAGACAAGAGCTGAGTTGAGTTGAGTTTCTTGAGTTTAACGGCAAGCCGTGTAGGAAGGCAGACGAAATTTACGTGTTGAAATTGTTTTTATTGTCGAGTTCGATGCGATGGACGGGTATGGGTGTCATTCTGTATGTACAAGGATAAGTATATGCGTAACAAAAGGATATTTACGAAGTTTTAGTTTAAATGTGGCGCGGCAGTAACAACAGTAGTCGCAGAAGAAGAAGAAGAAGAAGAAGCCAAACAATATCGCGTTGTTTTCTGTTTTTTATTCAGACCTGTTGTTGTTGTTGTTGTTTCTCCCAATAGTATGCTTACCGTATGTACCGTATGATTTGATATGCGTCGTCCTTCCTATATCTTCTCCTTAGAGTGGTGATGATTTCTGTATGTTTTTTCTTGTCTCATTTGCCTCTTTGCTTATTCATGTCCTGTGTATATGTGAATGCCAAGAACAACAACAACAACAACAACAACAACAACAAGCACAAACGATACGAATGAAATTTGCGAATGCAATAATTTTTTATTGCAGTAGCAGCAGTAGCGTCAGTTTTCCTAAAGATGAAATATAAAAATTGCAAGCACTTGCTGATGCTGATGTGCCATACTTGTGTGCTCATATTGTTCATGCCGAATGGTGTTGAATTGAAAGTGAGTTGCTTATTTTTGTATTTATTTAAAAAATGTTTTTTATTATTTTTATTTTATTTTATTTTATTTGAAGCGCGTGAAAACTAATTTGAAATTTAATTAAATATTTATAAATGCTGCCATTGATGCTACTACTTACAGTATGATTCGTACCTGTGACTTGAACTCAATGGAATTTATTAAAATTGACGTGAGGAGTTTTAATCAATTCTAATATATTTTTTTTTTCTTTGTTCTTTTATATGATTTTTTTCCACTAAGGAAGAAACTAAGGAAAGCAAATGTAATGAATATCATTGTAATATCAAAAAAGTCTTTAAAGAGTAACAAGGGGTTAATAAATATAAATAAGTAACATTTATTCTGTTGATTTTCGATGAGAAAGATTCCGGAAATTTTTAAATAAAATATAATATATTTTAAGAGGCTGTTAGCAGAAGCAAAGTTGCTGGTAACTTTCAAAATCTATAAGAACTCTAAAAGAAAGGAAATTCGGCATATCCGGCAATCCGGCTCCAAAAAAGGGCAAAAACTGTGAAATCGATCTCAAAGAAGCTTCCACATTCATCAGCGTTGACTACTTGAAAAAGGGATGAGCTGTAAATGGACTTGGAAGAATGTCCCATCGTAATTTGGATTTGGTACGACCATTACCTCAAAGACGGAATAATATTGTAGTTCTCTGAATTGGAACGAGAGTCAATTCGATTGGGTTTTACAGTGAACGAGAGCAAGATAAAGTGCCTAGTGTCTACAAACAAAGAGTCCCGGCGTCTTGGACAACACGTCACTGTCGACAATTACACATCCGAGGTGGTGAAGGACTTCGTCTATCTTGGAACCAGCATCAACAACTGTAATGACGTCAGCCTGGAGATCATGCATAGGATAACTCTTGCTGACAGGTGTTACTTTGGGCTGAGTAAGCAATTGAGTAGTCGAGCCCTCTCTCGAAGATCAAAAATCACACTCTACAAGTCAATCATTATTCCTGTCCTAACATATGACGCAGAAGCCTGGACAATTTCCACCACGGATGAGAGGATGCTTGGAGTTTTCGAGAGAAAAGTTCTGCGCAGGATCTTCGGACCTGTTTGCGTTGGTGGCAAGTATCGAATAAGGTACAAAGCTGAGCTTTATGAGCTGTACGCTGAAACTGACATAGTCAGGCGTATCAAAATCCAACGGCTGCGCAGGCTAGATCATATCGAGCGAATGAAAAAAGACGCTCCAGCAAAGAGGGCATTTAATTCGGCACCCGCTGGAGGACGCAGAAGAAGAGGAAGAATAAACGTCCGTTAGAAGGACCAAATGTTGGGTAATCTGACGGTGCTTGGAATATCCAATTGGCGCCAGCAAGCAAAGAACAGAGAAGACTGGCGCCGCATTATATGTTCGGCCTAAATCGTTCGTCGGTTGTTATGACCACATAAGAAGAAGAAGAAGAAGAAACTAGAAAAGGCAAATTGGCAAATTTTTTTATTAGTCTATTTATGTTATACGAGAAGTCCCTACTACCAAATGTCGAATCTCAGCTCATTCATGCTCCCATTCCAGTTTTTTTAGCGCCCATGATTTTTTTTATTGTACTATATAAATTACGTTATTGTGGCAGCCTCCCTGGCGAGATTACCAGAAATTATTTTCGTAATCTCCATAATTTGGGACAAGTGCAGAGATGTAACTTATGACGATTTTAAGCCCATACTTGTCTCTGCAACTTTCAGAGAAGTCATGCAAAAGATATCTTAAAGCACCGTAGTAGCACCGTGATTGTATTTTAAATAGCAACCGGTAATCACAACGGTTTAAATATTTCTTTTTATGTCACTAAGTTTATGGGCAACGACGCACTGTGGAGACTAACGAATGAAGAACCCGTCCTGTTGCAAATCAAAAATAGAAAAAAAAAACCTTCAGAAAGCATTTCAAGAATGGCATTAGCATGAAACCCGCAATAGAGCAGAGGTCGAGGTCGGCCAATAAAATACTTGGAGGAGGTCGATATTGCGCGAGCTAACCGATTCAAAAAAAAAAACAGTACAGAATTGTGTACGATGGAAAAGTCTTGTTGAGGCCCTATGCTCCTAAATGGCAGTCTTCGATTTCAAGAGAAACGAGTACAGTGTTTTAATGGCAGCTTGGCTATAACTCAGAATGTAAATGTCTCTATTACCGACGTTGCTCTGCTTGATCTAAGCTGTTTGCAAATGTAAGTAAATTTTTTTTGAAACCAGATTTAGGTCGTCTTAGCTTAGATGACCCTTTTCGAATGTGAAATCATTTCAGATGCTTCCTTAGATGACAGTGCATACACCCTATCATTTTGTTTGTTAAATTTTTCCTGAACCGTAAAAATTTATTAATTCGTAAACCAGATTTTTTTTGTGAACGTTATGAGCGTGCTTCACCAAAAGAGGTTTGTATTTTTCCCTTCTACTTTTTTCAAAGCTACAGTTAACAATTGTTTCAAGACTTTTTTAATAAAATAATTCGACTCATGACCTTCTTTTTTTTTTTGGAAGCGGATTTCGTTGAATTCTTGATTTCACAGCTTTGATTGATTGACTTGCGACGTTCGAACTGTGCGTAGAAGGTCAGACCGGTGGTGATCTTTAACATCTCCAGTCTTCTCAAAGAGTTTCATGTACCGGTAGACGAACATGTGTCTAATTCCGAGTGGCGGAGCATTTTGAAAATATCATCTTTTTTGACACTTAAATAGCGTTCTAACAGCGATACGGTTTTCGTTATCTAACCAGTATATGGTGAAAGTTGAAACAATTTACAACATCCAGTACAGACTGACTTGTCACATTTCACAAGCCATGAGGCAATAACGGTGCATGTTCTATTATTCTATTGGCATGGGTATGTTCAATGTTATAACAGTACTAAGAGGGACGTTACGACATATTAAAAATTTTCCACGTCCGTAATGTAATATATGAACATGATAACATGGCACACAGATGGCTCACTTACACAGATGAACTAGCCGGAGGGGCAAGACACTCGGAAGATCTAGCCAAAATCATGACCATCTTTCAAGGCAATCAAGGCACTTAACTCTCATCAAATTACATCGTATCTGGTGATGGAGTGTCTTGAGAAGCTGAACATCCTGGGTGAAAGCAATCAGGTGTGGATACTATTGGTTCCAGGTCACGTGGGAATTACCGGAAAAGAAAAGGCAGATGTACTCGCTAAAAAGGGAGCAGCAACCATGTTTGTAGGCCCGGAACCATTCGGCGGATTAAGAAAGGGCAAGTTCTCCAAAATCTTTAGGAAAGCAGAAGAAATAAAAATGAAGCAATATTGGGACAATCTACCGGGGTTACTACAGTCAAAGCTGCTAAGAATAATTACAGGAATTCTGACAGGACTGTAAAAGCTGAACAATCACCTGACAAAACTGGGAATTTACTCTAATGACATTTCTAAGTTTTGCGGGTAGGAACATGAAACCTCGACACACGTACTCGACACACAGTGCAGGTGTGCCCCGCACTAATGCAAAAACGAAAGAATCACCAAGGTGAACATCTACTAACTTATGGGGCAATCATTTCATAGAGGATGTTGGACTCAAAGAAATACATTGAATCAAAATGAAGGGGCACGATAGATTTTATAGGTCGCGGAGCTACAACCTCATTAACAATAATAATAAAAATAATAATGTAATAGTATATAAAAAACTAAAGATCATTCTTAATCCCAATGGAGGTTCATTAATACTGTTTCAACAAACTTATATACTTATCGAGGGCAAGTACAGGCATTAAATATCTCGTTCTCGTTCTGTTCATTCAAATGATTTAGCATAATTTAGTAGTGATTTGTTACCGACCAAACCCATGCGATTTCAATTAATTTTATTCCAAAACAATTTCCATGTGGCACTTATAAGACCCGAAGGGCACTTTGGGCGAGCTTCTCTTCCAATTCTGTTGTGCTTGTTAAATTTTGGACAGTATTAGAAGGGACCTACTTATTTTAGACGGTTTCGAATGGCAGAACTCTTGCGACATCACTTTTTCTGAGCTTTGTTCACAGAATTCTTTTAGAAGCTTTTCCATGGCAAATTTTTATTGCCGAAAGATTTGCCAATTGCTTGCCGACAGGAGGGTACCGGTGGGTTCGACGGAAAAATCCGATTCGATATTAAATTTGTTATGCTTCAGCCAGGGATTGGACACACGACCGGCAGATCAGAAGTCCGACACACTAACCACTGAGCTCTAGCATCCATAAACAAATGATTCCAAAGCTTATGCAAACTCGTGCTTATGCATTGATAATTCTTGATATTACATTCATATGATGAACTCATAAAATCCAGATAAAATCCAGAAAGTCAGAGGGGAACAAATGCAATCATTATAAGAAAGACTAAATAAAGCCGTTTTGGTGTACTAACAAAATACGATTTGTGGCAAATAATTTCTTATCAAAGTCAGTAATATCACACGGCACACTGATGGCGGTGGTAGTATCAGTCGTAGATGAAAATTAAAGAATTATCCCAAAGGACTACAACATAACAATGACCATCAACCAACCCTTTGCATTTGAAATAAGTTAGTAGTTAGTACAGAAGCAGCAGCAGCAGCAGCAGCAACAGAAGCAGCGAACAAACACACGAGTAAGAAATAAAAACTAAAGACAAATGAAAATCGCAGGGAAGAGACGAAGCAAAGAAAAGAAAATTGTCATGCATAAAGTAGATCTCCAATCTCACACACACACACACACACACACACACACACTACCGAGTATGTACATATCTCACAATATGTATGTATGTATTATATTTGTACTTTTCGATCAAAAGTTATGTGCTCATCTTAGATTGGACATTAAATGGACACTAAAATATTTCCAATCCGCACGCAACAACACCAACAACAGCAACAGCAACAGCAACAACATATCAAATATGTAATAACAAGGACTAAGGATAACATGACGTTGAAGAGGACAAAGTAGTTTAAGTATGTGTAAGCGTAAAGCAGTGGCAGAAAATAAATGTCACGAAACAGCAGTATGGTAGGTAGAATCAACCAGCAATACTAGCAGCACAACTCATTGACAGGCACATAAGCACACTGGTTTTATGGCCAACAGATATGACCAAAATATATGATTACCATGTATGAATATCCACTCACTACACCAACACCATTGCATCGAACAGCGAACACACACACACACATACACACACACACACACACACATCACGAGCATATGTAAGCATGTGGCATCATTAAACAAACGAGATGGTCAGCTAAGGCGAAAGCAAAGCCTAAGGTAGATGACGATAACTGTGAAGGTAAATTGTTGGCTCGTTTGTGGGAGGTTGGCGTGGAGTTATCATTCTCATTGTCGTAAATAGGCATTTTCTTCAGCATTGTATGACGTTTTTTTTTTTGTTTTGGATTATGTATGAGTATTTTTGTACGAATGCGATTTTCTGTGTAAATATTTTCAATTCGACTAGTAATTCAGGTGGGACGTACTGAACATATGACTTGAACTTTATTTGATTTGGTTTGGTTTGTTCGTTATATATAAATATTTTTTTTCTGTTTTTGGTGGTCATTTGGTATGGTGATGGTCATAAAAATCAAAATAAAATGTAACTTATGCATGATGATGCTCCTGCTGCTGCTGCTGTTGCTGCTTTGCGATGTCACATTTTTTGTTTTGTCGTCATTTTGGGTTTAACTAATATACGAGCAGTAGATATAGATGGACTTTACAGAGGATTTTCATGATGGTGCTTTAGTGTTGGTCAAAATAAATAATACACTGAGCAAAATATATTTAATTAGACATTAAATAATATGTTGATATCGCCGATTCGGTTTCGATGACCATAAAAATCCATATTCTACACGTTGATTACCTTTCTTGGGGTACCCTCAGGGTGATTAGAGCAAATTTTATAATAGCTTCCATTCGATAGGAAAGCCCCAGTAAGAATAGGATATATGCATTTATCCACATCCCATCGTCGTACTATTTTAACCATACAAAGTCGTACACTATACCCAATATATCTGCATAATTCCTACATAATTTCGGCTTTGTTTGAAAATTGGAAAAATAACTAGCATATCCGGACTTATTGGGGTCTCGGACAGAGCGTTGATAGATTTAAACGTTTGTTTACTTAGGATCCAGCACCAGCACCGCAAAGCGAAAAATAACTCTTGGCAACAGATGCTCTATTGAGCTCGTTTAGCAATTCACAAGACAAACCCACTCCTCTCGGAGAGCAAAGATCACATTCTATAAATTCTCTCAAAATTTTCTACGGCAAATAAAATTTTCAAGAGCAAAATCCTATACAAGTTTTTGGACATATTTGTGTTCCCACCAAATGCCAGATAGGCTATAATTCTTCTTCTTCTTATGAGGCCATAATAACCGATGATCGGTTTAGGACGAATATATAATGCAGCGCCAGTCTTCTCTGTTCTTCGCTTGCTGGTGTCAATTGGATATTCCAAGCCCCACCAGGTTACCCAACAAGTGGTTCTTCCAACGGAGGTTTGGTCTTCCTGTTCTTCTTCTTCCTCCAGCTGCTACCGAATTAAATACCCTCTACGCTGGAGCGTCTTTTTCCATTCGCTCGACATGACCCTGCCAGCGCAGCCACTGGATTTTGATTCGCTTGACTCTATCAATGTCAGCGTACAGCTCATACAGCTCATCGTTGTACGTTATTCGATACTCGCCATCAACGCAAATGGGTCCGAAGATTCCGCGCAGAACTCTTCTCTTCAAAACTCCAAGCATCTCTCATCCAACATAATAAGCCGTCCCAAAATGATTAGTGCGTTGGTCGGGGGTTCAATCCCCGGGCCCGGACTTTTTTTTCGAACGGCACTCATCTGAACGCATTTCCACGAAAAATTTCCTAAAAGAGCTCTGTAACAAAGCCCAAAAAAAGTGATGTCGCAATGGTTCTGCAGTTCGAAACAGGCTAATATCTGTAGGACCCGTCTAATATAGCTCAAAATGTAACGCTCACAACAGTACTGGAAAAGAAGCTCGGGCAAAGGGTCCCCATATATAATTATTTATTTGAAGCACAGTGTTACACATTTTGCACCAGCAAGTACATAATGTAATCGATTGGCGCAAGACCCTGTAGGAGCCATAACAGATTTTATTTATTAAGTATTAGAAAAAGGTTAACGCAAAAATAAGCATTGAAACCTAAAAGATCCTTGCTGCCTAGTCAAGTCATAAAACTGCGATTTGACAGTTGGTATTTATCCTTCATTGCCACATTAAAAATTTTTAGCATCAATTGTTTACAATCTTGAAATGGGGCGACATCGAAAATCGTATTGTTGTAGTTGGCCTACTAAAATGCAACATGGGAAAATGCGTTATCTTTCGGACGTTGCGACAAAGCACAAAGCTTGGAATCACTCGCAATTTTGTGTATCGTACTGCAAAGTTGTTTGAGGATATTGGTGGAGTACGCGATCGTCAAAGATCTAGCAGTCCGCGAACTGTGAGAACTCCGAAAGCGATCAAAGCCGTAAAGAAATCGACCGAAAACCGCTGCGAAAACAGAAAATCTTATCGCGGGTAATGAAAATTTCGCAAAAATCCAAGTCCATGAAGATTTGGAACTCAGCGCGTACAGGCGACACACTGGACACCTGCTAACGGCCGCATTGGAGGGAAAACGCAAGCGAAAATCGAAAGCGTTACCCAGCCGGAAAGCTCACAGACAACTTATGTTTACTGACGAGAAAATCTTCACCGTAGAAGAGTTGTTCAATAAACAGAATGATCGTGTGTATGCTTGGTCATCCAGAGAAGCATCGCAACTCATCCCGAGAATCCAAAGAGGCCTCTGCTCGATCTCACAAGGCAAAAACGACTCAATTGTGGCTAAAAAACAACATTCCAGACTGATTTTATATTTATCATTATCGATCAACTGAAGAGTTTAATCGCATATGAAATATGATTCTAACGAATGTGCCCCAATCACCCATCATTATACCATATATTGAATTTCGAACAATACAAATCTCCGAGTTCTAAACTTCCAACTGAGTTAAAGGAGGATCTTTTGAAGAAAGGACATTTGAATATAATTTGACTTTTTTTGATGGCTCTACCATCAGGAGCATACTACGATATTATGATACATATTGTATGTCCGTTACGTGAGCTGATTACATGAAGACACGCACCAATGGAATATTGGCATGTATTTATTTGTTATTATTATTATTATTATTGTGGTCAACTAAACGCAGCACGCAGCAAATACATATAAATATATGTCCTTTATATCCTTAATATTCATACTCTTTCTCCATTTGATAATGATGATGATGATGATGACGTTGGCGATGATGTGAATTTCATTCAGTTTCATTCTAGGATTTTTATGACCTCAAGAATATTTTATATTCATCCGATCGGTCCCCTATTTCCTCTTAAATATGTACAATATATATGAGTTTTTTTTTTTTTTTTTTTTTTTTGCAAAGGAACGATTTTTACATTTGTGTTAGTTGCTATTGTCGTCATCGTCATAGTAGAATTACTAATGATGCTAGTTGATTCCTGTGAATCATGATGTTGCCATAAAAAGTCAATGCATGCTAAATGATTCCATGACATGCGTTTCGAACTACTTATTTACTTATGGTCGTAGATATAAACATTCATACTCATACATAAATAGGACTTCATTTGTTTATTCATCGAATCGTATGTCGTTTATGGCGTTCGTAAAATTCGTTGTAAATGCCATGTTGATGAGTCATCAAAGCACACACACACACACACACATACATACATTTGTATTCATATTTTCAATCTCATACATACATACATACATACATACATACATACATATCATATATACAAGTGGCCATTTATTTAGTATATTTTCTAGATTATCGGATCTGGTTGAATGTCACCTCTTCAATGGTGACCAATTATGTATGAGATGCCATCAAGAGATTTCTAGTGTCAAGCCATTCAGTTGGATTTTTGCAATCATACATAGAAACGAGTGATATAGCATCATAATGAATAGAAAATGGAAATACATAGTAGCTGATGATATTCATAGAAATTTCTTCAAGGATATGTGAATTTAAGCAGATGTCCTGTTTATGTCTGTCAACATGTAGCTTTCGATTCAATCACATCATCACCATAATGACATTTGTATGTGTGTAGCTAGTGTGAGTAAAACTCGCTTAACAAGCTCATAATTGGTAAATATGTGTGAAGCATGAAAGCAATTCCGAAGGATACTAAGTGGTTAACAATGAACAGAAATTTGTGTGCAAATTTCTGTTTAAAATAAAAACGAAAAATAATTGGCATTGTGGAATGAAAATATTGCTGTTGAGGAACCCAAAAGTCAATTTTAAATAGGAAGCCCTTCTAAAGTCTGAAGTTAGAAGGTACGAGGGCGGCCCTAGAACTACCCGACCTAACAAACCTAACAAAGAAAACACAACAAATTTTTCTTTATTTCTCAACATAATCTCCTTTTAGCTTTATACACTTTTCCCAGCGATACCCTGTTTATAGTATGAACTGTCTAGCTCATTAAAATAGTCATCTACCGGAGAATCCACCTCTTCATCATTTGCAAATCTTCTACCATCAAGCCATTATTTCAAAAATGGAAATAGAAAACAATCCGAAGGAGCTATATCTGGCGAATAAGGTGTGTGCTGAAGCAAGTCGAGCTTTAACTCATAACACGCGGCAACCATCTTCCACCCAGCTTTTCCATCTCCAAATTTTCGGTCAATATACGATGTCTATCACTTATTGAAATGCCTGTAATTTCGTCGTAATTTTGTGGATTTTCTTAACCGTTTCTGGCATGGCCACCTCAATTGGTCGACCAGCACGGTGTTCGTCTTCTCTGCCACGCAATATTTTATGGTCGTAAACGAAGGAGAAGACTTCCCCACAGTAGGATCTAGTTCGGCTTTAATATTCCTTGGACTGAAACACCTTTCAAATGGAAGCATTGAATTACATAACGATGACCAATTTTTTCCATGTTTACAAGTTCTCTGAGGTCGTTAACTTTCGATGGCTCAAAAAAAAAAAATACTAAACAACGTGGCACCTTGAAACTTATAATATATGTTTTATAAGGTTGCCACTTTTCACCAAAGTAATATTTTTCAAACTACTGAAGCCATCTATATGTCAAGTCGGTTAGTTCTGGGACCGCCCTCGTAAGTACATATATACTGACTAAGAATAATAAATACTAAATGCGATACCTGGACAGTTACAAGGTTATTTATAGATTTTAAGAATTTCTCAATTTCATTTCATAGAGCCGGATGATAAAAAAAAGGAAGTATGTGTGGGGAAAATGTTAAATAGCAAAAATTAATGAAGGATCTGCATTTTTTAGACAGTTCTAGAGTCAGCACTGAAGCGATGAGAGGCGATTTTATGATTTTGTAGGCAGCCGCTCTACATGGTGAAGGTAGGAAGTAAGTACACAATTTTATAACAACCATTGCTGGAGTCAATTATACATTTTATCTTTCTAGGTTTCTCGAAAGCAAAAAATCACAATGTATAAAACACTTTTACGTCCTGTTCTTACCTATGAAACCGAAATACGGACACTGAAAGCAATCGATATAAGTCAGCTGCTACGATTTCAAAGGAGTATCATGAGAAAAATGTATGGTCCTGTTAAAATACGAACTTATCGTATCCGTTAGGTTAGGTTAGGTTAGGTTGTGGGGCTGCCTCCTTTCTGAGAGGACACACTTAGGCCAGTAAGGCCCATTGCGATACCACTGAGCTTCTCTTCCAATAGTGTTGTGTGTATTAGCCAGTCAAGAAAAAGATGGCATATCGCTTTTTTGCTGTATGATCGAACCATTTATTCGATTATCCATTTAGATTTTTTCTGACGATTTCGATTCGATCACATTGCTGGTTATTCCAGTTTTTTTTTCTTTTTTTTTTTTTTAGGGAATTAAAGAAGGAATTCTCATATTTTTTTCAAATATATTTACTACTTACCTGCACTAGCCTCACATCGAATTCATGGGATTTTATGAATAAAATAACGTCCTTAAGTCGGAATGCTGAGAGACTCAATGCATATGGAATTCAATTTTACCAAGCGACTCCAAACAGGGCTCAGTAATACAAACAATGGGAAGGTATATCTAAAACATACGGGAGAAACCAGAACATGATGACATCGTTTACGGATGGCTCCTTGACTAATGAAGCGGCCGGAGCAGGAGTGATAGGCCTGGGGATAAAATACTCGGAGCCTTTAGGTAACAATACTACTGTCTTTCAAGTGGAAATATACGCGATTGACAGGTGTGCTCATTTCAACTTCAAGCGCCAATACCGGAATAGATGGATTGCAATCCTGACAGACAGTCAGGCTGCTATCAAGGCACTGAACTTTAACCAGGTGAAATCAAAACTGGTGTGGGAAGCTGTCTTGACAAGCTGAATAAACTTGGTGAAAATAACAAATTACGGATCCTTTGGGTTCCAGGACATATTGGAGTTGGAGGCAACGAACTAGCGGATAGGCTTGCTAGAAAGGGAGCAGCAGCACACTTTGTAGACCCAGAACCTTTCTGTGGTCTAGGCAAAGCAGCTTTTTAAATGCTCTTTAAATGAGTGAAGAATCAGAAAGACAATCATGCTGGGAAAACCGACCAGGGTTGTCCCAATCCCAGACACTTTTAGGGACCTATAACCGAAAACGACTTGAGGAATGTATCAGTTTAAACAAGAATAATATAAAAATCATTATGCGATTATTGACAGGGCACTGCAGGCTAAATTATCACCTAACGACACTGGGAATCTTCTCGGATGAAACCTGCAGACATTGCAGGGAGGAGAATGAAACTGCAAAATATGTGTTGGGAACGTGCCCAGCACTTAGGCACACAAGAAAGAAAAATTTGGGGGAATTTATAATACCAGAAAATCTGCTGAAGTTCATTAGGGTAGGTTCTATACTAAACTTCCTTATGGATGCTGGACTTAGAGAAATACTCTATTTCATTATGGGGTGCACAATAGAGGGTCACAGTGCAATACAATCCTCTAATTATAATATTAATGAATAAAATACATTTAAGCTTCAAAATAAAATATCAAATATGCCAGAATAATACTCAAAAATGTATAAATTTGAAACATGATCTAAAAACAACAACAAAAAACTAAAATAAAGCCTTTGATTAGACAATAAACTACAGAAATCCGGTAAATGTGAGTGCTATTGAATGGTTAGCATGTTAATCCATGTTTGGCAAAATGTGTTGTTATTAATGGATGATCACAATAAAAACGAGCATCATAAAATTTTGCACAAAATATGTAGTCAACTGAACAATCAAACCGTCGTCCAATTCAACGTGAAAACCATTCAGTGAACTATCGATACACAAGAGAATGATGATAGGTCAGGCTGGACCAAATCAAAGCAGCAGCAGCAGCAGTAGCAGCAGCAATATAATCCACCACCACATACATCGTAAATTCATAAATTGCCACGCGAATGGGATTGTCATCGAATACATACACATAGACACAATTGTGAATTGCCATTTCAATATACCCACGCATACGAATGCATATGGATTTTATGAGCTTGGGAATATTTGTGACGTTGGCGCTTAGGAGAAATTAAACAAACCAAAAAGTTCAATTTGTTGATAAACGATTTTAGTATACGAATAGAAACTGCCTATATATGTACCTATAGGAGAAATAAATTCAAATGTGCTTCATTGTGGCACATTCAGATGACACTGAACGCACTCGGTCCGAACGTCAGTCGGCTGTCCATTCGACGCATTAATTTTCTCGATGGATTTGATATTGTGTTGCAGCGGCGACGATACTCTGACGCTGAAATGCAAACACATTAGAAGCTGATATAAAATTAACTTACTACCGCGTGTGCCAAGTGGATTAGCAGCAATCGTTATGGGCTGCCATCAACAACACATTCCCCTGCCAATGCGTAGTCGGGCTGACCAAATCAAACCAAATGCAAAACAAAATCACAATCAGCATAAACATTGGTAACACCACGATGCCTCGGAATAAATACACTTGTCGTCGATGCAACCAGCAGAGCTTGTGTGAAGAATGGTGATGATGGCATCTCACCATCAATTGTATGACCACATTTTTCGGATTTTGATTGGATTAAAAACAAGCATTTGGCGTCAACTTGTGTCTCTCTCTCTCTCTCTCTCTCTCTAACATTTTGATGACAACACAATGCACTCATATAACATGGAATACAGAATATGTACATTGATGACTGAATTCATTTGTTTTACGATATATCGATGGCTTCGATAGGTGTAGTTGCTCGACTGGTCCCAGAACTACCCGACCTAACAAAGAAAACACAACAAATTTAAGAAAATCTCTCTTTATTTCTCAACATAATCTCCGTTTCCCAGCGATATTCTGTAGCTTCGATACCCTGTTTAGAGTATGAACTGTCTAGCTCATTAAAATAACCATCTACCGCAGACTCCACCTCTTCATTGTTTGCAAATCTTCTACCAAAAAGCCATTTTTTTTCAAATTTCCATCCATCCATATTCCTAGGGTTTCAGGCTGGAACATAGCGCCACAACGAAATTCTTCCATTCGGGTCTATTTTGTGCCAGTCTCTTCACTTCATTCCAGATAAGGCGCATGGCACGCGTTTCCAACTCTAATACTAGTCTCCAGGTGTTCCAGCTGGTCTTCCTCGTCTACGACTTCCTTGTGGGTTCCAGTCAACCGCAGTTCTTGTTAGGTAGCCGCTCTCCCTTTGCAGAACGTGGCCGATCCAGTTTCCATTTTCTTTTTCGGATCTCCAATTCAACTGGTTTTTGCTGGGTTCTAGGACAAAAAACAGCGTTTAGTATAGTATTTGACCAGTATATTTTTAGAATTTTTCATAGGCAACGTTTTACGAAGACTTGTAGTGAGTTTATACCAGCTGCTGCCGCATTCAACGTTTCGCATCCATATAAGAAAGATGGTTTGACAATTGAATTGAATTTTTTTTTTCAAATTTGAAAATAGAAAATAATCCGAAGGAGCTAAATCTGGCGATCTGATTGTTTTTACTTTTTGAAGATAATAAACAAAAATTATCCCACGTACATCCCAAAAAACAGACGTCATAACCCTGCCTGTAGATGGAACTGTCTTCGCCTTCTTTGGACACGATTCTCCCCTTTCAGTCCACTGTTTTGACTACCTCTTTGTCTCAGGTGTGAGGTGGAGGACCTATGTCTAATCCGTGGTTACGAATCGATGCAAAAACTCGGCTTTATTACTGTGAAACATTGTCAAACACTCTATAGAAACATCTTCACGACATTGTTTTTGTTTTTTTTGTGAGCAAACGCGGCACCCATTTTGCACACAGCTTTTTCATCTCAAAATTTTCGATCAATATACGATGTATAGCACTTTTTGAAATGCCATTTTATGGATTTTCTTAACCGTTTCTGGCGTGCCCACCTCAATTGGTCGACCACTACGGTGTTTGTCTTGGCAGCTAGCTCGTACGACCTTGTTTAAACTCAATATTTACCCAATAAACGAAGGAGCAGACTCCCCCAGAATGGAATCTAGTTCGTCTTTAATATCCGTTGGACTGAGACTTTTCCAATGAAAGTATTACATAACGATGACCAATTTTTTCCATGATTACAAATTCATTGAGGTTGTACTTTCGATGGATCCAAAAAAAAAAATACTAAACAACTAAACAGATGTTTTATAAGGTTGCCTCTTTTCATCAAAGAATTTTTTTTTTTTTTCAAACTACTGCCACCATCTATATGTCAGGTCGGGTAGTTCTGGGACCGCCCTCGTAAATATTCGCAAAGTATGTAACTCTCTACAGAATGTAATTCACACCCATATACTCGTTCTCCTACTGTTCGTTTATTGTATTGGATGTTTCAAATCTCGACGACAATTGTGTTGTCAACTCAATCTGTAGTCTGTTGACAACTCATGGCCGTTGGCTATCAACACAACAGCAAGAGCAGCAGCATAATACACATTGATTTGAATTTAGATTTTTGAATACAATTTTTTTCATCCGCCACTGCACTTCCACCACCATTAGATTGGCTCATTTCGTTTGTTCGAATTGTTTGATTGCTACAACTAGATTTGCTGAATGTTTAGACTTTGGACATCTGAGGAGGCGGAGGAACTGATTGGCTATATATTTGCTTGTTGGTCAATTAAAAACCAAACATTGTCGATATCAATTCTAAAATTGTTATGATTGTTCTGTGTGTGTGCCTCTAACGTGTGCAATCAATATGAGCTTCCAATTTAGTGATGTACTCATAGCTACACTGATATGAGAGTTACGGACAAATAATGTCCAAATCCAATGTACAATATTTGATGAAATCACATTTGGATTGTTTGTTCGTTTGTTGGATGATGGGCGATTTGTGCAACGTTAATTAAAATTGTTCATTGGCAATATTTGATTAGATCTGTGAAAATTTCAACACTGATGAGATCATAAAATTTCAGATGGTATTTGATTGGGACTGTCATTTTAGCTCAGTGGTTAGGGCTTTGGTCGCCGCCAACTCTATTCCCAATTCGACAAACTTAAAAGAATTCTTATTTTCATGAAGACATAGCTTCAGTCTCTTAAATGGAGTCTATCTGTCAGAAAATAATCGCAGGAATGCCAAACTCAGACCGTGTTGTGTAGAGATAATCACGATGTGATGTGATTTCACGGTAGTTATCGCTAATTGCTCCATTTTCTTTCTTCTCTAGAAATTACAGAGCACACTGGGATTCCAATCGTCCGCCATGTTTTCGTTAGATCTTAAATAATTTGACACTCAGATCGTGAGCATCTGTATGTATACTCTGGACATCTAAAATCATATTGAAATTCAAATATGGACTCAAGTGCTAGATCTTCTCAGAGAACTTTCGAGCTTCTGGAAGGTTTTACAATTCCACACGTTTTTTTAGAAAGTCTCTGAAAAAACTCTATGACAACACCGTCTAAAATTAACACGAATAAATAAAGTTGTGGAACAGATACGCATCGAAAGGACTGCTAGAGTCTTCTAGAAAAATTTATTTTTTCCTCAAGAAGTCTTGAAATATTTCAAATTCCAATGTAATCTTTAATTTTTTGTAGTCAATACTTTATGCGGCAGCAACCCTACATAATTTCCCTTGCTCCCGCCGCTTCAAGGTTACATCTACAGAAATTAAAAGGGTTATCAATCCCGAAGCACATTTGTACCCAACATTTTTCTTGAACATCTATACTCCCTATTTCAACTCAATAGAGTGGATTTTATAAAAATATAAATTTTGGATGAGAGCCCCTCTATTGAATGGAGTTAGTGGTTAAGTAGGCCGGAATGGAGCTTAAGTCGAACTAAGCTACTTTTGAAATGTAATAGGCTGGACACCACAAGAACATTTTGGGGTTATAACTGACCATTGCCTTATCGGTAGACACGGAAATAGACTAGGGGTACCTTTTTGCGACTATTGTAAAAGCTGTCAGGTTGTTGAAGAGGAAGAAACCGTAGAACACCTGCTGCGCGGGTGCATGGCTTTGTGCAGGTGGAGGTTCAATACGCACGGAATCGACTCTCTGGACAGCATCACGGAAGTTGCAATTATAAAACTAACAAAGATTATTTCGTTCATTAAATCCACAAGATAGTTTAGAGAGGACCCAGTGGGATAAGGATAAGCTTCAGTGGTATCACAATGGGCTTTCACCTACCGACCTACCTACCTACCTAGTGGTTAAGTATGTTGTAGGAAAATGTTCAAGCAGTAAAAATAACACAGATCGATCATAAAATCTATAGTTCTGAATCCGATGCCTGGAGGTAGCATATAGGTTTATCAGGGAAAAACTGTTGAATGGCAAAATGATTATGCCTAGGCACCTATTCATTTAATGAGATAACTCTCCTAAAAAATTGAGATAGGAAGTAGGTATGTTCGGAAAAAATATTGAATTGTGAAAACCAGTGTAGACCAGTCACTGAGTGCCATCTAGAGGAACTCACGAGAGTCAATTCCACAAAAATTTTGATTTTATATATACACAGTGCGACAACTATGTATTGAGACTGCCTCTAGAAAACACAATTAAAACATGATATCTGGTAATTTTTCGGTATATTTATTCGAAATATTCTCCTCCTGATTCAATACACTTGTTACATCGATTTAATAGTGATTCAAACGCGGGTTCCAGCTCATTTTTCGGAATTGCCTCCAGTGCCCTCGTCGAAGCCCATTGTATGGTCTGAATGTCATCAAAAAAGCATATTTTCAACTTCAATTTTAGTTTTGGAAACAAAAAGAAGTCGCACGGTGCCAAATCAGTTGAATACGGCGGGTGATTCAACACTCAGACCTGATTCCGAACCAAAAATTGACGAACAATGAGTGCTGTGTGTTAAATTTCATGTTAAAATTTCAACATCAAACGAACACGTATTTTGCAAAATGAATGTCAATAAACATTAAATGTCAACCAAATGCCATGAAATTTTGACAGTTAGTAGAGGAAGGTTGAAGCTTCAAAACGATGAGATATGATTCGAGTCTTAATACATAGTTGTCGCACTGTGTATCATCGAAAGATTGGAGATAGCGGTAGGTATGATATTTTAAAATCATACATTTCATGCCCCTGGGGCAATTCCTAGGCAACAGGAATTGCAGCTGTTTGTTGAATTTCATATGGTTTAAAATTTATTTTGTAGGGGAGCACTTCTTTGAGGTTGAATATATGAATGTTTTGAAAAGTGTGAAATGTTCAAAATAAATAGAGGTCGGTTACACATTTTAGCTCTCTAGAGATACCCGGAGAGTGGTGGGGAACAATTTTATCAAAACGCCAATTTTGTAGAGGAGCCAAATATGTAGGATGCGGCTAACTCCTGGAAGACTATAGTGTTATTTACCCCGCTCGCGTAACAAATAAGAAATGGCAAAGGGCACCAAAGGGTTCTTTGGCTGAGCTTCTCTTCCAGTACTGGTATTCGTGTTAAATTTCGGACAGTATTAGAAGGGATCACCTTATTTAGGCGGTTGTACCCTTGTAACAACTTTTTAGATGCTTTTTCATCGCAAATTGTTACTGGCTGAAGAATTTCCAATTTCTTGCCGACAGGTGGGTACCGTTCGAAAGAAAAATCTTTTCGATATTAAAATTGTGCTTCAGCCAACGCGCTAACCATTGAGCTGCGGCATCCACATAATATATGGTATAGAACCACATAATTCATTCCATGATTTCAAATTTATTCAATAGGATTTTCGAATTTAGGAGACTCAAATCCATATTTTCTGTCATTTCAGTAGGGGTTTTTTCTGAATCAACTAAGGATTTGAATATCGGAATATCGGAAACGGACCCAAAATTGCATTATTAAAACGGAATCCTTAAAGAGTGGAGGTTTAAATCCCGGAGCCTCTTCTTGTCGTGATGGAAATGGGAATCTGGTTACGGATGTCCAGAGCGTACTGAGCCTATGGAGGGAACACTTCTCCACGTTACTGAATGGCGATGCTACGAACAATTCCGCCAGTGGAGGAGAATGCCCGATAACCCCAATTACAGATGATGGTGTTGATGTTCCACCACCCGACTATGACGAGGTTGAAACGGCCATTTTAAGGCTGAAGAACAACAAAGCTGCAGGTGCTGATGGCCTGCCTGCCGAGTTGTTTAAGACCGGAGGCGATGAGCTGCTCACCCGCATGCACCAGCTCATAAGCAGAATATGGTCGGATGAAAGCATGCCTGATGATTGGAGGCTCAGTGTTCTCTGTCCTGTACATAAAAAAGGAGACCCCACAATTTGCGCCAACTACCGTGGAATAAGTCTCCTGAGCATCGCGTACAAGGTTCTATCGAGCGTACTCTGTGAAAGATTGAAGCCTATGCTCAGCAACCTGATTGGACCTTATCAGTGTGGCTTCAGACCTGGTAAATCCACCATCGACCAGATATTCACACTGCGCCAAATCCTGGAGAAGACCCAAGAAAAACAGATCGACACACACCACCTATTTGTTGATTATAAAGCCGCTTTCGACAGTCCGGTAAGGGATTACCTCTACGCAACAATGTCTGAGTTCGGTATTCCTGCAAAGCTCATTCGACTTTGTAGAATGACACTGCATAACTCTCGTTGTGCAGTGAAAATTGGGAAGGACCTCTCCGCACCGTTTAATACCGAACGGGGTTTCAGACAAGGTGATTCGTTATCGTGCGACTTCTTCAATCTTATTATGGAGAAAATAATACGAGCTGCTGATCTACGACATAATGGCACTATCTTCAACAAAAGTGTCATGCTGTTAGCGTATGCCGACGATATTGACATAATCGGCATGAACACGCGAGCAGTCAGTGCAGCATTCTCAGAGTTGGAAAGAGAGTCGCGTCGGATGGGTCTCACGGTGAACGAGGGCAAGACGAAGTATCTAGTGTCAACAAACAAAGAGTCCCGGCGTCTTGGACAGCACGTCACTGTTGACAACTACGCTTTTGAAGTAGTAAGGGACTTTGTCTATCTTGGAACCAGCATTAACAGCAGTAATGACGTCAGCTTGGAGATCATGCGTAGGATAACTCTTGCTAACAGGTGTTACTTTGGGCTGAGTAAGCAATTGAGAAGTCGTGCCCTCTCTCGAAGAACGAAAACTACACTCTACAAGTCTCTCATCATGCCTGTCCTAACATATGGCGCTGAAGCCTGGACAATTTCCACCTCGGATGAGCGAATACTTGGAGTTTTCGAGAGAAAAGTCCTACGCAAGATCTTTGGACCTATTTGCGTTGGTGGCGAGTACCGAATAAGGTACAACCATGAGCTGTACGAGCTGTATGCCGATATTGACATAGTAAAGCGCATCAAAATCCAGCGGCTGCGCTGGCTAGGTCATGTCGAGCGAATGGAAGAACACGCTCCAGCTAAGAAGGTGTTATATTCGGAACCCGCTGGAGGACGACGCAAAAGAGGAAGACCAAACCTCCGGTGGAAAGACCAAGTACTGGAGAACCTGACGGCGCTTGGAATTTCTAACTGGCGCCAGCTAGCGAAAAACAGAGATGGCTGGCGAAGCATGTTATTTTCGGCCTAAATCGATATTCGGTTGTTATGGCCACATAAGTAAGTAAGTAAGTAATCCTTAAAGAGGTCTCAGATCAATCCAAAGACTGATGACGTCTTAGTTGACTGCCAAGTCCAATTAGATCATATAACTGAGATCAAAATGTATTCACTAGGCATTGAACATTTCTTTTCGACGAAAACTCCTCATATTCATCTCACCGAATTTACCAATTTAACATTTGTCTTTAGTGCGCATCGTAAAATGACACCACCGAAATACAAATTAGTTTTCTTTTGGAATATATTCCTTTTTTTTTTTTTTTCTTCTGTTTATTTTCTTTTCAATCTTTTATTTCAAAGTCTATTGTCTAGTTGAAGTTTTCGCAGCAACAAATAGCATTTTCGTAGTATCAACAATTTATTAGCAACAGCAGCAATATTTGTACGAGTATATGCGTATATGAGTGTAAGTAGTATTTACTGCTATTTTGTTGCAATTAAAAATGACGGTAAATTACTTTTGTCACTATGTTTGCTGCAATTAAAATCTACACTTTGCAACATGGCGGCAGCGAAACGAGTTAGTGGCTCTTACAAAGAAATCGCGTCATCCATTCACTTTCTCCCTTCCGCTATGTTTCTCTCTCAGCTTTTCTTAAGAACACAGTTTGTTTTTTACTTTACAGACAACATCGAAGTGGTGATAATTTTTCATGCAGACACGTTTTTTGTTATTTTTGTTTTTGTTTTTACGAATTTCTCGAGTCGAGCCGGGTTCTTGCAAGATTTCCGTATTTTACTTATTCTTAGTGACTTTTTGTTGAAATTTGCATGCATCATATAGTTTTTCGCATCGTTTGTGTCTTATGTACGATATGTGTATGTGTATTTTATTTTATTTTTTTTTTAAATTTAGTAGAGGATTTTATCCGGCAGACTAACATATGTACGACGGAAAATGCTATGAGCATTTTGAATGGAATGGCTTAAAATTTTATCAACTACTCACCGAAAAAACTCACATCACTGATTTCGACATCTCTGTAGATATAGTTAGAAAACATATTGACTGTACGTTCTTAAGTTCTTCCAGCCCTCCGAGCTGCCATAATTGAGAACTAATGTCTAAAGCATGCAAATCCAATGGGTCTATGTGCGATTGAAAACTTGTATTGAATATTTAAAGAGTCTAATTGATGAAGGTCGGTATTAAGGGTATGGTAAACTAGGGTCATCAAAGGTCCTCGGTGTCAGTTTCAAACTCACTTAGTCAAAATTTGCGAAATACTACCATGCAAAGACATCCAAACCCAAAACCAATTTGTAGGCTGGGATAGAGCCTTGCATTCGAGGTAAGTGAGCGAAGAAATTAAAACTGGTGTTCGACAAGGACATATCTTATCGCCAATAAAGCTCTGATAAAGCACATCTTTGATATTGAAAACGGCTTTTTTTCGAATGATGCCCACTTGTCGGCAGGCAATTGGCAATTTTTACAGCAGTAACAATTTGCCATGATTGTAGCACTGGACTGTGCGACATCCATCCATCCTCCATCTTGCTGAAATCAAAAATCGTCCGACTTTAATTTCCGTCCATAAAAAATGGGTAATTATGCTAAGTAGTGTCCACCGATGACATTTTCTATAGCAATTTCTACAGCATTTTTGTAAAAACTGGCTACTTCTACAAAATCTGCGCCAAACTATCTATGGAAACGATTTGTTGGCCAAATTCGACAACCAATTCAAGCTTGTCAGAGTCCCAAACTGAGAAGCGATAACGTAGTCGGATATTTGAATTGAACTTTTTAAATAAATAATCTGAAATATTTACGCAAAGTGCTTACTCAATTTGCAATAATGTTCGTAATATTGTATTTTCCAACAATTAATTTATTCCGCGGAGTTGCAGTGCTGTCAAATTGACAGACAAGATATCGATCAGAAACGTTCTATCAGCGTCAAGAAATTTTTGAGAGTTCAACCAGTGACGCAATGAGTCGTCTTTGTACAAAATGCAAGGGAAAATGCGCCTCTAAAAGTAAAGTAATACACCGCAGGGCATCCTCCATAAGAGAGTGACGGGTGTGACAATACCACGGCTACTCTAGTCAAAAACCCAAATCTAAGGTGGAACAGCATATGCCGATAGATGCATGGCCGTGGGGTGCACGGTAATTAATATGAGATCTCAGAACCTGCCGCTCTTCTGTTTTAAGTTAGGCTTCCTTGGCAATCTGGCTCTACCAAGGGTGACTTCTACTTCCAGACTACTCGTGCACGTTACCTACATGCCAAAGAGTTCAAAGGAGCGCGCATTCTTTTTCACTCAGACAGCCAAGCTGCTATCAAATCTCTCTCCACATGGGAGTTCTCCTCAAAACTAGTCACCGAATGCTTACTTCCTTTCTGCCCAGAACCTTTCTGCGGTATAAGCTACGATAGAAAAACATTAAACATTATCTCTTAGGACATAAATGGTTAAAATACCACCTCCACATAATGGGACCATCATCTGACACGGAGTGTAGACTCTGTCTGGAGGGGATGAAACATCGATCCACACCTTCTGCCGCAAGCCCTTTCAGCTGAGTTTCCCAACACCAGCTTCAATCATCAAAAGTTTGACAAGATCAATTCTATCTTTCATTAAAAGGTAGGGAAGATTCTAGAGTCGTACACGTACACTTGTGGCAGGCCCTCAGAGTTATTAGCCGGAGGGCTCATATCCTCGAACAGACCAAAGGTCTGGTTTCGCGTGGTCCACTTGATTAACAAGGATTATGTCCTTGCTCCAACGTCACTTTTGATTGATTGAAGTAAAGTAACAGAATGACATTCGGGAGGAAATAAACCTGTGAATTCAAGAGAAACCTGAATATTGATGAGAAATCTCAAAATTTATTAGGAAACCACCTTCGAACAGTTCGCAAAACCTTCTCGGTCCGGCCCTAAGTTGAAGAAACCAATTGCAGTCCTGTACTACTCACTCTAAAAACGTACATGAACAGAGCTCCCTCAACCAGGCTCTGAATTGTTCGGTAATAAAATTCGATCATTTGATAATTGTCCATTCCTATGATGGGTTCATGTCAAACTAATGTGATTCGAAATGGTTCTCAAAGAACATTCAATGCTGCATAAAATACATACAAAGGAGCTACTTCATATTTGCACTACTGTAGTCAGTTGGCTCTAATTGAACCAATTGCACTCGTAAGTATTACCACACTCTTTTGCTTGCTATAGCTCTATCTCTCTCTCTCTCACTCTAAACATATGTGCAGTATGGAGTATTTAGTTAGTTATGTGTGTAGTAAATGCTATAAATGCGACAAAGTGGAAAAAATGCACATACATAAATTCCATTTTAATTAGAAAATTAGCTAAAAATATGCGACTCACGTTAATCGCATGAAAATGAGGGGCAGTCATGAGAGCAATATCTATGGAGCAATGAAGTTCGGGGTCTATGGAGAAAAAATAAAGCACTTGCATCTCGCTAGCAACATAAATACAAATACACACACACACACACACACACACATATGTATATAATTGTTTGCAAAATGCCATAACAATTGTTTGAGGCGCACAGAAGCTTATACTGCACGCTTTAAACCACCCTTGAAGCCATGTTGATGTGGTACTCGTATGTGTATGATTATAAGTACTCATACAGTGTGATGCTTGCATAAGCATTAAATGCAATCAGGTGGTAGCTGATGACTCTTTGCTATAAATACAAATAGATATGTATATTAGGGTGGCTCTTATTTTTTTTTTTTTTTTTTGTTAAACGTAAGCTAAAACATAAAAATATTCGATTTGATACGAAAATCTATCAAATAAAAGGTTTTGTGCCGATGAATGAAATATAAGAACTGGCGCCTAAACCATAAAGTTGGAAGAAAATTGCTTTTTACAATTTTCTTTATATTTAACACTCATACCTCGCTTTCAGAGGAGTTAAATATATGGCTGACCTCTACTACTTTCTCTCGCCAACATCTACTTCGAACATACGTACCCCCTACTTCATTCCATTAAGAGGGCTGCCACACAAAATTAATTTAAAAACACGGTAAAATCCACAAATAACCTTATAGTTGTCCATGAAACACCTCTGGAGGAAACAAATATATGGCCGATCTCTATTAGCTTTTCCTCCCCAACATTGCTCGCGAAAATACTTACCTCTTAAACTTGCTCCTCAGTGAAGCTCCCCATAAAATTTGAGATTTTACAAAAAGCCTGTACCTGAAGTGTGCCCTTTTTGTATAAAACACATTTTTGCTTCATAACATTTCTTATCTGCTATCGTTATAATTTATGGAAGCTGTCATACAAAATGAACCCAAAAAATCGTTAAAATCAACAAAGCATCCACTAACTGCTGAGGAATAGAACACAAAGATGTAAAATGAAAGGTCGACTCCCAACAAGACATGGTCGAACCATTTCGGGAGAGCTGTACCGACAACAATTGATGTGATTGAAGAGAGCAATTATCGGAATATGCGACAAGACACGAGTCGGTAATTTTTTAACATGATAACGTACGGCTACACATTGCTATTCCGGTCAAAAACTATCTTGCTAATAGCGAATGGGAAGTTTTACCCCATCAGCCATATTGCCAAGATCTGGCGCCTTCCATACAGAACGCCCTTAATGGAATACGCTTAACTTTAGTCATCGGAATCAAAAATTGGCCCGATTCGTTTTTTAGGATGGAATCCATAAATTGCCAGAAAGATGGGGAATTGTCGTACTTTCTGATGGACAATACTTTGAATGAAATATTTTTTACAGAATTCTTAAAAATAAATGAGTTTTTAGCATTAAAAAAAAACCAGTTTACTAATTCACACACCCAATACTTTGATTAGATTACATTGGTAAGAGTTAGAGCAATCACTGTCTATGGCACTGCGTCCGACTTGAACTATTGTGCCATATCCGAGTTTAATATTGGAAAAGAGATTATATCCTCATATTTTCCCTAAGAACATTTTGATTCTTGTGAGTTCAAGTTCAGACAGATTGATAGTCTGTAGTAGTTCCTTCCCGAGTGTTTGTTTTTTCACCCGGATAAGGGCTGCGCCTCCATACAGAATCCTCCATACAGAATCTGCATATTTCGCTGTCTGTCAATTTCAGACGAGTTTTATGTTTGTTTAGTAGACAGTGTGTGTGCCCTGTCTCAGTGGTTAGTGTGTTGGCTTTCTGATCTGTAGGTCGTGCTTCAATCCTCGGCTCATGCATAACAAATTTAATATCGAAAAGATTTTTCTTTCGAACGGTACCCACCTGTCGGCAAGCAATTGGCAATTCTACCGACAGTAACAACTTGCCATGAAAAATCTTCTAAAAGAACTCAGTGACAAAGCTCAGAAAAAGTGATGTCGCAAGGGTTCTGCCTCTCTTCTAATACTGTCCAAAATTTAACACGCACAACAGTAATGAAAGAGAAGCTTGGCCAACGAGCCCTTTGGGGCTTTAAGTGCCACATATTTATTTTTTTTTTTAGTAGACAGTGTCCACTGCTTATATTTACGTGTCATAATTTTTAGTTATGCTTTACTCCAATTCACAATGTCTTTTGAGTTTTTCAAGGAGTAATGCGGAAATAAAGTTTTGGTACATTCCAATACCAATAGTTTTCGACCATCTTGCGTTTGCTTTGGTAATATATTCTTGTTTGATGCAATTTTTGTAGTGAGCTTTGCTGATGCCCAGGATTGGTTCGGGTCCAAATGGTTGCCTTTCAGCTCCCTCCCTTTCCCGTCTGTCTGCATTCTCATTACCATCGTAGCCACAGTGTGCTGGAATCCAGTGTATTATCACTTAATTCCCGACCGATAATTGTTGGAGAAGATTAGCGCTGTCTCCCAAACTAAGCTAGAATTAAATGTTGACGAATGCAAGGCTTCTATTGTAGCCTGACTGTCCGACATTGCAATGATTCTTTTCCTATAAGGACGAAGGTTAAGAATTTCCCTGGTACATTGATTAATAGCAAAGACCTCCGCTTGAAAGACAGTTGCTAAGCAACCAAGAATTATTGACATTTGGGTACTGGGACAATAAATTCCAGTTCATGTGTCTTCTTCCGTCTTGGATCCATTAGTCTACCAGACAATGTCGTGTCATGAGTAAGACTGAGTTTTGAGTCTTCCCAGTTTATCCTGTTTGAGATATGAGTTTTGTATCTCTTGTTAAAGATATATCGCAGAGGCATTGAGTCAACCCAATGCTTAACCCTCTATCTTAAGAGAGCGCCCATAGAAAATGTTCGAAAAAATTAACTAAAAAAAATCTCCTTACAGTCGGCTGGGGCCGACCAAACTATACCCTGCATATGTAGATTTATATATAAAAAGTTTACTCGAATATCCAACTTTTCTTTTATTTCCACTTTTCGAGAAACAATTTTTGCATATACTACTAATTTACACCCGAAATATGGTTGACTTTGACGAAGTAAAAGGATTTTAAGATAATTCCGAGGCTTAGTATGGGAGCTATATAAAAAGTGGGCGTGGCTTACCACTTTCTAGTAAATCCAATTAATTTTTCAATGTTAATCCACACCTTAAATTTGGTGTCCTACGTTGAATAGTTTCTAAGTTATGGTGGTTAACATTTTTGTTTAATTTCCTCAACTTTGTATGGGAGCCCCAATAAGAAGTGGGCGTGGTACGCTGATTTTTCGCCAGATTATTTCCGACTACGATATTAATTTAAGTGTCAATTATGGTTATTGTAGACATAAGATTGCCTAAGTTACAGCTGTTTCAATTTAAAATTTGTATGGGGGCTACGATAAACACTGGGCGTGGTGCGCCCATTTTCTGTGAGCCTAGTTGCTCGTACAATACTAATCCATACCCTAAGTCTCGTTGTCCTAGGCTAAATGGTTTGTAAGCTATGGAGCTTAAAATTTTAGTTTAATTCACTCGACTTTGTATGGGAGACCCATGAAGGAGTGGGCGTGGCACACTGATTTTCCGCCAGATTTTTGCCGACTACGATATTAATTTAAGTGTCAATTATGGTTATTCTAGACAGAAGATTGCCGAAGTTACAGCTGTTTCAATTTAAAATTTGTATGGGGGCTACGATAAACAGTGGGCGTGGTGCGCCCATTTTCTGTGAGCCTAGTTGCTCGTACAATACTAATCCACACCTTAAATCTCGTTATTCTACGCTGAATAGTTTGCAAGTTATAACCGGTAACATTTTTTTTAATTTCCGCAACTTTGTATGGGAGATCCAAAAAGGAGTGGGCGTGGCACATTGATTTTCTGCCATATTATTTCCGACTACCGTGTTAATCTAGGTGTCAATTATGGTTATTCTAGACAGAAGATTGTAGAAGTTACAGCAGTTTCAATTTAAAAGAAGTACAGGCACTTTGTATGGGAGCTACGCTAGAAAGTAGGCGTGGCTCATCCACTTTTGGTGAGGTTATATAGTAGTATAATATAACTCTATGTGCAAAATATTTTTGTCCCAAGTGGTATATTGTGTGAGTTATAGCAAGTTAAAGATTTTGAAAATTTCGAGGTTAGTCGCTTTGAATGCTTGGTGTGGGCGTGGTTATTGACCGATCATGCCCAATATCAATCCCCTCCGTACCCTTGGATCATAGATTACTTATGCCAAATTTCATCGAAATAGCTCAATATTTACTCAAGTTATCGTGCGAACCAGCCAGGTGACAGACAGACGGACGGACGGACGGACGGACGGACGGACATCGTTAAATCGAAAATTTAATCGACGCTGATCACGAATATATATCCATGTCTATATCTCCGGAGATTCCTTCAAGTGGACACAAACATCTGACCGAAATGAATATACCATGCATATTGCATTATGCAGGGTATAACAAGCTTATTCCTTTATAACGCAATTGTAATTGAAAGTAAATAGATAATGATTTTGTTATTATTGAAAAATATGAGTGAAAATGGTTGTTTTCATTGCGGTTGACGTCGTAGAGTCCGAATTCGCACTTAAAAGTATTCTTTCATACATACTGCGTCACCTTAATGTATATATGTGTTTATTTAAAAGTGATATGCATGTGTCCGTCTGTCTATCTATCTATCTATCTGTTAGTTAGTGCTGCTGTTGCTGTGAATAAATGTCGCTGGCTGTTGTTTGTTGTTTGTTATCCAAATGAGCTGTGTACTAGTGCTGGTACCAGTCTCGCTCTCTGTGCTTCTCTTAACCTGATTAAGTAGATATGTAACTATGTTGGGTATTTTTTAGCCTGAATATGGGTGACAATAAATAGTGGGTACCTACTTACTCGTATATGAATTTATGAAGGATCCTATGTAGCAAATGGCTTGGGAGTATCGAAATAGTGCCACACATATGAGTATATATTATATATTTATATATTATATTGTACATACATTCGTGTGGGTGCATAAAATTAAGGGTATGTTTATATGCAACCCATGTGGGATAGCCATATGGGAATAGGGGGGCCTTACCACCCTTACACATATGCATATATTGCAATTGCATACAACAATACCTAACAAATATCACATTATAATTATTTATATCGTAAGCACATTTTATGGTTGAGTGTATGTAATTTAGAAAAAACAACAACAGCAGCAGCAGCAGAGATAAAATAACACCATAAATAGTGCATTTTAGCTGCTGTTAATGTTGCTAAAATGCCACTTGCTGCTGCAGCAACAGTGCCATAATTTAATACTCTTGTCCTATGTATTGGTATGTATTGTCATTCTAATATTACAAAAATATTAGTGAAAATATATTGTATATTGTTGTTGTTGTTGTTGTTGCCATTATTATTATTACTGCTGATGTTGTTGTTGTTGCTCCATCAGACCCTTAATGGCATTTTAGTATGCAATCAAAGTGCTTATCGCTTATAGGTCAAATTGGAAAGGGTTCATCCATCGCACATGGATAGCTGCTATGCTTATTCACACGGCATATAGGCCGATACTGGCAACCCTAGATGTGAAAAAACGTTTTCAACAGTTGGAAATGGGCAGATATGATAGGAGCACTTGAACATCGTTTCCAGATTCCTGTATATTTAGGCAGAATGATACGAAGCTATTTATGTGACTGCGTACTCACCTATAACACAAACTCCGGACCGAAGATAATAAAAATAACGGCAGGTGCAGCTCAAGCATCAATTCTTGGCCCAGTCCTTTGGAATATAAGTTACGATGAGATTTTGCGTATAGAAATGCCAGACGATACTTTTCTCGCAGGCTTCACAGACGACATAACAGCTGTTATTACTGCGAGAAATACAAAAGAAGCGCAGCGAAAACTAACCCACGTGATGTTACGAGTACAGAATTGGCTGAATCCGGACGGATTACAGTTAGCTACACAGAAAACTGAGCTCCGGAAGAGCGAAAAAGGATATATTTGCTGAAAAAAGCAGGAGGCCTCACGGCACAAGCAGTAAAACAAGGTGGGAAATCGACGAATACGGCAGATGGACTGCTAAAATAATACCAAACCTACGTCGATGGATAGAGCGAAAACACGGAGAAGTAAATTATTATTTAACACAATTGTTATATGGCCAAGGCTATTTTTGTAAAAATTTACATAAAATGGGCAAGAGCGCGCTTGCAAGTTGTTTATACGCCGATTCCGAAGAAGACGATGCGGAACATACTTTCTTCAACTGCGTGGGATGGGGCAGTGAAAGATCCTTGTTACAGCAGCAAATAGGACAGTGAATTGTCGGAGTGCTACATAGTGAGAGAAACTAGACCGCCATCTCTAAGTATGCCGAATGTGTTCCCAGAAGAAAGAAGGGGGACCTGGACTCGGGTTAAAATGAATGAAGTCTGGTAAGGCCTATTCCAGGGTCCTACCCCGAAGTACTGCTATCGTAGTTCCCGGGTAGGTGTAAAAAGATCTGACGGAGGGGGTAGATTTTTAGTGTCTGCGATGAAACACTTCATAATTGTGACGATAATTATGGGTCAGCCATTATGTTACCCCCTGACACAAAAAAAAAAATTAATATTATACCTGCAGTGATGACGAATGGCAATGAATTTATGAGTAATTTCGAACATTTTATCAGCCTTCATATAGCATGGAAATCTAAAAGAATCTGTTGAATAGGAAAATGTTGTGTTCAGAAACAATTTTTTGACAGAAAGCACTGTTAATTGTCTTTAGGAAAATTCTAATACCCACTGCAGTCCTCGAGGAGCCTAGACTGTATCATTTCTGATCTGGTTGTGCAGAATTATTGCGAAATTATTATTTCTGAGCTTTGTGACACAACCGAAAATTGATTTAGGCGGCATCTAGCATGCTTCGCCAGCCAGCTCTTTGCTTCACTAGTTGGCGCCAGTTAGCAATTGCTAGCGCTAACAAGTTCTCCAGTACCTGATCTTTCCACCGAAGATTAGGTCTACCTCTTCGGATATAACACCCTCTCAGCCGAAGCGTGTTCTTCCATTCGCTCGAAATGACCTAGTCAGAGCAACCGCTGAATTTTAATGCACTTTACTATGTCGGTGTCAGCTCATACAGCTCATACAGTTCATGGTTGTACCTTATTCGATGCTCTCCATTCGCCATATCTAAGGACACGCGTGATGAGAGACTTGTAGAGTGTGGTTTTCGTTGCTCGAGAAAGCGCCCGACTTCTCAATTGCTTACTTAGCCTACTTACAATATGACAACCCATCTCTCCACATGAATTCGCTTTTATATTTTGGGTTTTCGCCTCTCGTTCGACAATCGACCGATCACTTGTAATTCGGTCCTAAATTTTGGATGTCCTCGAGAAGTACAACACTGACATCAACACTCCATCCAGGAATTGCGATGGACGGGACAAGGCTGTTGCAAAAGACCATCCTGTGAAATCTACCATGATTGCCATGCGGAGAAGCATGAACTAGGATGTGGATGTTTGGGTAGCAAGAGACTCCGACACCTGTTCTCACAACTGTCGGATTTCTACTCTCGTAAATAGGATCTCAAACAAAACAGATCCGTATTCAGTGACTGCTCTTGTCCTTTGGATATCCAACTTTTTTCTGAGTCAGATTGTCTCTTGATCACCACTGACCTCTGGACCCGTAGTGGACTTCGAATTCGGCCATAACACCCTTCATGCCTACAAAAGGCACAAAAAAAAAGGATGGAAGCCGAATTCTGAAAAAGTGCCTAGAAAGAATTAGCAGGGTATAAAAAAACATAAATATGTAGCACTTATAGGCCCCCAAGGGCCCTTTGGTACTACTCTTCCAGTAGTGTTGTGCTTTGTAAATTTTGAAGCTTTTTTTATAAGATTATATTCATTGCAAATTATACTGCCGGAAGAATTGCCAATTGCTTGCCGGCGGGTGAGTAAAGTTCTCCTTCAACCGTGGATTGAACTCACAAACTACAGGTCAGCAAGCCGACCAACGCACTAACCAATAAACTACGGCACCCGACGATAACATAGCCCATGCAATCCATAGCCATATCCAATGAATCATAGCATGAACTTTATGAAACATATGGAGTTGGGGCTGCTGAATCCAATTGCCATATTTCTGACCTCGTAAGCGGGATCTCTTCTAACCTGAAAAGAAGCTTGAAAAATAACCAAAAAATTATACTTTTTGAGTGTTTGGATTTCGATTTTGGATATCTAATTTGTTGTGTTGTGGAACTTAGTGATTGTTAATAGAGTATTTGGATAACCAGTAACCACCGGAATCGTGATGGAGTTTGAATTCTCTCTCTGATACTCAAATTGCATGCAATTCGACTAAACTGTATTCTTGTCGATCTTAATAGGGTAGATATCTCGACCTGTGTGTGAGTGGTCACTGGTCACTGCCTCATAGGTCCTCACGCTGTGAGATTAGGTCTGGGCAATCTCACTCATGACTTCTGCAGAAGCTGCAGAGCTGAGAAGGAACTCGAGACGATCTCACATCTGCTATGCACCTGCTCCGCTTTATGCAAAAATCGAAAAAAAATTCCTAGGATACTACCATTTGAGTGACCTAGCCCAACTATCCCAGATTGATATTCTCAATCTTCTAAAATTCATTCAACGTTCCGGTGGGTTCAGCGAGTAGCTAGGTGAAGGAAAAATCCGTGCGACGGTATCACAACGGGCCTAATTCTGGCCTATGTGCACTCTCTCTCTCATCAGAGAGGGCGGCCGCTCTAATCTAACCTAACCTAAACTGTATTCTTACTGGTTGATTATGTGCCGTAGCGGTAATATGGATGTACTAATGCTAGCTAACGGCATATTATTTGACATTAAAAAAAAAACTGACGTATGGAAAAAATTATTTTTATGATCTACTGAGTGGAATGCGATCAGTTGGTAAATTAATTTTATTACTTAGTTAATAAGAAAGAAAAAAATCATCATACGAGATTTTATTTTTTTTTGTTTTTTATTAAATTTTATTTATTTATTATTATTTTGTTTTTTTTTTTTTTATATTTTTATATCGTTGAATATACCGTTTCTGTATATCAGATCGTGATAATAAAATTATCACAATGTCCAATCTACAAACAGTCGACAAATATTGCTCAAACTATCAAGTTCAAGTCTACAGTTAGCTTAATTATTATTGTTATTGAATAAATCATATTTATGTTATAAGAATATAAATAATTCAAATTGTTCAAAATGATACCGTCTTTAGCCGATGAGCAATTCGTCGTATTATTTAAATGTCTCGTATTAGCAGTTTTTAGTCTTTGGGCATGGTTTGTCATACCATTGATTGCTGATCGTCATAGTAGATATCCGACGGTATGCGTTTGTTGCTTCGTCATATTTAGTTTTAGTTTCATAGCATTCATTCTATTAATTATACTCTACGTATCCACTGGGGTAATTAAGGTAAATACGTATTAAATGAGAGCACAATTGTGCATTTAAACGATATTTTTTTTTTTTTTATCGTATCTGTTTTTATATGTCTATCTGTTTTTGTTTGTCCATCTGTTTTTTTGTTTTTATGTTTATTAATAATACAAAATGCGATTTTATTAATTGCTTAGAGAAGAAAAGGCGTGGCAATTTCCATTAGAAATAGAGATAAATAGAGACATTTGTCAAAATTCTGTATAAAATTACATTGCCACGCCCACATTTAATAAGACGAAAAATCTATATATTACGAAGGCTTTTGAAAAAATTAAAATGTTCACTTTCTATCTAAACAATTAATGTAAAGTTTTATATAAGAATATGCGATCCTATTACGTAGTACATTAAGTATTGTAGGTGCGCCTTGAGAATCAGGCCAAGTGCAATACAAAAACATGTTTAAATGGTTTTGAGATTTTCAAAAATTTCCCTTTACAGCCAAAAACTCGATTTCCAGTCACTTACATTATTTAGCAATCACTAACTAACTCATTTTTAACCGATTCCCGATTTTTTGGAAAAGTTTTAGAATGACGAAAAACATAGCTTTCGCGAAGTGAATTCTGTTTTATTTGCTGAATGAACATATTTTCAGTTTTTGACACGATTCCATGATTGAAAACTTTCCTTCCATTTTTTCCATTTTACGAAAATCTTTTTCAACTAAGTGGTGTTTTCAAAACACCGTTGTTGAACTTAACATGCTGAAAGTGCTTTAAATTCTATACTCATTTATTGCAACTGATTTGAAATATTTTTAGTTATGATAATGATCCTAAGACTAAACTGAAATGGTCCATTGGACATTACAAAGTGTTAAAACCATTTTAAGCATGACCAGACCTACATATATCCTCCTCTGGGTCACTTGAAAAGTTCATAATCACTGTTTTGGGTTCAAAAAGTATTCTCTTCGAGATCCACATTCTTTTCTCCCACAATCGCGGTGTTAAGTGCGATCTACACTTGTGGATCTCACTCTTTAACCGTTTTTTTTTTTTTTTGTTCCACTAAATGGATCCAGTAATGTGAAGAATCTTTTCTAACTGATTAGCTTCTTCACTCCCTTTAATCCCTAATAATCCGGTACGCATAGAATTGCAGTTTTGTGGTTTTTCCATCGAGTTTATTTCTAAAATAGCAAGTGAAAGCTATTTGAAGAAATTAACGACCTTCACATTTTGCTCAGCTTTAACAATATTTGGCGTCAGGGAATTCCATAATGTGACAACATTGACAAAGAATACTCTAGAAGACGTAAGAGATTTATGAATCTAATAGACTGGGCGAAATGTTTCGAAAATTCTTCTACTTTCATGCAGTATCTGCAAGATTTGTTGGAGAGCATTCCAAATTTTATCAGGTTTTATTTTTTTTTTTTTAGTGTGTTTGCGGGGGTCATCAACAAAAGCGGTAGTCCTTATCCGAGGCATATTTGTTTTTTTCATTGTGGGGTTTTTTTTTTATGTGGCGTGTCCCAAACCCAACGCACAACCTCTAACCGAGGAGATTTTCGCCACTCACTTCAGCCGCCTCCCAGCGGGTGCCAGGAAGACGTTGCCCGGTGGTCGCCACATGGAGGGCCCCCATTAATAATAATGAAAGCGCCATCACATAGTAAGCAGAGCAAGCTATATGACTACCCCTCATTAACAAATAAAGGTATCATCACATAGTGCTCAGAACAAACTACATGACAGCCAGTGAGTTGACTTGCGATGAGTTCAACAAGCATTGCGCTAGCCCCACCCGGTTGAGGCAGTTAGACACGTTAGCTGGTGCGAAA
Organism: Megamerina dolium; assembly: GCA_963854835.1. Lineage (NCBI taxonomy): Eukaryota > Metazoa > Arthropoda > Insecta > Diptera > Megamerinidae > Megamerina > Megamerina dolium. The sequence continues at coordinate 4,835,884 of OY978529.1, forward strand.
ACACCACCACCACCACCACCATTATTAACGTCACACATTCCATAAATCCTTTGAGGTCTTCAATGCCTTGGTTTAGGTAAATCAATTCAGCATTTGTTCTGTCTTTGAGCATCTTCAAATCTAAGCTGTGATTCTAGTGCTCCATGGCCGACCCAACTAAATGGACGTTATCCAGTGAAGTGTGTATCTTAAGCTTATCTATCTTAAGCTTAATTTCCAGATTGTCAGGATGCTAAAAATTATGCTTATGAAGGCACACAGAACGATGATAACGGCTGAAAATCTTTGAATTACCCTCAACAGTTTCTACCCATTCAAATTACCTGAATTTAATGTTTTGTTATTTTCGCAATTATTTTATTATATTAAAAGGCCTTTTTTTTCGAAATATAGCACAGCAAAAATATTCCTCAAATTCATTTTAACTCAGTCTAAATTTACGTTTATAAACATTCTTTAATAACAAAATATACAATGAAGCACAAAAACATGGCAGATGCAAGTTTTAGTCATGGGCTAAAACTTATTGGTAACGATTTACAGCCATTTTTATAGATTTGTACACAACCAAGGAAATTGTAATAATTTCTCGGCGCAGTAGAGAAAATAGTGTATTTTGGCACTGAATCGGGCTCTGGACAGTTCAAAACCTATCCGAAAAGCTATTACACAGTGAAGAAAACTATATTTCGTGGTATATGAAATACGTTCTCAGGAGAAAGAAGCGGAACCTGGACGCAGGTGAAAACGAGTGAAATCTTATAAAGACAGATAAGGGTGCTATCCCAAAGTGGAATATCTCAATAAGAATGAATCGATGAACTCAGTTCTTTGTATGGTCATAAAGCACCAACCAAAATCACAGTATATCGCTGGTATTGTGAATTCAATCGTGGTCGTAGTTCGGTCGCCGACGAATTCCGGCGAAGGTCGTCCAACATCGGTTGTTGTGCCACAAAACATCGATGCAGTGCATGAACTGATAATGCAAGATCGTCATGTGGCATATCGTGAGATAGAGGCATCCTTGCACATTAGCTCCACTTCAATACATTAGATTTTGCATGAAGAGTGCTTCAAAAAACATGTATAAAATCGTGACAGCCGACAAATCATGGATATATGCGTATGAATCGGAAACAAAACAACAACTGACCGTGTGGGTGTTCGAAAACGAGCCAAATCCAACAAAAGTTGTTCGGGCCCGTCGCACATCGAAGCAAATGGTTGCCTGTTTCTTCGGCCGAATGAATCATGTGGCCACTGTTTCACTTGAACAACGCAGGATGGTCAATTCTGAGTGGTCACGATCATTTGTTTCCCGGAAGTCTTCAAAGAAATTCGCAAAACCAACTGCCAAAGACGAATCATTCTCCATCTTGACAATGCGGGTTCTCACACATTTCGTCAAGCAGTTGAAATTTTGAGCAGTCAAAACATCGAATTATTGACTCATCCTCCGTACAGTCCTGATTTTTCACCCAATGACTTCTTTTTGCGTCCGAATATCAAGGGTAAACTGCGTGACGATTCACGAGCAGGAATGGAAAAACTGCTATGACAAAAGGTTTCAACGAGTTCAAAAGTGCATTGGTCATCATGGTGAATATTTTGAAAACCAATAAAATAGTTTTCATTAAAAATGTTTGTTATTATTTGCTGTTTGATCGATTTAATGTATTTCTTAATTTCGACCATATACAGTAATCGTTTTGTTATTTCGTTATGTCTTTGTCGAATTTCATTGTAAGCTCCCCTCCTCTTCTATTACAGCTCATTAATGTGTCACTAAAGTAGGCGTTTATCGTGATTTGTTGATTGAGTATTGTTAGCGCTTAACAGGCGTGGCGCTAGTATGCTGGTATCGCAACACCAAACGGCTGCCGTAGCTGCAGCGACGAAGACGAACCGGATTCAATAACTCATCTACGGTGTGAGTGTCCGACCCAGGCTCGCCCACAGTCACCCGGGCATTCACTTCATATACATACTACCTCACCGAGCTGGCTCACTGTCAGCTGGAAAATATTCCGAACTCTGTGACAAAGCTCAGAAAAAGTGATGTCACAAGTGTTCTGCCGTTCAGAACCGGTTAAAATAAGTACGTCCCTTCTAATACTGTCCAAATTTAAGACGCACAACAGCAATGGAAGAGAAGCTCGGCCAATGAACCCTTTGGGGCTTTAAGTGCCACATATTTTATTTTATTTTTTTTTTTTTTTAATTTTTTCATTGATTATAACTTTAAAGCTATTGGCGCGCATTTTGTGATTTCAATTTTGACATGTAATATTTTTTTGATATGTAATAATTTCGCGAGGTGTAGTAAGCTTCGAGTAAGTACGATAGTATTTGAGTTATAAGAGAAATTATAAATTTTTATAACAACAGAAAAGAACATGTAGTTTGAATTGAAATTGAAAAGAAATTGAGCTGATAGTTAGTTTTCGATTATGAACAGGCGTCCATGTGGGCATACAAAGGTTAAATGGCTGACACGACAAAATAAATAAAAAAGATATGTCATTAATATTGAGAGAGAAGGTGGACATTTCGTGCTAGAAAAACACTTTTTTTTATATTGTATCTTTATAAAAATGAAATATATTGAAAATGCTGTAATTGAAATTGACATACATGAACATAGCTCATACCGTATTTAAATATGTCATTATACAGGATGCTAAAAACGCCAAAGTATTTAGAGCTAAAAATACTAAAAAACAAAATGCGATTTTGTTTCGTCTTATACTGAGATCAAGCATTAAAAATACTATAAGAAAGAACCAGACAGTAAAGAAGAAACATGAGATAAAAACCTCATACAATGTCATCGGTTGGGAACTGGTTGCTGGATTAACTCCACGAAAATACCTCATTATGAAATTGTTCGTATATTATCGATAAGAATTGAGAAGAACTGGAGATTTCAACTTGATCGATTGAATGTTATTTCGTGACTATTTGCAAAATGCTGTTATATATATTATCCAAGGTAGTTAAAACAACAAATATTTAATTAAAATTTTTTAGAAAATATTTTTAATTTAATAAAAAATATATGCTGTCGATCATAAATAACACATTTTTGTTGTCTATAGCTAAATTTTATTTATTTGAGATCGATCACGTTGAAATATTCAGGAGTAATTCATATTATACTATAGCACAATTGTGCTATAATAATCTATTTTATTTGTGAGATTTTGTTATACATACTATAACATTACTCGCACTAAATTGTGAAATCTAACTTATTTTTTTTATCGACCTTGGCCGAAATATAGATTGCTTCGTCAGTCGTCTCTGTCCTTCGTCTCTGTCTTCTGTCCTTAGTACTTTTGACATGAATTACCCGACGCCAACTAGGATTTTCGTTTGCCTTACGATAACATACAGTGTCCACAGAATCGCTGGTATCAGCCCCTAAACCAGTTTGACACTGAAAAAGGTGTTATTACGTATTTGGTCGGACTCTGGTGCACTTTGTGTTGCTGAAATCTGGTGAAAGGGTTACTCTAGAGTTGTATTTTCAACATTTACAACAACAATTGTTTTCAGAGATATTGAACAAGTTGAAATCTTTAGACAAATATTCTAAAAAATTTTTGATTAACATATTTGTTATTCATGACCTTGACAATTAGGGTCTTTTGACATATACCTATTTTTCAAAACCTTTTTTTTTTTCTTTTTATTGGATTATACAATAGCTACAAATCTTAGAACACCTTATTCGAAATGACTTCCAATTGCCTTCCAGCATGACTTGAGATGATCTGGCGATCATCGATCGCAAGACGCACTTCATACATGGGGAGATTGTCCACTGCACAGACAAGGGCTCGCTTCAACGATTCAATATTTGGGTGTCGAGTAGAGCAAGCCATGCCACAACTTGTAATCCAACGGATTGAGGTCTGGACTACCAGCTGGCCAATCATCCGTTGATATGAAGTCCGGAATGTTGTTTTTTGAGTCGTTTTTGCTTTTTGGGCTGGAGCAGAGGCCTCTTTGAATCCTCGGTATGAGTTGAGATGCTTCTCTGGATGATCGAGCATACACACTATCGTTCTGTTTATTGAACGATTCTTCTACGATAAAGATTTTCTCGTCAGTAAACAAAATTTGTCTGTGAGCGTACCGGCTATGTAACGCTTTCGAAAATCACTTGCGTTTTCCCTCCAATGCCGCCTTGAGAAGGTATCCAGTGTGTCGCTTGTACGCGCTGAATCCCAAATCTTCATAGACATGGCGAAATTTGCATTTCACGCGACAAGATTTTCTGTTTTCGTAGCGGTTTTCGGTCGATTCGTTTCTTTACGGCTTTGATCACTTTCGGAGTTCAGTATTTGAGTATTTTCGTGTGCAAAATATGTAAACGATTTTCCATTAAGAACGATAGGATTTGAAATTAAAATAAAACACAAAGAATTTGGCCAAATTTCATGAGTCATATTTTATGCAATTTATGATTTGAACAAAATATTGTTCAAATAGCCATCACGGATCTTCTTTCATCGGCTTATGTGATCACTTCAGTTTTTGATGATTCTGTGAAGCATTTCAGGCTGTATCGCAGCTATTGTGGCTCGTATATTGACTTCATGTCTGTCAATAAATATTTATTGACAGTTATTGGGGTAATTTCTTGAAATTATCGAGTCACCGAATTTTCCGAGCAAAATATCCATCGTAACGCCAGTTTTATGACAAGTTGCGCCATCTTGGTAACATAACAGGCCATTTAATAACAAAATTTTGACAAGACTCGATTTTATTATTCAACATAGTTGCCCTCGAGGGCGATACAACAAGTATAACGATTTAACAACTTTTCGATACCACATTTATAGTACGATTTCTCTTTCTCGTCAAAGTAGGCCTCATATTCAAGGATTAATGCATCAAGGGACTTAAATTTCTTTCCAGAAAGCATTCTTTTTTTTTTATCGTTTTTGATATATATCCATTCGCCGGAAGAAGGTAGAGCTTATTGATGTGCAAATCGGTAGTCACATCATATCCTCTAGTTCATACATTAAGTACTTGGAAGTCATATTGGACCGTAGGTTGTATTTTAAAGAGCACCTCAAATATACGGGTGTTAAAGCAGCAAAAACTGGTGCGGCATTGTTGAGGCTCATGCCGAACATTGGTGGACCACGTCAACCGATTGTACCAATAATGTACGTGTTAATAGTAATACGCCAGTATGGGCCAGTGCGAAAAGTTTTAAGTCATACATAAAAGGGATCACACCGGCATATAGATTATCATCTCTAAGAGTATGTAGCGCATTTCGCACACTTTCCAATGATGCAGCGAATGTAATTGCATGCCAAGCAATCCAAGCAACCCAAGGGCAATCAATTCGCGATAATAAGAAACTACCGCAGACTGAGCGGATAGAATTAGAGAATATAATTAGCCATAGTGGGCGATTATGGCAAAATAGATGGGACGCAACTCTGATATCTAATATAAAAATGTGGATCGATAGAAAACATGGAGAGGTTCATTACCACCTGGTCCAGTTCCTCAGTGACCATGGATACTTTAGAGAATATTTGTATAAATACAAACACGTTGATGACCCGTGGTTTCTCTATTGCAAACACGAAATTGAGAACGTACAACATGTGCTATTGAAGTGTGTCAGGTTTGAAAGTGAACGCTCCCAGCTTGAACAGTTAATGCTACAATCGCTAACACCGGAGGGACTTATCCAATGCATGCTCTCCTCGAAAGAAGCATGAGACACGTCAGCAGATATCATTACAAGAATGATGCAAAAATTTCGACGTGACGAACAGGCAGCACGTACGACATATAGCGGAGGGTGAATAACACTCAAAATCCTGCCTTTTGAAGGAATGCCTTGACCGGTGGTGCCGCGAAGATGAACAGGACAGTGATATTGGGGGGTAGTGGTTTTAGTGCGTAGGTACATATTGTGGTATGGCCGCAATGTGTGAATCGTATACCTTCCAGCATATCGAAGCAAAAAGAAAAAACAATTCAAGCATTTTCCTCCAAGAAATTACAAAAAAAAAAAAAAAAGAAAATCAGATTCGAACTTGCCTACTCTCTAGTTTTACAACTATTATTAACGCATGAATTTTGTAAGGAAGCTCTCCTCTCCTCTCTCTCTCTCTCTTCAAAGATAATTTCGGAGACGAATATCATACCCATTGATTATTGAACTTTTTAGACATTTTTACGTTCATTTGGTAGGGAAGGAGCTCTAAATCGGAAGTTTATATTTTTAAAGACAGTATTGGATAAGCAAAATTAATACGTGTTCGTTCATATTTTAGAGGTCCAATAGAGACTCCTAAGCAGCTATTTTTATTTATGGGTTTTCAGATATTTCCGCTTGGAACCTAATATAAACAGTGGAGACAGAGACTAAATATATTTGGAGAAAATATTATATAATTTTTGCAGCCTTTATGAAACCATAAATTTTGTCCAGAATCCCGTGAGAACTAGAAACAGTAGGTATGTACGATTGGCAGCCAGTTTATATGGAAAACTCATATTTCTATAGGAAAGTCACTCGGAAAATAAAGGACTTCAAAGCTTCAGGACAGAAATTCTTTCGTAAGCGAGTTGCAAAAGAACATCAGCTCGCTTATAATTTCCCTTTAGTTACTTGGCAATGCTGGTGGTCTATATGATTGTTTGTGAAATTTGTAAAGGAAATCAAAACAAAAGAAGAAGCAATTCTGCGGAATCTTTGGTAAATATGTTATATTTTTATTTGCACTTGCTTAATTCTGCTTCGCTTTGTTTATATTTAGAATAATTTGACGTGTAGTTAAAATTTCCCAAATACATTCCAGTAGCCTATTCACAATAGTGCTGTTTTTTTTTTTACATTGCAACCCCATAACCCAGGTCGCTTAAAATATAAGCGAGTTCGCTTATTTTTGTTGTTGTTGCTTTGCATGAAATTCGATAAATGAGCGAGTGCATTCTTTTGCAACTCGCGTGCAAAAGAATGCAGCTATTGTGAACCGCTTGAGATGCCATCCGTAATAGGGGAATTAAATGATAAAAGTTTAACATAAAATATTTGTACATAAAATTCGACATTAATTATTTAGATTGAAATTTATAATTGCATATTCTTTAATAATTCATTAATTTGATTAATCTAGCACAAATGTGCTATTGTCCATTTTGTGATTGTTTTCTTTTTCATTCAAAAACACGTCCATTAAAAAAAATTCCAATGTATTTCAGAGTAAAAACATAAATATTAGAAACGACACAAAATTTACAATGAATATAACGAACATAGTGTAGATTACCTGATTTTGTTGTCTTAAAGCATTATCTCTTATTAAATATATTGTAAATAAGATCCAAAGACCAAAATATATCGATAATAGTACAAGATCTTCAACCGCTACCATTCCTAACATGATTTCTTAAATATTGGAATATATGTAGATTTCAACTTGATCTATTGAACGATGTTTTGTGACTATTTCTGTTTATTTTAAGTTTATCACAGAAGTATTAAAATCAACGGTACCAAAAAAATAATAAAAAAATTAATTTAATTTTTTTTTTTTATTATAAAATCATAAAAAATTAAGAAACAATTGTAGAAAAAATTATAAATGGGCCCACTAAAAACAAAAAAAAAAAGAGAAAGTCCTTTCTGAAAATGACTCCTTCAGCGCAGATGAAAGCCTAAGGTATATTTCTCTACTACTTACTTACTTATGTGGCCATAACAACCGAATATCGATTTAGCTGGCGCCAGTTAGAAATTCCAAGCGCCGTCAGGTTCTCCAGTACTTGGTCTTTCCACCTGAGGTTTGGTCTTCCTCTTCTGCGTCGTCCTCCAGCGGGTTCCGAATATAACACCTTCGTAGCTGGAGCGTGTTCTTCCATTCGCTCGACATGACCTAGCCAGCGCAGCCGCTGGATTTTGGCATACAGCTCGTACAGCTCATGGTTGTACCTTATTCGGTACTCGCCACCAACGCAAATAGGTCCAAAGATCTTGCGTAGGACTTTTCTCTCGAAAACTCCAAGCATTCGCCTATCCGAGGTGGAAATTTCTCAGGCTTTCTAAAACCACAATAATAGGAATTCGGATGAGAAATGTCTGAGTTGTTTATGATTAAGGAACACAAGTCAAGCGGAGACGGGTGTCAAAAAAGTTGTTAAAGCCTGAAGAAGCCATAAAAAGCGTCTTTAAGAACTCTGTGACAAAGCTCAGAAAAAGTGAAGTCACATGAATTTTGAAGTGTTTTGCCTTTCGGAACTGGCTATTATAAACAGGTCCCTTCTAATACTGCTCTTATTTAGCATGCACAACAGTAATGGAATAGAGCTCGGTGGTATCAGCCACAATAACCTAGCCTAACTTTAGTCCACTTTTCAAAATATTTGCTAACCAATGTAAATTCCACTGATAATCTTAATAATTAAGCCCACTTAAAATATATTTTCTTGGCAAAGGAGTTCTCCGAGCAACGTGTGAAATGCTACTTATATAAGCAGTGTTTTGTACTGGAAGTGGGCGAGGTCTGACCACGCCAATTTAAAACAAAGTCCATTCTCTGATAAAACTATCATTATACAATATATTAACGTCTATCAATTTGTATGGAGTAAAATTTAGACATGGTTCGATATCTGTTATTCGGAGTCTGTTCTATCGAGATATATGATAGAGAAGTGGTTTGGCGACTTTTAGCGTTGCCGTACAAACATCGGCGTTGCAGAACCGCTCTGATCGCAAAAAGTGACGAAATATCAATAAAGTCCACAAAATCGCGTTGGCAAACCATAAAGTGAAGTTAGAAGACATAGCTGACATCTGATCACAATGGTCCTCATATGGCCTATGTGTGACCGCGCAAGCGTACAGCCGCCTCAACCTAGCTGACATCTTAAAAATTTCGAAGAAAAGCTGTTTTCGAAATGGAGCCAGCGTTTGGTCACAGTGGATTAAAAACAACAAAAATGTATCGATGTTGAGAGTTATTTGACATGATAGAAATGACTTTTTGCTTTGGTATATAATAATGGATATTGGATCTGGAAGTGAATGGACAGCAAACAAAACCCAATAGTTATCTGGAATGGTCCGCATTTTAGGATGTGTATGAAATTTTGATAACTGACTACCTTGAAAAAGATCAGACGATCAGTAGCGATCGCTACATTGCCCAAGTGCTGCGTTTTTTTTTCGCGAAGTTCCGAACTATTCGAAAAAAACTTTTCGAAAAGCATGAAGGAACGGCCCCATATGAAGAGGAAGTGCACTTTCACCAAGGCAATGCACCGTGTCACAATTCATTGTGTACAGTGGTACCGTGTTCAACTTGTACGATTTACACTTCGATTTGCTTCCGCAAGCACTGTATTCATCAGATTTGGATCCCAGCAACTTTCACGTGCCGGAAAGAAATTTAACTCGAAAGAACAGGTGTTCACCGAAACAAAGGCATTCTTCAGGCTAAGGATGAATCGTTCCACAAGAGAAGTATCGAAATGTTGGAAAATCGTTGTAATGATGATTTCGATTTTTATGCAGACTATATTGATGGATCAATAGGTCATCAATAAAAATGGCATATATTCACTTTCATAAAGTTCATTTGATATATAATACATAGTTATTTAGTCAATTTTGGATCTGCATGTACTCATGTAAGGACGTCAGCCTGGAAAGCATGCGTAGGATAACTCTTGCTAGCAGGTGTTTTTTTGGGCTGAGTAAGCAATTGAGTAGTCGAACCCTCTTTCGAAGATCGAAAATCACACTCTACAAATCCCTCATTATTCCTGTCCTAACATATGGCGCAGAAGCCTGTATAATTTCCACCACGGATGAGAGAATGCTTAGAGTTATCGAGAGAAATGTTCTGCGCAGAATCTTCGGACCCATTTGCATTAATGGCGCGTATCGAATAAGGTACAACGATGAGCTGTATAAGCTGTACGCTGACATTAACACATTGACATAATCGAGCGAATGGAAGAAGACGCTCCAGTATTTAGGACGCAAAAGAAGAGGAAGACCAAACCTCCGTTCGAAGGACCAAGTGTTGGGTAACCTGGCGGCGCTTGGAATATCCAATTGGCTTGTTCGGCCTAAATCGATAATCGGTTGTTATGGCCACATAAGAAGAAGAAGAAAAAGAAGAAGAATTTACTCAAGTTCAACAGATAGTCTTAGGTCTCAGTAATACTAGGTGCAAGGGTCATTTTTTGTGTTCAGCTGAAATAAGGAAGAAATTCTTAACTAAATCCTTGTGTAAAATCAACACAATTAATTGTTCAATTTGTATAAGTTCTTGAAAAATCTTTTTTAGTAAGATAGTTCCCCTAGATGACAAAGATAGGGAAATAGTATGTTCACAGGAAATATTGAGGGCGAATGTTTATAAGAAATGTTGGAGAAAAACTAATGACATTTAGTCATGCATTCGATTGTAATGGGGATGGTTTTTAAGCAGATATGTTGTTATTTGGATTTCAATTGAATATTTGTAATAGCGGCTCTAAAGGGTGAAGACAAGAGTGTTGGGGGGAGGGGATGGTTTTTAATTCTGACACCCAATTTCATGGGTTACGGGCACAACGTTGATGAAGGTGATACACATTTTTGGTGCTACTATACCTTCAATATTTAAGTGAAAAATTGAAATATTGCATTTGGAACGGAACGGAATGGACAGAGTAGAATTATTCTTAGAATTTCAGAGTTCTGTTGATGAATTCCAGAAGTTTGGATAGAGGAAAAGCAAAAAGAAACTGGACAGTAATACAGAAAATAGCGCTTAGTAGGTCTGTGATGACCTCACAGAGGATATGTGATATCTATCTATGTTGTGCCCTGTGATGAGTCCGATCAAACCTCCGCAATTCCTCCTCAACTATAAAATAGATTTCTTTTAGCATGATTTGAGAAATTTTTTAAAACTATGGCTTATTGACTTTATTGAGGTTTTTCATAAAATTTTCCCATCAACACAAATATCTGTAAAAGGGATGAGACTAAATTAAAGTTGCAGCTTAATTGGTGATTATGAACAGGCGTCAATATAATTTAAGGGGGAACAGGGTTTTAAAATTGCATATCTCAAGAATATTGTGTCTAAATTTCAAGTCAATCGGATCAAAATTGACGAAGTTATGACTATCTCTATACCTGTCGGATTTCTATACCGTCCTGACTTGAGCGCGCTATTGTTACCAAGCAGCTGGTTCGATTTCTATAGCATTCATCGTAGACAAGAGCCAAAAATATGCTTTAGACATCATGGATGATTGCGACATTCTTTATGGACATTCTTTATTTAGCATTCAAAATTTTTTAGTGTTCAAAACCTTAAAGCGCTTTTTCCCACAACTCACGTTTTCAAAGTCGGTGTCCCTCATAACTTCAAAACTACTTCACCGATCGTTTTGAAATTATGAACACTATTTCTGTACATAATTTACGAAGTAACGCTTATTGTTAATATTTTTGATTTTACAATAACAAATTAACCGGGTTTTTCGCAAAAAGTGAAAAATTTAAATCTCGAAAAACCCCCCAGCGTTATCTGGTTAAAGCGATTATCTAAAGATAAAATTTGGATTTTTTTTTTTTATTTCAAATGATACACCACCGATTTATGAGGGACACAACTTTTTTCCGAGACGCTTCAGAATAATTGCTGCCATTGCCGTATTTTTGAATATTTCACCATGAAAATTTGACACAATATTCTTCAAATGTCATACTATAATGTACCATTGGTTTTAATATGTAAATAGATTTTAACTGTTTCATAAAAAAAATTACAAAAATTTGCCTTTTTTTTACACGAATTAACCCTATTGGACCCATAAATGACTTGGGTTTCACATTAAAATCCATATTCAGGCGCATTCGTCGTTCCCAGACATTTTCGAAGTTTATTGCCACGCCCATAAGCACGTGAACATATCGGAAATTCGTCAGTGAGCCATTAAAATTCGTGTAAGAAAAAAACACAAAGTACAAAAACATTTTAAATTGCAAAATTGAAATCAAATTGAATTGAAAGTGAACATTTGACATTTGGAATTGAAATTATTGATGGCAAATTTATGTAAATTAATTTGACTTATCATGCAGTTTTTTTCTGCTTTTTTGTCAAACACGCATCCAATAAAGTTATTCACCTATGGTACGAGAGAATTCGCAATTGTATATATATACAATATTAGGAAGACAAAAATAATGACCACGCATAATATCAATATAGAAAAGAATATCCGATGTGGCCACAACCATTCAGTATTCAATAATTTATATATATAATGAAAAAAAAGGCTTATAATAAGCCAATATGACCCTAATGATATGATAACATGAAAATAATCAAACATATTGCACATGATTAAATTCGCTAATAATCGCTAATAATCGACAAATGGAAAGAATTCAACTGGAACGCGTGAATAATGTTTAGCGACTGTTTGTAAGTTTGCCATAACAGTAATGAATTTCTGCTCGATGAGCATGAAATAAACAAACAAAAAATTATAAGAGTAAATTTTTCTTAAAAAAATTTTTTTTTTTTTTTTTTTTTTGGATTTGGTAGCTGTAGAAAACTTTGCATTCGTTGATAAATAACGTAACATGTCTTTTTTTATAACTCAATTTTATAATTTTTATTTTCTTGTATAAAATTCTACGTTATTACTAACTCGTTGGATTCAAAACGGAGAATATATAGCAACAAAAAAACTAAAAAGAGAAAAAAAAGGAAGAGCGCTCTGAGAGTGCTTTCGGAGGATGAGTCAAAAAAACAGGATGACAAGAATGCCAGACATAGCATCCCTGTCAACGATAAAAACATACCATCAACGTCCAACAAAGGGATCACAGCAGCCACAGTGGCTCCCAAGAAGTCGAAGAAATCGTCCGGCACCCTGCTGAAAGCGAGGTATAAAAGGGCGTTCTTCACACTTGATAAGATCGACAAAAACAAAAGAGATCCTCGTCCTCGTCATCCACTAGCGGGATGCTGAGGACAAGGCCAGGTACGAGGCACTGGTCAAGCAGTACGAGACCTCCTTCGAAAATAAAGCATCACAGCCACAGCAACATACGGGTCCGAGGCAGACGGCGAAGCGGAATCGGTCACAAGATGTGACCGATCACCCCGAGACGAAAGGCAAGTACTTCAAAGCAACCCTATAGTGAGGTGGTCAGAGACCTCCTCCAGCTTGCAATAACGCAAGGCCGGTACTGGCAGTGTGGAACTCCATTGAGGGACAGCTTTCTTAGATGGTAGTCGAACACCTCTTGGAGAAACAGACTCCAATTCCTGCCTTCAACTACGAGAAGATATGGATTTTTGGTCAACAAGAGACTACGACATCTTGTCTCACATTTTATGCCTGTGAACGAACGGCTGACCACAATACGCATCAGGGCAAAATTCTTTAACATCAGCCATATATGTGCCCATGCTTCGACAGATGTGAAGTACAATGTGACCAAGGAGAGCTTCTTTCAGCGCCCCCCACCAATTGGAAATTTTTTTGGGCAGAAACAATTTACCATGAAAAAGCTTCTAAAAGAACTCTGTGACACAAAGCTCAGAAAAAGTGTTGTCACAAGGGTTCTGCAGTTCGGAAACGGCTAAAATGAGTACGACCCTTCTAATACTATCCAAAATTTGTTATGCATCAGCCGGAGATTGAACCACGACCTACAGATCAGGAGGAGGTCAACACTCTAATCACTGAGCTACGGCAACCCCGAAATCATAGTTAACATTTAAGTTGGAACTTGTGCGAATTTGTATCGATCTTTTTGACAAATTTCCCCATATAAATATTTGTCAAAAATATGAGTAAATTTAAGTTGCAGTTAAATAGCTAACTATGAAATAGGGCCATTTCACATATCAGTTCTCTTATATAAAAGTTTTTTTTTTATTATACATTTTCTTTATTTATTGAATCTATTCCTAAAGAATCTAACAATAAGTTTTAAAATCTTAATCTAATTTAACAACAGTAGCTCCTTATTATCTAGAGCAATGTTTTGTGTACGAAGCTCTTCTTTTTATTGGAAGGCTGGCAGGACCTTTCTCCGAAGGCGCGAAGTATAGCAGGTATTGAGCAAGGTTCTTGCCAGTGTATTTGGATGGCTTTGTAATCTTCTAGTATATTTTTGTCTAGTATTTTTAACTTCAATTTCTACCATTGGGATATTTAAGTCATTGTGTTTGCATTCATTTCTAATATACCATGGTGCACCAGTTATCATCCTTAACATTTTAGACTGAGATCTCTGTATGATTTCAATATTGCTATTACTAATGTTCCCCCATAATTGAATTCCGTAACTCCAAATTGGCTTTAAAAGTTGGCATTAATTATTTTTAGATTGAAATTTTTGATTTATCAAGCACAAAAGTGCTATTGTCTGTTGTGTTGTTTGAAAATTTGAACCACACGTCCAGTAAAAGCCCGTATATTCTATGTAAATAAATCTGAAGTCATAAGTAAACATGCATAAAATACCACAAAGGCAATAAATATTACGACGAATGTAGTCACCACAGAGTATAATACTCGATTTTGCATTAAACGTCTATCAGTTAATACATATACTGAGTAAAATATAAATAGGACAAAAAATATGAATGACATAAAAAGATGAAAATACATAGACATATTGGAAATAATTGAATCCGATATTAACTGAGACAAACTAGAGATCTCAATTTGATCGATTGAACAACTTTTACTGACTGTTGGTAAGTTTGTGGCAGCAACAGTGAACTGTTGGGAAAAAATTAATCAGAATAAAAAAAATTTTTTATATTTAATAAAAAAAATTTGATTTAATCGATTTTAATTTCACTCTTTATTTATTTGTTCTTAGAAAATTATGCATACTAAATATCTACTTACTTATGTGGGCATTGGGCTAGGTTAGCTTATGTGGCTACCCTCTCTCTGAGATGACACACTTAGGGCAGAAAAGCCCATTGTGATACCACCGAGCTTCTCATCCAATACTGTTGTGCGTATTAAATTTGGACAGCATTAGAAGGAGCCTACTTATATTAGCCGGTTCCGAACGGCAGAACTCTTGTGACATCACTTTAATTTAGTTTTGTCACAGAACTCTCTTAAGAAGCATTTTTGGCAAATTGTTACTGCCGAAAAAATTGCCAAAAAAAAAAGTATTTTCGATATTAAATTTTGTTATGCTTCAGCCGGGGATTGAACCCACGACCTACAGATCAGAAGGGCAACGCACTAACCACTGACCTATGGCACCCACTATGTGCGCATTACAACTGATAATTGATTTAGGCAGAATCTAGCATGCTTCGCCAGCTAACTCTTTCCTTCGCTAGCTGGTTAAAGTTAGAGATTCCAAGCGGTGACTAGTTCTTCAGTACTTGGTGTTTCCACCGGAGGTCAGATCTGCCTCTTGTGTGGCGTCCACCAGCGGGTTCCGAATATAACACCCTCTTAGCCGGAGCTTGTTCTTCCATTCGCTCAACATGACCCAGCCAGTCCGTACTCTGTCCGTATCAGCTTACAACTCATACAGCTCATGGTTGTACCTTATTCGGTACTCGTCACCAACGCAATTAGCTCCAAAGATCTTGCGTAGGACTTTTCTCTCGAAAATTCCGAGCATTCCTTCATTTGGGATGGAAATTGTCCAAGCTTCGGCGCCAACTCTGAGAATGCTGCACTGACCGCTCGCGTGTTCATCCCGATTATGTCAATGTCATCGGCATACGCTAACAGCATGACACTTTTGTTGAAGATAGTGTCATTATGTCTTAGGTAAGCAGCTCGTATTATTTTCTCCATAATAAGATTGAAGAATTCCATAATAAGGTTCAAGAAGAAGAAGAAGGTTGAAGAAGTGAAGTCATTTTTTAAGCTATTTTGAGCAGAACTCTACCACACATCGTTCGATTTGAACAAGTGACTTTTCAAATGGAAGATAATTACCCCTGTGAAACTACTTCTTACATATTCTCGAAGTCAGTCTAAAAATTTAGATGCTATCGATCTTATAATCTCGAAAAACTTAAGTTTTTTGGAGAAAATAATTTTTTTTTTCCTTCATTTACCGTAACTAACGGACTATCGTAAAAGTAGTCTGTTAGAAAAATAAGACATTCTTTTTGAAAATCGATTAATAAATGGCAAAGTTATGATTTCTTAACGGAGGGAGCAAACATTATAAAGCTAATACACCGATTGTAACTATTGCCTTACAGTCCTGACAGACGGCAGTGTTAATCCGGATTAACGATTTAATTCGAATTAACTGTAGCTAATCCGCATTAACTCAACGAGTTAATACTCAAAATTAAAGAAGATTTGGGCAATTTACGATGGCAACACTGCTGAATATTTTCTATTGTGAATTTTTCTCGATCCAAATTACAAAACAATAGGTGTGTTCCCTTATAAAAAACTTTCAACAATTGTCAACAGTTTAAGACATGAAAAGCATTGGCGAAAAATATATCCAGCTGTCAATTACGAACTGTGAATGTCAATTTACAAGTTTCTGATAGTTTTCAGTTCATGTACTTCTTGTAGATTTTCTCATATCGAGAGTGACAGGTGACAAAAATTGATAGTGATAGTAATGTAAGTGAGCAGACCTAATAAAACAGCAATCAGTTGTTTAGTTAATCCGCAATACTGCCGCCTGTCAGGTTAATATTTTTTTTTTTGGATTAAGTACACAGTTAATCCGGATTAACGTTGCCGTCTGTCTAGACTATTAGTTGATTTGGGAGATACTTAAAGTGGGTTTATCCACAAGTTGGAACAGTTATGTTTATCTTCTATTTGAGTGGTCACTTGTTCAAATCGGACGATCCGTGATCGAATTCCATCAGAATGTTTTTAAATAAAGTTTTCATGTTTCGAAGTCCATTGTATTGAGATTTCCTGAGCGTGTATGTTTCGTGAATATCGAAATATCCCAGCAGCAAATTTGTCAATACCTTGCCAATGTAAGACATTATAGAACAGCTTTGAAGCAAGTGAAGCAAGTATGCATACTGCTTCCGAAAGTCCTTCTCGAGAAGCGAGAAGGTAATGTATTCAGCAAATAAACTGAAATGAGCTACACAAAGACAAATATTCATTAATTTCAATTGATTTGATTTTAGTACATATCTAGATAACAATTGAGAAAATTAAATGTTAGAGTTATGGTACACCGATTGGCTTTGGAATCGGCAGATCGTGAGTTCAAATCCAGCCGCGGGTATTGTTTTTATATATTTTTGTAAATAATATTTTTGACAAGAAATTCAAAAAATATTCAACACTATTTTCGAGAAAATTATTTTTATAATCATTTTATATAACCATAAAGTATTAGTTTTGAGTTTGGGGACCCCACGTTCGAACCCAGGAACGAATCGAGAGAATTTTTTTTTTTTTTGTAGATACATTTTATAATTCTTATATCGATACCACATTTTGCATTCAATGAAACAATTTTGGCATTACTGGAGTGCTTGAAAAAACTCCTTCTGAAAGCTGTTGCATGCTGGAATGCATTCATATGTGGCCCGTTTCATACAAAAAAGAATTAGAAATAGAATCCATATCGTGAGGACTTCTGGATCCCAGAAAAGGGATACTGTAATCGCTGTTTATTCCTTCAATTTTCTCCTTGGATCGAGATACATAGGGTAGTCGCCGTCTATTTAAAATAAATTGAAAACTTTAAAATTAATTTTGACATAACATTGAGTAAGAATATACAAAAAAAATCGTATCAAGCTAAAATATGATTAAGAAAGCACAAATGTGCTATTCTCGAATTAGTGTTTTTGGAAATATCGAATATTTTTGAACTCCGCTCTACGAATTGCGAACATCATGTGTACCATGAACATCATAAAATTTAAAGTGAGTGCAGCTATTAAATGTAATAGCTCTCGGCCAATAGGACCTAAATATATTCTTGCAAATAGAATTAGACCAAAAAGTCCACAAGAAAAAACGGCATAAATATACACCAACATTTTGTGTGTGAGGATAAAATATGAGAACTAATAATAAAACAAGAATAAAATATAATTTATAAAATTGTTGATAACAATTGTAAAAATTTTAAATTTCAACCAGACCGATGAAGCAATATTGCGCAACTGTTTGCGGGCTTACTCCAGTGATAGTACATTAAAATAATTTTTTTTTTTTCTAAATTAAAAACATCTTGCGCAAGACACACATTTATTTAATAAAAATAATTATCATCTAACTGATGGGGCAATCAGACTCGGGAATATAGGCGCAATACTACATTTCATAGAGGATGTTGGACTCAAAAGAATACTTTGAACCAAAATGAAGGGGGCGCGATTGATCTTATGGGTCGCGATGATACAATAATAATAATAAAAAAAAAATGTTGTTTCTATAAAACTCGCTCTCACTGTTCCTAGCGTTCTTCGAGAGGTCCCACAACATCTACCCGCTTCATTTTTCCATTCCTTACATTTTCAATTTTCATCGAATATTCACATTCCCTATCTGTACTCTTTAAGGGGGGGTGGTAAGGGATAAGCAGATTCGGAAAATAGATTTTTTTTTTCATTTCCAAGACAACGAGATTGCTGCCGGGATCCTACTTTATGAAAACTTTAAACGTGTTTTCTGAAAACCAATTTTTCGAAGTCCGTGAACACGATCCTGCAAAATCTACTCGACCGTTTCTTTTCAAACTTGAAACATACTTTCTTGGTATAAAATGCCAACGACTCATGAAAGAATCCATTAGATCGACTCCGCCTATATGCACGCTATACTCACTGCTAATTTGTATGCAATCTATGTCATTATATCATATTGCTCTCAGACTTGAGTCTACTATTGAAAAGCCATTCTTTATGTACCATCCACTAGCCTGCTGTCCAAAACTCACATACAGCTATGCCCTGGTTCCAAATCTGTAAAAATAGAAATATGTTAGGGTACAAAAGTGAAAGCAGCTATCTATAGTAGGTCTATAACTTGCCTGAAGCGATCGAACTGCACTGCAGAGAGCTTTCTTTAATTTAGCAAGTTATTTTCATAGAGAAAAACACTTCACATTTTACACATACTAGCACTATTTTGCTAGATTTGTATATATTTCTATTAGTATCATATACTTTGAGAGAAGTG
The DNA here is from genome assembly GCA_963854835.1 of Megamerina dolium. NCBI lineage: Eukaryota > Metazoa > Arthropoda > Insecta > Diptera > Megamerinidae > Megamerina > Megamerina dolium. Next base: position 4,855,078 of record OY978529.1, read on the forward strand.
CACTAGCTTCATAATTTATATGGGAAGCAGGCTTGGTTTTATACAATCCACGACGAACTGATAACGAGCATTTTTCTTTATTTGGCTCAACACATCGATATGAACAATCATCATACGTTTTTCGCTTTATATATTGATTTATCCTTAATACAATAATAGGTTTTTCCAGTTCTTTCTATGTGGTCGCAACCGATACCAGAAATATATCATATTCATATTTATAGATTAGAATATTACGGATCAGAAGAAGGTGTCAATTAACTACTATGACCCATGGAAAAAAAAGTAAAATTTATTCTAGCCCATTTTATAAAAACGTTGCCCACCCTTGATCCATGATCAATAGCAATGCTGTATGAAGTCTACGCTATTAAAAAGAATGATGTCGATGCCGAAAAAATAATCAGAAGGAACAACTTCCCTGAGTTTTAAGTTCTAGAAGATCAAAAGAAGTTGTTGAAAAAATATATTTGAAAGACACCGCAACTAAAGCGAACCCGTGTTAAAAGTGGGAGAGGTTACGGCCTCTCGATGGCGTTCCACTTTTCCTCATTATTGATTATTTCTCAATGATTGTCTCCACGGGTGTAGGACCAAATTATCTTCTTAAAACTTCGCGCTCGATTCGCCATCTTTGACAATTTAATATTTTATGCTCTGGGTATTCTGCATTGGCTTCACCGTAAATACAGCTTGTGTCTTCCGATTTACCCATTATTATTAGGGTTGTGTTAGACTTAGACTTTGTTAGACTTAGAGTATATCTTCTGGCCTCAGGATTAGCATGATCTGGTTGAGCTTGTCAAGCTCCTCACTTTCGTGAGGTAGTAAGTTCACTTCCTCGACCTTCTCCCACGTACCCCTCGTTGGGGTATCTGCTCAGGGTAATGCTTCAGGAGTACAGCCAGTCGAATGCCCTTTGTGACGTCAGCATAACTAACGCCAGGCTTTCTGATTGTACCCATAAACGCTGTAGTTTTAGTCCTATCGTCCAGTTTTGTCTTCTTGGCGCAGTTGTCGTCTGGTAGACTGATCGTAGCTGCACTCATTTTCCTCACATTGGAAGCCCGATTCCGCACTCCTGCGAGAGTTTCACAGAAAACCCATCCAGTACCCCTCAAGGACAGTGGGATGGTCTACTTGGCTGTGGAAGTAGCTTCATAGCCCACTTGCTTACAACTTTCCTTCCGTATTTCTCCACTGTTAGTCTGTTTCGCCTTAGGTTGTAGTTTAGTCCCTTTGGATACTAAAGTAACCTCAGAGCCCATCAACCCTTGACTTTTCTGCCGCAACCAAGGCATCTTAAACGGCCTTGGTACAGGACCAAATATTTTGTCTTTAGCACCTTCACCATTCGCCCTTTTGGCGTTAGTAGCTTTCGTTCGTTGTGATGCCGCAAGCGATCCCGCTAGTTTGTTTACCTTGCTAATGTCTTTTATATTCATATACCACAAATATGGGGGAAAGAGTTCCATCGTACTATAACTCCAGCTAACACGATAAGTCCACAGTTGCTCACAGATTTTGGCAGGTATCAGTGAGGTACGACGCTAAAATACAATCCGTTACCACAGACTTCAAACAAAACTGATGAATACGGGCTATCCCGGTTTGGGGAATGGGACATCTCTGACATCTCCAGGCTGACCAATACAGCATGGGAAACCATTCTGAAATGCCAAAGCCCAAGCCTAAGCCTAAGAATTTTATTGACCACCACATCAAGGTTCTCGTATGAGGAAGGGTACCCTTTTTGTTAAGGTATTTGCTGAACTAGAAGAGGGTATTTAATTCGGCACCCGCTGGAAGACGCAGAAGAAGTGGAAGACCAAACCTCCGTTGGAAGAAAGAACAGAAAAGACTGACGCCGCATTATATGTTCGGCCTAAATCGATCATCGGTTGTTATGACCACATAAGAAGAAGAAAAAGAAGATGAATTTCCTGAACTATCCGTGGCCAGTGAAAAATTGCATTAAATAGTGATTCACCTCGCAGAATTTATCTATCTATCCCAGAACTAGATAAACAGGGACTAGATAAACATACTATAAACAGCTGTAGTCAGCTTACCAGCGATGAACATCGCAAATGAGTTCAAAATGCAGAGGATACGCATTGGATTGAGCATCTTGCCGAATTCGCGACTGTGTTTCACCGAAACGATATTTGACTTGACGCAGAATTGATAAGGGAACCTTCAATGCCGAAATTCGTATAGAAAATGTTGTCAGGAAGGTTACCATACTGCGAGAATATGTTCTATGTGGAAATAAATATTCGGCTGAAAGTCCAAGCTGTTCTCTATACTAAAATGCTGTAAAAAGAGTGTCACGATGAATATCATTTACCAACTTGTAGACTTCCTTAGAGAATAAATAAACAAAAAATCGCTGAAATTTTAACAAATAGCTCCACAATTTCTCAGGAATCACTCCTAGAGTGGTGAAATGTATAATCGATCCGCATTAATTCTTCTTCAGTAACGTGTTCGCCAAATATACTTACTACGTCTCTGCAACCCTTAGGGGGTTCCCCTACAAAACTTATAATTTACAATTTAATAAAGACATCACTTTTATAGGGGACTTCCACAAGAGTTTGGCGATATGTAGTATGACTTTTTTAAGGAAAATGTTGAGGCTGAAAATATTTAAATCAAAATAATAACTTTCACTTCCCTTCTTATCGATCCTTTATCTTTGATATATTTGTAATCTCTTAATATTTTTGAGAAAACAAAAATAAATAAAAAGGAACGAACAAAATGAAAATCTCTCCAAAACAGCCAAAAACTATCATAAAATAAATATAAAACACTTGCGTAATATCTTCATAACTATATACACAGAATCAAAACAACAACATAAAATATACTCACACACACACACACAATACCACTCATAGTCATAAGCATACTCTTATATATATAAATACTTTGTACTAAAGTTGGTAATAATTTAAGAGTGAAATCCCTGCTCATAAATGTCATGGCGCATCATCAACATGAGCGAATGAAGAACGAATCAAGAAGAAGAGGAAGTAAAAAAAAGAAAAAATAGGAAGCAAAACGAGTAAACAAAATAAATATATATGTATGTACTATATATATATATATATATATATATATATATATATATATATATATATATATATCCTTATATACTTATAGTAAATTGTATATTTATACATACATTCTGTCAAATAAGTACCCGGAAATTCTCATTTTTAATTTTCCCTCTGAGAATATTTCAAAAACTTTTTTTTCCCAGGTTGGCACAACTGTCAGCCTGTCAGCCACTATTCTGTGAATTTTTATTGCTATGTGTCATTTAGTTTGGTTACGGCGTCATTAGGAACAAGTCAACCTTTTGTGTCCGTTGCGATTTTTACTATGGATAAAAATATCGAACAAAGAGTTTGTGTGAAATTTTGTGTTTCAAACGAAATTTCTTGTGCCAAAACGTTGGTAATGTTGAAAAAACATTTGGTGATTCAACCATGTCGAAAAAATTTTTTTGAAAAAATTTTTTTTGAAATATTCTCAGAGGGAAAATTAAAAATGAGAATTTCCGGGTACTTATTTGACAGAATGTATATTACCCACTTCACTTTACCCATACAGAAAAACACACACACACACACCACACACTCATACAAACCTATAATATATCGTACTATCAATCAGCTTCCATATGAGTATAACACACACTCACACACACATGGCCAACAAATTGTCTATGTATAGCAAACGATTTCCAAATGGTACATTCTTCGTAGAATGGACGTAATATTTATGTCAAAAATACACAGTCGCATTATTTTATGTTTATGACTCAAGTCAACAACCAAATAATAACAACAACAACAACAACAGCTCTACTAGTACTACTACATAGTTACGAGTACGAGTACTATGGTACTTCAAGGATACTCGTACACAGTATCATCATGTACGAGTACTCGTATGCATGTGCCAGTGTCTCAAGAGTATAACCAACGGAAAAGAAAGAAAAAAAAGTATCGAAAAATTGTGAAGAAGAGCGCAAAAATATTTAGATGAAGAAAAGAAAGACGAATCAGTACCAAGAGATCACATGCAATGAAGCATACATACGAGTACTCGTGAGTATGAATGAGTATGGTGCGTTTGCTTGGACCAACCTATGCGATGTGCTATGCTAAATTTAACTATTTTTTTTTTTTTTGGCTTGTTTACTGTTGATTTGATGCTGAAATATTCTTAAGCAATATTAACAACAATAACAACAGCAACAAATGTATACTATCAAATTCGAATGTAATAACAGGCCATTGAATAAGTCCATAGGAAAAGTATGAAAAAACAAAAATTTTGCCAAAACTCGATTTTATTATTCAACATAGTTGCTTCGAAGGCGATACAACGAGTGTAGCGATTTTCGAACTTTTCGATACCACTTTTATAGTACGATTTCTCTTTCTCGTCAAAGTAGGCCACAGTTTCAGCGATTACTGCAGCATCGGACTTCAATTTCTTCCCAGAAAGCATTCTCTTGAGATCTGAAAACAGGAGAAAGTCGCTGGAGGCTAAATCTGGAGAATATGGTGCGTGGGGAAGCAATTCGAAGCCCAATTCATTCAATTTTGCCATCGTTTTCATCGATTAGTGAATCGACACGACAGTGAACGTGGCCATTTCTTAGCGATTTCAGCTTTCAATCAGTCCAAAAGTTCACAATAATAATCGCTGTTGATGGTGGTTCCTTTTTGGATATAGTCGATGAGTATTATTCCCTTGGCATCCCACAATACAGATGCCATCACCTTACCGGCCGACTGTTGCGTCTTTGCTCGTTTTGGATTCGATTCGTCGACTGCTGTCCACTCAGCTAACTGTCTATTCGATTGTGGTGTAAAGCCATGTTTCATCCATTGTCACATATCGACGATAGATTTCGATTTTATTGTAGTTTAACAGCGCCAAACACTTTGTCGACTGTGAGCTCGCGTGGCACCCACATTGCTAAGCGCTTTTGCATACCCAAATATTCGTGTAAAATGGTAAAAACACTATCATCTGATATCTTTACAATGTCAGCTAGCTTGTGCAACTTCAATTTGCGATTGTTCATAATCAATTTGTGGATTTTTTTGATGTTATCTGGAATAACAGCCTCAATTGGGCGTCCACATTTTTTGATCTTGATTTTTTGATTTTCTAATGAAGGCATAATACTCCAAAAAAAACAAATAAATTTTTAAGAAGTTAAGATGGGTACGCATTGAGAGTAAAATATATTTAACGCCCAGCCCTTTTAGTAATCCAGAGTAGTGAAATCATACAAGTCATTCACAAATTCACACTTTCGTTCTAGACCTCATCCATAAAGCTTCGGTAAACTAGTCATTGTGAACTTAGTGAGGGAACGATTATTGGGGTATTATTTTATCGATGACTCACATGTACCATAAAAAAAAAAAAAATTAATATGTGGCACTTAAAGCCCGGAAGGTCTCTTTGGCTGAGCACCACGACCTGAAGATCTTTTCTACAGACTTCATTATCTTCCATTAGTGTTGTGCATATTAAATTTTGGACAGTATTAGAAGGGACCTACTTATTTTAGCCGGTACCGAACGGCAGAACTCTTGCGACATCGCCTTTTCTGAGCTTTGTCACAGAATTCTTTTGGAAGCATTTTCATGGCAAATTGTTACTGCCGGAAGAATTGCCATCCATTAGCAATTGGGTCGCTAATGGCGACAGGTGGGTACCGTTGAAAAGAAAAATCTTTTCGATATCAAATTTTTTATGCTTCATCCGGAGATTGAACCCACGACCTACAGATCAGAAGGCCAACACACTAATCACTGAGCTACGGAACCCACATGTACCATACCCATGCAAAATTCACGTTTTCATAAAATATTAAATTAATTAATTTTGTAGGGTTGTCCCTCTAAGCGCTGGAGATAGTGGGTTAGTATATTTAGGCGAAATGTGGCAACATAAAAATTAAAGAGATCGGGACTTTAAAAATTTTCTAGGCAATTATAGGGATATGTGTTGACTTCTAGATGTTTTTAAGTTCAGTTTTCAGTTAAGCCTTCATAAAAAAGTAAAAATAGATGTTGAGTATGTTAAAAAAACTTGAGTAGTTGAAATTAATAGTGATCGGTCATATATTTTTCTTTGTTGTGAGATTTTTTGAAAGTGGTGGATATGAAATTTATAAACAAAAATCCAATTTTGGACGGGAGCACCTCTAAGGCGCAGAGAGAGAGAAGCTAATTACATGTGTTAAGAAAAAATACTGAGGAGACAAAGTTAATTAAAGACAGTCATACATTTTACCCCACGGGAGGCGATTCTGGGTCACCTATTTAGGACCGAAATGTGACCTGGCCGAATCGAACCAACCTCCATTTTGAATTTCTCAAATACTATGCATACTCACTATATATTTATCCCAAAACTGAGATCTCGAAATTGGTAATGCATATGAAGAGCACCCTTTAATGAGGTGCTTTTTCTTTTTCTTCGAATTATTGCAGTTCTTGTTGTTATTATCGAAGCATTTCAGCATCAAATCATTGCTAAATTGTCTTAAAACATAACTAATGGTATAATATAAATGGTCGATGTCAAACAATTGCAAGCAAGCAATGAGGACGTGGCAAGGATATCGAGAAAGGAGTAAGACAATGACTATGATGACTGCAACAATAAGGTAGATTGGTTAGAAAATCTGTGTTCATGGAACATATTGTGCGAGATAGTGAGAGAGATAGATAGTGAGAGAGAGAGAGAGATCGAAACAGAGAAGGATGTTGAAGGACATTTTTGAGAATTGTTGTACTGTTAGTGTATTAATATTAGTGCTTTGTTCTAATACCATCGCATTCGTCCATTCCACTCTATGTGAGCTTTTTTTTCATAATGATGATGATGATGATGATGATGATGATGATGAGAAAGAAAAAATTTTGTATATGAAAGAAATAAGAACGAACAACATAGCAGCAAAAAAGATGAAAAACATTTACGAATGAAATTTATGCGTGTTTCAAAAGAATGACAAGCCAAAGCAAGGATATTCAGTAGCCAGTGAGACAGACAGCCAACCAAGCGAGAGCCATAGATATGCGCATAGTATGTCTGTGCTAGTAGTCATAGTAGTAACATTAAGCATCATAAACAACATCAGCAACAACAACAACAACAACAAAATGGTAGCTGAAAACAACAACATCTGACAAGAAAAATAATCGAAAATTATGAACACCATTTTGGTCATGTTGACAATGATAATGATGATGATGATGATGATGATGATGATGATGCTAGGAGCAAAACTATCCAACCAACCAAAAATAAGAACAATTTATATGTTTATTATAGTAGTTTTAGTATTTATTTATTGTTTTCATGTCACACTCACACACACACACACTCACACGCATACCAATACAATATATAGATGCTGGTACAATTTTAAGTGGTCAGATTAGTTGTAAATAAATTTTCTTAGTTTCGTTGAATAACTGGGTTGACTAGCTAGCTAGCTTGGCAAGCTGACTGGCTGGCTGCTTGGTTGGATGGTTGACTCAACGGTTGACTCAATGCCTGATTATATTGGTTTGTTGGAGAAAACGATGTTGTCGTCGTCGTCGTCGTCGTTGTCATTCTTTCTTTATGGCTGACATAAAGGCCATATTTTCATAGTTGGTTGACATAAATGACAGACATCATGGATAAATTATTGCTGCTGTTAACATATATCGAATACATATAGCATCTACTTAAGATTGTCGACTACATACTAAATATTAAATAACAAGTTGGGAGGGAAAATAAATAAATTACAAATGATATGACATAAATGGGTTGCTAATACAATGAAAATTTATTAAAGAAGGAATATGAAATTTTCCAGAATGACCTTATCTATTGGGAGACAAGAGAGCGAGGGGGATAGATGGATTGATGGAAGAGAATAGATTATCTTCCGTTTAGTGTTGAATTCTGAATAAGTTTATTAATTCCATTTCATCCTAAACCCACCACACCAACCCCCAACCCTTCCTTGCAAAGATCAGTTCTAATATGGCCCCATTTACAAACTATTTTTCCCTTCTTTGTATAACTCTCATGCTCATACTTGCTAATTTCGAGTACTCAAATAAAAAGTTCTATGGCCAATTAGCTATGGGATAAGATCATTTTTTTACAGAGTGTGCCGTCGCAGACACTAAAAAACTTCCCCCTCCATCAAGAACCTTTAAAAATACCCCAGAACCACGGTAGTACTACATCGAGGTAGGGCCCTAGTGAGTCTTTATTCGACTTCACTCGTTTTGAACTGCTTCCAGGTCCCGATTCTTTCTTCTGAGTACGCATGCCGCATGCCGCTGCTTTCATTATTCCATCTTTTACAACTGAAGAATGTATACTCTACATCGTCTTCTTCCTCATCATCGTCCAACGGTCCACCAATGTTTGCCATCAGTCTGCGTAGTGATGCTGTAACTTTAGCAGTTTTGTTCGTAGCGTACTGCAACTGTGCCGTATAAGTGAGCTTTGAGTCTTGACGTCCCGTTGAATTCCGTCGAAATTTAGCCACTCTTGCGTGGGCCGAGGATAGAACCATGGGCTGCACCAGCCATTATTTTTTTCATCTTTGATCCAGCGTTTGTATTGTATGTGAGTACGTGGTCACATAAATAGCTGCATATCATTCTACTCAAGTATGCAGGTATTCGGAAGCGTTGTTCTAAGGCTTCTATCATATCCGACCATTTCACGTTGTTGAACGCGTTTCTAACGTTTAGGCTCGCAAGGAACACTACTGGTCTAGAATAGTGGTTACCTCTTTCTGTTATCGAGGCTGCTCTGCACCACTTCTTGAATCTCTTCCACAGTAGACCTCCCTTTTCTAAAGCCATTCTGTCTGTCACTGTACCCACCAGCTGTTCCCCAAATAATTTCCCTGCTGTATCAAGCATACAGGGTGGCCGATATGCACCTGGTGTCATTGGATCACCTTTGCCTTTGCTTATCAGAATTAGTTGTTGATTATTATTATTATCGTTGTGGGGATGTTGCACCGCGACCTATAAGATCTATTGTGCCCCCTTCGCAGAGCTAGAGTGTGTCTCTCAGTTGTTGATACTTCCACACCTCTTTAAATATCACTTCTTTGAGGCATGCGTTGTACATATGTAACAGTACCTGCGACTGGTCATGTACAAACTCCTTTAATATGGGATAAGATCATATGGAGATGATTAATAAGAGAATTCTGTGAGGTTCCTCCGCTAAATGTATGAGCCAATAAAATGTTGAAGATCGTTTGAGAAACGGCACTGTATCGAAATTTGAAATGAAAAATGGGGGAAAATAAACAAACGCTACTAGAGTTGTCCGGGAGTCACTCCTAGAAGAGTAAAATATATGACCGACTATCTTTAATTTTTCTCCCCAAAATATTTTTCCGGAACATACTTATCCCCAATTTCCACTCTTCAGTGCATGTCCCATACGAAATTTACGTTTTCAAAAAATTCACTTCCACTGCTGCGTTTTCAAAAAAATCACTTCCACTGCTTCCAGAATTCGCCCAAGTAAGTTCAAATTTATCACCAACACCCGTATTCTATTTTTCATCATAATTAGATGTGTAGATAGAATCCCCTACAAAATTATCCTAAAATGGATTAAAATCGACTATATGTCGATTTTATTTGCTGCATATTTGGTACTCTAATGGTGCTTAGCGTAAAAACTGCTTTCGCCTTCTTGGCATATGTTTTTTGATGCAGGACTATTCCCCATATAGGCGCCGCATACATCAATACCGACTGGCTTCCTTTAGCCATGAGTGCTCTCCTACTCTGGCTAGTGCCGCCAATGTTTGCCATGATTCTCGTAAGAGCCGTTGTCACTGCAGTCGCCTTACCTTACATGCTTTTTCAATATGAGTCTTGAAATTGAGTCTCACATCAATCAATCGCATCACCAAGGTATCTCCGTGATCATTGTAGCCGTCAATGTTCAGGGTGATTGTTTGCATATTTTTCCTTCTCGAAATAAGCACCGCCTCTGTTTGCTGGAGCTTTGTCATCGTGAGCCACTGCTTAATCTTCGACGCTGTCTTATTGCAGATGCTCTGAATCTGGGAAAGTTCCTTCGCAGCAATCGTCACTGCAATATCGTCCGCATACCCAATTATCTGAGCTTCCTTTGGCAGCGAGAGCTGTAACACCCCATCGTACAGCACATTTGGGACCTTCGTCCGTATCGTATAATAGCAGTCTGTGTTTTCTTCGCCTCCAGTGCCCTCATAATATGGGGTGTGCAAGCAATTCGTATCACCAAAGTTAAGCAATCGAACAGCTGGAGCCATTATTTCTCTGATTTAATACGAATATGAGAATTTGTGTACCGACAAGAATGAGACTCGAAAATTCTTTGAAAAGATCAAGCGCCTGAGTGGAGTTTTAAATCCCGGAGCCTCTTCTTGTCGTGATGGAAATGGGAATCTGGTTACGGATGTCCAGAGTGTACTGAGCCTATGGAGGGAACAATTCTCCACGTTACTGAATGGCGATGCTACGAACAATTCCGCCAGTGGAGGAGAATGCCCGATAACCCCAATTACAGATGATGGTGTTGATGTTCCACCACCCGACTATGACGAGGTTGAAACTGCCATTTTAAGGCTGAAGAACAACAAAGCTGCAGGTGCTGATGGCCTGCCTGCCGAGTTGTTTAAGACCGGAGGCGATGAGCTGCTCACCCGCATGCACCAGCTCATAAGCAGAATATGGTCGGATGAAAGCATGCCTGATGATTGGAGGCTCAGTGTTCTCTGTCCTGTACATAAAAAAGGAGACCCCACAATTTGAGCCAACTACCGTGGAATAAGTCTCCTGAGCATCGCATACAAGGTTCTATTGAGCGTACTGTGTGAAAGGTTGAAGCCTATGCTCAGCAACCTGATTGGACCTTATCAGTGTGGCTTCAGACCTGGTAAATCCACCATCGACCAGATTTTCACACTGCGCCAAATCCTGGAGAAGACCCAAGAAAAACAGATCGACACACACCACCTATTTGTTGATTATAAAGCAGCTTTCGACAGTCCGGTAAGGGATTACCTCTACGCAGCAATGTCCCAGTTCGGTATTCCTGTAAAGCTCATTCGACTTTGCAGAATGACACTGCTTAACTCTCGTTGTGCAGTGAAAATTGGGAAAGACCTCACACGCACCGTTTAATACCGAACGGGGTCTCAGACAAGGTGATTCGTTATCGTGCGACTTCTTCAATCTTATTATGGAGAAAATAATACGAGCTGCTGATCTACGACATAATGGCACTATCTTCAACAAAAGTGTCATGCTGTTAGCGTATGCCGACGATATTGACATAATCGGCATGAACACGCGAGCAGTCAGTGCAGCATTCTCAGAGTTGGAAAGAGAGTCGCGTCGGATGGGTCTCACGGTGAACGAGGGCAAGACGAAGTATCTAGTGTCAACACACGTCACTGTTGACAACTACGCTTTTGAAGTAGTAAGGGACTTTGTCTATCTTGGAACCAGCATTAACAGCAGTAATGACGTCAGCTTGGAGATCATGCGTAGGCTAACTCTTGCTAACAGGTGTTACTTTGGGCTGAGTAAGCAATTGAGAAGTCGAGCCCTCTCTCGAAGAACGAAAACTACACTCTACAAGTCTCTCATCATGCCTGTCCTAACATATGGCGCAGAAGCCTGGACAATTTCCACCTCCGATGAGCGAATGCTTGGAGTTTTCAAGAGAAAAGTCCTACGCAAGATCTTTGGACCTATTTGCGTTGGTGGCGAGTACCGAATAAGGTACAACCATGAGCTGTACGAGCTGTATGCCGATATTGATATAGTACAGCGAATCAAAATCCAGCGGCTACGCTGGCTAGGTCATGTCGAGCGAATGGAAGAATACGCTCCAGCTAAGAAGGTGTTATATTCGGAACCCGCTGGAGGACGACGCAGAAGAGGAAGACCAAACCTCAGGTGGAAAGACCAAGTACTGGAGAACCTGACGGCGCTTGGAATTTCTAACTGGCGCCAGCTAGCGAAGAACAGAGATGGCTGGCGAAGCATGTTATTTTCGGCCTAAATCGATATTCGGTTGTTATGGCCACATAAGTAAGTAAGTCAGTAATGAGAATTTGTCACGCCAGATGTCTTCTATTGAAATATTATGGGTAATCTTCCCCTATCTTATTCTTACACGCATTCATCAACTTGGCCTACGATTTTCGTCACAAAACCAAGTAAATCAAGCTGCCGCAACGTAAATTACTTACTTACTGAGCAAGGTGTTCCCTAAGGTGTTGATGGTACGTATTACTGGTGTGATGATGATGATGATGAAATGTTTTATTATAGTAAATTACCATAATGTTTTGGCAATGACATATTAACTTACTTGCGTTATAACATATTCGTACATCGTCTTGTGCATGAATATTTGCACACCTTCTTCAACCAAAAAAGGGTTGATGATTAGATTTATTTATTATAGTTGATTGCTATAGTGCTGTAGTTGTTGTTGTTGTTGTTGCGTTAGTGTTAGCAATTAGAAAAGTTACCGCAGGATATATCGTCTGTACATTGGCATGAACAACAAAAACAAACACACAAATAACAACAAAGTCATACATCAACTGGCAAAAGCTTACTTAACATAGTCGTACCTCTTCTCTACACACACACACCATACATCTTATTCATATGGTGGGGGGAAAGAGTTGATTCCAAAGGGAAAGAGTTGATATAGGTGGCAAAGACGTTTAATTTGACAAAAGAGTGATGACATCTCATTAATATTCATTGCAACAAGACACAACAATGACAACAAGACACCATTACAATCGAGTGAACTGAGATTTGTGTGCCTGCCACAGCAAACCAAACTAATCAACCAAATTCATATGCTACCAGTAGAGTAGTGAATACAATAGTGAATAGTAGGTAATGTGTGCCTTTGCGTGTGTGTGTGTGTGTGTGTGTGTGTGCATAGTGTTGGCATTATTTACTACTTACTGTAGTATACACATGACACCCCAGTGTTGTGTTGTTTTGTATGAAAACGTGATGAATTGCTGCTTGAAATGATGTTAAATAGTTTCGCATTAACATATTTTTGTTTTGGAACATTTTTTATGCGGCGTGTTAATGTGTTGATATTTATGAGTTCGCCAGAATCGTGTTGAGTGATATGCTGAACTATTTCTTGTCATTATGGTATCATCAGTGATGATACCATAATTTGAGTGATGAATTGATTTACTGACTTTTGAGATGAATTTTTGAATATTTTCATAGGAAACCTGTATAGCAGAGATGAAAAATATTTCTATATGACTATTTAATTTTATTGATCATTTGATCATTTTAAATTTTATCGTTATTTAATCAGCCATTTTCGCACTTCTTCAACATTTCGGAAACGTGTACCACTCAAGCCGTGCTGCATCGATCTGAACAAGTGGTAATCAGAAGGCGCCTGGTGAGTACGCTGGATGAGGAAGAGTTTCCCATTCGAGCTTTGACGATTTTTCCAGGTTGTGCCGAGCGTTATCGTGACGGAGAATAACCTTGCGCCTACTACTCGCTATTACTGGTCTTTTTCGCAACAACTCATCATTCAATTGGTTCAATTGACATTTGTAGACATTAGCAGTAACAATTTCATTTGGTTTCAGCAGCTCGTACTACACCACTCCTTGCTGATCTCATCAAATGCAAAGAATTACTTTATGACCGTGGATGTTCCGTTTTGGCTGTGATGTTGATGGCTGTCCTGGGTCCACCCATGACTTTTTCCCTTTGCGATTATCGTGGTAGATCCAATTTTCATCGCCAGTCACAAGACGCCAGAGAAAACTCTTTTTTTTTTTTGTGTCTGGCAAGCACGGAAACCGGAAACACTGAATAGCACTTTCAGACAAATCATGTGGTACCCATTTTCCTTCCTTTTGGACCTTTCCCATGGCGTGTAAACGTTTGGAAACAGCTGCTTCAGTAACTGCTAGCTCGTTTCCAAGTTCTTCTAACGTTCGAGCTGAGTTTTCATGCAATAATGCTTGCAATGCATCGTCTTCGAATTCTTTCGGGCGCTGTCCTGAGCGTGGTTTGTCATTGGCAACAATATCATTACTTCTGAATCGTCTATACCACTCTTCACATGTTGTATGTGATGGAGCTCGATCACCATAACATTCTTTAAGTAATCGATGAACTTCTGCTACACTTTTTTTTTTTCAAATCAAAGTAGTGCAGAAGCACATGTCCAAAAAACACATTTTATCGCATTCCATTTTTCACAAAGCAAAAAAATTTTTTTTTTTGTTTATACAAATAATGTTTATGGTGACTGAATTTGATCGAGAAATGTCAAAACTAAAAAAGAAGTACTAGATGCATGACTAATGAATACTAAAACTGTTTACATCAGCCTCTAACGTTCGCGGGCGGAAATTAAGTCAGAGACCTAATATATGTATATCACTGATATTACATATATTTTCACTTCAGTTACAAAGTGCTACTTTGGACTAATTAAGCACTTGTGAAGACGAGCCCTCTCCCTAGAAACAAAGATCACACTCTACAAGTCTTTCATTATACCTGTCCTTACATGCAACACTGTGGGTGCCGTAGCTCAGTGGTTAGTGTGTTCGCCTTCTGATCTGTAGGTCGTGGTTCAATCCCCGGCTGATGCATAACAAATTTAATATCGATAAGATTCTTCTTTCGAATGGTACCCACCTGTCGGCAAGCAATTGGCAATTCTTCCGACAGTAAAAACTTCCCATGAAAAAGCTTCTAAAAGAACTCTGTGACAAAGCTCAGAAAAAGTGATGTCACAAGTGTTCTGCCGTTCGGAACCGGCTAAAATAAGTAGGTCTCTTCTAATACTGTCCAAATTTAAGACGCACAACAGTAATGGAAGAGAAGCTCGGCCAATGAGCCCTTTGGGGCTTTAAGTGCCACATATTTATTTATTTTTACATACAACATCGAAGCCTGAACAATTTCCACCTCAGATGAGAGAATATTTGGAGATTTTGTGAGAAAAGTCTTTGGACCCTTGGTTGGTTGGTTGAAGTTGTGATTCCTCCATAAGTCCAAATAGCGCTTACGCACCGTTTCGTTAACAACTGCTTCCAACTGTTTGTTAGGTTGTTTGTAATGTTTAGAAACCTCAGGAGGTCGCTGATGCTTATATCCGCTAACTCCTCCCTAGGTAAACACCTACGGTGTTCATTCTCTGCTTCCAAAGGCCAGGGCATTTACAAAGGAAGTGGAAGACCGTTTCCTTTTCTTCTACTTGGTTACAACTGTGACAGAAATCGTTGTGGGACATCCCCATTTTGGCCGCCTGTTCTTCGAAGAGCCAGAAACCAGTAATGACTGCCGTCAGTCTAGACGCGTCTTTTCGGTTCATGTTTATCAGTCATGTTGTTTGTTTAGGATTGTATCTAGGCCATAGTGACCTACTAGTCTTACATCTTGTGAGACTTTTCCACCTACAATCCGCTATTTATAGATATTTTATATTGATAGCACTTTTAGCCACACTCAGCGGTAAGAACACCGGTTCAGCAAGAGCCTGTTGCATGACAGATCCGCTTTTTGCCAGTTCATCGACTTTTTCGTTTCCTTCTATGTTCCGGTGTCCCGGAACCCAGATCAGTGAGACTCCTTCTGCTTTGTTCCACTAGAAAGGAGGATGTGACTGCTGAATTCAAGGCCTGAATTGCAGCTTGGCTGTCCAATAGTATAGCTATGTTGGGCTTGTATCTGAAATCTGCGATTAGTATCGTACAAGCTTCCCCAATTGCAAACACTTCCGCCTAGAATACGCTAAAGAGGATTTGCTGGATAGCCGAGATCAAAAGCCGGATGAAAACAACTTTGGCAGCATTGGGGTTGAAATATTCACCTCTTATGTTAAATCAACTTTACTATATGGATGTGAAACGTAGAAGGCGACAGCAACCGACATAAGTTCGGCCAGACAATACCTCGAATGCTGACTTATTGGCAAGAACACAGCAGAATCCAGTGCAACTGGAGATCGGGCGAAGAAAATTGGGCGGGCTAGATCGGCCATTCGTTATGGCTCTATGCTCCACTCGGGAACTCTAAGATTTAATGAGTGTGATCTCTTATTTAAGAAGGCAGCTACACCAATCTAACCTAAACTATTACAGAGTACTGCTTTGAATATCGGAAAATGTTGAGGAGATAACTTATGCCATATAGAAACATTTAATTGGGATAGAAATCGGAAGAAAAGAAAAATCCTTCAATAAATTGTATCATAATTTAGATCATAAATTTACACGCACCCACCCATATGGATTCCTATACACTTAAATGTATTCATATGTCATCATGTATCATCAATTAAGGTAAATCACATAATTAATTTACATATTTGTAGTGCCATTCGAGTACCATATATAGAGCAAATATGAACCAACTCTGCATATCTTTGCATAAGCCAACACCATTCCCCATCCACGCATCTCCTCACATCTATCATCACTAAGTTGTTAAATATAAATCAAAAAATAAAATATGATGAAGAAACAGAAGAGCAAGAAGAAGCAGAAGAAGAAGAAGAAGAAGAAGACTGACGGCGACAATAATTATTATAAACTCATTAACATATTATCTCACTGCGAAGACAAATTATGACATACAATAGACTCACTCATATAAGCACGATACCAACTCTTGAGACGTCAACTCAAATTTAAGTCAAAACAAATCTGTCAAATGGTATTAAATTGTGTTTACATAGAAACCGCAAGTTTTTGGGGTTAAAAACAACAACAAGAACAATTATGTTGAAGAACAAGTAGGTGTTAAAGATGATAGCTGCTGTTCAACACGACTCACTGACTGACTAACTGATTGTGCAAGGTTTGGAGGGAGGCAATCATATTGAAGGTGATTTTAATCGTTTTGACATGATTGGTTTTGATGAGCAAACTATACTCATATATTATAGTTTCACATTATGACAATGTAGAAATAAGAATTGACGATTTCTATGCAATTCAAGACCTAATATGAACTGCTAAAAACTCATCAAATATTTTCCGTAGATCTTTCAACCCATTATGTCATGACGTACGATCTTGAGCGCTACTAAAACGAATTTTAAGGGTGGACATTCAAGGGGAGAGGTGGTGAGCCTAGGGAGTCCAATCACGCCCCGATACCCACAAGTACTATACTCCTGAAGAATATATTTGGAGCTACTGACATTGGCGTCCCAAATACCTCGTACGTAAGGAGCCCAGCAAGTAACTGCACTCTAAATGTATATGGTTCCTTAAGGGTCCAATACTTTTTCTTGCTGGACACAGGAATTATTCAGTATCGGTTCATAGAACTCGAAATAGGGCAGTCCGGACAGAAGTGAAAAAATAGCCAATCTACTTCCAGGACGGTTGGAGTTGTTATATCAATCGATATGTACTGCCTTCCTTGCGAAGCAAACTAAGAAGCAATCATAGCCTCTAGCAATACGACACGTACAATTTAGACCTCGATATCTAAGAAACCAGCAAAGCTAAAATCGGTTGTAACGTATTTTCTAGCGACTTAAGTACCCTCGAGTAGCGGTGAAGCTACTATCCAAATGTAATGTTTCTGGTTTTAGATAAAAAGAAGTTTTGTATTGGTGCACCGTAGTGTGCACTAAGTTCTGTGTTAATTTGGGCATCTTAAATTCCAAAAGCTTCGAATAAAAATATGAAGTTTAAGCTTAACTAATAATAGCGTGAAACGTTCAGTAGAAAGTATTGAAAATATCTCTTTGCAAGCAGGAACAGGTGAATGAAGTAAATGTCCATCGACGCGCCAACAACGCTTGTGTGCTGAGGATGGATTGAGCGTTAGAATTTTGTTTTAATGAAAAATTGACAATTTTTCGAACAAGTCAGTATTAGATAGATTATATATGTGGCACTTAAAGCCCCGAAGGGCACATTGGCCGAACTTCTCTTCCATTACTGTTGTGCGTGTTAAAGTTTGGAAAGTATTAGAAGGGACCTACTTATTTTAGCCGGTTTCGAACGGCAAAACTCTTGTGACATCACTTTTTCTGAGCTTTGTCACAGAGCTCTTTTAGAAGCTTTTTCATGGTAAGTTGTTACTGTCGGATTGTGAAGTGCCAATTGTTTGCCGACAGGTGGGTACCGTTCGAAAGAAAAAATTACGATATTTAGTTTAGTTTAGTTTAGTTATGCATCAGTCGGCCAACACACTAATTTAGTATGCTTCTAAAAAAAATGTTGCATTTGGCACAAATATTAAGTTTAATACGCCTAATACGCGTAAGGTAAAATCATTCCCCGGCCAGGGAATTTGTGATAATATCGACAGATATAAGATGTTACGCGAAAAGCGTGCGATAGAGAGATGAAAACCCTTGAAGAATATTATTTGGTCCTTCTGATCTCAAAGTATTCGCTCATCCGAGGTGGAAATTGTCCAAGCTTCAGCGCCATATGTAAGGACAGTAGAATGTAGTGTTTTCGTTCTTCGAGAGAGGGCTCGAATTCTCAATTTTTTACTTAACCCAAAGTAACACCTGTTTGCAAGAGTTATCCTTCGCAATATCTCCAGGCTGACGTCATTATTGCTGTTAATGCTGATTCCAAGATAGACAAAGTCCCTTACTACTTCAAAAGCGTAGTTGTTAACAGTGACATGCTGTCCAAGACGCCGGGACTCTTTGTTTGTTGACACTAGATACTTCGTCTTGCCCTCGTTCACCGTAAGACCCATTCGACGCGACTCGCTTTCCAACTCTAAGAATGCTGCTGCATTGACTGCTCGCGTGTTCAGGCCGATTATGTCAATATCGCCTTCATACGTCAACAGCTTGACACTTTTGTTGAAGATAGTGCCATTGTGTCGTAGATCAACAGCTCGTATTCTTTTCTCGATAATAAGATTGAAGAAGTTCGTTCGGTATTAAACGGTGCGGAGAGGTGCTTCCCAATTTTCACTGCACAACGAGAGTTATGCAGTGTTATTCTACAAAGTCGAATGAGCTTTGCAGGAATACCGTACTCAGACATTGTTGCGTAGAGGTAATCCCTTACCGGACTGTCGAAAGCGACTTGATAATCAACAAATAGGTGGTGTGTGTGTCGATCTGTTTTCCTTGGGTCTTCTCCAGGATTTGGCACAATGTGAAAAGCTGGTCGATGGTGGATTTACCAGGTCTGAAGCCACACTGATAAGGTCCAATCAGGTTGCTGAGCATAGGCTTCAACCTTTCACACAGTACGCTCAATAGAACCTTGTATGCGATGCTCAGGAGACTTATTCCACGGTAGTTGGCGCAAATTGTGGGGTCTCCTTTTTTATGTACAGGACAGAGAACACTGAGCCTCCAATCATCAGGCATGCTTTCATCCGACCATATTCTGCTTATGAGCTGGTGCATGCGGGTGAGCAGCTCATCGCCTCCGGTCTTAAACAACTCGGCAGGCGGGCAGGGCATCAGCACCTGCAGCTTTGTTGTTCTTTAGCCTTAAAATGGCCGTTTCAACCTCGTCATGGTCGGGTGGTGGAACGTCAAGGCCATCATCTGTAATTGAGGTTATCGGGCAATCTCCTCCACCGGCGGAATTGTTCGTAGCATCGCCATTCAGCTATTTCTATTCAGTTATTTCTATTAACTTACGAATATGTTTGATAATAGTTGCAATAGAATGAAAACCACTTCTCCACATCTGTGTGATTTTTCGAACGTATCTACTTAATATGGTGCAAGATATCTAAGCTTCGATATTATCAGATTCTAGCTTTCCATATTAAATTAAATCTAATTGTCCTCTCTGATAAACCTACTAAATTGTACGACTCGTATAGTATATGTTATACTCTTTATATGTATTTATTTGGCACATCCTTTGACACCTCTGTTTTCTACGCACTACATCCAATTATCCTTTAGATTATTTACTATGCCTTTTCGTTGTATGTGTGTGTGTGTATGTAAGTTAGAAAATTTACAAATAAAGTGTAAAACGCATTGACGACGACTATACTGGGTGGATAGCTTCTTCATTTATTCGTTCTTCCGTCCATCTGCCTGTCCTGTCCGTCGGTTCATCTATTCGCATTGTACTCATCTGTCTGTCTGTCTGTCTGTCCGTCTATCATAAATACAATTTTAAATGCGTATTAAAATTCATGCCTTTAGGATGAAAATTAGATGTTAGTTATTATTATTTGTCCGCCACTACTCGTACATACATACCTACAATATAAGATATACTACAGAGAGCCAAGCAAGAAACACCCTTCCCACTACTCATACAACATACTATGTACCATCACATCTCCGGAGGGTCTTGTTGCTGATGCTAAGAAATTATGTTCGTGTTGTTACCTCTGTTTGCCTCAATTGTTTCGTCTCAGTTGTTGCTTTCACCTTTTCATTTCGTATCAATTTCCGTGAATTACCCTACTAAATTACCATAACGGCCTAACGCGCACTAAAGAAGAAGCGCACAACAACAGCAGTAGCAGTAATACATACCAGTACATAGCTGCTTCCCGTTTTTTTTTTTTTTTATTCATATTTTGTTGTGTTTTTGTTTTGTGTGTGTGTGTAATACTAACCACGAGTATACGAGTCCACATATAACATTACAATTTACACCACTACCACTACCACTACTATTACTGCGACTACTACTACTGACAATTCTGAACTTTATTCCAAGCAAATGCTACGATAAATAGTAGTATGAGTAGACTCACATTACACAACCTGCGTAAGGCGCAAATGTACATCACCCCGTCGTAAGGTCATACGTACGAGATACATGCACAGAAACTGCCTACAAACGCACAATAAAGAAAGCAAAGTTGAATAATAACTAAATAAAAAGAATGTACGATATTATTTGCAATTTAAAGTAACAACAAAATAAATAGTAAAAATCACACAACAAATAACAGCAATGCGGCAAAAGCTGCCAACTGCCAGGCAACTGGTAGGCAACAAATCCTTACACGTATCGCAGACAGATATTTAAGCTTCAATTGTGGTGAGTTGCAGAAAACAAAACAAACAAAAAAACTGACTAACTCGAATAGTGGATGTTTAAGATTGTTGCTCAAACAATAATGTGCTTTCAAAGTGCAAGGTGAAGAAATTAATGAACAAGCAAAGATGCAAAAAGAAAACCTCTAACTGCATTGCTGTCCCATAGGACTAGTAAATATCGAAGAAATATACTCGTAGAAATAGATTGCCGTGGAAATATACATAATAGCAAGTTTTTTGTTTTGAATTAATGAATAATACAATCGAAAATTTTACAATTCTAAAGACATCCTTTGCGAATAATTGAGTTTAAACGACCTTTTGACGCTTTAGTGATGCGTTTCTACCCATTTTGTATGGAAGCGTTCTCGGCATACGACCCATCCCTCAAATATAAAAAAAAAATAATAAATAAATATGTGGCACTTCAAACTCCGAAGAGCTCTTTGGTCGAACTTCTCTCCCCTTACTGTTGTGCGTCTTAAATTTTGGACAGTATTAGAAGGGACCTACTTATTTTAGGCGTTTCCGAACGGCAGAACCCCTATAACATCACTTTTTCTGAGCTTTGTCACAGAGTTTTTTTTAGAAGCTTTTTCATGGCAAATTGTTACTGTCGAAAGAATTGCCAATTGCTTGCCAACAGGTGGGTACCGTTCGAAAGAAAAATCTTTTCGATATTAAATTATATATCCTTTACATATATTTGAGGGATATGTCAGAAACAAAAACTAATAGGCACTTATGGGATCCCTGCTCAAAAAATTGTTTATCCTTATAGCCAAAATATGCGTCGATATCCCATTTTATAGCTTCTTTTGAGGTGTAGTTCTTATTACATAAATGGTGATAATCGCAAGGTACAATATTCGGTATGCGGTCTTGCGTTGTCGTGGTGAAGCAGAACTTTGCGTCTATTGACTAAAGACGGTTGATTTTTTTCAAGTGCTTCATTCAGTTACGATAGTTGATAGCCATAATAATCAGCTGTGATCATCTGCTTTGGTTCCAGCAGATCAAAATAAATGATGCCGGACATATACCACCAACAGGAGGCCAGCTCTGGGGGTTAGTTCTGATGTTTCATCTTTATCTAACCACAGACGTTTGCCAACAGGATTATTGTAAAGGACCCATTTTTGGTCTCAGTAACAATACGATTCAAAAAACTCTCATTTGAAAGCTTAGAATACACATTCACTCTCGGCTGCTGAAGGTTTGCGACAGAAAGTTTATGCGGAACCCATTTTCCCAGCTTTCGAACCTTGCTCAATTGAACCAGGTGGCTGCCTGTAAACTATTCCATATGAAGAATTCCAGCCATCATATCGGCTGTCAAACTTGGCTCAGCTTCCACGACTTCTAGCAAGGCGTCGGAGTTAAAGACCTCAGGACAAAAAAAGAGCATGGGGCATCCTCAACGTCACAATCATCATTTCGGAATTTGGAAAACTAATTTTGCGCAGTCCTTACACTCACCGTAGTCTCCCCATGAGTAGCATTTATTACTGCAGCAGCAGGTGTTGCATTTTTTCCACTTTTATAAAAAAAAATACAAAATATGCCTCTTATACTCGTTCGAAGAATCCATTTTATTTTTTAACAACGCTACTTCTATCCGCGATTAAAATGACTTGTTGAATGCACAATACATCAGAGAAAATAAAAATACAATTGAAAAACTAATGGAAACAAAATGCAGAAACAAAACTTAATAGGGGTCCGTCATACAAAATCCTAAGCACTTATGTGATTATTTGTCGACTTTCAGGTGATTTTTAGTTAAATCTGAAGGGAAGCCCATCTAAGAGGCAAGGATTCCTAAACAATTATAGGGTTTTTGTCGATTTTCATGTGTTTCTAAGTTCACTTTTTAGTGAAGCGCTAGGAAGTAAGCATCATCAAAGAAATGTTGGGTGGTAAAACTTAATGGAGGTCGGTGATATATATATTTTACCGCTTTAACGGCACTTTATAAAAACAGTCTATTTTATATGATAACTCCTCGGAAGTACTGAAATAAAGGGCCAGTGCGTACTGGAAAAATGTAGATGAGTAAAAATAAATGGTGATCGGCCATACCTCTTACCACTCCAGAGGGACTACTGAGTAACTACGGGGTTAATTATCGCTTTTCCATTGCTATTAAGTTCTTTTTGTAGGAAAGACTTCATAAGAAGTAAAAATAGGGCCTATGATGTTTAAAGAAAATATTGAGTAGTAAAAATAATACTTTAGGGGACTCTGGTACAGGGGAGTAAAATTTCTGCATATAAAATAAGAATTTTGTAGGGAAGCCCCTACTCTACTGTAGAAAAAGATGGCAAGTGTTCTCAAGAAAGAAAAAAAAACTGAGAACAGAAAGTTCATACAGGTCAGTCATACATTTAACCCCTCTTGGACCTGTTCTGGATATCTTAAGGAATGTTTCAACTTTGATCTGTTTCTTTTGTGATTTTATTTTTTTTTTTTTTGGTCAGGACGAAATGCATCCCACGTATTATCTACGGGAAATAGTGGGTGTCGTAGCTCAGTGGTTAGTGCGTTGGTCTTCTGATCTGTAGGTCGTGGGTTCAATCCCCGGCTGAAGCATAACAAAATTTAATATCGAAATGATTTTTCTTTCGAACGGTACCCACCTGCCGGCAAGAATTGGCAGTTTTTCCGGAAGTAGCAATTTACTAAAAATGCTTCTTAAAAGAGCTCTGTGACAAAACTAACTTAAAGTGATGTCACAAGGGTTCTGCCGTTCGGAATCGTCTAATATGTATAACTAGGTCCCTTCTAATGCTCTCAAGATGCACAATGCAGAACAGGACAGGAAGAGAAGCTAGGTGACACACAATGGGCCTTTCTGGTCGAAGTGTAGCCTCTCAGAGAGAGAACAGCGACATAACCTAGCCTAACGCTAAATTCATTTAATTGAGTAAACGAATAGTAAGAGGCAAAATGGCGCCATCAATGAGGTAGATAATAAGTTTATATATTTCAAAAATATATTCTCCCAAAAAAAGAAGATTTTCCATTACAATAACACTGTTGCACCGTTAAAAGAAAAAATATGTTCGATATTAAAGTTGGTTTACACTTTTCGGCCCTTTCGGGGCTTATAAGTGCTACTTAATTTTTTTTTTTTTACAGTTTCTATTCTACAATATTTAAATTTTTTTGTGCAATAATGATGAAAAAGTCACCATTCACTTTTTTCGATGTTATTGTGCAAAATTTTTCTCAATTCATGTAGCCATTCTTAATAAGGTCATTCAGTGACTTCATCAGGATTCTTTGTAGTATCCACCTTGCAGTTTAGTTCAGTATAAAAAAGTGTTTTTAGAATTTTACAAATAATTCGAAAAACATTAATACCGAAATATTTCTATAGATTAAATTTTACTTTTCACCATTATGTCAGAAATAAATTTTGCTGAAATTACGATTTCGACATTTTTCGGAATTCGATTTTCTTGTAATTTTTGTTCGACATTATTTCAAATTTTGTTTTTTTTTTGCAATAATGTCGAAAGCGTAATCAACAATTTTCGATATTATTGCGAACATTTTTACGTCATTCGATCATAATTTACACCCCACAAATTTGATACCCGTACAGCTCTGAACACACCCACTTGAGGTGGCTACATTTCTAGGACTTGACCTTTACGAGGGGACACGAGCGAACAATAGTTTGTGCATGCTGACGACGACAGAAATTAAAGTTGCTACAACAACAACAACAACAACAACCACCATAATTTATGTATGAAACCATTCTGGCTGAGACCACTCAGCCCCTCTACGTTGATTCTATGTAGAATCTACAGAGCTGAGACTTAAAAAAAAACATAGGTCTCTGGAATTTTGCGAAAGAATTTAGGTTTTAAGATAAACATACTCTGTCGAACTCAAACGAATTCCACAACAAGAGCTCTTCGCAGCAAAGTCTTCCCAACCGCTCATGATTCTCAAACTACTCAAAGCCTATGGGTTGTCAAATTTTCTGTACAACAAACTGTACACACTTTTACTCAAATTTACATAGTTTCATACATAATTTCTTTTAATAGCTGTTACATAAAACTCAAAGGATATATGTATGTAAGTACTACAAAGATAGTCAACTCTAGATAACTCTAAATGAATGAAAGGAAGGAAGCCAACAAGTCTTATTACTGTTATGACACTTTTTCTTTTGAAGATGCCTGCTGTTGTTGTTGTTGTTGTTTTCAAACTTTGCCTATATCGTCGAGTTAACCTCAAAATTGTCAAACAATCATCAGCATTAGATTAGAAAATTGTATAGGTAAAGCGAACGGAAAAAGAGGCGGCTGGTTGGTTGCCTTTTGGAGTTGTAAAAGAAACACAGATTAAATACTTATTCAATCTTTTGATGAGACGAGTTTTGGGACAATTTTAATGAGCTCACCAATAGTGCAGACAAAATGTGAGAAATCTCCATCTGTATTTAAGAAAAAGGTCAACAAATATCATACAGAATGAACAGTCGTCTCATTCTCATTGTAATCACTATGATAAGCCATCATCATTATTTGATACGAGTATGACTAAAATGAAATTGTATGTACAAGAAACCAATAAAGACTTAAGTGAAAGTATATACTACAATATATGAGTGTAATATCTCAATTTGATGCCACCTGTATTGCTTGGGAGACCTCTAAAGGAAGAACTTGCAACTTCTTCTTACAAAGTAACGAGAACATTATTTGTATGTATATGAAGTACAGTGAAGCACTTGAATATTTCTTCCATTTCCACTCGTATATATGTATGTATGATGGCTTCCAAATGGACTCGTATTTTATGTTTATGATACTAAAGGTGGGTTTGAGTTTGGACGGCAATTGGGTTCGGGTCTGTTTTGTATCTTCCCTTAAAAATATTTTGGGGTTAGCAAGTAAGCATTTATTTGTTGTTTTTGTTTGTTGGTTTCGTTTTGTTTTATTTTTGCTTCTATTGCGTACATATATTGCATTTTGATGGTATAGGGCGTTTGGTTGGTATCGTCGTTTAACCTGAAACAACAACGACAACAATGATGATGATACCCATATTTGACGGCTTTGACAATTACATTTGCATTTTATGTTAATTGAACTTCATAAATATGTCACAATAACAACAGCCACCAATGGCAGCCTTCAAGTAACTACTTAGTGTGAAGAGTAAAACAGAGAGAGAGAGAGAGGGAAAGCCTATTGTAAGGAACCTTCTTTGATGGCTTTAAGGCATCTAAATACATAAATTTTTATTTTTGGCGTGGGTTGGTTGATTTCAACTAAATGATTGTATTGCTTTTAATTTTAAAATGCTTCTCTCGTTTGATTGTTACTTGTTTTTTCTTTTTTTTTTTACATTGTTTTGGTAAATTTATAAATAATTTATACAAACTTCACTCTCACACTCCATCTCTTCGAATCTCTCTCTCATGAATAAACATGTTAGTATTAAATGTCCATCGTTAAGACATGTCAGGATGCATAAGTATTTGGTCTTTATGTGGTTGCTTGATATTTCATTCTTCTTTTTTTTTTCCATTCACTCTGTGGTTTTTTATTGATAGCTCTTCGTCACATTAGTTGATATAGATATTTATTTGTAAAGCTGGAAAATGTGATTAAATAGTTGTTGCAATGGTGCATGTCGCATTTTAATTCAGAATTTTATGATAGTAAATTTGTTGTGGGGTGTGGCTCATCCATGAACTAATTTTTTCTTATAATAGCAATCCACTTGGGAAATATGGCTTACTTGCTTACTTATGTGGCCGAAAATAGCATGCTTCGCCAGCCAACTCTTTCCTTCAGTAGTTGGCACATGTTAGATATTCCAAACGCTGACAGGTTCTCCAGTACTTGGTCCTGCCACCGAAGATTGGGTCTGCCTCTTCTGCGTCGTCCAACAGGGATTCCGGATATAACACTTTCTTCTTTCATTCGCTGGACATGACCTAGCCAGCGACGCCGCTGAATTTTAATGCGATACAGACCATGGTTGTACCTTAATCGATACTCGTCATCAACGCAAATAGGTCCAAAGTTCTTGTGTAGGGCTTTCTCCCGAAAACTCCGAAAACTCTCATCTGAGGTGAAAATTCTCCAAGCTTCGGCGCCATATCTAAGGACAGGCATTATGAAAGACTTGTAGAGTATGGTTTTCATTTTTGAAATAGAGCTCTCTTTGAAAAAAGTCTACATTAGTTATGCCAGTTTAAAATTTGAGAAAAGTCTGCAAATTGGTTTGAAAGCTGGATTATAGAGTGGGCATGGTTTATCTATTTCTTAGCAAATTATTTATCCTTATAAAAATAATGTGTGGGTGCCGTAACACAATGGTTAGTATGTTGGCTTTCTGATCTGTAGGTCGTAGGTTCTATCCATCCCCGGCTGAAGCATAACAAAATTTGATATCGAAAATATATTTCTTTCGAACGGTACCCACCTGTGGGCAAGAAGAGCTCTGTGACAAAACTAAGTTAAAGTGATGTCACAAGGGTTCTGCAGTTCGGAATCGTCTAATATGCATAACTAGGTCCCTTCTAATGCTGTCAAAATTTAACACGCGCAACATTATTGGAGAAGAAGCTCGGTGGTATCACAATGGGCCTTTTTAGCCTAAGTGTGTCCTCTCAGAAAGAGGACAGCCACATAACCTAACCCAACCTTATTAAGGTTGCTATTCAACTTCAATTCACATTCACCGATCGTCTTAGAAGAGCTGACAGGGCTCACAGGTGCTTTCAGAGCAGTGTCACTTCACTACAAATATCGATGAGCTCCTCACACAAGTTTTCATCCATAATCCAGCAAGCCACATTGAGTACAGAGAAGCCTTCGTATAGGAAGAATGTTACCATGCTTCCTGTGTACCATTTCAGTACCATTTGAGATTTAAGAACCGTCAGCACCCTAGGCCAACTCAATCCGGTGTGGAATCTATGGGTTGCGGGTCATGTAAGTATCACTGGAAATGAAATGCCAGATAAACTTTCCAGGAAAGAAGCAAGAACTCCATTTGTAGGGCGCGAATCATTCTGTGGATTAGGTTTGGGTAACATCTCCCGTATTATCTGGGAAGAAGACGATAGATAAAGAAGTTTATACTGGGAGAACATACCGGGGTTATCACACTCCAAACTAGCGCTTGGGACATACAACCTAAAAGGCTACGAGGAGTGTATAAATCTAACGAAGAACAACTTGACAAGCATGACGGGATTATTAACAGTTAGGAACAATTGGGAATTTTCTCAGATATTCTTTGCAGATTCTGCAGGGAAGAGGACGAGA
The DNA here is from genome assembly GCA_963854835.1 of Megamerina dolium. Classification (NCBI taxonomy): domain Eukaryota; kingdom Metazoa; phylum Arthropoda; class Insecta; order Diptera; family Megamerinidae; genus Megamerina; species Megamerina dolium. The sequence goes on from OY978529.1 coordinate 4,883,511, forward strand.
CCGCACAACATATGGTAGAAATTTGTTCTGTGAAGTAGGACCAATACTACAATTCATCGACGTAATTGGGCTAAGAGACAAACTCTAGGTCCACGAAGGGGCACAATAGAGTGCAACATCCCTCAACGATAATAATAATAAATACTATAATAGTGACAATATTGTCATTATATCGTCTTTCAATTGCTTGACCTGAGTAACCTCTACTTACGAGTACTACAGTAGACTTGCTTGTAAATGCAACTCCCTCATTAAATGATGCTTAAGAAAATTGGCATGATTTTAATAAATTGTATACGTTCTTCAAGCTACAGATGTTCTTTATGTTCTGATGTGACTATCATCGTTTTATCATTTCTTGAACTATATGTATGTGTATGAACATAAAGAGTTTCTACTTAGAACAGAATATTAAAACCATAAATAAGTATATGTAGTAATTGCCAATTAAATACAGTTGTTTACGAGTATAGATTTTGGAATTTTCGTTGATATCTTTTAATATAATATTTCTCTTTTCTCTTCTTAGGTACGTACGTGCAATTTAATCGCAGAACCTAAAGATATGACATTGTAAATTGTTTAGTCGTTTGGTAAGTACAAGTAGTTAGCAATTTTGATTACTCTCTAAATAAAATAAATGAAATGAGGTTATGAATGAATATGAAGTTATCACGCTGAAACTTAGTACATGCCATTATATCTACTAATTAACAGAAGAGTTTGTAAATGGGCCGGATCGAATGAAAATCACCCACACTTCCCATACAAAAATATGTTTTAGAATGTACGAGAGTAAAATTTTTATGTCCGAGCACACAATTTACCTGGAGCATATAGCGAGCTCGGCAAATACGTTTCGACTAGATCCGGCCTAATTCGATTTTCAGTTGCAATGACCACATAAGTAAGTAAGTAAGTATCTTTTCCATCTATCTGCTATCTGAAGAGCTATTTTGTATGGTTAAGCAACGATCGATCTTAACTCAAATATGTACGATAAAGGCAGGAGTCCCACAAGGAGGCGTCTAAATACTTAATATACAACACTGACTGTAGAAGCAATGAATCCAAATGCTTTCATATGAGTTTCATTTTAAATCGAAAAACATTCCCTCAACGAAGTGACTAATCTAGGAATTCATCTTGATAGAAGACTCACCTGGAATAAGCATATTGAAACTAAACAATCACATGTGCCAATATCGGGTCTCGACTACAAAATTATTTACTGGATGTACATTTTGTACAAATAAGTACCCGGAAATTCTCATTTTTAATTTTCCCTCTGAGAATATTTCAAAAAAAATTTTTTTCCCAGGTTGGCACAACTGTCAGCCACTATTCTATGCATTTTTATTGCTATGTGTCATTTAGTTTGGTTACGGCGTCATTAGGAAAAAAATCAACCTTTTGTGTGCGTTGCGATTTTTACTATGGATAAAAATATCGAACAAAGAGTTTGTGTGAAATTTTTGTATGTTTCAAACGAAATTTCTTGTGCCAAAACGTTGGAAATGTTGAAAAAAACATTTGGTGATTCAACCATGTCGAAAACTCAAGTTTACGAATGGTATAAATCGTTCAAAGAGGGGCGACGAGAAGTGAACGATTTGCCACGTTCAGGACGGCCTTCGACCTCTTCAACTGAAGAAAACGTCGACAAAATAAAGGAAATGGTGCTCGAAAATCGTCATTATAGTTTGCGAGAGATAGCCCAAGAAATGAACATGTCTCTCATGAGACCGCTCGTCTTATTTTGGTTGATGTTTTGGGTATGCGGAAAGTCGCAGCGCAATTGGTGCCAAAAGATCTGAATTTTCATCAAAAAGTGAATCGCAGTAAGATGGCTGAAGACATGCTTGAACGCGTAAATTCCGATCCAACGTTCATCGAACGCATCATAACTGGTGACGAGACATGCGAGTACGACATGCAAACAAGTCAACAATCATCGAAATGGCGCGCCAAAAATGAGCCGAAACCGAAAAAACCGAAACCGCGCCAAAGCAAATCGAAAATCAAGGTGATGCTTTTTTTCGTTTTTTTCGATATTCATGGTGTTGTTCATTCGGAATTCTTACCGGAGGGCCAAACCGTCAATAAAGAATATTATCTTGGCGTTATGAGGCGTTTGAGAGAGAATGTTCGTCGCAAAAGACCAGATTTGTGGCGGAACAACAGTTGGATTTTGCACCACGATAATGCACCAGCGCACAAAGCGATCATTGTGAACGAGTTTTTGAACAAAAATTCAACAAATATCATCGAACAACCACCGTACTCTCCAGATATGGCAACGTGAGACTTTTTCCTGTTTCCAAAACTCAAATTACCACTTCGTGGAACCCGTTTTGAGAGCATTGAAGACATCAATACTAATTCGCAACGAGAACTGAAGGCCATCCCGGAATATAGCTTTAAAAAGTGTTTCGATGATTAGATTGTTCGTTGGAAGAAGTGTATTGCCTCAGAAGGGGCCTATTTTGAAGGGGATATAATAAATTTAGATGATTGATAAGTTGTTTGTGTTTTATTTCAAATTTCCGGGTACTTATTTGACAGAATGTATACAATGATGGTTAGACCAGTTATTACGTATGCATCTTTCGTGTGGTGGGTAAAAGCGACACAAGAAACTACTAGGGAACTACTTACATGCTTTCACAGGCAATCACGGCGGCAATGCGTAACTGCCCTACCACTGCCATCGAAGCGATAATAGGATTATCTCCCTTTAACATCTTCATAAAAAAAATGTGCTACTAGAAGTGCATTGAAGATACAAATCTTGTCTAGACAGAACCTCTTTGACTTTGGTCATATGAATATTTTAAAAAACATACCTGATCAAAAGATTATCTGTTCATTAACAGACTTTATGATCACAAAACGACAATTTGATCGTAAATTTCAGATTATCATCTCAGACCGTAATGACTGAAGGGACTTTGAAGGATCTTGGATCGATCGTCGAAGTCTGAAATGATTCACAGATGGGTCAAACACAGACTCTGGAGTCTGTGCGGTAATCTGAGGACCCAAAATTTCAGAACCACTGGGCATATGGCCTAACAAACATTCAGGCTGAAATTCAAGCAATTTCAATCTCCACAAGGATAAATCTGAAAAGATGCATCAAAGGCGTGTATATTGCTATCTCTTCAGATAGTCAAGCTTCATTACAAGCACTAGATTCTTATTCTATGGAATCGAAACTAGTGGAAGAATGCTTCAACAACCTCCAATCTTTAGGTACAATGCATAAGATTGTACTTGCCTGGGTTCCTGGTCATTCAGGGATCGAAGGCAACGAAATTGCTGATGAATTAGCCAGGGCTGGTTCAGCAGCAAACCCCATAGGCCTAGAACATAAGCCTAGGGTATCATACTGGGAAGAAATACAATTACTTCGCCAAGCCAAACGATTGGTAAGACCTTTTACCTACAACAAGGAACTGCGCAATATGTGCAAAGCAGATATTAGGAAAATAGTAGGTTTTCTCTCAGGTCACTACTACCTGAAGTATCATCTCACCAAATTACACACACTCGACGACATGGAGTGCCGGCTCTGTCTAGAAGAGGATGAAACCACAGAAGACTTATTGTGCAAATGTATTTTCGCTTGGGACGGTCAAATATGTAGTCCATGATCCAATGGTAACTGTTGTATTTGATGGCTATTTTCTGTTTACCATTAGTGTATAATGGTATATGTATCGTATATTACATATGTAATTTATTGTCACAGCATCTATAAATACGTGTAAGGACACTATTATGAAATAAACTGACCGAAGAAAATATTAAGAAATTTATTAAAAACATGTCTGATAATAGCATGTAGTTGCATGTGCTTACAGCGTTCATCAATGAATTTGAGTAATAATTATGAACTGACAATTATGATCTCAAAGCCCATAACATGGTGATACAAAAATAAAAAAAAAAAAAAGAGTCATGTGCTTTTAATATGACGTATGACGTCGTAATATGACAAAACCATGTTTCAACTTTTTCATATACCCCCAAAATCATTAATTATTGTTAAAAAAAAAAAAAACAATTTTTCGACTCAGAATGCTGGCTGTCTACTGCTGGTCGTTTCAACATGAAACAGATGATTCTTCATTACATTAAAAGTAATAAATTCCATTTCATAAAAAAATTTCACTTATTGTCAAAAACCGTAATTTTGATATCAAAGAACGCTCTGGACAGCCGAAACGGCCGGAATATGAGACCACACACGTGTCGGTAACTTTTCACCATGACAACGCACAGCCACACATTGTTATTCCAGTCAAAAAATGATCTTGCAAATAGCGGATGGGATGTTTTACCTCACCCACCTTATAGCCCAGACCTGGCGCCTTCAGATTACCTCTTGTTCCGGTCCATGCAGAACGCCCTTAATGGAATACGCTTGACTTCAGTTACAGGAATCAAAAATTGGCTCGATTGGTTTTTGGCTGACAAGCCGGCGAAGTTCTACAAAGCTGCTGATCTCTGTTCTCCGATAACTGGCGTCAGTTAGAAATTCCAAGCGCCGTCAGATTCTCCAGTACTTGGTCTTTCCACCGGAGGTTAGGTCTTCCTCTTCTTCTGCGTCCTCTAGCGGGTGCCGAATTAAATACCCTCTTCCCTGGGGCGTTTTCTTCCATTCGCTCGACATGACGCAGCCAGCGCAGCCGCTGGATTTTGATGCGCTTTACTATGTCAATACCGGCATACAGCTCACACAGCTCATGGTTGTACCTTATTTGGTACTCGCCACCAACGAAAATAGGTTCAAAGATCTTGCGTAGGACTTTGCTCTCGAAAACTCCAAGCATTCGTTCATCCGAGGTGGAAATTGTCCACGCCATATGTTAGGACAGGCATGATGAGATACTTGTAGAGTGTAGTTTTCGTTCTTTGAGAGAGGGCTCGACTTCTCAATTGTTTACTTAGCCCAAAGTAGCACCTGTTAGTAAGAGTGATTCTTCGTAATATCTCCAGGCCGACGTCATTACTGCTGTTAACGCTGGTTCCAAGATAATCGTAATTGTCAACAGTGACGTGTTGTCCAAGACGACGGGACTCTTTGTTTGTTGACACTAGATGCTTCGTCTTGCCCTCGTTCACCTTAAGGCCCATTCGACGTGACTCTCGTTCCAATTCAGAGAATGCTGCAATGATTGCTCGCGAGTTGATACCGAGTTATGTCAATATCGTCGGCATACGCCAGCAGCATGACACTTTTGTTGAAGATAGTGGTGCCATTATGTCATAAATCTGCAACTCGTATAATTGAAGAAGTACTCGTATAAGGTTGAAGAAGTCACACGATAATGAATCACCTTGTCTGAAACCTCGTTCGGTGTTAAACGGAGGGGAGAGATCCTTCGCAATTTTCACTGCACAACGAGAGTTAAGCAGTGTCGAATGAGTTTTGCTGCAGGTATACCAAATTCAGACATAGTTGTGTAGAGGTAATCTCTTATCGGACTGTCGAAGGCGGCTTTATAGTCGACGAATAGATGATGTGGATTTATTCGGTCTGAAGCCATACTGATAAGGTCCAATCAGATTGCATAGGCTACAATCTTTCACACAATACGCACAATAAGATCTTGTATACGATGCTCAAGAGACTTATTCGACGATAGTTGGCGCAAATTGTAGAGTCTCCTTTCTTATGTATGGGGCAGAGAACACTAAGAGTCCAATCATCGGGCATGTTTTCGTCCGACCATATTCTGCTTATGAGCTGGTGCATGCAGGTGAGTAGCTCATCGCCGCCGGTCTTAAACAACTCGGCAGGCAGGCCATCTGCACCTGTTGCTTTGTTGTTCTTCATCCTCATTATGGCATGGTCGGGTAGTGAAACGTCAACACCATCATCCGTAATTGGGGTGTTTGGGCAATCTCCTGCACTGGCGGAATTGTTCGTATCATCGCCATTCAGTAACTTGGAGAAGTATTCTCTCCATAGACTCAGTACGTTCTGGACATTCTTAACCAGATTCCCATTTCCGTCACGGAAGGAAGAGGCCACGGGATTTAAACCGCCACACAGGCACTTGATCTTCTCGAAGAATTTTCGAATCTCATTCCTGTCGCCGCACATCTCTATCTCCTCAGACGCGTCTTTTTTGTTCTCTCTTCTTAGAATTAGAATTTTGTATGACTAAAAGCACATTAAGAGTAATATTTAGAGCTTAATGCGCAGCCAAATTTGGAAAGTTAATATATATTTTAAAGAGTGAAAGTCTACTTACTGATCGGTTGTAAGGCCCATTTTTTCGATATATAAGCAAAAGCCACACGGCGTTGATGGCGAACTGCCAATTGATTGTCTTATTGAACTTGATTTCCGACAAAGCTTGGTTTGAAAATGAATAAAAAAAATATTTTTTCGAATTGTTGTATGATGAAAAACATTGTTGCATCATATAACATCCAACATTTTATTATAATTGTGAACATTCAAATCGATTCAATACGATTTAAACTAATCCCATTATTCTCCCCCTCCAATTCAATTGGAAAACATCCTCCACAAATAATATAATTTGTAATCGGTTTGATCTTATATTCTACTCTATCTACTTGTAATTGTAATTTGTTTCTCAAAATGTTCATGTTGTTCACATATTGTCCTTTGTTCCCTTAATGATGGTTTGCTGTAATCAAAAATTATTTCATATCCCTGCAAATATCAATGTGTACGAGTATGTTGCAAATCTGTAAAATGCAATAAAACAATTGAATCAAAAATCACCATTTCTGCTTCTTCTTTTCTACTACTACTACTACTACTACTACTACTACTGCTACATATAGTTAATTCTTCTGCTACTCGGAGACAGTTTATGTATGATGGCTAAAGCTAACACAATTGCAATTCATTGTTATTTAATATGATCCCCCATAGATAAATATATTCAAACACATACATAAATGCTTATGTGTATGTGTATGTGTATGAGGCGAGTGCCAGGATTCACAACAGTATGCGAGATAGCAGTGAAAATTATGTTTTATGTACACATGTACGTATATCTATTCAGACACACACACACACACACACACACACATTTACTACATACATGAACATATATTGCTGCCTGCAATAGCAACAATAATGGCGGCGTTGATGACACTGATTGCATTATAAACGACAATTGTCGTCATCACACTCGTCATCATCATCATCATCATCATCATCATCATCATCATTATCAATGCAATACAAATGACATTGGCAATGTAATCGAAAGTGGATTATTACCTCATGCCAATTATCATATCAGTGTAATGGACGAATGAATGCAGTCAGGATATGAACAAGTCCATAAATATCTACATAAATGAATGATGCATATTAATAGGCATACAACTACATCTGTATATGTAATTGTTAGTATTACTGATGATGATGATGATGATGATGATGATGAGGCGTTGATGCGACCATATAATGTCTTTTCCTAGCCATTCATTCTATCGTACATAACGTCATTCGTGTAAGTGTTTATGCATTGTGAAGGTGTAAATTTGGTAGGCGTTTATGCAAATGAGTGCCAACACCAATCACAACAACAGCAACATGGCTCATAATTTATAATTTTTAAGGCTTTTTGGATTGTTTACTATAATTGTATATGTTTCCATGTGCTTAAATATTTGAGTGAAGTCATTTTTATACCCTGCTTAATGTAATATGCAAGGTATATTCATTTCGGTCAGATGTTTATAATCACTTGAAGGAATCTCCGGAGATATAGAAAATTATATATATTCGTGATCAGCGTCACTTAAATTTGCGATTTATTGATGTCCGTGCGTCCGGTAGTCTGTCATCTGGCTGGTTCGCAAGATAACTTGAGCAAATATTGAGCTATTTTGACAAAATTTGGTATAAGTAAACTATGATCCAAGGGTATAAAGAGAATTGATATTGGGCATGATCGCTTAATAACCACGCCCACAGCAAGCATTCAAAGTGACTAACCTCGGAATTTACAAAATTTTTAACTTGCTATAACTCACTTAATATACCATCTGGACCAATAATATTTAGCAAATAGAGTTATATTATACTAATACATAATCTTGCCAAAAATGGGCTAGCCACTCCTACTTTTTATAGTAGCTCCCATACAAAGTGTCTGTACTTCTTTTAAATTGAAACAGCTAGAACTTCTGCAATCTTCCATCTAGAACAATCATAATTGACACTTGGATTAATATGATAGTCGGAAATGATCTGCCAAAAAATCAGCGTGCCACGTCCACTTCTTATTGGGGCTCCCATACAAAGTGGCGGAAATTTAAAAAATGTTAATCGCCATAACTTACAAACTATTCAGTGTAGAGTAACCAGTTTTAAGGTGTGGTTTAGTATTGGAAGAGCAACTACACTTACAAGAAATGGGCTCGCCACGCCCACTGTTTATAGTAGCTCCCATACAAAATGACTGTAATTCTTTTAAATCGAAACAGCTGTAACTTCTGCAATCTTCCGTCTAGAACAATCATAATTGACACTTAGATTAATATGGTAGCTGGAAATGATCTGCCAAAAAATCAGCGTGCCATGCCTACTTCTTATTGGGGCTCCCATACAAAGTTACGGAAATTTAAGAAAATGTTAACCGCCATAACTTACAAACTATTCAGCTTAGAACAACCAGATTTAAGGTGTGGATTAGTATTGGAAGAGCAACTACACTTACAAGAAATGGGCTCACCACGCCCACTGTTTATAGTAGCTCCCATACAAAGTGTCTGTACTTCTTTTAAATTGAAACAGCTAGAACTTCTGCAATCTTCCATCTAGAACAATCATAATTGACACTTGGATTAATATGATAGTCGGAGCTCCCATACAAAGTGGCGGAAATTTAAAAAATGTTAATCGCCATAACTTACAAACTATTCAGTGTAGAGCAACCAGTTTTAAGACGTGGATTAGTATTGTAAGTACGCATGTCCAGAGCGTACTGAGTCTATGGAGGGAACACTTCTCCAAGTTACTGAATGACGATGCTAGTTTTAGCCAGTGCCAGAGGAGATTGCCCGAACACCCCAATTACGGATGATGGTGTTGACGTTTCACCACCCGACTATGACGAGGTTAAAACAGCCATAATGATCAAAGCAGCACATTCAGATGGCCTGCCTGCCGAGTTGTTTAAGAACGGCGGCGATGAGCTACTCACCTGCATCCACCAGCTCATAAGCAGAATATGGTCGGACGACCACATGCCCGATAAGTGGAGTCTCAGTGTTCTCTGCCCCATACATAAGAAAGGAGACCCCACAATTTGCGCCAACTGCCGTGGCATAAGTCTCCTGAGCATCGCACACAAGGTCTTATCGTGCGTACTGTTTGAACGATGGAACCCTATGCTCAGCAACCTGATTGGATCTTATCAGTGTGGCTTCAGACCGAATAAATCCACCATCGATAAAATTTTCACATTACATGACACTGCTTAACTCTCATTGTGCAGTTAAAATTTGGAAGAACCTCTCCCCTCCGTTCAATACCGAACGAGGTTTCAGACAAGGTGATTCATTATCGTGTGACTTCTTCAACCTTATTTTGGAGAAAATTATACGAGCTGCAGATTTACGACATAATGACACTATCTTCAACAAAAGTGTCATTCTGCTGGCCTATGCCGACGATATTGACATAATCGATATCAACTCGCGAACAGTCAGTGCAGCATTCTCTGAATTGGAACAAGAGTGACGTCGAATGGGTCTTACGGTGGACCTAGTATCTACAAACAAAGTGTCCCAGCGTCTTGGACAACACGTCGCTGTTGACAATTGCACTTTCGAGGTGATGAAGGACTTCGTCTATCTTGGAACCAGCATCAACAACTGTAATGACGTCAGCTTGGAGATCATGCGTAGGATAAATCTTGCTAACAGGTGTTAATTTGGGCTGAGTATGCAATTGGGTAGTCGAGCCAACTCTCGAAGATCGAAAATCACACTCTACAAGTCCCTCATTATTCCTGTCCTAACATATGGCGCAGAAGCCTGGACAATCTCCACCAAGGATGAGAGGATGCTTGGAGTTTTCGCGAGAAAAGTTCTGCACAGGATCTTCGGATCCTATTTGCGTTGATGGCGAGTATCGAATGAGGTACAACGCTGTATGGGCTGTGCACTGACATTGACATAGTCAGGCGAATCAAAATCGAGCGGCTGCGCTTTCTGGGTCATAGCGAGCGAATGGAAAAAGACACTCCAGTGAAGAGGGTATTTAATTCGACACCCGCTAGAGGACGCAGAAGAAGAGGAAGACCACACCACCGTTGGAAGGACCAAGTGTTGGGTAACCTGGCGACGCTTGGAATATCTAATTGGCGCCAGCAAGCGAAGAACAGAGAAGACTGGCGCCGCATTATATATTCGGCCTAAATCGATCATCGGTTGTTATGGGCAAATAAGAAGAAGAAGATGATGAACTTATGCGATGATGAGGAGTCGAGTTCTATAAACCTTGGACGCTTTACGCCTCCAATAAGATGCGAAAATGTGCATAATTTTTAAAATTGTTGCCATTGCGACAACGAATATCGAAGAAGAAGGTATAGTAATGTACTCTATGAGAATTATGTTTGTAGAATTTTCAACAGGCACATTAAAATGATGATAATGTGACTTACCGACATACCTAGAATCCTCTGATATGGATAAGTGAATCAAAATGCAATTGAAAATGAAATATTTAACCATTGGATTCATATTGAATGCAAATATTCAAAATGTAAGCAAAAGTAAATTGTTTGTACTTGTTTACACACACACACACACACACAAACACACCAATACACATTGAAGAAGAAGTTGGTGGTAATGGAGAATATTGTTTTTCCTATGAGTCCAGTATGCGAATGAATTCTATTATGTTGCATCGATGCAATATGCATGTGATGAGTATTTGTGCAACACATTTACTGCTAACGGATGCAACATATACTAGTACGCAGAAGAAGGAAGTTCTTACATGCACAATTTATGCACAAATGAATATGTTGCATCCTGAATGAGAAAATAGAAAGGCAAGCGGCAGGCAGTCAGTCAGATGGTGTTAATGATGATGATGATGATGATGATGATGATGATGCTGTAGAAATTTTGATTGCATAAACAAATAAGCAAGTGCGTGCTGCAATAGCACACAATGTATACGCAAGCTAACGACGACGACGACGTCGACGTACAACATCTGGTGCCATTTTATAAGCATCCTTATGAGAGCTGTACTGGGTGGCGAATGAATGAAGTGCTTCTGCCGAATTGTACGTAGTACAATTGAACGAATGATCGTCCGTCCGCATCGACTATAAAGTATGAAAAGGAAATATTATTTTGTGTGGCAATTTTGTGTGCTCATACATATAACTAGTTCGAGTACATATGTGTATGTATTGGCTCCTCTTGTTTAGTTACTCTTGCACAGATTTTGATTGGTGCAACAACAAAGATGTATGAGGCCTTTATCGAGTTAAATGAGTTCAATATAAATTAATTATCGTTCTTGTTTAAAATCTCTGTGTGTGTGTGTGTGTGTGTGTGTGTGTGAGAAAAAGATGGAGTAGAAGTGAAAAGTAGAGAACGTATGTGTGCCTCTGTGTTTGTTTGTCAGTTCGATATGCAATATGAAATATATTTAATAGGGATATACATACATGATGTACACTATATTACAAATGAATGAGATCACCTTTGCAGAGTACTTTTCGTAGCTCTTGACACAAAGTTTGAAATGTTTTCAATCGTTGAAATTATAAATACCAAAAAAAAAAAAACACATTTTTTTCATAGAGCGTGATCCATTTCGAGGTTCCCTACTTTTTTAAAGAAAAAAACACCGAAAATTCAAATTGAGTGGGAAATGTTTATTATCATTTGAAAGAACATTCTTTGGCATTTATTTTTTGAAGATTATGTCTTTCAAATGTTGGCCGCGGCTACGTCTCAGATGGTCCATCCGTTGAGTCCAATTTTCGATGACTCGTTCGAGCATTTCGACTGGTAACTGGCGAATGACACGCGTGATGTTTTGCTTCAAGGCCTGAATCGGCCTGAAGCAAGGCCTGAAACTTTAGACTTTACATATGCCCACAGGAAGAAGTCCAACGGTGTGATATCACACGATGTTGGTGGCCAATCGACCGGCCCAAAACGTGAAATTATCTGCTCACCGAAGTGTTCTCTCAATAAATCCATTGATTGATGCGATGTGTGGGAAGTGGCGCCGTCTTGTTGAAACCAAATGTCGCCGAGATCACGCCGAGCTTCAATTTCAGGCATCAAATAGTCGGATATCATGGCACGATAACGGTCGCCATTGACGGTTACCTTCTCACCGGCATCAGTTTTGAAGAAATATGGACCGATGATTCCACCGGCCCACAAACCACACCAAACCGTTGTTTTTTCTGGATGAAGTGGCAGCTGTTGAATCTCTTCAGGTTGCTCTTCGTCCCAAATGCGGCAATTTTGCTTGTTTACATACCCTTCTTGGAACTTTTCAAGAGCCCCATAGAGCGAAGCAATGTCGCTTGGGAAGGTCGGGCGGTTTCAGTTCTTGCACAAGCTGCATTTTGTACGCTTTCAATTTAAGATCTCGACGTAAAATGCGCCAATGCGTTCCATACGTCAGTTCGAGTTGCTGCGAACGGCGCCGCATCAACTCTCCAAGGTCTTCGTGTACACTCTCAGCTACGGCCGCTATATTTTCTTCACTGCGTACTGGACGGGGTCTATTCGGTCGAATATTATCCAATAATGAATGCTGGGTCTCAAGATGGGTGATGGTGTTGCGAATAGTACGCTCAGTAGGCCGATTATGTTGACCATAAGTTGAGCGAAGTGCACGGAACACATTCCTCACAGAACGTGAATTTTCCTAATAAAGTTGAACGATTTGTAAACGTTGTTCAGGAGTAAGTCTCTCCATAACATGACAGCATGGCACGACTCACACGTGATCTGTCAAAAAAAGGCTATTGAAATAAGTATGTCTACTTGGATTACCCAATATTTGCTCTCACTAGCTATACATTTTTCCCATCTCTCGGGCAATTTATGTATACCATGCCAAAAGAATTCCGCATTTTTCGAGGCAAACCACTCGTCAAGCCATTTTCCGACATCTTCATACGAATCGAAGTGCTGTTCGGCGAGCGCGTGACCCATCGTCGAAAACAGGTGATAGTCAGAAGGGACCAGGTCTGGTGAATAAGCGGGATGATTTAGCACCTCCCAATTGAGTGTGTCCAAGTAGTTTTGGACCAGTTTTGATGTGTGCGTTGGGGCGTTATCGTGGAGAAAAATCAGCTTCTCATGTCTTTGTTCATATACAGGCCAATCACAATCACTAGTTGTTGGTGGTGGCGGTGAGCATTGACAGTTTCACCAGGTTTCAACAGCTCGTAGTAGATGACACCCTGCTGAGCCCACCAAACGCACAGCATCGTCTTGCGTACAAAGCGATTTGGTCTTAGAGAAGAAGTTGCTGTTTGGCCGGGATCGACCCACGATTTTTTTCGTTTAGGATTCTCAAAGTATATCCACTTTACATCGCAAGTCACCACAAGATGCAGGAGCGACTAGCAAGCAAGATTTCGCATGTGTCTTGGCGTCGCTCCATCTGCCTATCGTTCAATTCATGGGGTACCCATTTTCCAAATTTTTCAACCTACCCCATGGCTCGTAAACGTATGGATATCGCTTGTTGAGTAACACCTAACTGTTCGGCAAGCATTTTTTGCGATTGGGTGTCGTCCTCATGCAAAAGAGCCTGCAAATCATGGTCCTCAACTTTTCTGGGTCTATTTTCACGCTTCTTGTCACTCAAGTCAAAATGGCCTTCTTTGAACCGACGAAACCAGCATCTGCAAGTGGTTTACGATAGCGCACTGTCTGCAGAAGTATTCGATGCGACTCAGCAGCAGATTTCTTCAAATTGAAACAAAAAAGTAGAGCTTCCCGCATATGCTCTTTTTCTGGCACGTAACTAGACATGATTATATGAGGAAAAATGTATGTTGTTGTATGAAATCACTGATGATGTTTACTAATTGATGTCGAACAGATGTGGAACTCATAAAAAAAAACGGATGCACAGTCGATAACAGCTCAATATGCTCACTAACGCCATCTACAAGCAAACAGCGGATTTAAGCTTATACACCTGGTAAATGTTTTCACGACAAGTTGTTTGTGTGATTTATGGAGATCTTCATAAATCAAACATATGCCCAAAGTCTAAAGGCGATGCTAGCATGAAAAAATTCAGCAATTGTGGAGGTAATCACACCGAAAATTATAATGGTTGCCCTTTATATACAACCCTAAAGCTAAATTTCTCCTACAGCAAACAACTTCTAAAACTAGTTGAGTAAAATCAGATAGCTAACTTAAGTCCTTCTCTGCAACCCCAAACAAGAATCAAGCCAATTCATACGCCAATGTTTTAAAACAAACCCACACCAACAAAACAATGTAAATAATGAGCAGAAGCACTCACTGCCCACTCAACAGCCAAGTACCCTTGAACATTTGCTTCCAACACTAATCCAGAACATGAACCAATTCATGAACTCAATGCAAGAAATTATGAAAAATCAATCGATGTTACTCCAAACATTGCTATCCAGACCATAAATACCATGAGTCGTCTCAAGATATGCCACTGGAACGCCAACGGCTTAAGCCAGCACCATTTGGAGCTAATTCAATGCTTTGAATCCAACCAGATCGACATAATGATGATATCTGAGATCCATTTCACTGACAAAAATTGCTACCGAATACCACATTACAAACTGTACACCACAAATCATCCGCATGGTAAGGCACGTGGAAGAACTGCCACATTGATAAAAAGCAGAATAAAACATCATGTTCTCGAGGATTTCAGTAGCGTCCACTTGCAAGCAACATCCATATGTCTGGAAGAATACATATCTAAGCTAGTAATATTTGCGATATACTGTCTCACAAGATACAGTATTACCGAACAGCAATATAAAGAATTTTTCTCAACTCTTGGTTGCTGGCGATTTCAACGCCAAACACACTCACTGGGGCTCCCGCTTAATAACTCCAAAAGGCAGAAGACTATGCTCAATCATTACTAACCACGGCTACGATGTAATCTCAAATGGTCAACCGACATATTGACCGACGGACAAGAGGAAGATACCTAACCTTATAGACTTTGGAGTCGCCAAAGGTTTGCAGATGGATAATATCTCCACAGAGTGTAATTATGATCTCTCATCTCATCCACGGTAATATTTTATAGATATCTTCAAGCCAACCCATCTTATAGCGTCAAACTGGTCTGCAGTATCAGCATCATCGATTGGAAGAAAGAAAATTCGGGGCTTCTGAGCATGTACCATAAAGTTTTGGGTGATTATTCCGGTCCAACATGGTCCAGCATGATGCTTTGTAGTATCACGAACGCTTAAAGCTTATGGTGGAGATATTTAGCCAACGGCCAAGTCGGAGATCAATCCATGGATGCCAGAAAAGGGACTGAAGGGCCATTTATCGGTCCAACCCCGTTCTTTGACTTCAATAAAAACAACATAAAACAGGATATCAAAAAATGGATCCAACATAAAATCAGAGAATATTAGAATAACACTCAACCAACCACTCCAAAAAATTAATGAGCTTTGATGCCAAAAGAGCAAACACCGCTCACACCTTAAACAAAAAGAATCTTAGATTACTCTCCGGAGCACTAACGGGCCACGTCGTATACAATAAAGATTTATGAGTATCCAACACAAGTACTTGCAGATTCTGCTGTGATGAGGAAGAGTAAATGGAACATTTAATCACAACCTGTGATGCACTAGGCCATAGAAAGCACAAAATCCTAGGTTCGTATCTACTAGAAGATGAAGACCTTCAAATGCTCCCTCCGAAGGAGCTGGTTCGATTCCATGATATATTAAATATACTAAATATCTAAGTATAAAGGGGTGCACAATAGATCAGGTTGGTCGCAGTGCATAAAGGCCTTAGCCTAATCCATACTACCATTACCATTACCATTACTTTAGCTTTCCGCAAAACATTATTCTCCGAATAGCTTATTCGTACTTCTTGGGCCTATTGATGCCAAATATTTATAAAATCGGCATTTGAAAGGGCTTTTAATAGCGATACTATACAAATGGAATATAGTGTAAATATATGAAATGTCTCTGAAGCCAAATAAAATGTTCCAACAGATGTGTCCCATTTTGAGTTGAGTTATTCATGAGATTAAATCAAAGCTATATTGTATTGGGTGCCGTAGCTCAGTGGTTAGTGTGTTCGCCTTCTGATCTGTAGTTCGTGGTTCAATACCCGGCTGATGCATAACAAATTTAATATCGAAAAGATTTTTCTTTCGAACGGTACCCACCTGTCGGCAAGCAATTGGCAATTCTTCTGACAGTAACAACTTGCCATGAAAAAGCTTCTAAAAAGAACTCTGTGACAAAGCTCAGAAAAAGTGATGTCACAAGTGTTCTGCCGTTCGGAACCGGCTAAAATAAGTAGGTCCATTCTAATACTGTCCAAAATTTAAGACGCACAACAGTAATGGAAGAGAAGCTCGGCCAATGAGCCCTTTGGGGCTTTAAGTGCCACATATTTATTTATTTTTTTTATATTGTACATACCATATTGTTTTTAGATTGAACAATGAATTATGACATTTTCAGAAAAAAAGTGAGAGGCTTAGAGTTCGAATAGTGAGTGAATTAATATCGAAATCCTGTCGACATTGTTGCCAAAATGTATGCAATAATGTCGAAATTGTAATTACAAATATTTTGTTCGACATTGTTCCACAAATTTGTCCAATAATCACGAAGATTGCAAAACAATATCGACATTATTGCGCTTTTTTTTTTACTTTAACTCAAAACTCAACCTTAACTCTACCATTATATGGTCTATGGTCAACCTTCATATGTCATATTCATATAAGTATGCATGTAGGTACAATAATGTTAAAATTGATTATCACTGCGCTTAAATTTATGAGAGCTTTTTTATTCCTTCTAATGGTAGCCTTCAGGTATTTTTTTGTTTTATAAGTGAAGGTGGAAAATCCGTTTAAACTTGAATATACAGGGTTAGGCGATTGAAGTGTTACCAACTATACACAGGTATATCTGTCAAATTGATATTGCCAACTACGTGAAATTCATACCAATAACAGCTGTTTATATTGTTTACAAATTTCCACAAGCATTTAAATCTTGGTTTTATGGAACAAAAGTTATTCGAAATAGAATTCAAACGTAATCCTGTGATTATGTTATATTTGGCTGAAAAATCACAAGCAGCTATTGTTAGTGAGCTCGTATCGTACCATAAATCATTACAATGATACAGGCAGCATTGCCAAACGCTCTGGTGGTGGACGAAAAACAAAACAGCAACATCACCTGAAATGGTTCGGAAAGTGAAGGCTCGAATTTAAGGAAATCCACGTCATAGTGGTAATCAAATGGCCAAAGAACTGAAAATATTCCAGCGAAGCATCCGACGCATATTCCAAAATGAGCTTAAGGTAAAGCCTTACCAGTTCCAAGTGGCACACGAAGTCTGTTCGATAGAAGTTAGACTCGAAAGAGCAAGGGAGTTGTTACGCATGCACGAACGTGGCGAATTTCCAAACATTGTGTTCTCTGATGAGAAAAATTTCCCCATTCACCAGTTGATAAACTCTCAAAATGATCGTGTTTACTTAACTGAATGCACTTCCGAAAAATTGAGACTACGCATGGCCACCGAAAGTAATTTTCCATCTCAAATAATTGCATGGGCAGCTTTGACCGCCGATCGACGCTCTCCAATCGTTTTCATAGAGCCTGGTGTCAAAGTCCATGCGACTTATTGTCAAGGAAAATGTTTTGAAAGTTGCTTTAGAGACGTGGGCACGCAAACATTGGACTATGGACGTTGCGAAAAGACTCGGCACCGTTTCAAAAAGCTCGTGTGAACCCAGAATGGTTAAAAAGTCATATTCCACTAACTAACTAACTGATCATTTCACACAAAAAAGATATGGTTGCTTGAATAGGAACACTTCAATCGCCTAACCCTGTATATTGTACCTTTGAATCGAATAGATGCTACATGAGAACGCATCTTCGTTTAATTGCTATTACATATTTTTGAGGCAAGCACGAGCTAGGCGACACAGAAAGGGACATATGGAGGATTGCAATTTCTTGCTGTATTAAAAATATAAATGGAGAATTGTAGCCCCTCTGATTGCCCCCCCCATTTTTAAGTGGTGTCACAATTTGTTTAGCACTTTTAGTATTGCCTATTTCAGTATTGTGCCATTTTAATGCAATCACGACCATAGTAGAACACTGTTGAGGATGTAGAAGCTTCTAAAAGGCTATACATCTGAAAGCAGTTTTTAAACAATAGCACAAAAGTGCTATTTTCACATTGCATATATACAAAATATTTCAATTTTTTTTTTTTTATATAATTTTCTCAAGTATTCAACCAACTGCGGCTATTTTAAGTGTGCTTTATATTTTTCGTTGAACTCACAGAGGTGCATAATTGTTTTACTTGATTTATGTATGCGCTTACGAAATAAATATCAGCCCAAGAGGAAGACTTGCTTTAACGTTCAAAAAGTAGTATATGAATAAAGAATAAGTAAACATGTGGCACTTATTTCTTCTCTTCCCTTATTGCAGTGCGTATTAAATTTGGACAGTATAAGGAGGGGCCTACTTATAATCGCCAGTTCCGAAAGGCAGAATCATAATGTCCAAAATAAAATCTCTTTTTTCCTCTAAAATACTAGGATTAGGCTTTCATTTCTGTCGCAGTTTAACTCTTAAACTAATTAAATTCTCTACTTTCATTTCAGCACATCGAGATCACCACCGATGCCAGTTGCGTCATCGCCTCCATGCCTTGCGGTACTGCTACGGATTCTTTGCGATGAATCCAAGCCAGAGGGAGGATGTGGTGCACGCTCTTCGATACAGCCGCAACTGTTTGGCTCGATTCAATGGGACAGGATCGTGTGACTTGACGAACTCGTTGTTAAAAGTGTAACCGACGACCTCACGGCGTACGCACAACGCATCGCCCTGAGTCCCGGTATGGGCATAGAACTGACAATATACGCCAAGAAGTTCGTGCTGGATGAAACGCTTCGCACTCCTGCCGCATCCAGCCACGACGGGATGTTCTCGGCTCGATAAGTGTTATTTCTTCTTTAGGTTCGACACACTTTCAGGTCCGAGCTGCTAAAGGGTGTCATCAAGGTGGAGTCACATCTCCACTTTTATGGTGCATCATTGTTGACGAGGCGCTACTACTATTGACAAATAATGGTTTCGATGTGCAAGGATATGCAAATTACGTTGTCATACTTATCAGAGGAAAATTTGAAGATACAATCTCAGATTTACTCCAGAGAGCTTTAACCTTGGTATCGAATGGGAGTAGGAAGGTAAGATTAAATGACAACCCATAGAAAACCTACATAGTAATAATTACCAGAAAATGAGTAAGGAACAACTTCAGAGAGCCTTCCATTTTTCCAGAGAGCCTTAACCTTGGTATCGAATTGGTGCAGGAAGATAAGATTAAATGACAAACCAAAGAAAACCTGCATAGTAATATTTACCAGAAAATGAGTAAGGAACTTTCTCTAGTGAAGTGAAATACCTAGGTATAACATTCGACGAGAAATTGCTGTGAATGGCCACAATTTGGACCAGCAAAAACTTTATGGGAAAAAATTGGCGACTAAATCCTATAATGTCTCTGTGGCTATACACGGCAATTACAAGACCCATAATTGCCTATGCAGAGAGTTCATCTGATATGGGTGCAATGGCATTTAGAAAACGTAAAGGCAGACGAGCTTGCAAGAAAAGGGGCAGCCAGTGAATTTATTGGACCAGAACTATTCTGCGAGCTGCCTTGGAGCTCCACAAAATATAATATTAATACTAGAAAGAAAATCGCTCCAATATTGGATGGAAACAAAAGATATTCGAGTCGAGCAAAAACCTTTATGCCGCACCGTTTTCACAAGAGAACTGTTGAAGTACTGAGCTTGACTCGGACTGGTATTCGCATTGTCACGGTAATCTTGATCGAATATTGCAGAGTTATGAAACAACTACACAATATGAGGATAAGTCAAAACTACCTCTGTATGTTATGTAACGAAGACGAATAAAAAGCTGAACATCTACTTTGTCACTGTAATGTTCTGATATGGACCAGGCTTCGTTACTTAGGTAGTTACTACCTAAAGCCATTAGACATAGCAGACAAGTCTCCTAAAGATGTATTCGAGTTCGTAGTGAATATTAGACTTAAGGAGTGCCTGTGAATTTTCAGAGTGTGTCACAATGGGTCTATCTTGGCCGCAGTGTCAAGGTGACTGGGTCCTGCTCTATAATCAATCTATCTATCTAAGTTTTATTTGGATTCAGCTTCATCAAGACAAATGGTAGAGAAACAAGGCTGTACAAAGACCGATGACGTTGAAAGGCCACAAAGTCGTTTTCTTCAAACCGAAGTGATATTGTAGAAGACAGCAGTCAATTAAGGATAATTCATTCATTCATTCATTTTTCATAATCATTTGTCCATGAGAAAGCTGTTGTGAATGCGTCGTGCCGATGATTCCGAGAGCTGTTTGGAGCTATTTTGCCGAAATTGAAAGGTATGTAGCAACAATTGAAACTTGGTTAGACCATTATATAACTCCAAAAAAGAATCGGTAGTCAGCGAACCTCGCCCAAACCGGCCAAAAAGGCCATGAAAATGCCACGAAATGAATGAATAATGAATGACCGAACTTCTCTTCCATTACGGTTGTGCGTGTTAAATTTTGGACAGTATTAAAAGTATTTTTGACGGTTCCGAAAGGCAGAACTCATGCGACATCACTTTTTCTGAGCTTTTTTGTCACAGTGTTCTTTAAGAAGCTTTCCCATGGCAAATTGTTACCTAATTCCCTGTACCGTTCGAAAGAAAAATCTATTCGATATCGAATTTTTTATGCTTCAGCCGGGGGTTGAGAACCCACAACCTACAGGTTAGAAGGCCTAGGAACACTAACCACCAAGCTACGGCACTCACCCCATTCTGATCAAGAGTATATATTATTTTATACCTGTTACCTCTCTTTATAGACGTTACAAATGGAAACACAAACTCAATATTTTTGATCTTAAGATTATATGATAAATTATTATTTTTTGTGCCAGCCAGAACTCAGGCCGAGATTTTCAGCACTCTGCTTCAAATTTTCTTTTAAAATATTTCAATAAGCTCTCTGATCAAAAATTGACTCAATGAACACCACATTACCGACTCCATTGTCAGCCATACATCCCCACACCATAATACCACCTCCGCCATGTTTAACCGTGACCACAAGATTTTGCACTGTGCATGGTTTCCGCCACACAAGCTGACGTCCTTTAATACCAACCAGGTAAAACTTGCTCTCATCTGAGAATAGCACCTTCTCCCAGAACTCTGGCGGCTTATTTATATATTGTTTGGCAAAAGAAATTCGTTTTTGCCGGTTTATGAGCGAAATAAACGCGTTACGCGGCCACGATAGTTAGCTTTTTTTTAAATTTTGCGCACGGTGTCGTTATGCATGGTTTTGTTAAACTGTTCCTTAACATTTTTGAGCATTTTGCGGTCAGTCGAGGATTATCCTGAACAAGCCGCAAAACACATCTTTTTTCTCGTTGGGTCAGAATAGAAGATCGTCCTGAATGCGGTTGCGACACGAAAGTTCCAGTTTTTTGAAATTATTCATGACCATTTGAATTGTGGGGTGCGCTCTCCCAAGGGTTTTAGCAATTTCACGGAAAATTTGGCCTTTTTTCCATAATTTTATTATAATTTTCCGTTCTTCAACTCCAATTTCCTTTCTTTTTGAATTCGTCTTTATTAAACTTCTTGAAATAGATTATTCAAAGCACAAAATCGAACCACGATAGGTATTAAATATAGAACTTGTGAAAAAAAAAAAACTTTTGATGGCACGAGCGATCGATCAAATGAGCGGGGAAGTCCCGTTTTCGTTTCTGTACGTAGACTTTTTCTGACCAATTAACAGGTGCTTTTGAATTCTTACAAAAAAAAAAAATAAAAATATGTGGCACTTAAAGCCGCAAAGGGCTCATGGGCCGAGCTTCTCTTCTATTACTATTGTGCGTCTTAAATTTGGACAATATTAGAAGGGACCTACTTATTTTAGCCGGTTCCGAACGGCAGAACCCTTGCGACATCACTTTTTCTGAGCTTTGTCACAGAGTTCTTTAAGAAGCTTTTTCATGGCAAGTTGTTACTGTCGGAAGAATTGCCAATTGCTTGCCGACAGGTGGGTACCATTCGAAAGAAAAATCTTATCGATATTAAATTTGTTATGCATCAGCCGGGGATTGAACCACGACCTACAGATCAGAAGGCGAACACACTAACCACTGAGCTACGGTACCCACATTGAATTCTTCACTTTAATAAGATTTTATTCCACATAATTCACTGCCATCGATTGGGCGAAAAATCTGTCGACTGTCTGCATGTTTATCATAATGCCGATATACGAGTACCAAAGCTAAATAACGGTATAGTATGCAATACAAAAAAAACAAAAAAAAAAAACGAATAAAGTTGATCTACAATAAATTTATGATAATTTTATTTTATTTTTTCTATTTATTTATGTTTTCTATTTAATCTTTTAAATTTAATTTAAATTAATTTTTTTTTATTGTATACTATACCGTTACTTTTAGGTTACAAAGCAATCGCTGTGTGAGACTCACAATCAATCGACAAATATTGTTCAAGCGATCAAGTCGATATTTTAAAGCACGTACGTGTATATATTTTAATTCGCATACAACATGCATAATGCAACTTTTATCTATGTGTTTTTTTCGTCCTTAGTGGTATTTATTGGTCTTTGGATATTTCACATTATCAAGAAATTGGCAGCTGGCGAGATAACACCGAATAATGCCATAGTAATGTTATTAGTTCCAATCATTTCAAATTTACTCGTCCTCATATTATATCTGAATGTAAAATAATGCGATCATTTTTTTTAATTTTAAATACACTTTACACGCAGTTTTAATCTAACAAAAATCACGAAAACTTATACTTTTGCTAATACATTTTTTTTGTTGTTATTTTTAAAATACTATATTTTTTTTTCATGGCTAAATTATTTAAAGGAAACCCATATCCATCACTAGGTCTGCCAGGCCGCCGGTCTGGCCGGCGTTAGAGTAAATTAATAGCAGTCTTGGCATCTACAGCTGTTTGAGGGCACCTTCTAAGGTGGTGGACTAGCAATCTCTGCCATGCCTAAACATTAAAAAAAAAACAAAAAAGTTTATAGCTGCTGATGGCGCACTCCTTTAAAAATTTTTCGTTTGATTTATTAAAGATTGATAATGCAAACTTGCAATTTTATTTTCAATATTATATTTAATAATAAATAACATTAATCACTCAATCACAGCACCTTTTCAGCTGCTTAGTATTTTTTTTTGTTTTGGTCCCCTTTCTTATTACCAAACAAACATGGCGCTGAAAAAGTGACGTTTATCCAAAAAAAAAAACTTTTTTTTTTCTGCATTTATTACGTGACCTCCTATAATTGTTTTACGATGATTGTTTTCCCATATGATGAAAAAATAGAACTGTATTTCTTCACTGATTGTACGGCCTTGTAATTATGTATGCTGGTTTTTAAGCTCACGTACCCATTTATCCGTATGTGCCTTTAATTCCGCTTTAACATTTCTTGGCCTTCAACTTTTCATCGACAAACCTCTTACATAATCCTCTATGGTAATAACTTTCTGGTGTATTATTATTTGTAGAAAGCTATCATTCCATTCTCATTGGATTCTACTAAGGTTTTTCCAAGTAATATGGCTATTATAATTATTTGCTTATCTGTTTCCACTATCCACAACTTGCTGGTCCCATCTTTCGTATTCATTGTGTCCAAATTACCGGGAACCTCTTGGATGTTAAAGTCTGATGACTTCGATTAGGTTTTGTAAATTTTTGTTTGCGAAGCGATCGCTGTCCACCTTATTCTCCTTCTTTTGTCTTTCTGGAGAATTTGCTCTGGATCGTTTTCATCGTCGACAACAATCACGCGGGAACCTCTTGGATGTTAAAGTCTGATGACTTCGATTAGGATTTGTAAATTTTTGTTTGCGAAGCGATCGCTGTCCACCTTATTCTCCTTCTTTTGTCTTTCTGGAGAATTTGCTCTGGATCGTTTTCATCGTCGACAACAATCACGCGCCGTATGTCCTGCTTTGTCGCCAATGAAGCACTTGCCAGAAAATAAGTTTTTCGTTGGTTCCTTAAATGTATATTGGCTTGTATGTGTGACACACTGTTTCAACTAGATCTGATGTTTCTGCTTCTAGTTACCTTACTAGCAGAATTGGTCGACACATCAAACTATCGTCTTCAGACGTCAAAACGCTACTGTATGTTCCGGCATATATATTCCTTGGTGACATCACTAGGACACGCTTGGTTTTTCCATCAAGTTTACTCTTTATTAATGTTTGTATGTATTTTTTTTTTTCAATAAATTGTCCCCCATTATCCCATTGTACTCGTGATCTTAATCCCACTCGATGCACTCTTATATTTGTATTCATATTTGTGCTGGATTGTGTCCATCAGTGATTAACCAACCAACTACCACGATCTCTAATATCTCTGAAACCATCTGTAAGAGTTATGAAACAAGTATTGTCATTATCCTCCCATTGCAGATGTTCAATGGCGTGGTTCCATCAAATGTTGGTGGTTTTAGTTTAATCCCTTTAATCTTCTCGGATCTCGTGAACTTATCATCGGCATGTTCCTTCAGCTTATAATAGAACTCATCCACGTATTCTTCCAGCACTGTGACTTGTTAATTAATTGTTCCGTAAATTTTCTACAATCGAAGATCAATTCGTTTTTGTTGGTACCTATTATTTGTTATAGAAGTATGTCGTTAATTATTTTCTGGAATTCTCCAAAAACATTTTCTTGTCGAGACGGACCCCTATGAATACAGGTACACAATCGCTGCTGCTTCTGTTGTTGTTGCATCATGGTTTTCATGAATTCCATCAGTTGATCAGTTGGTTTTTCAGTTGGTCCACTTTTAGTTGGTCAATTTTTACCATCTTTGTAAAATTACACATCTGACACCAATTTTTACGTTCTTATTTTCTGGAAGTTTAATTTTAACTTTATTCCTTTTCAATATATTCTTTTGCATTCGTTCGAAACCATTTGTCATAGCAATTTTTCCATTCCTCTTGAAATACTCCAAAACATGGTTTTTGAACGCTTCAATTGCTTCTTTGGCACTCGTAAATCATTGCCATATAGTTTACCTTTGATATTCGGGAACAAAAAGAAATCATTGGATGCCAAATCAGGAATTTACGGAGTATGAGGCATCAATTCGATATTTAGACTGCTCAAAAATTCACCTGTTTGACGAGATGTGTGAGAGCTCGAATTGTAACGATGGAGAATGATTCGTCTTTGGCGGTTGGTTTTGCGAATTTCTATGACGACTTCCGGCAAAATAGAAGATCGTGTATCACTCAGAATTGACCGACCTACATTTCTCAAGCAGAACAGCCATATTAGCCATTCGACCTAAGAAACAGGCAACCATTTGCTTCGATGTGCTGCGTGCCCGAACAACTTTTGGTGGATTTGGCTCGTCTTGGACCAACCACATGATCAATTCCTGTTTTGTTTCCGGTTTATACGCATACATGCATGATTCGTCACGTCTTTTGAAGCACCACGGTCGAACTTTTTAAGCATTTCCTTACACCAATCGACGCGAGCCTTTTTTTTTTTTTGAGCTATTGATAAATTATGCATTATCATTTCATGCACTGCATCGATGTTTTTTGGCACAACAACCCAATTTGGACGATCTTCACGGAATTCGTCGACGACCGAACTACGACCACGATTGAATTCACAATACCAGCGATATACTGTGGTTTTGGTTGATGCTTTATGACCATACAAAGAACTGAGTTCATCAATTCATTCTTGTTGAGAAAATCCACGTCGAAAATTGTGCAAAATTATCCAAAAAAAATCTTCTCTTGAAATTTCCATTTTTTGGCCAATGACTTCCTTAACTCACTGTAAAGGAAACAAATTGCATTTGTTCATCAAAAGGTTGTGACCAACATTCTACTAAAAAATGTCAAATTTTATTATGGTGTTGCCAGATTTTACCTACTGACATTAGTGTTGCCAGATCCCGAAATATAAATATTAATCCTCGTATATGCAAAAACAAATTATTTAGTCAATACTTGCAACTCTAACTTGCTATGGTGTTACCGTGTCTCTGCGACTATCGCAAGACGTAACCCAAAATACGAACGCTATAATTTTGCTATCTGACTATTGTGTTTTTTGGCCACTTTTTATGAGGTTCATCAGTTGTTGCCATTGTTGCATACCGATGCAAAGAGTCCTTTCTGTCTCGCCAAAATAACTGCAAGCAGCTCTCAGAATTATCGACGCGTTATTGTTTTTCATCCACAGTCATCAAATGCGGCACTCATTTTTAACCACCTTTCTCATGTAGAAATGTTTATGCAAAATGCAGTTGAAATATTCCTTCGATAACCTCAAAAGCTCTCCCAAGCGTGATGTTGACGGACTCTCTTCGTATTTCATTAAAGGACGTAATAGTATTATAACGACTTCAGTGTAGTTAATTTTGAACAACTCTCTACAGTCTACACCAATCTCTCCTATCACTAAGAGTTTTAATAAAAACGATGTATCTAATGATAGACTATGTTGCAAGGTTGCAACAAGTTTCGAAAGGAATAATTCTATCGTTATGAAATTGTCAAAAATTGGTTTCCATTCAACATTACATTACTTACTTACTTACTTATGTGGCCATAACAACCGAATATCGATTTAGACCGAAAATAACATGCTTCGCCAGCCATCTCTGTTCTTCGCTAGCTGGCGCCAGTTAGAAATTCCAAGCGCCGTCAGGTTCTCCAGTACTTGGTCTTTCCACCGGAGGTTTGGTCTTCCTCTTTTGCGTCGTCCTCCAGCGGGTTCCGAATATAACACCTTCTTAGCTGGAGCGTGTTCTTCCATTCGCTCGACATGACCTAGCCAGCGCAGCCGCTGGATTTTGATGCGCTTTACTATGTCAATATCGGCATACAGCTCGTACAGCTCATGGTTGTACCTTATTCGGTACTCGCTACCAACGCAAATAGATCCAAAGATCCTGCGTAGGACTTTTCTCTCGAAAACTCCAAGTATTCGCTCATCCGAGGTGGAAATTGTCCAGGCTTCAGCGCCATATGTTAGGACAGGCATGATGAGAGACTTGTAGAGTGTAGTTTTCGTTCTTCGAGAGAGGGACATTACATAGACGGTTAAAATGCTATCTTTATAATTGCTGTTTTTTTGTTGTGATTGGAAACGTAAGCTCCTATTCATTCATTACGTCTTCGGGTGTTCCACAACGTAGTATTCTAGGTTCTATGCTATTTGGTATTTTCATAAATGATATTAGCTCTTGTTTTATTGCATCTAATTAGCTCTCGTATATGGATGACTTTAAATATTTTTGAGAATTAAAAATTCTTTTGAAAGAACTACCGACTACAGAACTGACCCGACCTGATATATAGATGGCGGAAGTAGTTTGAAAAAAAAAATCCCAAAAAACAGACGCCATAACCTTGCCTGCAGATGGAACTTCTTTCGCCTTCTTTGTGTGAATTGCTGGACTCATTTCTCATCCATGGTTACGAATCGACGCAGAAACTCGACTTTATTACTGTGAAACATCGCCAATCACTCTATAGAAACATCTTCACGACGTTGTGAGCAAACGCGGCATCCATCTTGCACCCAGCTTTTTCATCTCCAAATTTTCTGTCAATATACGATGTATAACACTTCTTGAAATGCCTGTAATTTCACCTAGCTCACGTACCATCAGCCGGCGATCATCTAACCGTTTCTGGCGTGGCCACCTCAATTGGTTGACCACTACGGTGTTAGTCCTGGCAGCTCGTACGACCTCGTCTAAACTCTGACACCCAGTAATTTATAGACGTAAACGAAGGAGCAGACTCCCCCAGGGTAGAATCTAGTTGGGCTTTAATATTCATTGTATTGAGACCTTTCAAATGAAAGTATTGAATTACATAGGTTAGGTTAGGTTATGTGACTGCCCTCTTTCTAAGAGGGCAAGAAATTGTGAAAAGAAAGTAGAGAATACAGTACAATAACCTTCGATGTAGTATTAAGATAAGCAGTATGAGCAGACTGTACATAAGTAAGGTTGGCAACGCGACAGTGTAACGTAAAATACCGTAATAAGGGAACATTTTATAAACATGCATATTTTTGTAAACAGAATGCTATTTACAATAAATATTATTGCAAACAGATTATTATTTATGGAAGGACAAACATGTTGGTAAGCAAAATTTAAATTCCTTTGAGAGGAACTATTATTATTTACTATTGCGCCGGCTGGGGGCGCAAAGTGCCGATACAAATAAATCCCATTGTGGTCGATTTGCAGCTTTTGACTTTATCTGCGACCATGTGAGCGAGTCGTCAGATGTCGTGAATTCGTCATGCAGGCTTCGTCGTCCTCTTCGGCGAGAGCCTTGCGGATTCCAGTCTAGGGACATTCTGCTGATATCACTCGAAGGTTTATGGATTGTATAACATATCCATTTCCACATTCGTTCGCGTATTTCAATCTGAAACGGCTTTTGTCCGCTTCGAGTAAGTAGCTCGTCGTTCGCATAGCTCTTAAACAGCGTTTTATAAAACTTTTTTGTAGTTGAGTCCATTCGCAGCCATAGAGTAGTACGGACTTCACATTTGAATTGAAAATCCTTAGTTTTGTCCTGGTAGTTAACTGCTTAGAGTATCATATGCTTTTAAGCAACTGTAATAACTATAATTGTCCCATCGTTCCATTATGTTCAATTTTTGGAAAAATATTACTTCCGAATTTTTAGAAAATTTACTAAGCTTTGTTAATTTGAATTTTTATTTTTCCTTTTTTAGACTTCTAATTGGAGCATAGGGCCTCCACAAGGCCTCTCCATCGCACACCGTTTTGGGCAGTTGTTCTAGTGCCCTCCCATATGATGATGGCAGCAGCTAGTTCTCCTTAGGTTGACCTTATCCAGGTGTTTTTTGGCCGTCTGCGGCTGCTGCTCCCTTGCGGGTTCCATTAAAGCGACATTCGCGTGATGGTACCTGGTCTCTTCGCTCGTCAGACGCCATAGTGCCTCGTTGGAAATAGTGTTAGGCCAGAAAATTCTACAAATGATCCTCAAACACTTATTGACGAAAGCTTGTAGTCTCTGCGTGATGGAGTTCGAGATAATTTTAAATTAAGTCGGGTGTGTCTGGATGTTCTTTATATAAACTGCTAAAACTGGGTAACGATGTACGATACAAAAAAGCAAATAAAATGAAAATATGAATAGAAATATGATACCTAATTATCAGTATTATAATTATATTTAATTTTAAATGGTTTACTTAATTTTTTTTTTTTTATTAAAATTTTTTTATTAATTTTTATTAAAATTTTTTAATTAATTTTATTCAAATTTTTTATTAAAGTTTATTAAATTTATTTATTAAATTTTATTAAATTTTATTAAATTTATTTATTTTATTTCTTCTCTAACTAAACTATCACTGTGAAGTTAGACTCGCAAACAGTCGACAAATATTGCTCAATCCATCCACTTGAAATTCTCAAATTGTCTCACACACAGCTATTTTAATAATTCACATACAAAATGCGCACTGAAATGTTTTTCTGTTTTTTCTGCTTAATGCTTTCTTATGTTAGTTGGCTGTTTTGGATAATGAGGTTAGTGTTATCTGGCCGGATGACATATAATATGGCTTTAATCGTGTTGGTAATCCCACTCATTTTATGTTTCTTGGCAATCGTATTCTATTTTCAAATAGAAAGCATGCATTCCTAATTTCAAATATCTACTTACATGCTTATCTTGGACGCGTTTTTGAATGATTGAAAACTAGATAATACCAAATTCAAGCTAACATAATATTGAATAGCCACGCCTACTCTTAATATGTAAATGCTGTTCACGATTTAACCCAAAAATGCTTCAAATGGCACATGTGATATGGCCATTAGACCATATCACACAAAAACAAGGTCAATTTGTTCCAATTGTTTCTGAACACTTAACTTGAGAGTGTTCTAGGACAGTAAAAAATGTTTTTTCGGCACCCTGTAAAAACAGCTCTAATGAGTATTTTCTTATAACTGATCTATTTGAAGTCCGTTTGTTTTAAATTATATATCGGACCAAAGCTATCTTCCTTGCTCAACTTGGCATTAAAGTCGCGAGTTAGAATTTTGATATAGTGCTGGAAGCAGCGGTCATAAACTTCTTCGTGGCGCTGTGAGAAGCTGTCTTCGCTCTTATCATTCTCTAACGTCTTTTATTGGCAACTGTAATATATATCATAGGATGCTCTTTCAGAGCAACCCTGTCCCGTCAATCGCTTTCTTTACTCTCATCATTCTCCTCATCAGTTGCAACGTGGGCACATAATAACCTAATGTCTTTTATTGGCAATAAATCCATATCCGAGTTTGTTCATCTCCGCATGGCAACTGTAATACGAGGGCGGATTGATAATGAAGCTACCTAAATAGGAAAAAAAATTTTTTTTTTTTTCAAAAACCATTTATTTCTCAACATCGGCCGAGAGAGGCATGAACGTGTCCCTGGCGCGAACGCGGATGCACCAACTTTCCAAGCAACACATATCGCCGTTGGAGTCGCAATTATATGACATAAATTCCCCAGATATGTGCAGCATTTCATTAAACACACCGTCGCCACCGTGGTTGCGCTAACTCTTCAAGCAACACAAGGTGCCGATAGAATCATAGTTATACCCAAGAATACCCCAAATATATGCAGCGCAGCATATCATTAAACCAACTGGCGCGAAAGCGGATGCACCAAAATGTCGAAAATGAATCCGATGATGAGACAATATCACCGGAGTACATGAAGAAGTCACGACATCTGAACCATCCACAAGCGCTGCACCTTCCACAAGCGGAGCACGTTCAACAAACGGAGTGTATTCAGCAGGCTCTGTAGTTTCGGCCGAAGAGTTCCGTAACACATTGAAATCGGTAGGTACGTTGGAACTTAGCACGCCAGCCAAGAAGTCAAACCATGACCATAAACTAATGAAATCGGCCATTTTAACATCGTCAGAATTTGTGGCTGATCTACGTGAATCCAAGCAGAAGTAAAAAAGTATCGGATATTGGAGAAAGGCAACACACCAGCAACAAAGGAGAAAAGAAAACACGCAACAAATCGATGGCTCCACAGAAGAAAATACCGTCTCCGTCCGAAACTTACAATTAGGAAGATATTACCTCCAAAAAGCACAGCCATTGCGTCGTTTTCCAACCATAAGGATTCTAAGGACAGCATTCACGTCATATTCATAAACAAACTCGAACGAAAAAGTGGAATTAACATTGATGGAAGGGCTAGTAAAGTAATGATCACAGCACAATTGTCTTGTTGTCTGATTTTACTGTTTTTTTTTTTTTTAATTTAATAAAGAAATGTTTTTCAGTTTATTTTTTTTGGTTTTTATACAATTTTTAATTTTAATTTACAGCCATTTCAAAATTGAAAAGTTCCACTTTGACAGGAACTAATACCCATATCGCGGCGTATGAAGTCGTTGGGTATTTCATGTGATCAATTCCAATCACAGATTTCGTTCGGCCGATTGCTCTTCCAAAATCATTCGGAGCTGTTTCACAATCGCCAAACTCACTTGTGCAGGAACGAAATGCCAAGCCATCGTAACCGGAGTGTTCGCACTGTATACATTGAGAAAGCTGCTAAAATACTTGAACGACAACCATTTCTTTATTATGACAGAGGCGTCTAATCACGGAAGCGCAAAAATGGTTCCCGTATAGATAGAAATTAACGCTTTGATAATTGACCGTGGAGAAGCTTCCGGAATAATCGTAAATATCTTGAATGATGCTATGGAGAAATTCAACATGAGCCAGAAGCTGCTTGCTTTCTGTGGAGATAACGCGACGTGTAATTAAATTTTTGTGAAAACCTTTCATAATTATTTGTTTACCCTATTTCGTTACTACTTTTTTGATAGCCGGAACCGGTCCAAATACCCAGTTCTCCTTGAAACCTGTCCCAACAGAACCGCACATCACTAGCATGCACTCAATGTTTTTGATATTTTCAATTTTTATATTTTTGCACGTTTAATTTTGTATATGTCTAGATTTCTTTAATTAATCATTCCATTGCGTTGTAATTCCTGTTCCTGCAATTCCTCATAGAACGATCAACTATTTTTGAGGCATCAGAGCAATAAAAGTGCTTGACGGTAAACTTTCTCAAAATGTTGACATCGACAACGAATTTAAAGCCGAACTAGATTCTGCTCTGGGAGAGTCTGCTCCTTCCTTTACCACCATAAAATATTGGGTGGCAGACGAACACCGTAGTGGTCAACCAATTAAGATGGCCACACCAGAAAGTGTTAAGAATATACACAAAGTGGTATTGGATGATCATCGGCTGAAGGTGCGTGAGCTAGATGAAATTACAGGCATTTCAAAAAGTGCTATACATCGTATATTGACCGAAAATTTGGAGATGAAAAAGCTGTGTGTAAGATGGGTGCCGCGTTTGTTCACAATAGAACAAAAACAACGTCATGAAGATGTTTCTATAGAGTGTTTGGCGATGTTTCACAGTAATAAAGCCGAGTTTTTGAGTCGATTCGTAACCATGGATGTGACATCGGTGCACCACGTCACACCTGAGACAAACGACCAGTCAAAACAGTGGACTGAAAGGGGAGAATCGTGTCCAAAGAAGACGAAGACAGTTCCATCTGCAAGCAAAGTTATGGCATCTGTTTTTTTTTTGGGATGCATGTGGGATAATATTTATTGATTATCTTCCAAAAAGCGTTTAACTTATGAAATTAAAGAAAAGAGTTGGAACCTGCAGTAAATGGCAATTTTAATGAACTAGACAGTTCATACTATAAACGGGGTATCGAAGCTATAGAGTATCGCTGGGAAAAGTGTATAGAGCTAAAAGGAGATTATGTTGAGAAATTTGAAAGAAATTTTCCCAAATTTGTTGTGTTTTCTTTGTTAGTTCGGGTAGCTCTGGGACCGCTCTCGTAACCACAACAGTGAAAAAGACCAATGGGGAAGACCATTACCAGTGCCTGAACTATCAGTTGTTGAGCGAGCAGTTCAATTTGGTTTTGATGAAGCAAATCAGCAAATTTCCGAATTATTGAATTATTAAATTATTAAATTTTTTTTTTAATTAAAAAAAATAATCTTTTTATTCTTCCGTTTTTTAGCGTCACAAAACTATTACTTTAGTAGACTCACAAACAGTTGTCAAATATTGCTCAATCGATCAAGTTGAAATTTTCACACATATCGTACAGAGTTTAATACAAAAATATAAAAATTTTAATTAAAGGGATACTACTTAGTACTGATAAAATGATCAATGCTACTGACAATACGTATGGTACCGACATTTTGGTAATTATACCTTATTTCTTCTTAGTCATATTTATTGGCTTTTGGGTGACTCATATGTTATATTTAATGATTAATGGCCAAGTAAGATGGAATAGAGCTGTAGTATTCTTGACAATTGCACTTGTTTCGAATTTTATGGTATTCCTATTATTTCTCTATATACCTGGTGCAGAAAAAGGGGAGTAGAGAAGTTTTAAGGAAATTTTTATTATGCCACACCTACTTTTAATTCAGAACTAATCTACATATTATTATTACATAATGGTAAGTATTTATAATCAAAATGAAGCCTCAACCTAAATACAGTATACGCTTTTTGACAGATTGCTGTATGGGAAAAAATTGTCTGTTAAAAATTGTTAGCACTGCTTTTAAGTTGGAACTTTAATTTTGACTAAAAATGCGTACATTTTTTAAATCAATTGTAATCACTTCAAAATATAGTTTCCATATTGAATTTTACTGGTATTTGACAGTTATAAAATGTCATTTCTACGTAAGATTTAGATTTTTTACCAAAGAATATTCCTTGCTTTTACTATTTCCTTTTTTTCCGGTTGCGCTATGGGTAAATGGATCATATTTCTAATTGGCAACACTTTTATTGTTTTGATTTTATTACGGTACATGACTTAGCTGTATTACACATGTTTGCGAAAGTTTACTAAATTACGTCACCCTAATTAAAAGCAAATATCTTGTGTTATTATTCAAAGTGTAAAAAATATCGATATGGCAACATCCAGTAAAAGTAATATTTATCAATTGCAACCATGTTTGAGGAAATTTCATTCTTGTGAAGTAGTTAAATTTGTTGTGGAAATTATTAGAAATATATTTTTGGTAGAACGATTACATAAATTATACAATGAATTCTATCAAAATGCATCACATAATATTTATAAGCATTTTAGAGTACCATGAAAGACATAAATATATTAGCTACCAAATTAATTATTGTACTTAGCGGAATTCGCTATGTTTTGTCAGTCATCTCTGTTTTTTGCTAGCTAGCGCCAATTAGAAATTCCAAGCGTTGACATGAGATTAGGTCTTCTTCTTCTACATCGTCCTCCAACGTGTTCCGATAATAACATAATTTTGATTAAAGCGTGTTCTTACATTTGCTCACAATGTCTACATTGACTAACAACCACCACCACTTACACACTTAGATCCAAGAATCTTGCTTAGGACATTTCTTCCGAAAACTTCAAGTATCTTCTCGTCTGAGACTTGCAAAGTCGAATTAGTTTTGCAGGTTAACCGAACTGATCCACTTTTGGATAGACTATCGGCTTTATAATCGATAAATAAGTGGTGTATGTCGATCTGGTGTCTAGCTCAGTTGTTAGTACGTTGGCCTTATGATATGAGTTTTCTTACGAACGGTAACCACCTGTCGGCAAACAATTGTCAATACAGTAGTAATAACTTGTTATGAAAAATCTCCCAAAAGAGAACTCTGTTACAAATCTTCGATAACGTTATGTCGCAAGCGATCTGTCGTTCGAAACCAGCTAATATAAGTAGCTCCCTTATAATACTTTTAAATACTTTCTAATACTTTAAACGCACAACAGTACTGGAAGAGAAGCTCTGCCGTAGAACCCTTCGGAGCCTATAAGTGCTACATATTTATTATTTTATTTCTAATGTCGATCCGGTGGGTACTGTATCTCAGTGGTTAGTGCGTTGCCCTTCTGATCTGTAGGTAGTGGGTTCAATCCACGGCTGAAGCATAACAAAATTTAAGATCGAAATAAATTTTTTTTTTTCGAATAGTATCCACCTGTCGGCAAGAATTGGCAATTTTTCCGGCAGTAGCAATTTGCCAAAACTGCTTCTTAAAAGAGCTCTGTTGCAAAACTAAGTTACTGGAAGGGAAGCTTGGCCAAAGAACTCTTCGGGGCTTCCAATATAAGTGCCACATATTAAATTTTTTTTTTATCAGCTGGTACATGTGGGCGATCACCTTATCACCTGCGGTCTAAAGCAGCTTAACAGAC
This sequence comes from Megamerina dolium, assembly GCA_963854835.1. Lineage (NCBI taxonomy): Eukaryota > Metazoa > Arthropoda > Insecta > Diptera > Megamerinidae > Megamerina > Megamerina dolium. The sequence goes on from OY978529.1 coordinate 4,919,298, forward strand.
AGGCCATCGGCTCCTGCAGTTTTGTTGCTTTTCAACTTTAAAATAGCTGCATTAACTTCGTTGGGGCCGTGTAGTGGAAGGTTTCGTGCAATATTTTCCACTAGCGGAATTTTTTGCAATCATTTATTATTTTATAATAAAAAATTACTTATGGTTCTACAGCACTAACAAGGCTCAATTAAGCATCTTTTGGAAGTTCAATTACATCAGAGAAAAAGCCTCCCACTCCGCGTAGAATTTTGCCTCCGTTTCTGCCACAGAGCACTTATAGAATTCTGGTATTTGCTTGAAATCTATTCGTCCATGTGATAAGTGATTTTCCGATGACTACGAAGAATAAAATCTCTATGAAGTACTCTCTTCGAGAACCACATTTTTCTCTCTCACAATCGAAGTGTTAAGTTCGATCCACACAGGTGGGAGGTCATTAGAATTGCCAAAAGTAATTTCGCGTTTCCTTATATATATTGTTTTCAATCGTTTAGGTGGAAATTGTCTGAGAATATCTTGCTAGCAAGGAAAAAATACAAATTGCATAAAAGTGATAATTTTGATGAAAACATGAAGCAATTGGGTGTTGGTCTGGTCACTTACCACTCAACTTCGCGCACTCAGGACAGTTAAGCTGTTACTGATCGGCCACGAGTTCAGCACGTTATGTGGACGTGCCCCTTGGTCGGTTGAGCGGGTAAGTGAGCTCGTTGGAATCCGTATTAAAAAAAGTAAAGATCATCATGGCATTAAATGGCAACAAACTAATTCAGGAGCAAAAGGATGACAAGCCATTCACTATTGTGCGTGATGTTTAAGATACAGAATTGGAACTATTCAGAACAGAACTATTCTTAGCATTGGTGATATTAAATAAAGCTATATAATTTGGCAATGTACGCATAACAAATGTTGAAGTTATTGCAATGGAATGAAAATTAAATGACAGGAATACTTTGCGCATATCAAGCTATTCAAGTCCAAACTCCTGCCGAGAAACCAAAAACTACGTATGTATCATGCTCTCTTATGCCCAATTCTGACATACGGTTGTGAAGTTTGAAGTGAAACGATGAAGATGAATGACGAATTTTTTTATCCCACTTGATCATTTTCATTTTTGCCGATTTTTCAAAGATACTTTTTCTATTAATTCAATTATTTTTCCCATTACACTTCTATGATTATCGTTCCAAAAACACAAATATGTTTTTATCAAATCATTCAGCGCGGTATCCATTATGGAATCAATTGAAATTTAATGCAGCACAATTATTTTCATAAAATATTACTCCTCTATCTCAACAATCATGTGTAACCACCCAACAATCTAAATTGGTGAAACGGAAAATGAAAGCCATGATTAGCGCTCAATTGATTGGTAATATAACCACGGTTTCCATTATTATATCGATATTTTCCAACAATTGGCCTTCCAGAGCGTGGTGCATCTTTGACATCAAAATTACCAGAACAGAATCGACGAACCAAAATTGCACGTGAATGGCTGTTATAGCCTAGATAGACGGCAGCCTAATTCCGGATTACCGAGTTAATTCGAATTAACTCGGGCATTAACTGCAGCTAATCCGCATAAACTCTATGAGTTAATTCTCAAAATAAAAGAGGATTAGAGCCATTTGCGATGGCAACACTGCTGCAAATTGTCTATTGTGAATTTTTCTCCATCCATTTTACAAAATATTAGGTGTGTTCGCTAACAAAAAACGTTCAACAATTGTTAACAGTTTTCAACATGAAAAGTGTTGGCGAACAAATAAATCCAGCTGTCAATTACGAACGATGAATGTCAATTTACAAGTTTCTGATAGTTTTCAGTTCACGCAAATCTTGTAGATTTTCTCATATCGAGAGTGACAGATGATAGAAATTGATAGTGATAGTAATGTAAGTGGACAGACCAAATAAAACAGCAATCAGCTGTTTAGTTAATCCGCAATACTGCCGTCTGTCAGGTTATTATATTATTCGGATTAAGTGTGCCGGTAATCCGGAATTAGGCTGTCGTCTGTCTAGGCTATTACAGTATCAGGACCATAATCACTATTCACATTTTCAGGCGTCTGGCTTGCGTTTTCGCCTTTATCGAAGAAAAACTGTAAAATATGGCGTATGTTCTCTTTACACGTTCTCAAACAATACCGAGTCAAGCAATCACAAAGTTTATTTAGTACGAAATCCTATCTTTCTAACGCCATCTAGCGTAACCCGATCGCACTTAAACAACGCGAGATACAGATTACTAAAGTCATCTATTGGAAAAGTAGTAGATTTCCTTTTACTACACCTAATATAAACAAGCACACTCTTATTGTAAAAAGTTTTAGCTTTAAATGTAATTTTTACTTACATACATATATGTTTGACAGACGTCAAATGGCAGAGTTGTTCTTTTGAAAATTACCAGAGATGTTATTTCTTGAAATCCATTTATATTGTATTAATTGATTTATTGCAAGAAAAGGGTTAATGACTGACTTGTATTTTTTTTTACAAATTTTATTTAATAATTTTTTTTTTTTTTTGTATCAAGTGTTATATGATTTTTCGCATAGTTACACAGTCTCTGTATCAAATTCATAAAATAAGTTGCCAAATGATGCTTAATCAATCAAGTTGAATTGCTTCGATTGCCACTGATTATTGAAGAATAAAATCATAAATAATCATAATAAATACATAAATAAAATGGCATCATTTACAGACGCTGAACTTAGATTGTGCATGCATTCTTTCTTCGGTTGGTTATCGTTATGTGTTATAACATTTTACGTGCCCTGTTTAACGGTTCGTGAGCACATAGAACATAGGGGACGAACTATTTCTATATCCGCCATATGTATAGCTTTTTTATTATTCCTGGTACACTGTTTGATTTTATGTAGTGAGAAGTTCTATATTTTCGAACAAATTGTGCCGAATTAATAAAATTTGCAATTTACAGAAAAATATACATACATGGCTCTTTCAATTAGAAATATCCAAACGTAAAGTGAAGTAGGTACCTATTATATTTACAAAAGTCGATATTAAAATTTGGCTGCTGAGTGGAAGATCAGCTGTGGCAGGGCCAAACAATCTTTAGTTTTATAACATATCTGTTTAAATATGACTCTATTGCGTAGTGCGTGTTAGCAGGTAACCAATTTTTAATATTAAATATTTGCCCTTCGTGTCATAAATCAAAAAAAAAAAAAAAAAGACTGCGGAGCAGTAACTTTCGTCTTCGAAAGCTTACACTATTACCTTTACTATTAGGTTTCGATTTCGACGAAAACCAAATTGATAATGAAGTGTTGTGTTGATTGCGGTGTGACGTAATTTTATATAGTAAAAGTCTTTCAAATAGTTTCGACGTAATGGCGAGCAAACTAATGGGGTGATAAGGCCAGACAGCAGTCAAATCTTTTTCAGGCTTCGGAATCACGATTATTTGAGAGATTTTTCAACAGGTTGGACCGGTGTTTGTAAGTTCGGAAGCACTGGATGTAACATGGATGGATGCATGGACGTTCGACAAGTGCTAAGGAAGTACTTCTGCTTTTTCAATAGCTCTTCTGGCCCAATCACAGTTTTGAAGCCGAATTGGAGATTCTACAATAGCTGGTGTTTTAGAGGAACTTAATGCCTTTCTCATCAAATAGTTTGACGAATTATTTGGGCTAAGTTGCGGACATAATGGTCGATCTTTTCATTGCGGAACATTGTTTTGCCTCGCAACAGTGGCTAGTTCCAGTTCTTGTTTTGTTTTAAGCATGAATGTGCACTAATTTGGCATCTCGAAATATTTTTAGTAATACCGAAGCCTATTAAATCCGGAATTTGTTTGCGTCTGAATGCCAATACGTTGTGTTACCGCTAGTGATGAAGTCCTCGAACTAGTATTTATAATTATTTTATTCCTTTTAATATAACAGTCTGTGGAAAAAAAACCCCTTACAGACTAGAAATCATTATTAAAATAACTTAATCCAAAAATAAAATCCAACAGCCACTAGGGCACCTCTGGCTAAATTAAAATCACTATTCAACCTGTTAAAATTCAGAGGAGTCCTAGTAATTGGTTCATTTGGAACATAATTACTCCACGAATGTTTTTCGCATCATTTCTTGGAACATCGTTTGCATTGAACTGACAGATAACTGACAGTTTGATCATGAGTTTGTGCTATAACTTGTATTGAAGTCGGTTGAGAATTCATATTTGAGTTTTAATGAATTAGACATCCTCTGCAGTTTGCTGTTACTGCACTTTTATGAAGGTGGATCGGTTTTGTTTGTGAAACAATCAGGGTGGCGTAGCTCTGTGGTTAGTGTTTTGGCCTTCTGATCTGTAGGTCGTGGGTTCAATCCACGGCTGAAGCATAACAAATTTACTATCGAAAAGATTTTTCTTTCGAACGGTACCCACCTGTCGGCAAGCAATTGGCAATTCTTCCGGCAGTAATAATTTGCCATGAAAAAAGTTTCTAAAAAAAAACTCTGTGAGAAAGCTCAAAAAGTTCTGCCGTTCGGAACCGGTTAAAATAAGTAGGTCTCTTCTAATGCTGTCCAAAATTTAACACGCACAACAGTAATGGAAGAGCAGCTCGGCTAAAGAACCCTCCGGGGCTTTAATTGCCACATATTTTTTTTTTTTTTTTACAAAAAGATGCCGGATTGATATCGCCACATATAATCTTCGCTATTTAATGTATCATAGGATTACTGATAACCAGCGACTTGAGAGGACATGTACCGTACTTTTGGCAGTTATTATACAGTACATGTCCTCTCAAGTCGCTGGTTATCAGTAATCCTATGATGCATTAAATAGCGAAGATTATATATGTATAAGGTGGGCTTTGTTCTTTTTTAGATTGTTGGTTTCTGGTACCAATTCGACACAGTACATTCGGTTTAAAGTCTTCCTCAAGTTAATCTTTGTTTACAACATAACCAATTCCTTAAATTACAACCAAACATAAAACACAATTTGTATAGGGCTCACTTTAAATGAGGTTATGTATGGGTAATTTCGGGCACGTTTTTCTTTCGTGAGATAATAGGGAATCGAATCAACTCTAACTAATTTTTACGATTGAAATGTCTAAGGGCACAATTCTAATTGAATTGAATGAATGTTTGTCTGAGTGATAGCATCAATTGATCTATATTATATGTTCTTGTGGATGTCTGTATAGATTTGGTTGTTACGGTTTACTGCATTGTATGTTTATACCGGTTCCAGCCCGTCGATCGGTACTTCCGAAGCCTTCGTGTTGTAGTTGAGATCGATATAGCGGTGATCAGGAATGTGTGTTCAATGGAAACTCGCCATTCCGTGATCATATCTTCGATAGAATTAGAGGCTAGAGTGAGTTGTAGAATCTCCTGAGAGTTGTTAGTAATAAAAGTTAGCATAGTTACATATAAGAAGGTTAGAATTAGAATAAATTCGAAAACTGTCTCACAACTTTTGTTATTTCCAATGATTAAACAAGCGATGTGGTGCGCATTAGCATCACTCCCTACTCCATGACCAATACTCTCTCTCTCCCTGAGTCCACTACTGCCGCCGCCAGTATGTCAGAAGGTGGTGCAGCCTGATGATCATGGGCCAGGTACATCGATATGAGCATAACTCTAGGTATTATTAGGCAGACGCCAATTTAGATCGGTAGTCAAACTGGATGAATCTCATTCGCAATCTTAGGAGAAGCAGAATATTTTACGATAGTAGCGTCTACCATTAGATTGTCTTCCGATTCTAAGAGGTTTTCATCGTCGTCCTGCTGCTATAGTCGAAAAAAATCGTTGACCATTTCGGAATTCGATATTGTATAGCTACATTCCGAGCTGGTTTTCCTCCGATATCAGGAGGGACCTCAAAATCTGATGTCTGCTTATCAAATTCTCCATCTTGCTTATAGGCTGTTAGCGTCATCGAATAAAAGCCATAATTGGTCACGCCTCAAGTCTTTGCTAGAGGAACCAATGATTCTTTATTGATTACCAGACAAATCTGCATTTTATCACCCGTTGGTTCCACAATTTTTAATTATTGTAATTGTAATTATGATTTGAAAAAGTGTTTGAGAACTTTCTCTAGGTCAGAAGATTCGTCAGGAATCCAAGCCCGTGGATGGAATCGATGGGATTAGACCAAAGCTCTCCATATTTGACTATTGATAGCTTGTAGTGCTTGTAGGCACAAGTCTAATTTTGTCATAATCTTTCTACCTCTACTCGAGAAATATTGTGAATAAAAATAATCGAGTGGCAAGTACGAAATATTGTTTCTTGTTAGTGTTTCGCAAACTTTTGCTTATTAATAATAATAAAAATGAGCAAGCGCTTGCAAAACTCTTACTTACTTACTTATGTGGCCATTACAACCGATGATCGATTTTGGCCGTATTTGGAGTGTTTCGCCAGATACTTCTGCTATCCGCTAGCTGGGGCCAATTAGAAATTGCAAACGACATCAATTTCTCCCGTACTTGGTATTTCCATCGGAGGTTAGATCTGATTCTTCTGTGTTAACCACCAGCGGGTTGCAAATATAACACCTTCTTAGCTGGAGCGTGTTCTTGCATTAGCTCGACATAATCTAACCAGCGCATCCGCTGAATTTTTATGCACTTTACTATGTCAGTACCAGCATACAGCTCATGGTTCTAACTTATTCAATACTGGCCACCAACGCAAATATATCCAAAAATCTGACATGATGAGAGACTTGTAGTTTGATATTTTCGTTTCTCGAGAGAAGGCTCGACTTTTCAAGCAAGAGTGATTCTTCGCAATATATCCTGGCTGTCTTGTGTTAATGCTGGTTCCAAGATAGATAAAACCTCTCACAACAATTATTTTGAAACATTTACAATAATTTCGCAATACTTTTCGAAACCGAAAACAGATTTAACATAGTTTATGATATTCAAAGATAAGTAATTTCAACAAAATATATTTAAAAATGAAATTTAGTATATTCTCTTCTTCTCTTCTCTCTTAAAATTGGAATACATTTTTTTATCCGTCTAAACTCTTTTATATTTTTTCAGTTATTTCGAATACCAGCCTACTTGCTAAAATAGATTTTTATGTTTAACAACTGTCAAATAGCAGAGTTGTTATTTTAAAACTTATATTATTATTATTATCATTTCGGAACTGCCAGAGATGATATCGTTTTAAATCACCAGTTCACAACTGTCAAATAGCAGAGTTGTTATTTTAAAGCGTATATTATTATTATTATCATTTCGGAACTGCCAGAGATGATATCGTTTTAAATCACCAGTTCACAACTGTCAAATAGCAGAGTTGTTATTTTAAAGCGTATATTATTATTATTAGCATTTCGGGACTACCAGAGATGATATCGTTTTAAATCACCAGTTCACAACTGTCAAATAGCAGAGTTGTTATTTTAAAGCGTATATTATTATTATTAGCATTTCGAGACTACCAGAGATGATATCTTTTTAGATCACCAGTTTTTTAGAAATAATATTCTATTAATTTTTTATTAATTAAATTTTTAATTTAATTTAAATTTAATTTTTTTAATTATTTGTTATTGTTTCGCATAATATATAATTTTTTCACATCATTAGGCGCACAATATTACAGATATTGCCAAAATTAGTTGCCAAATATTGCTCAATCAATCAAGTAGAACTGCTCCGATTGCCTCAAACATTAAAAAACACGATAATTTGATCAATTTATTTTTTGTATTTATTAATTTGTTCATATAGATAAAATGGTAAATTATACGCAACATGAAATTATGCTATTTCTACATTATTGCTTCTGTTGGTTATGTTTTTTCTGTGTTTTTTGTTTCGTAACGTATAAAATAGATTTTGGCCACTTAAGCAGAAGGACCCTATTTATTTCTATAGCCGCCGTAATTATCAATTTTCTGATATGTCTAATGCATTATTTGTATTTGTATAAAGCAGAGTTCTTTGGTTCCATATGAATTACATTAAATGGACAAGGGCACATCTGTGCCTAATTAGTAAAATTTGAAAATTATATAACTTGTTTTTTTGTTTATACTAAAATTTACTATAAAATTTTCAAAGAATTACAGTGCAAAAAAATACTGCTTGGGTTACTTTGATTAAAAATATTTATGTATAAATTCAATTTGATATTAAGCAAGTATCAAGGTAAGAATTTTGAAGAAAAGTATAAAAGTTGATAAAGAATTTCATTGCCACGCCTACTTTTAGTAAGGCGATAACAATCTTTATGATTAATATAAAATATTCTACACGAGTAGGCGAAAATCAGAAATTTTATAGTCTATTTTTATTTTGGTATGAAGTCGGTAGGTGACCTAGTGTACATATGGACTGTGGAAAATGACAGAAGACTAGTTTTGGTGGTAAATGAAACATTTGAGAAAGTTAGAAATTTTTTTAACCCGGTCGAATATTGTAAACAACCAGATCTTAATCATCACCAGGTCATCCGAGAGGTGCTTGACACATAATGATCCCTGCTTTAAGTCATAATATGCGCTATAGCGCAATTTTACAATCACTTCCTCATTGAACATGAGTGCTGATTGCCACTAATTATCTTAACAGATTCTTTGGATTTACTGTGGAGTGTCAAGGAAATACTAGCATACTCTCTTTGATTAGAGAACTGAAGATAGTGTAGGCAGACCAGAGCAATTGAGACAGTTGTTCATATTAAGCCCCAGTTAGGATGTTTACGACGACTTCCATCTTTGATTAGCTAGCTGAAGATATTATAGGTATGTGCCCATGTAAATGACGCCCAAAAGCACTGAGACAGATGCCTCTAAATTTGCGACGCTATCCGTCCCTTTAAATAAGTACTGGTAAAGTAAAGTAATATCATAGGCGAATAATATATGTACGTCCAAACTCGAGAAACCTCTCTTCACAATGTTCCTACATTAAATTTGTTGAAACAACGCTTTACACATTGGCATATACAGTCAATAATGCTTCCTAACACACAGTATATGCTCGCGGACTTCCTGGATATTGAATGAGCCTTCCATAACATTGATATCAGGGTACTCATGGAAGAGGCTGGAACGAGCAACTACTATTAAAGTCATTAGAGCCGAACTGGATAAATCCATAACTACTTCTTACTTACTTACTTATGTGGCCATAACAACCGAATATCGATTTAGGCCGAAATTAGCATGCTTCTCCAGCCATCTCTGTTCTTCGCTAGCTAGCGCCAGTTAGAAATTCCAAGTGCCGTCAAGTTCTCCAGTACTTGATCTTTCCACCGGAGGTTTGGTCTTCCTCCTTCCGAATATAACACCTTCTTAGCTGGAGTGTGTTCTTCCATTCGCTCGACATGGCCTAGCTAGCGCAGCCGCTGGATTTTGATGCGCTTTATTATGTCAATATCGGCATACAGCTCGTACAGCTCATGGTTGTACCTTATTCGGTAGTCGCCACCAACGCAAATAGATCCAAAGATCTTGCGTAGGACTTTTCTCTCGAAAACTCCAAGCATACGCTCATCCGAGGTGAAAATTGTACAGTGACGTGCTGTCCAAGACGCCGGGACTCTTTGTTTGTTGACACTAGATACTTCGTCTTGCCCTCGTTCACCGTAAGACCCATTCGACGTGACTCTCTTTCCAACTCTGAGAATGCTGCACTGACTGCTCGACGAGTAAAAGCAGCAAGGCTTCAAGAAGGTGCCCTTTTCTCTATTCTATAGAACCGAATAGTGATAGCCTATGCTGATGAAGTCGTATTCATATAACCGGAGGTTTCCGAAAGTTTCTAGGTCTCTCCAGCTCGAATATCTTCCAAATTATTGGAAAGAATCGTACTTCACAAAATCTGTTATTTCAGGTATAAGTAAACTAAATGATATACCCAAATTATTTGAAGCTATTATTGCAATATTGTCCTTCTCGGAAAAATCTATAATCTCTACCAGTTAGCTTGGTTTTCTCAAGGGACAACTATTATCAACCTTCTCAGGATCTCCACAACCGCTCTTGAAGGATTTACTGCTGATCTGCCAACAGATCTATACTGATTTTAGCTTGATTTAATTGGTGTCCTACATATATTAGCAAATTGGATAGAACCTATTGACTAATCTTGCTGTAGCTGTCATTATGAGGAGGCACTGGAAACCATCTCGTCCATTGTAAGTGTCATACTCAATAACGCAGCAAAAAAAACACATCTGGACAATTAATATAAGAACAAAGAACGGTTTGGCTCAATACCAACTAGGAGATTTATATCACTTTTCTTCAGGGATAGTTTGAAGGAAGATAGGGACACCCACATTGCGGCATCACAATGGGCTTATTTTGGTCTAAATAAGATCGCGATTGCTGCCTGACGATTTATAAATATGACAACCTTACACCTTTCCGAGATATATGACTCTATTGGTTAGCAAGCAGCGCTAAATCGCCAGAACTTTCGCTTAGAACGTTCAGCGCAACAACTGGTTGTCTTCAGCTTGACCGTTCGGTATTTTTTTATGTATCTTATACGTAGCTATTATATTAGTATATGAAAAAGGCACTGTGCCCAGTAGCGGATGATCAAAATATTGAGAAAACTTAATCCCTTCATTTCAAAAGTTTCTGAAATGTTATGTCTATGCTAAAGAAATTACATCGCCAGTAGTGAAAAACTCAGAAACGCCAATAATTCTGAGTGCGTTGTCGTGGTAAAACAGCACTCTTCTTCATTCATTTTCATTGTTTTCAGTATTAAAAAAAAATTATATAGGGTTGCACTTTGGGTGTTTTGTAAAATTTGAGCCTCGTTTGGACTGACTCATTGTCTAAATTAATTGCATTTACATTGTCGACATGATGGCAATGTTCACAAGGGATCATCGTGAGTGGGATATCTATTTGCTCAAAATAACATTCGCCATGAACACGGCACAACACTACTCCACGACATTTAGCGCCGCAGAATTAAATTATGGGATAAACTCAGCAGCACCGAATATAATTGCCAATAGAATCCCTGGTGAGCACAGCCCACCACAGCCTCCAGCCAACCTTAGTGGTTTACAAGAAACATTATGTATTATCCTCCGCCGCCAACCAATTTGCTGCCAAATTAGCACCCAAGTACACAGGCCCTTATTAAATATTAAGATATATTTCACCCATACTAGTACAACTTCAATATCCAGATAATCCAACAAGAACACTAAAAATTAACATACCATACTTACTTACTTATCTGGCCATAACAACCGAATATCGATTTAGGCCGAATATAATATGCTTCGCCAGCCATCTCTGTTCTTCGCTAGCTGGCGCCAGTTAGAAATTCCAAGCGCCGTCAGGTTCTCCAGTATTTGGTCTTTCCACCGGAGGTTAGGTCTTCCTCTTTTGCGTCGTCCTCCAGCGGGTTCCGAATATAACACCTTCTTAGCTGGAGCGTGTTCTTCCATTCGCTCGACATGACCTAGCCAGAGCAGCCGCTGGATTTTGTTGCGCTTTACTATGTCAATATCGGCATACAGCTCATACAGCTCATGGTTGTACCTTATTCGGTACTCGCCACCAACGCAAATTAGGTGCAAAGATCTTGCGTAGGACTTTTCTCTCGAAAACTCCAAGCATTCGCTCATCCGAGGTGGAAATTGTCCAGGCTTCAGCGCCATATGTTAGGACAGGCATGATGAGAGACTTGTAGAGTAGAGTTTTCGTTCTTCGAGAGAGAGCTCGACTTCTCAATTGCTTACTTAACCCAAAGTAACACCATTAGCATATCATACAAGAATTAAAAATATAGAGTAAAATAAAATAATAATAAAATATAATTTTTTTTAAATAAATATATAAGAAAAATCCAACCAAAAGGCATAAAAGTAGCGACTTCATACACAAACTCCTCATTAACTAAAGGGTCTGCATCCAGTCATGAGCTATCAACGTACAAGAACTGCTCCCCTACTACCAGGTCGAGCCACAGGTTTTATTTTCGACCAGTTTGAAGACACAGGGCAACTCGTTTTTAAAATTGTCTACCGTTGTCGCTTCTGAGGACTTTAGAAATTAAAAATTTATAAATATAATTAAATTATAAACTTCATTATAAAATTTAAGATCAATTGCAATTACTTTCGTTTGACAATTTGTCAATTCAAATTCACTTGAAGTTTTCAAATTCACATCGAATTTTCAAATTCCACACGCGCTTTCTGTCCACAGTCTTCATTTTTATGTGTTTTGCTCTTCTATTAGTTGTCGTGAAATAATTGTTACGCAAACACCACTTCGTTAAGCAAAGCTCAAAAATCATCGTAGACGTGACACCTCGCATACTAGGTAAGGTCTGAAATTCGAACTGTATTAAATGCTAGTGTTTTTCCAGTGTTATCGGATTTTCCAAAAAAAAAAAAAAAAAAAAAATTACAAATTTACGTTTCACTTCATTATAAAATTTATGATAAATTTCAATTACTATTACGTTTCACAATTTTTCAATTAAAATTCACTTAAAATTCTCAAATTCAATCCGAATTTTCAAATTAACTTCAAATTTTCAATATCGACACGTGCTTTCTGTCCACAATATTCATTTTTATGTTTTTTGTTCTTCCATTACTTGTCGTGAAATAACGGATATGCAAACACCACTTCGTTAAGCAAAGCTCAAAAATCATCGTAGACGTGACACCTCGTATACTAGCTAAGGTGTGAAATACGGTCTGTATTAAATGCTAAGGGATTTTCCAAAAAAAAAACAAAATTACAAATTCATGTATTGTATGGCCTTATTTCAGGCCTGCATTGAGCTAAAAACTCAGGCGCTTGAAAGTTAATTAAAACATCAATATAGCAATTATGAGCCAATCCCAAGGACACTTCTAGATTTTTATAGATTTAATGGTGATTTTTATAGTGCTCTGTCTTTAATTAATAATGCTTTATAATTATCTTTAATTAGTTTATTTTTATAATTTCTTTTTTTTATTTTTGTTTTGTTTTATATTTTTTTCAATGGTATGAAATAAATAAACAAAAATAGCACTTTAGTGCTACATAAAGCACTTTTAAGCACATTTGAGTAGGTAGAAAGAAACCCATGGAATCATCTAAGCATGTCATTTATTCATATGCTTAAGAAGAACAGTCAGTGCCAAGAAATGGGCATGGACCGCCCAGATTTGCAATATACATATATCGAAGAGAATGTAGAATGTTGGAGGGAGTTATTCAATTTAGTAAGGTGTTTGTAAGCGCTTAAAGAAAGCTGTATTATATATATGTATTTCTAATCAACATTGCCTACGCAATCGCGTTATAGTTCGATGTTTGTTGTCTCGTTGGTTCGGTCGAATCCTTTGACAGAGACTTTGAGCTATTTCGAGTAAATTTAGCATGAGCTATAACCCATGGCCGCACCAAGATATTGAACGTCATTGACAATGGTTGTGATTTTGTTAATTCTGACCCTCAAACGCAGCAAAAAGACTTTTCTGTGAGTTTTTGAATGCTTTAAATTTGCATAACGTACTTAACCTTAGTGGGGGTGGGTGTCGTAGCTCAGTGGTTAATGTGTTGGCCTTCTGATTTGTAGGTCGTGGGTTCAATGCCCGGCTGAAGCATAACAAATTTAATATCGGTACCCACCTGTCGCCAAGCAATTGGCAATTCTTCCGGCAGTAACAATTTGCCATGGAAAAGCTACTAAAAAAAAAACTCTGTGACAAAGCTTAGAAACAGTGATGTCGCAAGATGGAAGAGAAGACCGGCCAAAGAGCCTTTCGGAGCTTTAAGTGACACATTTTTTTTTTCTTACTTAATCTTCGTTCTGCAATAGAACCATAGTCTGCACAAAGCTTACTATTATGAGGAAAAAATGATGAAGCCATGCCTACTATTCAATGTAGTTCCCCTTATAAATTCTCGGACCTAGAACATGGCTAATCAGATTCCATTATTTGACGAAGCTCCCTAGTAAATTCGAGGAATTTTTTAAAATTCTAAACCACTATAACATAAATTCTCATAAATCAATAGATTAATACTTCAAGAAAATATAAATTTGAAGAAAATGGGTTATCAGAGTCCAGTATTTGATTTAGCTTCCACACTAATCTATTTAGTACACTATGGGAGTGATGTCTTGCCTACAATATATACAAAATTGTTGATTGAGGTCGAAAATTGTCTATATTCTGATTTTTTGTCATTTGTCTAAAAGAATTGCCAAAGGAAAGATTAATTTCTATGCTTTACAACTCAAAATCTTCTTCGTCGGCCCATTCGTTGGTGGGCGATTGATGTTGATGTCTTGATCAGAAGTGGGTATTTGCAACGGAGGTCTAATATAAGGTGTAGTAAAAAGAAATCCATTATTTTTCCATTAGAAAGATAGGATTTCTTACTAAATAAACTTTTCAGGCAGTTTTTTGATTGCTTGAATCAATATTGTTTGAGCACGCGTCAAATATGGACACCAGTAAAGAGAAAATACCCCATATTTTACAGTTTTTCTTCGATATAGGCGAAAACGCAAGCCAGACCGCTGAAAATGTGAATAGTTTTTATAGTTCTGCGACTGTAACAGCCAATCATGTGCAATTTTGGTTTCCTCGATTACGTTCCGGTAATTTTAATGTCAAAAATCGTCGAAAATCTCGATAAAATAACGGAAATCGTCGAGCCTGACCGTCATGTAAGCACTGTTTCTGTTGCCCAGGAGCTAAACATTGCACAAAAAACCGTTTGGAACCATTTAAATAAGGCTGGATACAAAAATATTGGACAAACAATGGATTTCATTTTACTACATCTAATATGTTTCGCAATTTATACTACCGCACTCATAAAACCAACCGGGAAAACAAATGTTTTGAAACTTTTTCCTTTGAGACAAGCAAATAAGATTTAAAAACAATATTTCGCCGAGAATTTCGTACAAATATATTTGGGCTTTTTTTTGATTAGTCACGAGAGTTTTAAAGTTTTCGGAATAGAAGCCGATCTATGGTGGTACTTTGATACGTTTAATATTAAGAATGTTTTCTATAGATGTATTATTTTACAGGTGAGTTAGTTTAGTTACTTAAAGCAGCCTTTTCTCGTCAACTAATTAATTGCTGAAAGTCTGTAATATGTTGATTTTAAGGCATAATAGACAGTCCATGCCCATGCCAATTGTTGTTGCGTGACTGAACGATCATATTTACATATGTTTTCGACAACAAAAATTAGCATACGTGGCTGTCTACTCTATTGTGTGACTACAGAGCAAAAGCAGAGAGAGTAGAGACGGAATAAATTTTCTATAAGGAGCAACAACAACGTGTTCGGTTTTTTTTTACATTCTACTTTTCTGTTCCTTTATATTGAATATCAACACGTGCTATTATTTGCTGATATTTCTGATTGCCTGATACACGGCATCGGGTACATCGATAAAACGATGCCTTTTGCCTTCCTTCTTTGTCAAAATTATTGAAATTTTATCAAATTTAATATTATAAAAATGGTAAATAATATTGCGAAACACGTCATATGTTATATAGTAAGTGCATATATTTAAAAATTTACTATTATGTGTTCATATTTCAGTATATGTTAATTTCCTATGTTAATTTACAGAATTTTTCTCCTGTTCATGTCATTGCTCTCTTCAAAATCTCTGTATTCGACAACTCTGTTAAGTGACCCTGTTAGTTGTAATCAGAAATAAGCTCAAAAGCCAAATTAGGACTTCTCTAGTATTTCCTCTGATTATATACAACAATCATATGGAGAAATATATTTGTCGAATATATTAATCCTCGACAACAGCATTGGTCATTTTGGCCCCTTTTTTTAAAAGTCGTGAAAAAGACTCATAAAACATTGGAATAGATTTTAAAAATGTACCACCAAAATATTGCTCATAAAATTATTTTACTACTTATAGGCGTCTGAACAGGCCAAACGCAAATGACAGAAATTAGTCAAAACTGCAATCCCCTCTGAAGGGTTAATATAGTGATTTTAATTTATTTAATGAGGTATCAACCTTTGTTGGAGCAGATTTTATTTGTTATGAATCGCATGACATAGACATAATTTCCAATATAAAGGGTTATCCATTTTGCGGTTTCAAAAGTAAATAAAACACATATAAAATATTTTTTATCACGATATTTCTTTTTTATTATAAAGTTTGAACGTTGACATTATGTGTGAAATACTACATCATTTAAATGACCACCACGCGAATTGTTGCAAGCATCGATTCTTTTGAGGTAATTTTCGACCACTTTTTGACACATATTGGGCCATAACGTGACGAATGTTGGTTTTTAGGTGCTCAAGAGTTAAAGGTTTATCTGCATAAACACGGTCTTTCGCGTAGTCCCACAAAAAAAAGTCAAGCGGTGTCAAATCGCATGATCTTGGTGGCCACTTGATATCGCCACGATGAGAAATTACGCGGCCAGAAAATTTCTCTTGCAATAAAGCCATATTCGCTCGAGTTGTGTGGCATGTGGCACCGTCTTGTTGAAACCACATATTCTCTAAGTCGTATTCTTCAATAGCTGGCAAAAAAATGTCGGTTATCATATGACCATAACGCTCCGAATTGACGGTGACAGTCGTTCCATCGTCGCTTTCGAAGAAGTAAGGTCCAATCACACCTCCGAACCAAAGAGCGCACCAAGCAGTGACTTTTTGTGGATGTAGTGGCCTCTCTTCAATTACTTGAGGAATCTCAGAACGCCCTAATACGACAATTTTGTTTGTTAACATACCCACCGAGTGAGAAATGTGCTTCGTCGCTGAAGAAAATTTTGTTCGAAAAATCGTCGTCACCCGCCTGTTGTTCAAGCACCCATTCGACGTATCTACGACGTTGTGAATGGTCAGCTGGCTTCAGTTGTTGTGTGAGCTGGATTTTATATGGATGTAGGTGTAGATCCAAATGCAAAATACGTCATAATGTGCCGTAAGACAGTCCTAATTCCTGACGAGGAATCGACACATTCGGGTCTTCGGCAACACTTTCACTTACAGCAGCGATATTTTCGGCGGTACGAGCGAAACGATGATGCACAGGCCTTACAATAACTGTAACCGATCCAGTCTCTTCATATTTCTTCACAATTTTGCCAATTGCTTGCGTAGTTGGACGATTATGTAAACCATAATCTCCTCTTAAAGCACGATATGTGGCTGTGGCAGAATCACCATTTTTGTAGTAGGTTTTTACAATTTTAATGCGTTGTGCGATAGTTAAGCGATCCATTTTCGCAAATGTCAGACTTTGAACTGAAAAAGAAAGAAATTGTTTTAACAACTCAGTTTGACAGATGTCGAATTCTAGCCCTATACTTTTGAAACCGCGAAATGGATAACCCTTTATTCTAAAATACTTACTTTAAGCATTTCTGTAGGTTAATATCAGTCATTAGAGCTTCAAAATCATTGCAAAAAACAAATGTGCTTGTTTCATTGACTTAGAAATATAGCAGAAATATACCTCGGCGATTGCGAAAGCCTATAGACTTAACTCCGGGTTCAAGTAAATGAAAACTTTTTAAGTTTGTAGCTTAAATTTGTGCTTGGTTTATTTATAAAGTCAGCTTTCTTGCTAAGGCATTGAATAGCTCTTGCGACATTAATATTAGACTCGGGCCTGTTGACTTGTTATTTTATTGTTTAGTGTCGAATAGTTTAAATACGAATGCAATAAATAAATCCAGAAGAATTAATGTAGACTTGGTAATAATTCTTCTTCTAATAATAATAGTAATTAGACTATGTGAATATTTATGAATTTAGTCTTATTTTACATTCTATGAAATATATTGTATTTCTATGTTATTTATAATAAGTAATTTGCTCATCCATGAATCCAAATAATTTATGTCTAATGGCATGTGAGTAATAGTTGTTATTTTTTATATACTATATAATAGATATATATTTATTTAAAGTGCCATAAATCTCAAATATTTAACATAAAACCAAATAATGTACCATTACATTATAATTTTGTTAGAAACAAATGTCTATGAACATTTATAAATACCCATTAAATGCATTTAATAGAATACTCAAATATAATGGAACATGTGCAAAATAATTTATATTGTCATTGGAAATAATATACATACATAGTTGCAACTGCATTGCAAATATTCTAGAAATTATCTAACGAACCCACTCGTACAAAATAATAGGAGAATGTTACATTGGTTGGGCTCTATTTATTGATGCCACCGAAAAATGTTCTTCTAAAAAAAATTTACAATCGTATTTTATTCGACATATGGCACAACATACAAAAATATTAGCATACTTGCAAAATTTTAGTGTTGCCAATTATTTTCATTTTTTCTACTGTACAGGGATGTTACTTTCCGATATGTATTTATTCAAACGTAAAAAATGTTACACTTAAGAAGAAAAGCAAATGATAGAATGTTGAAATAATATTATTTCACTATCTTTGCAACATTTAATCAGTTAAATAATTATAATCTGTCTTATTTAAAATTTGTATTTAAAATAATATGCAATTCAACTCTGTTTATGAAACTAGCATCTATGTGGATTTATTAGCACAAAGATAGCGAGTTGTTAAATAGAACACTGCTAGTAGTAAAATTCAAAATTATTCTGCATAAAATTTTCATTTAAAATCGGTTGTAGTAAAAAAATTAAAATAAATTATGAACGTTTTGTGTTTAAAATTAATTAAATATAATTTTGAGAAATAAATTTCGAAGATGTCTCTCGGAAAGTTCCTGAGTAACGCAGAAAAATCGTGAAATACTCAAAGAATTGGCAGATCAGAACATGTGATAACAAATTATAAAAAAAAAGGTGCTAATTATGGCGTAAAAAAGCCCACGAAAGGCAAAAGGATATTGGAAAATCAACAAATTAATATGATTCGTGAGGAAGCCACCAAAAATAAACTAATTTCCTCTCAAATTAAACTAAATTGGGTCTTCCGGTAACCAATCAGAACATTTCGCACAGTCTTCGTTCCATACCACACATCAAATGGCAGAAAGCGTTTGGAAAACCTTCTGCTAAAAACACATCACAAAGAAGCCAGGCTAGCATGCATGGGACCTCAGAATGGGATAAAATCATGTTCTCCGACGTGAAGAAATTCAATCTCGATGGTCCAGATCAATACAGCTGCTACTGGCATGACTTACGCTAAAAATCTATACCAAGTGTGATGGTTTGGGCCGCTTTTTCTTCCGTTGCTAAGACCAGGTTGTGCTTTATGCCAACAAAAATGAATTTGATCATGTACAACGAGATATTCCAACAGGACAATACATCGATACATGTTTCCAAGAGTTTCTTAGCTTGGTTTGAGGATCACAACACTAAACTTTTGGGATAGACTGCCTGCAGCCTTGATTTAAACCCTATTGAAAATATTTGGGGCATCATGGCGGGTAAAATTTATGGAGAAAAGAGGGGGAGCCAACCCTTTAGAGCTGTTAGAGAGTTAAAATTGAAAATCAAGGAGGTATAAGCAAATAAGGATCGAAACACTGAAAAAAAAAACTGGAGTCATCAATGCCTAATAGAGTATTCCAGATCATACAACAAAATGGTGGACATACGACGTATTAAATTTAAGATTTTTAATTATTTTCATGACTGCGCCTAAACGAATGTTTCAGGGAAATCTTTGTCATTTTCAAAAAAGAGTCAAATATATTGGACTTATTATTTTTTGTAAATTTTTTTATTAATTCTTATGTTTTTCATGTAAATTTATATTACCAAACTGAAATGAAACTGTGAAAAAAATAAAATGAATACTATTTTCTATAAAATATACTGGAGGAAATCTGTACCAATCTATGAACTTTTCCACTACTATTTTGTATTGAAGCAAACAGATTTGATACTGCGGAAGAGAATAAATGAGTTGCTGCACTAATAGATTTTCAATTTACTATTTATATTTGTTTACTAAACACTGTAGGTACATTCGTTTGTGTATTACCATATTTACTATGTATTTAACCACGATAAAATATTTCTGCATTATTTTTTGGTTAGTGAAAAATATAACATTCTAAAGCATCACTAATCACTAAGAAAACTATAGCTTCAGCTAATGAAACATTTTTCACTAAAAAAACTTTATATATAATATGATAGATGAGTATCTGGCAAAATATACATAGGACAATAAAAGCGGAACGTTTGCCTGATGATTGGAATCTCAGTGTGACCCGACGATCTGCACCGACCTCCGGGGAATCAGTCTTCTTGCCATCTCATATAAGATCCTGACGAGGGTACTGTGTGCAAGACTAAAGCCATTTGCCAACAAACTGATTGGACCTTATCAGTGCGGCTTAGGACCTGGGAAGTCCACCATTGACCAGATTTTCACACTGCGCCAAATCCTGGAAAAACCCACGAAAAGCAAATCGACATCCATCATCCCTAAGTCGATTATAAAGCTGAGTTCGATAGCCTGATACGAGATTGCCTGTATGCCACCATGTCGGAGTTCGGTATCCCTGCGAAGCTGTTAAAGCTCTGCAGAATGAGGTTGAGCAACACGTGTAGCTCCGTGAAGGTAGGAAATGACCTCTCCGAATCCTTTGATACCGTGCAGGGTTTCAGACAAGGCGATCCTTTATCCTGCGAACTCTTCAATTTGGTGATGGAAGAGGTATTACGAAAAACTGGTGTACATCGTAATGGCACTATTTTCTACAAAAGTGTCCATCTCCTTGCGTATGCTGATGACATTGATATCATCGGACGATGTAAGCGAGATGTTACTGCGAGGGCAAAACGAAGTATATGCTATCCGCGAACAGGGAGACGAGGCTTCTAGGATCCCCCTTTGCGGCGGACAACTATTCTTTCGAAGTTGCCAAGGAATTTACTTACCTTGGCACCGCCGTTAACACCGAAAATGATATCAGCCTGGAGATAAAGCGAAGACTCACTCTTGCTACTACGGTGTTACTACGGGCTCAGTAAGCAAATGACGTCTAGACGCTCATCATACCCGTGCTGCTCTATGGCGCAGAAGCATGGGTTGTGTTGCAGGCTGATGCAGCTACGCTTGGGGTGTTCGAGAGAAAAATTCTTCACAAAATCTTCGGTCCGGTTCGCGTCGGTGACGACTTTCGTCTTCGAATGAACCATAGTCCAACGCATCACTATTCAACGTCTGCGGTGGCTAGGCCATGTTGTGCGTATGGATGAAGAAGCTCCAGCGAAAAAGGTGTTTGAAACGGCAGCCGCTGGATGACGAAGGAGAGGAAGGCCATGAATCCAATGGAAGGACCAGGTCGTGAAAACGTGTCTGCGCTTGGTCTAACTGATTGGAGAGGGCGCGCACAAAGTAGAGACAGCTGGAGAGAGCTGCTGCGGTCGACCGTAACTCGATAACGGGTTTTAGTGACCATATATGATGATGATGATGATGATGACAATAAAGACGGGCAGAAAATCATAGTGATGTGCATTTTTAACGTGATCTCTTTAACATAAGGGCAGTCGAGAACATTCTTTTGTATGAGAGGTAGGCATGGTTTTTTTATGTTTACAACAATTTTTGAATCAGTCTATTTATTAGTTTCAGCTGGATAACTTTATATTTTCATGAGCAAAGTGTGAAAAGAAATGAATACGAAAGTAGAAGTTTATATGGCAGATTTTTATCTGATTCAGCTAATTTCCGTATACATTTGGTAAATAGTAAATACAATTGTATATGCTAATTTTTAGCTTGATAACTTTATGTTTTCGTACACCAAATATGAAAATATACATACGGAAGCATATACTTGTAGGGGAGGTATAAGTAATTTTTATATGATTGAAGTAATTCTCAGAAATATATATTAGTTTATAAACATTATCATTTGTGCAAAATTTCAGCGTGATAATTAAATATTTTCGTGCTCAAAGTTTGAAAAGCTACATACAGAGGCATAAATTTGTGTGGTAGGTATCCGTGATTTTTATCCAATTCTACCCATTTTTGAATTGATTTCGTCGCTGGCAATTATAATTATATATGCCGAGTTTCAGCTTGATAACTTGATATTTTCCTATGCAGAAGGTCCCAAAATTGCACATAAAAGCATACATGTATATGGGAAGTAAACTTAATTCTTATGCGATTCCATCAATTTTCGAATTTGTTCATTCATTAGCAGTCGGAATTTTATATATCGAGTTTCAGCTTGATAACTTGATATTTTCCTATGCAGAAGGTCCCAAAATTGCACACAAAAGCATAAATTGATATGGGAAGTAAACTTAATTCTTATGCGATTCTATCCATTTTCAAATTTCTTCATTCATTAGCAGTCATAATTATCTATATCGATTTTCACCTTAATAACTTTATATTTTCGTGCGCCAAGTGTGAAACTGTACATTCCACAACGTACTTTTGTATGGGAGGTTCATGTAATTTTGATTTAATTACACCAGTTTTTTAATACAATAAATCTGTGGTAATGTAAACTTTTCATACCAAATTTTAGTTCGATAACTTCATAGTTTCGCATGTAAAATGTTTAAAAAAAAATATATATTCAACAACAGACTTTTGTATGAGAGGTAAGCGTAGTCTAATTGAGCACATTCAAGAACTCATCCGTTTGATCGGTGCAAGTAATCTCATCTACCAATATTCAGCTCGATAACTCTATAATTATTATTCACTGGGGCGATTTTTTATGTGACGGGTCCCAAACCCAACGCACAACCTCTAATCGAGGTGGTTTTCGCCACTCACTACAACCGCCTCCCAGCGAGTACCAGGAGAACGTTGCCCGGTGGTCGCCACGTGGAGGACCTCCATTAATAATGAAGGTTCCATCACATAGTAAGCAGAACAAGCTACATGACTACGCCTCATTAACAAATAAAGATGTCATCACATAGCGCTCAGAACAAACTACATGAGAGCCAGTGAGTTGACTTGCGATGAGTTCAACAAGGATTGCGTTAGCCCCACCCGGTTGAGACAGTTCGACACGTTACCTTGCGAAAACACCACCAGACCACCAGCTAAGGAGGAGTTATATTCGGAACCCGCTGGAGGACGATGCAGAAGTGGAAGACTTTACCTCCGGTGGAAAGATCAAGTACTGGAGAACCTGACGGCGTTTGGAATTTCTAACTGGCACCAGTTAGCGAAGAACAGAGATGACTGGCGAAGCATTTTATATTCGGCCTAAATCGATATTCGGTTGTTATGGCCACATAAGTAAGTAAGTAAGCTCTATAATTATGAGTCAACCTCAAAGAGATTTAATGAATTCAGAAATTGATGTTAAATGACCGTCCGCTTCAGTATCGTTTCGAGGCTTAGAGTAGCTATGAAGCAATGTGCGATTTCGTTGAAGAAATAGGAAAATTACAACAACAACTTCGCGGGTCATCGTGCTTCGAACACAGACGACAAAAAGAGGTTTCATATGAGTTTTAGAAGAAATTTGATCAAATGGCATCATTAGATGCTTGAATGCCTTTTTATGTATTTTAATACACTAGTCATGGTTGAATGGACATACAAACACATATGCATACCTTACATAATTACCTGCATAGTCGTATATATTTTGTTGTTATGCAATGCATACGTGCATTTGCATTTGTAAAATATTGTAGTTGTATAGGTGTATGTATTATGTATGTATATTTGTATATACAGATGTATTGGTGCAGTTACAAATTTTACTGAGATTTACGACACAATGTGACATCATTAATCAAGCATCGTCTGATTGGTGATCCTGTTGTTTTCTGTTAATTAATACAATAATGGATTGCTGCTGCAGCAGGCATTGTGTTATACTGTTATTACTGTTGTTGTTGTTGTTGTTGTTGTTTACATGTAATAGTGATATATGTGCTATATATAATACACATACATATGAGTACATGAATAATATTGTAGCATGTTGGTTATGGTTTTTGGCTTGATTTTGGCTACAATCAGCTAAACAGTATTGCAACAATGCATTATACATATGTATTTGCATCTACGATATGTATTATATGATACTACCAATGATGGTTGCATTATTATGGCATATGTTGCTTCAAAGTTTGGTTGGTTAATCCACATACATTTCCTAAGGGTTGTGTTTAGAGTGAGCTAATGGGGATGGAAAAAAATGGAGAAATCACTTACGCTACTGGTACATTGAATATTCCCTCTCAAAGTCTGAGTACAATTAAAATTCATATTATATTTTATGAGAATAAGGTCAAGAGGTAAGATGATTTGTTTTACTCTAGGAGGTACTTTTCTATTTTATTTACATTCTGTCAAATAAGTACCCGGAAACTGGAAATTCTCATTTTTAATTTTCCCTCTGAGAATATTTCAAGAAAAAATTTTTACCCAGGTTGGCACAACTGTCAGCCACTATTCTGTGAATTTTTATTGCTATGTGTCATTTAGTTGAAAAAAACATTTGGTGATTCAATCATGTCGAAATAAATTTTTTTTGTCATTTTGTTGAAAAAAACATTTGGTGATTCAATCATGTCGAAAAAAAATTTTTTGAAATATTCTTAGAGGGAAAATTAAAAATGAGAATTTCCGGATACTTATTTGACAGAATGTATATGTCCATTTAAAAAAATCAAATGTCTATGGCGTAAAGTTGAGCTAGAGCTTGAGTTTGAGTTGGAGAATTTTTTGGTTAATATTGTATATGTCATAGTAAAATTATCCAAATTGTCGAAATTTTATATTTCTTCTATAGAAATTTGACGCCATTTAAAATTTGAATAAAAAAATTCTTACAAATAATCAACGTGAATGGAAAAAATACAAGTTCGTTCCCAGAACTATCCGACCTAACAAAGAAAACACAACAAATTTTGGGCAAATTTCTCTCAAATAATCTCCTTTTAGCTCTATACACTTTTCCCAGTGATATTCTATAACTTCGATACCCTGTTTATATGTATGAACTGTCTAGCTCATTAAAATAGCCATCTACCGCAGACTCCTTTACGGCTGGTTTTCGCGTGGCCAAAAAAAGAAAATGTTTTTATAGTGCTGCGAATAATTGGAGAATTGGGCATTTGAAATTATTTTCATCGATCCACTTTAGTGCCCACCAATCGTCAAACAGATAGTAATTCTTCCGACAGTTATCTCCCGTTGACAAACTGGCTTTAGTTTTTTAGCTCAATGTGCTTGACAGATATTTTTTTCATCAACGTCTCTAAAACTGAAAATAAACTAGTGTTGTCTTACACCTCGATTCAAATCCCAGAGGTTTCTTCGTCCTGGACATATTTACAATTATATTCCAATTTGTAGTACTTGTACCATGTAGCTCAGAAGAAAGAGATCTAAGTCTGATCTTACACAGACAAGTTGTCCTAAAGGCTCTGATAAATGCAATTCCGGTATTAAAAATTATAGAGGAATGTAAAACAAAACTTAATTCTGCAAGAAAATATCCTGGAGTTGATAATACGAGATGGACTTATTTAGGTCAAATAGAGTGACTTCATTACTTAAAGGATTAGTAAAATTTAACGCCATAGCTCAGTGGTTAGTGTGTTCGCCTTCTGATCTGTAGGTCGTGGGTTCAATCCCCGGCTGATGCATAACAAATTTAATATCGATAAGATTTTTCTTTCGAATGGTACCCACCTGTCGGCAAGCAATTGGCAATTCTTCCAACAGTAACAACTTGCCATGAAAAAGCTTCTTAAAGAACTCTGTGACAAAGCTCAGAAATAGTGATGTCACAAGTGTTCTGCCGTTCGGAACCGGCTAAAATAAGTAGGTCCCTTCTAATATTGTCCAAAATTTAAGACGCACAACAGTAATGGAAGAGAAGGGATCGGCCAATGAGCCCTTTGGGGCTTTAAGTGCCACATATTTATTTATTTATTTAAAATTTAACGCAGGTCAGACGAATTGACAATAAACATGGTTCTGCAGTTCGGAATCAACTAATATTAGTAATACCATCCAAATATGCAACATGTTTTCTTACAATAATCTATGTGAATTGTTAATGAATGTGGAAAAATCTATACCCTGGTTATTCTTCCTTCCATCACCTATGGAGCGATAGTGTGGTGGAAAAAATCTACGGAAAAACTATGGCGAATAGACTGGAACAACTACATGGAGTTATTAGCACCCGAATCACTGGTTGTCTTCGCATGACTCCAACGGCTGCCCTCAATGTGTATGCTGTCACTGGATTTAACTGTACAAACCCGAGACGGTTGCTTCTGGATGCCCCTTGAATCAATGCCTCCGCGACATATCTTTAACAAGAGATACAAAACTCATATCCCAAACAGGATAAACTGGGAAGCCTCAAAAATCAGTCTTACTCATGATGACATTGTCTGGTACACTGATGGATCCAATACTGAAGATGGCACAGGAGCAGGAATTTATTGTTTGCGTTGGTTTCATTAATCAGTTTTTCAATTTTCTGCCAGAGTAGATGATTAGCCTGCTGCTACCAGTCCTGTGTGATGGGGCCTGCCATCTATCGTTGCTTAGAATCAAAAGTCAATCAAAAGAGAGCGTGACGTTGGAGCAAGGACATAATCCTTGTTCATCAAGTGAACCACGCGAAACCAGACCGACCAAACGAGATCTTTTGTATCCAAGTCCGTCTACGACACTAGAATCTCCTCTAACTTTTTAATAAAAGATAAAATTTATCTTGTCGAACTTTTGATGATTGAAGCTGGTGTTGGGAAACTCAGCTGAAAGTGTTTGAGGCGAAGCCTGGCCAATGGCGGGCATTCGCAAAAGATGTGGATCGATGTTTCATCCTCCTCCAAACAGAGTCTACACTCCGTGTCAGAGGATAGTTCCATTTTGTGGAGGTGGTATTTTAACCAATTATGTCCTGAGAGATAACCGGTTATTAGGCGTAAATTTGTTCTGCTAAGACTAATTCTATCAAAAGCTGCATCGAAGCTGATGAGGGTTTTCGGTAATAGGTAATAGGGTAATAGGTATTTGTCGTGATAATGTTTTTCTATCATAGCTTTGCCCAGCCGATGCCCAGCTTATACCGCAGAAAGGTTCTGGGCAGAAAGGAAGTAAGCATTCGGTGACTAGTTTTGAGTAGAACTTCCATGAGGAGAGAGATTTGAAGGCAGCTTGGATGTCTGAGTAAAATGAATGTGCGCTCCTTTGAGCCCTTTGACATGTAGGTGACGCGCGTCTGGAAGTACAAGTCACCCTAGGTAGAGCCAGATTGCCAAGGGAAGCCTAACTTAAACAGAAGAGCCTTGCGTATTCTGAGTTCGCATATTAATTACCGTGGTTTTTGACTAGGGTAGCCGCGGGATTATCACATCCGTCACTCTCTTATAGAGAATGCCCTACGGCATCCTTAGAAGCAACGCCTTCAATTGTTATATGTAGCGTCATCTGTGTTTTATTTTCTGCTTGAAGGATAGCACAGATATATTAATGTACTAATTAAAAAAAAATTGGAACTAGCAGTGTTATCTCTTGGTGAGCCCGAGAACTTTCCAACAAACCTCTACTTGTAATATTTTATAATATATTAGTACAATTCCTTTAGGTTCTTTTATGTTCTACATTCTGTCAAATAAGTACCCGTAAATTCTCATTTTTAATTTTCCCTCTGAGAATATTTCAAAAAATTTTTTTTCCCAGGTTGGCACAACTGTCAGCCACTGTTCTGTGAATTTTTATTGCTATGTGTCATTTAGTTTGGTTACACAAACTCTTTGTTCGATATTTTTATCCATAGTAAAAATCGCAACGCACACAAAAGGTTGACTTGTACCTAATGACGCCGTAATAAAAATTCACAGAATAGTGGCTAACAGTTGTGCCAACCTGGGAAAAATTTTTTTTTGAAATATTCTCAGAGGGAAAATTAAATGAGAATTTCCGGTTTCCGGGTACTTATTTGACAGAATGTAAGTACTACTTAGAAACAACAATAACAATTGGAACAACATCTAATGCAAATAAATGAATTCATTATTCACATGGGCTCTGGTCATGTAAATATCAATTAGTCAGTACTCTCTAGCAGCCATCATCCACTCAGTGTTACAGCAGCATCATAACAGCAGTAACAAACAATAAGCATAGTCAACAACATCAGAATTACAAAAAAAAAAAAAATATCTCTGATAAGGTTAGCTAAATTATGAAATTAAGCAATAGTATATGCGTAACACTATCTATAAAATCGACCATAGAAAGGATATACAAAAAAAAAAAAAAAGTAAGCAGTTGCTGTTCTCATAGTTTATAATCAAGAAGGAGAAATCACAAAGAAGCAGAAAAAGACGCAAGAACAGCATAAATTTCCAAGCAAAACACACACACACTATGCTCTTATTAATTTAAGCACACACACACACATATATACGTACGCATTTAAGTATGTGTATGAGTTCCTATTTATATGGTAAGCATCATTAGTGTTGTTGATTTTTAGCCCAAAACAAAAATTCATTCGATGCATCAATTATGATTATTGTCACGTTTTATGAGACATTTTATAGTTAGTTTATGTATTATATGATGCTGCAGCATATACGACACTATACAATATATTGTACTATTATCAACACCTATAGACACACACACACACACACACACACACGTACACAAGTACACACGAATAATTAACAGCAACATCGTAAATATGCAGACACAGGTAACGAGTATGGTAGCAGTATCCAGATGAGCTCTCATACATAAACATGTACAAATATTAGATAAATGAAGTCAATGCGCCTAAAAATATGCCAACAACTAATGAATATTGACAAAGGATAACGGTCAAGTAAATTGGTATGAATGAAGTGAATTTAAGAAAATTTTTTGTTCAGTTTTTGTGAAAATAATCAGATTAGCAGATTAGCATGAGTTTCTTTGCAAATATTCAAATCGCCCCTAGTCCGAGCTTAGAATCCCGGGTAAGTTTTGCCCTCTCCTTTCCTCAAAAATTGCTATTTGTACATTGGGCATGTTTGATTTACTTCTATTGGATCTTAAAATTCAACAGGAGGTAATGAAAGCGATGTGTCGACTATACTCGTATGGTTACTGGCACAATAACGGAACTTCGGGTCACAGAGAAATCTCCAGGATGATATCAGAACCGTATCCACTCTTTTTGGCTCCTAAAGATGAACAATGGCGCGATCTTTGCTACACTGATGGATCCAAAACCGACCAAGGCTCTGGATCCGGATGGTACATGGAGGAAAGCGTTAAGTATCATTATGCTCTGGGAGAGGTGGCAACTGTTTTCCAAACGGAAATATTTGCTATTCTGAAATTAGCAAAATGGATAATTGAGAGGAAATGGAGACCAGAAACAGATTGGTGTCTGCAGTCACAGCCAAGCTGCAGAGCTAAAGGCTCTGGAGAACTCAAAACTTACCTCGAAAAGTGTTCATGAATGTAAGATGAAGCATATTCATGGACACTGTGGTGTTCTAGGTAACGAACTAGCCGATAAATTGGCCAACTGCGGTTCAGCAGATGCAATATATTGTTTGGAGGGGGAGGACAGCACAGAGCATTTCCTCTGTATTTGCCCTGCCTTCGCTCGAGCAAGATTTCGCATCTTTGACTCTGATGTAATGAGAATGGATAAATTCTATTCATTAGCCGCAGGAGAGAGATATTCAGATTCGTTAAAGAATTTGGAAAATTCTCTCGAGAAGATTAAAATCTCCTCCTACCCCTTCTACTTTCCTATATCATTCTTCCCTTCCCTTCCTACTATCTCCCATTTTCCTGAGCTTCAAATATAATGGACTTCTTAACCTGAGTGTTTAAATACGTACCACACTACTGGTACCACTTGGCTTAACTTCACATCCATCCATCCATCCATCCATCCATCCATCACATCGGGCAAAAAAAGATAACAACTGAAGTTCCGGCTAGAGTTCGGACAAAACCCAGACCTGAATCGAGATATTATGCATATATATATGCAGCTTTCTCTGAATTGAAACGAGAGCCCCATCGAGGGCAAGACGAAGTACCTAGTGTCTACAAACAAAGAACCTCAGCGTCTTGAACAACACGTCACTGTTGACAATTACACTTTCAAGGTGGTGAAGAACTTCGTCTATTGTCGAACCAGCATCAACAACTGTAATGACGTCAGCCTGTAGATCATGCATTGGATAACTCTTGCTAAGAGGTGTTACTTTGGGCTGAATAAGGAATTGAGATCGAAAATCACACTCTACAAGTCCCTCATTATTCCTGTTCTAACATATGGCGCAGAAGCCTGGACAATTTCCACCTCGGATGAGCGAATGCTTGGAGTTTTCGAGAGAAAAGTTCTGCGCAGGATCTTCGGACCTATTTGCATTGATGGCAAGTATCGAATATGCTACAACGATGAACTGTATGAGCTGTACGCTGACATTGACATAGTCAGGCGAATCAAAATCCAGCGGCTGCGATGGCCGCTGGTCATGTTGAGAGAATGGAAGAAGACGCTCCAGCGAAGAAGGTATTTAATTCGGCACCCACTGGAGGATGCAGAAAAAGAGAAACATCAAACCTCCGTTGGAAGGACCAAGTGTTGGGTAACCTGGCGAAGAACAGAGAAGACTGGCGCCGCATTATATGTTCGGCCTAAATCGATAGTCGGTTGTTATGGCCACATAAGAAGAAGAAGACTTAAGATATTTGGTCTCGAATTCGATTTGATTGATCCAATTTTATTCTATGTACATGGACTACCTTTTCACATCGATCGTATTATTGAAACCTAAAACCATGACTTGCTTTTTGTTTTACTCAATACCAATTTGGCCTGCCTCACTGTGTTATATAATTAAAATTTGGATTGAGACAGCAAAACTTACCCACTTTCACTATGAGTACCCGCTGCTGTCAATCAACTTCTTTTCTATCATGATTTTTTCTATTAAATTTGAACAATGAAAATAGTAACAAGATCAAAATGCTTGGGTAAAATCTGGTTTTTATTTTCTCTCAATTTGAAAAACATAATTTTTGTACATTCTCAATTCTCACAAATCTGGTATTCCGACCACGGTCTTTCGGCTAGGGAAAAACCCAGACCTGACGCGAAATATTTGATCTCGAATTTGATTTGATCGATCCAATTTTATTGTATGTATATGGACTTAGTCTAAGCTATATGAATGACGTCAACACTCACCCACTTGCACTATGAGTACCCGCTGCTGTCAATCAACTTCTCTTCTATCATTATTTTGCCTATTAAATTCGAACAATGAAAATAGTAGCTCAGACAATTACATATATTATTAAATCTTCAATGAGTTAAAGCTAAAAAAACTGGCTAAGAGTTTATTTTCTAATTAAATGCTCATAACACATTACTAATGGGCACTGCAAGAGAGGATATTTGGAATGTTTGCAAATCTCCCTTGTGCTATTGTCATTCGTGTAAGACAATAATGAATGAATTATCGAATCATAATGTGCTATTAGCAGATTAAGATACAAGACGCGTGATAACATAAAAAGCTAGAGAAGATTTCAAAAAAACAAAATTTGTGGCATGTGGCACCGTTTTACTTTTTATTCATATTGTACATATTACAATTATTGTGTGCATAAGAAACGCATTTAACGCATAATAATATTAGCAATTTCTTATTATTCTAATACATGGTTTTTACGTTGATTGTGCAAATATTATTTCTTTGCCACAAATGCAATTTGCATTCTAACAGCTTGTTTTCCTTTTTTTGTTTCGTATTTTATCCAAAAAATAGTCGCCATATCAATTAGCATATATGAAGTAATACCCTAGCACATCACATATACTCGTATATATGGTACAAAAAAAGGGTATTCCATTAAGTGGTGTCTCAAATAGGGAGAAATCTTTATTACGGATAAGTTAAAAAAAAAAAATCATCAAAACCTCACCGACTTTGTTTGCAAAACATTCTGTAAGAGAACAAATTGTATATGAGGTGAACTTATAACCTTGAAGTGATGACTCATCCATGAGTCCAAATAGCACTTACGCACCGTTTTGTTACCACATCCTCGCTTCCAATTGTTCGTTAGGTTGTTTCTGTGGATAGCACGGTTAAATCCAGTTCGTGCTGTTTAGAAACCTTAGAAGGTTCCTGATGTTTATTTCCGCCAAATCTTCAATGTTATTGAAGAGTTGTTTACCTAGGATATTTATTCTCTGCACCCAAAGGGCAGGACATTTGCAAAGGAAGTGGAAGACCGTTTTCTTTTCTTCCACTTGGTTACAGCCGTGACAGAAATCGTTGTGGGACATCCCTATTTTGGCCGCCTGTTCTCCGATGTACCAGAGTAATGACTGCCGTCAGTCTAGAGACATCTTTTCGGATCCTGTCTATCAGTAATGTTGATTGTTTAAGATTGTATGCAGGCCATAGTGACCTACTAGTCTTACATTTCGTAAGACTTTTTCACTAACAATCCGCCATTTGTAGATATTTTGTGTTGATAGCTCTTTTAGCTACCCTCAGCGGTATGAACACCGGTTATGCAAGAGCCTCTTGCATGACAGATCCGCTTCTTGCCAGTTCGTTGACTTTTTCGTTTCCTTCTATGTTCCGGTGTCCAGGAACACAGATCAATGAAACGTTGTGCCTTTCGTTGAGTGTAAGGAGACTCCTTCTACTTTTTTCCACTAGGGAAAAGGATGTGACTGCTGAGTTCAAGGCTTGAATTGCAGCTTGGCTATCCGATAGTCCTTCAAGAGTTTGAAGATCTATTCTACAAAGTCTAAACTTACAAAGTCGTTCCTGCAGCAGTCGCGGTAAGTTTCAAAGACAAACGTGTATGAATGACAGTTGACACTTAATAGCAAACTGTCAAAGTTTGAAATAATTGTCTAAGTGACTTTTTTTTCTTCGGTGGCATCATTTTGTGTTGACTTGAGAAATAAATCTTACAAGTTTTATTCCACATAATCATTATGATGTGTTAAGGCATTTGCAAACAGCTGAGCAAAATTTGCCTTCCTCAAATAAGTGTAAGCAAATAAATGTTCGACATTGAAAACCTCGCGAAGTTGGAGCAAGACGCAGCACACGCCAGTACTCATTGAATTTCGGAAAAGGAAATGAAGCTAGATTGGCCATGTTCTGCGTAGACAAAGCGAAGACTTAACAAGAAGCGACATTGATTGGAACCCACAAGGCAGCAGAAGACAAGGAAGGCCAGCGAAGACTTGTAGACGATTGCTGGAGTCGGTAGCCCGCGCTGTGAACCTGAGCTGGAGCAACTTTGAGAGGTTGACACAAGACAGATCCGAATGGAGAAAATTTGTTGTGGCCCTTAATTCCTCCCTGGAACTATAGGATTTATATATAACGCTAAGTTGAAGCTCCGGTCTGTAAATGAGCTACATCTGTAAATATCGTTGAGCATTATTTTCTATCTTCGAAGCATCACTGTACATAGGATAGAATTGCTGTAATAGAAACTGCTTGTATATGTATATTTTATCACATGTGGTGGTAGCAATTTCAAATATTGCCAATAAAAAATAAAATCATTTACAAAATTAAAATTGCATTCACATTGCAAAATTGCAGTTGTTTTTCAAATAAAAATGAATAACAAAAAAAAAGTACATTTTGGTGCAAAAAGTATGTGGTGCCAGAGTAGAGGCAAGTCCTTAACTTTTTTCATTGGTTTAATTTCTAATTTCTTTGATTATTTCGGTGATTTCATTTTAATAAGTGTACCGCTGCTTCTAGCGGTAAATAAGAGAGAGCTGTACGATAAATAACTAACTACAAAATAGCAATATTATGGCGAAATCAATTTATTTTTCATCATAGTCTCATTCTGAAGCTTAAAAAGGGTGGTCTTGGTGTGAGTTCAACTCTTTTTGCAGTTTAAACATAGTCGAAACTCAAGCCAAGTTTATTTTGTTATTCAAAATTCATGTAAGATATAATATCGGTATTTCCTGTAAATAATTTGAAAGGCTGGCTTCATTGCAGAACACAGATGGAAGGGGCTGACAACTTGTACCGTGTCAAGACAGACATGGCCAAGGTATAATATTCAAAGGACGAATCAACTGCTAAATTATTCCCGTCCAAACATCATAAGCATCACTGCGGTTCTGACAGGTGTCTGGAAGGTAGAGAAACATACAGAGAGAGAGACTGAATCTTCACTTCAATTCTTTCTGTAGCAGCTGTCAGAATGAGAATGAGTCAGAAAGAATCTCTCTCATTACTTATACGAACTGGTACTGGTTTGGCAAGAGCCAGAATCGGCTCTTTTGACAAACCTTTTCTTCAAAGTATTGCCGAAATCTCAGATATTGAGATAAAAAGTATTTTGTTATTCTTGGATCTCACAGAGTGGTTGTAGCGCTTTAAGAGATAGGATCCTGGAAACTATGAGAAGTTCCAACCTCTGTAATATATCAAAATGCAATATTTAAATAAAACACTTAACGAGTATATGTGGTAGTAAAACAGTGCTAGTCACTAATTAGGTCTTTCTCGAAGAAAGCAGCCACTTCAACAACAACAACAACAACCTTCAAAATTGGTACATTACGGTAATATAGTCATATCTCTCTACTGTTTCTAAAGAAAAAAGAAGCAGGTTAAATTTAAAGGATATGGCGGATGTGGAGAAAATTCAGCGGTTGTGCTGGCTCTGGCTAAGAAGGTGTTATATTCGGAACGACACAGAAAAGGAAGACTTAACCTCCGGTGGAAAGATCAAGTATTGGAGAACTTGTCACCGCTTGGAATTTCTAACTGGCGTCAACTAGCGAAGGAAAGAGCTGGCTGGCAAAGCATGCTAGATTTGTCCTAAATTGATTTTCGGTTGTAATGGCCACATAAGTAAGTAAGCAAGCAACGCTATATTATGCCAATTCTGGGTATATATCATACAGCCTTCGTATTACGATTCTATTGCTATTATGAGAATGACTTCTAATTGTTGATGTTGTTGTTGTTGTTATTTAATTTTCTTATAAATATTTGTATGTTTAAATATGACAACAGCTGCAATCAATAGAATGTGCAGTAAGCATGTATATAAATTAGGGTAGATCATAATGTCAAATTCACTATAAGATAGGATAAGATTGTCTTGGGATTGGGTATGATAATTAGTGCCATTTCCCACAAGCACCGGTGTTTGTGGATTTTTATTCCTAGAAGCCATATGGAAGCTATAACGAAACGATTGCTTCGAACTTCTATTCGGAAGCATTATGGAAACCTTATGAAAGCAAGTAATCGTACTTTAACCGTATCGAAGTGCAAATTAAAACTAGAGTAAAATTAACCAGAGATCTCCTTGAGGTGTAAAATATATAATCAGCCTCCATTAATTTCAATTTTTTAGGCGGTTTCCTTACAAAATGATTTTAAGAACACTTGAAAATCGTCAAATACCCCCATAATTGCCCACGAATATTGAAATTTATGGCAGAGATTTATTATTACTTCTGCCACAACATTACTCCTAAATATTCTTAACCAATTCCCTCCCCCCTTACGATATCTTAAAAGGGCTTTCCCTGCAAAATTGATGTTTTCGATCAAAGACTAATTGCATAATAGAGTAATGATCAAAATTAAAGTTTCTTTAAAAGCTCAAGCAGCAGAGAAACCGCTTTTCCAGCATTAGGAAGGAAATAATTTCGATTTATAGTTAGGTTGATTACAGAGTAACCATAGACAGCAACGAGAGTTCAATATCAGCCTCCTGTCTGGTGGAAGATGTTCATAATACAGAGCATTTTCTGTGTTTGTCCCACCTTTAACAGAACGCGAGGACCCATCTTGGAGTCAAACCTACTGACACTGGCCTCGGCACATTTCTTAATCTTGTATAGATTTATGACTTATCTAATAAAAAAAAATAAAAAAATAAATAAATATGTGGCACTTAAAGCCCCA
Organism: Megamerina dolium; assembly: GCA_963854835.1. Classification (NCBI taxonomy): domain Eukaryota; kingdom Metazoa; phylum Arthropoda; class Insecta; order Diptera; family Megamerinidae; genus Megamerina; species Megamerina dolium. The sequence goes on from OY978529.1 coordinate 4,955,227, forward strand.
AAGGGCTCATTGGCCGAGCTTCTCTTCCATTACTGTTGTGCGTCTTAAATTTTGGACAGTATTAGAATGGACCTACTTATTTTAGCCGGTTCCGAACGGCAGAACACTTGTGACATCACTTTTTCTGAGCTTTGTCACAGAGTTCTTTTTAGAAGCTTTTTCATGGCAAGTTGTTACTGTCGGAAGAATTGCCAATTGCTTGCCGACAGGTGGGTACCGTTCGAAAGAAAAATCTTTTTTGACTTTCTAATAGTGTCAGATAAAGTTTAAAAGAAGCAGCTGTTATTTCTTTACAATTCTTTACATTTTTCTTCATTTCCTAAATCTCCCTTTTTGTCTTCTTCTTGTGAATCTAAAATTCCGTTTAAGTCTCTAGTACAATAGGGATCTCTCCTTGCCTGAGTGCCCGGAGAAATTTCTTTCTACGATGTTTTCCAACCTATCTGCTTCAAATCCATCTATTTAATATGCACAGCAATACCATAAGTGAAGCGGGACAAAACTTTTTTCTGTTCCTCAAGTATTCATATTTACTTTTATTTTAGTAAATATATGCATACATAATTAGATCTTCCGTGGGCTCAAATTATGTACATTATATCATCATCATCATCACCATATATGGCCATTACAACCCGTTATCGAATTACGGCCGACCGCAGCAGCTCTCTCCAGGCGTCACTAATTTGTGCGCGCCTTTTCCAAACAGTTACACCAAGTGCAGACAGGTTTTCCACCACCTGGTCCTTCCATCGGAGGCATGGCCTTCCTCTACGTCATCGTCCAGCAACTTCCGTTTCAAACACCTTTTTCACCGGAGCTTTTTCATCCATACGCACAACATGGCCTAGCCACCGCAGACGTTGAATAGTGATGCGTTGGACTATGTGATGAGCAACACTACAAGATGATGAGCATCTTGTAGAGTGTCAATTTTGTCGGGCGAGAGATGGCTCTACTCATCATTTGCTTACTGCGCCCGTAGTAACACCCATTAGCAAGAGTAAGTCTTAGCTTTATCTCCAAGCTGACATCATTTTCGGTGTTAACGGCGGTGCCAAGATAAGTAAATTCCTTGACAACTTTGAAGGAATAGTTGTGCGCAACTACGTGGGATCCTAGAAGCCTCGTCTCCCTGTTCGTGGACAGTATATACTTCGTTTTGCCCTCGTTCACCGTCAAACTCACCTTCGCTGATTCCTTTTCGATTGCAGAAAACGCAGCAGTAACATCTCGCTTACATCGTCCGATGTTATCAATGTCATCAGCATACGCAAGGAGCTGGACACTTTTGTTGAAAATAGTGCAATTACGATGTACACCGGCTTTTTGCAATACTCCTTCCATCGCAAAATTGAAGAGTTCACAGAATAAAGAATCGTTTAGCCTAAAACTCTGCACGGTTTCAAAGGATTCATGGAGGTCATTTCCTACATTGACGGAGCTGTACGTGTGCTCAACGTCATTCTACAGGGCCTTATCAGCTTCGCAGTGATACCGAACTCAGACATGGTGGCATACAGGCAATCCCGTATCGGGCTATTAAACGCAGCTTTATGATCGACGAAGAGATGATGGGTGTCGATTTGTTTTTCGTGGGTTTTTTTCCAGAATTTGGCGCAATGTGGCTTTAGTCTTTAGATGAGTAGATGTATGGATTCCATCATTCATCGCCGACGGCCTCAAACAATTCAGCAGGCACCGGCCGTTTTGTTGTTCTTGAGACGCTCGGACGTCGTCATGGCCAGACGGTGGCAAGTACACACCGTCGTCGTCGATTGGTGGCACCGGCTTACTTTCTCCAAGGGCGGAATTAGAGGTGTAATCGCATGCCATGTACATTATATACCTTAGAATTATACGCCTATTTGTTATTTGTTTCTTCTCGAATTCCACGGCAGTCAACCCATTTTTACTTTCAAGCCATTAGAGTCACCTTAACTCATTGTATCAGTACCCAATTTGTTGTTGTTTTCTTTTCGCTTGCGTTAAACTAATTGAAATTTTAATTTTAACTTTTTTATTTTTTTTTTTTTTTGCATTAGCATTAGCTCTCAATATGAAGCAAGCAATCACATCTCTAATTGTAATGCTTGGTTACCATTTATGAATATTAACTAAAATACTGACAAAAAAAATTAAAATTGCAAAAGACAACAAAAAATAAAAAAAAGAAATACAGAGAAAACCACAAAAAAGTATTGTATTACAAAATGAGTATAATATTTTGAAAATTACGATGGAATTCTTAAGAAGATAAGCAATTACATGCACATTTTGAAGAAATTAAGATTTTAGAGCGAAATGGTATTGCCAACAGTTAGGAATATTAATATATACATATTTCAATTTGCAAGGCTGCATTCTGCAAACCATAAGTCCTTTATATGTTCACAGTATAAATGCGATTTGATATTTAAATTATCCGTATGGCTACAAGTTAGTAGATTCCCGAGTCTTATGGCGCTCTTATTGCTTCAAATGTTTATAAAAAAAATCAATAATTAAACACTAACCAAATTGTATTGCCTACCATATCTTATGTTCTTTCGCCTTTAAACCATTTAAGAATTACAATGTACAGATTTCTTCGTCCAAGCAATGAACGATAATACTACTCATAGAAAATATGATGTCGTTATAGATGAAATTAGGTAGTATGTATTAAAGATGAAGAAGAGTTGAAACAAATAAATGTCGGCCAGGAAATGCGTAAAATTTAATTAAAAGTTTACTTTGAGTTTTTCTTTTTTCCGCCCAACCAACAACTACTAGCTATGAGCTGGGTTGTACATTATTCGTATGCAAATCAGCAAATATTATGAGTTGATGAAGCAATCCAAAGGATAGAGGCATTGGCCTACAGTATGGAGTCGTCTTCTGTGAATACATTATGAAGGTGCATACTTATTTAATAATATTATAGAAATTAAGAAAAACGATCAGCCAACCAAGTGCGGTAAAAAGAGAAGAATGCCAAAGGTCTTATCACAGCAAAATCCAGTATTACGTGTCTACAAGTGTATAGGTAAACTAATAAACACATACGCAAAATAGACAATACATATAAGGAAGCAGCTTTCGTACTAATAACACCACTACTAGCACCAATATCATTGCTAAGCTGACCGGCCTAACTTTAACCTCAAACTCATGCCACAATGTGACACCTTCGTTAGCACAACGGAGTATCATACTATGTAATATGTAATAGGAAGATTGTTGCCATAGCAGAATCGAACAATTCGTACAATTCGCGTAAAAATATATCCAATAAGTAACGTCAAGCAATTTTAATAGACTCCACCAATGAAGACGGAGCCAGATGGTGTGTTGGACGGTGGTACAAATTCAAATCGAAAGTTATGCGTTGTAATGTTGATGGCAATATGCAAAAAGGCTACAAAGAGTCTGACGGGAAGGAAGACAGCCAGCAAACCAATGTATTTCAGGAAACAGAAGGAAATCGTTTTAGCTTCAAATGATGGCAAAATAAAAATTGTTAACACGACACCACGACAAGGATTTGCAACAAAATGAGGCAGGAAGTTTGAACAAAAAATGTTTATTTGTTTTTTTTTTTTTTTTGTTTATTTAACGCTTATTTAGTGGTGTTATAAGTTGACATTATTAGATCAGACGAACAGGCGAGTTAAAAAAAAATAAAAAGAATTTTCTGCGAACAGCAGGAACTGATCTAGCGGCACAGAAGACGGCATAACTATGTTAGATAGAGGTTAATGAGCTCTTTTAATTTAAATATGTTTTGCGGTTACTATCATATTTATTTCATTTTCGGAGGCTAACTAACTAACCAAATTATCGGCTTTGCAATGTACTTATACTTAAAGTAGTTTAGTTATGACAGCTGTTGTAGATGGAAGTTACTTGGCGAAGGTACATGATGCTCGCGATACTTACTTACTTACTTATGTGGCCATAATAACCGAATATCGATTTCGGCCGAATATAACAGTTAGAAATTCCAAGCGCCGTCAGGTTCTCCAGTACTCGGTCTTTCCACCGGAGATTAGGTCTCCCTCTTCTACGTCGTCCTCCATCGGGCTCCAAATATAACACCTTCTTAGCTGGAGCGTGTTCTTTCATTCGCTCGACATGACCTAGCCAGCGCAGCCGCTGGATTTTGATGCGCTTTACTATGTCAATATCGGCATACAGCTCGTACAGCTCATGGTTGTAGCTTATTCGGTACTCGCCACCAACGCAAATAGGTCCAAAGATCTTGCGTAGGACTTTTCTCTCGAAAACTTCAAGCATTCGCTCATCCGAGATGGAAATTGCCCAGGCTTCAGCGCCATATGTAAGGACAGACATGATAAGAGACTCTTAGGGTATAGTTTTCGTTCTTCGTTTTGGGCTTACTTAGCCCAAAATAGCACCCGTTTGCAAAAGTGATCCTTCGCAATATCTCCAGGCTGACGTCATTACTGCTGTTAATGCTGCTCTAGTGGTGTTTTCGCAAAGTAACATGTCAAACTGCTTCAACCGGGTGGAGCTAGCCCAATCCTTGTAGAACTCATCACAAGTTAACTCACTGGCTGTCATGTAGTTTGTTCAGAGCGCTATGTGATGACACCTTTATTTGTTAATGAGGGCTAGTCATGTGGCTTGCTCTGCTTACTATGTGATGGCGCCTTCATTATTAATAGGGGTCTTCCTCGTGCAACGTCCTCCTGGCACCCGCTGGGAGACGGCTGAAGTGAGTGGCGAAAATCTCTTCGGTTAGAAGTTCTGCTTTGGGCTTGGGACCCGCCACATAAAAAATCCCCCCATTGGTTAATATAAAAAATGCCTCGAATGTTCGCGATACACGTTTACTAAATAATCAAGGCTGAATTTAGAGTTCAATCAGTTTAAAGCGTTTTTTGTGAATAGACATTACTCTGCGAAAGTACTACATAAAGAATTTTAATGAATAGTCTCGATAAGTGGAAGACCTTCTTAACGATTATAACAGCATAGTATTTTGTCTTTCATCTCTTATGTCATTTAGAAAAGTTTTACTCATATTAATCCGGGGACGCAACGTTTGATTTACGTCACATTAAACTTTAGATTAGTTTAGAGCGGAAGATTAGTTGCAGTATTCTACCTCCCAATTGCTTCACAATGGAGTCTGTTGTTTTTGGTACACAATCGGGCTCTATTTGGACTAGTTTACCGCCAGCAGAAAAGATGTAGTGGGAGAAAAACAAAAAACCCCAAATTTATAGAAGAACCCTTCAAAGAAGTAAATATAGGGGTAAATATTTTCCCAAAAATGCGTTGGGTAGAAAAAAAACGGGTGCCATAATTCAGTGGTTAGTGTGTTGGCATTCTGATCTATAGGTCGTTAGTTGAATCTCCGGCTAAAGCATAAATTTTATATCGAAAAAATTTTTCTTTCGAAAAGCAATTGGCAATTCTTCCGGCAGTAACAATTCGCCATGGAAAACTTTTAAAAGAACTCTGTGACAAAGCTCAGAAAAAGTAATATTGCAAGAGTTCTGCCGTTCGGAGCCGTTCTCTTCCATTCGGAAGAGACCTTTGGGGTTTATAAGTACCACATTTTATTTAAAGCGATTTCTACGAAGCTCTTAATATATTTGCGAAGTTTCAAGTGTTTTTCAATTCATTTTCTATGGGAACCATCTACAGGGTGAAAATAAATAGTATGTATATTGAGCACAAATATAAGAAAGCAAAGTTTATTGGGGGTCAGCAAGCAAGACTTTCTTTTTCACCAAATGCGGCCTTTTTTCTTCAATTTCAGCACTTGAACGATGCAACAAATTTAGCGTAATATTCGCCGTTGATTGTTTTTCCTTTTTGAAAATAATCCATAAAAATTATCCCACGTGCATCCCAAAAAACAGACGCCATAACCTTGCCTGCTGATGGAACTGTCTTCGACTTCTTTGGAAACGATTTTGCCCTTTCAGTCCACTGTTTTGACTGCTCCTTTGTCTCAGGTGTGAAGTGATGGACCCATGTCTCAACCATGGTTACGAATCGACGCAAACACTCGGCTTTATTACTGTGAAACATCACCAAACACTCTATAGAAACATCTTCACGACGTTGTTTTTGTTCTACTGTGAGCAAACACGGCACCCATCTTGCACACAGCTTTTTCATCTCCAAATTGTCGGTCAATATACGATGTATAGCTTTTTTTGAAATGCCTGTAATTTCACCTAGTTCACGCACCAACAGCCGTTGATCATCGAATACCATTATTTGGATTTTCTTAACCGTTTCTAGCAATGCCACCTCAATTGGTTGACCACTACGGTGTTCGTCTTGGCAGCTCGTACAATATCGTTTAAACTCTGCCACCAAATATTTTATGGTGGTAAACGTAGGAGCAGACTCCCCCAGAATCTAGTTCGGCTTTAATATTCGTTGGACTGAGACCTTTCAAATGAAAGTATTGAATTACATCAGGGTGACCAATTTTTTCCATGTTTACAAATTCACTGAGGTCGTTGGCTCATGGCGCCTTGAAACTTGCAACATATGTTTTACAAGGTTGCCACTTGCCTTCGAAAAACAAAACAACAAACATTTTGTTTTTTATTATTTTATTGCGATGTTCGACTTCAGAATGGGTGCTCTCTTTCAATATGAACATATTGTTGGGAATCTACTTACCTATATGGTTCCAAATTGCAGAACTCTTGTGACAATTAGATTTAATGAGCCCTTTAAGATAACGTTGCTTGACAAATTTGTTACTATCGTATGAATTGGCATTAGGAGCAGTTTGAATGAACTAATTGTTGGCTTTCAGAAAAATTACTTTAAACAAGCCGAACTGGAACTCGAATTAAAAACTGCTAGCTAAATCAAACATAAATACTAACAACTCTGGTACTGAAAAATGAACAGGGAAGCCATTAACATCTGCAGCCTTTTGTCATCGGCTGAGACATAGGTCGTCATATTTCTAGGAAACCGTTTTTGCCATGAAAACGACATATTTCGAAGGCGAAGTCTTCACAAAGGCGCTTGATTTTGTGGGATTCATTTTCAAGACTCATTGTTGGGAATTCATTACAGTTATTGATTAGATTATGAGGGTGACCATATACAGAGGTGCATTGAGGTCAAATATTAAGAAAATCACAAAATTATACTATGTAGTTATCTTATTTGGAAAAATTCAAAAGAAAACACAAAAGCACCAGCGCCATAATCTTTCCCATAAATATGCTCCCCTTAGAGAAACGAATATATTGAAAATATCTACTCATATTATGAAGCTTCAGCATGAATTTGAGTTACTAAAGTTATCTAATAATTTGAAGTGAATAGTGAATAGAGCGGGGGAAAAATTAATTTCAAATTATATTAGCTATTTCCATCATAGCAAATAAAATACGCCTCCATATTCCATGTCATACTTTCAATATGGCGCATAGTAATTTTCAGACATTTTTCGTTGTAAACAAATAATATTTTTTTGTATAAATTTCATATTTTTCTGTCGTCTCATGATGTCCTGTGGCATCCTCTACTATTAACTTTCTATATTATTTTGAGAAATTTGTTAATTTGGTCGTTGTTGAGATTGCCTCCCAAAAGGGAGTATACATTCTGTCAAATAAGTACCCGGAAACCGGAAATTCTCATTTTTAATTTTCGCTCTGAGAATATTTTAAAAAAAAAATGTTTCCCAGGTTGGCACAACTGTCAGCCACTATTCTGTGAATTTTTATTGCTATGTGTCATTTAGTTTGGTTACGGCGTCATTAGGAACACGTCAACCTTTTGTGTGCGTTGCGATTTTTACTATGGATAAAAATATCGAACAAAGAGTTTGTGTGAAATTTTTGTGTGTTTCAAACGAAATTTCTTGTACCAAAACGTTGGAAATGTTGAAAAAAACATTTGGTGATTCAACCATGTCGAAAAAACACAAAACGCAACGCACACAAAAGGTTGACTTGTTCCTAATGACACCGTAACCAAACTAAATGACACATAGCAATAAAAAATTCACAGAATAGTGGCTGACAGTTGTGCCAACCTGGGAAAAAAAAACTTTTTTTAAATATTCTCAGAGGGAAAATTAAAAATGAGAATTTCCGGGTACTTATTTGACAGAATGTAGTTTATACATATACATAGAAGCCAATACCTATAATGGCAACAAATTCACCTGCTTAAAATGCGTTCATTCATACGCTTGTTGACCAGGATGAGACATTAATTTGTATTTTATAAACACATACTATACAACAGCAGTGTCAGCGGGCGCAGCAAATATTTATGTGGTCAATTAAATAAATGTTGATTGTATTTATATGCTGTGTAAATGCTGTCTCTCCTGTTTGAAAAAGTATACATAGAAAGACAAAGACGAAAAGAAAAAAACATTTTATTTTTTAATTTTCATAAATTTTGAGTGTTCCCTTTGCTGTTAGCCGTATGCGAGGTACTTCAATCACACCACCGCCAACAAACTTTTCTTTTGCTCTCTGCCATATGGTTTATTTGGCAATTTAACTTTTTCTTGTTTATACAATATTTCGTTGACATGAAATTATTACAACATTAATGATTTTTTATGATTATTGAAAAACTCAAAACGAAAAGATTTCTTTTATTTTGATATTTTTTAAATTTTGAGAAAAGTTTAAATTGAAATTTATTAGCAGCGATAAAATTAAATAAATGTAATATTGGTGTGAATGTTGTAATTTAATGTTGATGAATTTAATTTGATTTTGTCTTCCTAGCCTTGACCGGTGAGTGGGGCCTCTATATTCAACGTTTAACGACTGAACAAAAGCAAAAAATTAACTGAATTTCTTCTTATTCGATTTTTTTTTTTATTGGAACATTAAGAAATCAAGACATTTATTGGTCCATTGTACTGCGCCTGAAGTTCCATTACATTGTGTTTTAAATCTAGCCGCCTCCGAAGAAATCGGAGTTGATCCTGTGGTGCTAAAGACCCAAGAGTTTCGGCTCTCTGCGAAGTCAGTGCCAAAGACCTCAAACCTGATTCGAGCGAAAGCAGGGCAGACATATAAAAAGTGAGCAAAGTGCACTGCCTCCTAGTTCTACCTTTTCCATGTGCTTTACCCATAGAAAGTGGCCTGTTACCAAGCCGACTAGCATTCTGCAATCACCTCTATCTAGAGATAGGAGGAAGTGCGACCATTTATACCCGATAGGTTAGATAACATGGATTTCGTCCGTCTGCAGCTTCTCTCGGCCTGCCAAAACGACTTATGGACTAGATTAGCCCAGGTGTTGACCGTGGTCCCAGCGGGTAGTGGCAATGCAGTCTCAGAGCCGATTTAATCAGCCGCAGAACCTTCTCTTGCTAATGCATCAGAGGTCTCATTGCCTACGATTCCCACGTGCCCAAGGACGCACATTAGCGATAAACTATTATGTCTTCCCATATAATTTAGTTTTGATTTGCAAAACTCTACTTTCTTGAAAGTGGCGACAGTCGGTTGTTGCCGGCTTACCTTAATGAGTTGAGCATCACGATTTTTTTTAAATTTTTCTGTCACACAATGGCCAGTATATTGTCGGTGAAGGATCATGAGCGCCAATAGAAACTAATAGCTACCAATTAAATCGATCATGACATATTGTGATTGATGTGAGTTTGATGATTATAACTTGGTCACGTTTAATCGATGGCTCTATTACTGTTTGGACGACGATTGACATTTGGTATTAATCCCTATCAGCCCTATTCTTCAGATTACCAAATTTAGTCGGGATGCCTTGCGTTTACGATGGCGGTCCCAGAACTACCCAGAACTACATATAGATGACGGTAGTAGTTTGAAAAAAAAAAATTACTTTGGTGAAAAGTGGCAACCTTATGCTTTAAGTTTCAAGGCGCCACGTTAAGTATTTTTCTTTTTGCTCACAATAGAACAAAAACAACGTCGTGAAGATGTTTCAATAGAGTGTTTGGCGATGTTTCACAGTAATATAGTCGAGTTTTTGCGTCGATTCGTAACCATGGATGAGACATGGGTCCACCACCACTTCACACCTGAGACAAAGGAGCAATCAACAGTGCAGTGTACTGAAAGGGGAGAATCGTGTCCAAAGACGGCGAAGACAGTTCCATCTGCAGGCAAGGTTATGGCGTCTGTTTTTTTGGATACACGTGGGATAATTTTTATTGATTATGTTCAAAAAGCAGCGTTTAAGTAATGAAATTAAAGAAAAAATGTCGCTTTTAGCTTCTTCGGATTATTTTCTATTTCCAAATTTAAACAAATGGCTTGGTGGTAGAAGATTTGCTAACAATGAAGACGGCTATTTTAATGAGCTAGACAGTTCATACTATAAACAGGGTATCGAATCTATAGAATATCGCTGGGAAAAGTGTATAGAGCTAAAAGGAGATTATGTTGAGAAATAAAGAAAAATTTTCCCAAATTTGTTGTGCTTTCTTTGTTAGGTCGGGTAGTTCTTGGACCGCCCTCGCAGATCAGCAACCAGTACAACCTGATAGGTGTTAAATTCGCTAAAAAAATTTTTCTAAAATCAAATAGTTTTTTGTAAGTACAATACATTGCCACTAAAGCGATTTTATTGTCGCTAGTGAGACTAATCACAATTACGAAGTTATCAACACTCCTGGTAGGAATAAGCTCTTTTTTTGGAAACTGGCCATTGGTACGATGTTGTATTGTTTAGTTAGTTGATAAATATGCAATTTAGCTGATGCATAATCTGCTAGTCGTATGCTTATGATAATGTTGAAAACTATCTTTCCGTTCAGAATTCTTGTTTTTTCCTGTTCTCTTTCGTTCGTTATGTGGCCATAACAACCGAATATCGATTTAGGCCGAATATAACAGTTAGAAATTCCAAGCGCCGTCAGGTTCTCCAGTACTTGATCTTTCCACCGGAGGTTAGGTCTTCCTCTTCTGCGTCGTCCTCCAGCGGGTTCAGAAAAGTGCACCTTCTTAGCTGGAGCATGTTCTTCCATTCGCTCGACATGACCTAGCCAGCGCAGCCGCTAGATTTTGATGCGCATTACTATGTCAATATCGGCATACAGCTCGTACAGCTCATGGTCGCACCGTATTCGATACTCGCCACCAACACAAATAGGTCCAAAGATCTTGCGTAGGACTTTTCTCTCAAAAACTCCACGAATTCGCTCATCTGAGGTGGCAATTGTTCAAGCTTCAGCGCCATATGAGAGGCATGATGAGAGACTTGTAGAGTGTAGGCCTGTTCTCTTTAATAGCACTAATTACCGTTGTACTATTGGACACACTCAACTCTACTAATCCATTAATATTTTGCTATATCCCATATGCTCTTACGTTTGATATGCTATAAACTGAATGAGAATTATGAGCATAACATAATGCGTTATATCTAGTGTTTTCCGTGGCTAAGTGTGAAAACAGAATAAGCTAAAGACCAATTATTTCTCATACGATGACTTTTATACTTTTAACATTAATTTAAACATAAAAATAATTTTTTCCATGTCTATGAGCAGATAATACATATCATCTAAAATAAAATATAATTTTTTGAAAAAAGCAACAAATGTTTGTAAGTCATTCGGAAGGAACTAAAAGATGGTGTAAAGTTTAAAAAAAAAAAAAGAGTAAAAAGTATCTTACTCATCTTCATCTTTCTACATACAACCGTGTGTAAAATGATTATGGAACAACCATATCCAAGGAAAATGAAAAAGTCAAATAATAAAAACAAAAAAAAAAAAAAAAGAAAAACAAAAAACAAAATTATGAAATACAACATTTTAAGAACCTTTTGCAACTAAATACGGATAATCTGTAAGTTTGCCTTTTGCAAAATTTATGGTTACCGAGTAGAAATAATGATGGCGATGGTGATGGTGTTGTTAGAGTAGGTGTAGTAGTACTCTTTATTTGTTGCTTTCAATACTACTCACATGCACTACACATGAGTACAAGGAGAAATTACTATTCACCATATGAGTAATGATGGTTGGGCTCCTTGGTGGGTGATGCAATTTGCTGTCTGATGTGTGCTTGTATTGCTACATTGGTGTTGGTAATGCTGCGCTGTCTTCTTCTTCTACTGAGTCTTCAATTGAGCAGCTTCCATTCGTCGTCGTTGCCATCATAAAACAGCAAGGCAATACAACACACTGGCAAGGGAATGAGAGCGATGAAAGTACGGGAGGGGTCAATTTGACTACATAGTTAAATGTGTACAAGTGAGTATGAGTGCGTACATGTATATGTGCAGAGATTTACCGTTTTATACTTGACATTTCCAAAAGTTTAAGTTTTAATTTATGACAACGTTCGTTCGTTTGTTCCATTCACACCCAGCATCCATCCATACGTTTGTTGATTCGATGTTCATTCACTCACACATATGAGTACCTATAAGTATTCTTCGTTCATTGCACGATGCAACAAAAAAAGAAGAAGTTGAAGTAGAAGAGGAGAAATACGAAATATGTGTGATCAAACGAATTACATCAACCAATATATAAATTATATTGGGTGATGCAATAAAATCGTCAATTATTTCATTTAAAAAAAAAAAAAAAGCTATTGTCTAGCAGATGCGATAAATTCGAACCAGCGCTTGGTTTCACACGGCCAGGTCACATTTCGGCCATAACGTAAAAAAATGAAACAAGCAAAAAAGAATATACTCAAATAGTCACTAGTCGTGTAAAATTGATCACCGACACCCTTTAATTTCTTCTCTTGACGTTTTTCTGATCACACTTATCTCCTATATCCATCCTTTATAAGGTCTACGCTGCTCCAAAAAGAGGTTTTTATCAAAATCACATACATCGTCCGTAGAGTCCCAATAGAGAGAGCAGAATATATATTTCATATTCACAAATTCAGCAATACGAAATTTATCACCATGTAAACGGCAATCGGACTAAAATCGGACACCTCAAAAATTAATGCTCTCAAAAATCGAAATTACCCTATATAACAGGCCATTCAATAAATCCGTAGTAAAGTATGAAAAAATAAAACAAAATTTTGACAAAACTCGATAGTTCCCTTCGAGGTCGATACAACAAGTATAGCGATTTTTCAACTTTTCGATACCATTTTTCTAGTATGATTTCGCTTTCTCGTCAAAATAGGCCTCAGTTTCAGCGATTATTGCATCATCGGACTTAAATTGCTTTCCAGAAACCATTCTCTTGAAATTTGAAAACAGGAAAAAGTCACCGAGGGCTAAATCTAGAGAATACGGTGTGGTGTGGAAGCAATTCGAAGCCCAATTCATTCAATTTTGCCATCGTTTTCATCGATTTGTGACACGATGACATTGTCTTGGTGAAACAACGTTTTTTTCTTCTGCAAATGTGGCCGTTTCTTTGCGATTTCACTCTTTAATATGTCCAAAAGTTCACAATAATAGTCGCTGTTGATGATAGTTCCTTTTTGGATATAGTCGATGAATATTATTCTGTTCGCATCCCAAAATACAGTCGCCATCACCTCACCACCCCACTGTTGCGTCTTTGCTCGCTTTGGATTCGATTCGTCGACTGCTGTTCACTCAGCTAACTGTCTATTCGATTGTGGTGTAAAGCCATGTTTCATCCATTGTCACATATCGACGATAGATTTCGATTTTATTGTAGTTTAACAGCGCCAAACACTTTGTCGACTGTGAGCTCACGCGGCAGCCACTTTGCACAGAGCTTTCGCATATCCAAATGTTCATATAAAATGGTAAAAATTCGACCATCTGACACCTCTTTAATGTCAGCTAGCTCGTGAATCTTCAATTTGCGATCGTTCATAACCAATTTGTGGATTTTTTTTTATGTTTTCTGGAATAACAGCCTCAATTGGACGTCCACTGCGTTCTGCATCGTTTGTGCTGGTACGACCCCATTTAAATTTAGCACTCCACTTTTCTACCAATTGTCTCGCTGGGACTGAGTCCGGATAATGTTTTTTCAAGCCATTGTTTGGTTTCCACTGTATTTTTTTTTTCATCAAAGCACTAAATTCACTATTATCAATTTTATTTTTCAATAACAAAAGTTGCTTCATACAAAATGCTATAACTCACGAAGCAATTGTCAGATTATTGTCAATTTTATGCAGGTGTCGTTTGAAGGTTAGAACTCAATAAAAATCATATGGAAAAAATTCTAGTAACGCCATCCATCTATGTGTCATCCTACACACTTATTGAATGGCCTGTTATGTACAACCTAGGGCACAGAAACTGCAAGGGCAAGAAATAGAATGGCATATGAGTTATCCTGGAATGGAATAACTGCATATCATCATCATCATCATCGTCATTGTTGTCATCCTTAGCATATAGAAATTTTCTATTAAGCCCATTTACTGCCGCACCTGCTCGCACTTCATTGTTATCGTCCAGCCGTGCTTTTTCCATACTCACTCACTCATGTTTTGCCAGTAAGTTTTTCACATAAGTGAAAACTTACAAACTAAATATGTAAGCGGGTACGTAGTTACTCATCTACTACTATCGTATCTGCATATTGTATACACGACTACTCGTACTATATGCACCTAAGTGTGATTAAAATAAGCGACCCAACTATTTGAAATATGTCCATTGTGGTTATGGTACATATGAGTATGATGTACTACTGTTGGTTAGCTCTTGATGCTCGCTTTGTTTTGGTTTTAACACATTGGAGTTTAGTGAACGCCTTCGTATGTCTTGCCTTGAACGCCTTGAAGCCACCTAATCGCGATCAAAAGCATAAATCACAGGGGAAACCAGGCAAGAAACAATCAGAGCCGATAAAATGGCTCTCGGTAGAAGAGCAGTACCATAGAGTCGCACTCAACGTACCCATTATTAGCGAAGTTGCCGCAGAGACTAACAGAAAAGCGAAGCGAGCGTACGAAGCGCATACAAAAAGTGCTGCCACAGTCTCCATATAGGAGAAAGATCTATCAGCACCAGATCTCTCAGCACGTGCCGCCAAGCTTCAAAGAAATAATGTGAAGATCGCTTTGACATTGTTTGGATACAAATGTGAAACCTTTGTTTCACCGGAGGTTCTTCCGACAAAACAGGGGGTATGTAAGGCCCACTGTAAACGCTGGAGGACAAAGCACACAAAGGCAACGTCCATTTGTGATATATGCAAAGTACCAGCATATGCCCAGCACTCACTACGTGTCTATCACTCCTATTACATGGGCCTGAATGCCACAATAGACGCTGATAAAAAGCAGCCAGTAAGTAAGTATGGATGCCGTGGCTCAGTGGTTAGTGCATTGGCTTTCTGATCTGTAGGTTGTGGGTTTAATCCCTGGCTGAAGCATAAAAAAATTTAATATCGAAAAGACATTTCTTTCGAACGGTACTCACCTGCCGGCAAGAATTGGCTATTTTTCCGGCAGTAACAATTTGCCAAAAATGCTTCTTAAAAGAGCCCACGAGCACATTCCCCGCTGGAATAATAAGTTCAGACACATACACTAGTTCCACAACCATCCGGATATGCCTAAAGCTGATATGCCTAACTAAAGTAACAAATATGTATGTTTAGTAAATAGATCATTTTTTTTTTACTTTTAAAATTTGCATAACAATTGACATAAAAAAACGTGCTCTGAATTCATGCATTGCTTCGAAAAATGCTTTTAACTCATATATTTTGGTGCAAAGCTCTCAAGCTCTTGAAAAACATCCGTTATAATTTAAAGAAGCATTGATTTTTTGTTTTCATGTAAAGAAAAGTGCAATGGACCCGTGCCAAACTGAAAAGGAGCTTGATAAACCTCTGGGAGTGACTCGACAAGACCTTTCATCATGTCTAAAGAACATGGATATAATGGGAAGTCTTGTTTGCATCATATCATTATAAGCGACGGAAAATGGATATTTAACGACAACCCTAAGGGTAAAGAATCATATGTGAGACCTAGCCAACCCGCCAATGCATTGTGAAAATTGCATAATGTGCATGGGGAAGGCTAAAAAAAAAATTTTGTAGATGTACGGGAGGAGCCAATTAGAAAAAATAGCTACAAAAGTGACTACGTTGTTTACGGCTTTTGAATTCTCCCATGAGACTTTAACATGTGTCAAAGACAGTTCAACACGCAGACAGATACCAATGCTCTTCATTTCTAGTTCATTGGGTGACGACAATGTTGTGGAAAAAAATTTCATAGTGATCGTAAAAATAAAACCGTAACGTTTCGAGTTTTATACGACTTTACCACGGCACGCGAATTACTTTATTCGCTCTTTTTTTCTTATGTGAATACCGTAAACATATCGCTCACATCTAGAAGATTGGAAATAAAGAACATAACACAAACTGAGAACTGTCAAATCAAAACGAAGAATACACGAATATGCCGAGTAAATGTGGTAATTCACGATAGTAATTTAGAGAGCGAACAAATTAATTCAAGGTGCCGTATTATATTTCGAAAAATGAAAATTTTTTTTTTATTGCTTTTTAATTTTAATTAGCAAATGTAGCAAAATACAATTTTAAAAAATCATATCCTTAACATTTTGAGTTTTATATTTCAAGAAAAAAAATAAATTATAAAAATTAAAAATTATTTTTTATTCCCAAGCAAAAAAAAAAAAAAAAATGCATAAATGAAATACAACAATACAGAAACAATAAATTATAAAACAATGGAATATAAAACTCCAATAATAGTATTTATTCTTGAAGAAAATATGTAATAATTTTAGTATTCGTCATCACGTCTAGCTTGCTGCATCGACAAATACTATTCGGTGCTAATAGTCGAATATGTAAGATATTTTGATATTCTATGTTTGTGTAAAATTCTTTAAATTAGTAGCTCACAATATATTTTGCTTTAAGTGCATTTATTGCAACATAGTAAAAAAAAAAACATGTTCATTGCGATCTTCTTCTTGCACTTGTTATTCGCTAGATGCTGAAATCCCGTTATAATGCCGATGATATTAAATCCCGTTATAATGTCGATAAATCAAATGAAATTAAATAAAATATTAGAATGATAATTTTAATAGAAAATTATAAAAATAATAATTTCATTAAATTTTTTGTTTCGTGAATGTACATATATTTGAACGCAACTAGCTAATAACATAGATATAGTAAGGCAATGGTTTTGGTTGGTTATTAGAATAGTGCAAATAGATAGACTCTTGTCTATTGTGTAATTTTTGAGGTCGTAGGTAACACTACTCTACTCTACTTCTCGACTTTTCTCTTCCTTCCATTTATAAAGATCAATTAAGCTTCCACACAAGTGTTCCATGCTTACGAACCACAACCCGTCAACAATAGTTTCTAATATTAAAAGTACCTAAGAAGATTAATGAACCGTTATTCTTAGTTGGTGCAACCGTAATTTGGAATAAGTGCATTAAGTAAAGCTTAAAAAACATATACTTCGACATATATTCAGGGTAAACGAGCTGTCTTCGACTCGACAACTCATAATGTCTTTTGGCGGCCCTCCACGTCTACTCAATAGAGTTAGAACATGCTCCAATGTCAGGACCGACAAACGATTAAATGAGATGTTAGCAGTGAGATGCTGAGAAACCCTCGTCCTTTAAGGTGGCATAGGGTTTCCAGCAATCGCTCATAACCGTCGTACCTGGCATTAAGTAAGGCTTAAAAAACATATATTTCGACATATATTCAGGGTAAAAAAAGCTGTCTTCGACTCGACAACTCATAATGTCTTTTGGCGGCCCTCCACGTCTACTCAATAGAGTTAGTGCATGCTTCAATGTCAGGGTCGACAAACGATTAAATGAGTGGTTAAGGGTTTCCAGCAATCGCTCATAACCGTCGTACCTGGCATTATGTAAGTCTTAAAAAACATATATTTCGACATATACTCAGCGTAAAAGAGCTGTCTTCGACTCGACAACTCATAATGTCGTTTGGCGGCCCTCCACGTCGACTCAATAGAGTTAGTACATGCTCCAATGTCAAGGTCGACAAACGATTAAATGAGTGGTTAACAGTCAGATGCTGAAAACCGTCGTCCTTTAAGGTGGCATAGGGTTTCCAGCAATCGCTCATAACCGTCGTACCTGGCATTAAGTAAGGCTTAAAAAACATATATTTCGACATATACTCAGCGTAAAAGAGCTGTCTTCGACTCGACGACTCATAATGTCTTTTGGCGGCCATCCATATCGACTCAATAGAGTTAGTACATGCTCCAATGTCAAGGTCGACAAACGATTAAATGAGTGGTTAAGGGTTTCCAGCAATCGCTCATAACCGTCGTACCTGGCATTAAGTAAGGCTTAAAAAACATATATTTCGACATATATTCAGGGTAAAAAAAGCTGTCTTCGACTCGACAACTCATAATGTCTTTTGGCGGCCCTCCACGTCTACTCAATAGAGTTAATGCATGCTTCAATGTCAGGGTCGACAAACGATTAAATGAGTGGTTAACATTCAGATGCTGAAAACCCTCGTCCTTTAAGGTGGCATAGGGTTTCCAGCAATCGCTCATAACCGTCGTACCTGGCATTATGTAAGTCTTAAAAAACATATATTTCGACATATACTCAGCGTAAAAGAGCTGTCTTCGACTCGACGACTCATAATGTCTTTTGGCGGCCATCCATATCGACTCAATAGAGTTAGTACATGCTCCAATGTCAGGGTCGACAAACGATTAAATGAGTGGTTAAGGGTTTCCAGCAATCGCTCATAACCTTGTTTCGAATCATCGAGTCGAAAACAACTTCGACGCTAAGAAATGAGTAACCCACCGAAGTGTGGTTTACGGTAATGCCAGTCATTGGGACAATGACGTTTAGCCTTACATTGTAAGCCCAAATTGGCAGATACGCACCAGCGGAGGGCAAAAAATGCACTTTAGCCCATAATTTTAACATAAATTCATCTACGTTCATTCATTCTATCTAGAAGAATATTCCGAATGGTAGAGCTCTTGTATAATTTTTGAGGTAGTGTGTAACTAATGAATGCATTAGCATTACTATGAAAAAAAAAAAACTCCACTTCACGACTTTTCTCTTCCATCTATTTATAAAGATCAATTAAGCATCCGCGCAAATGTTCCATGCTTCCGATTTAGAACCCGTCTCTGTCACTTGTATTTTTCAATAATAGTTTCAATTATTAAAAGTACCTAACAGGATTATTGAACAATGAATTTTAGTTTTCTTTAATGATAATCAACGATAAATTTTACAATTTATCCTAAAGTAGACTTTTTATCAACTGCTACAAGTTTCCTTTTTCGTTTGAAGTATAAAAGTTGTTTGCAATTTTTTTTGGGTACCGACGAACTCAGAGGTCTTGTTTCTAACCTATAGGAATTAATAAATTTTTCGTCAACAATAGTGCAATTAACACTGTTCGACAGAATAAAAATTTTGCCCGCAAACATGAGCACGCAAAATTGTTTTCATTCCACTACAGAGGTACTGCAGGGTGTCACTAGACCCATATGGAGTTAAGGTATCGAGTTCTGGGATACTGCATCACCATCAAATGTGGAAAAACTCCCAAGAATCTAATCTAAAATCTTTCGAATGTTTATCAATACTCCTTGGTACCCTCCTTGCTACAGAATCTTACACATTCCGATTGTAACAAACAATTTTTCTCATTTGCTAAGAACTTTTTAGCAAAGCTTGAGATTCATCCCAAAGCTTTGGCGTTCCGCCTACTAAAAGCCAAAGTCATATCCGCCAAAAGAGAAGGGCGTTTTAAAACTGAAGGTGAATGTTTTCTTTTTGAAATTATTGATAGTTCTAAGCATATGTTAGATGATCCAAAGAAGTATAATCCATGTAAAAAAAAAATAAAAATAAAAATGAAAAATTAAAATTTAATAAAATAAATAAAATATTCTAACAGTAACTAGCATTATAGCCTAGACAGACGGCAGCGTTTATCTAGATTACCGGCGCACTTAATCCGAATAAAATATTAACCTGACAGACGGCAGTATTGCGGATTAACTAAACGGCTGATTGCTGTTCTATTAGGTCTGCTCACTTACATTACTATCACTATCAATTTCTATCATCTGTCACTCTCGATATGAGAAAATCTACAAGAAGTACGTGAAGTGAAAACTATCAGAAACTTGTAAATTGACATTCACCGTTCGTAATTGACAGCTGAATTTATTTGTTCGCCAACGTTTTTCATGTTGAAAACTGTTAACAATTGTTGAAAGTTTTTTGTTAGCGAACACACCTAATATTTTGTAAAATGGATGGAGAAAAATTCACAATAGTCAATTTTCAGCAGTGTTGCCATTGCAAATTGCCCTAATCCTCTTTTATTTTGAGAATTAACTCATCGAGTTTATGCGGATTAGCTGCGGATTAATGCCCGAGTTAATTCGAATTAACTCGGTAATCCGGAATTATGCTGCCGTCTGTCTAGGCTATTACTCGGTGAGCATGTATCGACTGTCTTTTCCTTTAATCAATCAATGTTTTGATATCTTGGTGAAACATTCGCCATGTTCGTTACTAAAATCACCAAGATTGGGCACAATGAAATCCAAATGGTTATAGAGAAATCGCATCGCATCGCATCGCATGATCCTCAGAAATCATTTCTTGTTGCCAAGTAAATTTTTGCTTGTGGTTATGAAATGAATATAATTCCTCGATTCCTATTGATTTCCTTTGCCTGCTGGGCATATTTTTGGGTAAAGATAGAGGTCCAAAAACCATTGCTTTTTCCGCTGTGTCTCCTCTCAAAGGATAACCATTATTGATGGAATAAATTGATTTGTGGAAAATAAAAACGAAGCTGTGTAAACTGGTTTTTGAAAATGGAATAAGATACTTGATTTGTTCGTCTAAGGAAGAGGAAAATTATAAAAATAGATATTGCACGCGTTACTTAAGAAATTGGAAAGATATCACTGAATCATTTTCGTTGACTAATAACGCGTTTATGCAAAATTTTCCTTTGACTCATGCAATTTGCCGACATCTCATTAATGATCTAGATTCGCACGATGTCCAAAAAACTTCACTGCATTTAACTAGAAGTGTTCTGACCACATATGGCTCCAATTGTTCATGAGCAGCACGATCGTGTTGTGATTCTCTTTATATTACATTGTTTGCCACAGTGCGATGAAAAGCGCTGCGCATTAAAGCTTTAAGGTTTATAATTTTTGCACAGAATAACAAATGCATTTTGATTGATAAAAATCTTGATTAATTGTCAATATTTTATTAATTTGTTATGTTCACTGAATAGGGGTGTAAATATAGTCTCAAAACTAGATGCGAGTAGTTTGTGGGATCCAAGTGGGAAAGCGGCATTCTCCACGAGGAATGATGATTGAACATTACCTTTTACAAAAAAAAAATGCATAATAATAAAAATCAAAAATACTGTGAAAATTAGAAGTTGGGTGGACAAATAACATTAGGAATTTTCTATATCGAAAGGATGGTTTAGAAATTGAAAATAAAATGCCGATTATAAATTTGGTGCATAAACCCTGTAAAGTCTCCCGGATGTCTAAAAATGTAAGAAATAATATTTTTTTTTTTTTTTTTTTGTTAGCTTATTTTTTTTTATTGAATCTTTCTTAAATACAAGAAACTAACAATAAGTATTCAAATCTTACAAACTAAATAAAACTATGTGATATCCCCTACGTTCCATCACAATTTGGTGAGTCGCGAGATGTAGCAATTTTACAGCATATTCAGTGTGTCTTTTCTTTTTAATCGACGATGCCCCTTGCTCAGCAACAATTGCCTAGCAAGGGGATTCGGATGATTGTGTAATTTTTGAATGTAGCTTCTGCAGGACATTGCAACTTCCTCAGAAATTGTGGATACATTTAAATCTCGATGGATGTTAACGTTCCTCATATACCAAGGCGCGTTTTCAATAATTCGCAGACACTTGGATTGTATTCGCTGCAATTTTTCGATATTAGAGGGAGATGCGGTGCCCCAAAACTGAATACCATAAGTCCAGATTGGTTTCAGGATTGCTTTATATAATAGCACTTTGTATTCAAGATTCAACTTTGATCTTTTGTGTAACAGCCACCATAACTGATCCATTTTAAGCTTGATCTGAGTTTTCTTTGCCTCTATGTGATTTTTCCATGTCAGCCTTCTGTCGAGGTGAATACCCAAGTACTTTGTTGAGGAACATTGTGGAACTGATTGGCCATTAATTTTAAGTGGGGGACATGTATCTAGCCTTAGCGTGAAGGTTACATGTACGCTCTTTGATTCATTGACTTTTATACGCCATTTTGCTAGCCAGATTTCGAGAGAATCGACATGAGTCTGCAGGAGTTTAGAAATAATATTGCTCAATATAAAGATATTTACCGCAAAATTCGTGCTGCCTTGCTTAATATTGGACCAAAACACGAACGCGTACACACTTCTGAGGAATGTTTGAACAATTTTAAAAACAAAATATCATAATACAACCCTGGAAATAACAGCAATTTGCTTCTACTGTTAATTATTTTGTAAAAAAAGAAGAAGCAGAACAAAGAAAGTGTTAAATATGTACATTCTGTCAAATAGGTACCCGGAAATCGGAAATTCTCATTTTTAATTTTCCCTCTGAGAATATTTCAAAAAAAAAATTTTCCCAGGTTGGCACAACTGTCAGCCTATTCACTATTCTGTGAATTTTTATTGCTATGTGTCATTTAGTTTGGTTACGGCGTCATTAGGAACAAGTCAACCTTTTGTGTGCGTTGCGATTTTTACTATGGATAAAAATATCGAACAAAGAGTTTGTGTGAAATTTTGTGTTTCAAACGAAATTTCTTGTGCCAAAACGTTGGAAATGTTGAAAAAAAATCATTTGGTGATTCAACCATGTCGAAAACTCAAGTTTACGATTGGTATAAATCGTTCAAAGAGGGGCGAGAAGAAATCGCAACGCACACAAAAGGTTGACTTGTTCCTAATGACAGAATGTATAAAGGTGGACTATATAGAATAAAAGAAAAGAAAAGGAAATATATTTGATGGTCAGAATGGACGGGAGAAGTATTAATTGAGATGTGGACAAGAGATATAGCAACATTTAGAGACGACGACGATTTGTGGTTGAATTTTGCGGGTTCTGCAAGATTTCTTGAAATGGTCACTATACACCATACCTTTATGTTGCACAATATTGGTAATATTCGCATAAACGTGAAAATTAAGCTCCATTTACAATAGCGCATGATGCGAGGCGATGTTCGAAAACGAGAGCGCAGCAGTTTTCAGTATTTATTAAGCAATTATTTACATTATTTGCATTATTTATAATGTCTTCCCAACATTTAGGCAAATTTTTAATTCCCAGCTCAAAAAATTGTTTGTCCTCGGAGCTTAAATACGCGTCGACATCCCTTTTTATAGCTTCTTTTGAAGTGTAGTTTTTATTACTTAATTGGGACCGAAGTACGCGGAAAAGTTGATAACGGCAAGGTGCAATATCCGGAGAGTATGGTGGATGCGGTATTATTTCCCATCCGAGCTCGTTCAGCTTGCTTAAGGTCTGTCTTGCGTGGTCGTGGTGGAACAAAACTATGCGTCTATTGACTAACGACGGTCGATTTTTTTCATTTTGAATAGTTGATGGCAATAATAATCAGCTGTGATCGTCTGGTTTGGTTCCAGCAGATCAAAATAAATGATGCCGGCTATATCCCAGCAAGGCCAACATGAGACCCTTTCTGGGGGTTGGTTTTGATGTTTCATCTTTATCTATACCACTGGCGTTTGTGAACTGGATTATTGTAAAGGACCCATTTTTCGTCCCCAGTAACAATACAGTTCAAAAAACTCTCATTTTCAAGCTGAAAACACACATTCACTCTCTGCTGAAGGTTTGCGATGGAAAGTTTATGCGGCACCCTTTTTTGCCAGCTTTGGAACCTTGCCCAATTGAACCAGTTGCTTGTAAACTGTTCCATGTGATAAATTTCACCTTCCAGCCATCATATCGATTGTCAAACTTGACTCAGCTTCCACGAGTTCCAGCAAGGCGTCGGCGTTAAAGACCTCAGGACGACCAGAGCGTGGGGCATCCTCAACGTCACAATCACAACTTCGGAATTTGGAAAACCACTTTTGCGCAGTCCTTATAGCCTAGACAGACGGAAGCCTAATTCCGGATTACCGAGTTAATTCGAATTAACTCGGGCATTAATCCGCAGCTAATCCGCATAAACTCGATGAGTTAATTCTCAAAATAAAAGAGGATAAGGGCAATTTGCTATGGCAACACTGCTGAAAATTGTCTATTGTGAATTTTTCTCGATACATCTTACAAAATATTAGGTGTGTTCGCTAACAAAAACTTTCAACAATCCTTAACAGTTTTCAACATGAAAAGCGTTGACGAACAAATAAATCCAGCTGTCAATTACGAACGGTGAATGTCAATTTACAAGTTTCCGATAGATTTCAGTTCACAATCTTCTTGTAGATTTTCTCATATCGAGAGTGACAGATGATAGAAATTGATAGTGATAGTAATGTAAGTGAGCAGACCTAATAGAACAGCAATCAGCCGTTTAGTTAATCCGCAATACTGCCGTCTGTCAGGTTATTATTTTATTCGGATTAAGTGCGCCGATAATCCGGAATTAGGCTGCCGTCTGTCTAGGCTATTACAGTCATGGTATTCTCCCCATGAGTTGCGTTTATTTCTGCATTAGTAGTTGTTGCATTTTTTCCACTTTCACAAAAAAAAAAAAAAATACAAAATATGCCTCTTATACTCATTCGAAGATTCCATTTTATTTTTTAACAATGCGTACTTCTAGCCGCGATTAAAATCACTTGTTGAATGCACCACAATACATCAGAGAAAATGAAAATAGTTCCCTTATCTCCCACGAATCATTTTTTGTACGCAAAAAGCGCCTACTATGAAACTATTGAAAAAATAACGCATGAATTTATGGACTGACCTGATACAAATATTAATTTGTTATCACCGAGTAGTAAAAATACTATTTTTAACAAAGAGCGAACAGTGGTTGATTGCTTTGATTGCCATCCTTCGAATACCAATACCAATCGAATATGTATGTAGTGTAGAACCAGTCTGCTTGGTGAAGCATCTATAAAAATGTTCATCACCTCAAATGCATCGCAAAATCGCCATTTTGTATATCCAAATTGCAAAACAACCTATTATTGATGATGATTTTATAAAGATGATGATGATGATGATGATGATCATGATGATGATGATGATGACATTCATAATCTTTACATGCTTCCTTTCTAGAGATACTCATACGAATAACTATAACTTTATATTGTAATTTCCTTCTTGTTGTTGTTGCAATAGTTTGGCTGATTTCTGGTTACCTTTGTCACAGTTTGAAACTTTAGATACGACTATGTACACCTAATATATACTTACTATTGCTAGTATGTATCCTTGTACATATTAATAGAGTTTTCTATCATTTTTGTTTTCTTATTTTAGTGGGATATGTCTAAAATGATTTCCTTTTTGAGAAATATCTATCTATTTGCAAGTTATGTGGAAACTTTCTCTCTCAAAAGGTGAGCCAATACTATGTGTATAGTTAGAAATGTATAATTCATCCTTCTATTACAATATGAGCATGTACTAGAAGAGTTCTTGTGGTATGACCATAATCGCCATCATCATCGTCATCGTCATCATCATGTGTATGTACTGTACATATTCATATGTGCTTCTAATGAAGTAAGAATATATGAATGTCTGAGATTATTTACTTACTTTCACTATTTTGTTATATCCTTTAGGTTAGTACAAAATTTTATGACACTTCTTAATATTATGGTTCATTTTCTTTTACTACTCGTACTACACATTCTTCGGATAAAAGGACATTTCACACAAAACGTCATAACTTTTAATGCATAGATCTATATGTATGAACGCCTCTACAACTTAACATCTTTGGGTGAATATTTTAACATCATTAAATCTTGATGATGTGTCGTAAGTACATACTTTTTCGTCTGCGCGTATTCTATATTGTTTTTATATTTGGTGTGTCTTGTAGTGGCTGCCATAGCTCAGTAGCTCAATACCCGGCTGATGCAACTCTAATAGCCCTGACAGACGGCAGCTTTAATCCGGATTAAGGAGTTAATTCGAATTAACTCTACGAGTTAATTCTCAAAATAAAAGGGGATTAGGGCAATTTGCTATGGCAACACTGCTGAAAATTAACAGCTATTTTCTATTGTGAATTTTTTCTCGATCCAACTTACTGACCAATAGGTGTGTTCGCTAACAAAAAACTTTCAACAATTGTTAACAGGTTTTCGACATGAAAAGCGTTGGCGAACAAATAAATTCAGCTGTCAATAACGAAAAGTGAATGTCAATTTACAAGTTTCTGATAGTTTTCAGTTCACGCACATCTTGTAAATTTTCTCATATCGAGAGTGATTGAGTGATTGATAGTGATTGATAGTGATGTAAGTAATGTAAGTGAGCAAACCTAATAAAAGAGCAATCAGCTGTTGACTTTATCTCCAATACTGCCGTCTGTCATTTTAGTATTTTATTCGGATTAAATTCGCCTTTAATCCGGATTAACGCTGTCGTCTGTCTAGGCTATAATATCGAAAATATTTTTCTTTCGAATGATGCCCAACTGTCGGCAAGCAAACTGTTTCTTTAAGAAAGCTCAGAAAAAGTGATGTCACAAGGGTTCTTCCGACTAAACCGACTAATAAAAGTAGATAAGTTCTAATACTGTCCAAATTTAATAATATACTTGAAGAGAAGATCGGTGGTATCACAACAGGCCTTATGTGGCCTAAGTGTGTCCTTAGGAAACTCACGAAATTTCGTTGTTATCGCATTAAGTACTAATACCAAAGAATCGTATACGTCATTGAAGACGTATTGAACCCTGCCAAATACAATGACCATAAATGGGAATTTTGTGCGTACCTGGAAGTTCTTTTAAGGCCGTTTTTTACTGGCCGCTGCGACAAGAATTTCTATTGCGTCAAAGTAATATTTTTGAGAGTCCTATTTTCAAATCTGTTCAAGGCTAAGTGTTAATGAATTTCAAGCTCAGCTCATATAATGATCTAATCACAAGCAACAGCGAAGAACAGAGATGGCTGGCGAAGCATGTTATTTTCGGCCTAAATCGATATTCGGTTGTTATGGCCACATAAGTAAGTAAGTAAGTAGTAATCACAAGCAACATTAATGGAGCATGGAATTGTGCTATGGCGATCATTGAGAATACATCGATCCAAGGACTGGCGCATACATTAAAAACAGCTGTCCAAGCCAAGGTTAGAATATCATTGAAAATTTATTTTTTTATGTACTCGTTGAAAAAATTTGCTAAGATATTACCAACCAAACCAGAAAAACGGAATATGATCACTGAAATCAGCGTACTCGAATTATATTTACCACACATAACCCATCAATATTCAAGACAAAAAATTCCCGTTCTATCTTCGCTTTATTTTGATCATTCATGCTCTTCATGGGCTAAATCTAGTGTACGAGCACGCAATATTTCTGGGATTATAATGTGATTTTGTCCAAGAAGTATTGCTTTTCAGTGTCTGAAAGATTTTTACTTGTCCATTATCTCTTGCAACAACTTCTGGGCACATGTAATTCCAAACATCAGCCTCGTCGTCAGCCTAAACGTTGTTATTTATTGAGATTTCTAAGATATTGGCGAAATATATTTGATCTTTATTATGAGAATTTATTAAATGTAATCTTAAGTATTGAACAAATTACAAGTCCCTTTTTCATGTAAATGAGGTCTCGATTTTTGAATCCTTTACCGCTTTGACGATAAAAAATTTAAAATCTAAATTTCAGCAAACACCCAGAATGGTTAAGTAATAAAATTTTTTTTTTTTTTATACGTAATACATGGGAACCTGCTGTATAGCATCCTTCAAATCAAGCGTAGTGAAGAATTTACCTTGCCCAATATGAGAAAGGAAATCTTCCATGGTTGGTAGAGGGTAATTTTCAAGCACTATTGCCTCATTAGACGAAGAAAACACAATAAAAACACAAAATTATATATATTTTTTTATCAAGTTTTATTGATTAAATGCACTTTTCGTTAAATTTCACATTTGTTCCATTGTCTTGAATGTGCAAATGCCTTGTTTGCATAACAATTTTCAAAGAGTCTGAACTGCAGTAAATCTCTTATATTATTTAAATGAAATAAAAGAAATTTAATTACATTTCATGAAAATGTTTTCTTAATTTAATGCACTTAATTCTGCTTTCTTGCTACTTTTGTTCAACTCCGTATATAATACGAACTAAATTTAACGAACAAAATTTCTTTGGTACGGATGACGTCACAGTTATCAGCTGTTTTTCATTTCTTTCTTCTCATGCGTAAATTGTTGTAGCCTTTATCTCTTTGAATTATGGCGCTTCAGAATATGTACGTGTGAAGTGAGCTTGCACGATTGTGCTATGAAATGAAAGTGACAATCACTATTTTATATATTCAACATTTATATTTTTGCCTACAGAATTAAGTAGTTACATGTTATTTCAAAGGTCTACAATATTACCGTAAAATTCATTTATTTTCATCAAAAATTGGACATGGCGTGCCCACTCGGTCGATAATTTTTCCCCCTAAAGCTTCTGGATAGTAGTTATAGTCCAACTTGAAATCATTTTAAAGTTAGAGAATTTTGACATATTTTCCCCATACAAAAATCTATCACCAATCGCGTCTAACTTTAAGACGCCTCTGAGTTTATGGTATATTGAAAATATTAGTAGTATTTATGTTTTACTAGAATAATTCTTCATCTTATGTGGCCATAACAACCGATGATCGATTTAGGCCGAACATATAATACGGCGCCAGTCTTCTCTGTTCTTCACTTGCTGGCGCCAATTGGATATTCCAAGCGCCACCAGATTAACCACCACTTAGTTCTTCCAACTTAGTCCTTCCTCTTCTTCTGCGTCCTCCAGCAGGTGCCGAATGAAATACCCTCTTCGCTGGAGCGTCTTCTTCCATTCGCTCGACACGACCAAGCCAGCACAGCCGCTGCATTTTGATTCGCTTCCTTCAACTTCCTTCATCCGTGGTGGAAATTGTCGAGGATTCTGCGCGAGAATATGTTAGGACAGGAATAATGAGGGACTTGTAGAGTGTGATTTTCGATTTTCGAAAGAGGGCTCGACTACTCAATTCAGAGAATGCTGCACTGACTGCTCGCGAGTTGATACCGTTTATTTCAATATCGTCGACATACGCCAGCAGCATGACACTTTATACCAAATTCAGACATAGTTGTGTAGAGGTAATCCCTTATCGGACTGTCGAAATCGGCTTTATAATCGATGAATAGGAAATGTGTGTCGATCTGTTTTTCTTGGGTCCTTTCCAGGATTTGGCGCAGTGTGAAAATTTAATCAATAGTAGATTTATTCGGGTTGAAGTCACACTGATATGCTCCAATCAGGTTGCTGAGCATAGGCTACAATCTTTCACACAATACCCATGATAAGACCTTGTATGCGATGCTCACGAGACTTATGCCACGGTACTTACTTACTTACTTATGTGGCCATAACAACCGAATATCGATTTAGGCCGAAAATAACATGCTTCGCCAGCCATCTCTGTTCTTCGCTAGCTGGCGCCAGTTAGAAATTCCAAGCGCCGTCAGGTTCTCCAGTACTTGGTCTTTCCACCGGAGGTTTGGTCTTCCTCTTTTGCGTCGTCCTCCAGCGGGTTCCGAATATAACACCTTCTTAGCTGGAGCGTGTTCTTCCATTCGCTCGACATGACCTAGCCAGCGCAGCCGCTGGATTTTGATACGCTTTACTATGTCAATATCGGCATACAGCTCGTACAGCTCATGGTTGTACCTTATTCGGTACTCGCCACCAACGCAAATAGGTCCAAAGATCTTGCGTAGGACTTTTCTCTCGAAAACTCCAAGTATTATGCCACGGTAGTTGGCGGAAATTGTGGGGTCTCCTTTCTTATGTATGGGGCAGAGAACACTGAGACTCCAATCATCGGGCATACTTTCGTCTGACTATATTTTACTCATGAGCTGGTGCATGCAGGTGAACAGCTCATCGCCGCCGGTCTTAAGCAATTCTACATTATGGTCGCTTTTGGACTCAAACGATTTATGGCTGATAGGATAGAATAGGTGACATGACAAATTTCTATAAATTAATTATTTTCATTTAATTATTTATTATTTATCTATGTATTTAATTTTAACATTACTATCTGTGAATATTTTCTATCTTAACAAAAATAGAAAACCATTGAAAACCAAAAAAAAAAAAAAAAAGAAAAAAATGTGAAACAATTACAAGTACAAAGGATTGAAGAAAAAAACAAATCTTACTACAAATGCACAAAAATGAATATTACAAAAACACAAGTTACAATTCAAACACATGTTCGAGTACGTATATGAATGTATATATACGTAGAGGTACATGTTTATAATATATATAATATATATACATACATATGAATATATGCATTCTCAGATGAGTAGGTCTTATGGCCAAAAATCATTTACACAAAGAATAAATAAAGTTTTTCGTAGGCACACATACAACACTCGTACGTACAAATGAGTGTATCTGTTGAAATGATCAAATGATGAACGAACATATCATCCAAGCATATAAAATACAGCATATGAGTAGCTCACTTGAGTGCCCCACCATTCTGAACCAACGCTTAACATTACTTATACGCATTATCGCACATACAGTATGCATATAAACATGCATTCACCATAGCTCTTTGCGGCATCTATGCACATATATAAATATAGTAGCTTAGTTACATATCGTATTCCTTTGAATTTGACTTCAGGAAGTCAAGCCACATGAAGGAGTAGTACGTACACCAGTGTTAGTTAGAGGTAGGATGTTTGCTACCTAGGAATGTACGAGTAGTACTTTATAGCACTTGTACAGGGTGATTTTTTGGCAACTTTCAATTTGGCAACACTGTTGTGTAACATATTGCTGTCAAACATGTCAAAATCGACTAACAAACGAAGTACGCTTGCAGATTATTGGATTTTATGATCAAAATTCATGCTCATGGTTTTTAAATTTTTTTTTTTCGAATTTTTTATATCAAGAATGTTGTGTCTAAATTTCAAGTCACTCGGAGCAAAATTGACAAAGTTATGACTATTCTTATAGAATGTGTAGGACACGTACAAAAAAGAATGGGCACTCGTCTGCGTGAAATAGTCAAAAGCAAGGCTGGAATGGCGGTCAAATGAAAGAGTCTGTCTGGCAAAGGGAAGCTTACGGCTAAAATGATTAATAAATTGACATTATATTACGGTTTGGCTATTAGACGTCACTCTGATTCCGTGGAAAATATAAAGAATGCTATCTGGGCAACGTTTTCCACTATAGTTCGACGGATAAGAATCCACAGCATGAAAAACGCCCGAGCGTCGCGGACTCCTGGTGGAAATGACAAAAAGCTGCAGCTACTAATGGATTGAATTCGTTCAAACATACGTACAGTGCTCTTCCCAAGGATGTTTTGGATGCCATCAAGCCCATCTATGAAGATCTGAGCAAAGATGACGCCCTGGAGCGATGTATCGGAAGCTTTACGCAGAACAACAATGAGAGTTTGAACCACCTGTCATCGTTGAGATTGCAGCTTTTGTTTCAGCATGTGTCTTCAATGAAGGTGCTTTTGCTTATCTAACCTTCATGTAAGATATGGGAATCAATAGTGGACCAAACACTCCATGCGTAAAGGCAGAGAAGAGCAGGAAGCTGAAAAACAAACAAAAGAAGGCAGGATGCATCGTAGACAAGAGACATAAAAATATGCTTTAGACATAATGGATGATTGCAACAATCCTTTATGGACCTGGAATCGATGATTCAGTGTGAAGTAAGCCGATAGAATGCGCTTATGAACGTCTCATCCCAAATTTTTCAGTGTTCAAAACTTTAAAGCATTTTTCCCACAACTCACGTTTTCGGAGAAGGTGTCTTCCGAAAGTTTTTTTTTTCAAATTTGTTAATATTTTCATTTTACAATAACAACTTAACCGATTTTTTCACAAAATAAAACGCGTTTTTCCTTCAAAGTGTTCCCAAAAAGTGAAAAATTGAAATTTCGATAAACCTCCCCAGCATTAACTGGACAAAGCGATTCTCTAACGATATAATTTTGATTTTTATGAGGAACCATGCAATTCAACTTTTTTCATAGACGCTCCAGAATAATTGCTGCCATTGACGTAATTTTTAATATTTCTTAATTAACATTTTACACAATATTTTTCAAATGTCTTACTGTAATGTGCCATTGATTTTAATAGATTTTAACTGTCATAAAAAAAAATCACAAAAATTTCGAATTAACCCTATTCCCCCTTAAGAAAGTGCATCATTCAAGTTCTTGTGTTCAGCGATGAAGCTCATTTCTGGTTCAATGGATAAGAGAACAATCAAAATGCACTGTTTGGTGTCGATTATGGGCTGGTGGCATCATTTGACCGTACTTTTTCAAAGATGACGACGGCAGGAACGTTACTGTGAATGGCGACCGCTACCGTGCGATGATTACAAACTTTTTTTTTTTGCCGAAAATGAAAGAGCTGGACTTGGCTGACATGTGGTTTCAACAAGACGGTGCCACATGCCATACAGCACACGAAACAATGGCCCAATTGAGAGGCGAGTTCGATGAACAGTTTATTTCACGTTTGGGGCCGGTCAATTGGCCGCCTAGATCGTGCGATTTAACGCCTTTAGAGTATTTTTTGTGGGGCTATGTTAAGACTCATGTCTATAGCGCCAAGCCTGCAACGGTTGACGCGCTGGAAGCCAATATTGAAGAATTTATTCGTAAGATATCGGCCGATATGTTGCAAAGAGTAAGCCAAAATTGGTCCCATTGAATTATAGAGATCGTTCTATCGACTCAAATAAATATTTCATACATTTCTCTAAATTGTATGTGTTTTTTTTTTTTTAAATTCAAATCCGAAGGCTCTTAAAATATCACCCTGTAGTTACAATATATGAGATGAAGTTTCAATATTACATCGCGTGAGAATGGTCGTATGTTGAGCGGTCCTGAGTATGAGTTCCAATATGGATGTATGTAAATGTATAAGATTGAGTTTGGGTGGGATAAATTGTCGTACATGGGAGTGTGTGGTAGTCACCTGCGTTCATATGTACACATCATGTGAATACATTCACACATGTCCTCATACCGAATCGTATTGGTTTGATTTTATGTAAACCTTTTCTTTTTCGACTACTTGGTTACCCAACCTTGCTCTTCATCTTTTGTTAATTTGGATGTTCTTCATTTGCATCCTCTATTTGTTCTTATTCTTTGTTTTGTTCATAGATAATAATAATTTAGTACTGTTGAAATGACTTTTGACCATCATACACAATTGATATTATTATTATTAGTAGTAGTAGTAGTAGTAGTAGTAGCATATATATAAATATATTTGTATGAATGTACGAGTACGAAGTAGTAAATTTCTTTCACCCGCTCACATACATTTCGGCACAAATTTACACATACCCATATGCAGGCTAGTAAGACGGTAGTCTATGGCTTGCTGCACAATTGCCTTTATGGCAACGTATAGCATGGGTGAATGAATAAATGAATGAATGAATGAGAAATCAAATAAGCAAACAAATGCAAACAAATAAAATTTATAGAAGAAAAAAAAAAAAACAACACCAATAGCAACAACCACAATAATAATAAGTATAAAATGCCAAAAATCTATATGGGAGGTACATGATGGTTATCCAATTTTCAATTCATATACAAAGTATATATATTCATATGCGTGGGGCATGTTTGATTTTCATAGAGGAATACCACTCATATGTACGAGTACATGTATTCACTAATATTAGAGTTGAAATATTTCATGTGTTTATTCTTCTTCTTAATCTCACATAACTGAAATATTTTCGCTTCCTTATTGGCGTTCACTGTTTTTTATCTTTTGCGTGTGTTGTTTTGAATTTTTTTTTTCTTTTTCTTATAATAGTTAATAGCTTGATATTGTTACTTTTGTATAACTATATACAGCAACACTTTATTTAATCAACCCTATTTAATATTTAAAATCAACTATTTACAATAATAGCCTAGACAGACGGCAGCCTAATTCCGGATTACCGAGTTAATTTGCATTAACTCGGGCATAAACTCTATGAGTTAATTCTCAAAATAAAAGAGGATTAGGGCAATTTGCGATGGCAACACTGTTGAAAATTGTCTATGTGAATTTTTCTCGATCCATTTTACAAAATATTAGGTATGTTCGCTCACAAAAAACTTTTACCTCTGATACTGTATCGATGTTTTCGCAATCACTTTCGGAATTCAATTGATTTCATTTTTCAATAACTGGCCCTCTTTATACTCTGTGGCAACACTCCAGAATCTTCCTTTATCGTAGTCGAGATTCTTTTCTTTCTTTCTCGCTAGCTTGTTCTGGTTATCGCCTATTTCTTTTTGTTGACATTCGTTTCGATGATGCCAATATTCATGTCATTCACAATTAGTGATGAGTAACCAACCATCGATACTCGTTAGAATATTTTACCTTTTACTCAAAGTACTACTACTACGTGAGGCGATATTGCTTTTGGTATTGATTTTGACTAGTGATAGTAACTTATAGTCCCGCTTTAAATATTTTCATAAAAGTGTCCGAATTAGACGAGATGAATTGCGGCTTGATGTGCAAAGTGAAAGTGAAAGATTTGCAAAATTTTTTCATTAGTAGATATTCAGTAATTTCTAAGACGCTGTTATTGTTTGACAATCGTTTTAGTTTCAGTTTTTCAGTACAAGTTTAAACTAAGTTTAAACTAAGTTTACGTAAACGGATGAGCTGTCAGTAAATATTTGTCTTTGATATTAAATACACCTACACAAATGAAAGACTACTTGGAGCCCGCCTTCGGACCTCATAGTGTAATTTTGTGCAGCTCAATTTAAATATGGTCGATGCAGCTTAGGAGACATTGGACGTTCCAAACATCCAAAAACTTCAATCACTGACGACAACATCGCTCAAGTGCACCAAATCTCGTAAAACAATCGTCAACGTAAAGTGAAAAAAATAACAAAGGCTGTGAGTGTGTTCAAAATTCGTGTTTGTCATATATTTAATCGAGTTTTGGGCATACTTAAGATTTCGAATTAACACTTCCAATACTCTGCTGACGAGGTTTAAGTAGGCGCAATAAATCAGAGTTTTTGACTCTTCCATGACATTAAAATTAACGTGCGGTCAAGCTAAGTTTAAATTTCTTCAATTCTGAAGTTTTCGCCCAATCACCACATCACCTGTACTGATTATGCAGTAGAATGTTATATTTGCAAACAGACTTATTCTGCTGGTCCCGCAACACCACAAAACACAGATCTTGCTACCTGGGGCTTCTACTCGTCAGCAAGACATTCGACTCAGTTTCCCACAATGCGATGTTCAGCGCAGCGATGTTTCTGACAGCTTCATTGAATATGTCAGTAACTTATCCGACGATGTCCGTCCGGGGAAAGTGTTGAATCAAGGCTATCCCTCTCACAATGTTTTACGAATTTAAGAGCTTTAAATAATTCTTTAAATAGCGATTGCGATTCAAGCGGTAACTTTGTTGGAACGCCTTCAACTCCATAAAGCTTCAGTCAAAAAGAGCTATCCGACTTGATTCGAGATATTGGCTTATCAAAGGAAGGTGGTGCTTGCTTTTAGATTCAAAGTCAAAAAGTGC
Organism: Megamerina dolium; assembly: GCA_963854835.1. NCBI lineage: Eukaryota > Metazoa > Arthropoda > Insecta > Diptera > Megamerinidae > Megamerina > Megamerina dolium. Next base: position 4,991,024 of record OY978529.1, read on the forward strand.
TCTAAACCAAGGAACAAAAACAACGTACTAGAGAAAACGTAGAGAGAAAAATGTGTTCCAAATGTACTTCTCAAGCAGAAGTATTTACATATTTTGTTATTCAAAGTATTCTCCATAAAGGTTTATACAATTTTGCACGCGCTCAAACCAATTGTAGAAGCACTTTTGCTTCCGACTAAGACACCACCAAAATATGGTTTTTGTTGGGTTTGGCTCATCTTGGAAGACCCACCCAGTCGACTGCTGTTTTGTGTCGGACTCATACGCATATATCCATTATTCGTCACCTGTCGCGATCTTAAAAATGTCTTTCGAAGCACCGCGATCGGATTTTTCATCATTTCTTTTTTCATATAAAAAAAAAATGCTTATCTCGCAATGCCGCAGAAGTAAAATGTGATCAATTTTTGGATTGAGCGTCGCGTCATCTCAGAAAAGTTACTTTCAACCCTGCATCAAAAAGGCTCTCGAGCAGTGTAATTAAACCGATTCAATAGAATTAAATTTTTAATTTTTTTCACCAAAAATTGCTCTCACCTTCATCCTATTTCATTTGAACTAATCGTCGTTAACTCTGTTCAATTGTTTTTATACAAATTCTTATTTACGACAAATGTTGTCTTTTGCAATTATTACTGTATAATATTAATAAAAAAAAAAAAAAGTGCGAGTAAATCATTTTGCTAATCGCTGGCCCGACAGATAAATAAAATATCCGGCCATGGTAAAACTTTAAGTTTTAATATGCGCTTATCGGCATAAAGTAGTTGGTAGCGTTACATAGCATAACTAGTTCTTTACGATATCTACTTCTATTTTTTTAATTTCTTTTTCTTCTTCTTTTTTCAGTTTCATCGTTAAAATCTACACATTGGTGTCATTGGTGGTATGGAACGATGGAACAGTTTTTTTTCTGCTTCACCCATCTACCAGCCGCTCTCCAATAAAACAGTTCGAATGGTACAATATGGTTGGCAACGCGACGAATACGTATATACGTATTTAAAATTTGAATATGCATGTAAATTTGTGGCGAATGCTAAACGAATAATTAAAATTGTCATTTGTTGCAATAGACTTGTTGTTGTCTTTCCGATTGGACGCCACTCCTTTTCTTATCCATTTGATATGGTACACATTGCATTTCTTCCGCCTATATTATTGGCTGGAATCTCAAGTATTTATTACACTATGCTAATAGTTCGTTGGTGATAATCCGTTGAAGAAAAATAAGATAGCGTCAATGTGATGGGCGGTGTGGGAAAAATGTGAATATTCGCGGCATTCAGAGAGCCTCATCGTTCCAAGGAAGCAATATCGCGCAAATTTTATGACCATTTAAACATTTAACATTCTAATCTATCGTTTCCATTCTCGCTGTGGAGATGTGCGTGCTTGCGTTTGTATGCTGGTAGTGATAATTACGGCGTAAGTACCATTATTTATCACACTGCAATTAACAATGATGCAATATGTAGGTACGTAAATATACACTAAGTGCCGCCATTTTCAATTTTTTTTTTTGTATTTTTCTTCAAAATGACATGCAAAAGTCGTTATGTTGCGTATTTTAAATTAATAAAATTGAGTGTTTTCTTTTTTCTTCTTCTTTAATGATGAGTAGTTTCTTTTTCGCATTCAATGGTAGTTGGCAATACTGCACGAGCGCCCTATGCCACCATTTGCATTCATCGCACCAATTACTCATTGCATTATCTAAGTTGTAGTACTCGTTATTTTGTTTGTTGTTGTTGTTCCTATTACGTCTTATCTTAACACTTTAATTGCTTATTAATATCCTTCATTATATTTTATTCTAGCATTATAATTCGCTAAAATATTTGTGAACAACTTTTTTAATGTTTTTCATTTGTTCAGGTAGTATTAAAATCAAAAAACCGGAAAATGCCTCAAAACTCCAAAACCTGGAAAAAATTTTTGGTGAGCCAAAAATCGAAGTATTTGGTTATTAAAGCTCGTTTTATAGACGGATTTTCAGAGTCGGATGAAACGAAACTTCATCGCTTATTGAGAGTTCTTGAACTTGGAGATCAAAAGCCATCGCATTACCTCCAAGTCATGCGGAATCTTCCTTGTGACACACTTTTACGCACAATGTTCCTAGAGCAATTGCTGGAAGATGTTCGTTTAATTCTTGATATTAGTCAAGTGGCGGATATTCCTGCGCTTGCTGCTCAAGCCGAAAAAATAAAGGTTCTACGATTCCCTCAAATTCATGAAATTGGTAAATCAAACAATATTTCTGATTTAACCCAACTTTCAGTATATACAGAAGCTTTGGAACGAAAATTCGAGACTCATCAAAGTGCGTATCGTCTTGTGCATACAAAAAAAAAAACCAAATTCCGTCTCAAGAAATGCAGCATTCTCGAATGAAACTTCAAATTCTTGCCACTTACTTATAAAATACAGAAATTCAAACATAAATTTTCTTGTGAATATTGGTGCTGATTCCACGCTGGAAAAAGTTATAACCATTTAACCATTGACATCTTTGCTGCGAATTTCTACTTCGGCTATCGAAAAGCAACTGGTTGAATCCACTCTACTCCATCGTACCGAAGAAAAATTGTGATTGGCGACGTGCTGGTGATTATAGATTCCTCAATACAGTCACTATTCCTGACCAATATCTAATTCCGATTGTTATTGATGCAACGGCTTCACTTAGTGACTTTGTGCGTTTAATACCGAACGGAGAAAATAATACGAGCTACTGATCTACGACAGAATGGCACTAACTTCAACCGATCATGCCTATGATATTGACATAATCGGCATGAACACGCGAGCAGTCAGTGCAGCATTATCAGAGTTGGAAAGAAAGTCTCGTCGAATGGGGGTCACGGTGAACGAGGGCAAGACGAAATACTTAGTATCAAGAAACAAAGAGTCCCAGCGTCTTGGACATCACATTGATAACTACACTTTTGAAGGAGTGAAGGACTTTATCTATCTTGGAACCAGCATTAACACCAGTAATGACGTCAGCCTGGAGATATTGCGAAGGATCTCTCTTGTTAACAGGAGCTACTTTGGTCTAAGTAAGCAATTGAAAAGTCGAGCCCTCTGTCGAGCAACGAAAACCACACTCCACAAGTCTCTCACCATGCCTGTCCTTACATATGGCGCTGAAGCCTGGACAATTTCTACCTCAGAAAGAGAAAAGTCTTACGCAAGATCTTTGGACCTATTTACGTTGGTAGTGAGTATCACATAAGGTACAATAATTAGCTGTATGCCGACATAGTAATTCGCATTAAAATTCTATGGCTGCGCTGAATAGCTCATATCGAGGAAATGGAAGTACACGCTCCGGTTAAGAAGGTGTTATATTCGATGGTGGACGATGCAGAAGAAGAAGAAGACGTAACCTTCATTGGAAACATGAGATACTGGAGAACTAGCGAAGGAAAGAGCTGGCTGGCGAAGCATACTAGATTCGGCCTAAATCTATTTTCAATTGTAATGACCACATAAGTAAGTAAGTAGACTTAGTGCGTGCTTTTTTTTCAGATTCCAGTTCATCCGGATGATATCGCTAAAATTGCAGTGATAACACCATTTGAACTCTGCGAGTTTACTAAGATGCCATTCGGATTACGCAGAGATTTGTCAACGGTTGATGGATCAAGTACTTCGTGGACTCGATTTTACTTATGCCTTTATTGATGACGTTTTAATATATTCTCATTCATTGGAAGAGCATATCTTAGAATTGTATTTCAGCGCTTAAACGATTACGGTATTATAGTAAATCAAGGAAAATGCTGTTTTGATCAAAATGAGTTCGATTTTCTTGGATTTCGATTCTCTGCCGAAGGAATTGGTTCTATGTCATCGAAAATTGATGCCATTAGTAATATTTCAAAACCAAAAGTTATCAAAAAATTACGAAGATTTCCAGCAATGATCAATTTCTACAAGCGTTTTCTTCCAAGAGGTGCACATTATCAAGCAGAATTACAATCATGTTATCGAAAGGATCTTAGAATCCGAAGATTGTGAGCTAGTGCCTACAAATTTTTTATAATATGTTTTCTATAATATCTTAACATAGAAGAAACAAAAAGATACTTCTCTCCCCTATTTCGCCCTATACATACTACCTATGTATATATTTTGTACTGTTATACTTCTTTTGTGTGTCAAATACGACTACTCCATGGAGCTATTTAGAATCTTGTGCATAATGTAATATTACAAATTTGTCCAATAGTAAATGTTCGCGCTCAATTGAGAATGCCACACAAATATTCTAAACAGACCTCATGTATTAATTATAGAAAAATACAAACGTTATTCGGCAACGGTGACGCGTTTGAATTTCCTATTTGCTTCAAACACTTTACTGTGGACAATAGTCACAAATGAAACTTTAGCACAGACATCTACCTGTGGTAGAGATTATATTCACCAGTATTTACAAGATGGCGCTGAAATTGGGGCTGTTTAGAAAGAACCATTAGGGTATTCATATTGTCTCAACTCATCAGTTGTTTCTCTTTACAATACGTCTTCTCCTTCTTCTTCATCGCTTGAAAATGAACACTCGTACTAAAAAATTATAAACATTTACTTGATACAATCATGAGTAAATCCAATGCTTGCTTTTTGCAAATCAGCTGACTATTGAAATATTACATACATAATTATGACGGCGATATTATGAGGTGTTCACTTGTTACATATTTTCGTTATGGCGCAGATACTCTCTTTTTATATGATGAGAGAGTAATATTTAATACACTCAACAAAGACTACATAATTTTGTTGTTTTGTTCTCATATAAAATAATTTTTATTAAAATGTTCCATTGGACAGAAACAAAATTGAGGAGTTAGTATTGTTAGTTTTGCTTTTATTGTTCTTGTTTTATTGCAATACTGCAATTAGTCTATTAGTTTATTCACCGGCAGTCGTACGGATTATTTCAAACCCAAATCCTTTGCAACAGTGTGTGCACAAACAGCCATCATTTCACCACGTACACGTTCAAAATTTTTTACAGCAATTGGTTTAGCCTCAGGCCAACCGGCTAAATCACGATAAATTGGACGACAGAATTTCATACGGAAATTTGAATTGGCAAATGCCAAAATTTCATCAATGCGTTTAATTAATTTCGCTCGAATGCAAAGACGCATCAACCGGAAACGCACTTCAGCATTTTTGGTCGTGCTTAAATTGTAAACATTTTCGAGTAGTTCAATTTTCGCCTGATTAAAATCGACAATCTCTTTGCATTCGATGAGTTTGCCTAGAAAATCGATCAGTTGATGGGTCGATATCTTTTGTTTAATTTCGGCTTCATTCTTTAAATCAACCGTCGATTTTGTACTCCATAATATGGACAATTGCTTCGATACATCAGCCAGTGTTTCATCGAATCTAAAAATGTGAGTCAATTACTATTACTATATGGAAATTGATGTTGATTACTATTATTGTTACACTTACTTCGGTATAATTGGTGGCATACCCTCTTTGTTCAACCATAAATCCCAATCGATTTCGCCGAGTTTATCCTTTTTATCCGTCTTGATGAAGTAATCGTATAAGGCACCCTTAAAGTCATCGGTAACAACTGATTTGTAAGCGTATTGTTGTAAATAGGAACGCAAGAATGGCTCAAACACATCAGGTCCTCCAAGCACATCTTCCATGTAGCGCAAAAATGTTGACCCTTTAATGTAAGGCACACTTGAGAATGCATCATCTGGACCACAATTTGATAGATCGACAACAAGTCTAGTCAATTCCGGTGAATTGGCCAATTGTGTACGCAACTGAAAGTAAAATGGAAATAAGTGTTTATCGAATTCGGATATTGGCAATATCTCTGAGGATTTCTCAACTTACACATTCTTGCAAATCAGTTAAATTACGTAGCATATGAAAGTCACGCTCCTTATTGCCATGCATGCGGCCGACAATTTTCGTTTCAACAAACACGGTGAAGCCCTCATTCAGCCAGAAATGTTCGAAATTTTTATTCGTCACCAAATTACCAGTCCAACTGTGTGCAATCTCATGTGCCACAACATCAGCGAGTGACTTATCCCCGGCCAGCAGTGTCGGTGTTACGAAAGTGAGACATGGATTCTCCATTCCACCGAATGGAAATGATGGTGGCATCACCAATAAATCATATTGTTTCCATACGTAAGGCCCACAAATGTCCGAGGCGGTTTTTAACATTTGCGATGTTTGTGAAAATTCCTCGGCACATTCATCAACGATGCCCTCTTCAGCCCAGACATTGGAATTAGGACCCAATGGGCGCGATACAAGTCGGCCAATGGCAATTGCCAGTAAATAGGCTGGTATTGGTACCGTTTGTTTGAATGTTGTTTCACCCTCCGTCTTCTTTTCAATCAATGCACTCATTAATGCAGTCAACTCCTTTGGATGCTTGACTGTAGCATCATATGTAAATTTTACGGCTGGCGTATCTTGACACGGTAGAACGGTGCGTGCATATATTGGTTGACATTGGCTGAACATGTACGGATGTTGCTTGCCTAACGTTTGTTGGGGATCCAACCATTGTAGGCCGCCTGCGCTGTTCGATGTTTCATAGTCGATGCGTACAATAAGGCTACATAGAAAATGCACGATATACAATACATAACATGATTTATATGACTACAACTACTACCACTATATCAATCGTTTTTATCATCATGTGAGCTATGTGATAAAGATAAGTGACAAGTGGCGAGTATTAAAATTTCTGTACTGAAGACTCACTCTCCCTTTGCAGTACCCTGCGGTAATTCCAATGTCAACTTCGAACCAATATCTTCAACTGGATCGCTAATGAAGAAATTAACTGGGAATGTTTTGCCACCATTGCATACAATGACAGCATTCGTAATATTTATATCGCGTACATCCAACAACTGGAATTGATAAATAACAATTCTTGTTACAAATATACAATTTTCAATGAATGCGCAGTTTCTTACAATGTTTGGCAATTCCTGTTCGAGCACATTAAAATGATGTGTTACCGTTCCACATATTTTAGTATTATCGAAATCCACTTGCCACTCGATTACACTATGCTTTGTAGTAATTCGTTGTGGTTCCGAATAAGAGTTTGGATCAATTTTACCCAGACGAACCATTATGCGTTAAATTGATGACGATGGCTGTTGTTCAACTTGCAAACTAAACGAACGTTTCGGAACTGAAAGAAGGCAATATGATACAGTCAAATAAATCTTATTATGGCCAGGCAACAATGTCAATATTGGGTTTGATGGCGATTAATCTTATCACTGTCAAAGTATATACTTACAGCCGTATATTTAGATTTGTTGCTATCGCGCTTGGAATTGTATTTGTTTGTTTTAAAGAAAACGCGATTGCATTTAAATGAAATAAATTAAAAACAGCGATAATCGGAATATCCAACGAATTTGGAGGCGTAAATATGATACAATCCAGCAATTGTATTGTGAAGTTGCACTCGCTTATTGATGACAACACAAATTTTTACGCACACCCACCCAACCAAAATATAAAGAAGAAGCAGTTGTTTAATGCATTATATTGCTAAAACAGGGATGTTATACTTTAAAAAAAGAAACCAACAACGGAAATATCGCGTAAAATTGAAGAATTGGCGAATTTCAAGTTACAAGTTAAATTTGCCTACAAAAAATTCAAAGTCAAACGACAAGCAGGGTTTTTGGCTTTGCTAACCTTTAGAAAATACGTGCATGTACTTAAGTGCCTGTTTACATTAGATTTTCGATGAACGGTATATCCATGAACGCTGTGATCACATTAGTGCAATTGCGCCGGTTTTATTTCAACTAAAATGCTACAGTGGAATTGGAATTTTGGAATAAAGTAGGGCTGTGCAATTAATCGTTTGTTCAGAAATATTGAATAATCAAAGTATTCGATTAATCAAATATGAAATTAAGCGAATTATCATGATTTTGATTATTTAAAATGGAAATTATTCTAAAAAAAATTTCAAAATATTGATAATATTTCAAATATTTCATAAATAAAGAAAAAATAAACATGAAAATTATTGCGATTAATCAAAATTCTGATTAATCGAATAATTTCAATTTTGATAAATCATACTTTTGATGAAGCGAATTGATTTGTCGAATAATTTGATTAATCAGCCTTTTTGAACAAACAATTAATCGCACAACCCTAATATAGAACGCTTCTTATTGATGTTATCGCTTCAACGTCTAAACATTTGTGAGCATAGTTGTCATAATCGGAACACTTTGGACATAGAACATAGGTCGTTGCGCCGATTTTTAATTTTGGATTGGATTTTCCGCGCAAAACTTCCATCACTTTCTTACTGCCTACTTTTCTACCTATCTCACTCGCACAGTTGCGTCTGGCACTAATGCAGTAATCGAAATCATTGTATAAAATCTACTGTTCATAAATTCTTTTTTTCGATTTCGGTGTAAAACAACGATTCGTTTTACTGGACGTCTATTTATGCTACTTGTAATTAGAATGCAATTCATCTCTTTTGTTTTTAAACTTTCATCATCATCAATAAATTAAACTAAATAGGAATATTGTATACTAAATAATGGCAGTCGTAGAGAATTAAACAATCGCTCTTTTTTTAAGTTTGAGTAACCCTGCATTTACAAACTCCATGTAAAAACAACAGCACCACTCTGTGTTATTCTAGTCAATTGCATTCCATATGTTCCACAATAGCAACAATAATAAAGATATGTAGGTTTTGATTAAAGTTCAACTGCAATAAAACGCATCATTTGGAGTTTATTACGTGTGCAACGATAGGAAAAAGTGTAAATAATTTTAAACAAATCATTAATATCATTAAAAAAGTAATTAGTTTTGTTAATTACAGTCTTTTATAACAGCAAATTATACGGAAAAAAGAGTATATATGCATTGGTAATAATAGTCATCATCAGTCTTCCTCTACGACGACCACTACCACCACCTCCACCCACATCAAGTATTCAACATGAGTTTAGACGACGTCATTTATGTGCTTTGTTTGCTTGCCTGCATTGGCTCAGGCAATTATATTAAACAAATACGTGATGAGTCGCAGCGTAAATTGATTAGTACCAGCTTTGGTCTGCTTATGGTATTCATTGTATCGGGTTTCCATAGTTTACATTGCCTCATTTCGGTTATAATGGGTGCTGCAGCATTACTTTATGTACATCCAAGGTGAACAAAATGAATTAATATTAGTGCTATTTGTGTCAAATATTGGTTTTTCTCATTTGCCCCTCCACAATCTATATAGCAAATGCCATTTGGCTACATTCATTGTAATGTTTAGCTACTTGACATTCTTTCGTTTGGTACATCTGTTTGGTTTTCCATCACCACCTGGTCATACAAATATGATACAAATGTTATTAACATTAAAGGTAAATATTCGTATAGTTTTTGTATATCTACTGCACACAAACATATTCGACATATTCTATTGTAGGTTGCTGGTCTTGCTTTTGAGAAGACAGCTGCTTGGAAGAAATTACAACAACGTGAACGTGAGAAAAAAAATTTAGCTGCTGTAGAGGGTCCACTTGTTGAGATCACCGATTATGAAGTGGAGGTACAAAGTGTTGGATTTGTAGAACTCTTCCATTATTCATTTAATTATATTGGTATATTAACAGGTAATTGTGTATTTTAAAAATTGTATAATTCATATTGTGATATGATAAGCAGTGGATGATAAGTAAACTCAAAATTCTAGTGACTGACATAATAAACAATTCTAAAATTAAATTTGCATCATATCTTCAATTGCTTTTGATGATGTCACCCAAAGTTCGATAACCTCAAATTGCTTATCATTTTTGCATTCATATACGAGTATGTATAGAATTTATTTGAATAATTATTGCTTCATTTACCAGGTCCCTATTATCGTTATCGTACATATCGTGACTATTTTGAGACACCATTTAAAGACTATGCTTCCAATATTACGGAAACTATTGAGAAATTTAAATCGGCTGGATTCTATTGTGTACTCTATCTGGTGGCCAACTATATATGGCCATTGGAGGTAAACAATGTATGCAATATATTGAATTTATCATAAGATTTTCTTTCTCTCTGTCTCCCTATAGTATGCTCTGAGTGATGAATTCTATCAGGAACGTTCATTCTTCTATCGTCTGATGTATGTGTGGCCAACATTTTTCATTTTTCGTATGCGCATGTATACTGGCTTGACACTCAGTGAATGTGTCTGCACCATGGCCGGTTTTGGGGCATATCCTGATGATGCGGATGTTGCTAATGGTGAAGGTCCACGTAAACAGTATATACATCTGAAACGTAATCCAGAGAAGCATACGTACAATTTTACGACAATTGTTAATACACGCGTTAAGGGTGTCGAAACATGTTGGACATTCCGTGAGGCTATGAAGCACTGGAATATCTGTGTACAATATTGGCTTGCAGTGAATGTATATAAATTGTTTCCAAGCAAAAAATTCAGGTAAGTTAATAAATCAGATATAAGTTACGCACTCATTCGTCTGTTATTTCTTTCCATATAGAACAATTGTTACACTTTTATGCTCAGCCTACTGGCATGGTTTTCGTCCGGGCCACTATTTTTGTATTATGGGTGCACCATTCTATGTACCTTTAGAGGATATGTGGGATAAGTTGGTTCGCAAGGATACCACTGGCTTGCGTCGTCAAATTATCGATGTCATCTTTTGGATATCGAAGTTCTTTGCCTTCAGTTATTTGGGTACAGCCTTCTTGTTGGTTTCATTTGCGAATATTTGGAAATTCTATAGTTCCGTCTATCACATTGGATATATAACATGGGCACTAATGCTAGCATTGGGTATGTTTTTGACAAAACAAAAGAAAGCAGCTGAACGACGGAAAAAACGACATGATGAGCCAGCCGAAGCTGCTAATGTCAGCTCCAGCCAAAAGGGCGATGTTAAAGTAAAATCGCAATAGAGTATCTTTTATGGCAAGGCTGTTATTGTTTGTAGATGTTTAAGCGATAAATAAAGAACTTACACACAATTTCTATGGTAGCAATAGATGTCAAAGAAATGACAGAGAGAGAAAGAGAGAGAAATTGGAAAGCAGTTGATTTGGTTCTCCCGATACTGCATAATATATAAGTATGTTAGCATGAATTTTTAAATGTAAATTAATAATGTTTTTTGAATATTCTCTTCAGATTTACTAAAACGGAAGATAACTAGCTAGAGGAACTGATGTTGTAGACTGCCAAAATATTACCAAAGCTCTTTTTATTATAGTTCCAGAATATACAAATATCACGTTCAAGTCTAGTCCAACTTTATTATACCAATTTGGATGTTGTCACTATTGAAAATGGGACGACACTCTTCCATATATCAGTTCGACGTTGCTCTCATGTAATTTGCTATATATAAGTACAAGCCTAATGTTCCATTTTTTGTCACCTTAAACCTTAAGTGTATAGTTTTTTGTAGTCCCATGAAGGCTTAGGTAAAAATTGGTTCAAGAATTTTAAGAATTTTGATGATTAAATAGTCGTTTTTTTTATTTTATTATGTATGTTTATGTATTTTTATTATGTAAAACGAATTTACGATCAATATTCATAAGTATTCTGCAAGACATACAACAACACATGTAGTACTATATAATTTACATGCTGTGTCACTGTTAAATTGTAAGTAGAACTAGACTGGACTGGCATATTAAGTATTAAGTCTAGACTTAAAGCCTTTCGAGTTTGACCATCCCTCATAATGAATTCATTAGAGGCTTGGAGACCTAAACCAAAAATGGAGTTACTACAAACAAATTCTAAAGATGGATGTGGATGGAGAAGGAATGACATCACAGTACGGAAATAGATGATAACTGACAGGCGAAACTTTTTATCAAAGATTTCATACCAAAGGACTATAAGAGTAATTACGGGGTTTCTAGCAATTTTAAAACAAGGAAGCATAACTCTAACGTGGGCATTATCAGTAGAGAAAGAAGGGTATCACTAGAGTCGTAAAATATATTACTTACTTACTTATGTGGCCGTAACAACCGAATATCGATTTAGGCCGAAAATAACATGCTTCGCCAGCCATCTCTGTTCTTCGCTAGCTGGCGCCAGTTAGAAATTCCAAGCGCCGTCAGGTTCTCCAGTACTTGGTCTTTCCACCGGAGGTTTGGTCTTCCTCTTTTGCGTCGTCCTCCAGCGGGTTCCGAATATAACACCTTCTTAGCTGGAGCGTGTTCTTCCATTCGCTCGACATGACCTAGCCAGCGCAGCCGCTGGATTTTGATGCGCTTTACTATGTCAATATCGGCATACAGCTCGTACAGCTCATGGTTGTACCTTATTCGGTACTCACCACCAACGCAAATAGGTCCAAAGATCTTGCGTAGGACTTTTCTCTCGAAAACTCCAAGTATTCGCTCATCCGAGGTGGAAATTGTCCAGGCTTCAGCGCCATATGTTAGGACAGGCATGATGAGAGACTTGTAGAGTGTAGTTTTCGTTCTTCGAGAGAGGGCTCGACTTCTCAATTGCTTACTCAGCCCAAAGTAACACCTGTTAGCAAGAGTTATCCTACGCATGATCTCCAAGCTGACGTCATTACTGCTGTTAATGCTGGTTCCAAGATAGACAAAGTCCCTTACTACTTCAAAAGCGTAGTTGTCAACAGTGACGTGCTGTCCAAGACGCCGGGACTCTTTGTTTGTTGACACTAGATACTTCGTCTTGCCCTCGTTCACCGTGAGACCCATCCGACGCGACTCTCTTTCCAACTCTGAGAATGCTGCACTGACTGCTCGCGTGTTCATGCCGATTATGTCAATATCGTCGGCATACGCTAACAGCATGACACTTTTGTTGAAGATAGTGCCATTATGTCGTAGATCAGCAGCTCGTATTATTTTCTCCATAATAAGATTGAAGAAGTCGCACGATAACGAATCACCTTGTCTGAAACCCCGTTCGGTATTAAACGGTGCGGAGAGGTCCTTCCCAATTTTCACTGCACAACGGGAGTTATGCAGTGTCATTCTACAAAGTCGAATGAGCTTTGCAGGAATACCGAACTCAGACATTGTTGCGTAGAGGTAATCCCTTACCGGACTGTCGAAAGCGGCTTTATAATCAACAAATAGGTGGTGTGTGTCGATCTGTTTTTCTTGGGTCTTCTCCAGGATTTGGCGCAGTGTGAAAATCTGGTCGATGGTGGATTTACCAGGTCTGAAGCCACACTGATAAGGTCCAATCAGGTTGCTGAGCATAGGCTTCAATCTTTCACAGAGTACGCTCGATAGAACCTTGTACGCGATGCTCAGGAGACTTATTCCACGGTAGTTGGCGCAAATTGTGGGGTCTCCTTTTTATGTACAGGACAGAGAACACTGAGCCTCCAATCATCAGGCATGCTTTCATCCGACCATATTCTGCTTATGAGCTGGTGCATGCGGGTGAGCAGCTCATCGCCTCCGGTCTTAAACAACTCGGCAGGCAGGCCATCAGCACCTGCAGCTTTGTTGTTCTTCAGCCTTAAAATGGCCGTTTCAACCTCGTCATAGTCGGGTGGTGGAACATCAACACCATCATCTGTAATTGGGGTTATCGGGCATTCTCCTCCACTGGCGGAATTGTTCGTAGCATCGCCATTCAGTAACGTGGAGAAGTGTTCCCTCCATAGGCTCAGTACACTCTGGACATCCGTAACCAGATTCCCATTTCCATCACGACAAGAAGAGGCTCCGGGATTTAAACCTCCACTCAGGCGCTTGATCTTTTCAAAGAATTTTCGAGTCTCATTCTTGTCGGTACACATCTCTATCTCCTCACACTCGCGTCTTTCCAACTCCCTCTTCGTGCGCCTGAAAAGACGTCTCTCTGCACTCCTTTTCTCTCTATACCGCTCCTTAACAGCTCGCGATACGCCTGCACGCAGGGTTTTTCGTAAAATATATTATCGACCACTATTCAAATTTTCATTATAATATTTCGCCCTAACATACTTATCCTCCATCTATAACGCTCAAGGGGGCTGCAATACAAATCTAACTTAAGGGGCACAATTAGTTTGAAATTTTGAAAAATTTCGATAATTTATACCTTTAAAAATAACATATTAAAATTTCAAGTGAAAATCTCAAATAGTTTCTGAGTTACAGCCTTCTACAGAGCAGCTGCAATGAACAATGAAATCAGTACTTTCACCTTGAAACACGTTTTTCTAAAAACTAAATTTTTCACATTTGCTGCAGTTGTAACTCGATAACAAATCCGATCGACTTGGATCTTTTTTTTAGCTTGCTGTATATTTGTTTTTCTATACAATGTCCCTCCACTTGTATGATGGAGGTTTTTTTCAAAAAACCTCCATTTTGTTGCATTTTAATTTTTTTTTTTTACAATCGAGGGACATTGCATAGAAAATATAATCTAATTCAATAAAATTTTTGATATTTTTTTTATTTCAGGCACTGTGAAGGCTACAATCACTTCAGCAGTGGGTGAACTTTTATTTTTGAAGTCTCAGGAGGCGGTGAATAATTTGCTGAAAATCGTATATTTTCGTTTGAAAAAAATTACTTCGTTTTCATTATTTATGCACAAATATATCTGCAAAATTTTAAAACATTAGAAGCAATACATTCAGCTCTGCCCACCTTAGCTTCACTTCTTTAATATATTTCCCCATCTAGCATACAAAGTGAATACAAAAGAGGTGAAAATTGACAAATAACCTCTTGAGGCATCAACTGTAAGGTCGACTCCCATCAGTTTTAATTCTTCAATATTTATCCCGTACATACTTAGCTTGCATCTCCACTAACACTAGAAAATCGAAAAATAACCATATAGCTGCTCAGACATTGCCGCTGGAAGGATGAAATGTAACTTCGACCCCCATTAATTTTGCCTCTCCAATATTTTCGCCATATATACCTAACCTCTATGTCCACCCTTTTGAGCGGTTCCCATACAAAATATCCATAAAAAACACATGAAAATCGACAAAGCCATGAAGCTGGCCAGGCATGGCCTTTTGGAGGTTAAAACGTAACTTCGACCCTCATTATTTTTGCTTTCCCATTTTTTCAACCCCTTAAGGGGATTGCCATACAAATTCACTTTTCCATAATGTAATGTGCAAGGTGTATTCATTTCGGTCAGATGTTTGTAATCACTTGAAGAAATTTCCGGAGATATAGAAACATATATATATTCGTGATCAGCGTCGCTTAAAATTTCAATTTATCGAAGTCCCACTGTCCGTCCGTCTATCTGTCACCTGGCTTGTTCGCACGATAACTTGAGCAAATATTAAGCTATTTTGACGAAATTGGGCGTAAATAATCTATGATCCAAGGGTACGGAGAGGATTGATATTTGGGCATGATCGGTCAATAGCCACGCCCACACTAAGCATTCAAAGCGACTAACCTCGGAATTTTCCAAATCTCTAATTTGCTATAGCTCACTTAATATACCGTCTGGGTCAACAATATTTGGGATATAGAGTTACATTATACTACTACAGAAATGGGCGAGCATCTATACTTCTCTTAAATTGAACCAGCTATAACTTTGTCAATTTTCTGTCTAAAAGAATCATATTTGACGCTTAAATTAACATGATAGTTGGAAATAAGCTGACATGAAATAAGCGTGCCACGCCCACTTCTTTATATGGCTCCCACACAAAGTCGAGGGAATTAAACAACAAATTTTAAACGCCATAACTTACAAACTATTCAGCGTAAAACAACCAGATTTAAGGTGTGGATTAGTATTGTAAGAGCAACTAGGTTCACAAAAAATGAGCCAGCCACGCCCACTGTTTATAATAGCCCCCATACAAAATGACTGAATTTCTTTTAAATTGAAATAGCTGTAACTTATGCAATCTTCTGTCTAGAATACTCATAATTAATACTTACATTAATATGGTAGTCGGAAATAATCTGGCAAAAAATTAGCATGCCGCGCCCAGTTCTTAATGTGGCTCCCATACAAAGACGAGGAAATAAAAAATGTTTGTTATCGTCATAACTTGCAACCTATTTAGCGTGGAACAACCATATCTACGTTATCGGTTAACATTGTAAAGATAACTAGATTTAGAAAAAATGGACAAGCCACGCCCACTGTTTGTAGTGGCTCCCATACAAAATGACTGAATTTCTTTTCAATTAAAACAGTTATAACTTCGGCAATCTTCTGTCTAGAACAAGCATATTTGACACTTGGATTAATATCGTTATCGGAAATAAAGTGGCATGAAACTAGCATGCCACACCCACTTCTTAATGGGGCTACCATACAAAGTTGCGTAAATTTAAATTTAAGGTGTGGATTAATATTGCAAAGTTGATTAGATTTACAAGAAAGAGGTAAGCCACGCCCACTTTTTACATGGCTTCCATACTAACCCTCGGAATTATCTTAAAAACCTGCTTTAAATTCAAAGTCAACCATATTTTGGGTGTACACATTAGTATTATATGCAAAAGTTCATCCTCAAAAAAAAAAAAAATGGTGAGCCAAGTCATTTCCCAGCCGACTGTAAGGTCATTTTATAATAATAATAATAGGGGCAATTAAATGAAAATTCATTCATAAATCAAGCATCAATAATTTGATTAGATGAAATATAAGTATTTTACTGATTTATTCAAAACTATAAATTAATCAAAATTAAAAATTACAAAATAAAAATAAAAAAATATAATAGATTGTAGATATATGATATAAATTACAAATAAATATGAAATGTACGTGTGCCCAATATACAGATACATTTTAATTTTCAAGGAATAATTGTAATTGTTGATTTGCTTACCCGTATTGCTTATTGCTGATCTAATATATTCGATTTATTTTAAATTGATTTCAATCTGAGCTCTAATTTGTATATTATAATAAATCTTCAACTACATACAATTACGACTATTACA
Source organism: Megamerina dolium (assembly GCA_963854835.1). NCBI lineage: Eukaryota > Metazoa > Arthropoda > Insecta > Diptera > Megamerinidae > Megamerina > Megamerina dolium. The sequence continues at coordinate 5,008,016 of OY978529.1, forward strand.
TGTATATTGGATATATATATATATATATTGTATGTACATTAATTAACTACTCGTACACAAAACTATCTATCTATTCGATGCCAGCTCGAATGTTAAAATTATAATTTTTTTGTTTTTCTGTTTTTGTTAATTTTATTTTATCAATTTTTTTGTTTTTGAAATTTTTGTAAATGCAATTTTGTTATGAATTTTAGTAGTATTGTGTTGTTGCACCGTTGTTGCTGTTCTATTTGGTCTCATTTACAATGGCAAGTAAAATGTATGCGTTGATGTCAATGTTGATAAAAATGAAGGTGACCAGCGTCGCAATGACGTACACACTCGATACGCATTGCTGTGCTAAATACTAGCAGCGCATGCGTACATTATTATTATTATTATTGTTGTTGTTGTTGTTGTTGTTGTTGTTCTTGTTGTTGCTGCTGCTGTTGTTGTTATTGCTGCTACCGTTGTTATTATTTTTATTATTATTATTGCTGGCTACACACAATAATTGTCATGCCGATGTTGGTTCATCTGGTCAATAAAAAAACAAAAATAAAATTACATTCAAAAAAAAGTAATAATAAAATAGCATAATCGATTAGTTAAAGGCTTGACTAGTATTTTTACTTTGAGACACATTTTCAATGTCAACAACATTTAGGCGATTACGTGTAAGTACACACCTGTAACCAGTGACATGCGTCGTTTGACATCCTGTGTGGTATTATATGCACCACATTCCATACATTTTAGGCCAATAAAATGAAATTTTGTTTTGGAAGTCTACAGAAAAATTCAAATCGATTAATATTTTACATAATATAAGCGCTTTATATTCCAATACCTTATGACAATCATTACAAAATATATTTATTGTCTCGTTCTTATATTTATGCGGTATGGGCATTCGTAGGGCTTGTTCATCCAAATAATCCCATAGTGCTGTCATATCGATCAGTGACGTCTGACATGTCGGACATGTATAGTGACCCGAATTGAGTAATTGATCAAAACACATTTTATGCAGCAAATGACCACAATCTGGTATGTGACATGGTATCCGTGATGTGTGTATATCACCAAGGCATACAGGACAATGTGAACGTGATACGTTCTCAACGCACTGTAATGATGTGGGGATTATAACAATGATTAATATGATATATACGAGGGCGGTCCCAGAACTAACCGACCTAACACAACAAATTTTAGGAAAATTTTTCTTTATTCCTCAACATAATACACTTTTCCCAGCGATATACCCAGCTTCGATACCCTGTTTATAGTATGAACTGTCTAGCTCATTAAAATAGCCATCTAACGCAGACTCCACCTCTTCCTTGTTAGCAAATCTTCTACCACCAAGCAATTTTTTCAAATTTGTAAATAGAAAATAATCCGATGGAGCTAAATCTGACGAATAAGGTGCGTACTGAAGCAATTCGAGCTTTAACTCATTGATTTTGGCCATTACAATGCTTTGTCTTGATGAAACAACACTTTCTTTTACGCCAAATGCGGCCTTTTTTCTTTAATTTCATCACTTAAACGCTGCTTTTTGAAGATAATCAATAAAAATTATCCCACGTGCATCCCAAAAAACAGACGCCATAACCTTGCCTCCAGATGGAACTCTCTTCGCCTTCTTTGGACACGATTCTCCCCTTTCAGTCGACTGTTTTGACTGCTCCTTTGTCTCAGGTGTGAAGTGGTGGACCCATGTCTCATCCATGGTTACGAATCGACGCAAAAACTCGACTTTATTACTGTGAAACATCGCCAAACACTCTATAGAAACATCTTCACGACGTTGTTTCTGTTCTATTGTGAGCAAACGCGGCACCCATCTTGCACACAGCTTTTTCATCTCCAAATTGTCGGTCAATATACGATGTGTAGCACTTTTTGAAATGCCTGTAATATCATCTAGTTCACGCACCTTCAACCGGCGATCATACAATACCATTATATGGATTTTTTTAACCGTTTCTGGCGTGGTCACTTCAATTGGTCGACCACTATGGTGTTCAACTTGACAGCTCGTACGAACTCGTTTAAACTCTGCCACCCTATATTTTATGGTCGTAAACGAAGGAGCAGACTGAGTTGGACTGAGACCATTCAAATGAAAGTATTGAATTACATAGCGGTACCAATTTTTTCCATGTTTACAAATTGAATGAGGTCGTTAACTTTCGATAGCTCCAAAAAAAAAAAAAAATACTAAGCAACATGGCGCCTTGAAACTGAAAACATATGTTTTATAAGGTGTCCACTTTTCACCAAGGTAATTGTCAGGTCGTGTAGTTCTGGGATCACCCTCATATTATATCTCATGCACTCACCCGATGTCCATCAATTTTCAATTGTATCGGTAAACACATATTACACACTTCACAATGGAAAAAATTCTCAGCACCACCAATACGACATATGCCACAGGCATCACAATGATATTGCTGCTTATCGGCATCATCGAACAGATTACAAATGAGACAAGTATACTAAATGATGTTGAATGGGAAAAAAATATACAATTTTCAATTCATTTTTATTTATTTAATCATCTTCAAATTCTTTGTTGTTTCTACTTACTTTACCAAAACGTACACCACAATTCTCACAACGTTCCTGTACCCGTTGTCGTGTATTACATTCGGAACATATTAATTCGGTAAGTGTTTTGCGATCGAAATGATGCGTCTCGTTCTCATCGTGACAAAAGCGACATTTATAGAATTTATTGCAGCAGGGTGTCTGTAAAAAAAAATGCGAAAATTTAATGCATAAGTTTAAAATATCAAATTTGAATTATTTGAAGAATTTTTGGTGTCCAAGGAAGCAAGAAGAAATTCCAGATTTAATTCGGTCACTTGTTAGTTGTTTTAAAGACATTACAAAATTTTGAAGAGAACAACTCCTAAGAGGTGGAAATTGGAGATAAGTATCTCTGGAGGATCAATAGATTCTCAACCCATATACCGTCAAGGGAAGAATGGAAAAGGGGTATTGTCAACGAAACTGGTGCTCAATCGGTACAATTGTACACAGATGGCTACAAATTGGAGGGAAGGGTAGGAGGTGGCATCTTTCTGATTCGGACACGCGTTAAACTTAAGTTCCGATTACCCGACTTTTACAGTGTTTTTCAAGCCGAGATAATAGTTATAAAGGAGACAGTAATGTGGCTTCGCTATAATACAACATCTTTCAAAGATGTTTATATCTACACCGACAGTCAAGCCGCCATTAAATCTCTCGTAGCAACGTTCGCCTAATTCGGCACTTGCCCTTTAATGCCGCTCAGCTCTTAACCGGGGCATAGGGATATTCCAGGGAACAGTGTGGCAGAAGAATTGGCGAGAGCAGGCTCTAGATTGCCAGAGATCTATCCATCTCATCAAGCAGGAATTCCGCTTGCAACATACAAGCTTCTTGTCACACAACATTACCTTACTATAGCCAACAGAAGATGGTGGGATGATAGCTCTTGTGTTACTACTAGGAAAGTCTGGCCAGCTCTTGGCAATAGAAGTCGTTCACTGTTGTCAATGAGTAAGAAAACAATCAGTAACGTAGTTGCCGTACTCACGTGGGTAGGCATGCTAGCACGCTTAGTTAACTGGCCAATGATTTTTGTCGTAGCTGCCAGGACGAAGAAGAGGGGGAAACTGTTTACCACTTCCTCTGCAGATGCCCCGCTTTGGCATGCAGAAGACACACCTTATTGTGGAGTGCCTTTTTTACAGATACCACTAAGCTAGCACCCATGGATGTCAGGGACATTCCGTTCCGTTTAACAGAGGGAGCACGATAGAAAGCATCATTGATGCATGGTAACACAATGGGACAATTTTAGGCCTAAGTGGCCGCATAACCTAACCTAACCTAACCAATTTTTGGAGGATACGATCTTGGATCTTGGTACGTAAAAATTAATAAATTAACGTTCCAATGCCATTGCGGAGCTATTCGGAAATTTGACGACTCTCAGGCATTTTTATATGAGAGCCTCTTTAATATGTTGACATAGGAGGTTAGTATTTGGAGGCTAGTGTTTGTAGGAAGTGTTTACAAGAAAAAAAGAATAAAAATACTCTAGGTTCGATTGTTGGGAAGCTATGGCGAAATTTGTCGATTTTTTTGTGTTTTTGTGTTCCTTTTATATGAAAGCCTCCTTAAAAGGTGGTTAAGAGTGGTGGACTTCTGATCTATAGGTTGTGGGTTCAATCACCGGCTGAAGCACAACTTTAATATTGAAAAGATTTTTCATTCGAACGGTGCCCATCTGTCGGCAAGCAATTGTCAATTCTTCCGGCAGTAACAACTTGCGATGAAAAACCTTCTAAATGGAGAGCTGTATGACAAAGCTCAGATAAAGTAATGTCTCAAGGGTTCTGCCATTCGGAACCAGCCAATATATGTAGGTCTCTTCTTATACTGTGCAAAATTCAACACGCCCAACGGTATTGGAAGAGAAGCTCTTACAAAGAGCCTTGTGGAACCTATAAATGCCATATATGTATATATTTTTTTGTTCTTATAGAGTGGAGATACAGGGTAAGTAGTTTTGAAGAAAATGTTGGCTAGTAAAAATTAATGGGGCTCCGTCATACATTGTACTAATCTAGGTGCTATTCCTGGGTAGCTATGACGATATTTTTAGATTTTCAGGTGTTATTGTGTTAATTAGAACTGTTTAGGGTCGGTGATATTTTTCATTACGATTTGATAGATTTTCAGGTGTATTTTGGCATTAATGTTTTCCAGGGCACGCCATAAGATATGGAGATGAAGGGGAGGAATTTTAGAAGGGAAAATTAGCGAGAAAAAAATTAATGGGGGTTGATCATACATATTACTTCTATAGGAGTGATTTCTGGGCGTCTTTGCTGATTTTCAATTGTTACAGCATTCATTTTGTATGGGATGGAGACAAGGGGTACGCATGTTTGGAAGAAATATTAGCAAGAAAATATGAATGGGAGGTTAGTCAGATGTTTCATCGCTATAGGGACGATTCGTGGCCATCTGTCGATTATTTTTCGAGTTTCAGTTCTTGCTTACACTTTGACAGTATGACTGAATTCCTCACGAGAAATATGTAGGTGCTTTGTCGACAACTAGATTACATTGATTGATTACATTATTGGAACATTCAATTTGAACATTATTCCTAGTATGATATTTTCTAGACGATCTCGCAATATTCTTGCGACATCATTGCTCCCAAACAAAATAACAATTAATTGCGAAACTCAACCTTCCCATTACATTACAAATTTGTAGGTATCGATTGAAGTAAACATTTGAAAATGCACACAATCGTGTTGAGCCAATTTGTCTATTAAATTGAATGAAATTTAAATATGAATACAACGATGACAATAATAACAACGATGACAACGATCAATTTGTGTGAATTTATATTAAATATGTATTCGATTTCTTTTCTTTTAGATTTGTTTCTCATATTTATTTATGCAACTTGAATGACGTGACATTCATTTTTCTGTTATCCGTTTCAATCATTTCATTCGGCTTTTCAATTAATATTCGGGTATTGTTGTCGATTCGTAATTGAATGAACCGAATATCGAAAATTCACATAACTAATGTGTTTTTATTTATTTTTATTTTTTTTTTTTTTTGTTAATTATATTTAATGGTTTTTTATTTTCATTAAACTCCACAATTTAAGCGCACTCACGTTCATCGGATATAAGTAATAAAGTAAAATTAAAAAACATGTAATTTCGTCGGATGCACTTTGTTGAAGGTATAGTTTCTACTTCAGTTCAATCCAACATACAGATAAGGTGAGCTAAGCTATTAGCAAATACTATTTATACGACTACATTAAATACATACAATTCAGACACGTAGAATTTCATAATACTGATACGCTAAATAGTAGGCATAATAAAGAGGATTTACCATTTTAATTTGGGTCAATTAAATAGATGAGCTTATCTTTCAACGTCTATTGAATATGAAGGTTGAACGAGTGTATACGAGAAAAGCGTAAATTTATTAATTACCGACTTAATCATCCCAATATGCTGTAGGAAAATGAACAACTTTAGAAGTGAGTAAGCACTAATTGGCATTCAAAGGAGTTTCAAGATATTTCGTGTGGCTCATGTATACTGTCATCTGTCAAACGATACCCTATATCGTCTAAGTCGTACATCGGTTTGGATTTGACATTTGGTTGTATTGCGATACAAGTGCTATTCTGGTCTGTCAGCTGCCTCTCTTTCTCTCTCTCTCTCTCTCTAAGGGAGGTCTGTCGCACTAACATAGTTAGGGTTCTTTTTGCATGAGAACTTTCGGTAGGGATATTTATGGTTTGACAGATGAGAATTGTCAAATTGTATTGACATTTCTGTTCAGTAAAATTTGTCATTTCATCATGAATCGTTTAATGCCAGAACAACGCTTTCAAATTGAACAAATTTCAAATTTCAAATTTTTCAAAAAAATAATTCTGTTCGCAAACTTCTTAGAACAATTCGTCCATTTTATGGCCGACCTAATTTCTGGTTGAATGGTTACGTTAATAAACAAAATTGCCATATATGGAGCGAAGACAATTCTCAAGCTGCCATTGAATGCTGAGCGCTATCGAGCCATGCTAACTAACTTTTTGTTTCCAGAAATTTATTAGCTAAACATTGACGACATTTTGTTTCAACAAGATTGGGGTACATGCCAAACAGCGCGTTCAACAATCGTGATATTTCAAAATCAATTTGGCGACAATTTTCTTGCCAGAGGCGGTCCTGTTTATTGGCCTCCTCCTTCCTGCGATTTAACGTCTCTTGGCTACTTTAACAAACTAGCAACTCTTGAAGCGTTGGAAGCTAATATTCAAGCCACCATTAACGAAATACGGCCAGTTTTATTGGAAAAAGTGGTCAAAAATGGGACTGATCGAATGGAGCATGTAACTCGTAGTCATGGTGGACATATGCCCGAAATCATATTTAAAAAATAAATGGCATAAAATTATTTAACTGATAAAAAAATTGCATTCCCATAATATTTCTGTCTTCTATTTTGGTTCAAAGTTTTAGATTTATGCCCACCAGGCAACATAAACTTTCAAATAAGTATTTGGGTTTGCTGAATGGGATTTCCGAATCGTTTTGAAATGGTCAGATCGTTCCGTACCTCAACAAATGAAATTAATATTTGTTTACGCCAGAGTAAAAATCGCAGAACTGCCGGTGTATTTTTGGGTCAATTGGGGAAATGGACTGAATATGCCGTCTGGCATCACCGTGTATGACGGCTCTTCCTATTCCTCTGTTCACTCTCCTTTTAATTTGAAATAATTTCCTCCCACTTTCCCTCTCTCTACTTTTTATTGCACTTCATCTCTTATACTCCCTCTTCTTCTCTCTCTTTGTCTTTGTCTTTGGTTTTAGTTTTCTATCTAAAGGCATTATATTTCTGATTGGTTTCTTTTAACTTTTCTTGGGTTTGGTTAATCATTCGTTCTCAAGAGTTCCTTAAATACACTGTGCAGTGCGCGACAAAAATACGGTTTTTTTTTGTAAATTTTAATCTAATTATAATTAAAACAAAATTGGCATACACTTTTTTTGTATTCAAATACGGCTTAAGTTAAAGATCGAAAGGTGAAGAAACAATAAAAATAGAACAATAAAACAAAGTGCGTTTTGCAATAACTCAGGCGCAGTCAACGGGCACAACAACAACAGCAGCGGTAACCACAGCGGCAACTTCACCAACATACCAGGGCAACAATTTTCCATCGCGCGGCCCACCGGCAACAATCCCCACACATTCATTTTATGGTCCTTCGAGCCGGATAGGCTCGCAGCGGGTGGTAAGTCTGTATCCTAAGGGTAAAAGTGGTTAACAGGTCTGATACCAGGTTCAATACACATACATACGAATCAGACTATTATAGCTGATTCGTATATGTTTGTTTTTGCTTACGGCAAAGTACAATATTGCCAATTGCAACTTGGAAGTGTTCCGCTATATCGGACCTGCTTATATATTGCATATATGTATTAACTTGCGGTTGTTGATATTGAATATATATATATATGATATTTGATATTTGAAAATATAAAATTTGGCAAAATATATATATATATAGATTCTTTGTTTCTATTGTTGGGGTCCGAAAGCATTTACGTACTTCGTACTTGCCCGTTTTATTTTTTTTTTCTTTTCCTCAAACATACATATTTTACTTTTTGTTGTAACTGGTGTTCCACCAAAGAATAGCTACAACAAAAAGTTATATTTTGTATTTTACTTGTCTGCGTTTATCTAATTACGCTAACGGAGTCACGATTTTTACATTTTACAGTTGACTTTTTTGTAACTGGTGTTCCACCAACGAAAAACTACAACAATAATTTATGTTATATTTTCTTTATTGGTGTTCATCCAATAACGTTAACGGATTCGAGATTTTTTACATTTTGCGGCATCGTTGTTACATACAAGGGACGTTCTCGAGGTGACAACATCACCTTTTGTACGCTGTTTATTCTTGTATGAAAGATACAAACAAATTTAACCACGTTACTGATTTGAGCCTACCTGGTTTGCTAACCACACCGATAATTGTTTGCTCATTGTATATTATTATATAGCTAGAAGTGCTATTTGTTTTCTACTACATTTCTTATAACTGCCTGATACTCAGGCTAGTTATTTACCAAACAGCCAAGCAGAACATTTCGACTTTATCTTTGTATTTGTTTTAATACTGCCATTACACGGTGATCGTGTCAAATTAGTGCATTATATTTACTCTTTATATGTACTGATCCTCAGTACTCTCTCTATCTCTCTCTCTTTATAATAAGAGACAGCGAAAATAAGAAGTGCAATATTTTCAGATATTGGAGTGTGCGCTACACCCAACGCACTGGTTAGTAAAGTTAGTGGGAATACTTTTCCTAGCTTTACATAGTGTATGTACTCAGTGAATTTTAAATTTGACAAATAAAGTATAAAAAAGGATAAAAGAAATCAATAAGGCGTTTTATTGATAACTGCGTCTGGTATCACCTCTTGTTCTCATTTGCAATTTTTATGCTTACAGTATAAAGTGTAATAACCTTTCTGGTTTAGCAAGACTTGATTGGCATTAATTTTAAATTTTCTTTATCAACTGCGACTATTGAGCATTCTACATTACGGTTACTGGATTACATCTACAGCACACCTGTGAAGGATTCCTAATCTGGTGTTTATTATTGTTTTTTACTAGTGCGACAATTTGCGAAAACTCTCGGAGGAATCGTTACATTTAGTAGATAAAGATACTGTTGTCATATTAACAAAACCGAGTGAGAACATCAAAAACAAAATAAAGAGGAAAACATCTTATTTTTTTCTTTTCGGTGGTATTTCTTTGGGCATAAACAAATCCAACACGTGCGTTGTACTCGTACCATCGGTATCCTCTCGCACTTATCTTTCTACGAAAGACATTGTTGTTAAGCTGTGACGTCAACAACACTAACAATCACTACGAGGGAATAACAGAGCAACATATAATTGCAAGGAATTCTCTATTTTTTGGTCTTCTTATGCTTTCTTCTTGTATTGATATAATTTTGTTGCTATTATTACATAGAAACAAACATCGTCTATTGCCTTTGCAAATTAAAAAAAAAAAAAAACAAAGCAAACAGACAAAAATAAAAATATACCGAGTCGATCTCTCGTTTTCTCATTATTTGGTGATACTTGTGTACCTCAATACCAACACGATCATTTTCACATTTTTATCATCATTTATGCTGTATTGACTCCTACCAAACAACAACAATTATTTCTTCCTTTAAGTACTTGCTTTGATCGCGCATAATAAAAAGAAGAAGCACTGCACCTCTTCTTACATATTTCTTTTGTTTTTACTTATCTATATAAAACGCAAGTGGTACATCGACATACAACAATTAGATTACCCAAATCTATTTCTATTTTTTTTTGATATTACTGTTGTAGTCAATTGAAAGCAACAATAACCTCTTGTCATCAATATTGCATATTCGTGCATAATATTTATGTACATTTACTTCGGCTTGCTTAACCATCGGTAGACAAGAACAAGTAAGGCAATATATTTCAGCACATATACTTAGTAGCATCTGTTTATGATCAACAATACCATCTCCTATTTTCTTTTTTGTTTGTTTTGCTTATCTACGTAAGCTACAACAATAATATCATATAAGATTTACCTACAAAAATCATATTAAATTGCTATTTTACTTCTTCATAGCAAGTAACAACAATTACAATATTCGATTGCACATACATATACACACACATCTCTTGTATTGTGTTGTGCAATTACATTGTTTCCACATACTCGAGTATTTTCAACATATACATAAAGTTAAATATTATTAGAGCGTCTCAATTATTTATATTTTTATTATTATTATAATTTTTCTTTGTTCTTGATTTATTACATAGATCATCACATTATAATAAATAAATTATTGCGGCTCAATTATTTCTTCCTTTTTTTTTTCGATTTATTACATAAATCAGAAAAATAAATAAATAAATAAAATAAATCATTGTGAATAACTATTTGTAATTACATTTAACTTAAAAATCAATTAATTACCATCACATTCATTTTACGTTGCGCGTGTAATTACCGCTGAACTCTTTCGAGTTGGGGGGTAAACATTACGGTGTTCGTTTTAATTCTAAGTTATCAGATTTTATACGTTCTGATACGCGGGCATCCTGCCAATTGTTCTATAGGCTTAACTTGAATAAAGATTACGTCATTGAGAAATCGAGTAGCTGATATACGATCAGCAAATCGATTCAAATTCTCCTATTTCTTTTTTTCTGTTACTGTAATTTCTCGAATTACACGTAATTAACATTTCTCATTCATTGTTCGAAGCATTGTGTTCTGTATTTTGGCGATCTACCATTATCATGGCAAACATCAAACGTTTTCACGCTGCAGTCGAGGAAATAACTGAAACTGACACTTATTTCCAGCTAATAAATACGGACACTCACAGTGCAGGCGCCCTCGAAGTTCAAAGGAGGGAGTTCGAGGCGGCATGGGTTGAATTAAAATCGGCATATCAAGCCATTATCACTCAAGAAGTCGAAGACGCTAACCTTGGTCAGATTAAAGCAAAGTATAAGGAATCTAAATTAGCTTATGTTCGTTGCCTAGCCAACATCAACGCGCATCTTCACGATTTGACGGTTATCATGTCGTCTCCCGTTGCGGCACCAGCTCCGGCTGAGAGCCAAACGCCACAATATTCTATGCCAACGATTCAGCTTCCACCATGCGACACAGCATGTTTTTCGGGAGATTATGTGTCGTGGCCTAGCTTTCGTGATATGTTCACCGCGTTGTACCGGAACAATGCCCGGTTATCACCCGTAGAGAAGTTGTACCACCTTCTTCAGAAGACTCGAGGTGAAGCTCACAATATTATTAAGTCAACTCCGTTGACCAATGATGGCTTCATCATTGCGTGGCACAACCTGGAGGAAAGATACGAGAACAAGCGGATTCTCGTCAATATCCAATTGAAGGCTCTCTTTAATTTGCAGCCAGTTGTTCACGAAACTGGTGTGAATATAAAACGCTTGCAACGAACAATCAATGACTGTATCACCAATTTACAATTGTTAGATATCGATACCAGTCAGTGGGACGCAATTTTTGTGTATTTGTGTTCAACGAAACTCCCCGACACCACCCTGTGCCTATGGGAGCAATCTATTAGGAATAAGCGTGAGATCCCTCGGTGGAGAGATTTTGATACGTTCCTAACTGAACGATTCCAGACTCTTGAATCGGTTCTAGATATTCGGAGTGGGTTTCGACAACTCAGTCAACCACAGAATCGGCAGCCGAATCAATGTACTCCTGCTCGGAGTTCCAATATGTCCCCGGCGAATCCACAAAAGATTCACACATTCCAAGTGAATGTTCGGAAGCAAAAGTGCCCAATGTGTCAGAAGATGCACCATTTGCGCACCTGCCCAGATTTTTTGAAGCTTTCAGTGAATGATCGCTATAAAGCCGTGAAGAGCTACAAACTTTGTACCAATTGCTTAGCAAACTCTCACGAATCGACCTCCTGCAAGAGTCTTTATTCATGCTCCGCGTGTAATAAAAGGCATCACACCTTATTGCATAGGCTTGAAAAGGCAGCCAGTCTCAGTGGAGAACAACTTCCGTCCACGTCAGCTGCGGCGGCGGAACTCTCGCGACAATCATTCACCTCTCAGCTGCAAACGGTGCCAAAAAGCGTGCCGAATAAAGTTTCAGAGATCCACAATCACACACCTAAAGATAGTTCAGTGTTACTTGGAACGGCTTTAGTCCACATCCGATACCGGAACACAACGTTTACTGCTCGTGCCTTAATTGACTCGGGATCTGAGGCGACCTTCATATCGGAGAGCTTGCGAAATAGGTTGCGCCTCCCTGTTTGCGACGTTCGAACGGAGGTTACAGGTCTGAACGAGGTGGTTACGGCGCATTCGTCAAAGATGTGTTCTTTAATAATTGGTTCTCCAATGGACGCAGAAGTCGCAATAAAGGTGGATGCGTTCGTGCTGAAGAGGTTGACTGGGAAATTGCCGTCGTGTTCAAATCTTAAAAATCTACGCGAAGAGGTTGCTAATCTACGACTAGCAGATAAACATTTACACCGGAGCTCTCCTGTAGACTTGGTTTTGGGAGGTGACATTTACCCCTCCATTATGCTGGATGGAATCCAAAAGGGCATTCTTGGCTCACTGATCGCTCAAAACACGGTCTTTGGCTGGGTAATTACCGGACCACTTCAGCCACATCAACGCAGTAGAACGATTCCATCGTTCCTCAATAAAGTCGTCGTCGAGCTAAACCAAGATATTTCGGATTCGTCTTCTCGTTCTAGGAGAAATTTTCCTGAATTACTTACAGTAACATCCCCAACAGCGATATCAGTTAAAGTGTCTCGCCAGTCGTCTGATTCTCAGCGACAATCTGTTTCCAACGAGAAACAGCATACCACGTCCATCACGACAACCCACCTTCCCATAAATCCGACAGCTCGTAGAAGGATTTCATCATTCTGCAATAGAATAAGCCGGTGTCAATTTCCGAACAGTTCCTGTTCGTCTTCTCCTGACAGTCGGAAGTATCCAAAATGTGAGAACTTCATCTTACGCCGTACAAATAAAAAGGCGTCAAATGTTACTGTTACGCATGCATGCTGCCCGCTATGTAGGAGCATGCACCCTCTCCGACAATGTGAAAAATTCTCTTCACTTACAGTGAAAGAGAAAATTTCCATTGTAAACAAATATCGTATTTGCGTTAACTGCTTGGCAAATTCACATACTCTTACAGAGTGCCACAGCCATTATTCTTGCCGTTTTTGTGGAAAACGACACCATTCCCTGCTGCACCGAATGAGGCAAAGAGCAAAAATGAGATGTAATACCTCAAAATCTTCAACTTTTTCTTCGAAAAAGAAATTGCGACCTCACAGGACGTGTACAATGGAAACGCAACTCCCGTCAGAGATGTTGACAACTCGATCATTTCGAAGAATGACCTTGTCTAATCAGCACTTCCCGGAAAGACATTGGTCATTAAACGATAGAAAGCCTAAAAGCTTGCCAAGGAATTCAGTTTCGCCCAATGCAGGGCCCCAAGAATTGTATTTTCGAACGTTTCAACGCGACAATATGGCCCAGTCATACTAGCTGGAGCCACGAAAACATTAATTAGCACCGTTTCGTCAGATTCTTCGAATCTGTCCGTCATACGCATCACTCTCATCTGTTCAGTTCACCCTAGCTGAACAAATCAATTGATCGATTTCTACGAAACGTCATTGAATGAGTAGTTTCCATGCGTATGAATAATTTACAATATTTGCTACATTTTCAAGAATAGAGTCGACCTTCATATGGTTATGGTCACCTTTTGGATTCAATACGAAACTATTCCGTTCTAAGAAGCAGTATCAGTTCGGACAATCTCGCAATTGGACACAATTACACAGTTTTTTCTCAATGTTCGTGCTCTACGAGCTTAGATGAGCCAATTTCTCTGTATTCTACGTAATTGGACTTAGAGAATCATTACAGTTGAGTGTATCAATTCGTTACTACTGTTATTCTCAAATTTCATCGGTGATTTCAATGAATTCACAATTCGAAAAATTAATACGATAATGGAGAGCTCATCGCACCATATCGTATGCAGAGAAAATTTATATTTCCAATATATATTTTCTATATTTCACAAATTATCCTCCTTGATTTGGACAATGGTCTACACATCTCACACTTGATGCAAATTCAACGGCATTTTTATGCATTTTAACGGCGACAAGCATTTTTGGCACCCCTTTCATCCACCTTTATGCTTTACGAGCCAAAATTGGAAAATATATACATTATGTGTGCAAGAGAGTAGACCTTCCTGATTCAACACATCCTGCATTAGTGAGCGATTCGATTCGATTTGGCTTTTTGCCCCAGGTTTCTTAACTACGTTGTTTTACCTTTCTCTCACATCTGATGTACGACCATGGATGGCGTTTAAATTCCCTACCGATCGTTCTATCAACGATGGAACCCAGATCATGCTCATGCTCAAGATCATCATTGTTAAGGAGATAACAATTCGGATAATCCATATTCCCGTTCCAAAAACACTCTCTCGAGTTCCTCTTGAGTGTTATCTTACTACGTAAGATGGAAGGAACTATACAAGAAAAAGTCTGCAGGCAGGTTTAGCACACTTCCGTTACAGCATGGATCAAAAATCAACTATTCCGATCAACCTTAACAAGAATATCTGGTTTCGATTCAAACACGAATATATTTTCGCTTTTATCCAAAAGAACTTACTTGCTCTTTTTTTTTCAACACCACACTAATATGTGTTTGCTTCCAGCTCGCATTGAGAAAGTCCATTTTAAGATCACCGAATACGATGGTTATTTCTACGCAGTGCTGCCTCGCATCTCAAGTCGATGCGTCTTGCATCATATGGGCTGGATTTATGACCGCTTTGGAGTTGCGCGAGCTTGTGGATTTTGCGTCTCTTCAACAATCAACTCTTAATTCTTAAGTTATACTATTGCTTTAAGTTATTTTTTAAGGATTTTGAATTTCTTTTGCATGTACAAATTTGAAATGAGTTTTAACATTGTTTCCTTTTTAATATTTTTTTTACTATTGTTAATGGAATTCTATTTTTAAGTTTACTATACTTTTGAATTCGTATTACACTTTGTTTTTAATTAATTAATTAAGCATTATGCACTATTGCTTTCTTCTATTTTTTAATTATTAATTTGTTTTAATTTTAATTTCAATTTCAGTTTTTATTCTCTCCATTACTATGGCTATTTTTTAATTTTATTATTAATTTTTAATCTTTATATTATTCTTTTAATATTAATTAATTCTAATTTGCGTTGAATTTGTTTTAATATTTTCCCTACTTCTGGTGTAGATTATGCGTCTTCTTTGCAGTAATCCTGCAAGGGGGGCGGAATGTTTACGCCAGAGTAAAAATCGCAGAACTGCCGGTGTATTTTTGGGTCAATTGGGGAAATGGACTGAATATGCCGTCTGGCATCACCGTGTATGACGGCTCTTCCTATTCCTCTGTTCACTCTCCTTTTAATTTGAAATAATTTCCTCCCACTTTCCCTCTCTCTACTTTTTATTGCACTTCATCTCTTATACTCCCTCTTCTTCTCTCTCTTTGTCTTTGTCTTTGGTTTTAGTTTTCTATCTAAAGGCATTATATTTCTGATTGGTTTCTTTTAACTTTTCTTGGGTTTGGTTAATCATTCGTTCTCAAGAGTTCCTTAAATACACTGTGCAGTGCGCGACAAAAATACGGTTTTTTTTTGTAAATTTTAATCTAATTATAATTAAAACAAAATTGGCATACACTTTTTTTGTATTCAAATACGGCTTAAGTTAAAGATCGAAAGGTGAAGAAACAATAAAAATAGAACAATAAAACAAAGTGCGTTTTGCAATAACTCAGGCGCAGTCAACGGGCACAACAACAACAGCAGCGGTAACCACAGCGGCAACTTCACCAACATACCAGGGCAACAATTTTCCATCGCGCGGCCCACCGGCAACAATCCCCACACATTCAATATTCTTTAAGATACCCAGACTTGCCTCTAAAATAGTAAAATAGTAAAATATATCACTGATCATTAATTATTTTTCGCTCTTAAAGCTTTTCTCTGAACATACTTACAACCTATTTCTGCCTCTCAGAGGGGTTAACCTACAAAATTGACGATTTTATAAATTTCTCACCTATCTATCGCAGAGCATCCCAAAAGTGGTCAAATATATGATTGATCCTCATTAATTTCTACTACCCAACATTTTTTCCAGAATAAACTTTCTCCGTATCTTTACAGCTTAGAGAGTTAGAATTTAAGAACAACCGAAAATCGACAGATTACATCATTATTTGCCGAACCCCTTTGATTTTTCTACTCCTATATTTTCTCCAAAGGCACTGAACGCTTAACTCCAACCTTTAAGGGGTCTCTCTTAAAAAATGTATGTTGTTATTAAATTTTGTACGGCAATCCGCCTAAAAGATGGAGATAGGGGGTAGGAAGAACTATTGGGAGTCGGTCGGTCTATACTTTAGAAGCAACTTCTAGGCAATTATGGGACTATTTGTCGACTTTTGAGGTCCCCTAAGTTCATTTTGTAAGGGAACCTCTGTACGGATTGTAGGTAGAGAATAGGTATGTTCAGAAAGAATGTCTAAAAAATTGCTTCTAGGGGCTCTCTGGATGCGGTCGGAACGAAATTTATAAAAAAGGCAAATTTTTAGGAAAACAATTTTACAAAGTGCGAATAAGGCATAGGTTGATTCAGAAAAAATTAAGTGAGAAATAGTGTTCAGTTAAATTATAATACATTATTGTACATTTTGGTGGGTGCCGTAATCCAGTGATTAGTGCGTTGGCCTTCTGATCTGTAGGTCGTGGGTTCAATCCCTGGCTGAATCATAACAAAATTTGATTGAAAGGATTTTTCTTTCGAACGGTACCCATCTGTCGGCAAGCAATTGGCAATTTTTCCGGCAGTAACAATTTGCCAAAAATGCTTCTTAAAAGAGCTCTGTGACAAAGCTAAATTAAATTGTGATGTCACAAGGGTTCTGCCGTTCGGAACCCTTCTAATGCTGTCCAAATTTAACACGCTCAACAGTATTGGAAGAGAAGCTCGGTGGTATCATAATGGACATTTCTGGCCCAAGTGTGTCCTCTCGGAGAGAGGGCAGCCACATAACCTAACCTAACGTTGTACATTTTTCAAATGAAATCATATTTTAGATTATCGGTTCGAATGAGCTTCAAAAGTGAAAATCCACATTGAAACAATCATGAGTATAAATTAAGATTTATTTATTATTCAATTAGAGCAATTAGTAAAATGTGTAAGAAAATGTCTTAAGCTTTACATACGTACAGTAAATGCAAAAGTACAACTAATTTATATGATAATCATTTAATTAAACTTTTACATTATTTTTTTTTTTTTTTAAATAGATGATCGTGAAATTTGTATTTTCTATTAATACTCTATATAAAATAGTACTATGTATGTCCACATACACAACTATCATATTATTACAAAATTTTCAGTTGTATGCAAATTGAAAAATTCAACATATATATAATAAATTTAATGAAGTTGAATTATAAACAATAACGACAATAACATAACGACAAAAAAAAAAAAAGAATTTATATTAAAAATGAAAATAAAATACGAGTGTGAAATTTTTATCACATACGAGTACTAATCATAATATAATACGGTTACAAATTATATTTAACCCCACTATAGCTAAGTTAGTAGTAAAGATCGGAAGCATCTTGAGATGAGAGATGGTAATAAAATTATAGGAATAATAATTCTAGAGTATTCTCAACTATTTTACAAATTTTCATATGATTTTCTAGCCCCTTTGAAGCGAGATAATTAGCAAATATGATGATGAGATCGATGCTGATCATTTGATGATCACCAATTCTAGAATATTCGATTTTATATTGAAAGATTAATAACAAATTTTATTTCAATTTAAGAAAGATCGCGAAAAATATAAAAAAATATAAAATATCTTTGAGGCAGAAGTTCAAACCGATCGATATTCTATTAATAAAATCCTAGATTGACTATTAGTAATAATATAATACGGTTACAAATAATATTTAACCCCACTATAGCTAAGTTAGTAGTTAAGATGAGTTTTCGGAAGCATCTTGAGATGAGAGAGTATTCTCAACTATTTTACGTAGTTTCATATGATTTTCTAGTCCCCTTTGAAGCGAGATAATTAGCAAATATGATGATGAGATCGATGCTGATCATTTGATGATCACCAATTCTAGAATATTCGATTTTATATTGAAAGATTAATAACAAATTTTAAGAAAGATCGCGAAAAATATAAAATATATTTAAGGCAAAAGTCCCAACCGATCGATGTTTGATTCATAAAATCCTAGACTGACGATTAATGTACGAGCACATTATATAAATTAGTTTTTATATCATCTACTTACTTACTTACTTACTTATGTGGCCATAACAACCGAATATCGATTTAGACCGAAAATAACATGCTTCGCCAGCCATCTCTGTTCTTCGCTAGCTGGCGCCAGTTAGAAATTCCAAGCGCCGTCAGGTTCTCCAGTACTTGGTCTTTCCACCGGAGGTTTGGTCTTCCTCTTCTGCGTCGTCCTCCAGCGGGTTCCGAATATAACACCTTCTTAGCTGGACATTCCAGGTGCATATCCGTAAATCATTGTCCTTTTTTCGTTTGCGGGGGTCATCAACAAAAACGGTAGTCCTTATCCGAGGCATATTTGTTATTTTCATTGGGGGGGGGGGGGTTTTATGTGGCGGGTCCCAAACCCAACGCACAACCTCTAACCGAGGAGATTTTCGCCACTCACTTCAGCCGCCTCCCAGCGGGTGCCAGGAAGACGTTGCCCGGTTGTCGCCACATGGAGGGCCCCCATTAATAATAATGAAAGCGCCATCATATAGTAAGCAGAGCAAGCTAAATGACTACCCCTCATTAACAAATAAAGGTATCATCACATAGCGCTCAGATCAAACTACATGACAGCCAGTGAGTTGAATTGTGATGAGTTCAACAAGGATTGCGCTAGCCCCACCCGGTTGAGGGTCTGGTCTGGTGGTGTGACGAATATATGACGAAATCATAAGTGATAATGAAATGATCATAACTCTACAATTGTCTACAGTTGTCTTCTCATTCTCATACTTTTACTAACTAAGTTAGTAACAAGTAAAATTTAATGAAATCACCGACGATCGTGCAATGATCACCACGCTAGAGCATTTGCAGTTCTTGTTCGCAAAGTAGAGTCCTCAAATCCCAATTCAATGACTTCATTCTTCAATAGCTAAATAAATATGTGGCACTTAAAGCACCGAAGGGCTCATTGGCCGAGCTTCTCTTCTATTACTGTTGTGCGTGTTAAATTTTTGGACAGTATTAGAAGGGACCTACTTATTTTAGCCGATTTCGAACGGCAGAACCCTAGTGGCATCACTTTTGGAAGAATTTCCAATTGCTTGCCGACAGGTGGGTACCGTTCGAAAGAAAAATAAAAATCTTTTCGATATTAAATTTATCGGCGATTGAACCACTACCTACAGATCAGAAGGCCAACACACTAACCACTGAGCTACGGCACCCACACTCCTTCAATAGCTCCTGTAGAGAATTATACAATTGTAATATAAATTGGACTGCAAATTGGAAAAGGGCAATAATTAAAAAAAGCCGTTGTAGTAAAATGCCATGTAAAAGAGCGGTCATATAGCGAGATATGAATGTACACTCGAAGGCGAATAATAGATAAAAATTTGATTAGGTTGAGACGGAACTTTGCTTGCCTCAATTAAGATGAAGGTAGGTAGGTTGAGTGGTTGTCTATCGACGCACCTAGGCCTATTAAAGGCCCATTGTGATACCACCGGAGTTTCTCCCTTACCCAATTGGGTCCTCTTTGAGCCAACCGGTGGATTTTATATATGACACTATCTTTATTAGTTTTATTTTGGCAATCTCGGAGACGCCACCAAGAAAAGCCTTTCCCAATGCAGCCTTTTTCTGCCCAGAGCCTGGCATCCTCACAGGAGATGCTCAACTGTTTCATCTGCCTCTATATCTTGGCAGCCTCTACAGTAGTCGTAAGAAGGTGACCCTAGTCTATTCGGTGTCTTCTAAGAAGGCACTGTCCTGTTAGAACCCCAATTGTCATTCTAATGTACTGCCGGTTAAGTATCAAAAGTACTTTAGTTCGAGCTAAGTTCCATTTCGGCCACATTAGCCGACTATTTAAACAGTATCTATGGTGAATCTGTCTATCAGCAATTGTCAGTTGCTAGTGACATTGGCACCGTTGTGTCATGCCTTGCTAGTTCATCCGCCCTACAGTTGTCTTTTATGTCTCAGCTATTTAGTATTTTCCAAGTTGGGTAAGTAAGATTTTCAAGCGATTGGGTATGCGAAAAAGTGCTTGTTGGCATCAGTGCTGCGATCACTTATGATCTATGGGCATTGTCCTTAAAGTAATTACACAGATAAGTCTTTCTATGGTAAGGTCGGATGAATGCATGCCCGATGATAAGAAATGACACTCCACAATTTGCGCCAATTACCGTGGAATAAGTCTTCTTAGCATCGCATACAAGGTTCTATCGAAGGAATTGTGTGAAAGATTGAAGCCTGTGCTTAGCAATCTGATTCGGCCTTATCAGTGTGGCTTTAGACCTGGGAAATCTATCATCGACCAAATTTTCACACTGCGCCAAATCCTGGAGAAGACCCAAGAAAAACAGGTCGACACACACCATCTATTTCTTGATTATAAAGCCACTTTCGACAGTCCGGTAAGGTATTATCTCTATACAACCATGTCTGAGTTCAGTATTCCTCCCCGTTGTGCAGTGAAAATTGGAATGGACCTCTCCCCGCCGTTTAATAGCGAACGGGGTTTCAGACAAGGTGATTTGTTATTGTGCTATTTCTTCAATCTTATTATGGAGAAAATAATACGAGCTGCTAATCTACGATATAATGGCACTATCTTCAACAAAAGTTTCATGCTGTTGGCGTACGCCGATGACATTGACATAATCGGGATGAACACGTGAGCAGTCAGTGCAATATTCTCAGAGTTGAATAGAAATTTGCGTCGAAAGGGTCTTACGGTGAATGAGTGCAAGAAAAAGTACCTAGTGTCAACAAACAAAGGATACCGACATCTTGGACATTACACCACTGTTGATAACTATGATTTGAAGTAGTGAAGGACTTTGTTTCTCTTGGGACCAGCACTAACACCAGTAATGACGTCAGCCTGGAGATATTACGAAAACCACTCTTACTAACAGGTGCTACTTTGGGTGAAGTAAGGAATTGAGAAGTCGAGCCCTCTCTCGAGAAATGAAAACCACACTCTATAAGTCTCTCATCGTGACTGTCTTTACATATGGTGCCGAAGTTTGAACAATCTCCACTTTAGATGAGAGAATGCTCGCAGTTTTCGGGAGAAAAGACCTACACGAGATCTTTGAACCTATTTGCGTTGATGGTGAATATCTAATAAGGTACAACCATAAGCTGTATGAGCTGTATGCCGATATTGACATAGTAAAGCCCATTAAAATTCAGCGACTGTACTGGATAGGTCATGTAGAGCGAATGGAAGAATACGCTTCGCTGAGAGGGTGCTATATCCGGAATCGGCTAGTGAACTACGCAGAAGAGGTAGACCTAACCTTCGGTGGAAAGGCTAAGTACTGGAGAGCTTGTTAGTGCTTGGAATCTCTAACTGGCGATAGCTAGCGAAGGAAAGAGTTGGCTGGCGAAGCATGCTAGATTCGGCCTAAATCGATTTTCAGTTGTAATGGCCACATAAGTATGTAAGTAAGTCTTTCAATGGCTTGCGAGTGCTGAACATTAGAAAAAAATATGAAGTGGACTTTGGTTACTTTACATTATCACAGCTGCAACAATAGTCAAGTGCTGCTGGTCAGACAAAACACTGTGATGATGTCTACCAGAGTGCTAAGAGTATGTCTGTTGAACTATATAAACTATTATAAATCTTTTAATTGCTGTGGGCTTGATTTTGCCTATGTGGTTTGGAATCAAGATTCCTTTGCCTAGGTAACCAAGTCTACGTCTTGCCACCGCTGGGCAATTGTATAGAATATGTTCCGATGCTTCCTGCTCCTCATGACAGAGTCGACAGGTATCGTTTTCTACCACATCTATTTTCTTCATATGATAGTTAAGTCTATAGTGCTCAGTGAGCAGCTCTGTGTAGAGTTTTGTGTCATTTCTGCTGAGGTTAAGAACAGCAAACGACTGCATGCGACTGCCGCATGCCCGTTTGATCGGCAAGATCCCGAGTAGATCCCGTTTCTTCCTCTCACATATCAAGTTGTTTATGAAACTGTTTGTAACCTCGCAGAAAGGCTCTGGTCCAATGAAAGGAGTGCTTGTGCCTTCCTTTGCAAGGGAGTCAGTCATTTCGTTTCCCTTGTGTCCCTCATGCCCCTCATGTCCCGGCACCCAGAAGTTTAAAACATTCTCAAACCAGCCTTGATTGAAACGAGAATATTGCCAGGGACTTTAGACCCGCAAGAGAATCTTAGTTTGTCCCCTTACTATTATGGGGTCAATTTTCCACGAATATTGAGAAGAATCAAAATTAGAGCTTTGTATTCCATATAAGATTCGATTTAAAATATCTAAACTTCCGTATTAGTCTTTGACAATGATCACTTGTCGTCTTAAAGCATATTTTGAAATTATAAATTTGAAGTAATTTTCAACTTGTCTATTGCTAAAATTTTTAATATTGTTATCGCGGATTATTATTAAATTTTAAGATTATCCAAATTCAAGATTATCCATTTTTGCTTAAAATGGCATTCAAAGAATTTTTGATGGCGCAACCTTACGTAGTCACAATAGACCACGAGAATTTTCTGACGATCATTATGCGAGTGAGCTCTCAAAATAAACAAGACTCTTCATTCAACAATCACTACGAAAACTGGTACTCACTCACAAATACAATCACTTTAATACACGATTTACCAACAACTTAACCTTAAGTGGTACCAAATTGCTAATGAAACAGAAAGCCAAAATCAAAATGAAAATTAACCATTTGTTTTTAGAGCGTTTGCATTATTGCAAAGACAATCCATTTGAAGTAAGCTTTGTGAGCATAATCGTCTGTATCACAATAAAATAAAATACATGAGAACCAAACAGAGAGATCATAAAATATATATAAATTTTGAGAGCTTCATTTGTTGTAGCTACTAAATTAAATAAACAACTGACTATGGATGCTAATACATCTGATTCATCATACGAGTAGTGAATGTGGTAAGAGAAGTGTTAACACATATAAACAATCATATACATTTATTTTTAGAGATCCGACTGTTTTACGTACCAACATTTTATCATTATTATGGAGATTCCTAAACTAACATTATTATGCATTCATTAATAAATAAATTGTACTAAAAGAAATAAACAAAAACAAAAAAACAAGTGGTAATATCGTATTGCTTTCGTCACAAATTGATACACTCTACAAACTTATCTACTACAATTGTACAAATAATGCTAACAGATTTAATGTATTAATGAAGCTAGCAAATAGTGGAATTTTTTTATATGAAGATTTTGGCACAAATAATTTTCAACAAAAAAAAAAAAAAAATATTAATAATTTGATACTACATATTGTACATAAGGTCGTGGTTTCGATTACCAGTTTGACCAGTGGTTGCTAGAGCACAGAGGTTATATTAGCAATAAGGAAGCACAAGCATAGGCAAAAAAAATTACACTAAACTATAATACTTTATAATTGTCAATCAATAGAAAAAAAAATAAAGAAGAAGAGGCTCGTACACTCAACCGTTTCGACTGAAAACCTTTTTGGAGTGCCCTTTGTATATAGCAAATCAATCAGGTCTCTCTGATCTGGGTGCCAGGTCATGAAGGTCACGAAGGCAATGAAAAGACGGACCTTTATGCCAAAAAAAAAGGCGCTGAAGGGCCATTTTTCGCTCCAACAACATAAAACAGGATACCAAGAAATGGATCCATCATAAAATTAGAGAATATTGGAGTAACACTGGCGGTCTCAACCACACCAAAAAATTCTTGAGTTTTGATGCCAAAATAGCAAACGCCGCTCTCTCCTTAGTCAAAAAAAATTTTAGATTACTCTCCGGAGCACTAACGGGTCACTTCGTATGCAATAAACACTTACACCAAATAGGAGTATCCAACACAAGTACTTGCAGATTCTGCTGTGATGAGGAAGAGTCCATCGAACACTTAATCACAACCTGTGGTGCACTAGGCCACATAAAATCCTAGGTTCATACCTACTAAAAGATGAAGACCTTCAAATGCTGCCCCGAAGGAGTTGGTTCGATTCCTCAATATACTAATTGCACTAAATATCTATGTATAAAGGGGTGCACAATAGACCAGGTTTGTCGCAGTGCATAAAGGCCTGAGCCTAACCCGTACTACGATTACCATATAGCAAATCAAATTCTGTTACGAGGCAGATGAATCGGCCTACATAGCTATGCCATAATAATAATGGAATTGGATTCGGTTCGGTTGGGTTGATTCGGTTGGATTTCGACCAGACCGAGGCACTGACTGTGTCTATTTCTGAACAATTGTGTCATAAAAAAATAAATAAATAAATATGTGGCACTTAAAGCCCCAAAGGGCTAATTGGCCGAGCTTCTCTTCTATTACTGTTGTGCGTCTTAAATTTTGGACAGTATTAGAATGGACCTACTTATTTTAACCGGTTCCGAACGGCAGAACACTTGTGACATCACTTTTTCTGAGCTCTGTCACAGAGTTCTTTTTAGAAGCTTTTTCATGGCAAGTTGTTACTGTCGGAAGAATTGCCAATTGCTTGCCGACAGGTGGGTACCATTCGAAAGAAAAATCTTTTCGATATAAAATTTGTTATGCATCAGCCGGGTATTGAACCACGATCTACAGATCAGAGGCGAACACACTAACCACTGAGCTACGGCAACCACTACAATTGTTTCATACTCTTGGGAATTATTGGAAGATATCATTTCCTTCAATTTTATCAATGAACTTCTTTGTTGTTTTTATTTCGATTGCAGCCAGTTCTCCTTGCAAGTTTTCCTGTTGGGCAATCTAAAATGAAGTGTATGAAGGTTTCTTCATCATGTTTGTTTTTTAAAAAGGTAAAGGAGATTCTAGTGTCGTAGACGGGCTTGGGTACAAAAGACCTCGTATGGTCGCAGTACCCGTAACACTTGGGGTTGGCCCTCAGACGCATCAGCCGTAGGGCTCATATCCTCTAATAGACTTCAGTCTGGTTTTGCGTGAACAAGAATTTTGTCCTTGCTCCAACGTCACGCTCTCTTTTGTTTTATTGATTAGCATACAGTGTCCGCTGATCATCACTCTCATTAGTTTTACTTCTGATCTGCTCAGTTCTAATAAATATTTTGATTTTCTTTCTAAATATGCCAGAAAGAATAACTTGGAACTTTTTTGACCCACAATATTGTTCTATTTTCTGTTTGGTTTTCCTGAAAATTCATTTTTGACATACTGTTTGGGCTGAATTGCTGCTCCTTTCTTGCCAATCTGTCCTATTTCTCATTACCCTCAAACTCACAGTGTGCTGGAATCCAGTGTTGCTTGATTTCTTTTGCAAAGATTCTGGATGGCATTTATTGTTTTCCTAACAATCTTAGAGTTGATTGTCTTTCTGGCTCAGTGCCTTAATTCCTGCCATAAAAATTTACACTTAGTTCTGGCTTTAAAAAAAAATCATTAACCTACAAAGCCTTTCGAGGGTGGTATTCTGAAAAGTAGTCATCCTCAACATGTAGTATTCGAGCTCTCATTAAATATTTTCTTTTGAAATGCAATACGACAAAGAAATGATGGACGCTGTACTAGGGAACTCTACATAATCACTTGACAAAGCGATATTTTGGCGGAACTGAATTTAATTGTCATACCATCTTGGGAGACAATGAACACCAATTGTCCAAAATATGCAATCATTGACGGCAACATCGCTCATCTTCATCACGTCGAATTAAAGTAGGAGAGATAGCAGATGTTGTGGGAATCATATCTCAGTGGTCAGTGCGTTGGACTTCTGATCAGGAGGTGGTGAGTTCAATCCACGACTGATGCATAACTTTAATATCGAAAGATTTTTCTTTCGAACGGTACACACCTGTCGGAAAGTAATTGGCTATTCTTCCGGTAGTAACAACATGCCATGAAAAAGCTTCTAAAGGAGCTATATGACAAAGCTCAGAATTTTTGTTTGTTACCTGAGCTAAAAATTCCATATGTTTGCGGCACTATTTTTGGGTCAAATATTTTGTTTATTTTTAGGCTACTTTTCACGAGCGATTCCGCGTGGAAGTCATACATACAACAGAAGAAACCTAATTTTAATAATTTCAAATCTAATGACACATTGCATATAGGAATACAAAATGTATACTTACGTAGGTGATCACAATACAAGACGATAAACAAGTTTTAAAACAAGTGTTAAAAAAAAGAGTTTGTTTATAGTAGCCACCAACCACATAGCCTCACACAAATAAACAAAAAGAAAAGCGAAAGGAAAATTATGCTTTATTTAAACGCAAAAAAAAAATAAATATTTAAATATATTATATAGATATATCATCTATAAAGTCTAACCATTGCAATTCAAATACAGCGATTAGTATTTGTGGCTGACCATACAACTGGTATGGGCCACTGCAGGCAGTTAGTTATACTAGACCAGACCAGCAAGACGACAAATAACGAAGACACTGAACCGGTTGTTTGTTAGAGATTAGTTATATAAAATGGTAATGGAGGATATTTATCTTAAAAGTGCGTGTATGAAATGAATAATATTTTTAAGCAGAAAATCGAGAAAAAATTGAGGAAATTCGAATTGTTTCCATTTCAATCTTATCTCAATATTTGCTGTTATAGTCAACAGATAAAAAATCCATACTAAAAACCAAGCCAATTTGAGTTTGGTGCCAAGGCACAATGCTGCCAAATCGTTAAAAACCTAAGGTGATCTCTGACATAATTAAAAAGAGGTTTTTGGTTAAAGAATCTGACATCTGCTTTTAAAAGTTATGTGAATAGAAGACATAGGGTGCCGCAGCTCAGTGGTTGGTATGTTGGCCTTCTGATCTGTAGGTCGTGGGTTCAATCCCCGGCTGAAGCATAACAAATTTAATAGCGAAGAGATTTTTCTTTTGAACTGTACCCACTTGTCGGCAAGCAATTTGCAATTTTTCCGGTGACAAAGCTCAGAAAAAGTGATGTCGCAAGAGTTCTGCAGTTCGGAACCAGCTAAAAATAAGTAGGTCCCTTCTAATACTGTCCAAAATTTAACACGCTCAACAGTAATGGAAGAGAAGCTCGGCCAAATAATATGTCTGGAGTTGCAATCTTTGGTCCATATCTCGGAAGTAATCCAAGAGTCCGGAGTCTGTTCCGGGGTGGAGACTCGATTGTAGTGAGAACAGATTACTACTCTTTGAGAACATATTATTTTCGAACAACAAGAAGCTCGGCCAAAGAGCACTTCTAGGCTTATAAGCGCCACATATTTATTTTTATTTTATAAATAGAAGACAACTCTGTTTAAATATGAATCAATAAAATTAATTAATTATTGAAAATTCTTTTTGGAATGTAAACAACGAATTTGATATTTAATTATTAAAAACATAAAATTGTTGTTTTATTTGTTAAAAATTTATTATGAAATTTGATGTATTTGAAAGATAAATTATTAAGTCATGCGATTTTGTTGAAAAATTGTTCGAATCACTTGAAAATTAGTGGCTAGGAGTTTTTGCAGTCCTCGGAAACGATAACAATATTTATTTGGAAAATTAACAATATAATGGCTTCAACTTCACTTTATTGAACAAGTATTATATTTCCGCTCGGCACACTCGGTTCGGCCAAAGTCCACTTCGGGCCCTATAAGTGCCACATATTCATTAATTTATTTATTTTTTTTTTTTTGTCGTACTAAAAGTTTATGCTATAGTAACAATAGTTTAAATTTTATCCCTTACAAAAGTGTACACATTTAATACGTTCCTTAATAATGGAAGAGCGAAGGGATTTTTCGGAGCCAACTGCATTACTATTATATGTACTAATTAACTGTGTGTACTAATTATATGTACTAATAATGTAAGCGCAGTTCAAAACCATAATAGAGGTTTGTTGAAAATCGATTGGTAATTTTCTAACTCGAAGTCGTACAGCGTTGTTGTCAAAACCAGAAGGGCTCTTTATGAAAAGTTACTTTTTGTGCCCAACTTTGTTTTATATAACTTTCCTTGAAAACATTCAAAACAAGAGTCCATAAGGAGACGTGACTTGATCAGATCCGTTTTTGCCATATTTGTCTATCTGTCTGAAGCACGATATATACATATTTGCGGCACTTACATGCTCCAAAGAGCCGTTTGGCAGTTCAGTCTCAAAAATAACCTTTTTTTATTAACCGCTTCCGAACGGCAGAATCCATGCCACAGAGTTATTGAGAAGCTCTTCCATGGCAAATTATTACTGCCGGAAGAATTGACAATTGCTTACCGATGGGCACGGTTCAGTTCGTTCAGTCTCAAATATTAACTATTTATATTAATCGGTTCCGAACGGCAGAATCCATGCCACAGAGCTCTTTTAGAAGCTCTTCCATGGCAAATTATTACTGCCGGAAGGATGGACAATTGCATACCGATGGGCACGGTTCAGTCCGTTCAGTCTCAAACCTAAACTATTTATATTAATCGGTTCCGAACGGCAGAATCCATGCCACAGAGCTCTTTTAGAAGCTCTTCCATGGCAAATTATTACTACCGGAAGAATTAACAATTGCTTACCGATGGGCACGGCTCGAAAGACAAATATTTTCGATATTAAAGCCGAGAAACGAACCCATGACTATTGAACTACGTCACGAAAACTGACGGAATATAATAAATTATTTTTACTAACGAATGGATGAAAGCCATTAGCACATTCCATATAAATGTTTGTTCTCCAATGTATGCTTGGAGACTTTGAACATGAAAATTTACTGCTATAGAGCTGAGTGTGCTTGAAAATGGATGAAATCGGATGAAAATTACGGCTACATCCCATACCAAAGTATCATACTATATATACATTGTAGAACATCCGTATGATGATCTTAAGGCTCTCAACAGTATTTCGAACGAAAAGTGTTACCCTCTGTATTGACGCCACTGTGGACTATGACTTCGTTGACTATGACATTTGAAAAATGGGGGAAAAATGCTATTACATCATACGGAAATTGGATTCATAAATTTTAAAGATCCATAAAAAGATGAGGAGAAAATAGTTATATAAAAAGAAGAAGAAGACAAGGAAGAAGAAGAAGAAGAAATAAATTGAGCAAAAATACAATTTGAAACATACCACAAACATGGCGCGCCGTTTATAGTGAGCACAACCGAAACGTTGATCGGAATGTTGTTGAAGCAACTTTTGTGATGTTGCTGATGATAATGGTGTTGGTGGTGCAGGTATTTGATGCTGCTGTTGCATTATTGGAGTTTGATGATTATGATGATTACTTTGTTGTTGTTGTTGAATTATTGCCAAAGGCACTTGTTTCAATTGCTGATCTTGCTGAACATTGCTGACGTCACAATTGTCGATTTTATTATAATTACCCTTGCAAATCGTCAATATATTTAGCATCGATTTTTTATCACAAATCTCATTTTTATTGCATTTATGTTTGCCATTTTCATGCAAATCATTAGTAGTCGAAAGACTGGTAGTAGTAGTAGTAGTAGCAGTAGTTGTAGTAGTTGTTGTAATAGCATTATCAGCTATTCGCACTAATGCCGGTGTCGATTGTGTGCGACGGAAAGTTTTTGCCTTCGGCATTATTATACCATTTATTGTTCTTGATATTGAAGCTGTTGGCGTTGATGACGACATTAGCTGCGTTGATGACAGCGACGGTATCAGTGACGACAGCGAGGATGATCGAGACGATGATGTCGATGATGACGTTGATGATGATGATGATGATCCATCAGCTGAGGACAACGATGATAAGGATGATGATGAGGGCTTTGTAGACGTTGAGGGTGTCGTTTTTGGCTTCATTATTGTCTTTATGGATGATAATGATGATGATGACGAAGACGATGATATTGACGATCGCGATGAGTTTTTCTTCTCGAACATTGTTCTCTTCATTAATGTTGTTGTTGTTGTTGTTGTTGTTATCGTTTTTAAATTGCTTTGATTGAATTGATGCGTTGTCGCCGTTGTACGACTAGTCTTCTCTGTTGTTTTATTACTATTATTGAAAAATATTCCAAATGGACTTTGACAATCTTCACAATCGCCATGATCACAGCCTTCGTCGTCACCGCCGCCACCTTCCCCCCCATCACCACCACCATCATCATCATCATCATCATCATCATCATGATGATGATTGCAGTCGTTATCGTCACTAAAAGCATCAATTGGCTTCTCCTCATCTACATCAGACTCATCATAACCGAGATGATCATGATCATTGATCGTGTCAGTACTCATACTGCTGGTCCTCTTCGCTTGTGGCGACAATTGTCGTTGATTATCATTGTAGTTGTTGATACTGTCATTTATTTTATTACTAATTGCTATTGTCGATGATAAAGTACTATGAGATGTGGTCGTCGCCGGCACCGCCACCTCAGCCACCTCAGCCACATTTGTATCGTCTAATTGAATTGTTTCCATTGCTGAAGCAATCGAACAATCAAATGAAGGAGACGATATGGTAGTAGTTGATTCAGATGTGAAGAAAGAGGATGAAGCTACAGTACCATTGCTGGAGCTTTCATTTGTAGATGCTTCTAGATTCGATTTGCTGTGCTGGTGGCATTGTACAGTGACGTTGTCGGTGGTGGCACCGATGCTGGAGATATTCTGGTTGCTACTGCTGCTATTGTTGTTGTTGTTGTTGTTGTTGTTTTTATTGATCGTACTATGAAATGGCAATGACGCTGAGGCTGTTGCTGTCGCTTTCGTTGTTGCTCTTGTTGTTGCCTTATTATCGGCCATAATGGTATTCATATCGTCTTTGTCGTTGTTGTTCTTGTTGCTGTTCTTATTATTGTTTGTTATTGCATTAAATTAAAACCGACTTTACAGATTGCTTTTTTGGCACTTTAGTTATTTCTGTGTCGGCGTTGTTGTTGGTTTTATTTAAATTTTTTATTATGCCGCCTGTGTGTTCTTCCTGCTTTCATTATACTTTTCAATTATTTCGCTTTTATAAGCTTCCACTGTAAAAATTGTGTACACAAGCATACAAGCAATAAGAAAATAGGTCTACGTGCTCTAACACAGCATCTATCGCAATGTGAAATAAAAAAAATAATAAATATTTGGCACTTATAAGCCCCGAAAGGCTCTTCTGGCCGAGCTTCTCTTCCATTACTGTTGTGCATGTTAAATTTTTGGACAGTATTAGAAGGGACCCGCTTATTTCAGCCGGTTCCGAACGGCAGAACTCTTGCGACATCACTTTTTCTGAGTTTTGTCACAGAGTTCCTTCAGAAGGTTTTTCATGGCGAATTGTTACTGTCGAAAGACAGTAACAATTCGCCATGCTTAAGCCAGGGATTGCAACCACGACCTACAGATCAGAAGGCCAACACACTAACCACTGAGTCACGGCACCCACCTACCTACCTACCTACCCGCAATGTGAAGACCAACATTTATTTTCTATAAGATTCCATTCAGAAATAAATATTTTACCCCTCCAAACATGTCAATTCATGAGTATCTATCCAAATGTGAAACGAAACGAACTACGGCTCGACTTGGAGTAAATAAATATTAGTAGTTAAATAGTATTTTGAAAGTGAGCATTTATTTATGATCATGAAATCGAATTCAGAGTATCAAAATCCATCGAATATCAATATTCGACAGTGTCGTAGCTTTTTGTATTATGTCAAACCCATTGCTGACCCGCGAAATGGCCGACTCGGCGAACTAGTTTCAACTAAAAAATAGTTCTCTTTGAGAAGGAAACACTACTTTGAAAGGTATCATCTATTTTTGACTTTGTATTCCGCTGCAGATACCAAAATCCCTGCGGATTTGATTAGTATGGTCTATCGGAACATCAACTTTATGCATTTTTAATCTATAAAGCTACATGCCGTCTATCTATCTCCCGCAATAGATCATGGATTTTAGTCGCTGAATTCAAATTCATGGGCAAAATTGTAAAAATATCTCATACCTATGTATGATATTATGTGAATAAATAAGTACTAGATCCTAATGTCCAGTGAATCAGTTTTCCGGCCACCAGTCCGGAGCCGAATGGGGCTGAAACTGAATGTAGCTTCGGCTACAAGGTCTTACCAAAAGACTTTAAATTGGGCACCACGGGTGATCAGGTTGGAATCGTTGGGCACGTCCCTTCTGGGAGGTTTTTGTGGTGGTTTTGGTAACCCAAAGAATATGCGGGTAGAGTATTCTTGATGTGGAGTTGCATTGCAACCAGAGTTTTGACCCCTTAAATCAGAAGAGGTTTTAGGTAGGTCTCGATAGGAGGAGGGTAGTATTGTAGGAACCTGGAGCTTGATTGGCAGGTGCTCACGATAAACACTGCTCAGTTGTGGTCTAGTGAATCAGTCTTAAATGAGATCCAATATATATGCAAGAAAACTTGGTCTCTGCTCGAGCAACTTCCCAACTGTCTACAAAATGCACATGCCCAAATTTTCAATGATTAGTAGATTAAAGAACTGCAAGACACTCTGTGACAAAGGCTATGTTAGGTTATACTGACTGATCTCTAGAAGGGAGCTATACATAGACCTTCATTGCTACCCACTGATAGTAGAATTACTCTAAGAAATTATGAGTGGTATAGATCTTTGAAAACTTGGATTTTCATAGCGAACTTCAGTAGTGATCTCTTGCTGAAAGCCGCTGATTTAAGCAAAATCGTTGAGCTCTTCCGCTTCTGAGCAGTTCAGGCGGGTTCTGTAAAAAAGAATTCACGTGTTCCTCAGTTTTATTTTTTTTGTGCTTACTATTTTCTTCTGTTTAACAAATCTTAGCTGTGAAATTATGAAAACCTGATTCTGATTCTGAGGTTCGCAGAATATTCATATGGTCTTCTTTGCAATTACTCTACAACCTCTCTACAGGTTTTGTTGCCAGACTCTTTGCATAAAGAGCAATTTGCCGACAATTGAGTATAGTATTTAGATCAGTTCAGGGCCGCGAATCGCTGTTCTTTGCCCATGACTTTGTGGTAGATTTTCATTTTGAGTGTTTTACACCACATCAGTAACAATCGCCGAGAACGGTCGATGCTATTACGTCATTATAATAATCATAATAATAACCAGTAAATAGGATGAAACGATAAGTCCCAGGTCCTGCATAGGCTTTTTTGCATACGTAGTGAGTGTTCGATGCTTTCTACACCTTCCACTCCATATTGAGCCTCCTTAGTTAATACCAACCCACTATGTTTCAAAATTTTCAAACACAAAATCGAGAGGAGTTCTTATTGTAAATTCATAAAGTCTCAAGCTTAGATCGGAAAGTTCCACAGCATGAAAAAGAGAAAATATTAGTACTAAATTAACGACGAAATGGCTTCTGAGGATCTTATGTTTGGAAAAAAATATTTCACAAGTCTTTGGATTTTCGTTGTGTGGTAAACAACGATCTCTGTCGACTATGTCTTGAAGACCAGGAAACAGCAGAATACGTTCTTTGCAATTGCCCAGCTGTGGTGTGGACACAGACTAAACTACCTAGGCAACGGATTCATAGTTCCCAGGGATCTAGTCCTAGAATCAGTCCCACAGCAGTGACAAGATTTATAAATAGTCTGGAGATCTGCTAGTTAGGGAATAAGGCTGCACAAAAGATCTTCAGGTTGCGGTACTTCATAACCTTAATAATAATAATAATAAAAATTTTCAAAAACGACCAATATATAGTAAAGGTTATAGGGTTATCCATTTCGCGGTTTCAAAAGTATAGGGCTAGAATTCGACATCTGTCAAACTGAGTTGTTAAAACAATTTCTTTCTTTTTCAGTTCAAAGTCTGACATTTGCGAAAATGGATCGCTTAACTATCGCACAATGCATTAAAATTGTAAAAACCTACTACAAAAATGGTGATTCTGCCACAGCCACATATCGTGCTTTAAGAGGAGATTATGGTTTACATAATCGTCCAACTACGCAAGCAATTGGCAAAATTGTGAAGAAATATGAAGAGACTGGATCGGTTACAGATATTGTAAGGCCTGTGCATCATCGTTTCGCTCGTACCACCGAAAATATCGCTGCTGTAAGTGAAAGTGTTGCCGAAGACCCGAATGTGTCGATTCCTCGTCGTTCTCAGGAATTAGGACTGTCTTACGGCACATTATGGCGTATTTTGCATTTGGATCTACACCTACATCCATATAAAATCCAGCTCACACAACAACTGAAGCCAGCTGACCATTCACAATGTCGTAGATACGTCGAATGGGTGCTTGAACAACAGGCGGTGGATGGCGATTTTTCGAACAAAATTTTCTTCAGCGACGAAGCACATTTCTCACTCGGTGGGTATGTTAACAAATAAAATTGTCGTATTTGGGGTTCTGAGAATACTCAAGTAATTGAAGAGAGGCCACTACATCCACAAAAAGTCACTGCTTGGTGCGCTCTTTGGTTCGGAGGTATGACGACGATGGAACGACTGTCACCGTCAATTCGGAGCGTTATGGTCATATGATAACCGCCTGCTATTGAAGAATACGACTTAGAGAATATGTGGTTTCAAGAAGATCGTGCCACATGCCACACAACTTGAGCGAATATGGCTTTATTGCAAGAGAAATTTTCTGGCCGCGTAATTTCTCGTCGTGGCGATATCAAGTGGCCACCAAGATCATGCGATTTGACACCGCTTGACATTTTTTTTGTGGGGCTACGCGAAAGACCGTGTTTATGCAGATAAACCTTTATCTCTTGAGCACTTAAAAACCAACATTCGTCACATTATGGCTGAGATACCGCCCAATATGTGTCAAAAAGTGGTCGAAAATTACCTCAAAAGAATCGATGCTTGCAACAATTCGCGTGATGGTCATTTAAATGATGTAGTATTTCACACATAATGTCAACGTTCAAACTTTATAATAAAAAAGAAATATTATGATAAAAAATATTTTATATGTGTTTTATTTACATTTACTTTTGAAACCACAAAATGGATAACCCTTACTTACTTAGCTATGGGTCTTCTAGTATTTAATACACACAAATCGATTGGGAAGGTAGCTCGGGAGAGGTTCTAAAGAATTGTCATTGCAAATAGATTAATGAAGAAAAGAAATATCAAAGCCTTTTCAGATGTGCCATCATTTACACTCTATTAATGAAGAAATTACGATTTAAAATGCATTTTCTAAATTCATAATTATCAATTAAATTTTGTGATGTCATAATTTATGTAATGCTCAATGGATTAGTGGAAGATCGTTTAAAATTTGTAAAAAAGATGCACACTTGGTAGAGAGGTTGAAGAGATACCAATATAGTCATAATATTATGAGAGCTTGAATTCGCTTATTGATTGTATGCATGTGTATATGTTTTATTAAAAAATATCGTTGAATAATTGATAATTGGCCATCACGTTTTTTTGGAAGTTTTAAAGCACTTTTTCGTATTTTTCTTTTCGTCACTTTTATTTTTTTTATTTTTTTTTTCGTTCTACGTGTGAGTGAATTAAAATTCACGATGCACTCTCATGTATCATTCATGTATGTAGGTATGTACTTGATTGCGTGATTGGTGAATGCAAAATATAAAACTTAATTTTTATACAAAAACATCGATTTTTTTGATTTATTTTTTATTTGTCTGCGAACTTTTATTCTTCAAGTGCATATATACTCATGTTTTTTTTTTTTTTTTTTTTTCAATAAAGCACAATAATATTCAATTTATTTTCGATATGTTTTTTTTTTTTTTAGAATTTCAATTTTTTTTTTTTGTCATTATTCAAATGGCACAGACGAAATACACGCGCACACAATCGACGTTTGCCCAAGCAGTCAATTATTATCAAACTGTAATTGTGAGAAATTCACGCGAGCGCATAAGTTAGATTCAAAGAATCGAAAAGCAATACCAACACACACACACACACACACAGATGATAAAATTATTCCTACACATACATAGGCACATGTTTTTCTATATGTATTCACTTGACGACGAGGCCGATTCCATGTAGAAGATGCTAGTAAGTAAATACGCTCATCAATTAAAATGACATTTTTAATAAATAAAAAGTAAGAAAGAACAACAACAAATTGAAAAAGAACAATCAGTAAAAGTTTTAGAAGAAAAATATAATAAAAGAAGAAAAATATCGTTACAATTATAATTTAAATGAAGGAAAACGGCGCTTTACTAATTAAGCATACAATATTGCCATTGTTGTTATTTAAATATTATAAAATTTGTTATCAATTTGTTTGTTTAATGCGACAATTGCTTACGAAGTATGTAAATATGCTTCTATATATAAATAAAAAGGGCAGACCAGCGGTTGGTTTCTTTTTAAATTATATTATATCTTATTTTGACACTGACAGCTTCACAAAAGGGATGACATTACGCTTGAATGATCGTTTCGAAATACTGCAATCTTTAAACTGCCGTGGAATGATCCAATACTTTAGAACAAGTTTGCACTTGGAAACTCTAACTGGCGTTTGCTAACAAAGAATAGAGACGTCTGGCAAAGTAACATCTATACATCACGCGACTTCATCAGATAAATAAATCGATATTTTTGAAAGAAGTTGCTGGGTACTTCCAAACTAGAAAACATAAATGATCTCAGTAACTCAAAGTAAGCCCAACTTGCCTCAGAAAGTTCTGCACAAAGGCCTTAAATTATTAACATTTAAGATCCAATCGACATTCGGACAAAATAACGATTCGATATTTATTGTCGCTTCTCTGTTCAGACTTTAGAGCAATTACAAAATGATGCCGACTTCTGATTTTAAACAAGTCTGGTATTAAAATGTTGCCACATTAGGGGTTCTCAATATCCATACCGACTTTGAAAAAAGGTGGCTCATCTCGACCGTAATGACTGCTTGTTGTGATTTTTGGAATAATAATAATGAACTTCAGACTACAGCTAATTTAAAGACATTATGTGGTGCATAATAGACCTAGGGTCGCAGTGCACCTTGGAACTATGATTTGATGTCATTGGATTTTTTTTAAAAGAAATACTTTGTTTGCAAAAATATCGATTTTCAAGCCGCACGATCCACAAAAAGGGGCTATAGTTCTACCATTCAAGTGGTATCCTTGCGATGGTATATCAGAAATTGAAAATTTATGTTCGGATGAGCTCTGCTTACAGCAGTATAGCGCTACATGCCAACAATCGATCATTTTGAGCAGTAAGTTCAGTAATCGTGTGCCCTACATTGGCCACCGCGGAGCTAAAACGATGTTATGCCGATAATAGAGGAACGATTTAGGTACTTAACCTTCCGATGGCGCACCTATTTTAACGACTTCGTGTAATCTGAACAAAAAATATGATTTTTTATTGTGTTTTTATCTTTTCTCTTCATTTGTTTTTCATTGTGAAATAGAAAAAACAGAGCGCGATAACAAGGAATAAAATGAAAAAATTGGTTGCGAAAAAAGGTTAGAAAGAAAAATAAATTACACAGCCCTTTAGAAAAATAAGTGAAATATTTCCGGGGGTCCGGATTTTTTTTCTCTGACTAAGAATCCGTGGTCGGATTTTCACCTCTATCCACATGGGGTTTTTTTTTTTTCCAACATTTAAACATCTCATCTTTCGACCATTTTTTTCAGAGTTTTTTAGTATAATCCATTTTCGATGCGATTTTCGTTTATTTCATATGCGAAAATATAGCAGAACACATAACTTGGACTGTTTTCAATAAAAAAAAAAAAAAATGTTGTAATGTGAAATAGTTTAGAAACATGTTTTACCCATTTTTATACCCTGCATAATGCAATATGCATGGTATATTCATTTCGGTCAGATGTTTGTGTCCACTTGAAGGAATCTCCGGAGATATAGACATGGATATATATTCGTGATCAGCGTCGATTAAATTTTCGATTTAACGATGTCCGTCCGTCCGTCCGTCCGTCCGTCCGTCCGTCCGTCCGTCCGTCTGTCTGTCACCTGGCTGGTTCGCACGATAACTTGAGTAAATATTGAGCTATTTCGATGAAATTTGGCATAAGTAATCTATGATCCAAGAGTACGGAGGGGATTGATATTGGGCATGATCGGTCAATAACCACGCCCACACCAAGCATTCAAAGCGACTAACCTCGAAATTTTCAAAATCTTTAACTTGCTATAACTCACATAATATACCACTTGGGACAACAATATTTTGCACATAGAGTTATATTATACTACTATATAACCTCGCCAAAAGTGGGTGAGCCACGCCTACTTTCTAGCGTAGCTCCCATACAAAGTGTCTGTACTTCTTTTAAATTGAAACTGCTGTAACTTCTACAATCTTCTGTCTAGAATAACCATAATTGACACTTAGATTAACATGGTAGTCCGAAATAATATGGCAGAAAATCAATGTGCCACGCCCACTCCTTTTTGGGTCTCCCATACAAAGTTGCGGAAATTAAAAAAAATGTTACCGGTTATAACTTGCAAACTATTCAGCGTAGAATAACGAGATTTAAGGTGTGGATTAGTATTGTATGAGCAACTAGGCTCACAGAAAATGGGCGCACCACGCCCAGTGTTTATCGTAGCCCCCATACAAATTTTAAATTGAAACAGCTGTAACTTCGGCAATCTTCTGTCTAGAATAACCATAATTGACACTTAAATTAATATCGTAGTCGGCAAAAATCTGGCAGAAAATCAGTGTGCCACGCCCACTCCTTCATGGGTCTCCCATACAAAGTCGAGTGAATTAAACTAAAATTTTAAACTCCATAGCTTACAAACCATTTTGCCTAGGACAACGAGACTTAGGGTATGGATTAGTATTGTACGAGCAACTAGGCTCACAGAAAATGGGCGCACCACGCCCAGTGTTTATCGTAGCCCCCATACAAATTTTAAATTGAAACAGCTGTAACTTAGGCAATCTTATGTCTACAATAACCATAATTGACACTTAAATTAATATCGTAGTCGGAAATAATCTGGCGAAAAATCAGCGCACCACACCCACTTCTTATTGGGGCTCCCATACAAAGTTGAGGAAATTAAACAAAAATGTTAACCACCATAACTTAGAAACTATTCAACGTAGGACACCAAATTTAAGGTGTGGATTAACATTGAAAAATTAATTGGATTTACTAGAAAGTGGTAAGCCACGCCCACTTTTTATATAGCTCCCATACTAAGCCTCGGAATTATCTTAAAATCCTTTTACTTCGTCAAAGTCAACCATATTTCGGGTGTAAATTAGTAGTATATGCAAAAATTGTTTCTCGAAAAGTGGAAATAAAAGAAAAGTTGGATATTCGAGTAAACTTTTTATATACAAATCTACATATGCAGGGTATAGTTTGGTCGGCCCCAGCCGACTGTAAGGAGATTTTTATAAACAGTTTTTGGTTCAGATTCAACTCTCAACCATTATACAAATTCGATGGGGGTTTTTTTATTTTTTTGGTTTAATACGAGAAAAATATCGAACACATACCTAAGAGATCTTGTATTGCATTCATGGAAAATCTCTTCTTCTTTTTTTTTTTTTGGAATCTGAGATAGGCTAGGGTCAGTTTTGTCTGAATTTTACAAAAAGTATATTGAACACGCATAAGAATAATACGATTTAGTTGGGTTTTAATTTGTTTTATCAACAAAAATATCGTAGAACCCAGAACTAAGCGATTTTAGAGTATTTCACAAGAAGTCGTCCTTTTTTTTTTGTTTTGTAATTTGAAAGAGTCTGCGTTCGGTTTTGAACCTTGTGCAGCATCAGAAGGTTAACCGTGAAACCGTGATTTTGATTGAACAAAAAAAAAAAAAAAACTTAAATTAGTTCAAAAAGCTCACACATTCCAAAGTATGCCACAATATTGTAATTGATTAATTTCAATTTCTATAGTCCAAAGTGGAGCACAATTTCATCCTCGGTAATATTTCGGTACCGTTCAATAATATTAAACCAAGTTTAAATAAATTCCAGAACATTTTTCGTTAAACGCTAACAGCTGTGATCGAAGCATCTACTCGTTTGTACCTAAAAGTACCTCACAAGCGACGAGAGTTTATTCTATAGACATTTTTAAAAGAATCCAATCTATGAACCACCCTTTAGTTAGGCTGCTATTTCTTGTTTGCTCATCTTTGTCGTTATTCTCTTATTTTTAATTTTTTCTTATATATATATTTGTTGTTGTTGTTGTAATAATTATTGTTAAATATTGACATTAATTGCATTACGTGTGGCACAGAAGATTGTACATAAACTATATGTATATGGATGTACTGTTTGCATAGTGTTACGTATGTAGTGCAGTGTGTTACGCTGAACAACGGTATTGTTCCCATAATTGTTATTGTTGTTTCTTGTTGTTGTATTAAATGTCGTATAAAGTTACACAATAGCAAAAAAAAAAAAAAAAAAAAAAGAGACACCAAATCATTTGCATCATTACACCATAGCCATCTTCACCATAATAATTAGTTATTGTACTGCGAACCCTCCTAGCGATCTAACGAAAAAAAAGTCGTTACTTCTTTTAATTTTATCTTATTCATTAGCCAACATAATCTTTTACATCTTCACTCAGTCCCGCACACACACACACACACACACACTGACGATAATGCTTACACTCTGTCTCACACTCGCTCTCCCGATCTCTTTTAATATGCTCATTCACTTTACCCAATTGATTGCTCTCCACATACAGCGCTATCATTAATTTACTCACTTATAACTTTTCTTTTCGTTTTTTTTTTTTTTTGTTTCTTCTTTGTATTCAACTTTCCATTTGTTGATGATATTTTGGATATAAGTTGTATATTTGTTGTTGTCTGAATTTCCCTATCACATTAAGTAATCATAATATGATATTTACATAGCGTAAATATAGTACAAATAAATTAACAGCGCACCAATGTACTGTTGTACGTATGTTCCACATATAGACATTCCGTTGTTTGCGTTACGTTCACGAAAATAACCGTTCATCGCACGTACTCCATACACACTGATTTAAAGCTTCTGTTCCCAACTGAGCTGGAGCAATCAACAGAGGCCTCTTCTTAATAATTGTACTGTATACACACACACACACACACACACACGCGATTACTCGCATATGTTTATTTTTTGTTTTTTTTTTTAAACGAGAAATCTTCCAACAACAGCAACTACTGCATGTAGATATTTGAAATCGGGCATTCAAGTCGTGTTTTAATTCGTAAGAGGTCTTCTCACTATCAATAATATGAAATATGTATGTAGGTACTTACCCATTGAGAAAATAAGAGATAAGAGTTCAGAGAGGTGGAATCTACAATATCCCGAATTGCTTTAGAGTGGGTAAATACATAAGTAACCTCCACTAATTTTTTTTCCTCAACATTTTCCCTGAACATACTTTCCGCATATCTCTATCCCTCAGTGGGATTTTTCATTAAAATTTACTTTTTATAAATTTTGCTAGCAGTTCCATGTACTTAGTTACTTATATGGCCATTGCAACCGAAAATCGATTTAGGTTGAATCTAGCATGCTGCGCCAGCCAACTCTTTCCTTTGCTAGCTAGTTATCACCAGGTAGAGATTCCAAGCGCTGACAAGCTCCCCAGTACTTAGTCTTTCCAACCAAGGTTAGGTCGGCCTCTTCTGTGTCGTTCACCAGCGTGTTCCGGATATAACACCCTCTCAGCCGAAGCGTGTTTTTCCATTCCCTCCAGCTGACCTAGCCAGCGCAGTCGCTGCAATTTGAAGCACTTTACTATGTCGGTGTAGGCATTCAGCTCATACGGCTCATGATAGTGCCTTATTTGGTACTCGCCACCAACGCAAATAGGTGTATAGATCTTTCATAGAGCTTTTCTCTCGAAAACTCCAAGCATTCTCTCATCTGAGGTAGAAATTGTCCAAACTTCGGCACCATATGTATTGACAGGCATAGTGAGAGACTTGTAGACTTGTGGTTTTCTTTTCTCGAGTGAGGGCTCGACTTCTCAATTGCTTACTTCGCTCTAAGTAGCACCTGATAGCTAGAGTGATCCCTCGCACTGATGCTAATAGTAGTTCAAAAATAGCCAAAGTCCCTCACCACTTTAAAAGCGTTATGGTGTGGTGTTTGTTGTGCCCCTAGAAGGGTAAACAGACTCAAAGTAAGTTTTCTTCCCAAACATTTGTTCTAAACGTACTTTCTTCCAATATTTACTCTTTAGAGCGGCTTCTCTGCAAAATGGAATTTAAAGCTCTTGATAATTGAAAAAAAAAATCAATAAAAGCTGACAAAAAACTTCCCTCAAATCTACATCTATCTCAAACACTTAGATGGGATCCCATACAAAATTGTTGTTCTTTCAAACTTACACAATTTTATTTATATTAGGTACTTCATTCAAATTGCATTCTTACGGTAAATTTTCAATGAATTTCAAATCTATTTCATAACAGTTAAATGCTCACAGAATGGATCTTGTTGAAGACGATGGATACACTAAAGATGCTAGGTGTAAGGGTAACCCTAGAGCATCTCCCATTTAGCGGTCTAGCAATATACAGAGCCTATCTAAAATGTTTAACGATCTAGCTGAAGTAGTAATTCCGAGCTAAAGGGCCCTACTACACACCAAAATAATACTAATAATATTATAACTAAGAGCCTGAATCATTGATG
Organism: Megamerina dolium; assembly: GCA_963854835.1. Classification (NCBI taxonomy): domain Eukaryota; kingdom Metazoa; phylum Arthropoda; class Insecta; order Diptera; family Megamerinidae; genus Megamerina; species Megamerina dolium. Next base: position 5,051,187 of record OY978529.1, read on the forward strand.
GATTGCTGATATAATATAGATATTTAAAGCCACCCTAGAAAATGAAAATCAATGACCTCAAATCATAGCTCCGTGAAGCCCGTGAAGCCCGTGAAGCCCATTAAAATGATTGATTTTATGGCCAACGAGCCCTTAGGGGCTTTAAGTGCTCGAAAGTCTAAACAAGAAGCTCATATAATTGTAAGCAATATGTAAGCGAATAATCAGAGGTCTTTATACAGAATTCTACTGGGACTATTATGCTAAAATTGCCTTATTTGGTTGATTTGACAAAAATTCTACTGTGTCACACAATTAGCATTAAATGCCATTTAATAACCGCATTCCTCGCAAAATCCCCATAAGATAGATGATAGAATATCTAATTATATTCATCCCGTCGTGTCAAGTATATTCTTTGGAGTAACTACGAAGAGCCGAACAGATTGTCGAAGAAGTAATTTCTTAAAAACTGTTCACTTCTGATTGCCATAGCCGGGTACTCACAAAGGAATTAGGTAAGTGTTTCCTTCTCAGTACAGTTTCTTTGTATGGAATCCATATAACAGTAAGCTGAAGAATCCACCGTAAGCCTAGTAGTATCCATATTAAGTAGGTCCCCATTAAGAAGTTCTTGGATTCTAGTCTTGCTAAACACAGGCCAAATCGATGTGCTGTGAGTGAACTCCATTTCGTGCTTCTTTTGGCAATCTGATGATAATTTGTTGACAATCTTGGGTTTAAGTACAGACTTTTGAAAACAGCCGCAATATTTTTGACGGAGCATACGGAGCGGAATAGCACTATAAATATTAAGGGTCACTGTACAGTATTGGAATATGCAAAACAGCAAAACCGGTACTTTTATTATAGCTTCGACATTTAAAAGAGTGATTACATTAAATTCATTCATTTCTCAATAAAAAATAATGTCAATTTGACATCCGAGCTTCCAAGATTTCATAGAAGGAAAATAACTAGTTTGTTATGCATTATAGCATGCACCAGTACCCCATGGGTACATATCTCTACTTCTTTACTCGTGCTCTGAAAGTGTGCTTTCAGTTTCAATAATAAACACAACTACTATGTACAACAGATTATGTTGATTGTCATTGTTTGTTTGTCCAATATGAACTGCATTTGTAACGTGGAAGTACTCGCATAAAGAGAGCTACAAATATGTTACATGTATGCGTATGAGTGCTCTTTCAATTCTATTATTTACTCTCAGTGTTTATGCTAAAATATTGATAAATGTCTGTTGTTCCATCAGCCCACTTGTCCATGTGTTGAACATGAGTGAGGTGGTGATGCGATTATCAGTAACAGAACATCAGTGAGCAACAATTGAGCATCACCTTCCTCTCTCTTGTAATGCATGGGAACTGTTATCTAAATACTATTGACATCACTGTTGTGATTTCAATTGAAATGAGAGTTAAACAAAATGTTAAATTTATTCAAATTTGAATGTGAAACGATTATAATCACTATATTGGTTTGTATGAGGCTATCGTAGTCACTGTTATTATTTATTAGTGGAATTATGTATGTAATAAACATATGTATGCAACGTACGTACGTAGAGAGAGAGAGAGAGAGAGCAACATCGAGTGAGAGAGCGTATAAATGTACTAAAGGTAATTTTACAGTAAAACCCACATAAATAAAGCAGATTTTCTAAAAAAGGAATATGCCAAATTTAGGATTATAAATCATTTTGTTTCTATCCGACGACTAAGTTCTATCGCATATCGGAGATTGAAAAAAAAAATATTTTTCAACTTGAAAATTCTTCGAAAACCTCGAAATTATTGCACCCTTGACAAAGAAATGTCAAAAAATTGTATGAAAAACAATTTTTGCGAGCTTGGTAAAACTTCGGGACAAAAACATCATGTATAAAAAGAATAAAAAGATGTAAGAAAATGCAAAATTTTACAAAAATTAATTACAAAAGTACCGAATTAAAGCGCCGCCGGATAGTATCACTATTAAAAAAGTGAACGCTAGCGTTTTACAAGAGCTCTATGGCCAAATTTCTTAATAGTTTACGAAGTTGCAAAGAGTATATCGAAAAATTGCGAGGTTTTAAAAATGTGGCACCTACTAAAATGTACGGTTTTCTTGCTGCTTTGCTACTTTCCGTTTCCATCCGGTTATATTGATGTGTTTCTTCCAACACCTTCGACTTTATTTGGAATAATTCCATCGGAAAACAATAAATGGTCCAGCTCCAATGAATGCAAAAAAAAAACCTCTTCTGTAGAGGACGTTTGAAATTACGTTTCCAAAGTGGCCACTATTACCAGGTCTCCAAATGAGTTTGATTGTTGTACAGTCTCCCATCTGGACTAGGTGCTCTAAGCCGTAAACGATATTTACCTTCTTATTATTCTTTATAATACCAGTCGAAATATCGGTTCAAAATAAAATGATGAAATTAAGAAAAAGGTAATACTTAATAGTATGTATTTATGAAATGAGAGCCAGACAAGAAATTATGTCATTGACGTTAAAATTTATTTAATTTTTTAAATTTCTTTCTGTAGAAAAATCTAGCTGATTTAATAAGGTTAATAACTCCATATAAATAACAAAGCTTGTGTGGATGGTGGAAAAAATAGCAACTTATTATGGGAAACATTTAGCGATTGTCCGGCCTTGGCCAGACTTCGCCTGAAACACTTTCAGCTGAGTTTTTCAACACCAGCTTCAATCATCAAAAGTTCGAAATCAATTCTATCCGTCAATTAAAAGGTAGAGGAGATTCTAGTGTCGTAGACGGGATTGGGTACAAAAGATCTCGTTTGGTTGCAGTGCCCGTAACACTTGTGGTTGGCCCCCAGAGGTATCAGCTATAGGGCTAATGGCCTCTAACAGACCTTGGTCTGATTTCGCGTGGTTCACTTGATGATCAAGGATTATATCCCAACGTTATGCTCTCTTTTGATTGATTGATGGGAAACATATAAAATTTTAGGTGTGTTGTGTATATATTTCAAACTCAATTTTGAATCGATATATCCATCTAGACTTTTTTTTAGGTTTGCCAATAGGTGTGTCAAATCCCAAACTTGTTTTTTTTTTAATATACATACATATGCATTTTACTAAAAAATCACATTTTCCTCAAAATTTCTCAGTGTCGAGGGCATATGACGTAAAATAAATTAATTGTTCGAGTTTGACAAACTTCAATAATTCACCTTTAACATAGCGGTTAAATTATTATGATGAATTACAAAATCTCAGTATCATTACCATATTTCATTATGAATTTGGATATTATATTTGAAATAAATAATAACAAAAAATGGAGCATAAAAGAAAATTGCCAAAGAAGCGTGGGCGAAATTTTTAATATAAGCTTAGTTAAGAGATTTATTTATGTTTTATGTAGAAATTTGCATATAAATTTTGAAAATGGTTACATTTATGCGAATGAAATCAATTTATTTTGACCAAATATTATGAATGACACTGAATGAATTGCTATCTGTTTATGTAATGATTTTACCATAATTTTTACCATAATATACGATCTGGTTATTTATACTATACGTATAAAATGCAAGCAAATATTATACAAAAATATATTTAATTCGATTTAATTTAATATTTTGCTTTTGAATTTAATTGCTACAAATGTCTTATGTTAGTTTTATGTTCGAAGAGATTTCGTGTGTTTACTGTACATTCGACATGTAAAATCATATGGAAAAATATGTTAACTATTTACGTATTTAAAATACATGCTATAAATACATATATATAAAATAGTACCCATAATAATTTTATGAATTATTATATACGAAGGAGTGGGAATAGGAGAATATTGTGAGTCCTAAAACGTGAAGGAAATATTGGGGTACATACAGTTATGTGAAAAATAATAAGGACAGTGGCATGCAGTTAACGAACTTGATGCGGACGCAGAAATGTGGGGAAATTACAGGGTGTTAACTGAACTAATTTATTGCGAACAAATTAAAGAAAAGTTTTTTGTTTAGTTTTAGCCAGATATGGCAAACTGTTGAAATTTATTTTCATCTTTAACATTAGGTGCGATTTTGGCATGTGAAAAAAAATAAGGACACTTCTTGTTTTAATTAAAAATTAACAATATCAAATAAAAAAAAAGAAACTAGTTTTCATTCGTCTGTGTTAAAATTCATTTCTAATTTGTTTAATACTTCGTCGAAAATCCTCGGTTGTTTAAAACTGATCGACATCGCTTCGGCATGGAATCAACTAGGTTTTTGCAGACGGAAACCGGAATTGCGTTCCATGAATCTTGAATAAGTTGCCAAAGCTCGTCGCTGTTACTTGGACACTTTCCTCTTATTGACGCTTTTACTGTATTCCACAAATTTTCGATGGGGTTTAGATCTCCATCACAGTAATTTGTTGACCCCAAACCACTCTTTTGTACACTTCGCCGTGTGTTTGGGGTCATTGTCTTGCTGAAATATCCACCTAAGTGGCATATTATCTTCAGCGTACGTTAGCATACAATCTTGAAGAATTGCAACATAATCTGTTGCCTTCATAGTGCCCTGTATGCGATGGAGCGGCCCCACACCATTGTATGAAAATGATCCCCAGACCATAATGTTCTCGCCGCCATGTTTAACGGTCTTTATTGTATATTTAGGATTATAGGCTGTGTTTGGAGGTCTTCTTACGTGATGAATACCTCGATCTGAATTAAACAAGTTTATTTTTGTCTCGTCTGACCAAAGAATGTTACGCCATTTTTCTTTAGACCAACACACATGTTCATCAGCAAACTTTAGTCTTTGTTGCACGTTCCTTTTGGATAGCATAGACACTTTTCTCGGGCTTCGAGACTTGAAGTTTTCCTTTATAAGCACTTTGCGAATAGTTGATGGATCGACATCAATATTCAACTCACTTTTATTTTTGTTTGGATGAGATAAACGGATTCTTCTTAACCCAGCGCATTATATTTTTTTTGACTGACAGTGTAATTTTTGGCTTTCTGCCACGCGTTTCACTCTGGGGAACCCTCTTAACTGCGTTCTCCACCATTGTTTTGGAAATTTTTAGAAATTCCGCCACTTTTCTATACGAATTCCCCTGTTTGACCAAATTTTTAATGTGTTCTCCAGTTTTCAGATCGCAGTGCTTACCCTTTCCCATATCTATCCAATAAGGAAAAAAGCCAAGCTCTAATTGATTGGAATTAAAACTAAAAGTAGTATTCTTACCTTATCTCTGAAAAAAAACAAGTTTTAGTGAAGATATTTACGATATTGTTTTGAAACGACACAATGTCCTTATTAATTCGCACAACCGTACACTGGCTTTGTTGAACACGGAATGACTTTTAACAAAATGTGTGCAAATACTTTGCATTTATGTAACGGAAATAGTGAGTGACGATAATATACCGTTAACTGGAAGCAATTTGCTCGGCTTACTTAGATTGTATTGAAGTTTCGTTTTGACGCGTCTCTGTCCTTATTATTTTTCACATAACTGTAAATATTATTATGGATCATACATTTCACCGCTCTAGGGGTGATTCTTGTAAAATTAAGGGCTTGTTTGTCAATTTTCAGGTGCGTTGAATTTAATTTTATAGGGGAAGCCTCCTTAAAAAGTAAAGACCGATAGCAAGTATGTTCAGGGCACCGAGTGAGTGGGAACCAATTTTATAAAACTAAAAATTTTGTAGGGCAGCCTCAAAAATTATGATGTGTTACGGACCAAATAGTCATAATTGAATTTTTCGTCGTTTAAATATCTCAAAAACCTTAAAAAACATAATTTTTCAACCATTTCTGTATAATTTTTGGAGGTTGGAACTAGACCCTAGGTAGATTGCAAAAATCCAACGATGGGTTTGGATGGGCGATATTGGATAAACAATACGGTTAACTACGATACAAAATTATATTGTTGAATATACGAGGGCAGTCCCAGAACAGACACAGTAAGATTCTAAATGAATTCAAGGAAATGGCCGTGTAGTGGAGGTGGTTCTTAATGCACCCACAGACTACATGACACCAGTTTTGGACTTTAATACAAGTATTCCTATCTTCTATCCGACCAGGGAAAACTGGGAGCAACACTGTGCAGTGCATGATTCAGACATCACCATTTACACACGCGGCTTGAAGATGTACAGATGGACGGTAGCGGGAATTTTTGCAGATAACCTACACTGTGGGATGTCATTTCGACTCCCTGACACTTGAAGTGTCTTTCAGGCAGAAATATATGCAATTGAGAAGGCAGCTAAACTAATACAAGTTAGTACAATTGCACCTTCGAATATCACTATCATTGTAGACAGTCAAGCGGCATTGAAGGCAATTGAATCCAGAACAGTCAAGCCGAAAATCGTGTTGAAATGTCGAGTCTCATTATGTGACACAGGAAATCACAGGGTATCTCTTTGCTGTGTTGCTGAACATAGTGATATTGAAGGGGACGAACTAGCAGACGAAATGGCCAGGAGGGGATCTAGTATGGACGCAAATGAGGGCGACGACTCAGTACAAATTCCACTTTGCGAACTGTTTGGGTGAATAGAAGAATTAGTTGCTAAGAAGGCAAACAGCTTGTGGACTAACCGAGAGAATTGTGAGGTGTCCAGGAGCTTATGGCCTAGACTTGACATGAGAAGGACCTAAGCGAAGCCTGCAGTTAGAATTCTCACTGGGGTGCTCACTGGGGATTGTACCATCGCGCCAATGCTTCAACGTTGGCGTATACCGGGTTGCTATGTCTCGTTGCTTGTGGACTAACCAAGATAATTGTGAGGTGTCCAGAACTTTATGGCCTTATCACATGAGAACGACGAGCGTACTTCTCTCCTTAGCAAAGCCTGCAGTTAGAATTCTTACCGGGGTGCTCATTGGGCTTTGTGCCACCGCGCCAATGCTTCAAAGTTGGCGTATACCGGGTTGCTATGCCTCTGTCCAGCACTATAGACAAAAAGACTTTAATGTTTGGGGTCTCGTTTCTTCACAGGACTGGACGAACTTGCGAAAGTGGACTTAAAAGAGCTTCTTAACTTCATATGGAGAACCAAATGGTTGAAAAAGGATGACACATGAAGACTGGTTACTCTGTGAAGGCGTGCCTCCTCCGACAATCAAGGGCAATCACAATGGGCAATATATGCCTCCGAGTGGAAGTGTGAATATACAGTGGCTCACAGCTTATTTCGTACAGTGTATATATTTTTATGTACATGGCTGTAACATCGAAACTAAAAAACTTATCGATAAGTTTTGAATGTAGATGTCTGTGTATGTGTTTAGTAAACCTAATAAGAAAACGGGGAACCCCAAAAATTGTTCTTTTTGTCATGCAAGAGAGAAAAACTATTGATCAGCTGATTTTCAGCTCACATCTTATTTCGTACACAAACTTCAATGTAAGTAAGTTTCATTCTGCCGCGCAGTTACAAAGTTTTTTTGAATTGTATGAGTTTTTGGACCTTTTTAACTATTATAACAATTTTTATTATTATTATTTTAAATAGTTAAAGTGCTGTAAATTAAACATTTAGCGTTATGGGCGTCGTACAACGATGGAACAGCGTAAACTGGTAATTAACCATTTTAGGAAAGGTCAGAGTGTGCGAAAAATTGCTGAAATGACAAATTTAAGTGCCTCAACTGTCCAATACATCATTCAACGCTTCGTTCGCGAAAATCGGTTGGAGAACAAGGGCAGAGAAGCACCTAATAAGATTTTCAACGCATCAGACGAGCGTTATATTGTACGAAAAATTAAGAAAAATCCAAAGTTATCCGCTCCGAAGTTGGCTGCAGAGGTTCAGCGTGAAATAGGAAATCATCCAGTGCTGAAACTGTCCGACGTGTGCTGCGCAATCATGACTTGAACGGTCGAGTAGCCCGAAAGAAACCATTCATTTCAAAAATGAATATACAACGCCGACTTGACTCCGCCAAAGAGCATATTATTAAGACTCCTGCGTTCTGGAATACCGTTATTTTCGCGGATGAGTCTAAGTTTAATATTTTTGGTTCGGACGGAATGTCATATGTTTGGCGTAAAGCGAATACCGAGCTAAACAAGGAGAACCTTAAGCCCACAGTGAAGCATGGTGGCGGTAGCGTGATGGTTTGGGCCTGTATGTCAGCAGCCGGAGTAGGTGAATTGGTTTTTATTGAGGGGACAATGGACAAAATGAAGTACCTCGAGATTCTGAAAAACAATTTACTTCAAAGTGCAGACAAACTGGATTTGCGGGATGAATTTCGGTACTACCAAGATAATGACCCAAAACATAAATCTGGGATTGTGCAATCTTGGCTTATTTGGAACTGCCCACACTTGATGTCTCCACCACCACAGTCACCTGACATGAATGTGATTGAAAATCTTTGGTCTATTTTGGACAATAAAATAAGAACACACAAGATTTCTAATAAGCAAGACCTAAAGAAGGTACTGATGGAGGAATGGAAAAAAATCACACCAGACATCACTCAAAAATTGATGGATTCAATGCCAAATAGACTCCAGGCTATCATTAACGCTAAGGGATGTCATACTAAATATTAAAATCAACTTACTTTGTTTTTAGTTTGAACTTAAAGAGACTGTACGAAATAAGCTGTGACATGAATTTTCCTATTTTATTCTTATTTTATTTTTTTATAGTGTCAAACACTAAAATTTTGAAAAAGTAAATTTTGGAAAATAAAAAACAAACCTTCCTTTCAAAAATGGCATTTATATTTTGTTCAAATTTTTGCTATATTAGGAATTACGACTGCAGCAATTTTTAAACTGTCACTGTACGAAATAAGCTGGGAGCCACTGTATGTTTACACACGCCCTTCAAATCGAACCTAACCTACGTCATGCTCACTCCGCTTAACATCTGGCCAACATTCAAAAGAGAGTACAATATGACAATCGAATGGAGAGAAACATGGGAAAAAGAGCAACAGTGTCCGGCGAATCAATGAAGATTGCCATTTCAGGGTTAATCGTCATTTAAATAAGTTAATAATTACAATGTGCAATTATTAGATTACTAATGTACATGTGTAATTGCATATTAATTAATAATGGCAAAAATATGAATTAGTCGAAGCGTCAAATTGAATTAAATGTATGTTTAGCATATACAATTTTTTTAATCCTAGGTATTAAAGAATTAAGAAATAGATACATATTAATAATGAAAATGAGAGCTACATGCACTCTTGCATATCCCAGTGGAAAAGTGTGTAATACATTACGAATTCATCGAATAATTCTGTGATGATATATGTACTACGACGTATTTTAACATTACTTGGTACGCAATGGACCCCCTGTACAATGAAAATAAATAACATTTTAGTATTTCATTTGGTATTATTATATCAAGCATTTCCTATGCCATCCAAATGCTAAAATTCACACAAACAGCGTTTGAACATTTCTCTAATTCATCACTAACTATTGCTGACATTTATCCCACTGGGATAATTAATAAGAATGAAAATGCGTTTAGTTTCTGTTAATACAATATATGTATGTATGTATGCATGTGAGCGCTTGTCTGTATGATATGATGTTGCAATTCGTTATTGTTATTGTTATTTTTGTTTGAAACTCAAAATCAACAACAATATTTAACCGGTTAAATTTACATTTCATTGCCTTCAACAAGTTTAAACTGAAAAAAATATATATATGATATATGTCATATACAAAACAACAACAAAAAGCAACAGAGGCGAAAAGTTTAATACGAATTAAAATTAAAACAATTAATAATGCAATACAAAAAAAAAATTTTAATTCTAGAAAAAAAATCATTCAATTAATATTTTTCAAAATTTTGACCTCTCCAGTTAATGTAACTGTCATTCTCAATTATACTTATATTCTCTTATTCTGCAAGAGATTTCTCTGAGCTATCTAATTCTAAAAATAGCTTAAAGAATTTCATTTTGAAACGACTTCAAAAAAAAAAATTATAGAAGATTATCAGTTTTACTTGTACACGTTTGTTCTCAAGTTCACTACAACTTTTAGTTTTGCTTGAAAGAAAATATTTTAGTTTGAACATTGAAGCAAATTTCACGCAGGTGTGTCATCTAGCAGCAGCAAATTATATAAAATTGATTTTTATTATATTTATCTTTATATCTCTGTAATAGCCTAGACAGACGGCATCGCTAATCCGGATTAACGAGTTAATTCGTATTAACTCGTGCATTAACTGCAGCTAACCCGCATTAGCTCTAGTGTTAATTCTCAAAATTAAAGAGTATTAAAGAGTAGAATACAGCTGTGTTCTTTTGTGAATTTTTTCTCGATGCAACTTGCAAAATAATAGGTGTGTTTGCTAACAAAAAAACTATCAACTATTCTTAATAATTTTCGATAGGAAAAGCGTTGGCGGACAATTAAATCCAGTTGTCAATTATGTACTCTGAATGTCAATTTACAAGTTTCTGATAGTTTTCAGTTCGCGTACGTCTCATAACGAAAGTGATAGATGACAGAAATTGTAATATAAGTAAGTAATAGTAAATGTAAGTGAGCAAACCTAATGATTTTGACGATATCGAAGTTTCATAGAACAATGCATTTGTAACCAGTGTTAATTAAGTCGAGCTTTCCATCTATAAACTAACACATATATGCTGAAAATATTAATTTTATACAGGTAGGGTGCAGAAGGAAGTCAATTCTACATTGAATCGTTACCATCGATGAAAAGTGAATATATGGATTTCATTTTGGATCTGAGAATCGAAAATAAATCATATATCACCCTCACCAATCGGCCATGTCTGCTACAAGTCCAAATCGCTTCAAAAAGAATATAATGCCAGCATTTTTCTATGATCAGCGTGGTTTTATTTAAATTATTTAGTGTAAAACCAGTTGAATTTGTTATTATTCAATGTTACCGTGAACAATGAATGGCCTCGATTATCAAAAAATGCAACGCAAAGACATTTTCCTTGATTACAATTGAACAACACCGGCCAAGAAAATGGCCGGTGCTTGCTTTGAAGATAATGAAACGTCAAAACAGGTGACTTATTTGTTCAAAATTGACAAAAACGCAATCGAATGACAATTTCAAAGAAATCTTTCGCGATTTTCAATCGTATTCCGAACAGGTTTTTGTATCGTTTCATAACCGTGGACGAAACATGGAGATGAAGGAACAGTCGAAACAGCAAACTTCTAGTGGTGAAGGCGAATGTGGGTCAAACAGCCAACAAGATCATGGCAAAATATTTTTATTGCGAGAATTGGCCGGAATGAAAAATTGGAGAAACGTGTGATGAAGTGCCGGATGGTATATTTTTTATTTAAATTTTCAATTGATCAACCTCCCTTAGTTTTCTGAATAAAAAGGTATAAAGAAAACGAATATTCAAATTTTTTAAAGCAAAAATACCAGTAACATAAAGTTAATTTCGTTAATGCCATAAAAAATCTTTTTAAAATCCACAAGTTTTATGAATAAATTGCTACGAATTTGTGAATAAATAAAAAAATAATTTAAAATAGTTTGTTAAAAACATGGTGTTTGGTGTTATTATTATTATTATTTTTTTTTTTGAAGGCGGTTCAACATAAAAAAAACTTGCTCTTAATATATATTTCTCTCATAGTCTCCTTTTTTTTTTCTTTATTTGACATTACAAATTAAAATGTGAATTTTATTCTGTCATAAAGAATATGAACAACTTGATGTTCTCCTCACTCCCTCCTCTCTCTCTCTCTCTCTCTCTCTCTCTCTCGGGCTATGGGTTCTTCACATCTGAAATTCACATAGCAACAGAATGTCCAACATTTATAATGACCTTGAAAATATTACAAATCATCTATACATACAAATATACATATATAAATACATATACAGTACACATCTGCATGTTTCTAGTATTTTTAATGAAAAATTCATGAATTTATTTCAATTTGTTGTTTTATTATTATAAGGGCTTGATTACAAAAACAGCATGCTTACTTACAGAAAATAACAAAAGTGACTGAATTAATAATAAAAAGTAAGAGAATGAAAAAAACTAGTTTTATCCCATCGTTATTGTTGTTGTGGTAATTTGCTTATGTTTGAGGTGAGTGAACATCGAATTTGAAATGTTTTAAGAAACATATAAAAATATAATAATTATTCTTGTTCTTGATTTGTTTGCTATTCTTGGCACATTTTTGTCGAAGAATTACAAATTTTGATTTCTGGTACAACATTCAGTCGTTGAAAATTAGCAATTTGAAATTTACCACACTTCGACAAAATCGTTCGTTCTCCCTCCGTCGTTCAATATACCACAGGATATTTTTGAGGGTTTGCGTCTCTGCTTCAGCTCGTGTAATTTATGATTTTATTCCGTACCATTTTTATTTTAATATTTTTATACATATCCAGTGAAATATATATATATGCACGAAAAGAAGTAACCGGTTACTCAAGACTATAAGGGGTTAATATTAATAACCTCAGAGTAGATGCCTTTAAAAATTAATCATAATAATAAAAATAATACTAAAATACAGGGTATATTTTAATTTTTGAATTAATTTGGAAGTAACAATTTAAAAAAAAATGTTTTTTTGGACAAATAAATTTAGTTTGATTATTGATTTTCAATTCAACCATAAAATGCTGTTGAAAAAAATACAACTATGCTCAAAAATGTAATGGTGCAAAACAATTTCCAAAAATGGATCAGAATTATTAATTGAAATCTCTTAATTTTGGATCAGATCGCCACACATCATATTTTTTATTCAAAACTATTTCAACAATATTTCGACTTATATCGTTCAACAGCGGCATTTCCACTTGCTACACCCTGTTCACAAAAATCGATATATGCCCATAAGCTCTTTGACAAACTCATTTAATATTCAATACAAATAACCTGTTAAAATAAAACAAAAATTTCTACGAAATTGTCTATAAAACATAAAATCAAAGTTAAATATGGAATAACTTGATATTTGGAAAAAAGGTAAAAAACCAAAACATACACACCTACAGACGAAGAAGTAAAATTATTATAAATAACTGAATTTAAGTACTGAAAAGTATTTCATTTTAGGTTTTTTTAAATAGAAAACCCCAACCCAATTATTGCTCATCGCAAACAAATATTGTTTGGCAACATTTTGTGATTACTGGTTTATTTTATAATCTTACTGTTATTATTATTTTATATATAATATAACTGTATTATTGTTTTGGTGATATTTTTATTCAATTACCGCTCAATTAATTAACAATTTAAACATCATCAGACTTTTGATAATTTATTTATATATTTTTATGCGTAAGCTGGAAGTATTGACTTTGAAAATTATGTATAAAGTAATTTATCTAGTATTGAGAATCGGTGTTGGCTAGCGATTGGTACACTAGTATGTGAGTCAGGGCTGTATTTAAATACAATACATGACACATAGACTGAGGTTTTGAGGCTCGTCGTAAAAAGAAACTGTTTTAAAATTTGAAAAGTCTAATATAAAAATAATAACAAATGGTTAAAAGAATAATATAAAATTCTTTGTTTTGATACTGTGATGCAGGTAATTGAGAAGTAGAGAGAAGTGTTCTTTTTCTTTCCGATATTATACTGTTTGAGTAAAACAATAGTAGGAAGGTGGTTTTATTAATTATGTTCAAACTGATTAATTTAGAGTTTTAAAAAATTTTGTTTCACGCACATATTTTAAGATTGTGTGTTAGAAATAGCTTTGCATTGAAAATTTTAAGTATAATTTGCGAAAATCGGACGAAAAAGTCAAAGTTATAAAGCATTAAGTGAAGGCATATAAAAAAATAAATAAATATGTGGCACTTAAAGCCCCAAAGGGCTCATTGGCCGAGCTTCTCTTCCATTACTGTTGTGCGTCTTAAATTTTGAACAGTATTAGAATGGACCTACTTATTTTAGCCGGTTCCGAACGGCAGAACACTTGTGACATCACTTTATCTGAGCTTTGTCACAGAGTTCTTTTTAGAAGCTTTTTCATGGCAAGTTGTTACTGTCGGAAGAATTGCCAATTGCTTGCCGACAGGTGGGTACCGTTCGAAAGAAAAATATTTTCGATATTAAATTTGTTATGCATCAGCCGGGTATTGAACCACGACCTACAGATCAGAAGGCGAACACACTAACCACTGAGCTACGGCACCCACGGTTTTCTATATACTCGTATTTATACTGTTGGCCGAAAAAAATATTTTTTACTCCTCTGTTGATGTTGTGTTCAATCTTCGCGTAGTTGCATTCGGGAATTGTAACTCATTAGTAGCCTTGATTTCAAAAGCTCTCATATAATTTTTCAATTGTTGCGATATCCTGGTGCAATCTTTCATCTTATTCACCGCTCTCACTTCCCGAATTCTGAGAAACAGAGTCCAAATTAAATTATATCATTTTTCATATACAAGCTATTAATTTTTTGATATTCCACTATTTATCAGAATGCCAGCTATATAACCTTATCGTCTGGTAGATTATCAAGTCAATAGTAGTAGTCAATACTCTCAGTAGTATTTCCACTGTCAGCAAGTTATTAAAAAAGTGACATTCGTATATAAACAGTACCTTTTCATATTTGCCTCTTATTGTCTTCACAATTTTTGAAATATTTTTCAACTGATTGATAACAATTTGTTTTAAGTTATCGACAACATCTACAATGTGTTATCGCATATTGAGCATAACTGAAGAACGTGAAAGCTTTAATTTCATATTTACTGGCAAAGTGGTTTGTGTATTTGCTATTTTCTAGACACATGCGTGGTGAATATGGAGATTGAAATATGCTGTCAATCAGAACGTTATAAACTCACCAATTAAAATCATATTTGGGGATTAAAAACTAATAAAAATTGAACTAAGAAAATAATAAAAAATATTGATAAATGTTAATCAAATCAAAACAAAATTGATATTCATAATGAAGTCGAAGTATTCATTCCTTGAGTAAGCATTTTTGCAATGTAAATAAGGTGAATGCATCTTAATATGATGGAAGGTAGTAATTAAATATGTACATATGTATATAAGTAATTCTTTTTCAAAAATCTATTAATAACAAAAAATATATTTTTATATTTTTTATATTTTCAATTACAAGCAATATTGCTCGTGATTATTTACATATATAGAATAAGTAATATATAATATGCATTGCAACAACCACAAAAACGGCCAGAAAATGTTCATATGTACATATATCACAAATTCATAACCGTACAAAACCAACAGTAGTAATAATTATTATAATATTAAAAAATAAAAAAATTGACTATACGCAATGATATTCATTATTTTAATATGTTTTTGCTCTTGCTATTTCTTTTTTGGATTCGTTTTCCACAAATGTATAAATAAAATATGTAAATTATCATTCACTTTTTCGTTGTTTTTTTTTTATCCTTCTTACCCAACAATAATACACAACTCGTCCAATTTCTTTCTATATAAGAGTACATTCAGACGTTCATGATGTACTTTCTTCATATAGAGCTGTACAACATCAGCAATGAAAAAAAAAATGTAACTACAATAACAATCAAGAATTATGTGTTAATTTAATTTGTCTAATGTCTCAATTTGAATAAAATTCTTCTCAACATTCACCCATAGAGTACAGTATATTAGTACACTTACATATGTATGGTATATCTATTATAGGTGAAAATGAGACAAAGAGATAAAGGAAATGCATGTTAGTGAATATCCCCACCACTTAGCAGAGTCATTTTTCTCACTATGGTGGAGGGGAATTAAATCAACCTTATCAAGTAGTGGGTGCGTTAACAACCCAACGTATGCATAAATGAATTTACATATCCATGCTCGTACATATAGATTTATAGACATGTTTATACGCTAGAACGTGTACTTATGTAAGGTACTTATTGTATATATTTAAAAAGATTATGCATAAAAATTCAACAACAACAAAAAATATCTGATATCAAATCGTTCTTATTGCCATTGTACGGAGGACAAATAGTCAAGCAGACCATCTCCTTAGCATATTCAATCGGAAACTTTAAACATCCCTCACGCATGCATTCACCTATGTAGAAACATTTTTACATACATATATTCGCATATATGGGCTTACAAGTGTGTATAAGAATAAAAACCATTTTAAAACTCATTCAATGATTATTCCAAACCATCATTCGATAGCAGTAGCGTAGTAAAAAATTCGGATGCAGTCGAAATACTTAGAGGGAAGCATTAATTTAAGGATATCTCTCACATTTAAGGTTGCAAGTATGAAAAGAAAGCATGAAAACTGATCTCTTAAATCTGAAAATTTTCTTCTTCAATAAGTTTGGACTCTTTGCGGCTCTCAAGAGAAGTTGTTTGAAGTTTTAGTAAGAATAATTCCTACGAAAGACCTTTAGATGATTAAAATCTGAAAAAGTCCTTCTTTTGGGTTTCTCCAACTTCATGCTTTCGCGGAAAACGGATCTAATTCGAGTTTTATAGCAAAGTAATTCAATGTGGCTTGAACAAAGAAATACCACGGACCGATCCATCCAAAATGGATCGGATTTATTTGAAATTAAATTGATGAAATATTTAAAATCCATTGATAATCAGAACGTTTTAATGTTCATTGTTGAAACTGGATCAATACTTAGATACCCAGGACCAACGAGGTGCTGGGTGCTCCGCTAAATCGAATATGAAGGAATATTTAAAACGAAAAGCGGCTTAATTTGAAATCAGATTGGCGAAAATTCGAAACGTCTGCTGAAAGAATAATAATACTTTTATGCTTGATTTTGGAAAACTGCTCACAATTAAGACCAAATAGTGTAGTAGCTCCAAATACCGACTTAAATTGAATATTAGAGATCATCACATCTAAAAAGTGGTTTTATTTCGAATCTGGCTGGTGAAAAATCTAAACTCCGTTATTCGTTACTGGGAAAATCCTCAATATTTGTGTACCATAGCATAGCACTTCTAGATGCCGGTTTCAATCGTATATCAGAGTCCATATCAGAGTCCATACAAAAAGAGCCCTAATTTGCAATCCGTTTGATGAAACACCGAAATTCTACTGAAAATAAGAATGTTTCTGTATTCATTGTTCAACAGATTAGTGGAAGATCTAAAATTTGCTGAAAATAAGAATGATTTTGCATCCATTGTTGGAAAACGTATCAATATATGGGTACTGTAGCGTAGAGGGTTAGTGTACCGGGTTCGATTGAAAATCAGATACTATTTCATTTAAAAAGCATCTTTATTTAGAATCCATTTGGTGAAAAATCTAAAATCCGCCGAAAATTAATCACAATCCATTGAAAATTCGTATGCTCAGTGATGAGAAAAGCCTAAATATTTTGGCATCATAGCATATTGGTTCTGGGTGCCGTCTTTTCAATCCTATATTCCATCCGATTCCATCCAAAAAGCAGATTTCTTTACAATCTTTGATGAAAGATGGAAGGATGGGGATGGAGATTTCATCAACGCTCCGGTGCCGGCTCCAACCTCCAAAAATTAAAATAAACTGTCGATTCGTCAGATTCTTCAAATTCAAGCTAAGGCCGTTGGACAAGATACCAAAGGCGAGAGACCTATTTGCTTTTACCTAGATTCAGATATCTTATGATATTATTTGTTCACCAAAGAGCTCTTTCAGACGCTTTTTTTCGGAAAGATTTGCCAATTACTTGTCTTCCTGAAAGGAGCTCTTGTTGTCGAAGCTATTTTGTCGCAGGAAACGTGTGCTTAAAAGACCAGCATACCTATAATGCTATCATTCGGATGTAGATTTGATTGTTTCAACTTGGGAGACATTCATTAAGCCCCTTTTCAACTGCGAACTTGACCATTACAGTGAAATTAATAGTTTACAGTGGTATCGCGTCTTGTCCATATTATGCAAAACACTTCAAATAACTCCTCCCCTCTCGGTGTTCAACTCCAAAACCAATCAAACTAACCAATAATGACTCTTACGACATTCCATGTACCACGTAGCAAGGATATCGTTGCCCCATTTGCATCACATTTAAATATATTCGACACTTTTTAATGATATTTGGTTGATTTTTTGCTTCCCCTTCTATCCGCCTTTCTGTTTTTTTTTTTTACACTTCGCTCATATCATCATCTTATACACCAGCAACTTGTGTTCATCATCATCATCATCGCCACCATTGTCACCATCGTCATCTTGTGACTATTCAGAACACGTTCGCTGCTCGTTCGTTATGCTCTTTCGTTCCGGGTAAACAAGCGTGAGTTGTTGTATGTTGATAAATTCAATATTGAAAAGAAATAATATAATTTGCCAGAATTTGTTCTGTTTAATGTGTACGAGTATCGTTAGTTATTGAATGATTGGATCGTATCATATCGCATTGTTCACACCATTCCATTGGGGACCTCAACTGAACACACTGATATGTTCTTTAGACATAAAGAGTCACAAGTGCCGAGTGTGGTAATGACGTTGATGGTGGTTGTTAGTGTCTTCAAGTCGATGCTTTGACATTTAACTTATTTTATTTATTTTTTAATTTTATTTTTTTTTAGCCAATACTCAAAGCAACGAAGACAAAGAAAAATTGGAAATTTTTTTGTTTTTTTTTTTTGCTAATACGGGTACGTGTTGGAATCCTAGAAGAAATAGTAGGTAGGTACAAGAATAACCAATTCAAATAAAAATTTAATATACATAATATTTATTTCTTTTGACAAAACTGATGAAGATAAATGAATGAATTCTTAAATAGGTGGAGAAGAAACGTAAGAATAAAGTTGCCAGCAAAGGTGACTCACTCCATGAGGATGTGAGACCATTTTGGAGGAGAACCTTTAAGTAGTTCAATATTATAAAGATTTTCTTAACGGTTTTTGAGGGTTCCCTCTATTTGCTAGTAAGTTGTAATGGCAGCCTTAAAAAGTCGGACAGTCTTAAAAAGTACAAGAACATTTTATTGAAATCAGAAAAAAAAAATAGATTATGGATGCCGACACGTTGGACATTTTACTCACTGGATCTCATTATTAATTTATTTATTATTTATTGTAATTGGCACTGATGGGCTCCAACGAACCCTTTGGCTGAGCATTTCTTACAATACAAGGGAGCTTAATCAAAGTTGCCGGTCTCGAAAGGCAGCACACTGGTGACATTACAAGTGACATCAACAGATCGCAACGATCTTTCAAAATCGTTCTCCAATTGACAATTGCTTGCTGACAGTTAGGCATCATTGATAGGATATTATTATTCTTGTACAGACTATTCAATACACTGCGACCTAACTGTGCCAACTAAAAAAATTCTAGGCTATTTTTGCTGAGTCCAGGATCTTTGTATGTCCTGTGAGATTGGGCAGCCTTAGTGCCGCACTGGTTGCCGTCCTTTTGACCATGAGGTGTGGAGGAGTGAGTCCAGTCGAAATTCCTAAGGCTGCAGTGGGGCAAGTCCACATTGCTCCCGTGACACCCAAACAGGCTATTCGATGAACCTTGCTAAGGATCATTCTAGCCTTTGTTCGATTTACTTTCGGTCACCACGCCAAGGAGGTAATCATTGGCACTATTACAGTCCATGCCACCATTTGGTCGCAGACCCCATCTTTTACCGTGTAGTCTCTGGCACGCATAGCTTGTCCTTAGGGCTTTGCCAGTTATTTACGATAAATCGTTATTCCAAGTCAGGGTTTTATCTAGGATTACTCCTCGGATAGAATTAAGTCTGTGTCCCCTGGTGTTATGGTTTCTATACTCAATTTCCTTCTTCTGGTAAAGGGTACCCCATTTGTTTTATTCGAATTAATCGAGAGTCCTTTCTCCTGACACCAGTCATGAGTGATGTCAAGAGCTAGTTGCATTCGATCGGTTAATGTAGAGTCAAATTTGCCTCTAACCCTTATTAGCAAATCACCCGCGAAGTCCTGGACTTCATATCCGAAGTCCTCGAGAGCTCATCGATAACCAATAGCCATAGGAGCGGCGATAAGACGACTCTTTTACAATTAATCTTTTTGACCCCATTTCGAAGATAATTGTTCTATTTTTCAGCATATTGAGAGCCCATATTATGATCAGTCTACTTATTCCTTTCCTGACCATCCCTTCCTCAATTGATCTGAAGTCGAATCGGCCATCTTGTAAGGGGCATTGTGAATTTTAATGAGAAATAGTACCAAGTTCTCAGTTGTTTTTATGCGCATTGAAACTTTCCACTCAGAAAGCATATGAGAATCGTTTTATATAAACTTTCTTATACAGAGCTTTTAGAAGTTTTTTGCTTTTGGTTGAATTGGCAATTACTTGACGGTATAAGAACCTCGTTTCAACAAATTTTCCGTATCAGAAGTCGAGTCGGCGATCTTCTGACTATGATTGAGGATTTTGAAGAGAAAAAGTACCAAGCTCTTAGTTATTTTTATGAGTATTGAAACTTTCCAGAAGATCACAAGGGTCTTCATGCTCAAAGTGTCACTTTTTGCCTTGGAAATAGAGGACATGTTGATGATGTTGTTGATGGAGTGTGGTCGGGATATATGGCATTGCATCGATGTTGAAATTCACAAAAAAATAGAAAGTAAATCTACCAATAAGCCCAGAGTCTAGCCTAGGAGTTTGGCTAGAGACATAAACGGTATGAACAATCCGTGTTATTAATTAAATCTCAACATTTTTCTCAAACATACTTAACCAATATTCCTACTCCTTCGAAGGGATTCTCTAAAGAATTTACGATTTTATTAAAACTGCTCCCACCGCGCTTAATAATTGCCCCCAGAGAGGTCAAATGTATGTTAGACTTCCATTAATTTTTGATACTCCAACATTTTCCTAGAACTTCAACTGTTACGGGGGCCCCCATAAGTGGGATATATAGAGGATAAGTTTCGGAAAAATGTTGTGCATAAAAATAAGAATCTTTTCTGCTATTACGATGCTAATAATTATGAAAACTGCCAGTCTTCATAAGTCTTCATTTTAAATTATGAGTTTCTCATCAGCTCAAACGCGATGAAAATGTACCGAAAGACGCCTACTAAACAAAACCGTTAGGAAACGAGCTCTGCTGCTACTCTATGTCCCACAAGGGATTCAACCAAACAATGATCAAATGATATGATGATAGAATTACTATGAGTACCAGAATTACAAAAAAAAAAATTAAAACAATTAAAATGATGTTAATGTTATCAGAGTTTCCATAGGGTATGGGTGAATATAGGGATTGTCTGTCAGTTCGTCAAAATTTAATTAACTCCATCTTCAATTATAATGAAACATAAGAATAAGATTCTACATTGTGTACAACAAAAATAAGAATTACATACCTCGATTCGAGGAAGAATCAACATTTTGAATAAATTTGCATTTCAATTGAATGAACTAAATGCGCTAAATTATTTTGTTGAAAAGTTTTACATCAACACGAATAACACCAACAACAACAATATGAAGCCATCTAATAATAGCAGCAATAATAATAATAAGAATAAAGCTGTTTGCACGAACAGAATGAAGTAATAAAAGAGGTGTTGTTGCATTGTTGCAACAACTCAATTTATGCAACATCCGGAGACATTACTCGTATGATGTAGATGATTGAAGAAGAAGAATGGCAAGTTATCCTTTGAAAACTTTCTCAAGTGAAATTGAGTGATAAAGAAAAAGAAAAATTCTCAAAATTTTAAAAGGATGAACTATATAAAGGGTGGGCCATTAGTTGCTTAGTTTCCAAAATTATGATTCTATCGAACTTGTGGCCTGTTTAGGTTAGGTTAGGTTGTGTGGCTGCGCTCTCTGTCTGAGAGAACACACTTGGGCCAGAAAGACCCAATGTGACACCACCGAGCTTCCTGCCAATACTGTTGTGGTTGTTAAATTTGGACAGCATTAGAAAGGACCTACTTACAAGGTGCGACAATTATGTATTAATACTTGCACCATACCTCAGCAACCAAGCGCGCCATCTATGCGTGACCACATGCATTTTGAAGCTTCAACCTTCCTCTACTAACTGTCAAAATTTCATGACATTTGGTTGACATTTGTTGTTTATTGACATTCATTTTACAAAACACGTGTTCGTTTGATGTTGAAATTTTAACATGGAGCTAAGAGCGGTCATTAAATTACACGCAAAAAATTGATAAAAGTGCATCAGAAACATTCGGAATGATGCAGCAAGCGTATGGCGATGCTTGTTTATCAAGATCAAATGTTTTTATAGGGCATAAACATTTTGTGGATGGCAGAGAGTCGCTGGAAGATGAAATAAAAGAAGAAAGGCCAATTTCAGTGCGGACGCCAGAAGCGATCCAGAAAGTTCGTGATTTTATTACAGAAGACCGACCGCAATGCTTCAGTGAAAATGATGGAAGAGGCCTTAAACATCAACAGAGAAACTATCTGACTCATTCTTCACGAAGATTTGGGCAAAACAAAGGTCTGCGCGAGAATTGTTCCACACACATTGACCGAGGACCAAAAATTAATGAGAGTCAGTCATTCTAGAGACATGGTTTCAGCTGTTGTTTCCAATACGATCCAGAAACAAAGCGTCAAAGTTCGGAATGGAAATCAAAAAACTCACCACAAGCCCAAAAAACACGAAAAGTTCCATCAAAAATCAAAACAATGCTCATCACATTCTTCGATAGCAACGGAATTATCCACAAAGAATTAGTTCCAATTGGTCAAACAGTTACTTCCGCATGTTACCTCGAAGTTTTGAAGCGTTTGATGTCCAGAATCCGTCGTGTTCGACCAGTATACCGCGATCCAAAAACTTGGTCTCTGTTGCACGATAATGCACCGAGTCACACAGCACTCATTGTTCGTCAATTTTTGGCTCGGAATCAGGTCTGTGTGTTGAATCACCCGACGTATTCACCTGATTTGGTACCGTGCGACTTATTTTGAAGTTGAAAGGATGCTTTTTTGATGACATTCAGACCATACAATGGGCTTCGACGAGGAAACTGGAGGTAATTCCGAAAAATGAGCTGGAACACGCGTTTGAATCACTATTAAATCGATGTAACAAGTGTATTGAATCAGGAGGTGAATATTTCGAATAAATATACCGAAAAATTAGCAGATATCTTCTTTTAAATGTGTTTTCTAGAGGCAGTCTTAATTCATAATTATCGCACATTGTAGATTAACCGATTCCGAACGGCAGAACCCTTGAGTTTTGTCACAGAGCTCTTTTAGGAAGCATTTTTGGCAAATTGTTACTGCCGGAAAAATTGCCAATTCTTGCCGGCAGGTGGGTACCGTTCGAAAGAAAAATCTTTTCGATATGAAATTTTATTATGCTTCAGCCGGGGATTAAACCCACGACCTACAGATCAGAAAGCCAATGCACTAACCACTGAACTAGGGCACGCATCTGTTTAAGCCTGTTTAAGCTATGATCATTTTTGGATGATTTTATGGTAATAAAACCTAAACCTCGGTTCAAATCCTGACTCTGTAAACTCAGCATCAATTTTTCTCAGACTCGAAGGTTTATTCTTTTCTAAAGGTGCTGGCCAATAATATGAAAATCTTTCTCAGTTCTTCTTCAGTTCAAATTTCCCATAGAAAAACGTCTGAAAGGGCACTCTTCCAAAATTCAAGGAATGTGATCTCCCAGGCACTGTCTCGTCCGGATAGCAAGACTGCAAGATAAAAGCTGCGGAGAAGGTTCTTCGGAGCAGCTGATAGTGTCAAATATCTTTGCATGAGATTTGCAAACGAAAACCAACCGAAATGTCTCACCCTTTAAAATAGGTACTGTCAAATAAGAAACCACTGCAACATTTCCAAAGGAGAATACCATGAAAATTAGTGCAATTTGTTGCTGGCTCTGTTGGCTGGCGTGCTACTAACGAGTTTGTTATTACAGATTAAGTGAGTATGAAGTATGAAGTGTCTTTCGGAGAGACATTTAAATGGTACGGGGATGTCGACGATGGGTAGGATATGAAACGAAGACGACAAAATACATACAACATTGGAAGAATACTTGACGAAAAGTTTCAAATTCAAATTGTATATTACTGTATGAGACGTCTGACACAGAGGCACCCTCTCTGATGTATCATTAGTTGGTAAAAGTTTTGCCAAAGAGCACTTGAAGATGATGAGAAGAGGAGAGAGTTAAGAATAAACAATTATTACACTGACTGACTGCCATCTCACTCAGTTCACTCACTCTTTCGCTCCAACATTTACATATTACACGAATTTGCCATATCATCATTTTGCCATGAACAAGTGAACCCGCCGAATATTTCTCACAAACTTAGAGAAAGAAAAAAGGATAATGTGTGCTTATTGTTTTTTATTCCACTTGTTAAATACTCCCAGAATGCAAATCATTTATATACAATTTACGGGTAAGTTGCTGTATTGCCACACAGGCCACACGCCGTAGCCGTATTTAAGAGCTCTGTTGTTTCCATAAAGATTATCTCTAAATAACTGACTGGTTGTTTGTTGTCTTGCTTTATTTTGGAAATTGTAGTTTAATTTGTTTCTTACAAGTCAAATTATGGTTTAAGAAAAATGTTATGGAAAAGCATAGAAATAAAATTCAAATGAAAATGTAATGAGACCCGCCATATGCGGGTCTCATTACATTTAAAAGTTAGACAATCAATCAAGTAGCATGATTACTGCATTCGCTTTTGAGAAAATTGTTCGTCTTGATCAAAAAAGGGTCTGTTGAGTTGTTTGAACTAGAATCCAAACTGGCAATCTTATGTATACAAGATCGGTCCCAGAACTACCCGACCTGACATATAGATGGCGGCTGTAGTTTGAAAAAAATTACTTTGGTGAAAAGTGGCAATCTTATAAAACATATGTTTTAAGTTTCAAGGCGTCATGTTGTTAGTATTTTTTTTTTTTTTTGGAGCCATCAAAAGTTAACGACTTCAGTGAATTTGTAAACATGGAAAAAATTGGTCACCGTTATGTAATTCAATACTTTCATTTGAAAGGTCTCAGTCCCACGAATATTAAAGCCAAACTAGATTCTACTCTGGGGGAGTCTGCTCCTTCGTTTGCGACCATAAAATATCGGATGGCAGAGTTTAAATGAGATCGTACGAGCTCAATTGAGGTGGCCACGCCAGAAACAGTTAAGAACATCCACAAAATGGTATTGGATGATCGCCGGCTGTAGGTGCGTGAGTTAGGTGATATTACAGGCATTTTAAAAAATGCCATACATCGTATATTGACCGAAAATTTGGAGATGAAAAAGCTGTGTGCAAGATGGGTGCCGCGTTTGCTCACAATAGAACAAAAACAACAAGAGTGTTTGGTGATGTTTCACAGTAATAATGCCGAGTTTTTTCGTCGATTCATAACCATGGATGCGGCATAGCTCCACCACTTCACACCTGAGATAAAGGAGCAGTCAAAACAGTGGACTGAAAGGGGAGAATTGTGTCCAAAGAAGGCGAAGACAGATGACTATTTTAATGAGCTAAACAGTTCATACTAAAGACTTTTCTATTAGGGACATAACAATTTTATCTATTAATAAAACATAGAAATATTTGAGATATTGAGTTCAAATTTATTGTGGATATATTGCAAGCATTACATTTTTTGAAAGAAATTCAATTTCGGTCATATGACCACCACGAGCCCATTTACAGCGGCTGATTCTTTGGACCCAATTTTACACCACTCTAGCACACATATCGACCAGAACGTTGGCAATTTTGTGTTGGATGTTGTCATTGAGCTCGTTGCTTGAGTTGCTGGCCTGTTTGGCATAGACCAGTGACTTGATAAAGCCCCATAAAAAGAAATCCAATGGTGTTAGATCGCAAAAACGAGGCGGCCATTCGATCGGACCATTTCTCGAGATAACACGTTCATCGAATTTGCCTTGCAATAAATCGATTGTGACGTGTGCTGTGTGGCTAGTGGCACCGTCTTGTTGAAATCACATATCGCTGATGTCAAGTTCATCCAATTCTGGTCACAAATAATCTTCCAACATAGCACGATAGCGCTCTCCATTGACGGTAACATGACGATCGTTTTCATCCACGACAAAATACGGCCCAATCACACCTCCGGCATGAAAACCACACGAAACAGTAACTTTTTGCGGGTGCAACGATGTCTCAAGAAGCACTTGTGGCTTTGTTGCTGACCAATAACGCCAGAAATGAGCTTCATCGCTCTTAAAGTTGCGACCACCGACTCAGAATTTCGGTAGTAATTTTTAATCATTTCCAAACGTTGCTGGTTCGTGAACTTTACCATAATGAAAATGTTGACTTTAACTAACGTTTTAACATTGACAGTTGATTAAAAAAGTTTAAAGGTGCGTTCATATAAAGATACGAAATTGTTATGTCCCTAATAGAAAACACTTTATAAACAGGGTATCGAAGCTATAGAATATCGCTGTGAAAAGTGTATAGAACTAAAAGGAGATTATGTTTAGAAATAAAGAAAAATTTTACCAAATTTTTTGTGTGTTCTTGTTAGGTCGGGTAGTTCTGCCATAGGTGGGGATGAGTCAGCAATATATCTAAAAGAGTCATCTCAGTGGAAACGAATGGTGTGTATTTCTGGTGTTAGTCACCAGAAGACCTCATATCTAATACCTGATACCTCAAAGGTGTCACTTGAAACGTCATGCCTGATATATGATACTCGATACTTCACATCAGGTCCTCGCTGCGAATTCAACAAACCGTTCGTTCCACTTCCCGCATAAAATCACCTGTTTATTATACCTTCTCTTCCTGATACCACATTGATGTCTGTGGAATACTCTTATACTGGGTGTGTACGTAACGTTTTTGATTAGCTACAATCACTCCAGCAGTAATTAAACTTATCGTTTTAACCCTTTTTTTACCTTTCGTCTGACAAAAAATGCCTAAAAACTGCCAACATTTTACTTTCATGTAACTGTTGTCATTGTTGTTGCCCTTCTTGTTGCTATTACTATAATTAAGTAATGGTCAGTGGCTTTTATTTACACATATACATTCTATGACATGCTATTTGCATATACTATATGGTACAACAACATTCAAATTGAAGTATAAATGTGCTTTAATGCAAATAAGATTCATTCACTTAAAAGAGTTAAAATAATGTCTATAGTTTTTTGTTGTTATTTAACTTTTGAAATACACATTGGTTAGACAAAGTACTTTCATTGTTGGCCATAGTCCAACTACTTGCTTGATCGTTGGTTACAGTTTGGCATAGATAATTTCATCATACTACCCCGTTGTAATCGTACTTGGACTCTTCAATCAAGGTGCTAAGTACAAAAGTATTATAAAACATACTTTTGTCATAAATTCATCCTTTCAATGTGTCTGTTCTATAGCACGAGTATCGTATGTACATTCTGTCAAATAAGTACCCGGAAATTGGAAATTCTCATTTTTAATTTTCCCTCTGAGAATATTTCAAAAAAAATTTTCCCAGGTTGGCACAACTGTCAGCCTCTATTCTGTGAATTTTTATTGCTATGTGTCATTTAGTTTGGTTACGGCGTCATTAGGAACAAGTCAACCTTTTGTGTGCGTTGCGATTTCTTCTCGCCCCTCTTTGAACGATTTATACCAATCGTCCATTAAGGAAGGTATGGTCAGGAAGCAAAATCATAGACTGATCATAACATGGGTTCTCAATATGCTGAAAAACAGGACATTAATTACGAAATGGGGACAGAAAAATTAATTGTCAAGTCAACCATGGGTTGTCCTCAAGGAGGCGTTTTATCGCCGCTCCTATGGTTATTGGTCAATGATGAGCTTTTACAAACTCTGGATGATCTCGGCTACGATGTTCAGAGCTTTGCAGATGACTTAATAATTATGGTCAGAGGCAAATTTGACTCTATCATAACTGAGTATATGCAACTAGCTCTTGACATCACACAAGACTGGTGTCAAAAGAAAGAACTTTCGATAAACCCTAGCAAACCGACGCTGGTACCCTTCACGAAAGAATGAAGTTGAATTTATGGACTTTGAAGTTAGGTGAAGCAGAACTAAAACTCTCTGAGAAGATGAAATATTTGGGAGTAATCCTGGATAAAACTCTAACTTAGAACAACCATTTATCATACATCACGAACAAAGCTCTGAGGGCTACCTTCGTTTGCCAAAGGCTGTATGGTAAAACATGGGGACTATGACCTAAAATGATGATCACTTATGCCTCTCTGGCATGGTGGCCGAAGGTGAATCATATTTGGACTCAGGCGATCCTTAACAGGATTCATCGAATAGCCTGTTTGAGCGTAACGGAAGCGATGAGAACTAGCCCCACAGCAACATTAGACATGATTGAATCACCAAATGTTTTTTTTTTTCAACATTTCCAACGTTTTGGCACAAGAAATTTCGTTTGAAACACAAAATTTCACACAAATTCTTTGTTCGATATTTTTATCCATAGTAAAAATCGCAACGCACACAAAAGGTTGACTTGTTCCTAATGACGCCGTAACCAAACTAAATGACACATAGCAATAAAAATTCACAGAATAGTGGCTGACAGTTGTGCCAACCTGGGAAACAATTTTTTTTGAAATATTCTCAGAGGGAAAATTAAAAATGAGAATTTCCGATTTCCGGGTACTTATTTGACAGAATGTATGTATTGGTACGTTTACTTATGACGCGCCCTTTATTTAACTTTTGTTCTACAATTCCTACAATAACAACATTATGACAACGTTTCATTTGCATTTATTTCAAATGTGTCTATCCTATGGAAGGTAAAGTAACGTAAGTACGACGAGTGTTATTTCAAGTTAATTATTCAGAAACCAAATAGCCGACCAAGTAAATATTTGCATTTATTCATTTGTATATATGAGTATTGTATTGGCAACTTTAAAATCATTAAGAAAACTACTTTAGAATAATGAAGTTTTTTATACATACACTTAACAATCGGTCTTACCCATAGCCACAATAATAACAAATAATTACTTAAATCATTTTGGAGTAGGGGCAATTTTAAAGACAATTCTATTTTGGATTGAATTAATTTTTGCAAAGAGACTTTTGACAAAAAATGGACCTTTATAATTCATCTAATATGTACAACCAACAGAGTAATAGCAACCAGCCGATTAGAGATCAGATCAGGCCCGCAGAGGGATGGCAACAATTTGAAGCAATTAGTAACGTTGCTCTTGACAGTGAATCTGGCATTAAAATAGGCAGCACAACAACCAGCAGCAAAATATTAATATCCAGCCCTAAGCTAGCAGAAATCAAGGAAGCAATTGGGAAGCTGAAGCTTTACAAAGCTGCTGGCGAAGATGGCATACAGCCGGAATTACTTCTTGTCGACCCGCAAACCTCAGCAGAAATCCTTCTCGCTCACATCTCTGCCGCATGGGAAAACGAAAAAATGCCTCCGTCATGGACAAAAGGCATCATAGTGAAGTTGCCTAAGAAATGTGACTTGCGCGATTGTGGTAACTGGCGAGGAATAACCCTACTCAACACCATCTACAATTAGTAGAAACAATGGCCGAATTGAGAGGCGAGTTCAGTGAATAGTTTATTTCACGTTTGAGGCCGGTCAATTGGCCGCCTAGATTGTGCGATTTAACGCGACAAGCTCGCAACGGTTGATGCACTGGAAGCCAATATTGAAGAATTTACCAGGTGTACAAGCTTAAATCCGCTGTTTTTCGGTAAAAATCAACACATTTTTTTTTTTCATAGAAAGCCAAAAATTCATTTATTCAAAGTATTTGCCCTCACTAGCTATACCATGCCAAAAGAATTCCTCATTTTTCGAGGCAAACCACTCGTCAAGCCATTTTCCGCCCGTCTTCATACGAATCGAAGTGCTGTTCGGCGAGCGCGTGATCCATCGACGAAAACAGGTGATAGTCAGAAGGGACCAGGTCTGGTGAATAAGCGGGATGAGGTAGCACCTCCCAATTGAGTGTCTCCAAGTAGTTTTGGACCAGTTTGGACGTGTGGATGAGGCGTTGTCGTGGAGAAAAATCAGCTTCTCGTGTCTTTGTTCATATACAGGCCTTTTTGTACCCAAAGCACGCCGCAATTTCACTAGTTGTTTGTGGTAGCGGTGAGCATTGATAGTTTCACCAGGCTTCAACAGCTCATAGTTGATGACACCCTGCTGATCCCACCAAACGTACAGCATCGTCTTGCGTCCAAAGCGATTTGGTCTTGGAGAAGAAGGATCGGGATCGACCTACGATTTTTTTCGATTAGGATTCTCAACGTATATATCCACTGTTCATCGCAAGTCTCCACAAGATGCAGGAACGAATTTCTTTTTTGTCTAGCAAACAAAATTTTGCATGTGTTTTGGTGTCGCTCCATCTGCCTATCGGTCAATTTATGGGGTACCCATTTTCCAAATTTTTAACCTTTCCCATGGCTCCTAAACGTATGGAAATGGCTTGTGGAGTAACACCTAACTGTTCGGCAAGCATTTTTTGCGATTTGGTGTCGTCCTCATCCAAAAGAGCCTGCAAATCATGGTCCTCAACTTTTCTGGGTCTATTTTCACGTTTCTTGTCACTCAAGTCAAAATGGCCTTCTTTGAACCGACGAAACCAGTCTCTGCAAGTGGTTTCCGATAGCGCACTGTCACCATAGGCCTCCACAAGCATTCGATGCGACTCAGCAGCAGATTTCTTCAAATTGAAACAAAAAAGTAGAGCTTCCCGCATATGCTCTCTTTCTGGCACGAAACTAGACATGATTATACGAGGAAAAATGTATGTTGTTGTATGAAATCACTGATGATGTTTACTAATTGATGTAAACAGGTGTTGAACTCATAAAAAAAAGGATGCACAGTCGATAATACCTCAATATGCTCACTAACGCCATTTACGAGCAAACAGCGGATTTAAGCTTGTACACCTGGTATTCGTGAGATACCGGCCAAAATTGGACCCAGCGTATGAACTATTTGAGGCGCAACCGCGGTCAACATTTACATAAAATCATCTTTAAATATTGAATTATATAGATCGTTCTATCGACTCAAATTAAGATTTCTTACATTTCTCTAGGTTAGGTTAGGTTAGGTTAGGTTAGCTGCCCTCTCTCTAAAAGGACACACTTAGGCCAGAAAGGCCCATTGTGATACCACCGAGCTTCTCTTCCATTACTGTTGTGCGTGTTAAATTTGGACAGTATTAGAAGGAACTTACTTATTTTAGCCGGTTCCGAACGGCAGAACCCTTGTGACATCACTTTTTCTGAGCTTTGTCACAGAGTTCTTTTAGAAGCTTTTTCCATAGCAAATTTTTACTGACCGGAAGAATTGCCAATTGCTTGCCGACAGGTGGGTACTGTTCGGTACGCTTGAGCCGGGGTTTGAACCCACGACCTACAGATCAGAAGGCCAACACACTAACTACTGAGCTACGGCACCCACACATTTCTCTAAATTTTTTGTGTTTTTTTTTTTTTTAATAAAATCCTAAGATTCTTAAAAAGCTCACCCTGTATATGAAATCCATTGTAAAATAATGAGAATGATAAAATACAAGGAAAGGGAATATCAGCGTTGTCACTTGAAATGTCAAACTTTGTTCGAAAGAAATGTTGAGTGGTAAAAATTTATATATTTCGATCGATTATATATTTCTCCGCTCTGGGACGATCCTTGGGCTATGTTATACGGTTATTTGTCGAATTTAAAGTGTTCTTACGTGCATTTTGTAAAGCAACTCATTTAAGACGTGAAGGCAGGCGAAAAAATCTTGAGCAGTAAACAATAATGAAGATCGGTTAGCTTCCCTGCCCTGCCCTGGAAGCTGCAGCTGGGAAAGTTATAACATTTTCTAAGGGAGCTCCTCTAAAAAGTAATAATAAGGGATAAGTGTGTTGGAAAAAAAGGCTCGGGAAAAAAAAAAATGGAATTTATCATACAATTAACCGCTCAAGGGATGATATGAGGTTATTTGTCGATTTTTAGGTTATTTTATGCGCATTTCATAGAGGAGTTCCCATATGAGATGAAGATAGGGGGTGATAAGTATGTTCAGAAAAACTATTGACTAGTTAATGAATAGAGTTTGATCATATATTTTACCCCTCTAGGGACACTCTGGATGCGATGGAAGTGAGTTTTTTGAAACAAAAACGTAAATTTTGTATGGAAGACCCTCTCAGGCGTAGAATGATGGTATAACAATGTTTAAAAAAAATTGTGAAAAAGACAAATTCATGAGAACTGTCATAATTTTAACCCTCTTTAGAGGCTGTTACTAAACTCACTTGTAATGTGAATTCAAAAATTCTTTAAAAAAAATATTTTTTTACGTCAGACTCTTTTCGAGTCATTATAGTAAGCGAGGCGATATGAAGTTTACTAAATTTTTCTTCAATAAAATCAATTGTGATATTGTTCAGTACGATTTTGAATAGAGTTAAGTGTTCCAATAGCAGGTTCCACATACTTTAGCATACATTCTGTCAAATAAGTACCCGGAAATTCTCATTTTTAATTTTCCCTCTGAGAATATTTCAACGCACACAAAAGGCTGACTTGTTCCTAATGACGCCGTTACCAAACTAAATGACACATAGCAATAAAAATTCACAGAATAGTGGCTGACAGTTGTGCCAAACTGGGACAAATTTTTTTTTTGAAATATTCTCAGAGGGAAAAATAAAAATGAGAATTTCCGATTTCCGGGTACTTATTTGACAGAATGTATGCACATCTTTCTCTAAAAAACAATAAGTACGACATGCAAATTTTCATGCGTACAATTGATTTCCATTCATTTCATTTCTTATATAATCCAATGCTAAATTGCTTTATATGCGCTACAAACAATAACAATAACAGCAACAGCATCAGTGGGTATCAGTATCAGCGACAATTTGTCGGTTGAATTGAATTGAATTGAATTGAATTGAATATTGTTGTATGGAATGGAAACCAAACCCATTTAATGTCACACCTGCGTTTTTCCCACACTCTTCATGTACATCGACACACACACACACACACACATACATGCTCGTATATGGATGGTATTTATGGACATACTTGTACTCGTATAGTACACCCAAGGAAAGAACGATATATTCATTTGGTGGTTTTCTGAGTATTTTGCATATTTATTTGTTTTTTTTTTTTTGTTTTTGCATTATTTTCAATTTAAAATCGAATACGCGACAAATTTCATTGCTACTTATGGTGTATCGTACTGCTGCTATTATTGTTTTTCATGCCAAGCAAAACGAAGCAAAGACAGCAGTTGAAAAAGGGGTGAGGATGAATATGTGCATGCGTGTGTGTGTGTCTGTGTGTGACTTTGTGAAAAACATGAAAACGGGGGCGTATTGAATTGAATTGGATGATGCACTTGCTGCTGTTGTGGTTCAAAGACTCACATATGCGCACACATACACGCACACACACACACGTAATTTTGTAAATGCCCCCAAGGTGATGATGTTGCATAAATGGCGGATTTGTAAGCGAACTTACATCGTGTATTTTTGTTTATTTGTGTGTTTGCTTCTTTTTTGTGGCTATGCAAATAAACAAAACACAATTTTAATCCAGCAGCTAGCTGCCATAAACTAAACGATTGTGCCGCATAAAATATGGACCGATGGGGGGAGGAAGGAGTAAACGTGTCGATCTTCTCATTGTTGTATTATCATTATTTACATATGCATATGGTACACATATAACACACGTATATTTATGGTACATAAAGCATTTAAATTGCCACGTAAATGTTTGGTTGGCTGGTTGGCTTGATTATTGTGGATTCAAATGCTTTGCAAAATATATTCCAAAAATATGTTTTTACAGTTAGACAGATCTTAAAGAACGAAATGAAAATAAATGCAATGATTGCAATGTATGGGGGCGGTCCCAGAACTACCCGACCTAACAAAGAAAACAAATTTTGGGAAAATTTTTCTTTAATTCTTAACATAATCTCCTTTTAGCTTTATACACTTTTCGCAGCGATATTCGATATAGCTTCGATACCCTGTTTATAGTATGACCTGTCTCTAGCAGACTCCAGCTCTTCATTGTTTGCAAATCTTCTACCATCAAGCCATTTTTCAAATTTGGAAATTGAAAATAATCGCAAGGAGCTATATCTGGCGAATAAGGTGCATGCTGAAGCAATTTGAGCTTGAACTCGCAATAGCAGATGTGTGAACTGGTGCATTGTCTTGATGAAACAACACTTTCCAAATACCAATTTGCATAATATTCGCCGTTGATTGTTTTTTGCCTTTTTTTGCATCCCAAAAAACCGACGTCATAATCTTCCCTGCAGATGGAAATGTCTTCGCCTTCTTTGGACACGATTCTCCCCTTCAAGACCACTGTTTTGACTACTTCTCTGTCTCAGGTGTGAATTGGTGGACCCATGTCTCATTCATGGTTACGAATCGACGCAAAAAACTCGACGTTATTACTGTGAAACATCGCCAAACAGGCTATAGAAACATCTTCACGACGTTGTTTTTGTTCTGTTGTGAGCAAAAGGGGCACCCATCTTGCACACAGCTTTTTCATATACAAATTTTCTGTCAATATACGAGGTATAGCACTTTTTGAAATGCCTGTAATTTCATCAAGCTCACACACCTTCAGCCGGCGATCATCCAATACCATTTTGTGTATTTTCTTAACCGTTTCTAGCGTGGCCACCTCAATTGGTCGACCACTACGGTGTTCGTCTTGGCAGCTCGTTTTTTTTTTTTTTTTTCTTTTTTCTCTTTTAAACTCCTAGTTGGAGCATAGAGCCTCCACAAGGCTTCGCCATCGCACACGGTTTTGGGCAGTTGATCTAGCGCCTTCCCATGTCATGCCGGCAGCAGCTAGCTCACCCAGTATTGATCGTCTCCAGGTGTTTCTTGGTCGTCCGCGGCCTCTGCTCCCCTGCGGATTCCACTCAAGCGACATTCGCGTGATGCAATCTGGTTGCTTTCTTAGCGTGTGGCCAATCCAACGCCACTTTCTGCGCTTAATCTGGATCAGTATGCGCTCTTCGCTCGACAGACGCCATAGTGCCTCGTTTGAAATAGTGTTAGGCCAGAAAATTCTACAAATGATCCTCAAACACTTGTTGACAAAAGCTTGCAGTCTCTGCGTGATGGAGTTCGAGATCAGCCATGTTTCACTTCCGTACAGTAGTATCGATTTCACACATGCGGAGAATATTCGTAATTTCGTGCGTCTGGATATTTGGGAATTTGCCCATACTGATTTTAGCCGGCCAAATGCTGTCTTTGCTTTGCTTAGCCTGTAGTTAGCATCCTCGCAAGATTTATCTCTAATCCGACGGTGCGTGCCAGCGCGACTAAACTGTTCGCCTTCTCTTGCATATCGGAGAATTTGTGCGAGAGGAGACAAATGTCATCGGCAAAGTCCAAGTCCTCAAGCTGCCGCGCGAGATTCCACACAATGCTAGTTCTCTTGTGCTGACTGAGGCTGCTCATGACGTCATCCAGCACAATGGCGAAGAGAAGCGGGGAGAGAGGGCAGCTCTGCCGCACTCCAGCGTTGGTCGTGAATGAATCACTGATGTTACCATTGTGTAGAACCGCCAACTCAGAGTTCTCGTAAAGCGCCATTATGAGGCGAATCAGCTTCAGGGGGACACCTTTTCTACTCAAAGCCATCCAGATGGAATTACGCTTAAGTGTGTCGAATGCCTTCTTGAAGTCGACGAACAGCATGTATAGTGGGAAGCGCCATTCAATCGATTGCTCGACGATGATACGAAGTGTGTTAGCCTGATCAACGCAGCTACGTTTCGGGCGAAATCCAGCCTGTTTGTCCCTTAAAGCATCCTCAACGCACTGGAGTCTATTCTGTATAAGTGATGCCAGAATTTTGTAGATGGAATTGAGCAAGGTTATTCCTCTCCAGTTGCCACAGTCGTGCAGATCACCCTTTTTCGGAAGCTTTTCGCTGTCCCAAACAGCAGCTAAGTGAGGAAGCAGAATTTCTGCAGATGTTTGTGGGTCGGCTGTCAGCAATTCTGGCTGAATGCCGTCGATGGCAGCTCGTACGACCTCGTTTAAACTCTGCCACCCAATATTTTATGGTCGCAAACGAAGTACCAGACTTCCTCAGAGTAGAATCTAGTTGGGCTTTAATATTCGTTGGACTGAGACCTTTCAAATGAAAGTATTGAATTACATAACGGTGACCAATTTTTTTCATATTTACAGTTGTTAATTTTTGATGGGTTCAAAAAACTAAACTTCTAAACAATGTGGCATAAGGTTGCCACTTTTCACCAAAGTAATTTTTTTTTTTTTGACTACTGCCGCCATTCTTATGTCAGGTAGTCGGATAGTTCTGGGACAGACCTCGCAGCACTTTCAGAAGCTTTTTTCATGGCAAATGTTTCAGTGAATCAGGCTACGTAACGAAGCTGTGTGGTGGTATTAGTCTTACTATGAAATAGACTGCATCTGAAGCACGATATTCTAAACATATTGTCATGAACCCTTAAAAATATATATAATTACATTTCATATTCTAGGACCTTTGTGGAAATCTTTGTGGAAACACAAATGAATTCCAATTATCGAAGCAAGTAAACAATGCCAAAGTGCCAAAGATCATCGTGGCATAATGTCGCTTCATCAGCAGGACATCATTCAATTACAAAGAGGAAAACTATTAGATTAAAAATCGTTCCGTTTGAGTTACATCGACAATCATCGAGATCTACTAAAAATGTTCTCTACTAATAAATTAAGATTTTGTTTTGTTTAACTTAAAAAAGTGTCTTAAAGTGAGAAGAAAATATTTTATAATTCACTAAATGGCCTCACTCTCTCTTTCCCTCTATGTATCTGGATGACTTTGTATGCATACTGAAGCCTGTATAAAAGTCATTTATCATCAGTTAGCTAATAAAATAATATATAGCTTCATACTCATGCAAAAATATTTGAGAACAACCCTTTAAAAGTGGTATTTTCATATACATTCTGTCAAATAAGTACCCGGAAATTGGAAATTCTCATTTTTAATTTTCCCTCTGAGAATATTTCAAAAAAAATTTTTCTCCAGGTTGGCACAACTGTCAGCCACCATTTTGTGAATTTTTATTGCTATATGTCATTTAGTTTGGTTACAGCGTCATTAGGAACAAGTCAACCTTTTGTGTGCGTTGCGATTTTTTCTCGCCCCTCTGAACGATTTATACCAATCGTAAACTTGAGTTTTCGACATGGTTGAATCACCAAATGTTTTTTTTTTTCAACATTTCCAACGTTTTGGAACAAGAAATTTCGTTTGAAACACAACATTTCACACAAAAACTCTTTGTTCGATATTTTTATCCATAGTAAAAATCGCAACGCACACAAAAGGTTGACTTGTTCCTAATGACGCCGTAACCAAACTAAATGACACATAGCAATAAAAATTCACAGAATAGTGGCTGACAGTTGTGCCAACCTGGGAAAAATTTTTTTTTGAAATATTCTCAGTGGGAAAATTAGAAATGAGAATTTCCGATTTCCGGGTACTTATTTGACAGAATGTACATACGCAGTCTACCCTCATGCGTACGTGTCAATATGAAATGAAATGATATTTTTGCATTGAATATGAAAAGTCACATAGGTATTGTACATTCAAAAAATCCTAAAGAAACATCCATATACTACATCCTTATACTACAATGTTTTCATATTCCGCCAAAGTCAAAGTGACGTTTCCTTTTTTTTTTTGTTATTTTCAATTTGTTTTTTGTTAGACACTTGAAGTAAAATATATAAAATTTTGTCATATTTCATGCTTGATATCATTTCACATGCATATCAATTGAAATGTAATTTTCGATGGAAATGAAAAGGATAAACTCCCCCCAAATCGAAGGTATTACGATATGAACATCAATATTATTTTATTGAAACGACATATTATCGATGCACGTAGACAACAGATACATAAATAAGTAAATATCTACAAATTTCAATTGCAACAATACGGCAATGATGATAACGATGATAATGATGATGATGATGATGATGAGACTGATGATGATAGAATATGTATGATGCATTAGCGTCTATAAAAATAACTTCATGGGGATATGCTGGATTATTCATTTCGTGCTTCGAATTTGACAGTACTGTTTCAGTGACATCTGTCAAACAGAACTGTCATTCGAGGCATCATATGTTTAGTTTAAGGTATTTAAGGTATGATTTTTTTGTGGGTATCGTATATTAATAAGCAGAATTTTCGAAGCTGGAGCAATGACAATCCACGAGTGACTGCTGAGACATTATTACATCTGCAAAAAGTTCCCGTATGATGTGCCATTTGGTCTGGTGGTGTGATTGGCCCGTAATTTTTTTGAAAATTACAAAGTTGTGACTCAAACTGTCAATTCTCATTGCTATAGCCAAATGATTATCGATTTTTTTTTTTGGCATAAAATTGTAGATATGGACCTTGAGGAGATGTGGTTCCAACAAGACGGTGCCACGAGCCACACAATATGACCCATTTTGACTTATTGCTAGATTATTTTCCAGGAAGTGGAATTTTTCGTTTTGGGCGATGTGAATTGACCACCAAGATCGTGCGATTTATCACTGTTGGACTTTTTGTTTTGTGGGGTTACGTAAAAAAAAAAATAATAAATATGTGGCACTTAAACCCCGAAGTGCTCTTTGGCCGGGCTTCTCTTCCATTATTGTTGTTCGTGTTAAATTTTGGACAGTATTAGAAGGGACCTACTTATTTTGTCCGGTTCCGAACTGCAGAACTCTTGTGACATCACTTTTTCTGAGCTTTGTCACAGAGTTCTTTTAGAAGCTCTTCCATGGCAAATTGTTACTGGCCGGAAGAATTGCCAATTGCTTGCCGACAGGTGGGTACCTTCCTCAAACTCTCAATGATGCACTGAAAACAAATATCTGCCAAGTTATGATCGAGATAATGGCCGATATGTGCTGGAAAGTCATCAAAAATTACCACACAAGGATGTTAGAGGTCCTGTGGAGGACATTTGAATGATGTTGTATATCAAACATAATGGCAAGGTCTAAACAATATATTGAAATAAAATTTTTATTGAAATTCTAAACAGAAGTGCCTTTCATTTACATTTACTTTCGTAACCACAAAATGATTAACCCTATGTGAGTACGAGTTATAAGTATAAGTATAAGAAGTTGTCGGGAGGCTATTTATAAGATTTCTTCCTGTTTTTTGAACTTTTACCTTGATTTAGCATCATTTACTTCACCCCAGCTCTACCATATTTTTTTTGGCACACGCTTTTTTACGGAGCCTCACAAAATAGAGAGCTCTCTCATATCAATAACGAAAAGTTTTAACGCATGCCTAGTAAAGTACGTAATTTTCCTATCTGATTTCGATACTTTCAGATAATATCTCATCAGATAGCCAAGCAGCTTTAAAAGCTTGCTTCAATATTTCACAATTATCTCTAAATTAGTAGATGAATGTCTCAGCCATCCAAATGAGCTAAGAAACCTAAATACTGTAGAATTAAGATGGATACCTGGCCATAAAGGACACTACGGGAACGAAATAGCTGATAAACTAGCTAAAATGGGCACTGAAGAGCCCCTGATCGGCCCTGAACCCTTCTGTGGTTTGGCTAGATGCCACGCCAAGGAGGTTATCAGGAAGGTGGGAGGAAAAAACAAATTTGCAGAACACTGGCTCAATAGTACAGGGCAGCGTCAAGCAAAACAATTCCTAATCCCAAATAAACGGATATCTAAAAAGATACTCACGTTTGGTAGAGCTGACCTACGTATTCTTTGTGGTTATTTTACAGGCCACTGCAGTCTCAGATACCAATTAAAGAAGTTAGATCTATCTGACACTGATGTCTGCAGATTCTGCAACTTAGACATCGAACTTAGACATCGGAGCACATTCTCTGTGAATGTCAAGCTCTTGGCAGACAAAGACCAAACCATTATTTTATTTTAAAATAAATAAAAAACAAGTTTTCAGTATTTATTAATCAATCATATATTTTCCTGTATTATTTCCAATGTCTTCCCAACGTTTAGGCAAATTTTTAATTGCCTGCTCAAAAAATTGTTTGTCCTTGGAGCCAAAATACACGTCGATATCCCTTTTTATAGCTTCTTTTGAGGTGTAGTTCTTATTACTTAAATGGGACTAAAGTCCACGGAAAAGGTGATAATCGCTAGGTGCAATATCCGGAGAGAATGGTGGATGCGGCATTAGCTCCCATCCGAGCTCGTCATGCGGTCTTGCGTTGTCGTGGTGAAACAAAATTTTGCGACGATTTTTTTCAAGTGCTTCATTTCAGTTTGGATGGTTGATGGCAATAATAATCAGCTGTGATCGTCTGGTTTGGTTCCAGCAGATCAAAATAAATGATACCGGCCATATCCCACCAATAGGCGGCCATCTCTGGGAGTTGGTTCTGATGTTTCATCTTTATCTAACCACTGGCGTTTGCGAACAGGACTATTGGCTCTCATTTTCAAGCTGAGAACACACATTCACTCTCTGCTGAAGGTTTGCAACGGAAAGTTTATGCGGAACCCATTTTTCCAGCTTTGGAACCTTGCGCAATTGAACCAGGTGCCTGCAATCTCTTCCATGTGATGAATTTAACCTTCCAACCATCATATCGACTGTCAAACTTGGCACAGCTTCCATGATTTCCAGCAAGGAGTCGGAGTTAAAGACCTCAGGACGACCAGAGCATGGGGCATCCTCAATGTCACAATCACTTAGTGGAGGAATGAGATATTAAAGGATTAAAAGTAAAACACAATCATTTTAAAGCCCATGACGTTATCTAATAATATAATTAGTAAAATAAATGCAAAGGTCCGAAGTTCTATAAATTCGATAAATGCTTTATAGTACCAGGTTAGCTTGAAAAGTAAACTAAAAGTAGAAAATTAGTGATAAAAATCGAAGATACAAATTAAATACTCTGCTTTCCCTATTGTCATAAAATTTGATGACCAACACTGCCTCGTATTGCCACATGTCATCCTTAACGATATACATGGGAGTCACTTTATAGCACTGCTCTATCGCTATTGGCTTACCGCTGTTATTGCTACTGCTGCTGCTACTGCTGCTGCTCCTGCTGGTGGTATGTACTTATTTATTGAATATTATTGCTTTTTGTATTTTTATGTTTTCTGTGTTCGAGTATGTTTATGTATTTATTGATTGTTTGTTGCATGCAATATACCAGCATCCAGCATCCAGTGAGAAGAGCACTGAAAAACGTGCAACCACAGGAATGGCCACAGTCGGACGATGGCATATATCGTACATACTACATTCAAGTGATACAAAGGTATTGTCGTGCATACGTCGTGATGACAATATTATGTCGCCTGCCGTGCAAACACACTAAAATATTGCGAATTGGGAAGGAGAAGCAGGATAATCAATTTGATGAAAATATATTTTTAAAAAATTGATCTGACATATCACGCTATTTTCCCATTCATATTCGTACAATTTAATGTGGAAACAATATTTTTAGGATATTGTGTTGTTGAACAGGAGGAGGTTAATTCCAGTATTTCAGAATTGTATATGGAATATGAAATAAGCTATCACACTAGACTTTGACCTATTCAGATAATTCTTAGAAAAGATATCATCAACGACACTAACAGAGAGTGAGATAGAGGGAAGGAGACATAGGGACACTGTATTCTTTTACACCCTGAGTGACAGCCAAGCTTCCATAAAATCCTTGAAGATTTTCCTACAGACTTCATAACGATATCGCAATTATTCTGAGCTTTGCATCAAAAGAAAGCATTTTATTGCATATTATCCTTGACAAATTTAGCCTAATCCTTTGAAGATTCCATAGGGTTTGATATTTTGAAGTTCATGAAGAGCTCCGGCGAATTAAAATCTGATACCTCAGTCATCTTAAAGATGACCTGTCTCAGTTTCAAGTCGAAGAATGATCTGTATCTTTATCACTGGACGTGGGAATGTCTTGGCAAGCTGAGCAAACTTGGTGAAAATAACCAATTATGGATTCTTTGGATTCCAGGACATATTGTAGCTGAAGGCTACGAGCTAGCAGATATGATTGCCAGACAGGGAGCAGCAACACCCTTTGTAGGCCCTGTGCTCTGGGCAAAGAAGCTTCATCCATGCTCATTAAAAGGAGTGCAGAATCAGATAGACAAAAATACTGGGAAAACCTACCAGGGTTGCCCCAATACAAGACACTTTTAGGGACCAGTTCAAACAAAAATAATACAAGAATCATCACTGGATTATTGACAGGAGACTGCAGGTTGAATTATCATCCAACGAAGCTGTGCATCTTCTCGGATGAAACCTGCCAACATTGCAGGGGAGGAGAATGAAATTGCAAAATATGTGTTGGGAACGTGACCAGCATTTATGCACACAAGAAAGAAAAACTTCGGGGAATTTATAATACCGGAATTCCATTAGGATAGGATCTACTCTAAACTTCCTTATGGATGCTGGACTTAGAGAAATACTCTAGTCCATGATGGGGTGCACAATAGATCTAGGGTCGCAGTGCAATACAATTCTTTTATAATAATAATAATAATAACTGGACGTTATCACGTTACACAAGAGGAGCTCTCCACTTTTTTAAAACGTCTGATCGTTTTTGTTAGAAAGGCAGCAGTTATGAATTCATTACCTCAATAATGGCAGCAGCGCCCTGGGCACTGGTACGATCCACCACATAACTGCGGTATTGATGTGAAATTCTATGCCCTGTAACTCCATACCGTCCAGGATCGTGCTAGAAAAACATTTCAAAGTATTAATGCCAATGACCAACTGTACGTTTGACCCTAAGGTCGAATCTGATAAATTTTGTTTTTGCATTTTCACGTATGGCTCTAAAAACGAATGCGGTCCTGGTTCTAGTGTTTTTATGGAAGTGTGCGGAACCCAACTATTTGTTGCAGTTGTTTCACATGGCACTTTTTTTTTCAAGCATTAGTGTGTGCAAAAACTCTACTGGCGACCATGGACAGTCATGACATCTTTTTCAGAATTGTTGAGTTCTATAAATTCAGACTAAACTCTGTTGGAAGATATAATAATCAGACGTTAGTATGGGTTCTGGGGCACGTTGGTATCACGGGCAATGTGACCTCTGACGTACTAGCAAAAAGAGCACTGAGGTTTATTTTAACGGCCCTGAATTCGCTTTGCTACATCTCTCTTGTGTCATCAAGGCTGTAATCAAGGAGTGGACTGCTGTAGTTCATAAGTTGAATTGGCATACTGAGGGAGGATGCAAATGGTCAAAAACCATGGTACTAAACATTACTGCTACATCGTCGACCTGGTAACAGGCCACTTTCTATAGGCTCGTCATATGGAAATAATAGGACTGACAAACTACGCAGTCTACCCAGCCTGTGGCAAGGGTTATGAGACGGTAGATAACTTTTTGTGTGTCTGTTATGCCTTCTCCCGAATTAGGAAGGATGTTTTTGGTAGATAGAGATGTGCTAAGCAACAAATCTCTTGGCACCCTGGCACTAAAGGATCTTCTTCGATATATTCCAAAATCAGACAGATTTAAAGCAAATTAAAGTGGTCCCCAAGCGCAGTGCAATGGACGCACAATGTTTGAGTACCACGTTTGCTATTAGGAGAGCCAAAAAGAAAGAATTCTGCACGTCTATTGAATCTATCAAAAATTCGGCTAGACTAAGCCATATCCTATCCGAGGACCATTCGAGTGCTTCTTGGAATGGGAAGCAAGATGGAACTTGGCCGAAAATGGCAAAAGAATACCTAGAAGTACTCATAAACACTCAATTTCCACACTACGAGTCACCGTATCTCACAAATGAGATAGTAACGAAGGAAAAAATTGCATGGGTAGTTAGAAATTTTTCACCCAAAATGTTGCAGGTAACACTGGACTTGGTGCTCCCATGTCTGATACAAATCTTCAAAGCGTGACTGAACTTAAAATATGTACCTAATAGCTGGAGGCTAGTAAAGGTTGTCTTCATACCAAAGGCTGGCAAAAGAGAACACGAATCGTCGAAGGATTTCAGACCCGTCAGTCTCATCTCCTTTGTATTCAAGACGTTTGAAAGGCTTCTGGATATATACTAAAGAACTTCTCTGGAGAATTCCGTTATATCCACGGCCCAACATGCATACCGAAAGGGGTAGTCGACATAAACGGCACTCCATGAGGTAGTGCAAACAATCGAGGGATCTCTGGACAACAAACAGTTCAACAATCTTAGCACAGAATCTATCTAACGGGCGTTGATGGAAATAGGAGTAGACAACTGTGTTACAGATTGGATCATTTCTATGCTAGGGACTAGGGTAATAAGTGCTAACATGGGCAATATCACGATAACAAAGCTTGTCAAGAGGGGAAGTTCACAAGGGGTGGGGGGTGGGGTGTGATATCCCCCTTTTTTTGGCTATGCGTTATAAACAACAAAACTCGTTCCACCGATGAACCAGAAGCCAGTAATGACTGCCGTCTCTTCGGTTCCTGTTTATCAGTAGTGTTGTTCGTTTAGGATTGTATCTAGGCCCCATACTGACCTACTAGTC
Source organism: Megamerina dolium (assembly GCA_963854835.1). Lineage (NCBI taxonomy): Eukaryota > Metazoa > Arthropoda > Insecta > Diptera > Megamerinidae > Megamerina > Megamerina dolium. Next base: position 5,095,796 of record OY978529.1, read on the forward strand.
GTACATATTGTTAGACTTTTCCACCATACTTTTTCGCTATTTGTAGATATTTTATATTGATAGCTCTTTTAGCCACACTCTGCGGTATGAACACCGGTTCTGCAAGAGCCTCTTGCATGGCAGATCCGCTTCTTATCAGTGATCCACTAGGAAAGAGGATGTGACTGCTGAATTCAAGGCCTGAATTGCAGCTTGGCTGCCCGATAGTGTCTGAAGTTGGGGAAGCTTGTAGGATACTAATCACAGACATCAGATTCAAGCTCAACATAGCTATACTATCAATATAAAATATCTACAAATAGCGTAAAAGTATGGTGGAAAAGTCTCACAATATGTAAGACTAGTAGGTCAGTATGGGGCCTAGATACAATCCTAAACGAACAACACTACTGATAAACAGGAACCAAAGAGACGGCAGTCAGTACTGGCTTCTGATTCATAGGAGACAAGGCGCCCAGAATGGGGATGTCTCACAACGATTTCTGTCACAGTTGTAACCAAGTGGAAGAAAAAGAAACGGTCTTCCACTTCCTTTGTAAATGCCCTGCTCTTTGGTAGCAGCGAATGAACACTCTTCAATAACATCGAGGAGTTAGTGGAAATAAGCATCACCGACCACCTGAGGTTTCTAATCAGTACGAACTGGATCCTAACGAGTTGCCCACACAAACAACCTAACGAACAGTTGGAAGCGAGGATATCGTAACAAAATGTTGCGTAAGCGCTATTTGGACTTAAGGATGAGTCACCACTTCAACGAACCAACCAACTATGTTTGCTTCGACGATCGATAGAAAAAATAAATAAATAAAATAAATCCTTCAATTGTTAACCCATATGTTCATAATTTGGCTCCCAAAGTACTATAGGCACCAGTATAATTGTATTGTCGATTCGACTAATCTAAAAGCTTTTTTTTTTTGGATATATTAAATTGTCTTTTAACGATCACCAAAACCCCAACGAAGCTACCAATTCTTCAGAGAGTAAATTTGAGCTACGAAAAAGTTTCTCAAGTATATCCCAAAAGTTCTAAACCTCGGATTGAACTTATAATATCGAGAGACCTCCTCTTCAGCTACATTGAAAGCTCAGCCAATGATCTTTATAGATGTTTGTGTGTAATTTTATGTAAATACTACATTTATGCCTATGATGATGACCTATGATCACACACGAGGCGGTGGTCTGCGAGAAATATACAATGCAGCAATTGATCACCAACACACTTAGCAGGATACAAAGATTAGTGTGTGTATGCATCACAGGAGCAATACGGACATGTCCTACGACATCTTTGGAAATTTTCTTGGAATTCACACCCCTTCATATTTATATCCAGTCCCAGGTAGGGAGGGCGATTCTAAGAATGTCTAATGTAAACATCGAAATAGGAGGGCACCTTACCCGCAGGAAGTTTAATATTCTTGCGAAACGGCTGCCTAAAATCATGATGCTGAAGGAGACGATGCATACAAAGTTCAGTTTCATAAAAAGGTTGAAAACGGAACTCAGTAATAAAAAGAGCTGGGACGGCATATCTAAAACTTATGAGATAAATCAGAACATGATAACATGGTATACAGATGGCTCACTCACAGATGAAGAAGCCGGTGTGGGAGTATTTGGGCCAGTTGCAAGATACTCGGAAGCTTTAGGCAAAAACATGACCATCTTTCAAGCGGAAATCTACGTTGTGGACAGGTGCATCTATTTTAATCTCTCACGTAACAGAAGAATAGGATAGCTATCCTAACTGACAGTAAGGCGGCAATCAAGGCACTTAAATCTCATCAAATTACATCGTATCTGGTGATGGAGTGTCTTGAGAAGCTGAACATCCTGGGTGAAATCAATCAGCTGTGGATACTATGGATTGCAGGTCACATGGAAATTACAGGAAACGAAAAGGCAGACGAACTCGGTAGAAATGGAGTGGCAACCCCGTTTGTAGGGCCGGACCATTCGGGGGATCGGATAAGAACAACTTCTCCAAAATCTTTAGGGAAGCAAAAGATATATAAAGGAAGCAATATTGGGACAATCTACTGGGGTAAATAGATGTGAGGATTGTATGAAGCTAAACAAGAATAACTTAAGAATCATTACAGGAATTCTGATAGGACATTGTAGATTGAACTATCACCTGACAAAAGTGGGAATTTATTCGAATGAAATTTGTAGGTTTTGCGGGGAGGAGGATGAAACCTCGACACATGTGCTGGAGGTGTGACCGAGGTGAACATCTGGTGAACTGATGGGGCAATCAGACTCGGGAATATAGGCGCAATACTACATTTCATAGAGGATGTTGGACTCAAGGAAATACTTTGAACCAAAATGAAGGGGGCTACATCCCCATTAACAATAATAATCATAATACATTTATGCAAAAGGAAATCAAATCAAAACTCAAAAGTCCTTTCATATTAATTTTAATGAACGAATTCAATAGAAAATCAAAAACGTAGCATTCAAAATCCCATTAAGCACACGCAGTCTCACAATAAATACTTACGTAATTAAATATGTATGATGTGAAGGGTGAACCATCAGAAATTGTCATTAGAAAAAATATTCAAATTAATAAAATTCAAATGTCAAAGACACAGCTCGAAAAATCTGAATCATTCAAATCACTCTTTAATAGAATATTATGGCTATCTCTATAGGACATCTTTTAACGAATGAGAATGAGAAAAGAATATTAAAGGACATCATAACACGAAGGGACATTCATGAACAATTATGAACAAAAACATGATAATTTGTTAAAATTACAACAACAACAACAACAACAACAACAACAACGACGACGACGACAATAATGGCAGTACGTTAAAAAATGCTAAAGCAAAACTCTTCAATATTCGTTTAAGGTTGACGTGATTTCCATACACACACACACACACACACACAGACACATTTTTACATTTATGATGATGATGATCGCATTAAAACATGCGACAACTAAGGCTGCCAAAGAAGAAAATGTAGAAGAAGACGTTGAAGCAGAGATATGTAAAAAGAATATTGAAGGTAAAAAAGGGGGAAACATCAACATTCAAGTGACAATGGCGACTATGATGAAATGCACGCACGCTAGTTAAATCATATGTGTGTGCTCAAAGGGTTAAAAGTTAGGCGTATGCGATAAGAAGCACACACCTATTTGGGCACGCGACACTCAAAATATAAAATCTACATTCAGAAACGCTCCTTAATTTCAAAGTCATCAAATATGTATGTACTTCATTGGATTGCTTCCTTCCTTCCTTCCTTCCTTCCTTCCTTCCTTCCTTACATCATGTGCTACGAGGACGGTCCCAGAACTACCCGACCTGACATATAGATGGCGGCAGTAGTTTGAAAAAAATTACATTAGGTTAGGTTAGAGTGGCTGCCCCCTCAAAAGGAGGGCACACGTAGACCTACTCTACTACTTCGAACCAACCAGAACTTTTGACGAAATTTAGGAGGTTGCTAATATCAACCACTGATAGGGGGCTAAGTCATGCAACTGGTAATACCCCAGGAATTTGTTGCGTTTTTTTCCACAAAGCAGGGCAGGTACCCAGCAGATGTGAGACGGTCTCGAGTTCCTCCTCATCTCTGCTGCTTTTGCAGTTGTCATGCACGAAATGGCCTAAGCCCATTCTCGCTGCGTGAGGTCCTATGATTCAGTGGCCGGTAACCACACCAACATAGGTCGAGATATCTTTTCTGTTAGTTTACGCTAGCGTTTCTTACTGAGTGTGGGCCACAGCACTTTCGCCGTGCTACAGATGGGTGAATCCGTCCATTTTTTTTTTTTTGGAAGGCGTTAGATGTGAATACATCCTATTTGTGTTTTCTTGTGGCAATGGAGATTCCCAAGTGGAGATTTTCTTCAGTTAGAGCTTCGTTTGTACCCTGTCTAGCGAGTTCATCAGCTCTGCAGTTTCCTCGTATGCCCCTGTGTCTGGATACCCAGCACAGGAGGATATTATGCTGCTCGGAAATCTCGGAATCTCATTAAGATTATAAAACATATGTTTTAAGTTTCAAGGCGCCACGTTGTTCAGCATTCTTTTTTGGAGCCATCGACCTCAGTAAATTGCTAAACATGGAAAAAATTGGTCACCGTTATGTAATTCAATTCACTTTCATTTGAAAAGTCTCAGTGCAACGAGACACTCTGGGTGGCAGAGTTTAAACGAGGTCGTACGAGCTGCCAAGACGAACACCGTAGTGGTCGACCAATTGAGGTGGCCACGCCAGAAACGGTTAAGAAAATACACAAAATGATATTGGATGATCGCCGGCTGAAGGTGTGTGAGCTTGGTGAAATTACAGGCATTTCAAAAAGTGCTATACATCATATATTGACCGACAATTTGGAGATGAAAAAGCTGTGTGCAAGATGGGTGCCGCGTTTGCTCACAATAGAACAAAAACAACTTCGAGAGGATGTTTCTATAGAGGGTTTGGCGATGTTTCACAGTAATAACGTCGAGTTTTTGCGTCGATTTGTAACCATGAATGAGACATGGGACCTCCACTTCACATCTGAGACAAAAGAGCAGTCAAAACACTGGACTCAAAGGTGAGAATCGTGTCCAAAGAAGGCGGACACAGTTCCATCTGCAGGCAAGGTTATGGCATATGTTTTTTGGGATGCACGTGGGATAATTTTTATTGATTATCTTCAAAAAGCAGCGTTTAAGTGATGAAATTAAAGAAAAAAGGCCGCATTTGGCGAAGAAGAAAGTGTTGTTTCATCAAGACAATGGACCAGTTCACACATCCGCTATTTCGATGGCCAAAATCAATGAGTTAAAGCTCGAAGTGCTTCAGCACGCACCTTATACGCCAGATTTAGTTTCTTCGAATTATTTTCTATTACCAAATTTGAAAAAATGTCTTGGTGGTAGAAGATTTGAGCAAACAATGAAGAGATGGAGTCTGCGGGAGCTAGACAATTCATACAATAAACAGGGTATCGAAGCCATAGAATATCGCTGGGAAAAATGTATAGAGCTAAAAGGAGATTATGTTGAGAAAAAAAGAAAAATTTTCCCAAATTTATTGTGTTTTCTTTGTTAGGTCGGATAGTTCTGGGACCGCCCTTGTACTCATTGACAGACATTTAAAGCTGGAAAAAGTAGTAAAGCATTTGTGATTTAATCTAATTTTCATTATTCGATATCAAGGCTTGCCTTTACTTTATTTCCAATTTGAATTTCGCAAGGTTCTGCTTTTAAACTAAACTCAATTTGTTATTAAGCCAATAATAAAATCTAGTTTTAATCAAGGCTTACTTGTAAGCTATTTGTTCAATTTGTTATCAAATTGTCAGTAAGTCTAACAACAATTCTTCAGAGGATATTTCCTCTGAAGCATTGAAGCCTTTTTTTGTTAAATACTAGCTTTTATAAGAAATTTAATTCCTCATGTCCTCCATCCGCCCCTATGTGATGCATATGGTTAAAAAAACATCATCTAAACTAAATTTATACTCAATTTCGTAATTCTTAAATATTGTGGGCATACAAGCGTAACCGTTTATACTAATATGTACACGAATACATGCTAGTAACATATGACCAAAAAGAAGGGTTAATTAATATGTGCTTTAGTAAGAGCTCAAGATTCAGTCAACCAAGTCAATTTAAGCGTGTCAAATGTGTATAACATTTTAACGGTTAGAAGAACACGTGTTAAATACATTCGACATATTTACATGAATTCATGTTTGCCAAAAATTGATTTTATTTTATTTTCCATTTTTATTTCTTCTTCGTTTTGTTGAAAGGTGGTAAGGGGTTAATAGGTTTATGTTTAAAAATATGTAAGTATATTATATTAATATTGTAGTTCTTGATGATGATCAGTTGAGTTGTAAACATGGATTTGTCAATTTGATTTTATGTGTGTTTTATTAATTTGTTTTTTATTTGAAGAATAATAAAGGATAAAATAGGCCTCACCTTTTACACCAATTAATGTAGGATTGAAGTGGCCAAAAGGGCCTCATAATGAACGAGGGCAAGACGAAGTAGTGTAGTGTCAACAAAAACAAAAAATTTCGACGTCTTAGACAACAGTTCGCTATTGACAACTACCCCTTTAAAGTAATCAAGGACTTCGTCTATCTTGGAATCTGCATTTACACTGTACAGGATTACTTTTTTAATGGAAAACTTCAGCTTTCTTGAGACGATTATAAAATAGCACTGTATAAACCTGTGGGTGCTGTTGCGCAGTGGTTACAGCATTGGCCTTCTGATCTGAGTGAGTCGTGAGTTCAATTATAGAGTAAGCCCTGATACAACCATCAGTTTTACGAAGAATTTGCTGATAGTGTAACGCGTGCCTTTTGTTTCCTAGCTGGGGTATTACTCAGTCAGCCATGGCCAAACAAGAGGGCAGCGTTAAAACTCTTGTTGTAGTAGGAGGACCGAATTACGTACCGACACTAGAAGAGTGTTCGGTTCGGTACTGATGGAACTACTACTACTTTGTTTTATTTTTCTTCGTTTTTATATTCGTTTCTTTCTTTTTTTTTTTTTTACAATTTTTCAAGAATACAAATTCAATCTCTTTCTCTATACCTTAATGGTATACCTAACCCTAGCTAACCTTACTTATATAATGAGGACTTATAGGATTGACCAATGCCACCTGGTCGCACCTAACGAAACAGTCGTCTGGTAGATCTGCCTCAGCAGAAGTCACCAAGCAACTGATAGTTGTGTAGGATAGCCTGATATAGGGGTTTCCTGTATCCAGCACCTTGGTCTCACACTTAGAAGAGGGAGACCTTTTATAGCAATATGTAGGAAGAACCAAGGGGGTGGCGAATGGTTGCTCCTGGTATATGCGGTTGATCAAAATGACCCCGGGCAGAACTGAGGGCTCGCAGGCGATTACTTTAAACGAGCGGTCGAATAATGCCATCGCGACTATAAGAGCACTCGATAGGGTAGCAAGCTACTCGAACGGGCCGATTCAAAAATTCAGCCAGATCGTGTCAAATAATAGGTCAGATTACGACTTACTCGATCAAACGTCGATTGGTTTTCATGCCTTACGTCGGCAAGCCATACACCTTTAGTACATATCTATGTATAAAGCATTTAAGAATTATGTAGTGTAAAATTCCTATGATGCTACATTTTACGTTCAGTGAAAATTCATTTGATTGTTTCTTTTTTCTCTGTCGTCATAGCGACTGACTACACGAATATGCGTATGTGTGTGTATACATCTACTGATATTATTGTATGACGATAATAAGGAGAAGAAGAAGAATCAAATGAACTCTGAAAAAGTGATGTCACTAGGGTTCTGCCATTCGGAACCGCATAATATAAAGAGGTCCCTTCTAATACTGCTTAAAATTGAACACGCATAACAGTACTGGAAGAGAAGCTCGGCTAAAGAGCCCTTCAGGGGTCTGTAAGTCTCATTTACTTACATATTTTATATTTTATAAACCTCTTAACATGATTATCCATTTATATGATGCTGAAGCCTGAACACCATCCACCTCATACGAGTAGTTGGTTGGAGTTTTAGTGCAAGCCTTAGTGACAAGTACCTAATGAGGTACAACCAGGAGTTTTACGAAGAGTATGATGCTGATAGTAACATAGCTAAGCGCATCAAAATCGGACATATCGAGTGAATAGAAGAACTCTCTCCAGTTAAGAAGGTGTTGTAAGCAGAAACCGCTGAAGGACGTCCACGAAGAGACCACCTCAGCTCAGGTCGAAACAGTACATAAGTACGTTAAGCATTTTGTATTCAGATAAAATATGTTGGAATCGATTGTATTGGGCAGATAAGCAAATAAGTAAGTAAGTAAGTAATGGAAGATTGATGGCGATTGCGAGAGTCATTGCATACTTTAAAATCATCTATATAGACTAGAAGAAGTTCAGAAGAATACTCATAGACAAAAATGCTCATGGTCATAGGCAAATTAATAAACACAAACAACAAAATTTCACATTTATATCAATTCGCAAAATCCCACGCTAATGCGAACGCGAATAACCAGGGCTCTTTAGGGCTCGTAAAGAGCTTTACATAATGTTAGCACAAATTTTTTTTATCTTAACGATAAATCTCATTTCTGGTTTTTTTGATTGCTTTCATTTTCAGCGACTAGGTCTGGCTCTACTTCAGCTCCCATCATCATCATCACCACCACTTATTAGAGGGTTGTATTGCACTGCGACCCTAGGTCTAGGTGGTGAATCACCACCACCATTATAACACTTTTTTGTTATTAATCGTGGAATATATCTACGATCAAATGGTTGAGTCTGCTGATTTGGAAGTTGCCGCTCTGGAAGTCCCGATTTCTCAGCACAGTTTCAAAGAATTGTATAATATTTCAAACAATATAATTTTTATATGCCAACGTTGTTGTTGGAGTTTCAGTGCTACATTGATCTTTAAGGATATCACTTTAAAATAATCCCACGTCATCAGTTCGAAGCAAGGCAAGGCGTCATTCAATCACTCAAACAGGTCTAGTGGATCATTCTTGCGACAATAAGACATTGCATGAAAGTTTGGTATGCGATCATACTCGTAGCAAACCCTTAAGCTATTATTGAGCTGGAAACATTTAAAGTCGGGAAATGCAGTGGTAATACAACAAGAAAACCATGATAAAATGAAAAAGTTCAAACTTAAGTTACACTTAAGTCAAGTAAGAATTTTTGAAGCCCATAAGGTCTTGAAAAACACATCACTGTTGACAATTACACTTTCGAGGTGGTGTAGGACTTCGTCTATCTTGGAACCAGCATCAACAACTATAATGACGTCAGCCTGGAGATCATGCGTAGGATAACTCTTGCTAACAGGTGTTACTTTGAGATGAGTAAGCAATTGAGTAGTCGAGCTCTCTCTCTCGAAGATGGAAAATTACACTCTACAAGTCCCTCATTATTTCTGTACTAACATATGGTGCAGAAGCCTGGACAATTTTCACCACGGATGAGAGGATGTTTGGAGTTTTCGAGAGAACAGTTCAGTGTACAGGATCTTCGGGCCTATTTGCATTCATGGCGAGTATTTAATAATGTACGACGATGAGCTGTATGAGCTGTACGCTGACATTGACATAGTCAGGCGCATCAAAATTCAGCGGTTGCGCTGGCTGGGTCATGTCGAGCGAATGGAAGAAGACGCTCCAGCAAAGAGGGTATTTAATACGACACCCACTGGAGGACGCAGAAGAGGAGGAAGACCAAACCTCGGTGGGAAGCCAGCAATTGGCGCCAGCAAACGAAGAACAACGAAGACTGTCGTCGTCTTATATGATCGGCCTAAATCGATCATCGGTTGTTATGGCCACATTTAGAAGAAAAAGAAGAATAAGATCGAAATTTTTTTATATGGTGAAAAATTGTGCAATTCTTTCCAGAGATGGTTGCAAAATTATATTCGCCGACATTTTTGTGTTAGACATTTTTACACTAATCCCAAAGAAATGTCAATAAATAATTTTCGATATTATTGCTAACCATTCTTCGACATAAATTCATTCATACAAATATGACAATGCCGATTATTATTTTGCTTGATGGCATGGGGTGGAGTGTTGTCATAATTTCGACCCAAAATAACATCAATAATAATTTCATACACAACAACAACAACAACAACAACAACTACAACAATTCTACTTAAGTACTTGTATCTAAAGAGCACATCAATTTAGTGTGAATCACTCAAAAACAAAAAAACAAAAAAAATTGCCACCACACTTAATTAATGAAATTGAAATTTTCAAAACTACATTAAGAATACTACTTAATATTCAAAATAATTAAGTTTTTACATATATACAATAGATAAATGTCGTCTTAACCGCGTAATAACAGCTGAGCTAGGGGGTGCAAAACGTAGCAAGCGAGTACATACGGGCACACCGCCGGGGGTCGTGCTGTTCCCCCTGCTTTGGCTCATAACTATAAACGATATCCTTGTAAAACTTGACGTAAATGGTGTTAAGATTCTATCTTACGCTGATGATGTGGCGATCCTAGTTTCGGGTCCTTTCCCTTCCGTGATGAGTGAAATCACGGAAAGAACATTAACAAAACTAATTAGGTGGGCATAAGAATATGGCCTTAGGTTGAATTTGGATACGACGGAGTTACTACTCTTTACGAGGTAGTACAAACCACCTACCTTCAGACTATCAACATTAAATGGACAACAATTAACCTTATCGAACAGTACCAAATATCTGGGATGGACTATAGACTGCAAACATGCATCGAGACGAGAGTACGGAAGACATGTATCTATCGCTCACTATGCTTGCAAATCGATGTTTGCTAAGAAGTTGGGTGTCTAAGGCCAGACATGGTACTCTGGATGTACCAAGCAATGGTGAGACCGGTGCTGATCTATGGCTCTGCAGTTTGGTGGGAAGCTCTTCGGAAGAATTACAACTCCAATAAATTACGGAAAGTTTCAGCTCACTGTGTGTGTTGATGCCACTGGGGCCTGCCCCACCTCCTCCCAATTGAGTTGCACATACTATCTACTGCATCGCAAACGGCACTCAGACTCAAGGAATCTGAATGTTGGAAGTGTACTCAACAAAGCCACAGTAATATCCTTAGACATGTACCTATAGCTATAGTTGTCAACAGGACAGACTTTTTCTGAGAGTGGCATTAACGCTTTGGGTGCCGTAGCTCAGTGGTTAGTGTGTTCGCCTTCTGATCTGTAGATTGTGGTTCAATCCCCGGCTGATGCATAACAAATTTTATATCGAAAAGATTTTTCTTTCGAATGGTACCCACCTGTCGGCAAGCAATTGGCAATCCTTCCGACACTAACAACTTGCCATGAAAAAGCTTCTAAAAGAATTCTGTGACAAAGCTCAGAAAAAGTGATGTCACAAGTGTTCTGCCGTTCGGAATCGGTTAAAATAAGTAGGTCCCTTCTAATACTGTCTAAATTTAAGAGGCACAACAGTAATGGAAGAGAAGTTCAGCCAATGAACCCTTTGGGACTTTAAGTGCCACATATTTATATTTATTTATTAACGCTGTATTACCAAGTAGGAATGAGTGGAAGAGAGGTGGGATCTTGGCCGGTAGGGAAACACAAATTTTCACTAATGGTTCTCAAAATGGACCCTGGAGTTGGAGCAGGAATCTACTCGGAGTCCCTAGAAATATCAACGTAGTACGTAAAACTCCCATCTCAGTGTGTTCCGGGTAACAATTCTCTCCAACAGCTAGGCAGCTATAAAGGCGCTAGCCGTACCAACTGTTAGCTCAAAGCTGGTCGGAGAATGAAAACAAATCAAAACCTCACTAACTGCCAACTTCGAAGTATCAGTAGTCTGGATTCCAGGACACAAGGGAATCGCAGGCAACGAAAATGCTGATGAGCTAGTCCGTAGGGGCTCATCTGCAGACAATGAACGAAACAACCAGTGCCAATGTGGGCGTTCCCCTAGCCGAAGCCAAGGGGATCATTTAAAAACACTACCTAAACAAAGTGCAGCGGAAATGGGCTGTGGTGCTTAGCCTCCGCAATTTCAATTAACTTCTTCCATTTTTTATCATTATGAACTGCAGTTTATAGATTTTTATATACAAAATGTTGATGTTTTATTTCACATAGCTTTTATAATTCTCTGTTGATATCATAAATATATTTACTCTAGGAATATTTGAAATTTGGACACTGTGCAAGCAATATTGCAGTTAATTGTTAGCATAACAAAAGCATAATTGACATTAAAGATAAACAACAAAAACAAGGCAAGCATTAAACAACATTATATAGAAGCAATTGCTGTCAAATGTGTCATCATTACAACAAATACAACAACAACAACAACAACAAACGCAGCAGCAATCTTGCCATTGCGGTCAACATGAAAAGATATTAGGCAATATACTCGTATACTAAAGTATGAGTATAACAGTAAATACTTTTTTAATGAGTTGTTGTTTTATAATAATTGCTAGACACCAAAAATACGATTGTATTAATAAAAAAAAAAAAAAAAAAAAGCAACACACATAATGCTCCTCCACCAAATATGCTGAGAAATCTTGGGCGACAATTATTGTGCTCACTTTATGCATGTACGATGTACTCTAAAGCAAATGGGAACTAGTCTGGTACTAATTTAATCGCTAGTTCTTAGCCCCTCACAGTGGTAGCAGCCATATACAAGTGTGAGGTATAAATATTGCAATAAAATTACACCGAACTTTATCAACGAAGCTTGGATGCTTCAAAAAATATAGATCGCGAGGAGATCCTAATGATTACAATGGTATGCATTCCAATGGAATGGGTGAAAAATGGTAATTAACATCTTATTTTTATATTAGACTATTTATGGATGCATTCCGTACCACTTCTATTGCCGTTACTAATACAGGCACCCTAAGAAAGAAAAATATTTTGCCCAACAGACGAGTTAAACATTTCCAAACGTATTTGGGTAGCTGAATTTGAACCAGCGGTTGATCTGATTCGGTCAGCTCGCATTTCGTCCCTAACGTAAAAAAAAAAAATTATGAAAATTGACACATTCATGATAATCGCCTTCCATAAATATCTTCTTCTTAATATTATATCTTAACTTCTTAACTTACACTTGATGTCTACCGGTTAGAGGGGCTCCCTTACAAAATCGATGTTTTTTTTTTTTTATAAACTTCACACTTCACTAAATTTTTCACTCGCAGAGTGGCGCATGGAAGTAAAATATATAACCGATCCCAATTCATTTTTACTGCTAAATATTTTTCCTTAATTTTATGCGCTAGGGTAGCTTCATTACAAAATGGATTTTAAAGCATCTGGAATGATCGAATCGACGAATCGACTCGACGCATCGAGTCGTCGATTCCAAATGTACTTATCCTCTATTCCCTTACCTTAGGGGGGCCAAAAATTGTATAAGAACAACAATTTTGTAGGGGAACTCTTTTGAGGTAAGAATATTTCGAGAGAATGTTGAGGTAGATTAAATACTGGGGGTTGGTCATACATTTGACTGCTCTCGTGACGATTCCTAGGTAATTATGGTGTTATTTACTGATTTACAAGATGCTACCAAGGGGCAGTGAATCGAGGAGGGCTCTCAGTCTGGGACGGCTGACGCTGAGCTGGTTGACTGCACTAATAACTGGACAAGGCAATTTCAGGTACAGGGTCTTGTTGAGGGGGAGGATGCTGACATTTGCAGATGATGCATGGAAGAGGCAGAGACAGCGGTGCACATAGTGTGCCAGTGTCCTGCATTGGAAATCAGGCGGATGTCCACACTGGGTCGACAGTTTGTTGATGAACCCGAAATGTGGAACATACCCCACAAAGTTATGCTTGAAATAACGCGTGATGTTATTATGAGGAAGTAGAAGTAGAAGAATTCTGCAACCAAACAAATAATTAACATACAATTTGAGGGACGAAAAGGGACCCAGATGAAGTGGTTTGATTCGGCTATTATTGATTTACAAATGATTTTAAATTAAATTTCTGGTGGAGTACCCTCTAAGGTTTAAAGATATAGAGTAAGTATATTCAAATTTTGTTGGAATAGCAAATATTAATGGGTTATATAATTTCTCGCCTCTTTGGGCACCCTAAAAGAAGTGGAAGCAAATTAAAGAAAAAATGCCAATTTTGTAAAAGAGAACTTCTAAGAAAACGAGATGGAGGATAAAAATATTCCGAACAAACGTTGAGGAGGAAAAAATTAATGGAGCCGTTTATATATTTTATTCCTCTTGGAGCAGTTCTGAGTATTTTATTGCAACTTTCATAATTTGTTTTAGGTTAGGAACGGAATGCATCGCGATTTAGTCAAACCAACCTCGGATTCGATCACCTAGGTCATATTGCAATATTGATTTCGTCGTTGTGTAATACGAGTATATTAGCCAGTTCCGAATGGCGGAATCTTTGTGACATCACCTTTTTGAGCCTTTTTCACAGAGCTTTTTGAGAAGCTTTTCATGGCAAAGTGTCAACTGCTGAAAGAAGTATCAATTCGCAAAGTTGTCACCTTCGAGGGTTGAAACCAGGACCTATGGATCAAAAGCCGAACGCACTAACCACTGAGCTATAGCACCCGCAAAGGCATGGAGTAAGTATGTCAAACTTTCTTTTTTGGATATCATTAATGAATCAGGAACATGTATTTTCCCTTTTATCTCTCCTGGGGGCAGTTCTGTTTCAACTTTCATAATTTTTTTTTAGGTTAGGAACGGAATGCGTCGTGATTTAGTCAAACCAATACCGGAGTTTCGCCCCTCTAGTATATATTAAAATATTTAGTTAGTCTGCTGAGCAAGAGGTTTTTGGTTTATGGTATGGTTGTGTAATATCACGTGTAGTAAAAAGTAATCCATTATGTTTTCCAATAGATGGCTTTTGTAATGTGTATCTCCCGTTGTGTAAGTCCGATCGGGTTACGCTAGATGGCGTTAGAAATATAGGATTTCGTACTAAATAAAGTTTTGTGATTGCTTGACTCAGTGTTGTTTCAGCACGTGTCAAGTTGTTTGAGCACGTTACAGTTTTTCTTCGATAAAGGCGAAAACGCAAGCCAAACGGCTGAAAATGTGAATAGTATTTATGGTCCTGATACTGTAATAGCCATTCACGTGCAATTTTGGTTTCATCGATTCCGTTCTGGTAATTTTGATATCAAAGGTGCACCACGCTCTGGAACGCCAATTGTCGAAAATATCGATAAAACAATAGAAATTGTCGAGTCTGACCGTCATCTAAGCACTGTTTCTATTGCCCAGGAGCTAAACATTGCACAAAAAAAAAACCGTTTGAAACCATTTAAATCAGGTTGGATACAAAAAGCAGCTCGATGTATGGGTGCCACACGAGTTAACGCAAGAAAAAACCTCATGAACCGAATTACCATTTGCGAATCGCTGCTGAATTGCAACAAAATCGATCCCTTTCTGGAGCGCATGGTTATTGGTGATGAAAAGTGAGTCACTTACGACAACATCAAGCGAAAACGGTCGTGGTCGCTTAGCGGTGAGCCGATGCAAACGGTGGCCAATCCAAAGGATTGACGATCAGAAAGGTTTTGCTATGTGTTTGGTGGGATTGGCAGGGAATCATCTACTCTGAGCTGCTCCCCTACGGCCAGACTCTTAATTCGGACCTGTACTGTCAACAATTGCACCGTCTGAAGGAAGCAATCGCCCAGTAGCGACCAGCTTTGGTCAATAGGAGAGAAATTGTATTCCATCAGAACAACGCCAGGGCACACACATCGATAGTGGACTCGCCAGAAGACCCGGGAGCTGGGTCGGGAGGTTCTTATGCATCCACCTTATAGTCCGAACCTGGCACCAAGTGCTTACTACCTGTTCCTGTCTATGGCGAATGATTTTGCTGGTGAAAAATTCGCCTCAAGAGAAGCTTGTGAGAATCGACTGTCCCAGTGTTTTGCCAATAGGGACGAGAGTTTCTATGAGAGTGGCATTATGAAACTACCTTCAAAATGGCAACAAGTTATCGAACAAAACGGTGTATAATAGACCTAAATCAGATCATTGTAACTATGCTAAATAAAACCGTCAATTTAATGCAAAAATAATGGATTTCTTTTTACTAGACCTTACACTTTCACCGATTTTGGTTGATATACATATTTAATGTAACGCATTGGTCACAGGGTATGAACGTTTATGTGTTTGTGAATATATATGTATGTTCTAATAATAGTAAATAAAACTTATTAGAATCTATGTTGGAATTGTGACCAGATGATGTCATAAAATCACCCATCAAGATGCAAGTATATCTTGTATATATATGTCGTACTACTTTAAATAGTATGTTAGCGATGTTAGCGACCAACTGTTCTCACAACAAAACAGCAGTCAAACAGCAGTACTCCAATGCTGCTGACTGACTGTGAATCATTCACTTACATAAGTTGTTGTATGTACATACAACAACATATAGACATTGAGCATAAATAGAGCAAACAAATATATCATACTAAATATATCTATGTATGCAGACAGACAGACAGTGATGGCCAATTTAGTCTGGTTTGGCAAATCAATTAAATTCAATTAATCCCAAACACAAACACAAATTCAAACATATGTTGATGAATGATGATGATACTACGAGTATGAATGTTGTATGTATATGATGAGTACATTCTAATAAACACCCAGCCAGCCAGCCAACCAGCCAGTAAGTCACGCAGATCAAGCAGTCACCATGCCAAGCCAAGACAAGCCTAAGAAATATATACCTAATATGCTGCTCATAAATGAAAAGGGTGACAAATGGAAGCAGCAACAAGCAAACGACTGCATAGACGACGACGACGACGACGACGACGACGACACTTGGCTCGATTTATTTTCTTCCGGATTCGGACACGACTACATCATCACTACAATAGGATGCAACTGTATGAGAATGTACGTAGTCGTACTATTACTCGTAAAGATGAAGTATATATACGATATAATGGTGTTGGTGTTGGTTTGCTTTTCATTGATAATAATTTTTGTGATATTTAGTAAGTGATATATGTACAATATTGTTGTTGTTGTTGTTGCTGCTGATTTAATCATACATGTAATACCATATAATTACACTAATACATACATATGACATATGTATATCGATATACTGTGAGAAATCTATTTTGAGAACATCATAAAGTTCCTTCGAAATGATCTAAAAGATGTGTGATGAATGACAAGTTGAAGTTGACAAAGACCAAAGATGATGAGTTACAAAGTTTTGTTGAAGTTACAAATCGTCCAGGTTCATATTGAGTAGTTTAGTATAAAAATCAGGCAGTCATCTTTACTCAGTATGTTCGCCAACGACAATCTTCGTCTGAGCCCTCCTAACCAACCTCCGATTCAATTGAGACCCCTTCAGATTTAATTGAGAACCCTGATACTTCCCTAGATTGCTCACAACCCAAATTCGTCAATGTGGTTCATCCATAGAGATCATATTTTTCGATTGAATCTGGACCTACATATTTTGAACTGTTTCAGATCTTAAGATTTTTTAAGAGCTTCTTGGATTTAATTAAAAAAAAAAAATCTCCTTACAGTCGGCTGGGGCCGACCAAACTATACCCTGCATATGTAGATTTGTATATAAAAAGTTTACTCGAATATCCAACTTTTCTTTTATTTCCACTTTTCGAGAAACAATTTTTGCATATACTACTAATTTACACCCGAAATATGGTTGACTTTGACGAAGTAAAAGGATTTTAAGATAATTCCGAGGCTTAGTATGGGAGCTCTATAAAAAGTGGGCGTGGCTTACCACTTTCTAGTAAATCCAATTAATTTTTCCACACCTTAAATTTGGTGTCCTACGTTGAATAGTTTCTAAGTTATGGTGGTTAACATTTTTGTTTAATTTCCTCAACTTTGTATGGGAGTCCCAATAAGAAGTGGGCGTGGTACGCTGATTTTTCGCCAGATTATTTCCGACTACGATATTAATTTAAGTGTCAATTATGGTTATTGTAGACATAAGATTGCCTAAGTTACAGCTGTTTCAATTTAAAATTTGTATGGGGGCTACGATAAACACTGGGCGTGGTGCGTCCATTTTCTGTGAGCCTAGTTGCTCGTACAATACTAATCCATACCCTAAGTCTCGTTGTCCTAGGCTAAATGGTTTGTAAGCTATGGAGCTTAAAATTTTAGTTTAATTCACTCGACTTTGTATGGGAGACCCATGAAGGAGTGGGCGTGGCACACTGATTTTCTGCCAGATTTTTGCCGACTACGATATTAATTTAAGTGTCAATTATGGTTATTCTAGACAGAAGATTGCTGAAGTTACAGCTGTTTCAATTTAAAATTTATATGGGGGCTACGATAAACACTGGGCGTGGTGCGCCCATTTTCTGTGAGCCTAGTTGCTCGTACAATACTAATCCACACCTTAAATATCGTTATTCTTCGCTGAATAGTTTGCAAGTTATAACCGGTAACATTTTTTTTAATTTCCGCAACTTTGTATGGGAGACCCAAAAAGAAGTGGGCGTGGCACATTGATTTTCTGCCATATTATTTCCGACTACCGCGTTAATTTAAGTGTCAATTATGGTTATTCTAGACAGAAGATTGTAGAAGTTACAGCAGTTTCAATTTAAAAGAAGTACAGACACTTTGTATGGGAGCTACGCTAGAAAGTAGGCGTGGCTTACCCACTTTTGGCGAGGTTATATAGTAGTATAATATAACTCTATGTGCAAAATATTGTTGTCCCAAGTGGTATATTATGTGAGTTATAGCAAGTTAAAGATTTTGAAAATTTCGAGGTTAGTCGCTTTGAATGCTTGGTGTGGGCGTGGTTATTGACCGATCATGCCCAATATCAATCCCCTCCGTACCCTTGGATCATAGATTACTTATGCCAAATTTCATCGAAATAGCTCAATATTTACTCAAGTTATCGTGCGAACCAGCCAGGTGACAGACAGACGGACGGACAGACGGACGGACGGACATCGTTAAATCGAAAATTTAATCGACGCTGATCACGAATATATATCCATGTCTATATCTCCGGAGATTCCTTCAAGTGGACACAAACATCTGACCGAAATGAATATACCATGCATATTGCATTATGCAGGGTATAAAAACCCCATAAAATTTAGAGAAATGCATGAAATCTTTATTTGAGTCGATAATGTTTAAAGATGATTTCCTGTAAATTCTGACCGCGGCTTTCAAATGGTTCATATGCTGCTTCCGATTTTGGCATACTCTCTCCAACATATCGGCCGAGGTATCTCACGAATAAATTCTTCAATATTAGCTTCCACTGCGTCAACCTTTGCGGACTTGTCGCTATAGACATGAGCCTTAATACAATCGCACAAAAAATGGACTAAAGGCGTTAAATCGCACGATCTAGGCTGCTAATTGATCGACCCCAAACGTGAAATCAACTGTTCACCGAACTCGCCTCTCAATTGGGCCATTGTTTCGCGTGCTGTGTGGCATGTGGCACCGTCTTGTTGAAACCACATGTCAGCCAAGTCAGCCAGCTCTTCCATTTTTGGCAAACAAAAAGTTCGTAATCAATGCACGGTAGCGCTCGTCGTTCACAGTAACACGTTGCTGCCTTCGTCGTCTTTGAAAAAGTACGGCACAATGATGCTATCGGCCCATAATCCACACAAAACAGTGCATTTTTCGGGATGTATTTGCAGTTCTTGCAATGTTTCTGGCTGCTCTTCACACCAAATATGGCAATTTTGATTGTTCACGTGTCCATTTAAGCAGAAATGAGCTTCGTCGCTGAACACAATTTTCCGATAAAAAAAAAGTGGATCTTCATCCAACTTTGCCCAGGGCCCATGCACCAAAAGTTAGCCATTGTGGTAGGTCGTGTAACTTCAATTCTCGCACCAGCTATATTTTAATAGGTTTTTACACCCAAATAACCGAGGCCCTCCGAACGGCGACGAATCGATAATTCAGGGTCATCAACAACACTGGCGGATACAGCTGCGATATTTTCCTCTGTCCGCACTCTACGTATGCGTGTTGGTGGTTTAATATCGACGACTTTAAGAAGGCTTTCGACACAATCAAAAGAGACGCAATCTGGCTGGTAAAAAAGGAATCCCCGCCAAGTTAATCCGCCTCATCAGAGCGAACTGTCTGTGCTTCATAACACTTACCGTTAGGTAACATCAGCAACCCATTCTACACCAATGCGGGCATAAGGCAAGGTTGCCCCCTGTCACCCCTTCTCTTCGCCATCGTCCTGGACGACATCACGTGCCAAATTACCTTGCACCGAAGAGGCATCGTATGGAGTTTTAGCAGGCACCCGGAGGTGGTGGTTTAATATCCAATAATGTAAATTTGGTGCGATATTTAGTTACAAGATTCTGAATAGCCGCCTCAGAAAGTCGCCGAAAGTGACCATAAAATGGAAGAATGAATGAATCGAGCATGAAATTTGATAATAAACTTCAATAATCTGCATGGTTAAATTATAGACCAAACTGAACACGCTTGACAGTAACATGTTATACGATAACAGCTGAGCTGCCAAAAAGAAAGTTGCCAAAAAATCACCCTGTACAGTCACATTTAGCAAAAAAACAGCTGCTTAGATTCAACTACTTAGACGCTAGCGCAAATTGAAAATTCCAAGAGCTGAAAAGTTTCCTTCTTTTCGATTTCTTCGACTAGGCACCGAGTAGCTGCAAGTAACTTCAAGAAAACCTAGATGTTTAACAGAAGAAAGATTCTGTTAAAGATTCTGAGGCAATGGCGAAAATCCGATAATGTGTTTTTGCGTGGAGTTTTACTTCATTACTTCAATATGAAGGCAAGGTTCGATGAAGGTCCGAAAAGGCTTGAAGTCACTCAGCTAACCATTTGCAATCGTTCGTTTAAACGCAATGGGAATGATTCGTAGGGTATGAAATGAAGCCAAGAGACGTCGAACGCCGTTTTTTCACTTGTGAATAACTGCTCCAATGGCAAAAAGAAAAGGGGAAAAGGCATCGAATTTCGAATGGCGAAAGAAAAGTGGGTGCTGAGATGAGAGCATCTAATACATCTAATATATATCAAGTAGAGCTTAAGCTTATTCACAACATTTGTGAAGAAATATATTCATTCTAAGTAGCCAGTTTAATTATAGTCTGTCATTAAGGTCCTGAAGTCGTTTCTGAGAAAGTTTTAGATCCTAATTGGGCGCCGTAGTAATGTTTGTTTGTACTCCCCGCAAACTGGCACAGATTATTTC
Source organism: Megamerina dolium (assembly GCA_963854835.1). NCBI lineage: Eukaryota > Metazoa > Arthropoda > Insecta > Diptera > Megamerinidae > Megamerina > Megamerina dolium. The sequence goes on from OY978529.1 coordinate 5,116,598, forward strand.
TTCTAACTCTCCGCATATAACCAAGAAATTTACGATTCTGCTTTTTATGATACAGTAAAAATTTGCTGAACAAACACTTCTCGTTAATGTGTGAAAATTTTGTATTGCAAGAGTTCTGCTAACTCGAATAATTACTCTTTAGCAGAAATCCTTCTCGTCCACATCTCTGCCGCATGGAAAAACGAAAAAATGCCTCCGTCGTGGACAAAATGAATCATAGTGAAGTTGCCTAAGAAAGGTGACTTGCGCTCTCCGCTATACATGCTGTTCGTCGACTTTAAGAAGGCTTTCGACACAATCAAAAGAGACGCAATGTGGCTGGTAGAAGAGGAATCCCCGCAGAGTTAACCCGCATCATCAGAGCTTCACAACGGTAACATCAGCAACCCATTCTCCACCAATGCGGGCGTAAGGCAAGGTTGCCCCCTGTCACCCCTTCTCTTCGCCATCGTCCTGGATGACATCACGTGCCAAATTACCTTGCACCGAAGAGGCATCGTATGGAGTTTTAGCAGGCACCCGGAGGATTTGGACTTCGCCGATAACATCTGCCTCCTCTCACACAAACTCATCGACATGCAAGCAAAGGCGGACAGCTTAGTCTCACCGGCACGTGCTGTCGGGCTGGAGGTCAACATGAGAGTTAACCACAAAAAAACACAAGCCATATAATGCTCGACGGATGCCCGGTGGAATTTGTTGAAAGCTTCTGTTACCTCGGCTGCACTATTACGGCAGACGTCGCAGCTAATGAAGATGTCAACTGCAGGTGAAACAAAGCAAGGACGGCGTTTGGGCGACTGCGTTCAGAGTGGGCGAGCTCGCGAATCTGCAGGCGAACAAAACTGCTAATATTGATCGCATGTGTTCAGTCAGTATTGTTGTACGGAAGTGAAACATGGCTGATCTCTAACTCCATCACACAAAAGCTACAAACTTTCGTCAACAGATGCCTCCGTGTCATGCTGTGGAGACTAACGAATGAAGAACCCGTTCTGTTGCAAATCAAACATAGAAAGTGGCGATGGATAGGTCACACGCTTAGAAAACCTTCAGATAGCATTACAAGAATGGTACTAGGCTGGAACCCGCAAGGGAGCAGTGGTCGAGGTCGGCCAAAAAATACATGGAGTTGGTCGTTGGAGTTGAGTAAATGTTGAGATGCATTGTAGGGCCTCATATGTCCCAGTGCAAATTTGCAAAGTTGAAGTGACCATTCGTCAATTCAGTTCCCTTTCAACGTTTTCCTTCAACTTCGTCAGACACAATTTAAAATAACATATTTTTTCAGTGTACTTATGTTGTTGATGATCAATTCACATACAATTGTACATGATGGGGGGCGTATGCATCATTCGAAAGTATATCTTGTCAAAAGCAAAAGATTTGCTTTTTAACGCTTTCAAAAATAAATTACAAAACAAAAACAAAAAAAAAAAAAAGGAAAAATTACAAAATAAAATCCATAAAATACTTTCTCACGCTCTGCTGCATACGCATACTGCCATATACATGGATATCGGCCGAGTCGGTTTGTTGGTCAATTTGACATTTTCGAACTTTTGCATGATTTACAGAAATGAATTTTAATGTTGGTTCATTTTTTTTTTTTTGCTCCTCTCGCTCTTTATTAATTACTAGTATATTTGTAAGTTGTTGTTGTATTGCAGCAGTTGCAGTTGGTTTGGATTGGATTCAATGTTGGTTGGATCGTTTCGAGCCCTTGGTGCCACAGTGATGCGGCTTGCTGGTATCATGTTGAAATTGTTGTTATTGTTGTGACTTATATGTGCAGTGCAACAATTGAAATAATAAAAAAGGAGAAGTACAAAAAAAATGTAATTGTGTATCTTTATCGCATCGGGCATATCTGAGCATCGCAATTACGCTGGGTTATTTTTAGCATGAAATATACAACATGGTCTGCATAAAGTGTATGCATTGGGATTGGGATTCATTAATAACTGAGAGCAGCAAAAACAACAACAACAACAACAACAACAACAACAACGACTAGAAATTAGTAATATTAACCAAACGATTTAATTACAATTAAATTGAAGAATTACATAGAATTCATAGCGAAAAACGGGAAAAAAATTGGAAATATCTATGTGGGAAATTCTTTTGGACTGCATGACTGCAGTGCAGCATCGAGAGTGGTAATAGCTTCTGGGAATTAAGTTTTAGTGAATGGATACACCCTAAATGAGACATGAAGAATATTACAGCGGTTCACAGCAAAGCACATGAGATGGTACAACTTATATTATGGTACTTTTAGGCCTCAGAGGGCCCTTTGGCAGGGCTCCTCTTCCAGTACTACTTATATTAGGCGATTCCGAATGGCAGAACCGTTGTGACATCATTTTTTCTAAGCTTTGTCACCGAGCTCCTTGTCACCGAAGCATTTTCATGGCAAATTATTACTGCCGTAAGAATTACCAATTGCTAGACGACAAGTGGATACCATGGGAGAGAGAAATATTTTCTATATTAAAGTTGTGCTTCAGCCGTAGGTCGGAACCCACAACCTAGAGATCCGACCGACTGTATCCGACCTTTTTTTTAGCACACTTTAAGCTTACAAAATCACTAAGCAATAAATTCCGAAGGGTCCCGATTGAATAACCCCTAGACGGCTAAAGTGGTGAAATGTACGACCTATGCTTATTAATTCTTCTCTACTAATATTTTTCCCAAACATAATTGCCGACTATCTTCACTACTAAAAAGAAAAAGAAAATAAAAAAATAAATATATGGAACTTAAAGCCCTGAAGGGCTCGTTGGCCGAGCTTCTCTTCCATTACTGTTAAATTTTGGACCGTAGTAGAAGGGACCTACTTATTTTAGCCGGTTCCGAATGGCAGAAATCACTTTTTTTTTTAGCTTTGTCATAGAGTTCTTTCAGAAGCTTTTCCATGGCAAATTGTTACTGCCGGAAGAATTGCTAATTGTTAGCCGGCAGGTGGGTACGGTTCGAAAGAAACATTTTTTCGATATTAAAATTCTTATGCTTCAGCCGGGGATTGAACCCACGACCTGCGGATCAGAAGGTCAAACACACTAACCACTGAGCTACGGCACCCACCCACTGCTAAAGAGAGCTCCTCTATAAAATTTCTACCTTTTTTCTTTTTTTTGGTTAGTGATCACGTGCGACTCAAACGAATCATATCAATACCGGACTCGGATTCAGAGATCACAAATACTCTTATGAATTTCTATCTCGTCTGCTAAAGGTCGGATCTTTCCCTTTTTATAGCCCTCCATCGGGTTTCAAGCATACCACCGTCTTGTATGGAGCATGTTAAGTATTCCATTTATTCGATATGGCCGAGCCAACTAGATTTTGATCGGCATCCATCATGTAGCTCATGTTGTTGCCTTTTTCATCACCAATACAAGGAGTTCCAAAGACCTTATATAGGTCTTTTGTTTCGGAAACTCCAAGCAAAACTGTCAAGGCTTCAGCTTCATGAGTAAGGACAAGTATGAAGAAAAACTGGATGAGGCGATCAATCAATCACTCAATCAAAAGAGAGCGTGACGTTGGAGCAAGGACATAATCCTTGTTCATCAAGTGGACCACGGGAAACCAGACCAAGGTCCGGTAGGGAATATGAACCCTACGGATGATACCTCCGAGGGCCAACCACAAGTGTTACGGGCGCTGCGATCAAAGGAGATCTTTTGTACCCAAGCCCGTCTACCACACTAGAATCTCCTCTACCTTTTTAATGAAAAATAGAATTGATCTTGTCGAACTTTTGATGATTGATGCTGGTGTTGGGAAACTCAGCGGGGATGAGGCGATATTCTTCCCAGTTTTCATTGAAAAACGTGAATTAAGCAGTGGCCTTTTGCGTAAATGTCGGAAATGTTTTTAGCGCCGCTATTCAGAAAAGTTGGAGATGTGTTCCCCACATACAGATTCTGTATACTTTGGTTATTTGGAGTCAGATTCCCATTTTCGTCAGGAAGCGGCTCCAGGATTAAAACCTGGCCATTTTACATCTCAGAGGAAACCATGCTGGAAATTTTGAAGAGGGAAACCCCTGGCAAAACATTTGCTCATATTTGCATTGGCGATAAATTGGTGATGTCGTTCGAATGGAAGAACTAGCATATGTCAGACAGAAAGGCTAGCGAAAGGCTCCATATGGAGCTAAAATCGACTGAATTTCTAATACTCCACTACACAAGCTACAATTTGCTTATCAAAAAGGGAAATCTACAGTCACTGCACTACACACAATCGTTCGTGTTATAGAAAAGGCATTAGGCCTAAAGGAGATAGCCCTCTGTGCATTTATGGACATTGAGGGTGCTTTCGATAACACGAACTTTCAGTCAATAGAACTGGCACTCTGCAATAGAGGAGCAGATCCAGCAATTGTAAAATGGGTAAACAATTTGCTAAACCAAAGAACAATCACAGCACCTTTAGGGCAAGTCAATCTAAGGGTGTACTATTACCATGAAAGGACTATTGGGTACTTAATGTAGGATGCCTTAAATACAACATGGGAGTGGTGTAGGAAAGAAGGGTTATCAATTAACCAGACCAAAACCACTAAATTCCCTTCATCAGAAAAAGGAAATTTGACACTCCGATATTAAATATAAACGAGATAGAGGTACCCATGAAGAAAGAGGTAAAATATCTAGGGATCATCCTGGATAAAAAATCACACATGGGAAGCACACCTCAATTCAGTAATAACAGAAGCCACAAAAAACCATTGGACCACAAAGCAACTTCTAGGGAAATCCTGGGGTCTGAACCCCAAAATGACCTTCTGGATTTACATCCAAATGGTTAGACCAATCATACTATATGAGGCATTGGGTAAAAACCAACCAAACAGAAGCTATATCAAAACTGTGTAAATTACAAAGGCTAGCGTGCCTAAGCATCACAGGGGCTATGAAAATTATTCCAACTGCTGGCATGGAAGCGTTGTTAAATTTAGCACTGCTACATATAGCACTGCAAGACTCTCAATTTATATGCAAGTAAAATTCAAACCAGGTAATCTGACTGGACACCTAGAGATCTTACACAAGGTCCGAAATGTTACCAGACAAGTGACCACACAGACTAAGTATTCAATTTTAGCAAGAGATATCACGACCTTTTCCCATCAAGGGAGGAGTGGAACGCTTGCCCAACATGGATACACGACGATTCGCAAAAATGGTATACAGATGGATCCAAAACGCTGTAGAAGCAAGAATAGTGGGACCTAGAACACACTATAAAAATAAATATGTGACACTTAAAGCCCCAAAGGGCTCATTGGCCGAGCTTCTCTTCCATTACTGTTGTGCGTCTTAAATTTTGGACAGTATTAGAATGGACCTACTTATTTTAGCCGGTTCCGAACGGCAGAACACTTGTGACATCACTTTTTCTGAGCTTTGTCACAGAGTTCTTTTTAGAAGCTTTTTCATGGCAAGTTGTTACTGTCGGAAGCATTGCCAATTGCTTGCCGACAGGTGGGTATCGTTCGAAAGAAAAATCTTATCGATATTAAATTTGTTATGCATCAGCCGGGGATTGAACCACCGACCTACAGATCAGAAGGCGAACACACTAACCACTGAGCTACGGCACCCACCACTATACACTATATAATAACACTAAGTTCGGACACCATAATGCTATCCAGTGGAAAGCCTATCCAAAAAAGAGGACTCCATAGCCACAATTCAAATACTCTCAGACAGTCAATCAGTCCTAAAAGCTTTTAAAAGCTACACATTCACATCAAATGTCCTAACAGAGTCTCTAACAATGCTCTCTACAAATTCGCAATCCACAATCAGGTCTCTCTGATCTGGTTGCCACGACATGAATGTGATGAAAAGGCGGACCTTTATGCAAAAAAAAAAAAGAGACTGAAGGGCCATTTATCGGTCCAACTCCGTTCTTTGACTTCAATAAAAAACAACAAAAAACAGGATACCAAGAAATGGATCCAACATAAAATCGGAAAATATTGGAATAACACTAGCGGCCGCAAGCCCTCCAAAAGATACCAGAGCTTTGATGCCAAAAGAGATAACACCGCTCTCTCCTTAAACAAAAAGAATCTTAGATTACTCTCCGGAGGACTAACGGGCCACTTCGTATGCAAGAAACACTTACACAAAGTAGGAGTATCCAACACAAGTACTTGCAGATTCTGCTCTAATGAGGAAGAGTCCATGGAACACTTAATCACAACCTGTGATGCATTAGGCCATGGGAGGTACAAAATCCAAGGTTCATATCTACTAGAAGATGAAGACCTTCAAATGCTTCCCAGTGCATAAAGGCCTACTACCATAGCCATTACCAAAATCAACTCTTTGTAATTATCTTTTCAAGCAACACTGCGATTTGGAACTATGTAACATCAGTTTTCTATGTTGAACCCATTCTTTACAAATATGTTAATATATGTATTTGTTCGTCTATATGAGTTGTAGTGTACATATATCCTTAATAGAGTAAAATTTTTTTAATCAACTCCAATTTCATGCTTATAATAATTTTGATTCCTTATGCCAGCGTATAAAAAAAGCTCTATTCCTTTGAAATGTTAATTTATTTATTTTTTTTTTTTCTGGCATCACTGTCTTTTTCTTCTCTGTCTCTCACTCTCGCACTCCTTTTTTTTGTGTGCCTTTCTTCTTAAGATTAAAGTAAAGAAAATGCCTATTGGCTTCTTAAATAACAACAAAAGTAAGGTTAATGCAACAACAACAACAACAATAACAACGTAAAATACATGCTTATAAATAACCTTTTGACAGTGGCTGGAAATTATTTATGAAAAGCAGTGAAAAATGAATGAAAACATAAAAAAAAATCTCCTTACAGTCGGCTGGGGCCGACCAAACTATACCCTGCATATGTAGATTTATATATAAAAAGTTTACTCGAATATCCAACTTTTCTTTTATTTCCACTTTTCGAGAAACAATTTTTGCATATACTACTAATTTACACCCGAAATATGGTTGACTTTGACGAAGTAAAAGGATTTTAAGATAATTCCGAGGCTTAGTATGGGAGCTATATAAAAAGTGGGCGTGGCTTACCACTTTCTAGTAAATCCAATTAATTTTTCAATGTTAATCCACACCTTAAATTTGGTGTCCTACGTTGAATAGTTTCTAAGTTATGGTGGTTAACATTTTTGTTTAATTTCCTCAACTTTGTATGGGAGCCCCAATAAGAAGTGGGCGTGGTACGCTGATTTTTCGCCAGATTATTTCCGACTACGATATTAATTTAAGTGTTAATTATGGTTATTCTAGACAGAAGATTGCCGAAGTTACAGCTGTTTCAATTTAAAATTTGTATGGGGGCTACGATAAACACTGGGCGTGGTGCGCCCATTTTCTGTGAGCCTAGTTGCTCGTACAATACTAATCCATACCCTAAGTCTCGTTGTCCTAGGCTAAATGGTTTGTAAGCTATGGAGCTTAAAATTTTAGTTTAATTCACTCGACTTTGTATGGGAGACCCATGAAGGAGTGGGCGTGGCACACTGATTTTCTGCCAGATTTTTGCCGACTACGATATTAATTTAAGTGTCAATTATGGTTATTCTAGATAGAAGATTGCCGAAGTTACAGCTGTTTCAATTTAAAATTTGTATGGGGGCTACGATAAACACTGGGCGTGGTGCGCCCATTTTCTGTGAGCCTAGTTGCTCGTACAATACTAATCCACACCTTAAATCTCGTTATTCTACGCTGAATAGTTTGCAAGTTATAACCGGTAACATTTTTTTTAATTTCCGCAACTTTGTATGGGAGACCCAAAAAGGAGTGGGCATGGCACATTGATTTTCTGCCATATTATTTCCGACTACCGTGTTAATCTAAGTGTCAATTATGGTTATTCTAGACAGAAGATTGTAGAAGTTACAGCAGTTTCAATTTAAAAGAAGTACAGACACTTTGTATGGGAGCTACGCTAGAAAGTAGGCGTGGCTCATCCACTTTTGGTGAGGTTATATAGTAGTATAATATAACTCTATGTGCAAAATATTGTTGTCCCAAGTGGTATATTGTGTGAGTTATAGCAAGTTAAAGATTTTGAAAATTTCGAGGTTAGTCGCTTTGAATGCTTGGTGTGGGCGTGGTTATTGACCGATCATGCCCAATATCAATCCCCTCCGTACCCTTGGATCATAGATTGCTTATGTCAAATTTCATCGAAATAGCTCAATATTTACTCAAGTTATCGTGCGAACCAGCCAGGTGACAGACAGACGGACGGACGGACGGACGGACGGACATCGTTAAATCGAAAATTTAATCGACGCTGATCACGAATATATATCCATGTCTATATCTCCGGAGATTCCTTCAAGTGGACACAAACATCTGACCGAAATGAATATACCATGCATATTGCATTATGCAGGGTATAAAAATGGTAAAGAAGACAAGGCAAGACACTGAGAAAAACAAAAATTGAATATCAAATAGACAAGACCTATGTTTAACACTCGCCAAAATTATGGATTGTATTTATAACCGGGACCAAAGAAACCAGGTCCATTGGTTTAGCAGTCAAATATGGCTATCTAACTAAAGGGTTATCCATTTCGCGGTTTCAAAAGTATAGGGCTAGAATTCGACATCTGTCAAACTGAGTTGTTAAAACAATTTCTATCTTTTTCAGTTCAAAGTCTAACATTTGCGAAAATGGATCGCTTAACTATCGCACAATGCATTAAAATTGTAAAAACCTACTACAAAAATGGTGATTCTGCCACAGCCACATATCGTGCTTTAAGAGGAGATTATGGTTTACATAATCGTCCAACTACGCAAGCAATTGGCAAAATTGTGAAGAAATATGATGAGGCTGGATCGGTTACAGATATTGTAAGGCCTGTGCATCATCGTTTCGCTCGTACCACCGAAAATATCGCTGCTGTAAGTGAAAGTGTTGCCGAAGACCCGAATGTGTCGATTCCTCGTCGTTCTCAGGAATTAGGACTGTCTTACGGCACATTATGGCGTATTTTGCATTTGGATCTACACCTACATTCATATAAAATCCAGCTCACACAACAACTGAAGCCAGCTGACCATTCACAACGTCGTAGATACGTCGAATGGGTGCTTGAACAACAGGCGGTGGACGGCGATTTTTCGAACAAAATTTTCTTCAGCGACGAAGCACATTTCTCACTCGGTGTCGTATTTGGGGTTCTGAGAATCATCAAGTAATTGAAGAGAGAGCCACTACATCCGCAAAAAGTCACTGCTTGGTGCGCTCTTTGGTCCGGAGGTGTGATTGGACCTTACTTCTTCGAAAACGACGTTGGAACGACTGTCACCGTCAATTAGGAGCGTTATGGTCATATGATAACCGACTTTTTTTTGCCTGTTATTGAAGAATACGACTTAGAGAATATGTGGTTTCAACAAGATGGTGCCACATGCCACACAACTCGAGCGAATATGGCTTTATTGCAAGAGAAATTTTCTAGTCGCGTAGTTTCTCGTCGTGGCGATATCAAGTGGCCACCAAGATCATGCGATTTGACACCGCTTGACTTTTTTTTGTGGGGCCACGCGAAAGACCGTGTTTATGCAGATAAACCTTTAACTCTTGAGCACCTAAAAATCAACATTCGTCACGTTATGGCTGAGATACCGCCCAATATGTGTCAAAAAGTGGTCGAAAATTACCTCAAAAGAATCGATGTTTGCAACAATTCGCGTGGTTGTCATTTAAATGATGTAGTATTTCACACATAATGTCAATGTTCAAGCTTTATAATAAAAAAGAAATATCATGATAAAAAATATTTTATATGTGTTTTATTTACATTTACTTTTGAAACCGCAAAATGGATAATCCTTTATTTAATCCACTGAGTGAGCACCGCAAATTATTATTTATTGCAAACCATTATCATAATTTTTATCGCTCAGTGTATAAACCTTTTCCACTTCCAAGTGTACATAAAACGAAAATACCAAAAATTCAAATAGCTTTTATACTTAATACTTTCATACCCATAGGCTAAATGAATATTTTGTAGAGATACAATCATGCTACTATCTACTTGGAATATATTTAATACTTTTTAAACCAGCTTATATACATTTACATGTGTAAGCATGTACATTAAGTTGGGTATAGTAGTTGGCTACCTGGCTCAGAGCTTCCAATGGAAACAAAAGTTTAGATTTGGGCTCGCTTACTTCTTCTTCTCCTTCTTCTTCTTCTTCTTATGTGGCCATAACAACCGATGATCGATTTAGGCCGCATATATAATGCGGCTTCGCTTGCTGTCGCCAATTGGATATTCCAAGCGCCGCTAGGTTACCCAGCACTTGGTCCTTCCAATGGAGGTTTCGTCTTTCTCTTCTTCTGCGTCCTCCAGCGGGTGCTGAATTAAATATCCTCTTCGCTCGAGCGTCTTCTTCCATTCGCTCAACATGACCAGCGGCCATCGTAGCCGCTGGATTTTGATTCGCCTGACTATGTCAATGTCAGCGTACAGCTCATACAGCGTATCGTTGTACTTCATTCGATACTCGCCCATCAAAGCAAATAGGTCTGAAGATCCTGTGCAGAAGTTTTCTGTCGAAAACTCCAAGCACTCTTTGTTTGTAGACACTAAGTACTTCGTCTTGCGCTCGTTCACCGCAAGACCCATTCGACGTTACTCTCTCGCAAGTTGATACCGATTATGTCAATATCGTCGGCATACGCCAGCAGCATGACACTTTTGTCGAAGATAGTGGTGCCATTATGTCTCAAATCTGCAGCTCGTATAATTTTCTCCATAATATGGCTGAAGAAGTCACACGATAACGAATCACCTTGTCTGAAACGACGGGCTTGCTTACCAACAAGTAAGAGCAAATGTTTGTGAGAAAAAATGCGGATTAAGTTGAGAATGTCCATCACAGAAATATTTTTAATTTCTTCCGGATCTCTTAGTTGATCTCTGTGAAAATAATGAAGCCTAATTCTAGCCAATACACTACAGTTACACACTATGTGCTCTGCTGTCTCGTCCTCTCCTAGACAGAGCCTATACTCTGCATCAGCCAGAAGGTGGATTTTAGTGAGATGGTGCTTCAGATAATAATGACATGAGAGGAATCCTACGAGTTTCCTCTTATCTGCTTAGCTTTTGCACAGTTCCTTATTATAGGTATATGGTCGTACCAGTCTTAGAGCTTAGCGCAGTGTATGAAGCGCCACTCAGTAAGAGATTTTGAGGTTATGTTCCCAGTTATCAATTTTGAATTTAGCTTCGGTCCAGTTCATACCACAGTATGGTTCAGGACCAATAAGTTTTGTTGCTGAGCCAATCTTGGCTAATTGGTCAGCAATTTCATTACCTTCAATTCCAAAGTATCCTGCTACCCAACACAGTACAACATTGTTTTATGTACCCAAGGTTTGAAGGTTTTGTGTAGCATTCTTCCACTAGTTTCCAAAGAGTACGAAACCATTGCTTGTAATGCAGCTGGACTATTTCCTTTTCAGATTTACCATCGCACAGATTGACATTGCATTAATATCAGCCTGAAAAACACTGGACCAGATGCCCATTGATTCTGAAATTCTAGTCTTAGGTCCATAGACCCCAGCACCGGCTCCAGCGTCTGATTTCGAATCATCCGTGAACCATTCAAGATTGTTAGGGTTGACCCAAGGGCCACCAATGTCCCATTCATTTCGGGTCGAAATAATGATTTTGATTTTGCGATCGAAATCTCGTTTTCCATTCATAAGATCGCTCTTGGAGCAAATTAAGTCCCTGTCTGGAATGTTTTCCATAATAGTCATACGACCAAGGTCATAGGGTTTTTTGTTCAGACCAGATACACATCTTTAGTGCTCTTCTCGCTTCATATTTTCTAATATGGATGTGCAATAGAGATAATCCAATTATCGCTACAATCGCTGCTGTTGGGAAATTTCGCATAACACCCATTACTGCCAAGCTGTAAGAAGCTTCCTAGCAGATCCTAGTGTGGTGGATCTTCTTCCACCAAATGAGGGATGTATACGTAATGATTGGCCTAACCATCATTGTAAACATCCAGTAGATCATTTTGGAGTCTTAACCTCAAGTTCTACTGAGGAGGCTCCGACAGATCCACATGGATCTTGTAGCCCAGCCTGTCACCGACATTAGGTGAGTGTTTCAGTTTAGTCACTTATATAAAACTACTCCCAGATATTTGATATCTTCAGAAAAACCTATATCGATTCCTTCAACCAATACCAACAATAATCAACAGATCTAAAAAATACTATTTGATAGAATATTTGACCGACATCTGGAACAATCTGAAGCATACATGAGCACGATAAGCTCAGTGTCAGCTTCCATTCTAATTTTGAAGGGTACGATGATGAAGTGATGACGTAATAAGAACGCGCTAGCCCCAATGATGATGTTTACCTTGTCGTGAAGTATGAAGAAATTGCGAAAAAATAGACTAGAGGACTATACAAAACAAGTAAGTTCATATGCAAGTTGGCTTTGAATGCCCATTATAATACTTCTTCAATAAATCACCTTAGTCCTTTTAACTTTTTATTGTAAATCGCTCTGAGACGCTCATGTCGAGCGAATAGAAGAATATGCTCCGGCTAAGAAGGTATAATATTCGGAACCCGCTATTTGACGATGCATAAGAGGCAGACCTAACCTCCGGTGGAAATTGCAAGTACTGAAGAGCTAACTGGCGCCAACTAGCGAATGAAAGAGTTTAATGGCCCAATAAGTAAGTGAGTATATTTTCAAAGATGCTCAAATAAATTCCATAACTTTTGTTGACAAGTCTTGTCATCTTTTCAACGTTTCAGACCACCCTCGTGATTCTTCTTTTTTATTGCAAAAATCAATTATGGTTTTGCGTCAAAACAAAAAATGTCAGACAGTGTCATTTCTCATTCATAAATGTTATTTTGAAATTATGTATTTAATGTCAGAATGAATGGAAAATTATTTGAAATAATTCCAAACAGACAGACAGATTAGATAGTACTGTCTAGCTTATTATAGAACTTATTAGACAGTTAATTATTATTAATAAAATTGGTCTAATATTTTTATACCTCTTTTTTTTTTTTCTATAAAGAATAATTATATTTTAATTAATAATATGACTTGGTTACATAAAACCAAATGGTAATAGACAAACAATTGGTAGCCAAGCTGTCTGTCTGTTTGCATATGAGTTATTAATACACATACACATACAATCAATTAATATTAAAATAAATTATTTTTGAAAATTTGCCATAACAACAAGATTACCATACTCGTATTCTTCAATTCATAACGTTCACGTGATGTTAGACGCATAATATTGGTGGCTTCGGCAGCAGATGTCTTGTGAATAATTCAATATGTACCATATAATCAATTCATCACATCATCATCGTCATCATTAACTAATATCAATCAACAGTCGACGATATTGTCATTATCATCATCATCATCATCATCATCATCAGCATAATGAGCTTATCCAGAGGCTCACTCACAATTCATTCATTCATCACATTCAATTAAAAATAATTAATTTTTGCAAATTTTCAATTTAAGCATTTTGCATTGAGAAATTATCGTCTTCTTCTTCTTCTACCACTTGTGTCTTTTTTTTGTTTTTTTTTTTTTTTTTTGTAACTTTTAACCATCAAAAAAACCTCATCTTTATGCAACACGGTAGAAGTAAGTACGTATTGCTTCGTGCTAATAACAATCAATATCATTACAAAGATAATTGCTAATAGAAAGCACAAGCAGATGAAAAAGATGAAGAAGAAGAAGAAGAAGAAGCAATAAAGACAAGTTCAATACATCAATATATTTCCAATACATGACGAACCAAAATGTTCCCACTACACTTTCCACATATATAAAAAAATTTTATTACAACGCTTATTGTCAACATTTTATTAACAGTAAATTTGGAGTGTCGATAAATAATAGGGTTGTTTTTATAATAGCAGATTTCTTTCTGTAATAGCCTAGACAGATGACAGCGTTAATCCGGATTAACAGCGCATTTAATCCGGATTAACAGCGCATTTAATCCGGATTAACAGCGCATTTAATCCGGATTAGTTTAATTTAACTTTCGAAACAGCTCACTTACATTTACTATCACTATTAATTTCTGTCTTCTGTCATTTCCGATATGAGAAAGTACGTCAACTGAAAACTATCAGAAATTTGTAAATTGTCATTCACAGTTCGTAATTGACAGCTGGATTTATTTGTTCGCCAATGCTTTTCATGTCGAAAACTGTTAACAATTGTTGAAAGTTTTTTTTTTTTTGTTAGAGAACACACCTATTATTTTGTAAGTTGAATCGAGAAAAAAATCCACAATAGAAAACAGCTGTTAATTTTCAACAGTGTTGCCATCGAAAATTACCCTAATCCTCTTTAATTTTGAGAAATAACCCGTAGAACAAATGCGGATTAGCTGCAGTTAATGCCCGATATTATTCGAATTTACTCGTTAATCCGGATTAACGCTGCCATCTGTCAGGGCTATAAGAGCATGTGGAGCAAACGCTCGAATTATATGAATTTAGTATCTCAGCGCCCTCTCACAAGTTATTCGTAGTTCATTAATTTCAACCGGCCTTCCAGAATATGGTGCATCTTCTACATCAAAATTGTCGGAATAAAATTTTGCAAACCAATTTCGGTGGATGCCGTAACTCAGTGGTTAGTGTGTTGGCCTTCTGATCTTCTATAGGTCGTGGTTCAATCCCCGGCTGATGCATAACAAATTTAATATCGAAAAGATTTTTCTTTCGAATGGTACCCACCTGTTGGCAAGCATGTGGCAATTCTTCCGACAGTAACAACTTGCCACGAAAAAGCTTCTAAAAGAACTCTGTGACAAAGCTCAGAAAAAGTGATGTCACAAGTGTTCTGCCGTTCGGAACCGGCTAAAATAAGTAGGTCCCTTCTAATACTGTCCAAAATTTAACACGCACAACAGGTAATGGAAGAGAAGCTTAGCCAATGAGCCCTTCGGGGCAACATTTGTTTTTTTTTTTAGTTTTGGTTTTAGTTCTTCCCACATATGGAATTGGTTTCTTCTTCCTTGAGAAGAATTTATATGTTTTCAATAGTAGAAATTTTATATTTCTGAAAATGCTATTTTCAACTTTTCATATTTGAACAGCTATGATAGCCGAACAGGTCGCATTTCATTTCGAAACTTATAAAAAATGATTAAAGTTCGTACATTCATTAAAAAACCCAGAAGCACCATTAGGGGACTGTAAAGAAAATCCCATTTTTCTCCTCGACATTTTTTCGAAACTCCTTACCTTCCATTTTCAATCCTCCCTGAAAAAAATAGCGTTTATATAAAATTAGATATTTGGTCTATATAATTGAGTATCATTAATTTTTGATACTTAATATATTTTCACTCCTTACGGAGTCTCTTTTACAAAATTGACTTACAAGAACCAGAAAATCGACAAGTAAAGCGACACTGCGGTGTCAAAGGGAATGAATTGGGAGATGATTTTACCAATGAGGGCTCTGCTGGTAAGCCCAAGGGCTCTTAACTTATATTTGACGTGAGCTCTGCGTGGATCCAACGATGGATCAAAAACTCTGTGGGCATGATCAACAAGACTCAATGGTTCACCTTGAAGACATGCAGGGCTTCCAAAGGCTTTGTGAATAAACCTGACAGCAGACGAGCGAACTTTATCCTATGATTAAGCAGGAAGGACCTTATGATGCTGATTGGGATCATTATAGGGCACAACACTTGTGGACATCATATGGACACTATAGGTGTCATTATCGATTCAACATGCCAGTCTTGTTTAGAGGATATGGACATAACATAACATAACTTCCTCTGTCACTGTTTAGTCTTTGCACGAACAAGACTGAGACTGTTGGGAGGAGATGCAATGAGCCTGAACACAGTTTAGTTTTTCTCTTTATACGATCTTCTTAGATTCGTTCAGAGTGCTAAGAAGGTCGAGGTAGAGTAATATTCTCTACTCTATAACTTCTTTCTGTTCTTCTTTTTCTCTCTCCTTTCCTTCTATATTCTTTTCCGTTTCTGGGTTTGGATACAATGGTTTTTTGACTGAGTGCCCTGGTTCTTGTCCTGCTCACCTCTTTCACTTCACTTCACTTCAAACCCATACTAGCATCTGAGTCATTCCGAGAGTCATAAGACATAATTAGCACCTATCTTTAACATTTAAGAGGTTTCCCTATTAAATTGATGTTTTTAAAAATGCAGAAAAGATGATAACTCTCCATTGAACTACCAACAGGACTCTAAAACCTTAATTATCACTTGAACAAAATAGGTCTTGTCCAGCTGTGTCAAGACTACAAAGGTAGCGCGATCATAAGTTCCAACCATCTAGTTATCCATCTTGTAAACATTATAGTATTCAATAAATAATTAATTACTTCAATCTCGATAGAGCTGGTAACCCTAATCGAATGTAATAATATGTTACTTTATTGGCTACAGAGCTGGGCGTATAGAAGTATGGGTACATCAATGTCGATAATTTTTGTGAAATAATATCGAATTGTTTGGAGTTAAAAATGGAGAAAAAATATTCCATATGATTACAAAAAATGTTGTAATTAATATTAATCGTAGACATGATTGAAAAAATCTATGCAATAATATCGAAATTATGTTGTGACATTATTTCAAAATGTATTATAGCAAAATGTATTGTACATATATTTTAAACATATTTTGGAGAAATATTGATAAAATTATATTTGGACATTATTGCAAAAATTTGTACAATAATGTCGAAAATCTAATTTCACAATGAAATGTCGAATGAAAAGAAATTAATAAGAATGTCGAAAATCTTATTCCACAATGAAGTAAAAAGAATTTTCGACATTATTGCTAAAATGTTGTCGGCATTTATATAGTATCTGGCAATTCAATGAGTCCGTAGGAAAAGTATGAAAAAAAAAACAAATTTTTGAAAAACTCGATTTTATTATACAACATAGTTATTAAATATTGATAAAATTATATTTCGACATTATTGCAAAAATTTGTACAATAATGTCGAAAATCTAATTTCACAATGAAATGTCGAATGAAAAGAAATTAATAAGAATGTCGAAAATCTAATTCCACAATGAAGTAAAAAGAATTTTCGACATTATTGCTAAAATGTTGTCGACATTTATATAGTATCTGGCAATTCAATAACTTCGTAGGAAAAGTATAAAAAAAAAAAATTTTTTTTGAAAAACTCGATTTTATTATACAACATAGTTATTAAATATTGATAAAATTATATTTCGACATTATTGCAAAAATTTGTACAATAATGTCGAAAATCTAATTTCACAATGAAATGTCGAATGAAAAGAAATTAACAAGAATGTCGAAAATCTAATTCCACAATGAAGTAAAAAGAATTTTCGACATTATTGCTAAAATGTTGTCGACATTAATATATTGTATCAGGCAATTCAATAACTTCGTAGGAAAAGTATAAAAAAAAAAAATTTTTTTTTGAAAAACTCGATTTTATTATACAACATAGTTGCCTTTGTGGGCGATACAACGATTATAGTGATTTTTCAACTTTACGATACCATTTTTCTAGTACGATTTCTCTTTCTCCTCTAAGTAGGTTTCAGTTTCAGCGATTACTGAATCATTGGAGTTAAATTTCTTTCCAGAAAGCATTTTCTTGAGTTCTGACAAAGTTTCTGGGGGCTAAATCTGGAGAATACGGTGGATGGGAAAGCAATTCGAAGCCCAATTTATTCAATTTTACCATCGTTTTCATCGATTTGGTGACACAACACTTTTTTCTTTTGCAAAAGTGGTAATTTTTTTGCGATTCCAACCTTCAGTCGGTCCAAAAGTTCACAATAATAGTAACTGTTGATGGTGGTTCCTTTTTGGATATAGTCGATGAATATTATTCCATTGGCATCCCAAAATACAGACGCCATAACCTTACAGGCCGACTGTTGCGTTATTGCTCGCTTTGGATTCGTCGATTCGTTGACTGCTGTCCACTCAGCTGACTGTCTATTTGATTGTGATGTGTAATGGTGAAGCCATGTTTTATCCAATGTCACATATCGACGATAGAATTCGGTTTTATTGCGGTTTAACAGCGCCGCCAAACACTCCGTTGAAGCATCGGTACATTGTTGGTTTTGGTGGACTGTGAGCTCACGCGGCACCCACTTTGCATAGAGCTTTCGCATATCCAAATGTTCATGTAAAATGGTAGAAACGCTACCATCTGATATCTTTACAATGTCAGCTAGCTCTTGCGCCTTCAATTTTAGATCGTTCATAAGCAATTTGTGGATTTTTTTGATGTTTTCTGCAATAACAGCCTCAATTGAGCGTCCACTGCGTTCTGTATCATTTGTGCTGGCACGACCACGTTTAGATTCAGCAGTCTCAATGGAGCAGAGTCCGGATAATGTTTATCAAGCCATTGTTTGTTTTTCACTCAATTTTTTTTATCACCAAAAAGCAATGCTTTACGCAAAATGCTATAACTCATGAACCAATTGTCAGATTGTTGTCAATTTTTTGCAGGCGTCGTTCGCAAGGTAGGCACTCAATAAAAATCATATGGCAGAAATTCTAGTAACGCCATCTATGTGTCATCGTACATACTTATTGAATGGCTTGTTATGTGGATCAATCAATCAAAAGAGAGAGCGTGTCGTTGGAACAAGGACATAATCCTTGTTCATCAAGTGGACGACGAGAAACCAGACCAAGCTCTGTTAGAGGATATTAGCCCTATAGCTGATACCTCTGGGGACCAACCACCACAGTGTTACGGGCACTATGTGTCGTCCTACACATTTATTGAATCAAATATATTTAATATTGCCCGTCTCTGATCTGCTCTATAATTGAGACATACATATAATACATTGAAAATATGGTAGAAAATTGAGAGAGTGATGTTACATATATTTGCATAATTTATGAACATTATTTATTGTTGAACATTGGCAGGCAACAACAACAACAACAACAACAAAATTGAGACGCAACGAATTGAATTGAATTTCTATGTGATTAGAGAGAGAGAGAGAGAGAGAGATTAAAACACAGCCAAATACAGGTGGGTAGTCACAGTAAAGAAAATAACAACATCTACAACAACAACAACAACAAAATTAACACGCAATAAAAGTAAAGCGCAAGAAAAATCGAAATTGCTCAGGGACAATCGTAACCGTAACAACCGCAATTATTTGCATTGTTGTTGTTGTTGTTGTTGTTGTTGTTATTGTTGGATTAAATAAAAACAAATCATTCATTCACATACCAAAGCCATACATTTTCAATCTCTTTGTCATTTCATTATTACATTTGCTTCCGCTTTCCCATCCACAGGAAAAGCTATTCGCTATTTTGTAGTCTCATTTCATACTGAGTGGAGGCGTTGGCGTTGGCGTTGGCGTTGGCGTTGATGGCTGGTTGATGACACCCCATTAAGTGGGTTGTCAATAAAATGGTAATTCATTACTCGTTCGTTATTGTTGTTAACGATATCGTACGAGTATGTACGCGTAATAGCATTCCTGTACTCTCTCATACAGGATCCCCAATGGTGCAGCAACAACAATATTGTGCAAAGTATTTTATGTTACACTTGATATTCCATACAATTTATCACCACTTTTTCTGATGAGTGGGGGGGAGGTCTCTGTGTTCGTATAAGTTTGTTTTGGCTATTTGTTGACTATTTGACATCAGTCGTTTTCATTATTGAATATATTGGTAGCTGAGTACATGTAATAATATATTAATATCAGCAGGTATATTGATAGTATGTAGCTGTAACATTACATGTTGCATTAGTCACAAATTTGTTCGAATTCTTGTTGTTTGGTTCTATAGAGATAACTACAATGAAATAAATAATCAAGCAAATACTTTGAGGCCAGTACCATTTACATATCTAATAAGTACCGACTACATAGTATATGTGATATCTCCCTTACGTCTAATAAAATGCTTATATTGATGACTTAGCCACAAGCAGTATATTCAATAAAACGATGACTATCATTAATAAGGGTGGAGATTGTTAGCACAGTCAATTGCCCTACATCGCAGTATATCGTTTGGTACTAAGTATGTTCCATATTTATTCGAGAGATATGCAGTATATGATATACATTAGCAATAATGTTGCTTCAATTGCGATTAAATGATGCATTAAAAGTTTCTTATGTATGTGTATTAGGGTGGTCCTTAAATCTAGGGAGAAAAACTTGGATATTAGATGAAAACGAATTGTTTTTTTTTTTTTTTTGAGTCTCCATAGAGGAATCTGAACTTTGACCCCTGTGTGACACCGATGTGCTTTCGATAACCTATGCTGGAAAACCGAGATATCTCAGCAAATTTACGCAATACCAAAGGGGGCATTCATTCTTACCCCGCTACTATGGTCTTTCGTCATAGATGATCTCCTAATCAAACTCTCTTCTACCGGTTTCGCTGTAGAAATCGCTGTATCAAATCGCATGACGTTTGCTCTTCAAATTACTGATCGATGGTGCGCCACAGAAGGTCTCTGTATAAATCCACAGAAAGCTGTTGTTGTTCCTTTCACAAGGAAATACAAATCCAATTTCGGCGTAATGCTTCTCCAAAATACAACTCTTGAATTCCCCAATGTGGTCAAATATGTAGGCATCATACTGGACAGAAGATTGGATTGGAATTCCCACCTAAGGTACATGCTAATAAATAAGGCGACCAAAGTTATGTGGACTTGTAATCGATTTTTTTTTTTTTTTGGCAAAACATTGGGTCTCTCAGCGAAAATTGTTTTCTGGATGTACACCAACCATGGTTAGGCCAATTGTAACCTACGCTGCAGTGGTTTGGTGGCCAAAAGTTATCAAAATATTAGCAATCCGTGGATGCAATAAACTTCAAAGACTGGCGTGTCTATCTCTAATTTCTGCACTAGAGGCTCTAGTAGGACTCCTATCGCTAAAGATTCATATTCAAAAATCAGCAGTAATCAGTGGCATTCGCATGAACTTCTTTCACTGTTCAATTTCGAGTTCAAGTGGACACGAAGCTCAAAAAATATACCAAATATAGAAATATGTTCTAACTCTGATTCTATGCCTCAAGAACTATGTTATCGCAGGCGCTTCTCCACAATCATCCCAGATAGACTGGAATGGAAAATAAATAGCAATTTAATACTCTCAGAACATAAATACGTTTGGTTTACAGACGAATCGAAGACAGACGAAGGTAGAGGCCACGGGATTTATGGTCCTAATACCCGCATATCCGTTGCAATGGGCTTGTGGCTCGCCCAACTGTCTTTCAAACAGAAATACATGCCATAGAACTTTCTGTATGTCACCTACATGCCAAAGGGCTCAAAAGAGCGTGCATTCTTATTTACTCAGACAGTCAAGCTGCCATCAAATCTCTCTCCACATAAGAGTTCTCCTCAAGTTCTAGTCACCGAATGCTTCCTTATCTTGCAAAAACTTTCAATGCGAAATAAGGTCATATTATGTTGGGTGCCCAGAACCTTTTTGGGATATTAGCTGGGCATCGGTTAAAGCTATAATAGAAAAACATTATCACGACAAATACCTACTACAATGGACAAATTCGTCAGGTCGACTGAATGTGTGTTCTCAGCTGTTGCAGCAGCTTGAAAATGAGAGTTTTTTGAAACGTATTGTTACTGGGGACGAAAAATTGGGCATTTACAATAATCCTGTTCGCAAACGTCTGTGGTTAAATAAAGATGAAACACCAGAACCAACCCCCAGAGATGGATGGCCTTCACCGCAAGAAGATTATCCTGTCTATTTGGTGGAATATGGCCGGTATCGTTTATTTTGATCTGCTGGAACCCCAACCAGACGATCATAGCTGATTATTACTGCCATCAACTATCCAGACTGAATGAAGCACTTGAAAAAATCGACTGTCGTTAGTCAATACACTCAAAGTTTTGTTTCACCACGACAACGCAAGACCAAATGCCGCAAGACAGACCCTAGGCAAGCTGATCAAGCTCGGATTGGAGCTAATGTCACATCCAACATACTCTTTAGATATTGCACCTTGCGATTATCACCTTTTCCGTGGACTTCAGTCCTATTTAAGTGTCTGCACAAAAGATCTTCAGGTCAGCCTTAATAATAATAATATAGTAATAAGGACTACACCCCAAAAGAGCCTCTAAAAAGGGATATCGACGCGTATTTTGGCCCCAAGGACAAACATTTTTTTGAGCAGGGAATTAAAAATTTGCCTCAACATTGGGAAGACATTCTAAATAATGCACGAAAATATAATATTGATTAATAAATACTGAAAACTTCTTTTTTTATTTATTTTAAAACCTTATGGACTGACCTCATATTTAAAAATCATTCATTAAAATTTTCTTTTTATACATCTTTTTCATCTTATGCCCCTTGCCATCCTTGCCAAAATCCTGCCTACTCCACTGCAACAGGTAGTTTTGAAGTCATTTAATTGATGGCTAACGCTGTGAGTATCGCTTAAATAAGCCAGCTACATATAAATGTTGGTGGCTAATTTGCTTCAGACATTCCATTTTAGGCAACGATGATTTCTAGGAAGCCCTGATTATCGAAATTGTCTCGACTGAAATTGAAGATACGGAATCGAAATGACATTCTCGTACAAAAAGCAAAAAAAAAAAACTCTCAGAAACAAATTTTTTAAAAATATTTTTCACGAACTGAACCTAATATCTTTCCTATTGAGACCTAAACCTATTACATGATTGTGGATATTACTCAATACCGAGCCAATAAGTTTGATTTTGTCTCTTAGTGTAATTGGACGGATAAAATTTTTAAATTAATAGCAATAAAAAGTTTAAAATCGTGAATTTTTTAGAGCTTAAATTTTATACAGAATAGACTCCAGTGCGTTGAGAATGCTTTAAGGGACGAACAGGCTGGATTTCGCCCGTAACGTAGCTGCGTTGACCAGGCTAACACACTTCGTATCATCGTCGAGCAATCGATTGAATGGCGATCCCCAATATACATGCTGTTCGTCGACTTCAGGAAGGCATTCGACACACTTAAGCGTAATTCCATCTGGATGGCTTTGAGTAAAAAAGGTGTCCCCCTGAAGCTGATTCGCCTCATAATGGCGCTTTACGAGAACTCTGAGTTGGCGGTTCTACACAATGATAACATCAGTGATTCATTCACGACCAACGCTGGAGTGCGGCAGAGCTGCCCTCTCTCCCCGCTTCTCTTCGCCATTGTGCTGGATGACGTCATGAGCAGCCTCAGTCAGCACAAGAGAACTGGCATTGTGTGGAATCTTGCGCAGCAGCTTGAGGACTTGGACTTTGCCGATGACATTTGTCTCCTCTCGCACAAATTCTCCGTCGGATTAGAGATAAATATTGCGAAGACCAAAGCTATGAGAATCAATAATTCCAATAGAAGCCATATAATGATTGACGGCTGTGCGATTGAGTTCGTCGAAAGTTTCTGCTACCTCGGTTGCACGTTAGCAACAGACGGGGGAGCTGAGGAGGATGCTAACTGCAGGCTAAGCAAAGCAAAGACAGCATTTGGCCGGCTAAAATCAGTATGGGCAAATTCCCAAATATCCAGACGCACGAAATTACGAATACGTAAGTGAAACATGGCTGATCTCGAACTCCATCACGCAGAGACTGCAAGCTTTTGTCAACAAGTGTTTGAGGATCATTTGTAGAATTTTCTGGCCTAACACTATTTCAAACGAGGCACTATGGCGTCTGTCGAGCGAAGAGCCCATACTGATCCAGATTAAGCGTAGAAAGTGGCATTGGAGTGGCCACACGCTAAGAAAGCAACCAGATTGCATCACGCGAATGTCGCTTGAGTGGAATCCGCAGGGGAGCAGAGGCCGCAGACGACCAAGAAACACCTGGAGACGATCAATACTGGGTGAGCTAGCTGCTGCCGGCATCACATGGGAAGGCGCTAGATCAACTGCCCAAAACCGTGTGCGATGGCGAAGCCTTGTGGAGGCCCTATGCTCCAACTAGGAGTTTAAAGGAGAAAAAAAAAACAAAAATTTTGATATAGGCATGCGCTCATGCGCTTTCTATGAGTAGATGAATAAAAGTAGCATGAGCCCGCGCTCTTGACTCTCAACCATATGTATTTCCAATGCAACTTTATGGAAAACTAATGAAAAAAAATTTACGATTTTAAATTTGTTATTGTTGTTGTTTCTTCCTTTAAAGAAAAACATTCTAATGCAACGAGTTAATAAAAAAAAAAACTGGTCTTTAAGAAAAAACACACGCACACCTTTTTGCTTGTAGTATGCAATACTAAAGTAAAAAAGACCCATGCCAATAATGACAATTCTACATTGTGGCAATAATAATTACATACAAGTTGGAATAAAATTTCACTCACCAACACACACACACACACACACACACACACATGCGCACACACCTAATGACACTTAATTAATGGTTTTGCTCGATAGGGAACTTGTTGAAAAGTTTACGTTATATTACATATAATCTGGACTTAACTATAAATGCTATGAATTGTTGTTATGACCATGGAAGAATGTGATTAAAAATGACTGCTTTACTATATTACCATATTCATGCAATGGGAAAGGAAAGGAGATTGTGAAATGGCAGCAAGGTTGCTAACTAATATTGAAATTCACATTAGCACACTAACATTGCCAGTATGAATTGCTTTTATTTTGCTTTCATTCTGGCTTCTACATATGTATCGTATTCTACTGCTGCTGCTATGTATATATTTTCGTTTAACCCAAAGTAGACCAACCTAGTCCCTAGTGACAGACAGGCTAAGCTGTTTCAACTATTGATAATAATGATGTTGTTGTTACACATAAGCAAATGCATACTAGTATATGATGACATAACTAATACTTACATATGCCAGAATGTACATTTATGCAAATTTCTATATAAATAACCACCATCATCATTATCATTGTCATCATCAACAACAACAACACTAACATCACATGTCAGCATTCATGTCATTAACCATCCATTTGATAACATTTTACAATTAACTTGATTTCTTTGGGGAATTTTTTTGGTTGTTGTTCTTTTTAACTCTCTCACATGTGGACATATCGTACCTATGAGCTGCATGGCCAGCCCTGTAACATGTATTGTGAATGAAACTAATGCCATTTGGACTAGTTCATATGTATGCAATGAAATGCTTCGTTGTTTGGTTTATGTGCTGCTCGGTAGACAGAAACCGAGACTCAATTAGCACATAGAAAAGCGCCATTTTACTACACCACTCCTGGGAACACTGAAGTGAGGCTTATATGAACCATCTTTATCGGTTAATAAATCTGCTAATGTCATCTATTTGGTTTCCAGCAATTTCATTTAGACTATCCATTACGAATTTCCCTGGTTTCTGCTGCCTGCTTTAGAGACTGTTGGTAGAGCTCTCTTTTTTGACGGCGTTAAGAGGGTTTCCAACAGTTACCGACTCGAATTCGCTGTTAGTTACCCCCCTTCTTGCCATTTCGTCCGCTTTCACGTTTTCTTCTATATATTCCTGTGACCAGGTGTCCAGACGAGAGTGATGTCCATTTTGCGTGCTAGTGTGTCTCGACACTCTTCCTTACATTGTCTTATGATTACTGAGTTCGTTATCAGTGATATCAATGCCAGAAGTGCCGCTTGTCTATCTCACAAAATACACGCTTTCGATGATGTATGTATCCGATTGTTTAGTATCTTGGAAGCCTCTTTTATCCAGAGAGCTCCGGCCTCAAAAATATACTAGCCGTATCTTCCAGACGGAAGGACTTTGACACCTCAAGATCTTTGAAGTATACTCTCGCACCAACACTGCCATTCATCTTTGAACCAACAGTGTAAATCTTGGTGGCATTCCCCTCGACAGACAGGCCCAATCTCCAGTCCTTCAGCGTGGGAAATTTTACATCACACTTTCTGCGAAAGTCCAACTCTGGGATGATGTAATCTGATGATTTGCCCGTTTGTCCTTGACCTTCTGTGATTTTTTATGTTTAACTGTTTGCTGAATGCTGGCTACTATACCAAGGCCCCGTATGTCACGATAGATCTTACTATGGCAGTATACATCCATAGTGCAATTTTGGGTTTTAAATCCCAGTTTCTGCTGATGATTCTTTTACAAGTGTAGTAAGCTATATCTTTCCAGTTGAGTTTCGGATCTGGCACCACTCCTAAATACGTCGCTCTGTGAGATAGCGGGACTTCGACTCCGTCGAGCAAGGAGAGTCTAAACTAAGGTATTTTATTTTCGATTGTGAATACCATCAACTGTGTTTTATTTGGGTTAACTTTTAGTCCACTTCTTGTAGCCCACGTGCTTAGTTTCCCCAAAGCCCTTTCTAAAATTTCGCTATAATCACGACGTCGTCTGCGTATGCGACCTCCTTGTCCCCACCCCGGTTTAGTTCTAAAAGGATATTGTTTTGGATTGGGACAGGTCTACTCACCACAAAGAAAAACGTTTCAGAGGTTCAGAGATATCCAGATCGATTTACTTTACTTGGCCCACATGTCGACAAGATGGCATTAAATGAACAAATTCTATTATGGCCGACAATTTCTCTAAATGAAAGCTCTTACTGGTTGTTGTTGCTATATCAGCGTCAAGTTACATTTATGCGAATAACCCAAAAACAATATAACCTTCACTGTTTCAAGAAGCAAATACACAGCACAATAAATAATATTCGAAGTGTTCCCAGGAAAGCAATCAAACCCTTTAATTTTCTGTCAATTTCTCGAAATTAAGTCAATGCGACTCAATAATGAAACAATATTGGACGGCATCAGCTCTTCAACTAAATGTTCGGCTGGGTTGAGGGTATTGGGCCTGGCATTGGTCCCCATTTTTTCCAACAGCGCAGCGTTACTTGAGTAAAATTTTTTGGTCTGATTTCTGCCCTTACCCGATTGCCCAGATCAGGTTTGTATAAATACGATTACAAATGTCAATGCGACTCATTAAGGAAAAACGGAGCAGAGTACAGATAAAGACATTTGCACTTCATTAGCTATTCAACTGGATGCATAGTAGAGGGAAACTGAGATTTGAAGATACCCAACAAGGAACGAAGGAACGGCAAAACTTAGTTATTATGAATGGAGGCGATTGATATATTTGATCTTTTTATCGACAACCAGGGAGTTGCATGTGCCAATTTTTGTATGGGTGCCCTCTTAAAAGTGCAGATAAAGACTAAGTATGTCCCGGCAATATATTGAGAAGAAAAAATTAATTGGTCACGACTTTACATTTTATATCTCCTGATTCTATTCCCGATAGTTCTGGGTATATTCCAAGTGCTTTCTTGTCCAATTTATAGGGGAGCCCCACTAAAGTTTGAAGATGAAGAGTAAGAATGTAATAGAAAAAAATATTAGTGAGCAAACATTTGTAGTGGTCGGTGATGTACACATATTTGAGTCCTCTAGATGCACGTTATTTTTATGAATTATCAATTTTAAAAGGGAGCCCACCTGAGGAGCGGTCATAAAGAGATAAGTAGATTTGAAGAAATGGGACTCGGTCATGTATTTTACCTCTCGGGATGAGATCTTTCGGCAGTTATAGGGTATTTTCTGATTTTCATTTGTAAATTTGGTATGGAAGCCTCAGTAATGTGTGAAGTTAGCAGTTAAATATGAGTCCACCTAGGGAGGAGACTTAAAAGGTAAGTAGATTTGAAGAATTGGGGCTCGATCATGTATTTTACCTCTCGAGATGAGATCTTTCGGCAGTTATAGGGTATTTTCTGATTTTCGGGTGTACATTTTGTATAGGAGTCTCACTAATGTGTGAAGTTAGGAGTTAAATATGAGTCCACCTAGGGAGGAGACTTAAGAGGTAAGTAGATTTGAAGAAATGGGACTCGGTCATGTATTTTACCTCTCGGGATGAGATCTTTCGGCAGTTATAGGGTATTTTCTGATTTTCATTTGTAAATTTGGTTTGGAAGCCTCAGTAATGTGTGAAGTTAGGAGTTAAATATGAGTCCACCTAGGGAGGGGACTTAGAGGTAAGTAAATTTGAGTAAATCGGGCTTGGTTATGCATTTTACCTTTCGAGTTGAGATCTTTCTGCAGTTATAGGGTATTTTCTGATTTTCATTTGTAAATTTGGTATGGAAGCCTCAGTAATGTGTGAAGTTAGGAGTTAAATATGAGTCCACCTAGGGAGGAGACTTAAGAGGTAAGTAGATTTGAAGAAATGGGACTCGGTCATGTATTTTACCTCTCGAGATGAGATCTTTCATCAGTAAAAGAGTATTTTCTGATTTTCATTTGTAAATTTGGTATGGCAGCCTCAGTAATGTGTGAAGTTAGGAGGTAAATATGAGTCCACCTAGGGAGGGAACTTAAAAGGTAAGTAAATTTGAGTAAATCGGGCTTGGTTATGCATTTTACCTTTCGAGTTGAGATCTTTCTGCAGTTATAGGATATGTTCTTATTTTCAGCTGTATATTTTGTATGAAACCCTCACTAATATGTGAAGTTAAGAGGTAAGTATGTTTGAGAAAAATGTTGGAGAGTAAAAATTAATGACGGTCGATCATACATTTCGCCGCTTTATGGATATTCAATGCGGTTTTCAAACGATTTTCCTTACATTTGTTAGAATTTTAACCTCAAGTGGGCACCATTTACTCCCATGTTTTTGCTATTTGTTTAATTTCGTGTTTGGTCAAGTTTCACGTTTTTTTTTTTTTTCAGTATTCAGTCACTCTGATGATAAAGGTTATGAATTTAGAGCTGTTGGTTGTAGGCCCGGAACCATTCGGCTGACTGGGAATGGGCAACTTCTCCAACATCTTTAAGGAAGCAGATGATATACGAAGAAAGCAATATTGGGATAATCTATCGGGGGTTACTACTATCAAAGTCACTCTTAGGAGGAACATATCACCTAAATAGATTTGAGGATTGTATGAAGTTAAACAAGAATAACTTAAGAATCATTACAGGAATTCTGAACGGGACATTATAGGCTGAACTATCACCATCTGACAAAAGTGGGGATTTATTCTAATGAAATTTGTACGTTTTGTGGGGAGGAGGTGTGCCCCACTCTAATGCAAAAACGAAAGAAACACCTAGGTGAGCATCTACTAACTGATGCGGCAATCAGAATCGGGAATATAGGCGCTATACTACATTTCAAAGAGGATGTTGAACTCCAAGAAATACTTTAAACCAAAAATGGGGATGGAGGGGGCGCGATAGATCTTATAGGTCCCATATAGGTGCATCCCCATTAACACTAATAATAATAATAATAATAATAATAGAGCTTTTGGTAATTCACTAGTGTGGAACTAGTTCATTTACCTAATGATTGATTACACACCCATCTTCTCATTGTTTCTTTTTGTGTCAAAAGTGTGTTGGTAATCTGCTTAATTACTTTTATGTTAAAAATGAATGACAATGATGAGTTGGATGGATGAGTTGGTTACCTAATAAATTCGAGGAAGCATTTACATATATATTATACATGTACAGTGGGTGTATGCTCCTATAATCCTATATTTTTTCATGCTGCCATGTGTGTGTGTGTTGTTTACACGACCGCCAACATGCTGTTGCTGTTTCTTCTTAGTAATTAAAGTAAATTACTCCTTTACCACCATTATCATCATTGTGGCCTCATTTCGTTGCCTGTTGACTCTTTCTTTGTTATTTGTATTCGATTTTTTTTTTTGTTTTTGTTTTTTTTTTTAAACAATTTTCAGTTACCTAATATACATATTTATTAGCCAGCTTATACATGTATGTATGTCGTATGCCAATGTTAATCTGATGTTTTGTCAACTGTATGTCCTAAATTCACTCCTCTTTAACATTTCGCTATTGTCTCTTATTGTTGTTGTTACTATTATTGCTCCTGTTCTTTATATTATTTTGTCACATATGCATTGAAGCATTAATAATGTCTTTAAAATCCACTCACCCTAATGGTAGAGAACGATTAAGTAACTGAATGAGTCGTCGATAAGAGTCGGGTCGGTATGAGTATGTGAGCCATATGAAGGGTTAAACATGTTCAAATTGCCACAGTGATTGTTTTTACATCATCCTATTGTTGTTGTTGTTATTGTTGTTGTTGTTGTTGTTATGGATTTCTTTGTCGAAAATTCAATTCCTCTTGAAATTGAAATTGAAATTGAAATTGAAACTTCCGCTAATCACTCCCTTTTCTTTCAACTTAACCTCTTTTTTTTTACTG
Organism: Megamerina dolium; assembly: GCA_963854835.1. Lineage (NCBI taxonomy): Eukaryota > Metazoa > Arthropoda > Insecta > Diptera > Megamerinidae > Megamerina > Megamerina dolium. The sequence goes on from OY978529.1 coordinate 5,146,956, forward strand.
TTTGATTTTCTAAAGCAATTCCTACTGTTGCTCTCTTGTTACGTGCATGTGTTTTGCTTGCTTGCGGATGATCGAACATTATCCTATAATTACACAAATACGCCCAAATGAAAGAAAAAAAAAACTAGCTAAAGAAGGCGAGTAATGGCAAATGATTGGCATACATACATGGACGCACCCCTTTCCATATGCATACATTGCATATTTGCCTATATAATAGGCACGTGTATATTGCCACTACTGTTGTTGTTGTTGTGGTTGTTGTGGATTTTTTTTTTTTCTCTTCTAAAACATTTTGAAGGCATTGTAACATTGTAATAATTTAACCGCAAAATTTATTCAAAATTAAATTGAATGTTATTCGTGTTGTTGTTGTTGTTGTTGTTGTTGTTGATTTTAACCTCACTTTGCTACTGTATTGTGTTATAGGGTTAAAACCCTTTTATTTTTTTTTTTTTTCATTTTCATGCTCATGTTGCTCATGAAAATTACAATGTCTTCATATGTCACAATTTGACAAACTTTTTGTGCAAACACATTTAGAGCAATTTTCATATTATCAGATTTATAATATTCATTCAAATTCGCATAGCTCCTGCAAGGGGGGGGCTGCTAGGTAAATGAAAAGAATTTTCCTACTAAAATGCATAGAAATTTCAGATTACAGGGTTGTTAAAACTTCCAAAAAAATGATCTTTTTAACGGTTGTAAAACTTTTTGAAGGCAACAATAATATTTTTCAAGTTTATATATTTCAAACTTTGCTAGAAATCGTCAATATAGATTGTTAGAGTTACAAAAAATTGTTTATTTTAATAATGGAAGCATATACAAGATCATTGAGGTGGTTTAGGGAAAGTTTTGTTTGCATTAAAATTATATATTTGTACGATTTTTATATATTTGAATGCATAAATTTATGTTTGGAGGCATGCTGATACTTCTGAAAAGGCTATTTACTCCAGCAGCAGAACTTTTGAAGAAAAATTAGCTAATGCAATCCAAGAAAGTATAGAAATTCAAGAGACAGCATTATGCGCTTTTCTCGATACAGAAGGTGCTTTTGGTAGCACTTCACATGAAACCATCCATAAAACCCTGATTAATATATAGGTGTTAATCAGACTTTAACCCTATGGATGAGCAACATGCTCTCCACTAGGAGGGTAGAAATACTAACTAGTACAGGAAGCATAATAGCAAATACCTCATGGGGTATGCCCACAACGGGGAGTACTATCACCGCTAATGTGGAGTATGGTAGTAGATGAACTTCTTGTAGAACTAGATAACTCTGGATTATAATTTCAGGATTATGCTGATGATATAGTCATAATATTTAGAGGAAAATTCGAAAATATTCTATGTTACAGAATTCTGCTAGGACTAAAACTAACAAAAAAGAGGATGCAGCAAAGTGGGGCTAAGCATTAACCCATCAGGAAGCTTAGACGATGCAGAGATAGGGCTACAGAAAGAAGTCAGAATTGTTGGGCGTAGTACTAGACCAGCACCAACGATGGAGGACACATATAGAAAATGTGGCGAAACTGCACCACCAAGCTTCAAACTGTTACCACCATACTCAGCAGGATTCAAAGACATAAGCATGAGTATGTATAACATGGAGCTATGCGTACATGTCCTCACCTCTTCACATTCATTCTTAGCGGAAAACAATTCACTATTGTTGCATCATTTTATTAAATTATTAACGCTCTCAATGGCTGTCGAGCTTGAAACAACTGGTAAAACTTCAATAATATCACATTCGCTTCTATCTGAAGACTCAACATCACTGCTGGGTTCATATGCAGATCCGTCGTTCAAATACATTTTCATTCCATCTTTCAAATTTAATATCGATAAGATTTTTCTTTCGAATGGTACCCACCTGTTGGCAAGCAATTGGCAATTCTGCCGACAGTAACAACTTGCCATGAAAAAGCTTCTAAAAGAACTCTGTGACAAAGCTCAGAAAAATTGCTGTCACAACGGTTCTGCCGTTCGGAACCGGCTAAAATAAGTTGGTTTCCTTCTAATACTGTCCAAAAATTTAACACGCACAACAGGTAATGGAAGAGAAGCTCGTCCAATGAGCCCTTTGGGGCTTCAAGTGCCACATATTTATTTTATTTTTTATGCAGATGCTATTGTTCAGATCTATTTCCGCTAAAAAAAGCTTGAGTTCTCTCAATAACTTCATTGCATTCCTGATCTGCTTGCTGCAATTGTGCTAGCGGCATCATCATCGTCACTATCATACTAATTAGAGTCCCAGTTGAAGAACTTTGATCAAGATTTCTTTATCACTCATCCCAATGTTGTGTCAATAGTATTATCGCAATGCGGATTGAATGAAATTAGTAACTCTTCTTTAGTTCACCAACTTCAGCAATTAACTGAGAAAGAAAAATACTTCTGTAGTTGAGCTTGATTAACTTAAAAGGATTTTGATCCATTGGTTGTAAAGCTGCTGTCACATTTGGTGGAAAGAATAATGCAACTTTGAAGTTTTTTTCAATTGGTGCATTAGCAGAGCAGTTATCATCGATAAGTAACTTCGGAGCTTTCGGAGGGAAATTGTTTTCTTGAGAAAAACGGATCACCTGTGGATTGAAAAATATTTGAAAATATCTGAACTTAAAATCAATTTTTTTCTTACTTCTTTAATAAATATTTTGTTAAACCAATCATGAAAAATGCCTCCTCCTCCCAATTACCAATGGGACTAGTTCATGTGATCCATCAGAGTTTGCTTCAAGTAAGATTGAAATTCTTTCCTTTTGGATTTTATATCCAGTGGCGGTTTTTTCGAAAGCAGAGACGTATCTTCTAACATGAAAGCAGCCGAAAAATAATCTGCTTTCGTCGACATTATATATTTGTGACTCGAGTAATCCCATCTCATCAACCTTTGCACGAAATCTGTGAATGAACGGAGTGATTGAAGAAACAGCACTAGAGAGAATCTTGCCACAAATTGTTAAAAAACTCGTTTCCGTGTCGCTTGTTAATTCGGCTTGTCGCCGAAGTCTCGATAATTTCCACCTCATATGAGAGAATGCTTGAAGTTTTTTCGTAGCATAAGGTTTTTGGACCAGAATTCAGCGGCGACGTTGACTAGGTTATGTTGAGCGAATGAAAGAACACACTCCAGCCAAAAAGGGCGTTATAAACGGATCCCACTGATGGACTACGAAACAAAGACAAACCTACCTATTGAGGGACTTTCGGTGGAAAGGTCAAATACTGGAGAACTGGAAGGCGCTAGCTAGAGAAGCACGCTATATTTGATTGTAATGGACATATAAAGGTATTTAATAATCAAATATTACATTGCTAACATTCTAAGAATCATTTTAGTTCATTTTCCTACATCTAAATTTAAGAAACTCTACGAAATAACTTTACTTTCAAGGATTTGTTATTGTTCAATACTCATTCAGAGTGGTCATCAATAACTTTTCCTATAAAAATATAATTTATGAGCAGGAGGAATGAACCCCACACACCCCCTATTAAATATTAGACTGTTGCATGTTAAATTAAATGTTTTAAATTGTACGAGTAATAAACACGCAAAGTTACAACATTTTGATACACACTCATATGTACACCATATGAGTGTGTATCAAAATTACCCATAAACAATGATCATCATAGTTAGTAATATCTATGTACGAGTACATATGAGAACGAGTATACATTTTAATGTTGTAAATGAGTTGCATAAAAACATGTTGCAACATACGGGTGGGTATGCGTGCAACCAAATTATAATTAAAAACAAAGAAATAATGTTCTCGTAGGAGAACTTCAATGATGAATGAATAAATTACAACTTATAAGTTATTACCACAAAATAGATTCATATACATATGATATGTAGAGTGCCAGTTGTTTGGTATACACTCGATGAAAAGTCAACTATAAGTGTGCAAGTATTAAATTTGAACAATTATTTGTAACAGTCTTAGAAAGATGTTGGATTTTCAGCAAAAATAATTTTATATCGAAATAAATTGCTATTGAAATATCAGGTCAGTCCATAAGTTCTGGTCGTCCTGAGGTCTTTAACTCGGACGCTTTGCTGAAACTCGTGGAAGCTGAGCCAAGTTTGACAGTCGATATGATGGCTGGAAGATTAAATTCATCACATGGAACAGTTTACAGGTACCTGGTTCAATTTGAACAAGGTTCCAAAGCTGGTTCCGCATAAATTTTCCGTCACAAACCTTCAGCAAAGGTGTGAATGTGTGTTCTCCGCTTGAAAATGAGAGTTTCTTCAACCATATTGTTACTGGGGACGACAAATGGGTACTTTACAATAATGCTCTTCGCAAATGCCAGTGGTTAGATAAAGATGAAACATCAGAACCAACCCCCAGAGATGGCTTTTACCCTAAGAAGATTATCCTGTCTATTTGGTGGAATATGGCCGGTATCGTTTATTTTGATCTACTGGAACCAATTATTATTGCCATCCAAAACTATCCAAAAATGAATAAAGCACTCGAAAAAATCGACCTTCTTTAGCCAATAGACGCAACGTTTTGTTTCAGCACGACCTTAGACAAGCTGAACGAGCTCGGTTGGGAGCTAATGCAGCATCGACCATACTCTTCGGATATTGCACCTTGCGATTATTACCTTTTCCGCGAATTTCAGTCCCATTTAAGTAATAAGAACTACACCTCAAAAGAAGCTATAAAAAGGGATATGGACGCGTATGAGGTCGGATTGATAATGAAGCTACCTAAGTAGAAAAAAAAACATTTTTTTAGTAAGATGATATTCCAACTTTTTTATACCATCTGAATAATACGATTTTGGGAACCCCACAAAATACGCGTTAGTTTCGGTAATCACTTCTTCGTTTGAGCTGAATCTTTTTCCTGCGAGCCATTTTTTTTTTTCAAGTTTGGAAACAGGAAAAACTCACTAGGAGCAATAATGCACGGTAATACTTTGCTGTGATTGTGGATCCTTTTTCAAGATAATCGATCAGCAATATTCCGAGTACATCCCAAAATACAATGGCCATAATCTTGCCAGCCGATTTCACTGCCTTCGCCTTCTTCGGAGCACTTTCACCAACTTCCACCCATTGTTTCGTTTGATTTTTGGTTTCAGGTGTGTAGTGGTGGACCCACGTTTCATCAACAGTTATTAATCGACGCCAGAAATCAACAGGATTACGCTTTATCATGTCCAAACACCGCTGTGAAGTGGTCTCTCGAACTCGCAGAAGTCTCCAAGCTACTGATAGTTGTGTAGGGTAGCCAGATATAGGGGTCTCCTGTATCCAGAGCTGAGGGCTCACAGGTGACTACTTTAAACGAGCGGTCGAATACTGACAGCCTCGCTTAAAACAAGAACTACTTATAGCCGCCGAGCGAATTAATGCCAGCGCGACTATAAAAGATTCAAAAATTCACCCAGATCTTACGACTTACTCGATCAAGCGTCGATTGCTTTTCATGCTTTACATTGGCTAGTCATACACCTTTAGTACATAGCTATTTATAAAGCATTTAAGAATTATGTAGTGTAAAATTCCTATGAAGCTACATTTTACGTTCAGTGCAAATTCATTTGATTGTTTTTTCTTTCTCTGTCATCATAGCGATTGACTACACGAGTATGGGTATGTGTGTATCCATCTACTGATATTATTGTATGACGACAATAAGGAGTAGAAGAAGAATCAAATGAACTTTTCTATGATACACATATTTGGTATGGTTTATGTATTGTTGGTACGTTGAATATTTAATGAATTTATTTTGTGTTGGTAGGTTGTAACATTCTCAGTTGTAGTCTGTTACAAGCCCTTGTAAATAATTTTAAAACCATCTAAGAGAAACGCACGAACTTATGGACTGACCTGAGAGTAAAAAATTTACTAATTTGTGAAAATGTTCTACTCCTATATGATGTATGTATATTACTACAATTCATTCATTCGATTTACTCTCTGACCCCACAAATGTTTCACTATATAACAACTTAATAATGATTATATTGTCTGTACTAAATGTCTAGCAAATACTAATACTATTCATATGCTGACTCATTTGTTGAGCAATTTGGCGATTTTTTTTTTTTTTTTTTTTTTAATAACGAAAAAATGAAAATGCCATATTTTCAACTACTGTCAGAGGCAGACATAAATTAATTTAGGAGACAAAAGACAAAAGAATACCGCGATTGCGCAAAATAACACACAAAAAAAAGCACCAATAAAATATTCAAATAAAAGCAACATTTAATTGAAGATGAAGTAGCCGAAATAGGCGGTTGCGGCTTGATTAAAGCGTAAACAACATTTATCAATTTTGACTGTTAAATTAGCTTCGAATCAAAATCATCGATCCAACAAACAGACGTTGGCAATAACGCCTTTTATGTCAAAACTATTGTAGCTGATTGTTTTTATATGTGCGTTGCATAAGCTCAACTTAAATTACAACAGCTTAATTTATTTCGATTAAGCAAAATATGTTTTGAATGTTGAATGAATTTTATAGAATATTCTTTGAATCATGCTGAAATACATCAACAGTCAGTTCATGAGATTTTAATCCACAAAATTTCATATCTAATGAGCTTTGCTCGTTCCAAAGCTTAGGTCCCCGTCAACCTACCTAGTCGATTGATGAGTTCTCGTTGACGCAAACCAAACTAAAGTGTAATTAGCAACCCTTCACCATCGATTTTAACCATCTACTGCTAAAAAATAAATAAATATGTGGCACTTAAAGCCCCAAAGGGCTCATTGGCCGAGCTTCTCTTCCATTACTGTTGTGCGTCTTAAATTTTGGACAGTATTAGAAGGGACCTACTTATTTTAGCCGGTTCCGAATGGCAGAACACTTGTGACATCACTTTTTCTGAGCTTTGTCACAGAGTTCTTTTAGCTTTTTCATGGCAAGTTAGTTGTTACTGTCGGAAGAATTGCCAATTGCTTGCCGACAGGTGGGTACCGTTTGAAAGAATAATCTTTTCGATATTAAATTTGTTATGCATCAGCCGGAGATTGAACCACAACCTACAGATCAGAAGGCGAACACACTAACCACTGAGCTACGGCACCAACAACCATCTACTGCTGGTTTCTTAAATTTCGGTGTGGTCGTACAAGCAGAAGTGACGCTGAATATGTGTGGATTCGAAAAGTCTTGGGCGTGTCACATTTGATAACAATTGACAACAAACGCAATCACGTTTGACAGCTTCTAAGGAGTATTCGGCGTCGTTCCGTTTCATAATCGTGAACGAAACATGGATTCCTCACAACACATCAGAGACGAACGAACAGTCGAGGCAGGGAACTCCTTGCGGTAATTTGAAGCCAAGAAATAAACAATAAAAAATATGTAGCATTTAAAGCTCAGAAGGGTTCTGTGGCCCAACTCCTTTATTACTGTTGTACGTGTTAAATGAACAGTAGTTGAAGGGAGCTACTCATTTTAGCCGGTTCCGAACGGCAAAACTCTTGCGACATCACTTTTTCTGAGCTTTGTCACACAGTTCTTTTAGAAGCTTTTCCATGGGAAAATGTTACTGCTGGAAGAATTGCCAATTGCTTGCCGACAGGTTGGTACCGTTTGAAAGAAAAATCTTTTCGATATTAAATTTGTTATGCTTCAGCTGGGGATTGAACCACGACCTACAGATCAGAAGGCCAACACACTTACCACTGAGCTACAGCATCCATCCGAAGAACAGGATACCTTAAAAAGGCTAAAACGATCACTATCGCATATTTTACAAAGCTCTCGGATCGAGTCGATATCGATTGGAAGCAAAACCAATCATATTCGGCGAAGACAAAAGTGATCTTCCGTCAGGACAGCGCAGAAACAGAGTAATACCGAAATTTACACGGTTACATATTGCTCCCTCATCCAGCATATTCTACAGTTTTCGAAACCTACGACTATTTTCTCTTTCAAAACATGAAAAATGGCTTGCCTGTTAGATATTAGATATTTGGGTTGAATGAAGGGTTCATCTATGAAGATCTTCCGCGAGGGTAGCGCAGAAACAGAGTAATACCGAAATTGGCACGAATTAGGTTACGTATTGCTCCCTCATCCAGCATATTCTACAGATTTCGAAACCTACGACTATTTTCTGTTTCAAAACATGAAAAATGGCTTACCTGTAAGATTTTTGGTTTGAATGAAGAGATCATCTATGAAGCATACGATTTTTAATGGCCTCGAGATATCATGTTATTTAAGGTCCATCAAAAAATTGGAGAAAGGATGGGCGAAGTATATCGAGACCATGATGGTAAAGAAGAAATTATTTTATGCCGAATAGATTGTACCTTATTTCAATTTTAGAGATATTTTGAACCTTTCTTGTAGATTGATCCATAGTACTTTATGAGCTTAAATACGGTAATAGAAGCTCAGCCAAAGCTCAGCTCAGTCTTCCAAACAATTTGTGTCAAAAATGCAATCATCTTTATGTGTATAGTCACAAAAATTGCACTAAATGCATATATTTTATGCAATGATATTCAAAAACATACTTGGAATTTTACATTTCAAAAATGCATCTACAAGATGCAAATGTTGCTATAAGATACAAATGAATTTTAATATATTATTTGTCGTAATTCTAAAATACTCCATAGAATTTATACAATAGCTTAATATGTAAATTAAATAATTAAATTAATAAATCTATAAAATACATATTACATTTTAAATGATATATCTTGCAGATACAAATATATCTACAGGTTGGAAATGTATAATTATCTATGAAATTTGCGAATTTTATATAAATTCACATATTTTATGCAGTTTTTTTTTCATAAACATGATGAATGTTGTATTTGAGATGATGTATTTATAATAAATAAATGCATCTGTAAGATGGAAATGTATCTTTAGCTATGAATTGTCATATTTTTAATTGAATTTTTGTATTTTAGGAATATTTTTCAATATATACCTACAATATTATAATTTAAATCATGTATCCATGAGCTTACAAATGTATCTGTAATTTACGAATGTATCTTTAACTGTTTTCACAAAAATTTATCTATATGATATAAATGCATCTGTGAAATACAAATGAAATGAGCAGAATTCTGTACAATATTCGTAGTAAATTTTAAGCAAAAAGTAATTATAAATAGTCAATTATTAATTCTTACATAATGTATCTCTAAGATACAAATGTATCTTCTAGTAACAAATGCGTATCTAAATTATAAATCTATATTTTTGAATATGTAACTGCAACATTACCATTTAAATCATGTATCCATGAGCTTACAAATGTATCTGTAGTTTACGAATGTATCTTTATCTATATGATATAAATGAATCTGTGAAATACAAATTCAATGAGCAGAATTGTGTACAATATTTGTAGTAAATATTAAGCAAAAAGTAATAGTAAATAGTCAATTATTAACTTTGAAATAATGTATCTCTACGATACAAATGTATCTTCTAGTAACAAATGCGTATCTAAATTATAAATGTATATTTTTCAATGAAATAGTACAATTTTCCATTATATGCAATTATTGAATAATTACACTATTTCATAAATACATTAATACAAAATTTTTATCCCACAATGAAAATGTATCCGTGAGTTACAAATATATCTTTAACTATAATATAGCATAATTTTCATTGAATTCATATATTTTATGTAATATTTCTATAAATTCTATTTAAATTAATATTTTTTTTTTTTTCATATTCTCATGTCGGTATTAATGCTTTTGAACTCTCAGCTATAGCTCTCAACGGTTATCGATCGTCTTGACATTTAGTTACACTTCTTGGGCTTTTTTTTTTGTCGATGATCAATTTAAATTTAAACGGAAGATTCGTTCAAGTTTTGAGATTAATTAAAGTAAGGAAAGACAAATGAAAAATCTTACATATAAAATATGCTCTATCATTCGATTTTAATGGCAATTAATTGGAATTGGACAAAAACGAATATCTCTTCCGCCATTGCCGACACTTTGCTTTAAAGCAAAGTCAACAGCAGCAGTAGCAGCACCACCACCATCACCATCATCGGCAATGATACATTCAAGATGATGTTTCATAAAATTGCTTTTGTTGTTGTTGTTGTTGTTGTTTTTGCGCAATAGTAGGTACTTTACGATTGTGAGCTTCTGTATAAATGAATTAATGACTCTGAAAAGGAATGAATGAATGAATAAATAAATAAATAGAGAAAAAAATACATATAAAATAATTTAAAAAAATTGAAAAAAAAAAAAAAATATATCAAATCAACAATTAAGCAGAGGGAGCCACAAAGAACACCCGCACTTAAGCTGGCGATCTTCAATAGCAGATTGAAATAGTATATGGTCACGCAATCGACCAAAAAAATCAACAAACGCACAGAAAAAATAAAAACGTAAAGCTATTGCCTTGCTGTGCCCTTCGAATGTCAGGATTTATGACTGGCTGATATATATATACGCTGAATAGCCCAAGTCGTAGTATATGTCAGTTTCAGCTTTAATTTTTCAATTTTAACGGTGGTGGCGGTATTTTCATTTAACTGCTTTCAATTGAACGCGTTAATTAAAAGAAATCAAACTTTTTATATCACTGTGTGTGTGTGTGTGTGTGTGTGTGTGTGTGTGTATTTGTCCAACCCTCGTATACTCCTCGTTGTTGATCAGTCAGTCTGTGTTGTTATCCGCCCAAAAGTTCAATAATGGCAATTCAATTCAATTCAATTCAATTCAATTCAATCCAAACCAATCCAACCTACTACATTTTACACTGTACGATCCATATGGAGCGATAGTGGTGGTGTCGGTGTGATCGTTTCGTTTCGAGTATTATTTTCGTCCAACTGTTTTACAATTGAGGTTTTATGCTGTAGTATGAACATATGTATGTCCATATATTGGGATTTTGTTTCGTTTCGATTTTTATGGGGTACATTTGTATGGAGAAAAATTTAAATTGTTTAATTAAGATTAATTCTTTCTAATATCATCAATATATCTCTCTTTCTCTCTATTTTTATTATTTTTTTATTGTAAATGCACGATTAAGATTGTTTTCTATGTAATAATTCTTCAATGTCTACTGTTGCTATGATACAATATGATTTTCAACAAGTTCCTACTATAAAATATGAAGAAAGCATGTATTGTCCACAAAAAAAAGTGCAATTATTGTCAAAATTATATTGTAATTGAATATTAAATCTGATTCACTGAGAATTCACCAGCCGAATCTGATCGCGGAGGTCAATGTTGCCTAAAAACCTCAAATTTACTGCCCAATGAGACAATTTCATGTCTGCAAATTGGCCAACAAATGTCAAAGGTAAGTTGTATAAAAGCAATTTGGCGGCGTATAACATAAAAAAAAATTTTTTTGGTGCTCTCGAAGTACTCTCGAAGTAATTAAAAACTATTTTCGTCGACCCTCCCTAATATATGTGTAAAACAAAAAAAAACTCGTTTGAAAAAACATAATCCAAATCGCCTCGTGATTTGATTTTATATTTCATTGTAGCAGTTTTTATTGAAATGGTCAAATACAGGGATGATTTTTTAAGAGTCATCGAATTTGATTTCAAAAAGAAAACACATAAAATTTAGATAAATGTATGAAATCTTTATTTGAGTCGATAGAACGATCTATGTTTAAAGATGATTTCATGTAAATGTTGATCACGGCTGTGCTTCAAATGATTCATACGCTGGATCCAATTTTGGCATACTCTCTCCAACATATCCGGCCGGTATGTCACGAAAAAATTCAACAATATTGGCTTCCAGTGCGTCAACCGTTGCGGGCTAGTCGCTCTGTACATGAGCCTTAACATAGCCCCACAAAATATAGTCTAAAGGCGTTAAATCGCACGATCTAGACGGCCAATTGACCGGCCCCAAACGCGAAATAAACAGTTCACCGAACTCACCTCTCAATTGGGCCATTATTTCGCGTGCTGTGTGCCAAGTGGCATCGTCTTGTTGAAACTACATGTCAGCCAAATCCAACTCTTCCATTTTGGGCAAACAAAAAGTTTGTAATCATCGCAGTAAGGTTTCTACCTTCGTCGTCTTTGAAAAAGTACGGTGCAATGATGCCACCGGCCCATAATCCACACCAAACAGTACATTTTTCGGGATCGATTGGCAGTTCTTGCAATGCCTCTAGCTGCTCTTCACACCAAATGCGGCTAATTTGATTGTTCACCTATTTTTTTTTTTTGCGCCACGTCTGACATCTTAGTGGTACTGGACATCTTAGTGATTTTAGTTGGTCATTTTGTAACTTCGATTTGACTCGGTTAGAAATTTTTTGCAAAGTGGATAAAAAAACATCGAATTTCAGTCGCTTATGACGCATATCATGCGAACTATTCGTAAGGCGGCTGTTATCTGTTGACGGTCTCGGTAACAATCACGTCACGCGTTGTTTTTGTTTTCAATGTAAAATGAAAAATTGAGAGCGAGAGCGTAAGAGCGTAAAAACTGACCGAAAAGATCACAGGAGATTTGGCTATAGACAACAAATCACGAGATCACCGCAAGGGTTGCATTTAGCATTTTTTGCAATTTATGGATTTTAGGAGCAAATTTTAATACTTTTAGAGGAAAGAAGTATCGAATATGCATGATAGCAACACTTACTGCAGATTACTTAATTATTTTTTTATTCATCGTATTTTATATATTTTGTCGTCATTTCTAAATTAAATGTAAATTATTTTTTATAAAGACATTTTAGTCTTTAGGTTTTCAAATTTAAAACAAAAACATCTTACATTTAATATACACTTTTTTCTAAGGACATTTTAGGGAGGGTGTATGCGAGTTCGCCTACATTGGTGTCTAAATTGTGACTTTTCGTAAATTATTGGAATATGGCAGTGAATAGCGAATAGTGAATTTAGGAAATTTGCAAGTAACCTTTCTAGCCAAAAATAACAATTTATTTATATATTCATTACAAAGTTCAAGAATTTTCAAAGACATTACTATTTTCCAAATCCAAATGCACAAATGACGTAGTAGAATTGTCAAATGGAAAAAAAAAATACTAAAAAGTAATGAAAGGTGGAAAATTTCGTCTCTGTGATTGTAGTCGACTTTATTGAACAGCATTCGATCAGAAAATAAAGTGCATAATATTGTCGTGATTGGCAATCATATGATTCTCAACATAACAGCCGCCTAACACAAGGCCAGTAGAGTCAGCCAAGGCATCATAAAATGGGTACACTTTCTAATAGAAATGTAATTTATCGAAAAAAAAATTAATTGTTGTTGATTTTATTATATTTTTAACAAGAAATTTGCACAAAGACTGCCCAAAATGTGTGTTAATGGGTTTTCAAACTACTTGGGCAAAATTACTGGACTTTTTCAATTGGGACATTGCTCAGTGCCATGCGTTTTTACAATAATTTGTAATTAATATAAAAAGTTGTATTTTTAAAAAATGGTTTAAATCTATTTTTTAATAAAATAAAACTGGTTTAACTGGTTGGTGTATTTTATAGTCAAAAAGTGAATCGTTATTGGTACTTAATGTTTGTTGAAGGTATTGCGCTTAAAGTTGGGGTAGTTATGGTATTTTTTTTTAACTAGTACGTCCCTATAAATATCTATAATCAATATCAATAATTATTCTACAAGCAACAAATGGCGCTACAACGTAATAGAATTGACTGGCATAAGCAGTCAAGCAGACGGTAACATTCATAAATCAGACGCCATATTTGTTTAAAAAATCAAATATGAATTATTTATGCCAGTAAGCAAAAAGTAAATTACAAAATAAATGAAATTGCAAAAAAAAAAAAAAAAAAGTAAGCAATAATAATACAAGTAGGTAGGGGCCTACCTACTCACTAACGAGCTTACAGACATTTATGGGGAAAAAGTAATTGAAAGTAAAACAAAAACCTCACAAGAACAATAAAAAGCCATGAGCGAATATTGTTGTTATTTTTATAAAATATTAATTTTCTATTTTTTCACATACATATGTACATATTTGTTGCAACTACACGAGTTTTTGTTTGTTTTTGCTGCATTTTGCTTGTACCCTCGTATATGTAGGTACTTTGATTTTTTAGCTCCACCCAGTCACTGATTGGTGCGCCGTCGCCGACGTCGTCTATGTATGTACGTTATTCACCTCTATGGTTGTCGTATTCTAACTTGCCATAATATTTGCGCTCACCCAGTGCCTACTAATACTAATTCAAATGTGCACCTACATACATGCACGTAGTTGAAAATCTGAAAATCTCAATGATAGGAATAACAACAACGAAAAACAAGTCCTCTCCTAACCTCACTTACAGTATTAACGTACGCGCATACATTGATTTTTATAGTAGAACGGGCGAGTTAAAATAAATAACGTCAACGCTGACGTCGACAAGCGCGTTTACAATAATCACAAATAATTATGACGTCGATGGCGAAGACTATTACGTTGACGTCGCTGTCGCTGTCACTGATTCTGTACTTTCTCTCATTGAGCTGCTGTCTTTCTCTCTATCTCCTTCTGTCTGTACTCCTAATTGAGGATAAAAATAGTTTCACTGTTGTTGTCTTTCTTTGGAGCAAGTAAATCTGTTGATAATTTTCTCCGATTTTCTTACTTGATTTTTTTTTTTTTTGGGAGAGCCAATAGATGTGTGATTATTGGTGTTGCCACATTTTTATATTTCAATTGATCTATAACTGAAGATTGAACATTTGATGCAGCAAAGACACAATTTGGAGGTTTCTAAATAATAATTACCACAATGATTACCTATATGAAGACAAAATATAATTAATATCTGCCTTATAGCAGCGAAATATTCCTTTCGACATTTTATTTTTATTCGTCAGTGATAAATTTTAAACAAAAATTTTTTTTAAATATATTTTTGGCTACAAATTAATGTGAAATTTCAGATATTGTGGAAATATATCTTGAAAAATTAAATAACTTAAAATTTCATTTCTTAGGACATGTGACCCCAAAAGAATTAAATATAAATTTGTATAAAAATAGTACCAAAATATTTTGGCGAATATTTTATTTGGGACTTGGTCTACATTTCGTTGCAAGAAAATACGAATTTTTTACATTTAATTACCATAGCCTTGACCAAAAATATCAGGCAACCTATCAATTACTTCATATTTGATTTTCAAAAATGAGGTAATTGTTTTTTTTTTTTAGTAAATTTATATTCTATTATTTAAATAAATTTATATTAATAAATTTATATAATGAAAACAAAAAAAAAATGTGGCACTTAAAGCCACAGTATTAGAAGGGACCTGCCGAACGGCAGAACTCTTGAAACGTCACTTTTTTGAGCTTTGTCACAGAGTTCTGTTAGAGTTAGAAGATTTTTCATGGCAAATTGTTACTGTCGGAAGAATTGCCAATTCGTCAAAAGCGAATATGAATTGCCAATTGCTTCCCGACAGGTGGGTACCGTACGAAAGAACAATTTTTTCGATATTAAATTTGCTATGCTTCAGCCGGGTATTGAACCCACGACCTACAGATCAGTAGGCCAACATACTAAATGGCTGCGATCTATCTGAGAGGACACACTTAGGCCAGAAAGACCCATTGTGATACCACCGAACTTCTCTTCCAATACTGTTGTGCGTGTTAAATTTGGACAGTATTAGAATGGACCTACTTATGTTAGCCGTCAGTTATGGACAATAAACATTTCTTAAAGCGAATATGGCAAACGAAATGAAAGTGCGAGAAAACATTATTAAAATATTTCAAATTTACCAAAGAGGTAGAGGCTAACCCTAAAACCATTTCTCGCGTTATTAAACGCTTTAAGGAAGAACCGCTTATTGATCGAAAGAAAGGCTCTGGTAAAAAGAAGAGGTCACATGACCCTGAAAAGGCGAAGAACATTGTGACAATTTTGAAGAGAAATCCAAACATTTTGGGAAGGAAATTGGCGATGAAGGCTGATTGCTCAGAATCTTTTGTGTGCAGGACTAAGAAGGAAGCCGGGCTGCAGACGTCAAAGTGCAAAAAGCTCCGGATATAAACGCCGTCATGAATGAAACCGCAAAACAACGAGCTAAAATGCTGAATCAAAATTTCGTCATAAAATTTCAATACTGCATAATGGACGACGAGACTTATGTTTTAGCGGACATTGCCCAGCTACCTGGCCAGGAATGTTATACAGCCGATGCTCGAGGAAATGTTGTTGAAAAATACGAAGCCAAAAAAATTATAAAATTCCCAAAGAAATTCCTTCCTTACAAAATGAACAGCACATGCATGACATCGGGTACAATAAACAGCGAAATATATGTGAAGGAATGCTTGCAATAGAGATTGCTTCCATTTTTACGCCAACATGAAGTGTCCACTTTTTTTTTTGGCCTGACCTCGCTTCATGTCGTTACAGCACAACGGATTTAGAGTGGTTCCAAAGGAAAGAAATGATTTTGGTGCCTAAAGAAGCTAATCCACCAAACTGTCTAGAACTACAGCCGACTGAGAGATACTGGGCTTTAGTAAAAAGGGAGATGTGGCCAAACACCTTCAATACTTCAAAAGAAGGTGGTCTGCAGCAGCTGTCAGGGTGTCGGACACTACCATAAAAACATTAATGCAAGGGGTTCTTGAAAAAATAAGACTTTTTATTAAAATATAATAATTCCTGGTTTCTTTCTTTCTTTTTTTTTTTTTTTTTTTTTTGAAATCTACAAATAATTTTCAAAATAAAACATTTTAGTTTATAAAAATCGGACTACTGGATCAAGAGATTTTATTCGACGCATTCGAGGTTTTTCAGGACTGGAAAAATTTGCAAGAAAACAAACAAGATGGCAACACCTATTGTCGAAATCAACTTTTATAATTCGTTTGTGGAGCATTGAATGCGATATTTTGTTGTTATTTTTGATTTTGTTTTTGAGCTGGAAGAGTGAGAGAATGAGAAAGAGAGAGAGAGAGAGTAAATCGCTGCTAACGTTGTTGTTTGATTTCTGTGGGAATTGTTCAAGGGGCAATGCAGTTGACGTCGTCTATAGCATCGACAAAGACATCGGCGTCGATTTCGGCGTTGGTATTGGCATCAATATTATTGTAACGGTATATAACTGAAAACAACAAAACAATAATACAAGAACTCCACCCAAAATTTATCAATTAAAGCGTACATTATTAATGAGCACATGTAATATGTGGTAGGTAACCAATCACAGTGTTGTGCGTGTGAAAGAGCATTCTCTCTCTCTATGTGTGTGTGTGTGTGTATGCGTGTGTACAGAGATTACTGGTGCGCATGATATTATGAGATTTTTAACAATTTGATTTGAATTAAATGGTTGATTGCTTGGTTGGTTCGTTGGTTGGTTGGATTTGATTGAAGTTTGTGCGTATGTGTGTGTGTGTGTGTGTGTGTGTGTGTGTGTATATGTGGAGAATTCCTATTAAAATGGTCGAATAAATCGTTGCAATAACAAAATGAGATATAACAAATAAAAAATAATAACAACAACAATCAGCATTATTATAAAATGATTTTTAGGCTGGTTGAACTGTTAAAAACATATAAATACAATACAATAAAATGAATATATATAAATATGTATATGTATGGGTATAAGTACATAGGAGAGGGAATAGTTTACGTTGATTTTAATCTTTTCGTTTTTTTGTTTTTTTTTTTGCTTTTTTGTCGATGGTTAATGTTGATTTACCAAATCGAAATATTTGTTTTCGGCAGAGCTTGGTTGGTTGGTTGGTTTACAGCTGTTATTGCTGTTTATTTTGTTGTTGTTGCCATTGATTGTTGTTAAACGATTATTCAGTTATTTGACTACTTTATTGTTGTTGTTGTGTGTTTTTAAGTCATTATTATTGTATTATTACGATTATTTGCTTTAGTTTGTTGTTTATTTACTGTTGTTATTCTTGTTGTTGTTGTTGTTGTTGTTGTTGTTGTTCGGCTTCTGCTGCTGTTTTCATTTTATTATTTTGCTGATATGTATTGTTGTTATAATTTTAGCGTGTTTTTTACTTTTATTTGCCTTCTCATTTTTATCACCAATACATATGTATGTACCTATAATATATGTATATAGGCTTTTATTGTTAATTGAGGCTGTAAAATTAAGAGCCACAAAAGTGAAATTAAATATAAAAAAAAAAATATATGAAATAAATAAAGAATTTTTTCGTAATAAAATAATATATAAAAATAAAATAATAAATAAAAAAATTTATGAAATTAATTAAGAATTTTTTCGTAAAAAAATAATATATAAAAATAAAATAATAAATAAAAAAAAATATATGAAATAAATAAAGAAATTTTTTCTTCTCTACTTATATGACCAAAATTGATCAAAATAAAATACATCGATGCGACATCTAGATAAAATTTCAAAAAATGGTAGGAAAACTGGAAAATATACCCAGCTTCTTATAACTTGACCCTAGGGGGGGAGAAAAAATATATGAACGACACTCTTTGTTCACTTTTTTGTAATTTACTCATCATATTTCTATACTTTTTATAGGGACTTTCGTAGTAAATACCCTCCAACGCCTACAATAATGCTCTTAGGAGATAAAACAAAGAGCCAATCTTTATTCATTTATAGTCCTCAATATTTTTTGAAACATTTTTTCTCAATATCTTCACTCCTTAGGGAGTCGCTTCTGTCAAATGAATATAACAACATGCGAAACTTTTCAAATAACCCCATAGTTGCGCAGCAATGGCAACCTAGATGGTTGAAGTGTATTATCTACCGTTAACTTTTTCATTACAACAAATTTTTCGGATTTGGCTTACACTTTATTTCCACCTCTTAATTGGGTTTGCCTACAAAATTTATATTTTTATCAAATCAGCTCCCAACGATCTGACGATCCTCTTATTTACTTACTTATGTGGCCATAACAAACGAACATTCGAATATCCGAGGTGGAAATTGTCTAGGCTTCAGCGCCATATGTAAGGACAGGCATGATGAGAGACTTAGTAGGGTCAATTATGTCACCGACTTTCATTCGTGTTTCTTCCGCAAAATGTTTCCAAAACTTCCTTCCTTCCTTCAGAATAGTCCACGCCTCTCGCAAATGCTCGGTTTTGTAAATTCGTCAAGTCGGCCTTTGTGATCCAAATGATTTGAACATTATAAATCGTGATATTGTGTGCCAATTGATGGTCATTCGTAAGAAGGGTACGCCATTTTTAAAATATACTATCACTGGATACGAAAAGCGGATAGTATACCAGCGATTAAACTCCAACTTTGGTCAAAACGAATATACATCAAAAGAAGAGGTTATGTTGAAGAGATTGCCCGGAAACTGAATGAAATGTTTTGGTCTCGACCCTTTCGATGACGTTTATTTCTTTGTGAACATCTTCTGGTCAAGACATTGTATGAAGGTGGCGTTATGAAGCTTACTAAGCAATTGCAGATGGCCAATCTTCAAAATTGACAATATTTTATTGAATAATGTTTGTTGTATTTAATAAATAACGCCTTTGAATTCGTATAAACCAAAAAACGGACGAACTATCTTATGAACTTCGTACGCTCTCCACCACCGGCCCCGAAGAACTCCTTGGATGACCTCGCTGCTAGTGCTTATATTGACTTATGACTTATATTGACCGATCCCAAAGGGCAAAACCCCTATGGATCATTACTTTTCCTCAGTTGTCGCACTGCCCTTTCAGCAATTTTCCCTTCATTGTAAATCTTTACTATGGGAACAACTGTCAATTGCTTGACGACATGTGAGCAACGAATTGAAATAATATGTATATATTTTTTGGCGGACTGAATTCTAATTTGTATACTACTTATTCATTCCGTCGCTCAATGGGCGATTCACGGGTAATTATCAGTTATCGGCTTGCCGCAGGGCATCCTCCCTAAGAGGGTGACGGATGTGACCATCCCGCGGCTACTCTAGTCAAGAACTCAAATCGAAGGTGGAAGAGCATATGCCGATAGATGAATGGCCGCGGGGGTGCACGGTAATTAGTATGCGAACTCAGAATACCTGCCGCCCTTCTGTTTTAAACTAGGCTTCCCTTGGCAATCTGATTCGACCAAGGGTGACTTCTACTTCGAGACTACTCGTGCGGGTCACCTATACGCCAAAGGGCTCAAAAGAGCAAGCATTTTTTTTTTACTCAAACAGCCAAGCCAAGCCATCAAATCTCTCTCCTTATGGGAGTTCTTCTCAAAACTAGTCACCGAATGCTTACTTCCTTTCTGCCCAGCACCTTTCTGCGGTATAAGATATAAGTAAAGCGAAAACCCTCGTCAGCTTCGATGCAGCTTTTGACAGAATTAGTCTTATGCAGAACAAATTTACGCCTAATAACCGGCTAAAACTCAGGATATAACTGGTTAAAATACCACCTCCACAAAATGGGACTATTCTCTGACATGGAGTGTAGACTCTGTCTGGAGGAGGATGCAACATCGATACGCATCTTTTGCGAATGCCCGGCCTTGGCCAGGCTTTGCCTGAAACCCTTTTCAGTTGAGTTTCCCAACATCAGCTTCAATCATCAAAAGTTCGGCAAGATCAATTCTATCTTTCAATAAATAGGTAGTGGAGATTCTAGTGTCATAGACGGGCTTGGGTATAAAAGATCTCGTTTTGGACGTAGTGCCCATAACACTTGTGGTTGGTTCTCAGAGGTATCAGCCGTAGGGCTCATATCCTTTAACAGACCTCGGTGTGGTTTCGCATGGTCCACTTGTTGAACAAGGATTATGTCCTTGTTCCAATGTCACGCTCTCTTTTGATAGATTGATCAGTTATCATTTCTTTTCAGGTGCTTTTAAGTTCATTTTGTATGGAAGACTCCTGAAGAGCTTAGAAAAAATGACTAATTCGTAAGGGTCCCCCTCCAAGGGTGTCTTTTGGACTGTTATAGTAAAAATTGCTGATTTTCTTGTGTTATTTTAGTCACTTTTGATCACAAATGAAAGAAATGTGTTCATCCACAATGTTGTGTTCATCTCTAGGCGAACACTGGAAACGAAATTGACAATGACGTTCATTTTGTAGTGAAAGCAATTTAAGGGGTGGAGATAGTAGGTAAGTATTTTCAGAAAAATTGTCGAAGAGAAATAAAAAATAAGTGACTAATCATGTACTTTATTCTTTTTGAAGAGATTCTGGGTATTTTTATGAAATCTCTAGAGTATTCAAGTTTATAGAAAAATGTTTAGCAATCCCACTAAAGCAAATGTACATAAATAATTTCGGATTAAGGGCCTCTGATAACCGTTCTCCCACTCAACTTAAATCGCTATCAATCAATGAAAATGATCATAGTCAGATCGGCATTAATGGCAATATATCAAAGAGCCATAAAAAAAAATCTATAAAATATGAATTCATCGAAAAATGCCCTCATAGTATCAACAAAGATTGCCTATAATAATACAACAACAACAACAACAACAACAACAATTAGGAAGCATTTACATATAATGCTTAGTATAAAGGTATAAGAAATTTTTACAGTAAGAGAAATTATTTCTCATTCTCATATTCAAAGGGAGTTAAATAAGGGAGGTAAGTGTGATAGTGTAAGCAATAAAAAGAAGAAATACTAAATATTAACAATTTGATTGCCGATATGTATGACAATTGTGGTCATACAAAGCACCTCACACAGACGACACATACACAACGCATAATTACAATTTGTGATTAGATAAGAGCAAAGTAGATGTGTGTGTAGTAGATGTATTCCGTTTATTAATATCAACACCATGGAGGTGTAATAAACCAAAGCAACAAAAAGAAATGAAAAAAAAAAACAAATAGCAGACCCTAAATCAATATAAAATACATACAATATAATATTGATGGTGTTGCAAGCGGGTTATAAATAAATTATTTACAACTGCTGAGGTTAGTACCTACAATATATACGATAGCAGTATGATAGCAGTAATGATAGGTACAAAAAGTGAAGTGAAATTAACAGTTAGTGGCTTAAGGGAAGTGAAAAATGCGAAAAAAAAAAAAAAGAAAAGAAAACAGCAGACAAGCATAATCATATATTTACGTACATCGGAAGGGAGCAAGGGAGCATGTCAGCAGAAGCAATGCATGATAGATATTATTTTTGGTTGATGGTGGCTGATGTGATGATTGTAAATATTTATATGGCTGTCCATTTATTAAAAATATCAATTTATTGATAACAACAAATGATTACTTTTGATTGTCACGACTGTTACGAGTACATGTTTATGTTCGAAGGTACTTCCATATTTGTATTTATATATATATTTTTTTTTTTCCAAACCATTAACAAGCTATTAAAGTATTCTGATTGAAAATGCATGTCAAAAAATTATTAATATTAGGTATTAATATTTGACTACACTTTTAATTTATTGACTTTGACAAGCCAAGTGGCTGGTTGGTACCTACTTTAAATACTAACCTTCAGAAAAATGTATTCGTTTTTCATAATTCTTCTATGATTTTTGTTTTGTTATTTAAATAACAATGTAAATATATATTTTTTTTAAATTTTATATATTATAATATATATAAATATTAGTTATGGGACCTTACAGTCAAATTAAAAAAAAAAGTGCGCCGCACACCTTCGAATCAGAAATATTTTTGCAAACAGATTTCGAAAAAAAACAATTTTTTTGGTCGAACGTAGGGATCGCCCATTTAAATTTTTCATTATATCATCGGCATTTACAGTCGGATCTAATAGTGTGATATATTGATGTTTTTGTCTCGAGAAGACCAATGTCCACCCCAAAGATCATTAACCTCAAGTGTCCCGTTGTAGTATTTACCCACCATACATCAGTTTCTACCGCCCTAATGTACCACTCTAATGGCAAAAATTTAAAACTCGTACAAAATTATTAAACTTTTGCTAAGGAAGTATTTTGATTATTCCAGTAGAACTCTTTGAAAAACATGTTTTAATTTTTTTGCCGAATGTAGGGGTTGCCTTTTTAAAATTTTGCGTCATATCTTCGGCATTTATAAACCGATCTTAAAGTATCATATAGCGATATTTTTGTCTCATGGAGACCAATTTTTTGCTCTAACGGTTATTGACAAAAATATGTATATATGATACTTAAAGATCGGTCTATAAATGCCTATAAATGAGAACTGGTGGATAAGTACTAGAATGAGGTACTTGAGGTGATCAGCTTGCAAGAACACTTCATATTCGATGGTGTGCGGCGTACTTTTTTTTTAAGGTACGGCCTAATGGACAATCGAACTACCCGACCTAACAAAGAAAACACAACAAATTTGGGGAAAATTTTTCTTTATTTCTCAACATAATCTCCTTTTAGCTCTCTGTACACTCTATACCCAGCGATATTCTATAGCTTCGATACCCTGTTTATAGTATGAACTGTCTCTAGCTCATTAAATAGCCATCTACCGCAGACTCGACCTCTTCCATTTTTTCAAATTTGCAAATAGAAATAAAGTGCGTTCTGAAGCAATTCGAGCTTTTTAATTCATTGATTTTGGCCATCGCAATAGCGGATGTTTGAACTGGTGCATTGTCTTGATGAAACAACACTTTATCTATCGCCAAATGCGGCCTTCTGCAACAAATTAGCATAATACTCGCCGTTGATTGTTTATCCTTTTTGAAGATAATCAATAAAAATTATCCCAAGTACATCCCAAAAAAACCGACGTCATAACCCTGCCTGCAGATGGAACTGTCTTCGTCTTCTTTGGACACGATTCTCCCCTTTCAGTCCACTGTTTTCATTGCTCCTTTGTCTCAGGTGTGAAGTGGTGGATCTATGTCTCATCCATGGTTACGCAACGACGCAAATACTTGGCTTTATTACTGTGAAAGATCGTCAAACACTCTCTTCACGACGTTGTTTTTGTTCTATTTTGAGCAAAAGCGGCACCCATCTTGCACACAGCATTTTCATCTCCAAATTCTCGGTCAATGTACGATGTGTAGCACTTTTTGAAATGCCTGTATTTTCACCTAGCTCATGCACCTTTAGCCGGCGATCATCGAATACCATTTTGTGGTTTTTCTTAATCGTTTCTGTCATGGCCACCTCAATTGGTCGACCACTACGGTATTGGTCTTGACAGCTCATACGACCTCGTTTGAACTCTGCCACCCAATATTTTATGATCGTAAACGAAGGATCAGACTCCCTCAGAGTAGAATCTAGTTCGACTTTAATATTCGTTGGACTGAGACCTTTCAAATGAAAGTATTGAATTACATAACGGTGACCAATTTTTTCCATGTTTACAAATTCACTGAAGTCGTTAACTTTCGATGGCTTCCAAAAACTAAACTACTAAACAATGTGGCGCCTTGAAACTTAAAACATATGTTTTATAGGGTTGCCACTTTTCACAAAAGTAATTTGTGAAATTTTTTTTCAAACTACTGCCGCCATCTATATGTCAGGTCGGTTAGTTCTGGGACCGCCCTCGTATTTGCCATATTCTATGTGGCTTGCAAGTTATCAAAGGAAAGTGGTGTGGGAGTCACAACGGTATTTGCAGTAATAGTCAGGCTGCACTCAAGAAGCACTTGTCAAGTCTGTCAATTCTTCTAAGATGATCATTGAGTGTAAGATGAAATTGAATAGCATTGCAAAATGAAATAAAACGAAATAAACAACATCTTAAATGGGTGCCGGCATATTGTGATATCGCAGGCTATCTGACTAATCCATTATTTTAATCATATTTGAGCGATTTTTTAATGATGTCGCAGACATTTTTTTTTTTTTTGTTAATATTATCTGTCTGCCGGTTGAGGTCTATTAAAAGCGATTCATTTATTTCAAATTTATAATTATTATTGTTTTTTAAATAACTTTAAGTATTGTGTATTCATTTTAAGAATGCTAAAAAATAATGCTTTGTTGATAATTTAACAAGACAAAATAAGACCTTCCACCATGCAACATTGTGTACATTGACTCATCGCCATTGTGAATATTTTATTTATGTTTATTTTTTCTGGTTGACACATTGTCATTATGATTGTTGTTGTTTTATTATTTTTTTTTTTTATTTCATATTTATAATATCAACTCTATAAATATGACAATTGCGCAATTATTTTTGGTTCACAATATTAACAACTCCAATATGAACAATTGGAAAAAAATTCCAAAAAAAAAATCAAAAATTCACCCCATTTCGAAAAAAAACAAAAAATTATGAAAATACATTTCAACACAGTGATTTTTCTTTGAATAAAAAAAAAGCAACAACAACAATAATGTCATCATATCTTGCGCCACATAATAATATTTATGTATGTATGTTTTGTTGCATGCCACAAACATATGAAAACGATTTAGTAAAATTACACACTTGATTTAGTGTGAACAAGCATCACAACTACGAGTACAATACATACTCATAAATAATAATAGCAACAACAAATAATTAAATGCGCGTTAAATCTGTGATACACAAATACTCGTACTACATATGCGACATTGCTGGGCTCTTCTGTGTGCCACAAGCAAACAAATGTCAAACGAAAGTCGATTAAGTTGTCAGGCAGGCAGGCATTCAGTACAAAACAAGACCAACAATTGCCCAAAATGTCACAACAATTGTAGCAGCAGAGAAGTAAAATTCACACATGTTTCATATGACATTATAAAAGGAAGTAGAAGACGGGAGCAGAAGAAGGAAAACAACATTTCAGCTGGTTGTAATATGACCCCACTCCCACAACAAAGACTCATACAGTGGCATGGTTACGTAGTTGTTCTATTTATGCTACACAACCAGTGCATATTCGTTGCGAAACTGCACTTAACTGGGTCATTCAATGATTAGGCGCTTATTTATACAGGGTGATTTTTTAGCAACTTTCTTTGGCAGCTCAGCTGTTACTGTCAAACATCGTGTTCATTTTGATCTATAATTTAACCATGAATCGCCTTACAAACGAGCAATACTTGTACATTATTGAATTTTATTCTCAAAATTCATGCTCGGTTCATTCATTCTTTCATTTTATGCTCAGTTTCGGCGACCTTCTGAGGCGGCTATTTGACGCGGAATCTTGTGACTTAATTTCGCACCAAATTTACATTATTGGACATTAAACCATCAACACGCATACACGTAGAGTGCGGACAGAGGAAAATATCGCAGCTGTATCCGCCAGTATTGTTGATGACCCTGAATTATCGATTCGGCGCCGTTCGGAACAATTGGGCCTCTGCTAATCCACTACGTGGAAAATTTTGCGAAAGGATTTGAGTGTAAAATCTTTCACAATACAGCTGGTGTAAGAATTGACGCCACACAACCTACCTGAATGGGCACTGGCAAAGTTGGATGAACATCCATTTTTTTACCGGAAAATTGTGTTCCATGACGAAGCTCATTTATGATTGAATGGATACGTGAATAATCAAAAATTGCCATAATTGGTAGGAAGAGTAGCCAGAAACATTGCAAAAACTGCCCATGCATCTGGAAAAATGCACTGTTTGGTGTGGATTATGGGCCGGTGACATCATTGGGCTGTACTTGTTCAAAGACGACGAAGACAGAAACGTTACTGTGAATGACGAGCGCTACCGTGCGATGATTAAAATTTTTTTTTTTTTTTTTTTTTTTGCCCAAAATGAAAGAGCTGGACTTGGTTTTAACAACGCTACGCCACACAGCACGCGAAATAATGGCGTGAGAGGCGAATTCGGTGAGCAGTTTATTTCACGTTTGGGGCCGGTCAATTGGCCGCCTAGATAATGCGATTTAATGCGTTTAGACTATTTTTTGTGGGGCTATGTTAGAGCTCATGTCTATAACGACAAGCCCGCAACAGTTTACGCACTGTAGGCCAATATTGAAGAATTTATTCGTGAGATACCAGCCGGAGATATGTCGGAGAGAGTATGCCAAAATTGGACCCAGCGTATGAACCATTTGTGCCGCAGCCCCGGTCAACATTTACATGAAATCATCTTTAAACATTGAATTATATAGATCGTTCTATCGACTCCAGTAAAGATTTTATAAATTTCTTTAAATTTTATGAGTTTTTTTTTTTTTTTTTAATCAAAAGCGAAGGCTCTTAAAAAATCACCCTGTATTATATTCTACATATGTACAAATTCTACAAGTACCAAATCAGTTGTGTAGCTATTACATTTTATTAGGGGCACTAACAGAGATATAGAAGGTTTTCCAAACTGTTTGAAAATTGAGGTTTTAACATAATACTTTAGCCTTACTAGGCTAAATAGTTTCAGTAAGACTTTTAAAAATCACATTATTTTCATTCTGTCATCTCACTAATGACATTCAATTGAGTCAATATATTGTGGTGGACATCAGAAAACAATATTTTTACTTACTATTGGGTAGAGTCAGGGTCTAAATCAGGGTTGAATCAGATACCTCGCTTACCACCCATACAAATTTATGCCTTCGTTTGTATATTTTCGCACTTTGGACATAAAAACATAAAAACTGAGCAATAAACAATTTTGCAAATAGTCGGAAATATATGAAAAATGCGTTGAGGGATGTGTGTATTCATAGATTGCGGACGGATGTATAAAATTATCATATATTTTCAGGCACTTTTAAGCACAAAAATTTCGACACTAAGTATTTACATCAAACTCGGGCTTATCTTGAATAGGAAACTATGCCGAAAATCAAGCCGAAATCAAAAATTAAAATCAACAAGCTGTAAAATCACACTCCCACTCGACAAGATATGGGTTATGAGATCCAATGCCGTGTATGAGTTCCTCAAACTCGTGGATTCAATAACCGACTGAAGCACAACTTTAATGTCGACATTTTCGAGATTTTTCTTTCAAATGGTACCCACCTGTGATGTCACAAGGGTTCTGCCGTTCGGAACCGGCTTATATAAGTACGTCCCTTCTAATACTACCCTAAATTTAGCACGCACAACAGTACTGGAAGAGAAGCACGGCCCCTTTTGAGTCATTTCAAACATTTTTTTGGCCATTGCGTGTATTCCACTTGATCGATTAATCTTATTTTTTGGTAAAATTTTTTTAGTTTGTTGGATTATCATCCATTGAATACCTTTTACAGTCAGATTGGTAGTTTCTGGCTCAATTTATGGTCTAAATAGTAAAATTACCTTCGAAAAAAGAGGTATAAAATAGAAAAAAGTATTACATTGTATCTCGAAAACTAAACAGCAACGAATTACAATCCATTTAAAAAAATTTTCCCGAATCGAATAATATTTTTTCGTAAGTAGTTTAGTAATTACAGATGCACTAAGAAGTACACCAATCAAAGATGAATGGGGAATATTTTTATTTCCTCTGAAATTTCAACTGATCTCTAGAGGCCACGCCAAATTAGATGGAACCTTAGACTGTAACAACTTCAGAGTGCACATTCATAGATAATTTCTTAAGCTACAGACACTACAGCTACAGTACTAAATATGCATAGTACTAACATCATTACAATGCTCAAGAAAATGCATATGCATTATAATATATATATTAAAGTGTGCTCATATTTTATGCTTTTTATCTCATATTTCATGTAACAGAAACAAATTTTCATATTTGAATGCATAATATTTGAATTTTAATATTTTTGTTATTGTCTCCCATATTGCTCATCATCATCAACATCAACATTTTAGGCCTTCTGTCTTTGTATTCATTTCATTGTTGTATGTTGGGAAATTTCAAAAAAATAAATAAATACATTTGTACTTACGAGTAGCTTTTAAGTGGTATTAAATTAAAATGGATTTTAATTAATGCCAAGTATCACATATTATTATTATGATGATTATGATGCATGCATATGCATAGCCTTGATTCCATTGACATCATTCATCACTAATGCAAACACATATGCGGTTTACTCGTAATCGTATATAGGCTCATTCACATTTTATAATTGTAAATAAATTCAAATTTATTTATATAGAGGACAATGAATAAATGAATCATCCTTAAATGTAAAATTAAATAGAATAGAAGTAAGAAATGTGAATAATAACTATAAAATTATGCATATTCAATTTTTATTTATGAATAATTTCGCCATTTTAATTACATACATTTAATCTATAAGCATCCAGCAATGTACGTATAATAATCCAGATGGTCCAGCTAGTCTGAAAATGCATTTAAAAGATGTACATTCTGTCAAATAAGTACCCGGAAATCGGAAATTCTCATTTTTAATTTTCCCTCTGAGAATATTTCAAAAAAAAATTTTTCCCAGGTTGGCACAACTGTCAGCCACTATTCTGTGAATTTTTATTGCTATGTGTCATTTAGTTTGGTTACGGTGTCATTTGGAACAAGTCAACCTTTTGTGTGAGTTGCGATTTTTACTATGGATAAAAATATCGAACAAAGAGTGTGTGAAATTTTGTGTTTCAAACGAAATTTCTTGTGCCAAAACGTTGGAAATGTTGAAAAAAAAAAAAACATTTGGTGATTCAACCATGTCGAAAACTCAAGTTTACGATTGGTATAAATCGTTCAAAGAGGGGCGAGAAGAAATCGCAATGCACACAAAAGGTTGACTTGTTCCTAATGATGCCGTAACCAAACTAAATGACACATAGCAATAAAAATTCACAGAATAGTGGCTGACAGTTGTGCCAACCTGGGAACAAAAATTTTTTTGAAATATTCTCAGAGGGAAAATTAAAAATGAGAATTTCCGGGTACTTATTTGACAGAATATATATATATAGAATATTCAATATACGCAAGCTACAAGACGCTTATGTTAAAAGCAAATTAACAGACTGCCTCCGTGCCATTTCATTAGGAAAAAACGACTGGGATGCAATAAAAACCATCTTCAATGAAACCACAAAGAAACATATCGGATACCTTCAGAAAAATCGCAAATGCTAGATTTCAGATAAGACTTGTGAGCTCATTCAGCTACAAAATCGTGAAAAATATCACTTGAACGCAGCTAAGACACGGAACGTTAAGGCGGACCGAGAAATGTCATACAGTCAAATTGATCGAGAAGTGAAACGCAGCGCACGGAATGATAAGAGCAAATGGACAGTTAAAATTGCTCGGGAAGCTGAAGCAGCTGTTGCAACAAACCGCAGCCGAGACCTATATAGAACGACATGAAGACTGACGCAAGACAAAAACATCTCTTCGCTACCAATAAGAGACGCAGCCGGCATACTCGTGACACCAGCAGAGAGGCAACTGTCCATTTGGACACAGTACTACACCGATATGCACTCTAAGACTGGGGGCTCTGTCGAAAAAATTTGCATATGCACAGCTCATGAAGAACGAGACGATATCCCACTAGAATACCCAAATATATCGGAGATCGCAGCGGCCATAAAATCGCTGAAGAGCAACAAAGTCCCAGGACAAGATAACGTCCCCGATCCCGAGACCAGTGCACGCCTAATTTGACTCGTGACACCAGCAGAGCGGCAACTGTCCATTTGGACACAGTACTACACCGATATGCACTCTAAGACTGGGAGCTCTGTCGAAAAAATTTGCATATGCACAGCTCATGAAGAACGA
This sequence comes from Megamerina dolium, assembly GCA_963854835.1. Lineage (NCBI taxonomy): Eukaryota > Metazoa > Arthropoda > Insecta > Diptera > Megamerinidae > Megamerina > Megamerina dolium. The sequence goes on from OY978529.1 coordinate 5,177,548, forward strand.
GACGATATCCCACTAGAATACCCAAATATATCGGAGATCGCAGCGACCATAAAATCGCTGAAGAGCAACAAAGTCCCAGGACAAGATAACGTCCCCGATCCCGAGACCAGTGCACGTCTAATTTGACTCGTGACACCAGCAGAGCGGCAACTGTCCATTTGGACACAGTACTACACCGATATGCACTCTAAGACTGGGGGCTCTGTCGAAAAAATTTGCATATGCACAGCTCATGAAGAACGAGACGATATCCCACTAGAATACCCAAATATATCGGAGATCGCAGCGGTCATAAAATCGCTGAAGAGCAACAAAGTCCCAGGACAAGATAACGTCCCCGATCTCGAGACCAGTGCACGCCTAATTTACACCATAATAAAGGAGTTCTGGGACACTGGTAATCTTCATGATGAACTGAAAGAAGGCGTTATCATAAAAATCCCAAAGAAAGGAAACCTCTCAGAGTGTAAGAATTGGACAGGCATCACACTATTGAGTATGATCAACAAGGTAAGATCATAAACAAAAAGCTCTCAGCAGCACTTCCACCCGAGCTCAGACAGGAATAGGCTCCGAGTCATCGTTGAACAATCAGTTGAATGGAGATACCCACTTTATCTTGTGTTCATTGACTTTCAAAAGGTGTTTGACACTATACACCACGGTGCTATTCGTAATGCTCTTGAATGCAAAGGAGTCCCATGCAAAACGATTAAAATCGTCGAGGCACTCTTCACCGACGACATAAGGCGACGGCGACAGAATAAAGAAACTCGCAGGCGTACGACTGTGGTGTGTATTATCATCACTGATTTTCAACATCGTATTGCATACCATTATGAAGAATGCCACAAGACCTGAAAGTGGGATTACCTGGGGTCTGAGAGACCGTCTCGCCGACCTCGATTATGTGGACGACATTTGCCTGCTTTCTCATACCTACTAGGACATGGAGTCGAAATTGCAATTGGTACAACACGCGAGCAGTCAGTGCAGCATTCTCAGAGTTCGAAAGGGAGTAGCGACGGATGGATCTTACGATGAATGAGGGTAAGACGAAGTATCTAGTGTCAACAAACAAAGAGTCCCGGCGTCGTGGACAGCACGTCACTGTTGACAACTACGCTTTTGAAGTAGTAAGGGACTTTGTCTATCTTGGAACCAGCATTAACAGCAGTAATGACGTCAGCCTGGAGATATTGCGAAGAATCACTCTTGCAAACAGATGCTACTTTGGGCTAAGTAAGCAATTGAGAAGTCGAGCCCTCTCTCGAAGAACGAAAACTACACTCTGCAAGTCTCTCATCATGCCTGTCCTTACATATGGCGCTGAAGTATGGACAATGTCCACCTCGGATGAGCGAATTTTTGGAGTTTTCCAGAGAAAGTCCTACGCAAGATCTTTGGACCTATTTGCGTTGTTGGCGAGTGCCGAATAAGGTACAACCATGAGCTGTACGAGCTGTATGCCGATATTGACATAGTAAAGCGCATCAAAATCCAGCGGCTACGCTGGCTAGGTCATGTCGAGCGAGTGTTCTTCCACACTCTCCAGCTAAGAAGGTGTTATATTCAGAACCCGCTGGAGAACGATGCAGAAGAGGAAGACCTAACCTCCGGTGGAAAGACCAAGTACTGGAGAACCTGACGGCGCTTGGAATTTCTAACTGGCGCCAGCTAGCGAAGGACATAGATGGCTGGCGAAGCATGTTATATTCGGCCTAAATCGATATTCGGTTGTTATGGCCACATAAGAAGAAGAAGAACAAGATGACGCCGCTAAAGTCGGCTTGGCATTCAACATTCCAAAAACCAAAGCTTTGTGTATAAACACTCAAAATATGCGTGCATTCACGATTGATGGTATTCAGCTGCTGGAGGTACATTCTTTTTGCTATCTGAGTGGCATAATCTCGACTTCGGGTGGTTCGACATCCAAAATCGCATAAAAAAAACACTGGTAGCATTCGGCACTCTACGTTCAATCTGGAATGCATCATACATCTCGCGGCGCACAAAATTTGAAAATATTTAACTCCAATGTTAAACCATCTTTGCTGTATGGCAAAGACGTGACGTGGAACACATCAGCCGCGGAAAGGAATGCACTGCAAGTCTTCATAAACCGCAGCTTACGCAAGATTATGAAAATTTTCTGGCCTAACACTATATTAAATGCTGACGTATGGAGCAAGATGCAGCAAATGCCCGTACTCATTGAAATTCAGAAAAGAAAATGGAGCTGGATTGGTCATGTTCTGCGTAGACAAAACGAAGACTCAACAAGAAACGTCATCGATTGGCACGCACAAGACAGCCGAAGACGTGCAATGCCAGCGAAAACTTGGAGACGATTGCTGGAGTCGGATGCCCACATTGTGAACCTGGCTGGAGCGAAGTTAAGGGGCTGACACAAGACAGATTTGAATGGAGAAAATTTGTTGTGGCCCTTTCTTGCTCCGAATACTAAGCACATGTTGTTATATGTTTGACAAGTTTCCTAAACAGGGTTGATTTGAGTATTATTTTATATTTAAATTTCAAATAAGACAAATTTTTAGTATTTAATTGATAAAACCCATAACAAAATAATGAGCTAATTTCGTTGAAACATCCTTCCTTTTCTTTTTCTTGTTAATTATAACGTTTTTGACATTTAAATGAATCTATAATTAACATCTCTGTATAGCAGAAGAATTAAAAGTAATTGGCAGCACTGAACTTTGAGAGGTTTTTTAGTGTCCATAGTTATACGCGCTAAAACTAGCACCTTTGTTGTTGTTTTTTTTTTGTTACTTTTTTTATTTTTTATTATTTACAATTATTATTTGCGAAAAATACAATCATTAGGGGAGAGCTACTAATGATATGAAACTTAAGCACAAATTGTTCCTCGTGGTTAAAGGAGGAGGTGGATAAATGAATTTTTAAATCTGTCTATTATAATAGATTTTTTTTTTTATTAGTCCATCAGCTAAGGAGTGGAACTATGCCCCTAATCTCTCAGAATGCCCAAGCACTAACCACTGAGCGGCGACATCCAATTTATTAATAGTTGTCATTTTTTGTTGTTGTTGTTGTTAATTTCAATATTCGCGATGAAATAGTGATATTGGGCAATACTTTCATATTCAAAAATTTTTATACGCCGAATTTCATACAGTTTTATGGTCATTTTGTATGGGAATACCCTTGATGTGTGGAAATAGCCGATAGCTATATTAAGAGAAACTCTCTGGAAAGAAAATTTAATGTAAATTGGTTATAAATTCGATCACTATGACGGAGATTCCTGTTAGTTAGTCATACATTCGACCACTATAACGGAGTTCCCAGTTTTGTCAATTTTGAGGAGGTTTTAGATTCATTTTGTTGGGCAGCCCCTTAAAAAGTAAAGTATATAAATAAGTTTATGCCAAGGGAAGGTTAGCTAGAAAAAATTAATGTGTTGGATCATATATTTTACTTCTGGAAGCGATTGGAGCGTATTTTATAAAAATAAAAATTTTTTACGGAAACCTTAAAGGGAAAATTGACTCCATGACCGCCTTTATTTGGTTCTTTACAACATATCCAACGAACATGCTTACTCTCTATATTTCTATTTATAATATATTAAATAAGCAAAATCAATAAAACGAAGCTTTAATCACATTATCATGGAAAATACCCACTTTATCGTTACTGAATATGCTAAATATACTACGTACATATACCGTTTTATATATCTTTGTGGTAAATTAATTTCTGTTTCAATTGCAAACGATTTGTAGTGGAATTTATTACAATCGTAACTAATAAATATTACAAAAACTCATTATGTATTTGTTTTTATTGACGATTTCTAGCTACTTTACATGTGATTAATACACCCGCATCATTAGTTCTACTAGTAGTATTATATATAACCTTACGTACATACGTTATAAAATATATTTAAATAAATAACATGAATGTAATTAATAGGAGTAAAACATGAAACATTTTATTATAGGAAACAGGACACTGGCACACTATGTGCGCCGCTGTCTCTGCCTCTTCCATGCATAATCTGCAAATGTCAGCATCCTCCCCTTTAAAAAGACCCATCTTGCTGAGGTGGTATCTGAAATTGCCATGGCCAGTTATTAATGCAGTCAACCAGCTTAGAATTAACCGTCCTAGACTGAGAGCCCTTCTCGATTCACTGCCCTTTGATAGCCTCAACAAAGTCTTTGCCTGTCTACAAGTGGATAAGTTCGCCCATCTCGTGAGATGGAGTTCCTTTAACCACTCTTCGACCTTTGCTTTCACCGTACCGTTGCTAAAAGCAACTACTGGTTCCGGTCCATAAAACTCAACTTCCAATCCTTATCTAGCCAAGGCGTCTGCAGCTTCATTTTGTTCTATACCAATGTGTCCCTTCACCCAGCACACCCGTTAAGTTTCTGAACACATTCGAGCGCCATACCATATTAGAAGATACCGTAGGTTGTTGCAGTCGCCTGACCACTGCCTGGTTATCGAGTACTAGCCAGATTTTCTTACCTTGCACCTTCCCATACAGTAGATGGTCTAGCGCATGCATTAAACCAAGCATTTTCCAGTCATCTTTAACCTACCCATTCCTTCCATTGGCACTTGCGCCTCCTTTACACTGCTATATAACAGCGACAGGATGTTCCTGTGCCCTATCTCCGTGCTGAATCCATACCAATTATTGGTTGTATGCAGACATAACGCTGTTAATGTCGGCGACTACATAATATGCAAGTCCAACGGCAGCAGCCCCAGACGCTTCTACCGAGGTCGTACGGATTGCTCCGGTAATCCCAATAAAACCCAGTCTTTGTACCCTATCTGGGTGACCTTAGGCCACCAGACCATAGAAGCATATGCTATTAAAGGCCTTGCCATCGTTGTGCATCCAGAGCACTGCTATGGGAGTATTTCCCCACATGAAACCGCACACTCTCTTACACTCTTACAGAGAATACCCGCTTGCCTTTCTGGATCTTATCATTTACGTAACTATTCCAAGTCAGCTTGTTATCCACGTTAGCCCATAGATACTGTACTTCCTTGGAGTCGTTGATGTTCGATACAAAAAGCCTAAGGGGATCCATTATTAGCTCTGTCCTGCTTTTAGTAAAGAGTATCGTTTTCGACTTAATAGCGCCATTCTTCAAGCATTCTGAGTGCACCTCTCATGGTATCGTAAATAGTGTCCGCGAACTTACCACTCACCATTACCGCTATGTCATCAGCATACCAGAAGCTGGAGTAGGGAATGGATCGTGATGTTTCAATGGATGAGCGATAGTATTCCCCCTTGTAGACATCCTACTTCTGAGTCTGCAACTCCCATTTTGAAAGTTTATGGCTCTTTTCCTCAGTATGCTGTCCACTCACCTTATAATGATTGGGCTGAGTTCACGAGTAACAAAGGCCATCTTTATTTTATCGAAGCCAATATTGTCGAAGGCACTCTCTATCTATCCATAAAAGTAGATATAGATATCCCTCCACAAGACAGTTCTCCCTCCACTATTCGAACGAATTCGTGTAGAACCGTTTTAGTTGATTTGTCAGCTCTATATGCGTGCTGTCATATGTTTAGTGGTTTAATCAGAAGTGTTGTCCTTTCCATGCAGTCTGCCAGTACTCGCTCCATGCATTTAAACAGAAAGAGGTCAAGCTAACCGGCTTCGGAAGAAAGACAATCTTAGTCTCTCTGCATTGAATTGGGACATATTCTGCAGCCAAGCAAGTAGTGAATATTCCTAGAAGCCTGTATACCAGAATTTCTACACCCAACTGAAGTAGGACTGGAAATATTCCATCTATACCTGCTGTTTTGATTGGAGAGACCTGCTTGATAGCTTTTTTCACTCGAAATCTATCCTTTCAGCTTCTGATCCTACATTCTAGTTTGCACCCTTGCGAGTGTCTTTCCATGGGTCTTTGATCTTCCTGGAAAATGCAGCTCTATCAGCTATTTCAGCGAGTCCCCGATTGTCTCTGTAAAGGATCCATTCATTTTACGATATAATCCCAACTTTAAAACCGGGTCCTTTGATATAATCTTCTGGAATTTGTAATTTGAGCAGAATTCTCTCCACGTTTTCCTTTTACGGTTGCGCAGAGACTTCTTCAGCTCCATTTTTTAGACTTGGAGTAATTTTATGCATTGGGGTCCTCTCACATGTGACGATTAAAATCTTTCCTTGTATCCTTTTTGTGCCATTGAGTGGGTTCTCTTCCGTCCAATACCGTACCGTCCGTACATCCAGCTTCAAATGTTTTGGTCACGGCTGAGCAGATACTCAACACCTGCGATTCTTTTATGTGTCTTAAATATCCCTGGCAGTAATTCCTCAAGAATTTTACAGTATTTGATACAATCCGTTCGTTTCGGTATCCTACCCGAATACCGGACATCCCTTGATGAGAGCCCTCCCCGAATCACTGCCCTGATACTGGTAGAACATTGGAAGGTTACAATTAAACAAAAAAAAAAAACAAACAAAAAAATTGAATGAATATATTTACAAGGACCAAGCTCAGTTAGTTAGTTCCACTAATCGTAAAAATTATTAGTTTTTAGAGCCACCAACCTATAATATATCATTATCAAATTTGCACCAATGAGGTCTCATAAAATCAAATTCATTTTTCTTCAACGTAGCATGACATTCGAAGTACTGAAATGATTAACTGAAGATCCGCAAACACCGAATATCTCAGAAATGCTTGAACTTCGACAATTTTGATGAAAATCCAACAGCAATGCATAAACCCCCTCATCAAAAGCAATGGCCAATAAAAACAACAACAAATTCAGTCACTTCGTACACACAACAACTACTCTCAGCAAATCAGATGAATGTATTTCATTAAATCAAACGCCCTCGCACTCCCTCTTCCCTTTGACAATGCTAGCTAGTGGTTGAATCATAATGATCATACTCGTATAGTACAAACAGATCACACACATGCTATATTACATATGATAATAATGATGCTGTGTATGGATGAGTGAAAAGTAGATTGTCCGTTGGAAAAAAATTCACATAAACAAAAAGAGTCACTTTATTTGCCTTCTCGTTTCAACACAGAGATTTAATTACATAAATTCCAACAGCAATAGCAACTCAAATGAACTACAGTTAAAATAACAATATCGTAATAATATCAAGCTACAAGTTAAATTAACACAAAAACATTAGAAATAGTAAAAACAAAGAAAAAAAAAATTGTGAAAATCAAAAAGCCGACAGCAACAATGATTTGTGTACACACAAACTCACACAATCAAATGCTCCCATCAAATCTAAAGCGGAAAACCACCAGCAATAAAATTGAAGGCGTGTTTAAAATCAACAGGCTGTTTTGTTGCTACTTGTGTATGCATGCAGATAAGTATAAAACAAATAGTTTGACAAAGAGAGAGAGTGAGAGAGAGAGAAAACATTTGCATTTGAATCACAGTCCCAAAGAGAGTATGAGTGCGAGTGCATAAGACATATTGAGTTGCTGTCACAAAAACAACAACAAATACCAGTTATGAAAACAACAGTAAATGGTGGTGGTGTGCGTTGATTTCTCTCCCCATCGTTCATATCTTCCATGTTCCATTACCACATTGTTTCATTTCCAATCACAGTGAGCCGCGCACAATCACAGCAGAAAGCAATAACAAACAACCATCTCAATACTACAAAATGGATTTGCAAAAATATCACACCACAAACAAAAACATTAAAGAGAGCGGAAGTACCAACAACAACAACATATCACAACGAAAGTGCGAAAAATGAAGAAAATGGTGAATGCAAAAATAAATGGAATGCTGTCAAAAGCGGGGCATGGGGTATAGTAAATAGCAACTAAATAAAAAGGGGAAATAATTTCATCTCTGGTTTTCATAAAAGTTCTGAAGGTAGAGTGTAAGTGAAGTGTGAAGTGAGTGGAGTGGAATTTAAACGGAAGTAGTGAAAAGAAAGTTAACGGAGAAAAAGTAAAACCAAAAGATGAAGAAGTGAAGAAAAGAAGATGTCAAGTGAAATAAAATACAATGTACCATAGAAGAAACTAAATGAAATAAAAATAAGCTAGAATTATACAGTAAATTCTCAATAATACGAAAGATGAGCAGTATTATTTCTTCATGAGGTCAAAACACAGTGCAAACAATACAACATTTTTTTTAAGAAAAACAAAACTTGTGTATGCGTAATAGAAATTTAACATCATGAATGATTTTTTTTTTGTACTTGAAAACCTCTAATTAAAGCAATTATATGAAAAAAAAATTTTTTTGAACGAAGAAAAATGAAGGAAATTTAATAAATTTGACCTACAGTGACAAAAATAAATTCCTCGTAACAAAAAGGCTTTATATATGTATTTTACCCGGATCATCTGTAGAATATTCTAGCCGAACACCATCAGCAACGACGCGCTGTGGAGATTTACGAATGAAGAACCTGTCCTGTTGCAAATCAAAAATAGAAAGTGGCGATGAATAGGTCACACGTTTAGAAAAACTGCAGATAGCATTACAAGAATGGCACTAGACACGAACCCGCCAAAAAATACTTGGATTTCCATATTGCACGAGCTATCCGATGTCAACACAACATGAGACGGCGCAAAAATAACAGCACAAAACCGTGTAGTGTCTTGTTGAGTCCCTATGCTCCCAAAAGTAGTGAACAAGGAAAACAAAATGTATTTTCTAAGAATATCTACGAAAAATACGGGAAATTCAATAAATTTTCTCCACAGCGCCATCTAGCGTACGAATTTCTTATGCCAAAAAATCCATATTTATGTATTTTCTAAGAATATTTTTCAAGAACTTTAACTAACTTAACAAATTTTTTACGTCTTTATTTTACGCAAGAATTTAATTAAGGATTTCTTCCTTATTTGAGCTAAGCTCGAAAAAAGTTATGAACTATTGAGACGTAAGACTATAAGTTGCTTTTGATTTCAGACAATTTTTGAGCTGCTTCGATTTTTGTGCTTCTGGATTTTTGTGCTTCTTCAATTTTTGTGCTTCGTTTTCCTTTTTTTTAATCAGAAAAAAGGCCGAAGAAGAGTGTACATATTTCAAAATAATGTTTATAAAGAATGCAAGAGCGTTGATTTTAAATAGCACAGCTCGTACCGACACGTAGAATCTCCGTTGTAGCAAGAATCATAGACAGTGCGTTTTTAATGTGTTTTAGATTCGTTTTGTTTTTTTTTTACAGTGCAGAGCATTAGCAGCAGTAATGACGTCAGCCCTGAGATATTGCGAAGGATCACTCTTGCAAACAGGTGCTACTTTGGGCTAAGTAAGCAATTGAGAAGTCGGGCCCTCTCTCGAAGAACGAAAACTACCCAGCCAGTGGCTGCGCTGGCTGAGTCATGTCGAGCGAATTGAAGAAGACGCTCCAGCGAAGAGGGTATTTAATACGACACCCGCTGCAGGACGCAGAAGAAGAGGAAGACCACACCTCCGTTGGAAAGACCAAGTGTTGGATAATCCAATTTTCGCCACGAAGCGAAGAACAGGGAAGACTGGCGTTGCATTATATGTTCAGCCTAAATCGATCATCGCTTGTTATGGTCACATAAGAAGAAGAAGAAACCCAATTGATAAAAAAAAAAGTCGTCTATAGATTTCATTGACGACTACACACTACTCCAAAAATCTTGTGAATATAGCGTCATTTTACTTGAGTGACTCGTGGGTCCAATTATTTGGAAATTTCTTCAAGTTATATCAACGCTGATTTTCAATAAATTGTTCATATTACAGTGCTGTCAAAATATATTGCTTTCGCTTTACAGCGGGTTTACTGTATTTATTTATAAAATATATTGAAAATAGAACATAGAAAATGAAAATCAAAAGAAAATACAAGAGTGGACGAAAGCAGCAAATATCTCAGCATCTACCAAAATAAAAACGACAGCAACAAATATCACAGCACTACGTTTTTTTTTTTTACAAATCTTAACGAAATTCCAAACATGGAAAATTATTATTATTTGCATTCACGCGCGTCTACCTACCTAATAACTTGGAAACAAGAGCAAAACTCCATAGTACACCATATTAAACTTGTTCATTCCAATACCTCACTTATCATACAATATGATTATCTCTTTCACTCTCATTGAAATTTCATAAGGAACAATATTTCGTTTATTATATTAAATCAAATATGTACCACTGTATTGGTTTTAATGGTGTTTTTTCTTTTTTTTTTTCTTTGGTGCTGGTGCTTGTACGGTGGTGCTGGTGGTGGTGGTGGTGGTTATTATGTATTATTGTATTATTACTACCGTCGTTATTTTCACTATTTCGCCCCTTACTAACACTAACATGGGAACAACAAACAATACCACCACCATAACTTGCAATCACATACGATTTAAGTTACGTACGAAATTGAAACGGACGGCATAGCGCAAACCAAGCAACAAAGCAGTGCCCACAGTACACAATCAGTTGGTGTCAGCGAACCAGTGCGGTTGACATGTTTATACTACATAGAGAATACAACGCATAAAATCCGTTATTTTTAGTGAGTGACATTGCATGCGATAATCATACAATTGGTGTTGTTGGACGTTTACTTTTTTTGAGTTGAATTTGAGAACAGTCATGGTGGGGTGTAGTGTGTAGTGTGGTGTGTGGTGTGTGGTGTGTGGTGTGTGGTGTGTTATGTGAAAGTTAGAAGAACCTACCAACCGTATATTGTACATGAGATCGTGCTTTCTTGCTCATATATTTGTGTAAATTTCGGTTTTCTTTCTCTCTCTCTCTCTCTCTCACTCTCGCTCTGTGATTTTGTCTCTCAATTTGTAATATTTCTCTCTGCACTACTATCACTATCGTGGTCGTCAACGTTGACGTTGTCGTAGTCGTCGCTGTCATCGTCGCTATCATAGTCGTTGTTACTGTTAGTTGGTTAATGTGATTTCATTTTCACATTTTTGTTGTTTTATTTTTTAGTTCTCTCCAATCTAAGTCCGCTTCCCACACAAATGCCTGCATATGAAGAGAAATCGTTTCAATTGAAATTGTCGGATTCGCATTGAGTGTGTCGGGTGTTGGGTTGATGTTGGGCGATATTGGGTGCGAGCGTGTGTGGGTGGATGAATATGTAATCTGCGTTGATGACAATGACTATAGCAGCGACAACGAGTCAAGTGCATGTAGCAGGCAGTGTCTCTTTATTTTGTGTAGATACTGCGCCGACGACATTCGCATTATAATATTGTCATCTTTATCGTTGTTGTCGATGTCTCAGTCTCAGTCTCAGTTTCATTCTCAGCTTTGGTCTCAATTGACAATTGATGAAAAAAAAAAAATAGAAAATAAACCCCAACACCATCGAAGAAGAGGCAAAGCACAAGACAACCATTCAATTTGAAAATCCAAATCAAAATCACTCCTAATGTGTTCACACAGTGTACAGTGTATTGTATTGTATTGTCTTGTGATGGTGGTGACCGACCACTGGACTGAAGCCGTGATTAATAATTTTGCTTTTTTTGTCGTTGTTGTTTTTCTTTTCTTGCCATTTTCAAATCTCTCTCTATTCATAAAATATTATTCTTTAGTCCATTAGATGACGCTGAAGTGATGATATCGAAGAAATTCTTATCTCAAAAACTATTGAAAACGTTCCAAAAACAAATGCAAATAGAAAAACGAGAATTTATTTAAAACTAAACTAGAATGAAAAATTTATGAAAATGCGAAATATTAAAATAAAAATTGTTGATTAAAGTGAATAAAGAGTGTTTTATGTAAAAATGAAAAAGAAAAAAAATTGAAAAATCATAAAAACCGAAAAATAATAAAACTGCTGCAAAAGAAAATTCATACAAAAAAAAAAAAAAAATATTGATCGATTTAATGTAGTTGTTATATGCTTGTGTTTACTGTGATATTAATTCAAAAAGATAAAATTAAATTTTAAATATAATCACATTAAAAAAAATTGAAAATTTTTTTTTTTTTAAATCATAATAATACTCAGAAACAAAAATATCGAAAATATTATAACGCTAAATTAAAAAAAAAAAAAAAAAGAAAGAAAAAGGAAATATAAAATCATAGTATTTTTTCTCTTCCTTCAAACAAACAATGGATATTGTCAAAGTTGTTGCTTCATCGGCTCATCATCATAATAATTTGACAGCAATAGCAGCAACAACAACAATACCGTCGCAACGGCTCCAGCAGCAGCAGCAGCATAACATTCTAAATCAACAACAACAACAACAACAACAACATCATCCACATCACAATCAATTGCCATTAGATTATAGTATTGGCAATTTTAAGCCAGCAATTGCTGCTGATTTTCCAGTAACTGCAGCCTCCTATGTGAATGGCGGTACACCAGTAGTGCCAACGGCATCATTGCATATACGTGATTTGAGTACATTAACTGGAGCAACAACGACAATATCATCGCCGTCTGTAACGGTAATACCAATAACAACAACACCAACTCCAACAACAGCAGCACAGCAACAACGCAATATGCAACAGCATATTGTGGTGAATACCGCCGCCGGTGGTGGCGGTGGTGTTAATGACCAACAGCAGCAGGATTATCAGCCTGTTGTATCAGCATTTAAAGCCGTTTTGCCAAAGAAGAAAATTGCCGACGGTGAGTAAATCGTTAAAGAAACCAACAATTTGTAGAAAAAGAACATGGCAGACACCCACACACCAAGAATAACATCAGAATAATGATGAAGGAATTACAAGAATTCTTATAGATTTTGTTTTGACTACTGATTTTGTGTAAACGTGTGAAAGTTGCTTGTGAATAAATGGTGTATGTGTTTGATTTTTATGTATATGGTGGTATATTATACTTGTATGTATACTTTACTAGGAGCTTTGTGAGTGATTATTGATTTTTTTCAATTTTTTGCGTGTTTACCTACCCTAACGCATTATTGATCGCTTTATAACACATGTAAAGGAAGAGTTTTCACATATTTATTTGCAAATGTATGACAATAATAGTTTGAAGCTAAAAAGTTCAACGAAAACGACCAAAAAATAAAATAAATATGGGTATTCATATAAACTCATAAATATTTTACGAGTTTCTGAGTGTGTAAACTTATCGAAATTTTGAAATTTTAATATTTAAAAGTCCGTGTTAATGATATAGTTGTTCACAAAAGACTTATAAGAGGCCTTCTAAGACTCTGAGTGTGTAAATCTGTCAAAATTTGTATGATATTTGACAGATTGTCTGCAAGTTTATAAGTTTTTAAGTTGGTAGCCCACTTATGAGTTATTTATGAGTTTATATGAATACCCTAATATGGTGCATGAACGCTTCAATGAACTTAATATTAATAACATAGTAAAAAGTGTGCGGAAAAAGTAATATTTTTATACTGAAAATTTTTTTTATTGTGATATTTTCAAAAATTATGGGTATTTAAGTAAGCTCATAAATACCTTGTACGTTTTTCATCGTTTAAATTTAATAAATTTTTTGTGAAATTGTGACTACCACTAACATATTTAGTTTTAACACTTGTGCAGGCTCCTCAAATCAATCCCAAAGGCGAATTCTTCAACTTTATGCAATTTAGTGCTTATTTTTTCACAAAACGCATAAGAAACAAATGCTTGAAGACTCCATGAAATTTGGGTGAGAGTAAGAAAATGATTAAAAAACAGTTTTTTTTTTCAAGTAAACACAAGGGTTAAATTTTCATCAGTTATAACATTGATAAATGACCAAATATATTCGAGATGGACGTTTTTTTTAAATCAAATCCTTGTAAATATGTATTTCAAATTTCAAAAAACCTATTTGATAAAAAAGTATCATAAATAATTTCTTTAAATTAAATTTCTTCTAGAAATATTATAAATAGAAAATAATATAGTTAAAAAAAGTAAATTTAAATTTAAAATAATTGCTTTTTTTTTTTAAAGAAGTTTGAAAATTTCGATTCTTTAAATCTACATTTTTTTTTAAATTTTTGTGAATATTCACTATTCACCGAAAAATAATTCTAAGCTTAAATTGTTACTTCAAAAATTATATTAAAAGTGAGCGAAGGCACAAAATCAATGAAATTTAGAATTTTTCTTAATATTTAAAAAAATTTTTTGTTTGTTGGCTTGTTTTAGATATTTCTCATAAAAAATCTGTCAAAAAGCCGATTTCAACTTTAAGATGATTCTAACTTTAACTTATAATTACAGGTCATAATTTTTAAAAACTTATTTCGAATCTAAAACTTTGGGATATGTTTTTACCAAAATTAAAAACAAAAATTTTTTCAACTTCAAATCCATGGACATATATCCTACTATTTCATTTCACACTTTTTTATCTCCTACATATTTAAGGGTGCGCTCCAAAGAATTTTGAACTTTAACAAGCCTTGTATTTTTACAAACATTTTTTACAAAACCTCAATTTTTTTTTTAAAAATAATGAAGAACCATTTGAGACCCAACTATTTTATAAAAGCAAGAAAATTATAAATAAATTAAGCTGAGGAACATACTTATAGGAAAATTTTTTTTTGCGACACGACAACAAGACAAAAATAAACTTTTTACTGTACATATCGAAAATTCATATAGATTTTGGAAATAGCAAAAAAAAAAAAAAATGTAACGGCAATTTAATGCAGCATGTCAGTATTACGAAAAAATGTATTTTGAAAGCTTGACGTGCTACAGCAAATTGCCGAGCCATGTATTTCTTAATTTTTTGCCAATTTTTTTAGAATCTGCCTGAATTTAACATGTGTGAAAACCCTTTTCGTATTGTAATTATATACCAAAAGGGCAATATTTCAAATCAAACTAACTGTGCGTTTTTTTTTTTAAGTACAAAATATTTGCAAAATATTTTCATTTCCTTTTTTATTTTTTTTTTTTTGTTTTTTTTTTGCTTAAAAGTAATTCAATCATAAAGGATGTGTTTCGGATTTAACAATAAATAAATAATAAATAATAAAATAAAGGGCGCAAGCACTTCTTTCATTGGGCCAGAGCCTTTCTGAGGGATTACAAACAGTTTCATAAACAACTTGATATGTGAAAGTGAGAAACGGGATCTACTCGACTACTGGAGAGCCGTTAAGGTGGATGCTGTCCTTAACCTCAGCAGAAATGACATAAAACTCTACACAGAGCTGCTCACTGGGCCCTATAGACTCAACTACCATACGAAGAAAATAGGTGTGGTAGAAAACGATACCTGTCCACTCTGTCATGAGGATTAGGAAATATCAGAACATATTCTATGCAATTGCCCAGCGGTGGCAAGACGTAGACTTGGTTACCTAGGTAATGGAATCTCGCCTCCAAAGATTTATAAGATTTATAAATAGACTAGAATTGTTTTAGTTGGGCAATAGGCGCACAAAAGATCTTTTAGGTCACAGTGAATTGAATCGGAGAAGTTGAATATTATTAAACGATTTTTGCTTTAAACTTCTTATTTTATATTTACTATAAATTTATATTAAACATATTAAATATGACACGAAAATATCGATAAAAATGATGAGCAATTGAAACATAAGCATTAGAATTGAAAAAAATCAGGTTAAAAATAAATCTAAAAATTATCTGCCATATTCTGAGTTCCATTTTCGTTGTAAATTGAATTTTTTTTTCTCCATATCAAAAACTATAAGCCCAAATGGATATTTCCTGATCTACAGATAGTTAAGCGTCTATCTAAGTGCAGTCCTAAGTATTTAGCACTTTCTTCTTGGAGGAGAAATCCATTATTTAGTTGTACAGGAGGGCAGTTACCTCTCCTGAGGGTTTATGTTAATTGTATTGATTTGGAAGTGTAAATTTTCAGTCACCATTTATGTAGCCATGTTTGGATACTGTTCAAGATTCTTTGTAATTGGGCGGACGTTATGATGGGGTGCGTGGGAGTAGATGATGACAGTGTCATCAGCAAATGTTGCACTGATTGTTACAGGTGAGATTGGCAGTTCTGCTGTAAATAGTGTATACAGAACTGGACTAAGGACACTTCCTTGTTGTACACTGAATTTGAGTGAATTTCATGCACTGATCATTATTGCCATTCACCATGAAGTGACGCTCGATTTAAGTACCTCGTAGTAGAGGTTGGGTAATATTATTTTTATTTTGTAAGAGAGTCCATTATGCTGTACTTGGTCAAAAACTTGGGTTATATCTAGAAATGCATAATAGTTGGAAGTAGTAACCGTGAATATTTACACACCACGGTCAAGCCTGCGCATCAAACGAGTATGGACTGAGATTAGAGGCTCTGGTAGGACTCCTACCGCTAAACATTCATATTCAAAAATCAGCAGCAAGCTGTGCCATTCGCATAAACCTTTTCCATAGTACAACTTCGAGTTCAAGTGGACACGAAACAATCATAAAAATATACCAAATATAGAAATATGTTCTAACTCTGATTCCATGCCTCAAGAATTACGCTATCGCAGGCGCTTCTCCACAATCAGACTGGAGAACAGACTGGAATGGGAAACGAATAACAACTTAATACCCTCAAAACATGATTACGTGTGGTTCACAGACGGATCGAAGACAGACGAAGGACAGGTGCCGGGATATACGGTCCTAATATCAGCATATCCTTTGCAATGGGCTCATGGCTAACTGTCTTCCAAACAGAAAACCATGCCATAGAACTTTGTGCACGTCATATACACGCCAAAGGGCTCAAAGGAGCGCGCATTCTTATTCTTCTCATGGGAGTTCTCCTCACAACTAGTCACCGAATGCTTCCTTATCTTACAAAAACCCTCTATGCGAAACAAGGTCACATTATGTTGGGTGCCGGGGCAGAAAGGAATTGAGGGCAGTGAAGTGGCGGACGAACTAGCGAGCTATTTTTTCAAATTTAAGTAATAATTCAACTGCATATAAAAAATTACTATCATCAGAGATGGCGACTTTTCTTTTTCTCCTGTGAATTCATTTTAAAATATTTCAATTTTTTTCGGAATTGAGGCCAACTCGTACATGCAGGCGTAGTAGAATTATTTTCTTAAGCTTTCAATATTATATATTTTAACAAAAGATTTCCAGTAATGAGGTCTCTTCATTAAAGAGTCACTTTGTAACATTTCACTTCTGATGCGACTGATTTATGCTCTATGTGGTCGTAGAAAAATATATTAACCTCTTATGGGAAATTCATTCGAAATAAAAATCTAGCAATTTATTTAATAAGCTCTTTTATTTTTAATAATACACTTCATGACGTGTTCTTAATGCTTTAAAAAATATAAACACATATACAATAAGTACATACATACATAGAATATCGCGCCATGTACTACATTGGGAATATTTCAACTCCCACAATGTCAGTGACAGTAAATACTCCAATATACACATACATATATAGTATGAGTACATAGATCATCAGTGCAGTGTAAAATTAATTTTCACACATAATAGCGACAAAAATTAAACAAAAACAACAACAATGGGATATACAATATATGTAATATATATGATGTATATATATATATATTCAACCAAAGCAAAAAATATAAATGAAAAAATACCTACATATATACATGGATAGATTTGTATGTATTATATGTAAATCCATATACAAAAAATATAAAATGTTAAACATATTTCACCTGATGAATTTTTGCTACCACCAATATGGTTATATACACATTCTTACATACCCATACATATAGGATATACATATATATTTTTCAATGTATATGAGTGTATGTAAATTCCCCAGTTAATTAAAAAATACAAGTGACAACAGAACACTGTCGACCAACAGACTGTCATACAGACTGACGTTAAAATAAAAATCATTATGATGATGAAAAAGACCACCAAGCAATGAACCAAAAATAAACACACACACAAGCACACTCGCCCACAAAAGAAAAAACTAATTTTTTATAAAACAAAATGAAAAAAAGAAATAATATGAAAATTTTGAATAATGTGTGAAGCGAATGCATGGCACCACTGTGCAAATCCATTGTGAGATTTATGTTATATATAAATTTAAAGAGCAGATAATATTCTTAGGGAAATTAATGAAATTAGTGCATTAATTGTTGCCATAAATTTTGCATTAAAATTGATATAATTTGATGAGAGAGAAGGAGATTATCAATTCGAATAATTTTCGTTCCAAACTCACCGCACCGTATGTGGTGAGTTCAGCTGTAGAGTATTATGAGTTGCCAACTAAATCATTTCGGGGGTTTGTTTCGGATTACAACTAATGCCTTTGAGTCTAGTATTTAATGATAAAAATTAACGCATCATTGTACCGAATTTTTCACCTAAAAATAGTACTAATTTAATTCTATGAAACAATCAAATTTTGTATTGCATTCTTGTCTATGTTTTTCATCATTTTTATGCGTACAAATATTGCGTCTGCATCCTGGGAAATATCCACATATGTATATATATTTCAAACCTTTCAAAAATTGCATCTAACTTCTGAAAGACTACATTTAAATAGAAATAAGAGGATTTTCAGAGACTCTTAGAGATTTCTTGAAGTCTTAATGAAGGGGCCGGAGCAGGAGTGATAGGCCGGGGGATAAAATACTCATAAAATATTCATAAATATAAAATAGAATACTCATAAAATGCCAGGAAGGGAGCAGCAACACCATTTGTAGGCTCAGAACCCTTCTGTGGTCTGGGTAAAGGAGCTTTAAGGGTCATCATTTATATACTATTGATTTATTTATCTATTATTAAGGAATTGAAAAGCTTTAATTGTTACATTAAACTTCTAGAACGTTCTGATGCTAATTTATCAATTTTTTTGTAAACTCTGAGAAACCATATATACTTCTTAGATCTGGTTAATGGTAATAACAATCTGAATTTGATTTCAAAAAAAAGCAAAATGTAGTTTCCAATTATCCTTTTTTCGATTATAGAACATTTTTACAGTTTTTTAACGTTGTATTAACATTTTAGAAGATCTTAAGGTGCTCTATGGTAATAACAGTGTGAATTGAATACCTTTCAAGACCAAAATATAGTTTCTAAAAGTCCATTTTGCCATTATAGACAAGTTTTTAAGCTTTACAAAAGCTGTATTAACATAAAAGAAAAAAATAAATATGTGGCACTTAAAGCCCCGAAGGGCTCATTGGCCGAGCTTCTCTTCAATTACTGTTGTGCGTGTTAAATTTTTGGACAGTATTAGAAGGGACCTACTTATTTTAGCCGGTTCCGAACGGCAGAACCCTTGCAACATCACCTTTTCTGAGCTTTGTCACAGAGTTCTTTTAGAATTTTTTTCATAACAGGTGGGTACCGTTCGAAAGAAAAATCTCTTCGATATTAAATTTGTTATGCATGAGCCGGGGATTGAACCACGACCTACAGATCAGAAGGCCAACACACTAACCACTGAGCCACGGTACCCACTGTATTAACATTCTAGAAGATTTAAAGGTCACATATGGCAAAAACAATCTCAATTGGATATCTTCAAACAAAAAAATGTAGGTTCTAATGGTCCATTGTGCCATTACAGAAAAATTTTAAGTTTAACAAAAGGCTCTATTAACATTTTAGAAGAGGTGCTCTATGACAATAATAGTGTAAATTGGGTATCTTTTAGGGATAAAATGAAATCTTAAGGTCATTATTTTGCCTTTATTGAAGAATTTGAAGTTTTCTAAAAGCTATTGTATCGTATATTAATATTTTTGACGATCCTAAAATGCTCTATGCTCTTCTCGATGTCTTTAAGGCGTAAAATGTCATTATAGGAAACCTAAAGTTATGCGAAAGCTATATTAACGTTTCTGAGAGCAGTTTTATAAATCTTGTGTAATTGTATTATTAATTTATAGGTTAAAATACCAGTAAAGTATAATTTTCAAGTGTTGGAAGAATAATATTTAGCATCTTATTCTTCCAAGCTTCTGGGAGGCATATTAAGCTACTGATAAATTCTTCAAATTTACTAAAGGGCATTTAAATACGGCATTTCCTATTAAACCACGATTTTATGAGGTTCCACTATTGTTGTTGTTGTTATTGTCAAAGTTGTGTGATTATATAGCCAAATTTGTATTTCCAAGTGGTTGAGTAGTACGAGTAGGATAGTATTAAAAGTTCGAAGAAGCGGCTTTAAACTTGTGTGATCATGGTTCTCGATATGTCAGTGAAGTTTTTATCCACAATGGTACTAAATTTAATTTATTTCTATATATTTCTATAACAAATAATGCCAACTTTATAATTTTACTTATAGAAATAGGTTAGATTATTGTGGCTGCCCTCTCTCTGAGAGGACACATTTACACCAGAAATGCCAAGTAATATACCACCGAACTTCTATTCCAATAGTGTTAAATTTGGACAGCTTTTGAAGGGACCTATTTGCCGGAAGCTGGATACCGTTCGAAAGAAAAAATCTTTTCGATATTAAATTTTGTTATGCCTCAGCCACGACCTACAGATCAGAAGATCATGTAACGCTTGCCTCTGTTTTCCAGCTGGGGTGACATTCAGCCAGCCAGGGAAACAAGAGGGCAGCGAGAAACTTTTGTTGTAGGTGGAAGACCGAATTACACACTTACTGTCAAATTGGCAGTAATATTACCGACACTAGAGTATTCGGCTCGAATAATGGCACAATTCCTACCTTTTATTATTCTTTTCGTTTATTTCGTTTGCAAAATGCAAAAGTATTACAATTAAAGTAAAGGAAAAAGAGGATTTGAAGTAAAGAAGAATTATTTAATTGAAATTACAAATGAATGAAAATACCCTATTCGTTATAATGGAATTATTCAATTGAGACTAAAAATTAATATAATTACACTATTCGTATCCTACGCAAGCAAGAGGGAAACAAGGAATGGAATGTAGGAGGAACCAGTGCTCGAACTGGTTGCTCCTGGTTTTTAAGTGACTACTGGTTAAAATCACTACTTAAGCAGAGCAGAAAGCTCGCAGTCGACTACCGGAAGCACCCGTAGTTGGGTTCACTTTAGCGGCGTAAGAACTCTTATTGTCGCGCACCATAGATGGATCTGCTTCAAAACAGCACTCGTTGGTATTAATTCACCCAACGGGTCGTAGTTGCAATATTTTTACAACTGAAGAAAGACGTTTCAATAATGATCCTAACTGGGCAAGCACATATCGATATGTCACTTGTCCGATCATAAGTCGCTTTTTTCGATTCTTGTTGGTTCTGCATTATCTTTATCAATTAGACGTATGCTAAACCAAACAAGAATTCTCATATTGACTCCATGTGTTTGTCTTTATTTGCCTGTGCTTTTACATTCATTCAATTAATTTACATTAATTCAATTAAAGGACAGCACAAGTAAATATACAAACTTAATTATACACCTCAAAGTTGTGATGTACTTTGTCACAAGTGCTCCGTGGGTTCGTCCCACCACCTGACTTTGCCTACGTATACGGGTTCGATCCCGGATCCCGACATGGATTTTTATTTTTATTTTTTTTTTTTTTTTTATTTTATAATTATTTTTATTATAATTTTTTTCTATTATTAAATTTTAATATTATAAAATTTATAAAACAAATATGCGTGTTACAATCAACGCATTACCCACTGAGCTACGGCACCCATTACTACTTATAGAATTAAATGCACAAATTTAAATTTATAAAATTTTCATATAACATTCTGCATTCCAGTTTTAAATCGCAACTAAACCTCTTCTCATATCTAGAATATATGTACATATATACATGTTCCATGTAGACATTTTTTGTTTATCTCTCATATAAAAGTTAGTTGCATGAAAAACCCTGGGAAAAAAAAAGTTCATTACACTGTTGGTGCAACTTTAACACGTTATTGTCATTGGTAAATCTACCAGTTCAGCTCTAAAAAATAAAGGACAAAAAGAAACTTTATATGAAAAAAAAAACACACACATTCACACATATATTCGTATTGAAACGATGCTGTTGCAGCTAAAATTTTTTTGTTCGCTTAAAACTACGAAAAAAAAAATAATATCATATTGCCACAAATACGAACGTACAAATATAGTTGGTACATACAGTGGCTCCCAGCTTATTTCGTACAGTGACAGTTTAAAAATTGCTGCAGTCGTAATTCCTAATATAGCAAATATTTGAACAAAATATAAATGCCATTTTAGAAAGGAAGGTTTGTTTTTTATTTTCCAAAATTTACTTTTTCAAAATTTTAGTGTTTGACACTATAAAAAAATAAAATAAGAAAAAAATAGGAAAATTCATGTCACAGCTTATTTCGTACAGTCTCTTTAAGTTCAAACTAAAAACAAAGTAAGTTGATTTTAATATTTAGTTGACATCCCTTAGCGTTAATGACAGCCTGGAGTCTATTTGGCATTGAATCCACCAATTTTTGAGTGATGTCTGGTGTGATTTTTTTCCATTCTTCCATCAGTACCTTCTTTAGGTCTTGCTTATTAGAAATCTTGTGTGTTCTTATTTTATTGTCCAAAATAGACCAAAGATTTTCAATCACATTCATGTCAGGTGACTGTGGTGGTGGAGACATCAAGTGTGGGCAGTTCCAAATAAGCCAAGATTGCACAATCCCAGATTTATGTTTTGGGTCATTATCTTGGTAGTACCGAAATTCTTCCCGCAAACCCAGTTTGTCTGCACTTTGAAGTAAATTGTTTTTCAGAATCTCGAGGTACTTCATTTTGTCCATTGTTTCCTCAATAAAAACCAATTCACCTACTCCGGCTGCTGACATACAGGCCCAAACCCATCACGCTACCGCCACCATGCTTCACTGTGGACTTAAGGTTCTCCTTGTTTAGCTCGGTATTCGCTTTACGCCAAACATATGACATTCCGTCCGAGCCAAAAATATTAAACTTAGACTCATCCGCGAAAATAACGGTATTCCAGAACGCAGGAGTATTAATAATATGCTCTTTGGCGAAGTCAAGTCGGCGTTGTATATTCATTTTCGAAATGAATGGTTTCTTTCGGGCTACTCGACCGTTCAAGTCATGATTGCGCAGCACACGTCGGACAGTTTCAGCACTGGATGATTTTCCTATTTCACGCTGAACCTCTGCAGCCAACTTCGGAGTGGATAACTTTGGATTTTTCTTAATTTTTCGTACAATATAACGCTCGTCTGATGCGTTGAAAATCTTATTAGGTGCTTCTCTGCCCTTGTTCTCCAACCGATTTTCGCGAATGAAGCGTTGAATGATGTATTGGACAGTTGAGGCACTTAAATTTGTCATTTCAGCAATTTTTCGCACACTCTGACCTTTCCTAAAATGGTTAATTACCAGTTTACGCTGTTCCATCGTTGTACGACGACCCATAACGCTAAATGTTTAATTTACAGCACTTTAACTATTTAAAATAAGAATAATAAAAATTGTTATAATAGTTAAAAAGGTCCAAAAACTCATACAATTCAAAAAAACTTTGTAACTGCGCGGCAGAATGAAACTTACTTACATTGAAGTTTGTGTACGAAATAAGATGTGAGCTGAAAATCAGCTGATCAATAGTTTTTCTCTCTTGCATGACAAAAAGAACAATTTTTGGGGTTCCCCGTTTTCTTATTAGGTTTACTAAACGCATACACAGACATCTACATTCAAAACTTATCGATAAGTTTTTTAGTTTCGATGTTACAGCCATGTACATAAAAATATATACACTGTACGAAATAAGCTGTGAGCCACTGTATATATATGAATGTTAACATTAAGTGTACGTATTGATATAACGTGGTCGCCATAACAAAATTCTGAGCAAAGAATAAACAACAAAAAATTACGTATGTACACATTTCATACAATCAACGAAAGTTGAATGAGAATGACCGTATGAAATGTACATGTATCCAACATATAATATTAAATTTTAAAATAGCTGCATTCTTTTGTAACCGAGTTGGAAGAGAACACCAACTCGCATTTAATTTCCCTTTTACTTGAATATAATTTCCCTTTAGTTACTTAGCAACTCTGATGGTATATATGGTTGTTCGTGAAATTTATAAACGAAATAAAAACAAAAAAGAAACAATTCTGCGAAATCGTTTATTTAAAATAAATTTTTATTTGCGCTTGCTTTATTTTGCTTATTTTTGTTTATATTTACAATAATTTGACGTGTTGTTGAAATTTCCCAAGCACATTCCAGTAGTCTATTCACAATAGTGCTGTTTTTTTACTTTCCAACACTATAACACAGGTCGATTAAAATATAAGCAACTTCAATTGAACTCGGTTAAAATAGACGATGTCGCTTATTTTTGTTGTTGCTTTGCATGCAGTTCAGCAAATAAGTCAGTGTTCTTTTGTAACTCGTGTGCAAAAGAATGCGGCTAATATTAATATTAATAATATTAAAATATTAATTTATTTGAAAATGTAGTTGGCCGATTTTAACCCTACTTTTCATAGAATATCATTTTTGATACCATGTATGGTCATTTCTGTTGCTCTTGCCGCAAAGCATTATGACTGAATTATTGTTCAGAATGCATATTCAGATTTTTAATTAGAATTGAAATATTTATTCTCTAATTTTTAGAGAATTAGGGACTCATTTGAAACAGTAACAAGTAGGGTTAAATTGTTTTATAATCAAATCCATACATTTTGGTGAACATATATTTTTTTAAATTGTCAAGTTTGAGAACAGCAAGATAAATAAAAATAAATTAGTACAGCAATTACAAATTAGACTAGCTGGAAAATCATTGTTTTTAACAACTATCAGACCGGGATCGGATCGTTGTCTTTCAAAGTTTCTAAATTTGACTAGTGCTGCTGCAAGAAATTTCGTTCTGTCTTAACTACACCAAATATGAATAAATTGATTAAATATATAAAGTTTAATCTTTCTTTGCCTAAAAATAATGTTTTCCATCATAATTTCTGAATATATTTTGGAAAATAATAGTATAGGATTATAATACAATTCGAAATCAATTTTCATCAGACAAGTGTTCTCATATGACCACCGTAGATTGTATTGTACGAGTATATACCGTACATATGTGAGCTGAATAAAAATCTGAATGATGTTCAACGTTAGTAAATGTAACTGTATACATATAGGGTTGCCATTTGTACGATGTTTTTTTTTTTTCAGATATTTCCTAAATAATTCCCAATAAATATAGGCTTAAATTGGTACATTAAAGATAAAAGGAGAATAATGATAAAATGTTATCTTGATTACCAGACGAAATTGGGTCAATCTTAATCGTATTGCATGCTAAGTGTATTTTTTCGGATTGTGAGGTCTTCACCACCCATCTTATACATTCGAAATATAGGCTAAAAGTGGTCCATAAAGATAAAGGAGAATGATGATAAAATGTTATCTTGATTACCACACGAAATTGGGTCAATCTTAATCGTATTGAATGCTAAGAGTATTTTTCGCCTTGCGACGTTTTTACATCCCATCGTTTTTTGGTTTAGCTTCTGATCGTTTAGCAACAATTCTGTCTATGTCAGAAATTACGTCGCGCGCACTATCTGGGTTTTGTTGTTACCTTTATAGAAGGTTACTTACGTCAACTTGCGCTTCTGAATTAGTATTCAGCAATTAATCGGCGATCGGTTCAGCAGTCATGGTGCGTTCGTTTTTTCTGAAAAGCTGCTACGTAATCGCTGGGTATATTTGAGATTGTCGTGTCGTCCAATTTCTCTCAGATAAATGTATTGTATTTGATTTGAAATTTGCAAAGATTTAGGTACGATTTGAGGAGCTTGTGGACATTTTCTGGGACTGATTTCATTATTTTATATAATAGGTCTTTATGCCATACCTTATCAAAGGCCTGTGCAACATCTAGAAATACTGCAGCGCAATATTTTTTTGTTTCGAATGCCTCATAAATCGCTTCGATGATTCTGTGAACCTGTTCGATCGTTCCATGATTTTTTCTGAACCCAAATTGGTGATTTGGTATTAACTTTCGCTGTGAAACAAAAGGCGAGATTTTTGAGTGCAATATTTTCTCGAACATTTTGGGAAGTTGAGGTAAGAGACTTATTGGTCTGTAAGAAGATGCCACCGTTGGATTCTTCCCTGGCTTTGGGATAATTTTAATGAATGATACTTTCCATTGCTTAGGATAGTATTCGAACGAGAGTATACTATTAAAAATTGTTGGAGTTAGAAATACTGCGCTATCGGGTAGTGTTTTTATCATTTTGCTTGTGACTTCATCATGGCCAGGAGCTTTCTTTGCCTTCACATTGGAAAGGGCTTCGCTTAGTTCACTCAGGGTTCTTTTAAAAATTTATTTATTTATTTAAAAAAAAAATTGGTGGCCGGACATTCATAATTTTTAATTTTATAGCATAAAATGTGGTGAAAAAGAGTCGTTAATGCTCTCAGATTCAATCTTCGATTCGACAATGATAAATTCAGTAGAACTTCTCTTTAGAAATTCAAGAAATATTTAACTATTACTTGAATATATTATATTATAAATTATTAAATATTATTTAAAAGTGCTTTTTCGTAGGCTTTGCTATGGTTCTAGTGCATTCTACTCATATTACAAAAGTGGAGGTGGGCAGAATGTCTTATTGGCAACCCTATGGTATATACAGATGAGTACTACTATATGGAAATCTAATATATAGACGTCGTACTGTGTGATGGTCAATGAAATGAGAATAGAGAGAGAGAGAGAGAAAAAAATCAAAACAAAAATCAACATACATACAAGAGGGCGACTACATATTCTTGGACAAATGAATCAAATGTAGTGAATACATATAAAATCAAGTATATAAGAACTTGACAAATGCTAAGTACATACACCAATATAGTTATGTATATCATATGTACAATATATGTATGTAGTATTTATATACTAAAATCATAGTACAGTGATGACCAACGTAATATGAGCACATGTGCTTATAATATTGTGATGTAGTCCATGAAGCTTAGTAAGCCTAATTTTACTTAAAAAGAAAATAATAATAAATCCAACATCTAAGATTTAGAGAGGAAAGAGAATATTAAGCTCTTCAAAATTTAGTCTAACCATATTTTTGAGGCTTCATATTATCATTATGAGATTTTGATCGAAAATGTCCAACTATTGACAGACCTGAAAAAATATCTTCAGTATATTTTGATGACATTTTAAATCATATTTCCATATTTTGCGAACACAACCCGCTTAAATGTACTTGACTTTCACTGTAAACCATATGTAAATCATTGTAAATTCATATAAGGAAATATGTGAAAATTTTAAATTTTTTTTTATTTTTCTTTTCGTACCGACACATACACATATTGATATATGGATATGCATATCCATAGCATTTTGCAGCTTTTCTTGTTATTTTTTATAAAAAATGTTTTTTATCATCTTTTTGAGTTGTCTCTCTTTGCAACGAATGAATTTTGGTTTTTGTTGTATTTTTAATCAAAATGATTTTCATAGGATATTTTATACTTATTCGTATTGTGATATCCTTGTTATTGGATGCATGTACGAATGTCGCCGTTTTACATATTCTGATATATATATGTACATATATTTTTATACCCTGCATAATGCAATATGCATGGTATATTCATTTCGGTCAGATGTTTGTGTCCACTTGAAGGAATCTCCGGAGATATAGACATGGATATATATTCGTGATCAGCGTCGATTAAATTTTCGATTTAACGATGTCCGTCCGTCCGTCCGTCTGTCTGTCACCTGGCTGGTTCGCACGATAACTTGAGTAAATATTGAGCTATTTCGATGAAATTTGGCATAAGTAATCTATGATCCAAGGGTACGGAGGGGATTGATATTGGGCATGATCGGTCAATAACCACGCCCACACCAAGCATTCAAAGCGACTAACCTCGAAATTTTCAAAATCTTTAACTTGCTATAACTCACACAATATACCACTTGGGACAACAATATTTTGCACATAGAGTTATATTATACTACTATATAACCTCACCAAAAGTGGATGAGCCACGCCTACTTTCTAGCGTAGCTCCCATACAAAGTGTCTGTACTTCTTTTAAATTGAAACTGCTGTAACTTCTACAATCTTCTGTCTAGAATAACCATAATTGACACTTAGATTAACACGGCAGTGAGAAATAATATGGCAGAAAATCAATGTGCCACGCCCACTCCTTTTTGGGTCTCCCATACAAAGTTGCGGAAATTAAAAAAAATGTTACCGGTTATAACTTGCAAACTATTCAGCGTAGAATAACGAGATTTAAGGTGTGGATTAGTATTGTACGAGCAACTAGGCTCACAGAAAATGGGCGCACCACGCCCAGTGTTTATCGTAGCCCCCATACAAATTTTAAATTGAAACAGCTGTAACTTCGGCAATCTTCTGTCTAGAATAACCGTAATTGACACCTAAATTAATATCGTAGTCGGAAATGATCTGGCGAAAAATCAGCGTACCACGCCCACTTCTTATTGGGGCTCCCATACAAAGTTGAGGAAATTAAACAAAAATGTTAACCACCATAACTTAGAAACTATTCAACGTAGGACACCAAATTTAAGGTGTGGATTAACATTGAAAAATTAATTGGATTTACTAGAAAGTGGTAAGCCACGCCCACTTTTTATATAGCTCCCATACTAAGCCTCGGAATTATCTTAAAATCCTTTTATTTCGTCAAAGTCAACCATATTTCGGGTGTAAATTAGTAGTATATGCAAAAATTGTTTCTCGAAAAGTGGAAATAAAAGAAAAGTTGGATATTCGAGTAAACTTTTTATATATAAATCTACATATGCAGGGTATAGTTTGGTCGGCCCCAGCCGACTGTAAGGAGATTTTTATTTTTTACTTTTGCCAGGATTTCAGCATGGATTTATTTTGATGTATTTTCATATAAATATATAAGTATGGATTGCCATTATACCATCACACTGTCTCTCTCTCTTTTTTTTTCTCTCTCACTGTATGTGAAAATACCCACTAGCTCTCTCTCTACCTCTTCTTCAGAGTTGATATCTGTCAGTTAATATGACTGACATCTGAAAATGGCTCAAAGAGAACGATGAAAGCAAATTATAGTAAAAAGCAAACAAAAATATATTACATAAATCTTGATAGCTTAAAATTGTGAAATGTGATTACATTTTCAATTGATTTTTGTTTTGCATTTTGTGTCGTTGTTGGCGTGGCGTTGGTTTAAATATTGCTTTTTGTAATTTGATTATTTTTTAACTTTTTTATTGGGACTATGGATTAATTTTAAAGAATTTTCTGGCAAAAATTTCTCTTCATTTCAATATCAATGAATCAAGCCAATATCGGATAGTAGTAGTCAGACGTAGCAGTGGCTAGGCAATAAGGGCCAGTCGCTGTTTTCCAAATAATTTTTAATCGGTCTTGCAACATGAGACCGAGCGTTATCATGTTGTAATATTATAGACTCGTGTCTAATCGCATATTCTGGTCGTTTTTCGACGATTGCTCTGCTTCAAGCGAATCACTTGTGTTCGGTACAGGTCCCCTGCTACCCGATTTTAACAGCACATAATACAATACACCCATCTGATCGAACAAAATGCAGATCATTACCTTCGTGCTGTGAATAGCCTGCTCTCCTGTTGATTTCGGTGGTTGGCCGTGCTTCACATACGTTATCTTGCGCTTTGGGTTGTAATAATGAATCCATTTTTCGTCACCAGTAACAATTCGATGCAAAAACGACTTCTTTTCTTCTTTTTGTATCGCTCGTGCAACATTTCTAACAACCAAAACGTCTCTTGGCTTCAGTTCATTGCTTTTGAACGTTCGGAAATGGTTGTATGAGTCACTTCTAAGGATTCTGAGAGATCTTTTTGCATTTGACAACAATTTTGGTCGAGTAATACTTTCGATTTTTCATCTTCAAACTTTTATTGGGTGACCAGGCCTCTTCTGTGATGAAATTGCTACTTTTGAATCGTCTGAACCAGTACTCAAATAAAAGCAAAGAAGTAATCCTTCCCGCAAATTGCGTTTCATTGGTATAAAACTCGACCTATTCGATCTGTCGGTTAAAATAAGTAGGTCCCCTCTAATACTGTCCAAAATATAACATGCACAACAGAAATGGAAGAAAAACTCGGCGAAAGAGCCCTTCGAGGCTTATAAGTGCCGCAAAATTATTATTATTTTTTTTTATATCTTCTACAAGAAGCTATGATTGCTTCCACTAGTGTGTTGACATGTTTGAAATATAGTAAATTTAAGCTAAAGTAAAGCGATACCACAGAGTTGGATACCGTAGGTTCATATGGGCTTGATAATGGGTTTGTAAAGAAGAACCTTATAGTCCAGTTTGAGTTTGGAGTGCCTGTTCAAAAGGCAGTGTAGCTCCCTTTTTTTAAATTTTTATATGGGTAGCTTTTGCACTTATATGCTTTGCCTAAGTGAGCATGCGATCCAGATGCATTCCTAAATATTCAGTTTCTAAGGCTTGAGGGATCGGATTAGAGTTAATTTTGACAGGGGGGCAAGCACCCCTGCATAGAGTGTATATGACGTGAACGCATTTGGACTCATTGACTTTGATTCTCCAATCGCCCAGCCATTCTTAAAGCCTGTTGATATGTACTTGGAGAAGTTTTGACGCCGTGCATAATATAGCTGTTTCATCAGCGAAAGTATCGGTGATAGTCTTGACGTCGGTTGGCATATCTGCGGTGAACAACGTACAGAGCAAGGGGCCTAATACGCTGCTCTGCGGTACTCCAGCTCGAATGGGGTATTCAGCTGAGATGAAGCTTTTCTGTTTTACCACAAAGAGCCTACCCGAGAGGTAGCTTACAAGTGATACGTATATGTTAAGAGGTAACATGGTTTTGCAGTTTGTGCAGAATTCCCTCGTCCCACACCTTATCAAACGTCTGAGTGACATCAAGAAAAACTGCGGAACAATATTGCTTATTTCGATGATCTTGTTCGATGGTGCTGTGTTTTTCTCCAAAACCAAACCGATGGTTTGCATGAAGTTATTGAGTTTGACGTAAACTTTAATACATTTTATTATCATATTTTCAAAGAGTTTCGAAAATATTGAAAGCAGGCTAATTGGTCTGTATGAAGAGACGTTTGTTAGGTCCTTGCCAGCTTTGGGAATCATAGTAATTTGTAACCAGAAAGTAACCAGTGCGTATCATAGAATTGAAAATATGCCAGAGATCCATTACTGCTATTGCGAGGAAGCTCTTTAATCATTTGACCTGTAATTAAATAACGCTCTGGAGATTTTTTGGCGTTGAATTCTTTGATAGCGTTTATCAGTTCCTTTTAGCAAACGAGATACCATGTACGCTAGGAATAGGGTCGATAGCACTCGACCGGAACTAGCAACATTAGAGGTGAAAACTTGCTCCAAATGAATGTATCACTTCTAGCCCAGTCTAGCCCTTGGGAAGGCGTATTGGGGACTCCATTTTTAGCCGTTCACCATAGGGAATAGCTAAACGTAAACGTAAATTGCATAATTTCACATAATGAATGCTTCATTGGTTGTGATGGCTGAGCCATAGATACTCACTGTCACATTTAGCGGTATATCATAGTTTTAAAATCCATTTCTTAGAGAATTTCGAGCATTTTAAATATGGTTAACTGGGAATTATCTCAAATTACTCAAGATTGTGATATATATTTTATGATCATATTACCGATCAATGTACGTTTTGATTGCTGTTTATTATTTACATTTTCTTGTATTTTTGTTTTTTTATTTCCATATCTAAAGAGGTATGTGAAGCCACAGTCATAAATCAATCAAATTGTCTATCTGTCTGTCCATCTCACTTTAGTACTGTAGTATAGGTATATATGTGTCATCACTAGCTTAAGTGCTCCTATGTGTATTGTACATATGTGTAAGTGTTATGCATTTTTATTTACATATATATTTTGTCATGGCTATAATATTATGTATAATTTATATATCTTACATTTTGTATCTCAGTAATGTGTTGTGGGCTATAAGTGTACTTTTGTAGCATGTATCACTTCGATTGATAACTAAATATACCTATGTGTGGTAGAGAACCTTTCAACAACTGCTTTATTACTATTATTATTATTATTATTATTATCGTTCTAATATTATTTTATTATTTATGCGATTATCATTATTAGCACCCTTCAATGCTGCCATCCAAGGAGATGTGTCATAAAATCAGTCGGTCATTGGAATTGGGCGTCAAATATCATAACTCTCTGTGTGTTTGTGTGTGGCATGTCATAATAGAATATAATAAAACAGAATAAAATAGAAATGCGTATGTGCTATAGGTCATAAATATAGCCCAGATTCATTCCAATGAAAATGTATTCCTTGTATGAAAATATATTATTATGTCGTACGTCGTAGGTATAGTCGACTCTAAGTATTTGATTTCTTCAATATATGTATGTATGCACTTATATTTTCTTTATTTATTACCTTTATTACCTTTATTTGCTTTAGTTTTATTTTCAATTTGTTTATTTAATTTTACAACTGTATGTAGTTGTTGTTGTTGTTGTTGTTGCTGTTGTTATTATTATTAATATTATTGCTTATATTGGTTACGATTTATGATTACTGATGATTGTTATTTTCATTTGCTTAAAATGAACCACAAAAAAAAAAATATATATATATATTGTATATTTGTGTTTATTATTAGTTTTGGTCTTTTGATTTTTGAATCAAACTATCAAGCAAGTAATAAATTTACTTTTGATATATCTAAGCAGCAAAGAGGGCCAAATAAGATGTAGAGCGGATGGAGAGTGGTAAGAGGGGGAGTGGTAAATTAGAAAAACAAAATCAAAAATTATGCAATTTTCTAAAATTAATTTCAATATAATTACAATTATAATTACATGTAATTTGTAATAGAAATTGTCATCCTACTGCATATTAAATTCAATTCTACATGAAAAAATATTTAATTCTCCGTTAATACAGTTGAGTATTATTGTTTGAATATTTCAAATTCTTAAATTCAATTGTAATTGTAATTATAATTACTTGTCAATTATAATTGAAATTGTCATGAATTCAAATTAAAGCAGTACTGCTAATTAAATATGCAGGAAACATGATGAATTTCCCGCTTAACATGTTGAAATTTTGAACAATTTTCAATTACTTAGAAACTACTCGGTAATTTACCGTACTTTGAGTGAGCCTGTAAAGTAATTCCATTGAAATTGGATATAATATTTTAAGTTCAAACAATAAATAAAGAACATTTCGAAATATTTTCTAATACTACAGACACATTACTTGAATTACTTGAAATTATCATTAAATTATTTGCCTACTTTAACGCTTTGAGTTTAGCAGAACTTGAGAATTACATTCAGTTTTCTTAGGGAGAAGTTTTCTTCATAAAATGTTAGTTTTTAAGTAACTTCAGTAATTTCTATGTAATTGAAGTAATCTAAATATTAAAAGAGAATTATATTTTAATAATACAGAATACTGCACATAGATAGAGAAGTAGGCGTGGAAAAATATAATTTCGAATAAACTTTAATAAAATAATAGCATTACTTTTTAATTACTAAACTAATTTGTACCCAATTCGAAATTTAGCTTAATTACATAATGAAATAAATAATATAATATACATTTATGGACAGTGTCTTCACATAATAACTTACAATATATGAAATTGCAATGATCGTAACTCATTTAATTAATTAATCAATCGAGTTACTAAACAATTACATACAATGCATTTACATATGACTAAGTCATTTTACAAATAAGAGTAATTTCCTAAGTAATTTAACAACATTTTTGTTATATTTTACTAATAAAAAGATTTATTATAAATAGGAGAAAGAAATATCGGATAACTCATTACAATCGTCAGCAAGAAGTAATCCAATTGGAAAATTATGTAATCATATTATAAGTATTATCAATATTAGTGTGTGCAACTATCTTAACTACGAGTATTTATCAATTACACATCTAATTAGTACTTGATTAAGTTTGATTGGTAAAAAAGTAATTTATCAATTCATTAGATAATTTCATATGAAATGTCATTGTAATTCCCAAATCGCATGTAATACACAAATTGGAATTAAATAAAAAAGTTATTGAGAAGAAACATAATTATTTCCTATGAATTACTTGATTTGAACAATTGGCAAATTACTTTATCTGTTTATTAAGTAATTTGAATGTAATTTGTGTAATATAGTAATACATAAATAATACTATTGTTAGCGCATAGCATTATTATTATTTAAATTACAAATTACAATTAATTGTAATGTAATTCACTTGTATATATTCATTATTCTTGACTGTAATTGCTATGAATAGTGAAAAATTAAACAAACCAAATCACACCTTTCAATAACATTTGGATACCATTCCTGGTTTTGATCAAATTCTAAATAACTCGTAGATTACATAAATAATTTACTTTTCGATTCGATTTATTATATATTTATTATGATGATTGCGATTATTGCTGATGTTGATTGCTGTACGTTATTAATTGAATTGTCGTTGAATTGCTTTCGTTTTTTTTTTGATGTTTGACTGCTTGTTTGTTGGTTCTGAATTATTATCGAACTGAACTGAATAATGTTGGTTGTGGTGATTTAAATTTATTATACATCCATGTGTGTATAAACAAGTATGAAAGTTCATATTTTACATGTACGTATCGTACACTATGCGTGTATGATATGATTACATCATACAATCAATCACTGAATCAGTAGTGATCTGGTTGGTTGATGTCGTTGTTGTTGTTAGCATTTCATTACTAATAATTTTTATTATTTATTTATTTAGGACTATTATTATGAATTTTGCAATTTCTTTAAATCAAAATTTATTTATTTTATACCATAAATATATGAAAAGCATATATGTATGTAGTATCAGTTGATATTGATATACGAATGCAGCAAGTGCAGTCACAGAGAGGGCATTAATTAATGGGTGTGTTGATTTCGTATAGGTGTAGAATGCATTATATTAGTCGATACCGAATGGCAAAACTCATTTGTTATATCATAGTTGACTTTGATTTGTCCCTTATCTAAGAAAAATTTATTTCGTTTTTTTTTTTTCTATGTGTCTCTAAAGTTTTAGTCATCAACTATTGTACAGAGTTAATTATAAAAAAATGCTCATTCTCGTATTACTTACAATTAATAGTCATTAAAGGTTTACATCAAATTGGCATTGGTTCTTGTTGCCCAATTTTTTTTTGTTTTTTTTTCTCTTTCTTATGACAATTTTAATGATCGATTTGGCAATTTTATTTAATTCGTGATTTGTCATTCTTATGATGAGTAGTTGTCTTATGTATTTATATCGTACATACATATGATTGGACATACGTTGAATTATGTAGCTCAATAATTTTAGTATTTATATTCTTCTGCTACTTTTGTGCGTATTTGCGTATATGCGTATGTTGCATATATGCGTGATTTAATGTATGCGCACTTAGATGTCAGACATCTTGAGTACACAAAATCTGAGTTATTTTTCTTTATATTATACATTTTAATTAAAATGTATAATTTGAAGCAATTATTATGCAAATGATAATAAATTTCATGCTATTCAAAACATTTTAATTGAATTATATATGAATTTATTCATATATCAGTGCTGTGTGTAAGTACAATGTGGTGGATTAAATTGTGTGGTAGTCAAAGTTCGACTACCTGGCTCAGTGAAAAATATAAAATATCTATGATTTCAAGCATTTCTACCTAAGGAAGCACACAAAGATATTCCTGGTTTAATTGCGACTACTTTTTTTTTTACAAGATCATCAATTTTGTAGGGAAGCCTTCCTAAGATATGGAATTATCGAGATAAGTTTGCTTCAAGAAATATTCAGGAAGAAAAATTAATAGGGTCGGTAATATATTTGACCACTCTAGATGTGATTCTGGGACAGCTATTATCGATATTCATGTGTATTTACGTTCACTTTGTATGGGAGTCCCCCTAAGGGGTGGAGATAAAGAGTAATTACGTTTGGAGAAAATGTTGAGAAGTAAAACTTAATGGGGGTCGGTTATACATTTCATCTCTCTAGTGACGAATCCTAGATAATTATGATGTAATTTGACACTTTTCAAGTGTTTTTACTTTCATTTTGTAGGGGAGCACTCCTAAGAAGCAGAGTTAGAATGAAAGTATGTACGGGAAAAATGTTGAATGGTGAAAATGAAAAGGTCTGGAGATAGAGAGTAAGTATAATGGGGGTCGGTCATACATTTCATCTCTCTAGAGACGAATCCTAGATAATTATGATGTAATTTGACACTTTTCAAGTGTTTTTACGTTCATTTTATAGGGGAGCACTCCTAAGAAACAGAGGTAGAATCAAAGTATGTACGGGAAAAATGTTGAATGGTGAAAATGAAAGGGGCTTCAAGATATATTTAACCCCCTAAACTCCTCTTTGTATCGATGGAGAGCAATTTTGTACAAAAAAAAAAAAAAAAACCGTCAATTGCGTGAGGCAGCCCCTCTAAGAGGTGTGTTTTGGGGATAAGTATGTTCCGAAGGTGGGAAGATGTGCGTTTATTGACAGATTTAGTTCGTATTTTTTAAATTTTGACCACGATTTTTCACAATTTACCAAGTTTTTGATCCAAACATTTGTTAATGAAAGTTCACAAAATAGAAAAGTCATGCACTATCACAAGATACCCACAAATTTCCTACATAATTTCAATTCGATTAAAAATGGAGATCATTTTAAATCTACAGATTTTCTGTATTTTCTGATTGATGAAAATCTGAGCTTCACTTATAAAATAGTTATAAATATATACATATTTATATGTTTTTACGATTAATATTTTCCGTATTTAGTATATTTTCGATGAACACTTCGGTGTTTCAGGTAAATTGGGGATGCCCAATATCTCTGCCATATGTCGATTGTTCCTGTTTTAAATTTTAATTTATTTCTGAAAGTCAATTTTTTGTCTTCAAAATTAATATAATGATTGCAATCCATATTTTATTTATGATAATGATAATGATGATAAACCATTTAATTACTTGGTAATTAGCTATTGTTAAGCAACAAACAACACCTATAAAACAAAATACTTTAAAGTCAAATTTATTACAAGTATTTAAAAAAAGCATTAAGGGATTAATAATGATATTCAAAAGCAAAAAAAAAAAAAAAAATTTAAGATTGCACTAAACACCTACATATATATGGAATGTGTTATCATGGAGTACTAGCACTCAAGTAGTAAAATTATAAAACTTCTACGGTTAATATGAAATTACTAATTACTAATTGCATTAAAGATATTTATGTACAAAATGTGTAGGTACTTAGTTTATAGCGTTGATTAGAAAATAAATTATATGTACCTACATATGTATATGACTGCTGATAGCCAGCCATGCATACAAAATAATACCAAAATCGTATATGTTGGTATATAACAGTAATAATTATAAATTATATACCATATTCGATCAAAAAGTCTATTTCCGTATTAAAAAGAAAAAATCGGTGCAAATTATGAGCTAAATAATATATCGCAGGTACTACATAACTACCAACAGCAGCAAGACTTATCAGTGGAATCTATCATACTATACTAAAATCATATGGGTGGGCAAGTAAGGGATGCTAAACTATTCTAAATGATTTAAAAAGGGTCCAAAAATAGTAGCATCGAATTTTTGAAATTCCTTTGAAAAATTATTTTGAAAAAAGTTAAAATAAAGGATTACAAAATTTTTTTCATTTCGCATTTTGTCTCTAAATTTAAACGTTATTTCGATGGATACTCCTAAATAATTAACATTTTCATAAATTAGGCTCTCATCGCAGGCCAAGTCCCTTAAATGATCGATTCACACTAAATCATTCCATAGAATAGAGAAGTTTCCCCTATAAAATTAAATGAAAAGCACCTGGAAATCGACAAATAATATTATAGTTGCCCAGCAATCGCATTTAGAACCTGCCCCACATATATTTTCAGCCCCACAATTTCATTCAATTGCACTTAATCTCTACTTCCCCTCGTTTTGAAAGCTTCCATACAAAATTGATGCTTTTGTAAAGTTGGGAAAAATAACGGGTAGGGATATGTCCAGAAAAATGTTGAATCAATCAAACCAATATATATAGCAATGCTTGATTAATAAAAATTGTGACGGTACGGGATGGAACTCTGTTAAGTTATTGCATGTAACCCAGCAGAAAAGAATCTTAGGCCTTTAATTACACGTCCCGGTATTTTCACTTCTAATAGAGTCGTATTATGCGACCGGATCCATAAATTCGATTGCAGGCCAACAAAATTTGATTATAAAACTACCATTCCTTCGCACTTCTCAGAATAACAATGCCATTTTTATTTTAGAAATATGACAATTAGCACCATCGCTTAAGAAATGTCTACAATTTGATCAATTTCTACAATTTTAGCGCGACACCTTAGCTGGACATCACCTTTAAATTTATATTTACTGTCAAATAGCAGAGATGTATTTTTGAAACTACTCAATCCACCACCCTTTAGAAGCAATAAACATATGACTTTTTTTTTGGGAAAATTTCTACCCATTATTAAATGTTGAGAATTCGTCAAAAAACAAAAAAAATATTGTTCTTGTGTCAATTTATCAAAACAACATAAACCTCCCGCATATTCGAAATTTCACTTATAACAACGGCTCTAGGTCTACGATAGTAGTCATTACTATGGCAACTGATTCAGCAGCCACTTTTCCTATATTTTATAATATACATGAGTAAGTTCGTATGAATAAGTTCATATTCATATATATAAAAGCTCATTGCATGATCCCATATATATTTAATATTTCCAAAAATTAGTTGAAAATTCATATGGGTAATAAGTTTATTAATGGAATTCTTCTTGTAAATTAAATTCTGATTAAAAAAATTCGAAAATCCTTTGTTAACAAATTAGGTTGTTAACTAAGATCCCGTGATTGGCACCCCTAGTACAAATATGTTATATGTATTATATGCTATAGCACTATCAATGTCATCGCGTTTACAAACGGCAACTGCTGCGATTACTCTTCGAATGCACATAGCACATAGCTCTGTTTAGTTTATATTTTAAGTGTATTTATTGGGTCAATATTTGTTATTAGATTTTTATTTAATAGCCTTCAAGTTAATATAGGTATATGTACATATATCTTTATATATTATATTGTATAAATACAAATGATATATGATTTTAAGCCTTTATATTGTTTATTAAGAGTTAACAGCTGCTTTGTCGGCATTTATTAACACCGATCGATACACGTTTTAAACACGTTTTTTTTTTTTAAACATAATTTTTATTACATCTTTATATTTGTAACTACATATTTTTATATTATCATTGTGTGATAATAAATCAGTAGACTAATCTGAAAACTTTAGACTTGTACTTATCAGTATGAATTAAGGCAATGATTGAGTTAGGAATATTCTTCATGATTGATATCGATTGTGAAGATTGTCCCAAAATTTTATCGATATTTTGACACACACATGAATTATTTCTATGTACATACATATGACACTTATAAGCCCCGAAGGTGTTTTTGGCAGAGCTTCTCTTTCATTACTATGATGCGTGTTAAATTTTGGACAGTATTAGAAGGGACCTACTGATTTTAGCTGGTTCCGAACCCGACAGAACCATTGCAACATCACTATTTGTAAGCCTTGTTTGCTGAGCTTACTGCCGAAAGAATTGCCAATTGCTTGCCGACAGGTGGGTACTGTTCGAAAGAAAAATCTTTTCGAAATGAAATTTGTTATGCTTCAGCCTTCATTTCTATTATTAATTTCAATCTATGTTATTTGATAAACAGTTTTTACTAATCCGCTTTATAATGTTATTCAATTTCATCGCTATATTGACATTTATCGATATTTTAAGTAGTTAAGTTCGATTATATGTGTATGGTAAATTTCAATATCAACGATTTTATAATCAATGTCAATCATATTTTAATCTCAATTATCAACTTATTCTTAACGATTTTATATGAGATTTATCGGTTTTTATATATCGATATTTATCGATATTTTAAATAGATTATTTGGATTTTAGCATATATATTCCAAGGAGATTTATGATTTT
This sequence comes from Megamerina dolium, assembly GCA_963854835.1. Classification (NCBI taxonomy): domain Eukaryota; kingdom Metazoa; phylum Arthropoda; class Insecta; order Diptera; family Megamerinidae; genus Megamerina; species Megamerina dolium. Next base: position 5,217,718 of record OY978529.1, read on the forward strand.
ATAAGAAATTTCAAAATACACAGTGTCAAATATGAAAAAATATATCGCTTCCCAACAATCGAAGGGTCTACGTACCGTTCATGGTCGACCAAGGTCCATTCAACTCATCAGAATACGGAAATGCTTTGTACCGGAACAAAACAAAGCATTTACATATTCTTCCTGCTACAACAACAACAACAATTGATTCGATTATTATTTATATCGATAAAAATTATAAAATTTTTAAATCAATACATGTGATTTTTTTCAGTCAATTGCTTTCTAATTTAATATTAAATGCCACAGTATTCATAAAATGGAAATGTGTTTAATCCATATTTTATCGCATTTATTACGATAGATATATTTTTCGCACTAACAATTTCGAAAAATGTTGAAAAAGACTATTTTTATGCGGAACTATAAAATACTCGATAGAAACATCGACATATAGAAAAATATCTGTTTCGATATATACATTTTTTTTTAGTTTTATTATTTTTTTATACCTAATTAAATATGACTTTTTTGAAATTTGGGTTCAACTATCGATCAACATGCATATATCGTTCATTACTCTTTTGAGTGAGTTTTCAACATCTGTACAAAATATAATATAAAAATGATATAATAGAGCCAAAAACTAATAATAATATTACAAAAAAAAAAATATTTATAATCGTTATACAATCGATTTTTCTGAACTTATCGAATTATCAAAATAAATTGCATCACCTTGTCACATATGATCGTAAGGGTATTCACTAGTTGTTTTAAGAGTATAAAGTTGAGTGAAAATATCTAAAAGCATGTAAAAAAAATTAACAAAATTTTTAATTAACCAAATAGAAGCTTATGTAGGCATGTTCCTACGAATATTTTATCATTATGTATGCTGCTATAAAGGCTACTTTATTTGAGGTGACTTTTCTATGTTCTTTTTTTTTTTTTTCAATTATTTTATTATAGTATTACTATTTTTTTTACAAAACAATTTTTAACAATATATTGCTAGTTGTTGTTGTTGTTGTTTTTTTGTTTGTTTATATTGCTGCAATAAAATATAATGAAAAGTTCGTCTATGTCTTTTTGCATTTTGTTCTTTTCTTTTCACTTTTATGATATTTTACCCTATACGATTACATACAAATGTAGACATTTGGACAATTCAATGTAGACAGTTATTTTTTTTTTCTGTATATTTTTATATACCAAATAAATTTTTAGGTTTAGTTTGGATTGCTGTATTTCTGTGTTATTATTTATACTAGCATAATAAAATGTATCAAGTACAAATTATATAGTTTTTATAGTTTAAATGTCTTTGTTTTATTTTCCAGTGATTACGTTGGTTATTATTATATTCTGTTTTTAAGAAGCCAAGTCACGAAATGTGATAAAATGATAAATTACTCTATTGAAAGCTTGAACAAGGATAAGCTGGTATTAGTACGTTGATGTTTTCTTCCATTAAATTGGCTCATTGAGCCTTAGCCGACTAATTTCATTTGAAAATGTATATGCAAAGGCTCAAGAATAATAACTATTTGTTCAAAAATAATAAAAACGTTAAAATTAAAAACCAATAACCTTAGGCAATTAATTGTAAACCCAGTTATTTGACTCTCTCTTGCTTAACAACAAGTAATAAGGTGTTTAAAAACATGAGAGCAAGTAAACAAAAGCAACAAACAACCACAATGCATTAAATACTTTTCAACTTACACCACACCACACACTCGTATGCGAAATATCGCATTGTAATATCAAATATTAAATCGTACATACCCTTATGACTGTGACGGAGTGTAGTCAAGTCATAAATTTATACGCATTAGTTACACGTAAACAAACGCTTATGCTATATTTATAAGAACAAAAACCATATTATACCTTCTTAGCATCACTCTTCACAATATTCCAGTAATCCCATTTATTCTATGTACATTTTGTCTGTCCTGTTTTAACTCATACCCATCATACCCATACGTGTTTCAATGTTATGTACGAGTTTACACCGTTTCACTAATTTTGTTTTGCATTTAACTTTACAAAGCGCCATTTTACACCAACAATCGCATTTTACAAAACGCAACTTCAATTTCATATGTTTCGTACCACATATGAGTACGAGTATAACTCATATTTATTCTCATTCTCAGTTTTTCACCACTCACACGCTCTCATTCATATTTCACTCATACCTGCATACGTAATGTGAAGTTCATTTAGTCATCTTATTTATTCGCATGGGAGCAATAATCATACACGTATCATATGATATTTACAGTATCTACGTATACTCAATATGATCCCAGTAGGAAAATTAATCATGTCTGAATGCAATGCGTCTTGGACATCACGTCACTGTTTACAACTACGCTTTTGAAGTAGTAAGGGACTTTGTCTATCTTGGAACCAGCATTAACAGTAGTAATGACGTCAGCTTGGAGATCATGCGTAGGATAACTCTTGCTAACAGGTGTTACTTCGGGCTGAGTAAGCAATTGAGAAGTCGAGCCCTCTCTGGAAGAACGAAAACTACACTCTACAAGTCTCTCATCATGCCTGTCCTAACATATGGCGCTGAAGCCTGGACAATTTCCACCTCGGATGAGCGAATGCTTGGGGTTGGACCTATTTTCGTTGGTGGCGAGTACCGAATAAGGTACAACCATGAGCTGTACGAGCTGTATGCCAATATTGACATAGTAAAGCGCATCAAAATCCAGCGGCTGCGCTGGCTAGATGATGTCGAGCGAATGGAAGAACACGCTCCAGCTAAGAAGGTGTTATATTCGGAACCCGCTCGAGGACGACGCAGGAGAGGGAGACCTAACCTGCGGTGGAAGGACCAAGCACTGGAGAACCTGACGGCGCTTGGAATTTCTAACTGGCGCCAGCTAGCAAAGAACAGAGATGGCTGGCGAAGCATGTTATTTTCGGCCTAAATCGATATTCGGTTGTTATGGCCACATAAGTAAGTAAGAATGCAATATAAATACTTTACCTCCATGTAATATCTTATGGTACTACTTAAGTATACTTATTTTACGAAGCCACATTGCAATGTCTTCACCGTATTTCTCGACAAATGGTGGGGTTTGTAGTTTTCGACAGCAATTTTATCCTTTTTCTTAAAAAAGATCGATAAAGTAATCTGTAGATGACACCTTCATACAATTTCTGTCGTCGATGAGTACTCTACTTTATACAATAATACACGCGAACGATAAATAACACTGCGACACAATTTCAGAGTTATTGTCTGCAGCGGAATGATTCCTACGCAGGATGAAAGGCCAAGACCCATATAATGAAACGTTCAAATCTTTTTGCATACTCAGGCTAAATTTTTTTTTAATGGCCATATTAAGTTTGCCATTTTCTGCCTGAGTGTTTTAAGAATAAGTCGAAAAAAGGGTTAAAATTCATATCGCGGCGAAATATATTGTTTGGCTTTCACGAGGAATGATTTTGTAAGACATTTTAACCCTTTAGCTTAGTCCCAAAAAAGTCGTTTTTACCCATTTTTTGGAAAATGGAATGAAGCTTTTACTATATGGGTCTAGGTCTTTCATCCTAAATTAGAAGCATTCCGCCCCCACAAGTAATGTTTCACTGTGTAATGAGCACAGCACCTGAAGGAGGCTCTTCGTTCAGAAGATATCCCATCGTATGTTGTTCTTGGATCATGCAATGTTATTACTAGATCACCAAACTGCAAGTATTACGAGTATTCAATTACAAACTTATGTGGAGGAAAATTCGCGGAAGAAAGAAGCCAAAAAGTGTATGATCTTAACTTCATCTAATTTTTTTAAAAGTGGCATCTTTCAAAAATGTTGCAAAATACTAGTAATTATTAATACTGATTATGTCACTAGCACTACAAGAATGGCACTAGACTGGAACTCGCAAGGGAGCAGAGGTCGAGGTCGGCCAAAAAATACGTGGCGTAGGTCGATATTTCGCGAGCTATAGCCGATGTCAACATAACATGGGACGTGGCAAAAATTACAGCACAGAATCGTGTACGAATAGTCTTGTTGAGGCCCTATGCTCCCAAGAGCAGTGAACAGGGGGAAAAAATGTCATTACATTATGGGTATATTTTTCGAAAATCTCATGTAATATCACAATTTCACTCCACTCGCTTGATTTTTTCTGTTATAGTTTACTCTTGTACCTGATATGACATATTTAAAATTCAATCACTAAAAGCTGAAACACTACATAAGTTATTTCATGAACTCTGCAAGTATTTTCCTATTGGGGTCACAAATACCAAAACCTACTCAATTCTCTCTACCCTCTAAATTTTTCAATTACAACTGTGTAATATTTACTCATATTTAGTCATACTTGTATTCAAATGTTCCACTGCTATGAAATACAACTGCAAAGAGATGGGAGAAATTTATAGAGAGAGAAAGAGAGAGGTAGTGAGAGTGAAAAATATGAGTAAAGAGTGTGCTTAGTATCTTACACAATTACTGAAAAACACAATGAAGTTTAGAAAGTAATTATTTGATTCAACCACTAAGCCACTTTACTCGCAGAGAGCGCTCCCTGTATCCCTCCACCACTGTTAATCTTTAATTTAAGGTGAACTTCTTTTATTTTTATTCTTTAATGAGGCATAAGGTGTGCTAAGCAGATTATTGTTGTTATTAATGCTGTTTTAGATATTATTATTAACCATAATTATCATTGTAAATGCTAAAATTACAACAATATTAACCCTAAAAACATGAACAAGTTAAATATAAGATAACAATTGGATGTGGTTACCCAGGTGGTATCAAATCTTTCGATCTTTCGATTCATCATCTTGATAAAAGCTCCGAATATATGTATACTTCCTGTTTTTGAGGCCCCTTGCTTCAAGCAAGGAAGAGAGGTGCCTTTTCAGACGCAAGAAGTGGGAGCAGGAAATGCGCGACCGTGAGGAACTCGAGGTGTTACGAGGCAGGAATGATGCACGAAAATTCTATCAACAGGTCAAGAGTCTGGCCCAAGGTTTAAAGCCGGGAGCATCTACGCGCAGAGATGAAAATGGAGACCTAGTTACGGATACGCAGTGTGCGCTGAGGTTATGGAGGGAACATTTCTCCAAACTGCTTGCAGGTGAAGACACCACCAATTCCGCCCTTGGAGAAAGTATCCCGGTGCCGCCAATCAACGGCGACGGTGTGGACTTGCCACCGCCTGGCCATGACGAGATCTGAGTTGCAATCTAGCGTCTGAAGAACAACAAAGCTGACGGCGTCGATGGACTTCCTGCTGAATTGTTTAAGGCCGGCGGAGATGAGCTGATAGAGTGCATGCGTCGACTCATCTGTAGAATAGCCATATTCTATAGATGAGTGTATGCCTGTTGATTGGAATCTCAGTGTCCTTTGTTCTGTACTGAAAGGTGACCCGGCGATCTGCGCCATCTACCGGGGAATCAGTCTTCTTGCCATCTCATATAAGATCCTGTCGAGCGTGCTGTATGAGAAGACTAAAGCCAACAAACTGATTGGACCTTATCAGTGCGGCTTTACAACTGGCAAGTTCACCATCGACCCGATCTTCGCAATGCGCCGAATCCTGGATAAAACTCATGAAAGCAAATCGACACCCATCATCTCTTTGTCGATTATAAAGCTGCATTCGATAGCCCGATACGAGATTGCCTGTATGCCACCATGCCTGAGTTCGGTATCCCTGCGAAGCTGATAAGGCTCTGTAGAATGACGTTGAGCAATACGTGCAGTTCCGTCAAGGTAGGAAAATACCTCTCCGAATCCTTTGATACCGTGTGGGGTTTCAGACAAGGCGATCCTTTATCCTGCGAACTCTTCAATTGCGAAAAGCCGGTGTACATCGTAATGACACTATTTTCTACAAAAATGTCCAGCTCCTTGCGTGTGCTGATGAAATTGATATCACCGGACGATGTAAACGAGATGTTACTGTTGCGTTTTCTGCGATCGAATCAGCGAAGGTGGGTGTGACGGTGAACGAGGGCAGAATGAAGTATATGCCGTCCACGAACAGGGAAACGCGGCGTCTAGGATCCCACGTTGCTGCGGACAACTATTCTTTCGAAGTTGTCAAGGAATTTACTTGCCTTGGCACCGCCGTTAACATCGAAAATGATATCAGCCTGGAGATAAAGCGAAAACTCACTCTTGCTAATAGGTATTACTACGAGCACAGTCGGCAAATGACGAGTAGAGCCATCTCTCGCCCGACAAAACTCGACACTCTACAAAACACTCATCATACCCGTGCTGCTCTATGGCACAGGAGCATGGGTTGTGTCGCAGACTGATGCAGCCACTGTTGGGGTGCTCGAGAGAAAAATTTTTCGCAAAATATTCCATCCTGTTCGAACTGTACGAGCTCTACGCTGACATTGACATAGTCCAACCCATCACTATTCAACGTCAACGGTGGCTAGGCCATGTTGTGCGTATGGAGGAAGAAGTTCCGGCGAAAAAGGTGTTTGAAACGGAAGCCGCTGGATGACGACGGAGAGGAAGGCCATGCCTCAGATGAAAGGACCTATGCTAGGACCTAAAAGCTCTAGTCAATTGAATTCTCTTCAGATAGGAGTTTGCTTCATTGAAAGTATACAAGAATCGGCGCTACACACTTTATATATAGAAGTCTGTTTCATGGAAAATATTCAATGACATTACTTTATAATGTTTTGTGATGTAAATTTCTTAATATTCAACCTTAAAAAAAAAACATCCCTTAAATTTGAAGACCTCTTTATTCTAATAGAGACCCCTTCCACTCCGTTGAAAATAAACTCCCCCATATGCATCTTAAAGAAATTAATCTCATTCAAATCTTTATTCTACATATACATGATGAATTAAATTCATCTACATATGTTAATTAACACGTTCCATTTTCAAAGAGATAACTAACTGACTTGACTCATTATCGTCATCCATTGTGTCCATCATTTTATCACCAATCACGTACGAATTGTTCGAATATCGATTACCAATTGGATGTGTGTGACCCCCCCATACTAAAGAGTTTATCGAATGAAATTTATATGCCAGTTAACGCCTTTCAACTTCATTACATTCAGTTGCCACAGTACATTCGTCGTACAGATATGGCGATTCAATTGATAGCACCCTCTCTCATTTATGTGTATGCTCACCATTTAGTTGTTTTTTTTTTCTTTGCTGGCGCTCTCACTGATTTGCACCCATAATTACACATTTATTCAATTTTCGCCTCATTTTCGAGAATTGGTATGATAACGGCGCGATGATGACGACTACGACGGCAGTGATGACTACGACGGCAAATAATTGCATAAATTTCTGGGTTAATTATGGGGCGTCACTTCTGTTGTGTCGTCACTCGTTTGCCGTTCAATGAACCAACTAACCCAGCACCACCACCACCCCCAACCACCATCATCGTCATTATCTTTGTGAGCAGCATCATTTACACGTTATTACGAATACAGTTTACTCACAACAAGACCCATTGAACAAAATATTTTTGCTGAAGGACATTATGAGGATTATGCAAATACAAGAGTCGACAATGATGATGATGATGATGATTCTGATAATGATGATTCTGAAGAATGCTAAATTGAAGATGAGTCTGGCACACGCGTGAAAATGAAAATGATTTATTTTCATGAATTCGTAAATTATTGCCGAAATTAAAGGGGACGAACGAATAATGACAGTGATGATGGTGATGCAGCAACACCCTGGTAATGTTTAGTTGAACACAATTTTCTGTCGAATCTATAAATTTGTATATGAGTGAAATAAGTTAATATTGCGCAAATTCAAAGAATTGAAAAAAAAAAATTATTTTTTTTGGTATATTTTTGGTTTATTCGAAACTGCAAATATTCCCTTTATTTACGGAATACCACTTCATTCATGTGACTGGTTTCGCAGTAGCGCATCCTGTCAACCCAGTTTTCCCAGACCTTAGTGACGGTTTTTGGCTCTCTCTCTGACGCATGATTTGCTCGATATTCACATGAATCGTTAATGGATTGTTCGCATAACATCGGTCCTTCACTGTGCCCCACAAAAAAAGTCTAACGCCGAGACTAATAATAATTCGATTACCGAACCTTTAATTTCCGGCTACAAAAAAACGTTTATTATGCTACTGTGTTTGTCAATACGTCAGAGGTCTCATTGTTCACAATACCCAGATGTCCTGGAACCCAAGTTAGCAAACACTTTACTTACTATTAACTTAGTTTGACTATCAAAAAAGATGAACTTGCTGGACAAGGTAGTAACTTTGTGGTAATAGGAATCCATGAGTTTGCTACGAGATTTCAACAGACTGAGAATTTAAGCGACTGTGAGGAGATAGAGATGTACAGCAACAGGAATGGGACTCGAAGACAGCCCTACAGCCAGACAGCCAGGGGTTTAAACAGCCCGAGTGGCCGGAGCCTCTTCCTGCCGGAAATGGGAATCTGGTTACGGATGTCCAGAGGCATACTGAGTTTATGGAGGGAACACTTCTCCAAGTTACTGAATGGCGATGCTACGAACAATTCCGCCAGTGGAGGAGATTGCCCGAACACCACAATTACGGATGATGGTGTTCACGTTTCACCACCCGACCATGACGTGGTTAAAACAGCCATAATGAGGCATAATGAGAAAAACAAAGTAGCAGGTGCAGATGGCCTGCCTGCCGAGTTGTTTAAGACCGGTGGCGATGAGCTGCTCACCTGCATGTACCGACTCATAAGCAGAATATGAGCGGACGAAAGCGTGCCCGATAATTGGAGTCTCAGTATTCTCTGCCCCATACATAAGAAAGGAGACCCCATAATTTGCGCCAACTACCGTGGCATAAGTCTAGATTGAAACCTATGCTTATCAACCTGAATGGACCTTATCAGTGTGGCTTCAGACTGAAGAAATCCACTATCGATCAAATTTTCACACTACGCCAAATCGTGGAAAAGACGCAAGAAAAACAGATCGACACACATCACCTATTCGTCGCTTATAAAGCCGCTTTCGACAATCGGATAAGGGATTACCTCTACACAACTATATCTGAATTTGGTATTACTGCAAAACTCATTCGACACTGCTTAACTCTCGTTGTGCAGTGAAAATTGCGAAGGATCTCTCCCCTCCGTTTAACACCGAACGAGGTTTCAGACAAGGTGATTCGTTATCGTGTGACTTCTTCAACCTTATTATGGAGAAAATAATACGAGTTGCTGATCCACGTCATAATGACACTCCAGAAGACACTAAGTTTTTAATTCGGTACCCGCTGAAGGACGCAGAAGAAGAGGAAGACCAAACGTTCGTTGGAAGGACCAAGTGTTGGATAACCTGGCGGCGCTTGGAATATCCAATTGGCGCCAGCAAGCGAAGAACAGAGAACAGTGAAGGCTGGCGCTGCATTATATGTTCGGCCTAAATCAATTATCGGTTGTTATGGCCACAAAGAAGAAGAAGAAGAAGAAGAATTTAAGCAGAGTCCATTTTAGACTTGAAATCTTCTCTTGCCAATTAACCAATGTGTCAATCAAATTGACGTTATAGCTCAACCGCACTGAGAGAGAGGAGAGGTTTTTGGACAAGAATTTAGTAGGACTACAAAAAGGTGACAAAGAGACACTTCCGAATACGCGAAAAGGGTACTCTAATCAATATTTGAGACAGTATTTGCACCTATTTACTTCTATCGACCTGTTTATTCTTGTATCGCCAAGTAGAAAGATTGTTACACTAGGGATTGTTATAGGGATCCTCAGTGGATATAATAAACTCATATCGCATATGCTTGATTTTGCAATCATTCCATCAAATGGTAACATCATGAATATTAACTTGAATTCGGTTGCGCTTCAATTCGTTTACAATCAAATGTTTGATTATTTCTTGGCATACCACACTTGCCTTTATTGCAATTGTTTCGAAAAGTGATCATTTTATGATTTTTATGCGCTCCTTTCCATTGTCATGTTTAGCATAGCAAATTTAGACAAACATATTTCATTGTACAATCAAAGGAATTTGTTACGGATTTAGCAATGAAAAATACTGATGATGCGTCGGACGACGTGTGGGTAGCTGAATAATGGCAAAGGAAGGGCAATGCTCATTTCGTAGCGCGTCAAACATATTTACACGCGCGATTTTTAATACCCTTTCATGTGTTGGTTCTTTCAACCATCATCATCATCATTATTATCAGCATCATTATCATCATGAGCATCACACCCCTTCAAGGTATAGTAGAGAGTATGTAGCTACGATGTTCCTGCATTACGTTTGTTGTGTATTTTTCTGTTTTGTCATGCTCCATTTATTCCGGTTCGTATATTCGAATCTCGTCTGACTAAACTGTGTGTGTGTGTGTGTGTGTGTATGTATGTGTGTGGTTCTGTAGACGAACAGATGTTCCATTTTAAATGCGTATTATTATTATTATTATTATTATTATTATTTTATATGTTGGGTTGATGTTGGTCGCCTGTTTCATTCATTTGTTGTTGTTGGATTTGATGTTGGTGGTGTTAATGTTTACTGATTTTATGTTGATGATATGCTCCTGTTTCGGTTGATTAGGGTGAATTAATGGTCATGTAAGGCGGATTAGATATTAGATATATTCGTATCGGCAATACGAATACAATTATAATTTCTGTAATTCGATACACAGACAGACGGACGGATAGACGAACGGATAGAATGACGTTCACAATGACGACTGTATGTAACTTGTCATGTTTGTAGATTTACAGGTGTTTTAGGGTATGAAAATATACAAAAAAGGTATTATTGCTCTACACTTGATTAATGATTATCGTATCGGAGAGTCAATAAAATGTGAAAAATCAATTGCAAAGCAGTTTTTGTTCAAAATAATTGCATAATGATTATTTTTCTATTGCAAAATTGTTGCAAAATTGTTGCAGTAATGAGAAATATGGAATATATCGATCGATATTAGGAATGTTCAGTGAAAAAGATATTGTCTTAGAATGAAGCTTGTAAAGCTTAAAAGCTTAGTTTTTTTTATTCCAATGCTTCATCTGGCAACACCGTCATTTTGAAGTCTCATCCTTCAGCTTTCTTTTTCAGTATCTGTCATTTCGCTGAAGTGTAAACAATATAGTTTCTGGTGTGCTCCACAAATTCCAACTTTTGTATCGAATGACGAGTGTTTGTGGGGAGTTTTATTTCATTACTCCAATATGAAGTGAAAGGCTGCCGAAGGTCAGCGTATTTTAGTGGAAGTTTATGGTGACCATGCTTTAGCTGAAGTATCAGAAATGGGTTGTACGATTTAAAAGTAACAACTTTGATTGGGAAGCCGAAGATCGACCCGGAGTGCCACCAAAGTTTGAGGATGAAGAATTGGAGGCAACTCTCGATGAAGATCCAACGCAAGATCAACTCGCAAAATCACTTGGAGGCACTCAGTCAACCATTTGCCATCATCTAAACGCAATAAGAATGACTCGAAAGGTAGGAAATTGGTGTGCCCTTTGAACTGCAGCCAAGAGACGTTGAACGCCGTTTGTTGACGTATGTATAACTGATGCAATGGCAATAAAGAAAGGGGTTCTTCCACCGACTTATGACTGGAGATGAAAACTGAGTCCCTTACGATCATCCAAAACCTCGGATACCGCGGCCACACCTCATAACCTATGGCTCATGGCGAGAAGATCATGCTGTGTACTTGGTGGATCCAGCTGGGTGTAGTATGTTATGAACTGTTATGAATCGGGTCAGACGATCACATGGGACCCGTACCTACGACAATTTATGCGTCTGAGCCGACCATTGCGAGAAAAACAGCCACAATACGCCAATAGACACGACAAAGTTCTTTTGCAACATGTTAATGCTCGGCCACATGTTGCGGCGCCCGTTAAAATGCACTTAGAAACGCTCAAACGGAAAGTCCTACCCCACCCGCCGTATAACCCAGATATTGGTGCTTCCGATTACCACCTGTTTCGATCGATGGTGCACAGCGTGGAAGAACAGCTCTTCGATTCTTACGCAGAAGCCAACAATTGAGTCGATTCATGGGATTATCTCAAAACATGTCGATTTCTTCCGTGGCGGAATACGTATGCTGCCAGAAAGATGGGAAGCAATTAAGGAAACTAACTCAAAAATGGGTGGACCACGCCTACTATATCATGTAGCTCCCATACAAAGACGAGAATTAAAAAAATAAAATGTTAACATGTCGATTATTAGTATAGAGCGCAATGATTTTGCAAAAAATCGGCGAGCCACGCCCACTACTTAAAATAGCTCCTTTACAAAATTGTCTAATTTCTTTGTAATTTCAAATCGCCATAACTTACGTAGTCACTCTCCTAAGTCAATCATATTTAAGACGTAGATTCATATTAATTGGAGAAATAATTTCGCAAAAAATTGGGCAGCTGAGCTTACGATTTAATATAGCTCCCATATAAAGCTTCGAAATCTTTAAAAATTTGAAACCGCTATAACCGATGTAATATTCTCCTTACGACAACCATGTTCGACCAGTATAATACCATTATAAAGAATTATGGATTTGCAAGAAATGGGTGAGTTGGGTCCACTATTTTATGTAGCTCCCACACAAAGCCTCGCAATTTTGTTTGACTTCAAACCGCCATAACTTGTAAACGCTAGCTTCTACAATAATCTTATTTAATACGTAGACTATTGTTGTAAGACGAAATGAGGTCGCAAAAAATGGGTAAGCAGCGCCCACTATTTAAAGTACCCTCCATATCAAGCCCCGGCATTTTTAGAATCTCCAATCGACTTAAACTACGTAGCCTTACGCCTAGGACAACCATATTCGGAACAAAGACTGCAATTACAAGAGGAAATAGGTTAGCAAGAAATTGGCTTGCCACGCCTACTGTTTTATGTAGCTCTCATACAAAATTATGCCCAAAACAAATTACTTAGCCTTGAAAGATGCTACATTTTTCATATATAATTTACCAATTTCTCTTCTCTCTCTTTTTCTCCCTTACAGATGAACTGACATTTAGTATAAATCGTCTGGTGAAGACTGAACATTTAACAGCTGCTGCAGCCGTGGCCGCAGCTGCAGCGGCAGCAGCAGCCGCAGCAGCGAATGCAGCGGCGATGGCATCAGCATCGGCATCACCAACAGTAACAGCACCAACCACAACGTCATCCATTGGTGGTTGTGGTGGTGGTGGTAATGGTGGCACGACCCTAGCAGAGACAGCCGGTCGACTCACACCAACTTCTAAACTGATCGATGAACATAATAACAATACGATTTGTATGCTGAGTAAAAATCACATGTTACAATGTTGGAAATTACATGAGGAGCATCATCATCAACAGCAACAACAACATAATCATCAACAACAACAACAACAACAACAGCAAACACCAGTGCCAGCGCCAATGATGCCGCAACACCCCCACCCCCACCATCATCATCATCATCCGCACCTCCACCCGCATCCAATTGCGATTTATGAACGCTTATCGCGTTCCCGTTCGCGTAGTAACTCACGCAGTTCATCGCCCATCGATCTGGACGATGATGGTGATAGCAATTGTCGGCGCTCGCTGCAATCACGTTCACGTTCACGTTCAAGCTCATTGGAGTTGGAAGTCGATTCACCTCCCCCACCACAAATACCAACATCATCATCATCATTATCACTGCCATCATTGCCTACATCAATGTCATCCACTCATTATCAGAATCAGAATCATCATAATCATCATCACGCCTATTCGCAACAATGTAGTCCCTTGTCGATTAGTTCACCAACATCCTCCACAGAACTGCAGATCACCTCAAGTCCGAAAAAGTCTGATATCTTTTCTGTGTCTGCCTTGTTGAGACGTGACGAACCAACAGCTGGGCAACAGCATCGTCGTTTGACACAAAAATCACCATCAATAACGAATACGACGGCGGCGGGTGCAAATTTAAGAATGAATTCGGCCACATCTGCCACAAATTCACCAATCATACCAGCGCCGACGAACCCTTTCGAAGCATTCCGTAATGCGTATCCTGGTGCTAATTATGAGTCGCCTCATATATTCCAGCGGCCATTGCTATCACCTGCCTTCCCACTGTTTGCTGCCTTTGCATTCCATCATGGTCAACAATCGGCCGGTCTGGCTGGCTCAAGGTAAGTGCCTTAATTACGAACATGCATAGTGTGCACGTGTACATTACACTCCTCCCTGGCATCAAGTATATGTGAAAATTCTCTTCTATTTGAATTTTACCGAATGCGACAGTTATCATCCCGCCACACAAGAAGACCTATTCCGTTTGCGAAATCTAATGGTGCCTCTACAAGCTGCTGGTCAAAATGGTATTAGTGCATCCTCTGCTGGAGCAGCGGGCTCGCCTGGTGCGACTGGTGGTGTTGGTTTACCACCAAATTCCCATTTAGGATTGCCACCGCATGCGGCAGCGGCAGCCGCATCAGCACACGCCTTACACTTTCATCATATGGCTGCAAAATGGCCGGGACTACCACAATTTAGTGACCTTTATTCGTGTATGAAGTGTGAGAAAATGTTCTCCACGCCACACGGATTGGAGGTGCATTCACGACGTACCCATCATGGCAAAAAACCATATGCATGTGAGTTGTGCAACAAAACTTTCGGACATGAAGTTAGCCTCAGCCAACACAGGTATGTACACGAGTATGTATCTTCCATGAGGATGGCATTATTATTACTATTTTTTTTATTTGTGTCTATGGTTTTTTGTTGTTGTTGTAATTTGGTTCTCTTTTTTTACGGGTTGCTTTACAACATTTTTAATTAAAATTTTTTTATTTGAGGGCACATTAGTTGTTCAGCAGCAAATATAGTCGTACGATTGCAAAAATCATTTTGTAGAAGGGGATTGTTCCAAGGGCACTGTTTCATTATTATATTATTTAATTTAAATATAGGCTTAACACATTTTATTATGTGCTCAATTATTCAAGTTTCTAGTCCCTTTGTAGAAGAGGTTTGGTTTTAGAATAGAGTTAAAACCATTTCAGAGATCTCGCCTTACAGACTTGATTGGACTGTCCAAAACTAGCAAAAGTGTTGGATCATCTCCCCTTCAGTATTCTTTCGCTAGTTTTGGAAAAATCTTCTGGCGATTAGAGAATTGGGTTACTTCGATATTTTCTCCGAAAATACTCACCCAATATCTCTATCCGTTAGGTCGGTGCCCTTTTAGAATTTATATTTATATGAAATATATCAATTCTATAGAGGTTCCACCTTTAGGTAGTAGGTTAGGTTAGGTTTGAAGGGCGTGTGTGAACATATATTCACACTTCCACTCAGAGGTATTTACTGCCCATTGAGATTGCCCTTTTATTGCCGGAGGTGGAACGCCTTCCCAGAGTAACCAATGTTCATATGTTATCCTTCGTGAACCATTTGGTTCTCCATATGAAGTTAAGAAGCTCTTTTCAGTTGTGAAGAATCGAGTCGTTTTGTCTGTAGTCCTGTATAGGGGCATAGATAGTGGTTTATTGATTCTATTTCCTTTTCATCTCGGCACATCCTATGCAGTCCGTCGTCAGTATACGCCAACGCTGAAGCAATCGCGCGATGGCACAATACCCACTGAGCACCCTGGTAAGAATTCTAACTGCAGGCTTCGATAACGAAAGAAGGGCCCTCGTCCTTCTCATGTCTAGCCTAGGCCATAAGGTCCTGGACACCTCACAATCCTCTCGACTAGTCCACAAGCTGTTCGCCTTCTTAACAGTTATTTCTTCTATACACCCAAATAGTTCGTAAAACGGAATTTATATTGAATCATCGGCCTCATTGGCGTCCATACCAGATCCCCTCCTGGCTATTTCGTCTGCTAGTTCGTTGCCTTCAATATCACTATATCCAGAAACTCAGCAAAGACAGACCCTGTAGAGTTTTCTATGTCACATAATGAAGCTCGGCATGTCAGCACGATTTTCGGCTTACCTTCAGTGCGCCTTGACTGTCTACAAAGACAATGATATTCGAAGGTGGAATTGTACTATCTTGTATTAGTTTAGTTAGCTAGTAGAGAGTAGATATATTTCAGATAAATTATTATTTACATTTCGATTATAGATAGATATATTTTACCGATCCAAAGGCAAGTCCGTGTGTATGTCTTTCTGCCTTACTCTTCGCACGATAACTACTGTAATCGTTGAACGATTTTCCTGAAAATTGGTACTTATGATTATTTTCACTAACCAACATACAAGTTCATAAATTTTCAAAATTCGCCACAAACCACGCCTACCTCCCATACAAAAATATACTCTTGAGTATATATTTTCATACTTTGCGCCCGAAAACAAAAAGCTCTCATACTGAAATTCGGTGTGCTAAATTGTTTCTACTATAAAACGGACATATAGAAAAATTGATGTAATCGGATGAAAATAACTCCTAATTCCCATACCAAAGTATACTGTCGAATGTCTGTTTTCATATTTTGCGCGCAAAAATATAAAATTACCAAACTAAAATTAGGTAGATAAAGTTTGTCTGATGGTAGAAATAATATATACAAAAATGGGAAGAATCGGACAAAAATCAGGCCCAGCTCCCATACAAACTAATACACTTTGCTTACGAAAATTTGAATCTATCAAGCTAAAATCTTATGTTGTTCTAGTCAAACGTTTTTTTATTCGATAGTATTTCGAAATTAATGACCTTTGGAGTCGGTCATTACCATGTGATTTGGCTTTCATGCTATAGATCCATGTCATGTCGTAAGAGCTGGTTGTTCAATCAATCAATCAAAAGAGTGCGTGAAGTTGGAGCAAGGACATAATCCTTCTTCATCAAATGGACCACGCGAAAACGGACCGAGTACTGCTGGAGCATATGAGTCCTACGACTGATACTTTTGAGGGGCAACCACAAGTGTTACGGGCATTGCGACCAAACGAGATCTTTTGTAGCCAAGCCCGTCTAGAATCTCCTCTACCTTTTTTAATGAAAAATAGAATTGACCTTGTCGAACTTTTGATGATTGAAGCTGGTGTTGGGAAACTAAGCTGCAAGTGTTAGAAGCGAAGCCTGGTCAAGGCTTGGTTTTCGCTTGGCGGAGACCTGTCAAATTTGTCCATTGTAGCACCTACTATAAATACACCTATTTGTCGTGGTAATGTTTTTCTATCATAGCTTTGGTCGATGCCGAGCTTATACCGCAGAAAGGTTCCGGGCCCGTCAGTGTAGAAGACGAGCCAGCTCCCGCTAGTTCGTCCGCAACTTCATTGCCCTCAATTCCGTTGTCCTGAGTGTTAGAATTCCAAAATTCCATATTTTTGTGGACGATGCATTTGGATAATAGACATTTATTTCTTTTTGTTGTCTTTATTTGAAACTCTGTTCTATGATTTATGTAAATTCAAAACAATTTTGCTGCATCCTTCTTGCAGAGCTGTTCATAATGTTGAAAAGGTATTCGAATGTAAACAATGTGGTAAACGTTTTAAACGTTCCAGCACTCTGTCAACACATCTGCTAATACATAGTGATACACGACCATATCCATGCAGTTATTGTGGCAAACGTTTTCATCAGAAGAGCGACATGAAGAAGCATACATATATACATACAGGTAAGTTATAAGCAAATAGAAATTACTTATTATGCTATTTTAAGGTGTTGGTTATTGATACGAAATGTTTGGACGAATAACTTGCAACAAGGGGGAGGCAAAAGGGTTTCATCAATCTTTCCAACCTGTCGTAAAAACAGAAATCACTAATACCCATACTATATACATACTATATAGTGTATTATTCCATATGCCTTCTCACTACAATGACCCTCTGCAATGTCTGCACTACACTTTCGCTCCTCTCAATGCTCTTCAACAATTTTTACTATCTTTAACTATGACTTTTATGACGTCTATTTCACATTCCAGTCGATGATACTGAATTTTTCAATATGGCAATGCCAGCTACTATCTGCTATGGAGTGAAAATGCCATGAATATGTACCTATACACACACACACACATTGCTAGTAGAATATATGTTTGTGATTTTGGGGTCGTTCAACAAGGTATGGTCGCTGCATAGTCTTATACTACTGAGAATGTGGCAACAAATTATTGTTGGGGGTTTGTTTTTATTACAAAGCTTCTTCCATATGCACGTATGGCGCAAATCACTTTCACATATATTATATTACTTATTACATCTTTGCATGTATGCGTCTATAAATGTCTGTATTTATTAGTGTTTAACTTTGGTGAATATGTGTGTGTAGATATCATACATATATCTCAAAGTATTAAACATATATACAACACGTACAACACACAAATACATCAACAAACTTACTTTCATACACAGATTTTTCTTTTCATGGAATAAAATACGAATACGAAAATCAAAATCCCTTGACTAAAATTTTTCATTGGTTGACTGTGATTTCTATATGAACTCATTCACTTGTTCGCTTGCTCGCTCTCACTCATTCACTTATTACTCATGGCACTCTTTCTTGATATGCAGTCGCACTCATTTCCGTTAACACTCTCTTAGTTGATATCACAATCAGGGTTGCCATAATAATTGCAAATAATATAAATAATATCTAATAATAAATTGTTGGCACTATAAGCTCTGATACTTTTTGTTTAGCTACTTACATGAGTCAACTTCTAATGACAAAATTCTTGAGACTCTTCGCTGTTTTTTTTTTAGAAGAATTTAGAATTGTTAATGTCAGAGAAAGATGTCACCAATTTTTTTCATTCTGAAATATGTTTGAATAAGGCTCCTTAGTATTTGAAACCAAAATCTATGTATGGAAGGATAATGTACTATCCACCGCACCTTCATGGTGCGATTTAAGATTTTCAGTTTGGTAGTATAATAAACATATTCATATTGGCTTTTATTCTTTCTGCTTTATTTTTTTGATATAAATTGAAAAGATTGCCACCCATATTTCATAATTATACATGTATTCAACATTTTTTATTCAACTTTACAGATGCATATTGCATATATTGAAAAATGAGAGACTATTTTTTTGTGATCTTTAATGTATCGGTCATCGAAAAAATCGAAATCGTTTTCCTAGACTTCTGCGACTATGTCTTTACCCACTGCTTAAGGGCGGAATAGGGTTAATTTGTGTAAAAAAAAAGCACATTTTTGTGATTTTTTTATAAAACAGTTAAAATCTATTTAATAAAACTAATGGTACATTATAGTATGACATTTGAAGAATATTATGTAAAATTTTCATGGAAAAATATTAAAAAATACGTCAATGGCAGCAATTATTCTGGAGCGTCTCGGAAAAAAGTTGAATTTGCGGTGTTCCACAGAAATCGGTGCTGGATCATTTGAATTTAAAAAATCAAAATTATATCGTTAGATAATCGCTTTGCCCAAGTAATGCTGGGGGATTTTTTTGAAATTTCAATTTTTCATTTTTTGAGAACACTTTGAAGGAGAAAACGCGATTTTTTTGCGAAAAATAGGTTAATTTGTTAATGTAAAATGAAAAATATTAACAAATTTGAGAAAAACTCTCTGGCTCTAGCGTTACCGATCGTCGATTTCAAAACGATAGGTGCAATAGTTCTGAAGTTATGGTGGATACCAACTTTTAAAACGTGAGTTGTGGAAAACGCTTTAAAGTTTTGAACACTAAAAAATTTGGGTTGAAACGTTCATAAGCGATTTCTATCGGCTTACCTCACACTGAATCATCGATGCCAGGCCCATAAATGATGTTGCAATCATCCATGATGTCTAAAGCATCTTTTTGCTCTTGTCTACGATGAATCCTGCCTTTTTTTTGTTTGTTTTTCAGCTTCCTGCTCTGCTCGGCCTATACGCATTAAGTCAGTTGATCGCGCGGTATAAAAATAGTCATTACTTTGTCAATTTTGCTCCGATTGACTTGAAATTTAGACACATCATTCTTGAGATATTTTAAGATATTTTAAAGAAATTTTAAAAGACTATTTAAAGACTTAACATGTCTGTTATAACCTTCCGACTGAGTTTTCTCTGCAAAAATAGTCACAGAAATATATGACAAAAATTGAAATTTTATGCTTCGTAGTAAAGAGGACCAGTTCAGTTCCGCGCATAGTGTGTTACCCATGTGGTCCAAATGGATAAGGCGTGGCGGCTCTTTCACTTCTGTGAGTGCACTCAAAATAATTTGATTTCATCGGCTGGAAGCAGTGTACTACCTCAATGAGAGAACCTTAACAATATCTGTTATTTGATCAAAATGAGAAAATTCGTTGTTTCAATTGGGTTTGGTTTGCAAAAAACAATTTACCAATGAACAAATAAAAATTTGAAATTATTTTTTCTAATTTTTTAATTTTTTCTACGGATTTGTATTGCTAAAATGCTCAAACTCAGAGTTTTACTATTTTTATTCGATTTTCGTTAGTATTTTTTGTATCAATTGTATTAAATTATCTTGCAAAAATAAATGAATCTAAGAAATTCTCTAACAGTTTGCTATTCTAGTCAATTTCACTACAGACAGGCTTTATAAATTTGTTTTTAATATCCACAATTCCTGTTTCTAAGCAAAAAGTTATCACTAACGTAACAAAGCCAAGAATCAAAAGAAATTTAAAATGAGTATTTCTATAGGTATAACTAAGCATTATGAGAGAAATACATAAAACAATGCGTTATACAAGGTTCAGATATTAAATATTTCATTATTTTGTTTAATTGTCTAATTTTTTCATGTTCAAATATTTATCGTATATTTCTTTTATTTCATTATTATGTTTCGACGAAGCATTAAAATTTTATGTTTAAAATAACGAAATATGAAAATTGTTAATTACATCAATTAAATCAATGAAAACTTGTTGAAAATAGTTTTACATCATCATCTAAACTTGAATTATACAATTTTATGCAATCTAGAAGTCTTCAGTGAAAGAATTTTGTGACAAAACTCAGAAAAAGTGATGTCAAAACGGTTCTGCCGTTCGGAACCAGATAAAATAAGTAGATCCCTTCTAATACTGTCCAAAATTTAACACGCACAACAGTAATGGAAGAGAAGCTCGGCCAAAGAACCCTTCGGGGCTTTAAGTGCCACATATTTATTTTTTTTATCCTATTTCCGAGTATTTGATTTCTTTCATGCTTCTTTTGGTTTTATTTCGTTTAAAAAAGATCACCATAAATTTACCGGTTTTTATTATTTTATTATTTTTCAACAACTACTCACAATAGAATTATTTGCCTTAAAATTGAAGAGAATGTCCAAAAAGAGATAAATTGTTCGACATTACAAAAGCAATATGATCAAGTCTTGTAAGCACTGTAATCTACCAACTATAAATTCATGAAAATGACAATGCTCTCATAAACTTGGCAACTCTGATCACAATATGAGCTTTATTTTGCTGAGAGCATTTTGCAACAAATGCATGCGAGTGTATCTGCATGCAAGTGGATGGATGTGTGTGTGCATGGGTGAATGTTGCGCATAACCATTTCATTATGCTCATGTCAAAAATTTTACTCCATATGAGTACAATATTCTACGGTTATGTACGGGTATGTGTGCGTGCATTTTATTTCCATTGACAATATTCCAATGCGCGCGCAAAAGATTGCCAGATTTGTGTTTTTTCATTTTACTTTTTTTTTATCTTGTCACTATTTTGTTCCGATTTTTGCCTCAGTTGTTGGGAGGAGGTGATGGTGGTAACTGGATGGCTCTCTTTTAATATATCTCCTCTCTTTCTCTCTCACATGCTACTCATATGGAATGTACATATAAATATGAAAATGTACTTTTTTGACAATGGCGCTGGTTCTCAAACTACTTATTGTGTGATTTTTGTGTGAAAATATTCGTGTTGTTGTTGTTGTTGTTGTTATTGTTATTGGAGAATGTACAGAGTTAGATAAGAGTCAGAGAGTCAGGTATAGGTACTAGAAGTAAATGAATGCATTAAATGTTGGCACCATCGGGAGGAACAATCACTCCAATCAGCAGCAAGTCTAAATGATAACAACAACAACAACAACAACAATAACAACAACAACTATGACAACAACAACAACAACAATGATGATAAGAAAGCTCAAGATTGCGACAATATGTTCACTTGATTTTTACTGCCATTGTTATTGTTCAATGGGAGGAGTTGCCGTTATTACGAATATGTTTCATGAGAATGAATTGATTTTTTTATGATTTTTCTGATTTTTTTACTCTGTACGATTATTTTTTATTTCAAATTTAAATTAAATTTATTAAATTTGATTTCAGAAAAATGTTTGCTGCTTCATTCTACATTTGCCGTCGGCAAATAGAATTGACTCCAAATAGAAATAATGATTTTATGTAGCCAGTAGGCAACTTTTTGTTGGACACACGAAAAATTCAAACCTATCCTGAAAATGGGCAATTAAGAGAAAGGTGTCTTGTAGAAGATGTGACAAATATCTCCAAAAATCGCCTTTAGTCCAGGGAAATGTAGAATCACCCTCGACCTCTACCTCTTAAGGTGACCGCCATGCAAAATTACCTCAAAAAACATCTGAAAATTGACAAAAGAACCACGGAAGTCAGCTCGAATTACATCTAGAAAAGCATCAATCAACTCTAGAACGGTAAAATAAATATTCAACCTTCCTTAAAATTTTCTTCTCAATATTCCCTTCAAACACCCATACAAAATGACCGAAAAAACATCTGCAAATTGACAAAGAACCCCGTAATTCAATTTGAATTGCCTGTAGAATGGTAAAAAGTATGACTAATCCTTCTTAAATTTTTCTTCTCAATATTTTCTTCGAACATGATTATAATCCTTACAGGGACTTTCATATAAAATGACGGAAAATACCAAAAATTCGCAAAAAACCCACATAACTGAACAGGAATCTCTTCTACAATGGTAACAATTATGACCAAAAACCCATTAATTTTTTTCTTTGCTTAACAATTCTTTCAAACATACTTACCCCCATTTTTTCATCCCTTCAGAGAGCTCCCATAGAAAATGACCGAAAAGCACTTTGATATCGACAATAGCTGCCTAAAATTCACTTCTAGAGCAATGAAATATATAAACGACCCCTATTAGTTTCTTCTTCTTCTTAACATACTTATAATTTATCGCCGCTCCTTAAGGGGACTCCCATACACAAGATGAGCGAAGATCATCTTGTGATCGATAATGGCTGCCTTGAAAGCGTCTCGAGAGCAATGAAATATATAAAATACCCCCATTAATTTCTGCTTCTTAACATTTCCTCCAAACATACATATACTTTATTGACGTCCCTTTAGGGGACTACCATACAAAATGAACGAATATCATCTTGTGACCGATCATGGCTGCCTTGAAATCGTTTCTAGACCAATGAAATATATAAAATACCCCCATTTATTTCTGCTTCTTAACATTTCCTCCAAACATACATATACTTTATTGCCGTCCCTTTAGGGGACTCCCATACAAAATGAGCGAAGAGCATTTTGAGATCGATAATGGTTGCCTTGAAATCGTCTCTAGAGCAATGAAATATATAGTGGACCGCCATTAATTTTTATTCCTCAACACTTTATCCGAACATACTTACCCCCTATCTCGACCCTATAATGAGACTTCCATATAAAATTACTGAAAAATACATGAAAATTGGCAATAGCCAACAAGGAATCATTTTGTAGATCTGTAAAATATATATATCCACGTCTTAGGAGAAGGATTATCCTGTAAAATTTATGCTTTTGTAATGGCTGTTAAATTAAAATGGCAAGCTAAGCCCTTTAGTAATTTCATCCGCCTTATTACAAAATCAATATCAACCTTAACCATCATTCATCATCATAATCATTTTAATATATTTATCCTATGAACCGTCATTATTTTTTAAAAACAGATCTTCACGATTTAATTAACGTCTTCATTGTCATCATCAGAATCACTGTCATCCCCCTGATGAATGTCATCTTCATCAATCTGAATCCACGGCAATTTCATTATCATTTTAACGTATTTTCAACATTATCATTCCAAAAATAGTATTTAATATTGTCATTTTAATCATTCTCATTCATATCCTCATTTTGATAATAATCTGCAGCTCCAATAACATCATCATCATCATAATCATCATCATCATCATCTCCATCAATTCAATCAAGTTTTAGTGCTTTTCATCAACATTATTATTATTTTAAATTGTTTCGTGATTATGATTCTCATCATCATCATCATCATCATCATCATCATTATCATCAGCGTGATTATCTTCATTGGTTGCGCATTCGTAAATCAGTTTAGCAAATGGCAAGGATAATAACTTTAACTCTCATGAAATGAAAGCTGAGATATGGGCGCAGCCATGCCATGGCATGCCACTCAGCTAACAATGGTTATGTGACTGCTGCTGTGGCGCAAAGAGGCTACATAGTATACAAAAGCAAATCAGATAAAGCACGTTAGCACATACACACACACACACACACACATATCTTTATACAAAATATTCCAGACATTTTTATCGTTTTAGTCTCTACGAATATGTATGAATTTATAGATGTGTGTGTGTCTGTGTGTGTGTGTGTGTATCTGTAATGTAATACATGCCCTTAACCCCCAAAAACAACAACAACAACAACAACAACAATAGCTTATATACAAATTGTATATATGCATATCGTATATATTACTTATACTTTGTTTAGTATTTTTAAGGATTTGCGTATGTATGTGTGTATGTGATTTTTTTTCTGCTTCAACTACATTTCTTCACAACTCATAGCGTTCTGCGTTCTTATAAGATTTGGTTTACATTTCGCCCGATTCGCATGGGTTGGATTTAAAGCATTTTATGTGATTTTAGGATAAACTCGAAGGAAGACGGAGTACACGAGTAAGAGAGTTAGATTGAAAGTGAACGAGTGAGACAGAAAATAAAAGAGTGTGGTGTATGTGCGTGTGTATTCTAAAGCTTTGCTTATTTTCAGTTTTATTTTATACACTTTTTGCACATTTTATTTCACAAGAATATTTATCATAAAGAATGTTTGCAGATTTTCCATTCTTTATCTATTTATTTATTTATTTATTTATTTATTTATTTATTATGTCTTCATTTGTTATACAATATTTTTCCTTTTTCCTTTTTTGAGATTTTTTACACATATTTTCTTACATATTTCATTATTTTTTTTTTTTTTTTTTTCGTTTGTTACAAACACTTCTTTTGAATATCCTTTTGTGGTTTATGCTTTTGCACTTGAATATTTATTACTAAGAATATATGTATTTGTGTAGGTGTATATATATGATTGTTGAGCTATAAAAATCACTTCAATTTCTTTTTTCAGATTTCTTTTACTTCATCTCTCACACTATCTTCTCTTTTAATCGCTTGCTTATTCACTCACTCAGTCTACATTTCTTCACTTATTACCATATACCGTGTATAAGGCGGCATATATGTATGTATGTGTGCGTGTCCTTAGTCCAGAAAGAAAATTCATTTTACTGACAGCTAAGAAAAATCAATATTTTTTTTTTTCAGTTTGCCCATTTCAAATGGAAATCAATGCCTTTACGTATGAATCCTGCTGCGCTATAGTGAGAGAATATATTTAATTTCGTTGATAAAGATATAAATAAAAGAGTTTTTAAAGATTTCCCATATAATTTTCTATACAATAACGCTATAAAATTGAATATGCTAACAAAATGGCATGGAGTGATAATTCTAAAATTGTCAGAAACTGATTTTAAACACCATAGTAGAAGAAGATGTCGTTGAATTTAGTCACTTTCACTTTAAAATGAATGAAATTCTAGCCTAGAAAAACGTTGGATATAATCGATGAGAAGCATATATAGCCATAGCCTGTGAGATAATAATAATAATAATTATAATTTACTATTGTAGGTTGCTCTACAATCTATCCGATCTGCTTATGCAGAACACTCCCCCACTTGATGATACATGCGCACGGTGGACACATAGGACACTCCATGACTACTGCTGCCGAGGAGGTAATCGGTTATTACCGGCCTCTGAGGAATGAGTGGTATGATCAGGAGTGTCGCGACGCTACCGCAGAAAAAGACGCCGCCTACCGAAGAACCCTGCGTGCAGGTGCAACGCGGTACAGAGAGAAAAGGAGTGCAGAGAGACGTCTTTTCAGGCGCAAGAAAAGAGAACAAGAAAGACGCGAGTGTGAGGAGATAGAGATGTGTACCGACAAGAATGAGACTCGAAAATTCTTCGAAAAGATCAAGCGCCTGAGTGGCGGTTTAAATCCCGGAGCCTCTTCTTGTCGTGATGGAAATGGGAATCTGGTTACAGATGTCCAGAGTGTACTGAGCCTATGGAGGGAACACTTCTCCGCGTTACTGAATGGCGATGCTACGAACAATTCCGCCAGAGGAGAGGATTGCCCGATAACCCCGATTACAGATGATGGTGTTGATGTTCCACCACCCGACTATGACGAGGTTGAAACGGCCATTTTAAGGCTGAAGAACAACAAAGCTGCAGGTGCTGTACATAAAAAAGGAGATCCCACAATTTGCGCCAACTACCGTGGCATAAGTCTCCTGAGCGTCGCATACAAGGTTCTATCGAGCGTATTGTGTGAAAGATTGAAGCCCATGCTCCACAACCTGATTGGACCTTATCAGTGTGGCTTCAGACCTGGTAAATCTACCATCGACCAAATTTTCACACTGCGCCAAATCCTGGAGAAGACCCAAGAAAAACAGATCAACACACACCATCTATTTGTTGATTATAAAGCCGCTTTCGACAGTCCGGTAAGGGATTACCTCTACGCAACAATGTCTGAGTTCGGTATTCCTGCAAAGCTCATTCGTTACTTTGTAGAATGACACTGCATAACTCCCGTTGTGCAGTGAAAATTGGGAAGGACCTCTCCGCACCGTTTAATACCGAACGGGGTTTCAGACAAGGTGATTCGTTATCGTGCGACTTCTTCAATCATATTATGGAGAAAATAATACGAGCTGCTGATCTACGACATAATGGCACTATCTTCAACAAAAGTGTCATGCTGTTAGCGTATGCCGACGATATTGACATAATCGGCATGAACACGCGAGCAGTCAGTGCAGCATTCTCAGAGTTAGAAAGAGAGTCGCGTCGGATGGGTCTTACGGTGAACGAGGGCACGACGAAGTATCTAGTTTCAACAAACAAAGAGTTCCGGCGTCTTGGACAGCATGTCACTGTTGACAACTACGCTTTTGAAGTAGTAAGGTTCTTTGTCTATCTTGGAACCAGCATTAACAGCAGTAATGACGTCAGTTTGGAGATCATGCGTAGGATAACTCTTGCTAACAGGTGTTACTTTGGGCTGAGTAAGCAATTGAGAAGTCGAGCCCTCTCTCGAAGAACTAAAACTATGTACACTCTACAAGTCTCTCATCATGCCTGTCCTAACATATGGCGCTGAAGCCTGGACAATTTCCACCTCGGATGAGGGAATGCTTGGAGTTTTCGAGAGAAAAGTCCTACGCAAGATCTTTGGACCTATTTGCGTTGGTGGCGAATACCGAATAAGGTACAACCATGAGCTGTACGAGCTGTATGCTGATATTGATATAGTAAAGCGCATCAAAATCCAGCGGCTGCGCTGGCTAGGTCATGTCGAGCTAATGGAAGAACACGCTCCAGCTAAGAAGGTGTTATATTCGGAGCCCGCTGGAGGACGACGCAGTAGAGGAAGATCTAACCTGCGGTGGAAGGACCAAGCACTGGAGAACCTGGCGGCGCTTGGAATTTCTAACTGGCGCCAGCTTGCAAAGAACAGAGATGGCTGGCGAAGCATGTTATTTTCGGCCTAAATCGATATTCGGTTGTTATGGCCACATAAGTAAGTAAGTAAGTAAGTAGGTTGCCCTAAGGCCGCAACTGCGACCTAATAGATCTTTTACGTCACACTACATTCAAATTTTTGGGATATTCCTAGTCTAAAGAAAGGAAGTAACTGACACCCATGTCCTTCCAGGAACTTTTCCGCCTTGCAGATGAAGTTTAGAATGTCTCTAGCAGAGGCATTTTTTATTACTTCCGGATCCAAATGATCACGATGAAATATGCTCACCGTTATTTTTGCCAGTACAGTACAGTTTAATAATAAGTGTTCTGTGGTTTCATCCTCTTCTAGACAGAGCCGGCACTCCATGTCGTCGAGTATGTCTAATTTGGCGAGATGATACTTCAGGTAGTAGTGACCTGAAAGAAAACCTACTATTTTCCTAATGTCTGCTTTGCACATATTGCACAGTTCCTTGTTGTAGGTAAAAGGCCTTACCAATCGTTTGGCTTGGCAAAGTTGTTGATACCTTAAGTTATGTTTCCAGTTATTTATTCTTGATATAGCTTCCGCCCAGTTGATACCACAATATGGCTCTGAGCCTATGAGGTTTGCTGCTGAACCAGCCCTGGCTAATTCATCAGCAATTTCATTATCTTCTATCCCTGATTGATCGGGAACCCAGGCAAGTACCTAAAGATTGGAGGTTGTTAAAGCATTCTTCCACTTCCACTAGTTTCGAATCCATAGAATATGAAACTAGTGCTTGCAATGCAGCTTGACTATCTGAATAATGATAGCATTATGTGTGCACTTGATGCCTCTTTTCAGATTTATCCTTGCGCAGATTGAAATAGCTTGAATTTCAGCCTGAAAGACGCTAGGCCATCTGCCCATTGGTTCTGAAATTTCGGTGTTGGGTCCGTATGAAGATTGAAATAACTTGAATTTCAGCCTGAAAGACGCTAGGCCATCTGCCCATTGGTTATGAAATTTCGGTGTTGGGTCCGTAGATTCCCGCACCGACTCCAGAGTCTGTTTTTCAGACATCTACGATCGACCCAAGGCCTTCCAAAGTCTCATTCATCACGGTCTGAGATGATAATTTAAAATTTACGATCAAATTGTCGTTTTGTGATCATAAAGTCTGTTAATGAACAGATAATCTTTTGATAAGATATGTTTTTTTGAAATACACAATGATACAAAAAATGTCCAAAGTCAAAGAGTTCCTGTCTAGACAAGATTAGTATCTTCAATGCACTTCTAGTAGCACATTTTTTTTTATGAAGATATGTAAGGGAGATAATCCTATTATCACTTCGATCGCAGTGGTAGGGCAGTTACGCATTGCCCCCATGATTGCCAAACAAGCTTGCCTTTGAAAGTTGTTAGTAATTTCCAAGTAGTTGCTTGTGTGGTTTTTGCCCACCATACAAGAAATGCATACGGTCTAGCCATCATTATACACATCCAGTAAATTATTTTGTAGTCGAGACCCCAAGTTCTACAGATAAGACTGCGACAGGCCCACATAACTCTTGTAGCTTTGCCTATCATCGACTTTATTTGAAAATTCCAACTTAGTCGCTTCTCTAGGACTACACCTAGGTATTTGAGTTCGTCGGAATAATTTATATTAGTTCACCCAACAGTTATTGTACCAAGTTTCAACTTTACTCTGTTTGTAAAAGGAACGAGAATGGTTTTACTCGGATTAATCGATAACCCAGAAAATCAAAGCTTGATTCATAATGTCTGAAACTGTTCTATCGAACTTGCCGGATATGATGATTGCAAGATCATCAGCGTATACAATTACCTCAAAGCCCAGCTCAACTATTTAGTTTGAATAAAAGATTATCAATAACTAAAGACCATAGAAGTGGTGATAATGCTCCACCTTGCGATCAGCCTTTCATTGCTTTGACAGTGACAGACTCGCCCCCTAGAGTTGAGCTAATTTCCTTGCTTTCTTACATGCTGTGTCTTCTAGTACAATTTGTTGGATAGTATTAGAAGGGACTTGGGACTTATATTAGCCATTTCCGAACGGCAGAATCCTTCTGACATCATCTTTTCTGAGCTTTATATCTATGATAAAGCTCTTTTAGAATTATTTTTATGGCAAATTGTTACTGCCGATAGATACCGACAGGTGGGTAGCACTCGTAAGAAAAATCTTTTCGACATTAAAGACGTGCTTCGGCCGGGGATTGAACCCACGACCTACCGTTCAGAAGGTCAACACACTAAACCCTGAGCTACGGCGTAAATTACTCTACATAATTTTGTCGAAGGTTATTTCTTAATTGTCATTCCCTATAGCATTCCCTATATATTAAATGTTACTCATACGCCATAGGTACTGTGAAATATCAGGTCAATCCATAAGTTCGTGCGTTTTCCTTATGTGCTTTTAAAAAAAATAAAAAAAATACAAAATAAGTTTTCAGTATTTATTAATCAATAATATATTTTCTTGCATTATTTACAATGTCTTCCCAACGCTTAGGCAAATTTTTAATTCTCTGCTCAAAAAATTGTTTGTCCTTGGAGCCAAAATAAGTGTCGATTCCGATCCGTTTTTATAGCTTCTTTTGAGGTGTAGTTCTTATTACTTAAATGGGACTGAAGTCTGCGGAAAAGGTGATAATCGCAAGTTGCAATATCCGGAGAGTATGGTGAGTGCGGCATTAGCTACCATTCGAGCTCGTTCAGCTTGCCTAAGGTCTGTCTTGCGGTATGCGGTCTTGCGTTGTCGTGGTGAAACAAAACTTTGCGTCTATTGACTAAAGACGATCGATTATTTTCAAGTGCTTCATTTAGTTTTTTGGTAGTTGATGGCAATAATAATCAGCTGTGATCGTCTGGTTTGGTTCCAGCAGATCAAAATAAATGATACCGGCCATATCCCACTGGCATTTGCGAGCAGGATTATTGTGAAGGAACCATTTTTCGCCCCTAGTAACAATACGATTAAAAAAAATCACTGCAGCAGCCAAGCCCTAATTCCTCAAAGCAAAAAAGATAAAAAAAATATAATTTCCAAATCGTTGCAGCTTATTTTGCGTTAAAGTCGAAAAATTGAAATCGACGATTTTCCGAATATCTGCCACACCCATGTAAGTTCTTCTCAAACTACTCTATTTAACTTTTCTTCATTATAATTACAATACAGAAGCTACAAGAGCAAAAAAAAAAAAAAAATTGTCAAGCAGTCAAGCGATTTACTTTTTCTTAATTTTCTATTTCGTATTCAATTTTGTTGTTGTTGTTGTTCTATTTCTTTCGTAATAATTTCTACTTCATTTTTTATTTATTTCAACTAAGTACGTTACATTATTATATATCTATGTAGCTTTAATGTTCAACATCCTAAGCACGTTCGTGCACTATTAGAACAAATAACGTCACGTACTTTGGCAGAGATTATAGAGTACGTAGCAGTAAATATGTACGAGTAGTAGTAGTAGTACCAGCTGGACCTGAACACCAACAACAACAACAACAAGCATTTTTATTATTTACTATTATGAACAAAAGGTTAATGAAAGGAGGCAAACAGACGGACATACGGACATATAAATGCACATAGCAAGCATACAAAATTTATCAAGGCAACCCTTCAAAGCCACCCTGCCAAGTTGGAATTTTTATCTATTTTGGTGGCCTGGTTGATAGTATCTTTGCTTTAGCTTTGCTTTGTTTTGCTTTCATTCACACTCGTGCCCAACTGTGGGAGGTACCAAGAACGACGTGCATTAGTTGAACAAGTCAGTGGAAAAGACTAAAAAAAAGAAAAACGAACAAAATCCGAGTAAAGGATTTGAGTATCTCAACAATTTTTATTGCATCTCCTCCTACACACACACACACACACACACACTCATCTATAAGCAAAAAAATTCCTTTGCTTTTAAATCTTTGCTTTCTTATTGCGTTGCTTTACGATTTCCTATGAGATTTTTTCTGCGATTTTTTCTCTTTTTTTTTTTTTTTTGTTTGCCTTATTTTTTCAATTTATCCTTCTGATATTATACATATGAAACTCTCTCGCTGTACATAAATACATATATCAGGTGTAGTAAAAAGAAATCCATTATTTTTTCAATAGATGGCTTTAGTAAGATGGCATTAAAAAGATAGAATTTCGTACTAAATAAACTTTTCAGGCAGTTTTGTGATTGCTTGACTCTGTATTGTTTGAGCACGCGTCAAAAATGGACACTAGTAAAGAGAAAATTGGCCATTTTTTACAGTTTTTCTTCGATAAAGGCGAAAACGCAAGCCAGACGGCTGAAAATGTCAATAGTTTTTATGGTCCTGATACTGTAACAGCCAATCACGTGCACGATGTCAAAGATGCACCACGTTCTGGAAGGCCAATAGTCGAAAATATCGATAAAACAATGGAAATCGTCAAGTTTTACCGTCATGTAAGCACTGTTTCTATTGCCCAGGAGCTAAACATTGCACAAAAAACCGTTTGGAACCATTTAAATAAGGCTGGATACAAAAAGAAGCTAGATGTATGGGCGCCACGCGAGTTAACGCAAAGAAAAACCTCATCGATTGAGTTTCCATCTGCGAATCCCTGCTAAATCGCAACAAAATCGATCCATTTCTGAAGCGGATGTTTACTGGTGATGAAAAGTGGGTCACTTATGACAACATCAAGCGAGAACGGTCGTGGTCGAATAGTGGTGAGCCGGCGCAAACTGTGACCAAGCCAGGATTGACGGTCAGGAAGATTTTGCTACGTGTTTGGTGGGATTGGCAGGGAATCATCTACTATGAGCTGCTCCCCTACAGCCAAACTCTTAATTCGTACCTGTATTGTCAACAATTGGACCATCTGAAGGAAGCAATGGCACAGAAGCGGACAGCTTTGGCCAATAGGAGATGAATTGTATTCCATCAGGACAACGCCAGGCCACCCACAACGATAGTGTCTCGCCAGAGGCTCCGGGAGCTTTGTTGGGGAGCTCTTATGCATCCACCTTATAGTCCGTACCTGGCACCAAGTGATCACTACCTGTTCCTGTCTATGGTGAATGATGTTGCTGGTGAAAAATTCGCCCCAAGAGAAAAGCTTGTGAAAATCGACTGTCCCAGTTTTTTTTTTTTGCCGATAGGGACGAGGGTTTCTATGAGAGTGGCATTATGAAATTACCCTTAAAATGGCAACAAGTTATCGAACAAAGCGGTACATATTTGACCTAAATCGGATCATTCCAACTATGCTAAATAAAAACTTTAATTTAATGCAAAAATAATGGATTTCTTTTTACTAGACCTTATATGTACATATTAATGCAAAAATAATGGATTTCTTTTTACTAGACCTTATATGTACATATTGTTAAATATGTAGGTGTACATATACAGTTATATCCTTTTTTTTTTCTTTTTCCACATTTGATTGTTTATTTTGTTAGAAGATAGTTGGTGAGATGTGTGTGAGGAATTGTGCTAAAGCAAAATCGTAATAAATTGATTTTAGCAGCATCTTCTTATCACTCTAGTTATACTCGCAGTATATTCTCGTTAAAGTTACTATGTTAAGCATGGCATGGTTGCAAGGATATTCTCAAAGGACATATTATCACTCTCACGCACATGACTGTATTATTATTATTATTATTATTATAAATATCTGCTTTATGTTAAATGCGTGATGCTCGAAAAAGTATTTCTGATTTTCTTCGCTTTCATGCATAATAATAATAATGATAATAATGATGTGGAGTAATAAAATGATACAAACGAATTGAATAAGGCAGATATATATATATATATGTATAGAGTTGCTGATGGTTGGTAAAAGATTTAGTTTTAGCATGAATCCAATCGGTGAAAATCATAAAAATTGAAAGCACAGCCAATGCTTAATCAAATTTTCAATTTTTATTTAACATCCTCTATTCCTGTGACCTAATATTGAATTAGATTCTACAGCAATGTTCCTTGTTTTAGTCCTATGTGGCTCAATTTGAATCCAGGGCAACTTGCTTTTCGGCTCTCTCGCCTCAAATATGTGATAAATATTAAGACATTCATTAAAATACCCAGAAATGAGCAATAGAGCATTAAAATGTGTAATCGATGTCATTCATTTTATATCCTTAATATATTTCCTAAACATACTTATCCTCTATCTCCATAAATCTACGAAGAACTCCTGTATTAAATTCGCGTTCTCATAAATTTCCCCATTACTCCTTCCATAATACCTCTAAAAGCGTAAAATATATGATTGATTACCATTCAATTCTTCAATTCTATCTTCAATTCGATCTTCAATTCATATTGCACGTAAAACTATTCCAGAGTTCCTCTAAAAGCGTAAAATATATAACTGACCATCATTACTTCTCACTACTTAATATTTTTCCTGAAGACACTTTCTACCTTCAATCCTTATGCGGGCTCCCATACAAAATGCATGTAAAAATATCTGAAAATTGCTAGTATATGTATAACCCCACAACTGCCCAGAAATCACTTTTAAAGCATAGAAATATATGACATTAATTTGACTGCTGGAAATTTATTCCAAACTCGTCTACTCTCTATCTGCACCCCATAGCCCAAGGCCTGCCATACAAAATTGGCATTTTCAAACTAAATTTTGCCGCACTAGTTACTCTCAGAGTGACCCTAGAAGGATAAAATCGCTGTCCTGTCTCTCATAATTTGTACTAGTAACTATAAATTCTATACGTACTTACTCCTTATCATCAACACTTGTGCGGACTCACCTATAAAATGCACGTAGAAATGTCTAGAAATCAACAAATAGCCACATAACTGTCCAGGTGGTGTTTCTAGAGCTGGTAAACCTCTATTACCTTTTACTACTCAAATGTGGGTGCCGTACTGGAAGAGAAGCTCGGTGGTATCACAATGGGCCCTTCTGGCCTAAGTGTATGCTCTTAGAGAGAGGACAGCCGCATAACCTAACCTAATCTACTCTACTCAAATTTTCTTATAAACATTCTTACGATCTATCTCTACCCTTTAGAGAAGTTCCCATACAAAGTTGAGTTTTCTGGCGAATTATCAACCCCAAAGTCTTATTGAAATATTTATCTCGCCTGCTAAATAATATATTTTTTTTGTGTGTGTGTGTTTCAGTGTACTTTTCCATTATTCTGCAAACAATAAATAGTTTTAAAACAAAGCTATATAAATATTGATTAAAAAATCATAAATTCTAAAGCAGATTAAATTCTGATTAGATCTGAGATTACCCTATTTATTATTACAAAAACAATAAGCATACAGTATATATATTAGAACCTTTGCAGATTAACATTCACTAATGATAACAATCATAATCGCTAAATCAATAAAAACAAAACAAAAATATTTGCAAAACTAATCAATCAGATTTTTTGCACATGCATAAATAAATAAATAAATATCTGGCACTTATAAGCTCCCACGGGCTCTTTGGCCGATTTTCTCTTCCATTACTATTATGCGTGCTAAATTTTGGACAGTATTAGAAGGGACATACTTATTTGAACCGGGTTCCGAAAGGCACAACTCTTGCGACATCACTTTTTCTGAGCTTTGTCACAGAGTTCGTTTGGAAGTTTTTCGATCGAAATAGCTTGTTGTGGATACCGCTCGAAAGAAAAATCTTTTCGATATTACATTTTTTATGCTTCAGCCGGGGATTGAATCCACGTGCTTACATGAATACATACATGAATAATTGATCCTATAAAGCGCTATGCCTCTATAGAGGGGTCTGGTGTTCTGTACGATGCTCAAGCAACCAAGAGAAAGATAGAATTGTTTAATGGACCAAGACAGTCACGGCGCCAGTCTTCTCTGTTCTTCGCTTACAGGCACCAATAGGAGATTCCAAGTTACCCAACACTTGGTCCTTCCCACGGAGGTTTGGTCGTCATCCAGTGGGTGCCGAATTAAATACTCTCTTCGCTGGAGCGTCTTCTTCCATTCGCACGACATGACCCAGCCAGCGCAGCCGCTGGATTTTGATTCCCTTGACTATGTCAATGTCAGTGTACAGTTCATACAGCTCACCGTTGTACCTTATTCGATACTCACCATCAACGCAAATATGTCCGAAGATCCTGCGCAGAACTTTTCTCTCGAAAACTCCAAGCATCCTCTCATCCGTGATGGAAATTCTCCAGACTTCTGCACCATATGTTAGGACAGGAATAATGAGTGACTTGTAGAGTGTGATTTTCGATCTTCGAGAGATGGCTCTACTACTCAATTGCTTACTCAGGCCAAAGTAACACCTGTTAGCAAGAGTTATCGTAGTCCAGGACGACGTCATTACAGTTGTTGATGCTGGTTCCAGTAGTTCCAGTGATTCCGTCAGTGTAACAGTGACGTGTTGTCCAAGACGCCGGGACTCTTTGTTTGTAGACACTAGGTACTTCGTCTTGCCTTCATTCACCGTAAGACCCATTCGATGTGACTCTCTTTCGAATCAAGAGCGCGATTGATTCAAATTGTTAAATTTCTGTAAACAGCTTGAAAGCTGCAATTTTATTTCACCTTTCGACAATATCATTTTTCATGAAGCGGAATTTTTTATTATAGAAGAAACCACAAAAGGCCTAAATGATTTGTATTCTAAAATGGATACATTTCGTTTCTAGATTTCGCAGCAACGTAGCTAAGGCTCTTCGTAATATTTACCAATTCAGTAACACACAAGCAAGGAATTCCCTTTTAGATTAATGGAACTTGAAAATACGTAGCAGCGTAGCTAAAGAGGTGTTATGTGGTGCCTAAGGCCCTCCAAAAATTTTAGCACTTTAGTGAGACGTAAGAAAGAGCTTTCGTTATAGATTTCTACAACTTGAAGCGTAAAAAAGAAAGTGGGTTTCTATCTTTGTCCATCTCATATTTTCTCTCTCTCTCTCTCTCTCACTCTCTCTTCTGGATATTGCAAATAAGAGTGAATATTAAAGATGGTGGTTTGCAAAAATGGTGTCTATGGTTTGGGGCTCAGGCGGTTGAACTGAAAATAAATATAATGATGCTGCTGTTGTTGGTGGTGGTGGTGGTGGTGGCGACGAAGAAGCATAATTGCATAGCACGATAGTTGCTCTGTTGGAGTTGGAGGTCATGAGTGACTGCTTCAAGTGATGCAAATTGGATAATTCCTTGGGTGGTTGATTGGTTGCTACGAGTATAGAAACAAAGAAGAAAAACTCAGACACATTGTCTCTCCATATTAATAATCGTGGGTGGTTATATGGATTTACACATACACATACGTTGAACAACACCGTAAAGTAAATAATATGGCAGAATGATTATGCTCTGTTGTTGTTGTTGTTGTTGTTATAATGTTGGTTGAAGATTCTGTTGATTGTTTCACTTGTTGTTTTTACTTTTTCATGTGTTTTTTTATTGTTCTAAGGGTGGTGGTGGTGTGTGTGTGTGTGTGTGTGTGTGGGTATTTATTTGATGAAGAAATTTACAAGGGATTTCAAAGGAAAATATAATGCTCTACTGTGTACTTGTACTCTATGAACGTGTGTAATAAAAACCAAAGTAAATCTTGGAAATAAAAATTCAAAAATAAAACGAAATATGGTAAATTAAGATGAATATAAAAAGAAATGTAGCATTGATTGCTTTCAAGGAAACACAAGAGCGTAGCGCAAAGCGGTTACATGAGGTGACTCGTACGTTCAAGACATAAATAATTTTATCAGTTTACATTTGTGTGAAGATAAAATATTTTTCTACGATAGAATGACAATTAAAGTCTCCAATTTAGATCTCCACAGTAGATGCCTGATTTATAACAGCATTTAAGGAAATTTTTTTATATTTTTCTTATAACATAAATATTAAATATTTCCATTAATAACAAATATGGGGTTTTCTTATAAAAATGTTAAGAAATTAACCCATCTGAATCTGAAATTAACATCTGAATATCAAATGAGCAAATATAGTGAGTAGTGAGTATATATTTGAAGCTTTCATACAAAATAATTTTAACATTATGATACAACTGAGCCCCATAGTATTTTTCAGAGACCGTAATCATTACGAGTTATATAAAAAAAAAATTGATAATTAATCATTATTTTAGAATTTTAAAATTTGCGATCATTAGTAATAATAAATTCATGAGTTTTATGATTTTATTTAAAAATAAAAATTACATATCAATTTATATTTTTTTTTTATCAGTTTTCGAGTGCTACTTTTTCACGCTTATTTACTTACTTAATAAATTCGCAATTTTTTCTTATAATATGGGTATCAAAGAAAAGGTTTTAATATAGTACCTTTCAGTGATATATAATATTGATAACCTATTTTGATTATTTTAAAAGTTATGAAAAAAAAAATTAAAAAAATTTTTTTTTTCAAAAACCGATTTTTGAAAAAAAAGTTCAAATTTGTAATAGGAATTACTCAATAAATTCGCAATTTTTTCTTATAATATGGGTATCAAAGAAAAGGTTTTAATATAATACCTTTCAGAGATATATAATATTTATAAACTATTTTAAATATTTTAAAAGTTATGACCAAAAAAAAAAATAAAATTTTTCAAAAGCCGATTTTTGAAAAAAAAAAGTTCAAATTTGCACTCAGAATTACTCGCAATTTTTTCTTACAATATGAGTATAAAAAAAAGGTTTTAATACGTTTTTACTGATAAATAATAATTATAACCTATTTTGAATATTTTAAAAGTTATAATAAAAAAAAAATTTAAAATAAATTTTTTTTTCAAAAACCGATTTTTGAAAAAAAAAGTTCAAATTTGAAATAGGAATTACTCAATAAATTTGCAATTTTTTCTTACAATATGAGTATCAAAAAAAAAGGTTTTAATACCTTTTCAATGATAACTAATAATTATAAGCTATTTTGAATATTTTAAAAGTTATGATCAAAATAAAAAATGTTAATAATTTTTTTTTTCAAAAACCGCTTTCCTTTCTCAAATGATCACTATTGACCTATAGAAAATTTCGGAATCATA
Organism: Megamerina dolium; assembly: GCA_963854835.1. NCBI lineage: Eukaryota > Metazoa > Arthropoda > Insecta > Diptera > Megamerinidae > Megamerina > Megamerina dolium. The sequence goes on from OY978529.1 coordinate 5,256,583, forward strand.
TTCAAGGCCATACAATTAGCTTTCCAATGGTGTATTAAACATATTAAAAAAAAATATTTATGTATTTTTAATATTTTTGTTATCTTCATACTTTATCTACTGTAATTAAGTGTGTCTAACTGCCTCAACTGGGTGGGGCTAGCGCAATCCTTGTTGAACTCATCGCAAGTCAACTCACTGGCTGTCATGTAGTTTGATCTGAGCGCTATGTGATGATACCTTTATTTGTTAATGAGGGGTAGTCATATAGCTTGCTCTGCTTACTATGTGACGGCGCTTTCATTATTATTAATGGGGGCCCTCCATGTGGCGACCACCGGGCAACGTCTTCCTGGCACCCGCTGGGAGGCGGCTGAAGTGAGTGGCGAAAATCTCCTCGGTTAGAGGTTGTGCGTTGGGTTTGGGACCCGCCACATAAAAAACCCCCCCAATGAAAAAAACTAAAATGCCTCGGATAAGGACTACCGCTTTTGTTGATGACCCCCGCAAACGAAAAAAGGACAATGATTTACGGATATGCACCTGGAATGTCCGGTCCCTTTATAGGGAGGGTGCCTCTATCCAGCTGGTTGATGTCCTCGAAAAATACAGAGCTGACATCACCGCTCTCCAGGAAATGCGATGGACAGGACAGGGCTGCTCCAAAAGAGCGTCCTGTGACATCTACTACAGTTGCCATGCTGAAAGGCACGAATTAGGATGTGGATTTTTGGTCAGCAAGAGACTACGACATCTTGTCTCACAGTTCACGCCTGTGAACGAACGGCTGGCCACAATCCGCATCAAGGCAAAATTTTTCAACATCAGCCTTATATGTGCCCACGCTCCGACGGATGAGAAGGACAATGTGACCAAGGAGAGCTTCTTTCAGCCCCTCGAAGAAGCTTATGACCGCTGTCCCCGCCACGATATCAAAATCGTGCTTGGCGACTTTAATGCCAGGGTGGGCAAGGAAGGTACCTTTGGTCCAACTGTCGGAAAATTCAGCCTCCATCAGAACACCTCCGATAACGGAATAAGGCTGATCGACTTCGCCGCAGCACGAAACATGGTAATTGGTGGTACCAGATTCCAGCATCTCGACATCCACAAAGCGACATGGTTGTCTCCAGATCATCGTACAAGAAACCAAATTGATCATGTGGTGATTGACGGAAGGCATGCTTCCAGTGTGATGGACGTGAAATCGATCCGTGGTGCCAACATCGACTCGGATCACTACCTTGTTGCAGCTAAGGTGCGCACACGCTTATGTGTCGCAAATAACAAGAGAAGTCCCACACAGAGAAAGCTCAACGTCAGTAAGCTGCGATCACCAGAGACAGCAGATGCATTTTCCACTCGACTATCGGATCTGCTCATGCAGAACACTCCCCAACTTGATGATACATGCGCACGGTGGACACATATATCCCACTCCATGACTACTGCTGCCGAGGAGGTAATCGGTTACTACCGGCCTCTGAGGAATGAGTGGTATGATCAGGAGTGTCGCGACGCTACCGCAGAGAAAGACGCCGCCTACAGAAGAACCCTGCGTGCAGGCGCAACGCGAGCTGTTAAGGAGCGGTATAGAGAGAAAAGGAGTGCAGAGAGACGTCTTTTCAGGCGCAAGAAGAGGGAGTTGGAAAGACGTGAGTGTGAGGAGATAGAGATGTGTACCGACAAGAATGAGACTCGAAAATTCTTCGAAAAGATCAAGCGCCTAAGTGGAGATTTAAATCCCGGAGCCTCTTCTTGTCGTGATGGAAATGGGAATCTGGTTACAGATGTCCAGAGTGTACTGAGCCTATGGAGGGAACACTTCTCCACGTTACTGAATGGCGATGCTACGAACAATTCCGCCAGTGGAGGAGATTGCCCGATAACCCCAATTACAGATGATGGTGTTGATGTTCCACCACCTGACTATGACGAGGTTGAAACGGCCATTTTAAGGCTGAAGAACAACAAAGCTGCAGGTGCTGATGGCCTGCCTGCCGAGTTGTTTAAGGCCGGAGGCGATGAGCTGCTCACCCGCATGCACCAGCTCATAAGCAGAATATGGTCGGATGAAAGCATGCCTGATGATTGGAGGCTCAGTGTTCTCTGTCCTGTACATAAAAAAGGAGACCCCACAATTTGCGCCAACTACCGTGGAATAAGTCTCCTGAGCATCGCATACAAGGTTCTATCGAGCGTACTGTGTGAAAGGTTGAAGCCTAAGCTCAGCAACCTGATTGGACCTTATCAGTGTGGCTTCAGACCTGGTAAATCCACCATCGACCAGATTTTCACACTGCGCCAAATCCTGGAGAAGACCCAAGAAAAACAGATCGACACACACCACCTATTTGTTGATTATAAAGCCGCTTTCGACAGTCCGGTAAGGGATTACCTCTACGCAACAATGTCTGAGTTCGGTATTCCTGCAAAGCTCATTCGACTTTGTAGAATGACACTGCATAACTCTCGTTGTGCAGTGAAAATTGGGAAGGACCTCTCCGCACCGTTTAATACCGAACGGGGTTTCAGACAAGGTGATTCGTTATCGTGCGACTTCTTCAATCTTATTATGGAGAAAATAATACGAGCTGCTGATCTACGACATAATGGCACTATCTTCAACAAAAGTGTCATGCTGTTAGCGTATGCCGACGATATTGACATAATCGGCATGCACACGCGAGCAGTCAGTGCAGCATTCTCAGAGTTGGAAAGAGAGTCGAGTCGGATGGGTCTCACGGTGAACGAGGGCAAGACGAAGTATCTAGTGTCAACAAACAAAGAGTCCCGGCGTCTTGGACAGCACGTCACTGTTGACAACTACGCTTTTGAAGTAGTAAGGGACTTTGTCTATCTTGGAACCAGCATTAACAGCAGTAATGACGTCAGCTTGGAGATCATGCGTAGGATAACTCTTGCTAACAGGTGTTACTTTGGGCTGAGTAAGCAATTGAAAAGTCGAGCCCTCTCTCGAAGAACGAAAACTACACTCTACAAGTCTCTCATCATGCCTGTCCTAACATATGGCGCTGAAGCCTGGACAATTTCCATCTCGGATGAGCGAATGCTTGGGGTTTTCGAGAGAAAGGTCCTACGCAGGATCTTTGGACCTATTTGCGTTGGTGGCGAGTACCGAATAAGATACAACCATGAGCTGTACGAGCTATATGCCGATATTGACATAGTAAAGCGCATCAAAATCCAGCGGCTGCGCTGGCTAGGTCATGTCGAGCGAATGGAAGAACACGCTCCAGCTAAGAAGGTGTTATATTCGGAACCCGCTGGAGGACGACGCAGAAGAGGAAGACCAAACCTCCGGTGGAAAGACCAAGTACTGGAGAACCTGACGGCGCTTGGAATTTCTAACTGGCGCCAGCTAGCGAAGAACAGAGATGGCTGGCGAAGCATGTTATTTTCGGCCTAAATCGATATTCGGTTGTTATGGCCACATAAGTAAGTAAGTAAGTAATTAAGTGTATGAAGAAAAATTTTTGCGCCCGGCCAAAGTCCGGCTATCAAGAAAGACTTTTATCTAAAAATACTGATGGTCGCGAAGCCGGCGTTGGCACTATAAGGGTCATGTTTTTTAGCCCAATAATTAAAATATAATAGATTTAGGTTTATTTACCAAGTTTCCTTCATACTGAAAATCTTATACATAGAATGGTCTTAAGCACCCCGAACAGAGTTCGGTAATCATTTTACATTTTTGAAGGCGAAATTTGCCTGAGAAATATTTCCTCGCTTAAAGAAATATTAAGAAATTAACACTTTTGTGAGAAAAAAATACTTATTGATTATTTGCAACTTTTATCAGTGTAGATTTTTTCCCCCGAAAACTGTTAAGATTTACTATATTTTAATTTTGATGAATTTCGTTAATTTAATTCGAAGAAGAAATTTGTCTGAGAAATAGTTCCTCGTTTAAAGAAATTTTAAGAAATTAACAGTTTTGTGAGGAAAAATATTTATTTGTTATTTACAACTTTTATCAGTGTAGATTTTTTTCCCTGAAAGATGTTAAAATTTAATAATTTTTAGGTTAGGTTAGGATAGGTTAGGTTATATGGCTGCCATCTCTCTGAGAGGTAAAGTGTTACTGCCGGAAAAATTGCAAATTCTTGCCGGCTGGTGGGTACCGTTCGAGCTGCGGCACCCACTTAATATTCTTTAATTTTTGGTGAATTTTGTTAATTTAATTCGTTTATATGAAATCAATTTCGTATGAGTTCTAGGAAACTTATGGAACACATCTGATGTAACATATTAGTGTCTTCTTATGCAAAATGTTACAAGAAATATGGCACATTTTAGTCATATCTAAAATTCTGCTTGAAAAAATTGTTTACTAGATAATTGTTGTTACAAAAATATAAAGCTCTGATAGAAAGTACTAGAAAATAGTATTTATTAGGGCAGAATAAAATTCTAATACAGTCGAGATACTGAAAATTCCTTCCGGACATCATTTAAAGGATTTCGTTAACTTTTTAAGCTTTGAGCTCTGCCGATATCAATTAGGTAGTTAGGCTATGTGTGGAACTTCCATATACGGAACTTCCATATCCCTCCTACAATCCACCGCTGTACAAAAATCTGTGTCTGATTTCGATGTTTTTTCCACAAATTTTATTGATGATTTTTTCCACCTTTCTGCAGCATTTTTTAAAATATAATGAATACTGAGATTGATTTCTTTTTTTTTTCTCTCTCTCTCTCCTTTCTTTCTTCCTTCTATTCCATTTGATACAGGTGAAAAACCCCATAAGTGCCAAGTTTGCGGTAAAGCGTTCAGTCAAAGTTCAAATCTGATTACACATTCACGCAAACATACCGGCTACAAGCCATTCTCCTGTAAGCTCTGCCATAAGTCATTTCAACGCAAGGTCGATTTGAGGCGGCACAAAGAAACACAACATACCGATTTGAGACCGTTGTTGGAACGTAATTTGGGTAAAATGGATTTTCTAACGGTGGCATCAGCACATGGTGGCGCGGGAGTGGGAATGAGTGGGCCGGCGCCGCCACCAGCACCACCACCAACATTGCCAACACAATCGTTACCATCGGGACCAACGATAACAGTGAATGGTAATGGAGGAACAACAACAACATCATCAGCACCAACACAACATTGCGGCAATAATGGTCTTGCAGCAATGGCGGCGGCAGCAGCAGCTGCAGCGGCTGCAGTAGCCTCATCTTCAGCGGCATCAGCTGCGATGCAGTCACCACCACCAACAACAACAACAGCAGCAGCAGCAGCAGCATCAATGTTAGCATCGTCCCCGGCAGCATTGCACAACGCACAGCTGATGACGTCGGCAATGAATTGTCAAAAAGTGTCATTGCTTGTATAACAGCAACAACAGCGTGAATTATATGAGCAACCATTACAACAACAACAACAACAACAACAAGTGCAACGGAATGCAACGACAAGAGAAGAATGTGCAATATTAGCAAATGCCAATGAAAATTTTCGAAATTTCAATTTGTTCATTAAAACATCGTAGGGATAATTACACTGCGAAAATAAATTTTTTTTTTTTTTTGTAACTGTTTCATAATGTTTTCATGAAAAACAAAAAAAAAACAAAACAAAATAGAGTGAATTATGTTGCCATAGAAAAATATAAAGTGGTAAAATAAAGTATCGTTGTTCCAATTTACAAGCTCCGCATGCTTGATCTGAATATGAAAAAGTCTTTATACATCGCTGAGACAAAGCCTTTAAAATCTTCGGTATTAGATATTCTATCTATTCAGATCTAAAGTAAAATATTTGACATAAGTCACTCGAAATTTGGAACAACTTTCATTTTCTCCATTCTGTACCACTTCAATGTACCTAGAGCCGTACCACCAATATTTTAAGAATTCTGCTGTTGCCAAATTCTATTTAAAACAATCCCCAGAAATTCTTAATATATATATATTTTTTTTTATAATATTTGTTTGAAATTATTATTTTAAATTAATTGTTATTTGTTTGTTTAAGCAAAACAAAATTTATAAATTCTAAAATGAATATTTTGCAAAATTTTTTTACAGTGTAGATTTAATTTTTCAAGAAATATGTTAATATTGATATCATATTTGTTCCTTTTTTCGTTTTCACTAACACAATTTGTGCAATTTTGTACTATATTTTTTTTTTCAGTGTAGATTTTTTCCTATAAAATCTATTTATTTAATAATATTTATTATTTGCAAGACGAGAAAAAAAGTAAAAATCAAATATTACGTTTTTCCAGTGAACAGTTTTTTAGTTTTAGCAAATTTATTAAGTTTTATTACTAGTTTTCATTTCATAACTTCGCAAGTACATTCCCTAAAACTTAAGTATTTTTTAAAATCATAAGGAATTTCTAGAGAGAAAAATTATTTTTATGTGAAATATGTTTTTAAAAAATGTTTTCTGCATTAAAATTTGGGAAAAATTATTAATTTTATAGTGCGTCGTAACTTATAGAGATTATGTTCTTCGAAGTGATTAACTCGCAAATCTCGAAATTTCTTATATTTCTGCATGCTTGCTATTGTTCATTGTTTCTTAGGTGGTTTTAAAATCAATACAAAACAAGTTTTCAATATTTATTAATCAATAATATATTTACCTGCATTGTATTCCCAACGTTTAGGCAAATTTTTAATTCGCTGTACGAAAAATTGTTTGTCATTGGAGCCATCGATATCCCATTTTATTTTTTATTTTTTGAGGTGTAGTTCTTATTACTTAAATTGGACTGAAGTCTGCGGAAAAGGTGATAATCGCAAGTTGCAATATCCGGAGAGTATGGTGAGTGCGGCATTAGCTCCCATTCGAGCTCGTTCAGCTTGCCTAAGGTCTGTCTTGCGGTATGCGCTCTTGCGTTGTCGTGGTGAAACAAAACTTTACGTCTATTGACTAAAGATGGTCGATATTTTTCAAGAGCTTCATTCAGTTTTGATAGTTGATGGCAATAATAATCAGCTGTGATTGTCTGGCTTGGTTCCAGCAGATCAAAATATCCCACCAACAGGAGGCCATCTCTGGGGGTCGGTTCTGATGTTTCATCTTTCATCTAACCACTGGCGTTTGCAAACAGGATTATTGTAAAGGACCCATTTGTCGTCCCCAGTACCAATACGGTTCAAAAATCTCTCATTTTTAAGCCGCTGCAGCAGCTGAGAACACACCATCACTCTCTGCTGAATTTTTACAACGGAAAGTTTATGCCGAACCCATTTTCCCAGCTTTGAAAGCTTGCTCAATTGAACCAGGTGCCTATAAACTGTTCCATGTGATGAATTTAACCTTCCAGCCATCATATGGATTATCAAACTGGGCTCAGCTTCCACGAGTTACAGCAAGGAGTCGGAGTTAAAGACCTCAGGACGATCAGAGCGTAGGGCATCCTCAACGTCACGTCGGAATTTGGAAAACCACTTTTGCGCAGTCTTTACACTCACGGTATTCTTCCCATGCGTTGTGTTTATTTCTGCAGCAGGAGTTGTTGCATTTTTCTCACTTTTATAAAAAAAAAAAATACAAAATATGTTCGAAGATTCCATTTTATTTTTTAACAACGCGTGCTTCTATCGGCGATTAAAATCACTTGTTGAATGCACAATACATCAGAGAAAATAAAAATAGTTCCATGATCTCCTATGAATCATTTTTTGTACGCAAAAAGCGCCTACTGTGAAACTATTGAAGAAATAACGCACAAACTTATAGACTGACCTGATATTATGAATGGCTTACGAAGGAGCAAAGAAAATTGCAATTGCAAAAATTGCATCTCAAGAAGAGAAAGATCTTTACCACTTTAGTCTTTACAAAATCTTCAGAAAATCGAAATGCAAATCTGCGCGCTTGCTATATTTCACTTATTTATTTTGAACGACTCACTTAGAATCAAATGGGGATATTATTGATAATGTAATATCACCAAGAGCAATATGTCAAATTTAAAATTGCATAAATTTTTCGAGATAATCTCTATAATGTAAATGCATTATAAATTTAGATTCATTTAAAATTTCGGAAAATAGTAAACGAGAATTATAATTATGAAAAAAAAAAAAATGAAATTGAGATTACTTAGAAAATAAAGGGTAAAAATATGTAAATAATTTTTATATGTAAATTCTTTTGATTATTTGTGAAATAACACATCTATTACACTATTTACTATTTATTAAGCATAAAAAATGTAATTCCATCAAATACTACAAGTATTTATTGTAATAAATCCATATTGATAGTTAAATCGTTGAAATGCAATAAATTCGAAAAAATTAAGAAACAAAATTAATATCAATGTAAAAAGAAACAAAAAATAATTATTAATAATAATATTTTGAAAAAAATTGTATATATAAAAATTGGTCATATAATTTTAATATAAAACTCATCACTTATTAGCAAATACATACACAAAACAATATCCTTTAGTTATAGTTAAAATTGAGATAATCCTAAATTTAATATCGACTTTTTGACAGATTTTTACATAGAAAATATATGCAATTAGACGATACTAAATTTAAGATGATCTTAAGATGACTTGACTATAACTACCAACCAATATTTGTAACGCTCTCTAACACACACACACATTTCCCCATATATGTACATACGATATATGCTACTCTCTTCAATTTAGTTAGTAATGCGATAGCGACGATTATTGATATCGTAAATGTAACGAAATGAAATTGAATTTTGATATTATTTGATCGATTTATCGATCAATGTGTAATTAACATTCCAAAGATTAGTAATATAACTAACTAATAAACGATACTCTAAATAAATGAATAAATAAATTATTTAGTCTAATTATGATTAATACAATATCAAATAATTAAGTACAATAATTGTAATTTGTAATTTCCACTATAACTTTCCATATAAATATTCTCTCTCTCTCTCTCTCTCTGTGTCTCTATCTTTCTGTCAGTTTCTCATACACACACACACACACAAAACTGAGAATAATGTTAAATATATACTTATTGTGTCATAATTTTAAGTGTTTTCTCTTAATTTTAAAACATATTTATATTTATCTTGTTTTGCCTTTTTCAATACACCACCTACTTATATATATATTGTATATTAAAAACAAAAAAAAATTGTATATTAATGAATTGAATTTATTAAATTTATTAAGTAAATATTAAAATGAAAATAAATAAACTAAAAATAAAAAAAAAAAAAAAAACTAACAATAATTAATAAAATTATAATTGCAAAAAAAAAAAAAAAATTATGCGCATATTTTTTCGTTCGACTCATTTTAATCCTAAAGGTATGTATACAACTTTTTTAAAAAGGCAACACTACGATTCAAACAAAATCACTTTCTTTAAAAGTAGGCATGCAATTTTTAGTAATGAGCCACTAAATATGAATGTCATAAGATCTAGTAAAAAGAAATCCATTATTTTTGCATTAGATTGAATGTTTTATTTAGCATAGTTAGAATGATCCGATTTAGATCAAATATGCACCATTTTGTTCTACAACTTGTTGCCATTTTGAAGGTTATTTCATAGAAACCCTCATCCATATTGGCAAAAAACTGTGACAGTCGATTTGCACAAGCTTCTCTTGAGGCGAATTTTTCACCAGCAAAATCATTTGCCATATACAGGATCAGGTAGTAATCACTTGGTGCCAGGTCCGGACTATAAGGTGGATGCATATGAACCTCCCAACTAAGCTCCCGGAACTTCTGGCGAGTCATTATCGATGTGTGTGGCCTGGCGTTGTCCTGATGGAACACAATCACTCTCCTATTGGCCAAAGCTGTCCGCTTCTGGGCGGTTTCTTCATTCAGATGGTCCAATTGTTGACAGTACAGGTCCGAATGAAGAGTTGGACCATAGGGGAGCAGCTAATAGCAGATGATTCACTGCCATTCCCATCAAATACATAGCAAAACCTTCCTGACCGTCAATCCTGACCGTTGGCCACAGTTTGCGCCGGCTCACCGCTATTCGACCACGCTTTTTTTCGCTGTTGATGAAATGGATCGATTTTGTTGCGATCCAACAGCGATTCGCAGATGGAAATTCGGTTCATGAGGTTTTTCTTTGCGTTAACTCATGTGACGCCCATACATCGAGCTTCTTTTTGTATCCAGCCTTATTTAAATGGTTCCAAACCTGTTTTTTGTGCAATGTTTAGCTCCTGTTCAATAGAAACAGTGCTTACATGACGGTCAAACTCGTCGATTTCCATTGTTTTATCGATATTTTCGACAATTGCCCTTCCAGGATGTGGTGCATGTTTGACATCGTGCACGTGATGGGCTGTTATAGTATCAGGACCATAAATACTATTCACATTTTCAGCCGTCTTACTTGCGTTTTCGCCTTTATCGACGAAAAACTGTAAAATATGGCGTATTTTCTCTTTACTGGTATACATGTTTGACGCGTGATCAAACAATACTAGGTCAATCAATCATAAAATTGACTGAGAAGTTTATTTAATACAAAATCCTATCTTTCTAACGCCATCTAGCGTAACCCGATCACACTTATACAACGCCAGAAACAGCCATCTATTGGAAAAATAATGGATTCCTTATTAATACACCTGATGGGTCCTTTCTAATAAAAAAAAAAAAAATACAAAATCGCTGTAATAGCCATACGCAAATCTTCATTACAATTTACTATGGTTAAATTTTGGGTAGGTGAATTTAACTTGACGGTACCAGCTTGGGACCAAATTGTTCTAAACATCCGTCGAATGAAGTGGGATCAAAGAATGGGCACATAGAAATTCAGGATAATGAAATAACTGACGAACTCGCCAGAAAAGAAGACTCTCTGATAATGATTGGACCTGAACATTTATGCGGTATAGGAACAGGAGTTTGACAAGGAGAGTGCACCTCGTATAATTTTCTGCATAATAAGATTGAAGAAGTCACACGATAACGAATCACCTTGTCTGAAATCTCATTCGGTATTGAATGGAGAGGAGAGCTCCTTCCCAATTTTCACTGCACAACGAGAGTTAAGCAGTGTCATGCTGCAAAGTATACCAATATATTACATAACATTACATTAGGAACGAGAAAGCAGATCGCACTTTCGCTGTCACGTTTACAACTCAGCGGTTATCATGATGAAAATCTAAAAAATTACGGTTCTAATCCCTTCTTATTCATCAGATTTTTTTTTTTTCCTTGTTCACTGCTCTTGGTAGCATAGGGCCTCAACAACATTCTTCCATCGTACACGGTTGTGCGCTATTATTTTTGCGCCATGTATTAACATCGGCTAACTCACGCAATATCGACCTACTCCAAGTATTTTTTGGCCGACCTCAACCTCTGCTCTATCTATCCATCTACCTATTCATCGCCACTTTCTATTTTTGATTTGCAAGAGGACGGGTTCTTCATTCGTTAGCTTCCACAGCGCATCGTTGCTGATGGTGTTCGGCCAGAATATTTTACAGATGATACGGAGGCATCTATTGACGAAAGTTTGTAGTTTTTGTGCGATGGTGTTAGAGATCAGCCATGTTTTATTTCGTTACAACAATACTGACTTCACACATGAACTGAATATTCGCAGTTTTGTGCATGCAGACGCCCGAATGCCGCCTGTGCTATGTTTAACCTGCAGTTGACATCTTCATTAGCTCCGCCATCTACCGTAATAATGCAGCCGAGGTAACAGAAGCTTTCAACAAATTCCGCCGAGCATCCGTCGACCATTATATGGCTTGCGTTTGACCTCCAGCCCGACAGTACGTGCCAGCGCCACTAAGCTGTCCGCCTTCGCTTGCATGTCGATGAGTTTTTGTGAGGGGAGGCAGATGTCATGGTCGATTCATCATATTTAGACCAAGCGATTGGTTTTTGTTCTCTAAGCAAAAACTGAATTCTAGAAACAGAGATTTTCATTAAATGAGAAGTCATCCTCTTCGCTAACAATTACTTTGCATAGAAAGACTTCTTTGGAATGGATCAAAGAGATGAAAGTGTCGCTAAGAGTAATGTGTAGACCTACAAGGAGACATTGTAGAAAAATTATGAATTAATAGGTTGGAAGAATTTCCGGAAAAATGCTTTTGAATTGGCTGCGAACGCATTTTATACACAAGATCTCGTTGAAAGCCAAAGCACTAACTTTACTGAAACCCGCCCATCAGTAAAGGGCTTGAGTATACTTAAGCAACTACAGTAAGGCGCTTAAACTCCTTAAAGTGATGTTTTCACACGGAAATTTTGAATCTACACAATTAATTGTCCTAAGCAGTATAATAGAATATTTTTTTCAATCCTTTCAATATCGTAGTGTAAAAATATTGTCTTCATAATATTTACACGGTAATCAAGTGCAATTAATTGTCACTATTGTCTTTTATTATAGTCACATACCCGTATGGGTATATGACACAAAATACAGACATTTAATTGTACATAATTGTGAGAAAAGGGTTCTCTTTGGAAATTATTTTCTTAAAGTCATCTTCATTACATACTACGTACACGTAGTACGTAAGTACGTATTAGATATTAAATGATGACAAGACAATAAATTCGCATCAAAATAATATTTATTATTATTTAGTTCGTATATTGTATATATGCACGCATGTAATGTTGATGTACCTTTAGCTAATTATATGATTTTAATTTGTATAAAAGAACCCGCATGTTCATGATTATGTTCATATATGAGCAATAGGCTTTAAAAGATTCAAAGTACATACATACAATCGACAGATCAATTGATCAAGATGTAAGAGAATGTTTTTAAATAAACACATCATCATTTCTTCTTCGTATAGCTTCAATATTTGGTGCGGGTTTTGGTAAGGCAGCGTTTCGGCGGACTATTCGTACGACTTCCAAAATGACATTCTTCTGGGAAACTTGTGGCTTTAACGAAATACAAAAAAAAATTCCAGAAAGAGCAAGAATGATGTGACTAGAATGTTGGCCCTGCTTCTGTTGAGGAATTAACAAAATTATGTGGTAGAAGCACTATCGTGTCATGTTCTCTTATTTTGGCTGTGTCTACGAAAGTGTTGAGAAATAAGAATCTCAAGACACAATCGACATAGAATCACTTCTTCTAAAGAAGTTATTGAACTGTTTCCTCTTGCGATAGAGTTCAGTTTTGACTTACATTCTTGGATAATGTTTAAAGTCGTGAGCACTGTTGCTGCTAGCGCCTTTAGTGCAGCTTCGCTGTCACTGTAAATTAAAATTTTTTCATCGCAACATATCTTTTCAATTATCCAGTCCAATGGCGAAAACTTCCGATTAGGAAACCGTTGTCGTTCCGCAAATAGCAAAAACGCATCTAGAGTTTTCTACCGTTTCCGGTCTTGAAACCATCGGTGTACAAAATATTTGTCAAGCTTCCTAGAATCGACTCTGGATTTCTCCATTGTTCTTCGAATCGTCGAATAGCTGATGTTGTATTTTCTTCCAAAAGATACTCTAGGTATGAATTTATCCGTTGGAATTAGAAGCAAAGTGTATTGTTTCTTCTCTTCTCTTACTGATTTCTCTATGCGCTATATTCCTATCATAATGCCAATATCCATACCCGATACACCGTCTTCATTGCTTCCTTCTGAATTACTACAATAGAGCCAGTGCAAAAAAAAAAAAGTCTAACAAAGCAATGAGAGCGTCACCAGACGTAGTGCTCATGGCGCCCGTAATGTTTAAACAAAAACATCTCCAAAACAAATGCTTGTTACTTTGAAATGAAAGAAAAAGTTGCTGATTTAGTAATATCTGGACTTTTCCACAATAAATTCTTATTCCTCCTCTTTTTAGAACCCTCTGTAATGAATTTTTAACTGAGTGACTGCTAAGAAATGACTTTTACTTCTACTCTTGCGAGGGCGTTCCCAGAACTACGCGACTTAACAAAGAAAACACAACAAATTTGGAAGCATTATTCTTTATATCTCAACATAATCTCCTTTTAGCTCTATACAATTTTCCCAGCGATATTCTATAGCTTCCATACCCTGTTTATAGTATGAACTGTCTAGCTCATTAAAATAGCCATCTACCGCAGACTCCACCTCTGCGCTGTTGACTGGTTTTTCTTTTTGAATATAATCAATAAAAATTATGCCACGTGCATCCCTAAAAACAGACGCCATAACCTTGCCTGCAGATGGAACTGTCTTCGACTTCTTTCGGCACGATTCTCCCCTTTCAGTCTACTGTTTGACTGCTCCTTTGTCTCAGGTGTGAAGTGGTAGACCCATATCTCATCCATGGTTATGAATCGATGCAAAAACTCGGCCAAAGACTCTATGGAAGCATCTTCACGACGTTATTTTTGTTCTATTGTGAGCAAATGCGGCACCCATCTTGAACACAGCTTTTTCATCTCCAAATTTTCAGTCAATATACGATGTGTAGGTGGGTGCCGTAGCTCAGTGGTTAGTGTGTTCGCCTTCTGATCTGTAAGTCGTGGGTTCAATCCCCGGCTGATGCATAACAAATTTAATATCGAAAAGATTTTTCTTTCGAATGGTACCCACCTGTCGGCAAGTAATTGGCAATTCTTCCGACAGTAACAACTTGCCATGAAAAAGCTTCTTAAAGAACTCTGTGACAAAGCTCAGAAAAAGTGATGTCACAAGTGTTCTGCCGTTCGGAACCGGCTAAAATAAATAGGTCCCTTCTAATACTGTCCAAATTTAAGACGCACAACAGTAATGGAAGAGAAGCTCGGCCAATGAGTCCTTTGGGGCTTTAAGTGCCACATATATATATATATATATATATATATATTAGAAGGGACCTATTTATTTTAGTGGGTTCCGAACGGCAGAGATCTTGCGACATCACTTTTTCTGAGCTTTGTCACAGAGTTCTTTTAGAAGCTTTTCCATGGAAAATTGTTACTGCCGGAAGAATTGCTAATTGCTTGCCGACAGGTGGGTACTGTTTGGAAGAAAAATCTTTCCGATATGAAATTTGTTATGCTTCAGCCGGAAATCGAACGCACAACCTACAGATCAGAAGACAGATCACTAATCTCTGAGCTACGGCACCCATTGGTCATTAGTCTTGTAAAAACTGGACTACTTGGACAAGAAAAAACGTTGGATTTCTGTTATGTGTCATACAAAGTTTTGGATGCTTAAGGCTTCATGTAAGTTTAGGTGATGAAGAGCCAAATTAAAATTTTGGATGTCACACAAATGCCGACGTTGATATTAATAGTAAAAGAAGTAATTGACACTAGAGACTCAGCGGTACATGGTCCGAGAGTCTCATCCAATATTGTTGTACATAGTAAATTTTCTTATACAATAATCTTCTACAATCAATTATATTAAAATAACATTTAGACACTTGAAATCCCAATAAAATTTCAATCAAATTTAAAATACAAAAAAAAAAGGATCACATCATATGAAGAAGGGTTCAAAGTGTCACTTTTCTGTTGAAGAAAAAAAAAATTTTTAAGATAAAATTCTAATCATAAATATTGCTAAATGTCCAACAGATATGAAAAGGACACAGATCACAAATATAGGAAGAAAAGAAAATAAAAAATAAGGAATCAAACGAAAATGCATAAAAATTATAATAAAGAAATTGAAAAACCACAAGAAATAAAAAAATATGTGAATAACAAATATATTGAAAAAAAAAAAATCCCCAAAGTGTCCGGTGTGACATACGTTTAAAAAAAAAAAATAGAAAAAAAGCGATATAAAAAATATGTACGACCATATCAAATTACATGCAAAATTGGAATAAATGAATGTAAGAATGACGAGATATGCCATAAGACATGTGGCATACCTTACGTTAACGTCAACAACGTCATATATCGTACCTACGTATCTAAAGATGAGGGTGTCCTCTTGTCACAATATTTCGTGCTAAAACAATCTGCTCTAAAACATAATTTTTTTTGTTTTTATGTATTTTTCAAAATATATAAAATAATCAAAAATGCCAATTCCCATGTCTGCCATTCTGTACTCATATGTTTGTATGCAGTTCAAATATAAGCGGAGAATGAGTGGGAGTACAGTGGAGTGTATTTATGAGCTCATGAATATTCTAATACATTTACATTCGTTCATAATATGTAAATGTATCATGGAACTATAAAAATTGTATCTATTAGATATGAAAATATGACAAACCAATTCAATCCAACAACACGTACGCGTATCAGTAATACATTTTGCATACATTTGTATCGTACGATGTGTGGAGACAGAAGTAAAAATAATTTCACTAATACGACAATAATCCCAGAAGTATGTGACCGACTCACATTGAAACCTCCAACAAATATAGATTGATACACTTTCCCCAGTGATGCGCAATAGATTCCAACACTTCCTTTAAGTATGATTCTTGGACCTCCTCAAAATGGGCATCAACCACGGACAACATCTCTTTACTAACTTACTTACTTATGTGGCTATAACAACCGAATATCGATTTAGGCCGAATATAACATGCTTCGCCAGCCATCTCTGTTCTTCACTAGCTGGTGCCAGTTAGAAATTCCAAGCGCCGTCAGGTTCTCCAGTACTTGGTCTTTCCACCGGAGCTTAGGTCTTCCTCTTCTGCGTCGTCCTCCAGCAGAACCTTGTTAGCACTTTTCCCAGGGTGCATCTAAAGTTATCAAATTTATCATCGAATCTCATTGATTTCTTTTTTCTTCGCATTTCCTGAACATTCTTATTCCCTATCTGTACCCACATCAGGACAGTGAGAGTGAATTTTATAGGGGATCCACTCAAAATATTATAAGATAGGAGATAATTATGTATGAATAAAATTTAAAGGCCTTAAAATTAATGGTGATCAATCACAAATTTCATCCAACTAAAGGCAGTTTCTGGACAATTTTGAGGTTACTTGTCGATTTTAAGGTGCTCTCAATTAATTTTGTAGGGGAACGTCAATTAATGGGGGGAATTGATCGTATATTTTACTCCTCTAGAGGAACCTATGGAGTAGCACCAGTGAATTTATGGAAAATATCCATTTTGTAGGGGAGCTCCCTTAAGGAGTGGAGATAAGATTTAGTAAGCAATGGGAGTCAATTATACCTTTAATCGCTCTAGAGGCGATTCCTGGAATGCTATGTTTTTCGCTCATTTTGTATGGCATCCCATTTAAGTAGTAGAGATGGACAGAAAGTGGGTTCTTAAAAAATATTGAGGATGTGAAATTAATGGATGGGTGCCGTAGCTCAGTGGTTAGTGTGTTCGCATTCTGATCTGTAGGTCGCGGGTTCAATACCCGACTGAAGCATAACAAATTTAATACCGAAAATAGTTTTTCTTTCGAACGATACCCATCTGTCGGCAAGCAATTGGCAATTCTTCTGGCAGTAACAATTTGCTATGGAAAATCTTCTAAAAGAACTCTGTGGCAAAGCTCAGAAAAAGTGATGTCACAAGAGTTCTGTCGTTCGGAACCGGCTAAAATAAGTAAATCCCTTCTAATACTGTTCAACATTTAAAGTGTGTAACATCAATGAATACGAAGCTCGTCTAAAGAGCCCTTCGGGGCTTATAAGTGCTGCATATTCATTTATTTTATTTTAAAATGAATGGGGATCGATCGTACTTTTCATTCCCATAGAGGTGATTCCTAGAGGTGATTTCTGAGCATAGTGATTTTAAGCTGATTTTGTATGGGGGAGCTTCCTTCAAGGTTCACGATAAACGGCAAGTATGTATGAAAAAAATCTTAAGGGGCAACAATTAATTTTGGTTTAATTTTGTGAAAACGTCAATTTTGTAGGGAAGCTCCTCTAATAGTCAGATTGAGGAAGTAAGTAGATTCTGGAATGTCTTGTCAACACAATATTAATTGGGATCGACCCTATATTTTACACTTTTAGGGGCGATTCCTAGGAGAAGGTGGTGTTGTTTAATAGATTTGCTTCCATTTCTATTACCATCAGTAGGGACATGAACTCGCCTACTAAAACAGATAAATCGGCAATATGGCATGTCTAGTTTCTTTGAATATTTCCTACCTAAGCTCGACTCGATTAATACATAATGGCTGAAAGAATTGAGTATTCGTTATGGGACATGATAGTATTTTGTATATAATCAACAAATATATGCTCGTTTACAACAATTCCAATTTTAATCTGTAAACCTTTTCATTAATCTATTAGCATTAAGCAGTGAGCAGTTGGAGAGCGGAGCTTCTTCGGGTGCCAACTCAAAGTCGTTTTGAACCCACAGAGATATCGGATGAACTTACAAAAAAAAAAACAAAAAATGGAAAAAGAGAATGTCTTCTATGACGTTATTCCAGGTTCTTAAACGGGGTCACCACTAGGAACTAGGGATTTTTTTGTAGGAAGATTACTTTTCTCGTAAAATAAGCATTTGTTTCAATATTTCCTTTTTCCTATCACTTCTGATATCCTTTAAAACTTGTTTTTTCCTAGGCATTTGTATATTATTCACTGGGGGATTTTTATGTGGTGGGTCCCAAACCCAACGCACAACCTCTAGCCGAGGAGGTTATCACCAATCACTTCAGCATCCTCCCCGCGGGTGCCAAGAGGACGTTACCCGGTGGTCGCCACATGAAGGACCCCCATTAATAATGAAGGTGCCATCACATAGTAAGCAGAGCAAGCTACATGACTACCCCTCATTAACAAATAAAGGTGTCATCACATAACGCTAAATGAGTTA
The DNA here is from genome assembly GCA_963854835.1 of Megamerina dolium. Lineage (NCBI taxonomy): Eukaryota > Metazoa > Arthropoda > Insecta > Diptera > Megamerinidae > Megamerina > Megamerina dolium. The sequence continues at coordinate 5,275,268 of OY978529.1, forward strand.
ACTTGCAATGAGTTCAACAAGGATTGCGCTAGCCACAACCGGTTGAGGCAGTTAGACACATTACCTTGCGAAAACACCACCAGCCCACCATTCATTAAAACTATTTTTTGCAAAATACGAAAATTTTTTAACCAGTCAAGTAATATTTTTCTACACATATCTAGTAAATATCTGCATGGGTATTCCTATTAATAATGAGGACAATGTCCCCTATGTGCAACAAGGGAAGGAATGAGTACAAGTGCGAGCCAGAATGAATTAAATTGTAATATTGTAAATTATATTTTTGTAGATTTTGTTGTTTTTATGTATTTTCTGTATTTACTACAATTTCAATTGATTCAATCAGTCTTCACGTTCAATAGTCGACTATCTGCAATAGTTTATGGATATTTCATTTCAGTACAATATGTTTCTTTTATCAATTTCAAATGGATTACTAACTACTCTTCAGCTGTACTGAAGGACATCACAGGATGGAAGGATAATATCAGCTTACGTCGATATGCATATAATAAAATTGGCTTATTTACTGCAATATTGTGAGAGGAAGGAAGAATATTTTTTGAATATGTAAAGCCATTTTGATATTGTATAAGAATCAAGAGTAAAAGTGTGTGTGAGAGTCATTGAGGATGATCTCAATGCCTAATGGAAGTACTCCAAGACTAGTGTATTAGTTTGCATATAATTACTTTACGACTAGCGAAAGCAGCGTTCTATTTACCAGAGTTGTAATCCAATTAATCACGTGAGTATTTCGGTGAACATTGTTTTTGTTCGTTCGGCTTATGAACCGATTCGTGGAGTTTTTAGCTATCGTCTTTGTTTAGCGACCCCTTTAGATTAGATTAGTTTATCTGGATTAGTTGGGAACCAGTGTCATATTCACTGCAATCACCGTGGGGACTCTGAGTTTATTTTCTTTATGATTTTAATGTTATACAAAAAAATTTTGAAATCTTTTTCGGTGAATTAATTGAATTTTTAGCAATATCTTCTTATAATATATATATTTTTTTGGAATTGTATTAGGCTGGCTGCAGCTAGAACATCGCAATGAAAACCTCTCAACTGTTTGCCAATATAAAAATATCTTTATTCAAAGTGTCACTGTTTAAACATTCTCAAAGGCATAACTCTACATGTAGATCTAGACTGCAAAACACTTTTTGTTGTGCTCACGAAGATGAATTTTCAAGACGATTGTCCATAAATTGGGGCTCCAACGCTGTCGCTTGTCTCAGTTATCAAGCTAAAGTGCGGAAAGTCAGATAAAAACTAATCGTAGCTCTATTTCGAAGTAAATCCATTGTTATAGCTAATGTTCCATGGTAAATGTAAAGATCTTTAAAGGAGGAAGAGGTGCTTTAGTGTCTACAACGACAACGACCAATCATTTTGTTACCTCCTTACAGTCTCATAGGAATGAGATTGATCCAAAAGTGAAACACTGCAACCTAAAAAATATTTTGTGCTAAAAATACTCCTATTGGAATCTCTTTCGAGAGAACAAATAGTGACGAGTAGGTTTAATTTTACCCTTAGCGACTTCTGTAAAACCCAGTATAACTTCCAACGTAACTTTAAGGTCACACTCCCTGGCAGGGTTAATTGGAAACAGAATAGACTTCGACCAGCAGTAAGTCTGATGTATGGTAGACAGATGGCTCAAAAACCGTTGAAGGTGTTGGTGCAGGTGTAATTGGAGAAAACCCCAGAAGGAGTATTTTTGCTAGCATGGGTCAAGTGAATTCAGTTTTTCAGGCCGAAATATATGCAACAGAACTGTGCTTAAGAGAGGAATTAGAAAGAGGAACATTAAATTGTTACATCTATATTCACTCTGATAGTAAAGCTGCATTGCTAGCGCTTAGTGATTTCGAAATTAAATCGAAATTAGCTTGGGATTGTTTAACACTTCTAAAACGACTAGCATCTAATAACAGAGTTCATCTGATATGGGTGCCAGGTCATGGTGGACATTTAGGAAACGAAAAGGCAGATGAGCTTGCAAGAAAAGGGGCAGCCAGAATCATTCTGCGGGCTGCTTTGGAGCTCCACCAAATATAAAATTAATACTTGGCTAGAAATAAAATCGCACTAAAATTGGGTGGAAACAAAAGATATTAGAGTTGCAAAAACCTTTATGCCACACCGTTCTCACAAGAGAACTGCTGAAGTACTGAGCTTGACTCGGACTGGTATTCGCATTGTCATGGGATTCTTGACCAAACATTGCAGAGTTATGAAACACCTACACAATATGAGGATAAGTCAAATCTGCCTCTGTAGGCTATGTAACGAAGACGAAGAAACAGCTGAGCATCTAATTTGTCACTGTAATGGTCTGATATGGACCAGGCTCGTTACTTAGGTTGTCAGACATAGCGGACTAGTCTCCTAAAGATGTCTTTGAATTCCTAGTGAATACTAGACTTAAGGACTACTTGGAAATTTTCAGAGTGTGTCACAATAGGTATATCTTGGTCACAGTGACAACGTGACTGGTCCCGCTCTACAATCAGTCAATACCCCTATTGAGTACAGAGTGCCTGAGGTGCTAATGTAACCAGAGGAACGTGATGCTGAGGAAACTAGTGCTGGGCAGTGTAAAGGATTATGTAGAGGGGTTGCGTCGTCTTATAAGCGCAATCTTATTCGAACTGAATGCTGTTCTTAATCTGATTTGGCCATTTTGTTTGCCCAAGAATATGGGTGTTGTTCTAGTAGGAGTTCTAAAAGAGTTTCATACACTAGTAATGTACGTGTGTGAGGGTGAGAAACCATTCAATCCCAAGGAATCGCTCAGGACCGGTATAATGAAGGGCAGAGCTCATTCTGCGTAGTTCAGCCAAGACAGAGTAACTATATTTCCCATCTCCGAGATATGTTATGCTGAATAGGGCAAGAGTAGTTGTCCTCTTTTTATGATGTGATTTTGTAGTAATAAGAATCAATTCATTCTCAATGCAGAGCAGCCTAGAGTACCTATTGAGCCGTAGGTAGAGAGTTCGATTCCTGACTGAAGTGGTAACGATATTATCGAAAATATTTTTTCTTTCGATCGGTGCCCACTTATCGGAAAGTATTTAGCAATCCTTCCGGCAGTAACAATTTGCCATGGAAAAACTTCTTAATGAGCTCACGGATGTCACAAGAGTTCTGCCATTCTGGAGCGGGAATTATAAGTTGGTCCGATCAAATACTGTTTAAATTTAACACGCACAATTGTACTGGAAGAGAAGCTCGATGGTATCACATTGGACATTTCAGACTGAAATGTGTCATATCATAGAGAGTGAGACCTAATATTACCTCTTGAGCAGTAGTGGATGAGATTTTCATTGTATCCGCTAAAGTCTAACGAGCTTTTGTTGTTTTTTTTTTCAAATTATGGGGTGAATATGATAAAAAAATGATTGAAAAAATTGATTTTCATCGCAAACCGCTGTAGTGCGCTCTAGAGCGTTGAACTCTCGGGCTCCCAAGCAGAAAAATAGAGTGCTCGATAGCTACAGAGTAGGGGGGTCTTGGTTATTCTTGCATCTGCTGAATCTATTGTCTTCAAAGAGATCAATTTTTAACCATTTTCATATCTATCTGAATTTGCCCATTCCAAAATCAGAAAAACGAACTGTATATGGCTGGAGTACACCATTGGAGTAGTATGCTAGACTAATTGTCACATAATTTACTATTGGATGATGTTTGTTTGTTGACACATGTCAACCAATATTGTCAATATACATATTTGTATATTCATATTCATCGTATGGGGATATGTGGACAGTGGATGGACTTGCTTCCTATCGGTTGTTTGTCTGTACCTTTCTATTGCAGTTGAGACAAGCCTTTCTTTCACAATGGGAATGAATGTAACTAAATGTACGACATGTGTATGTAAATAATAATTTACTAATATCATTTAGATTGATATTATATGTATGTAGGACATGCTATTTTGCTGTAGACGCAACTTTATCTAGAAACTTGAGAACATATTGTGAAACATCATATCTATTGGGAGTTGTCACCACATCGGTTATCGGTTATAATTGTATAAAATGTCACAATTCATATAAGAATATATTTATGTAGTAGTATACATGACAATGTTATGAATATATTCTAAAGAGATTTTGTAAATTGCCTTTAGCCTTCTTAATACATTTTTCGAAGTTATGAAGTGTATATTGTCGATCAGTCATAGATATGTAAATGGTCAATTGAAACTACACAATTGAAGTTAGTCAATTCATATTTGGCGCTTCAAAACTTCATAATGCCATATCATAATAATAATCTCACTCACTCACTAATCAACCAACCTCATAATGATCTTTATTCAAACATATCGATCATCAGTAATTTCAATATGAAATTCATATTTATATTTTATTACAAGTGATCGATAACATCCTGTTTTACGATCATCAAACTATTGTAGTACTCATTGCTCATACTTTGAAGAATCATTTAATTATATAAAAGCATATTTGCCGACATTCTGTGTATGACACAATATCAATAAATAAAATGAAGTAAGTAAATTCCAACACAAAAAAAAAAAAAAAAAAAAAGAAACAAAAATTAAGCGCCTTTACTATAAATACAAGTATGTAGGGTTTACTTTGTTTCTTATTGTCTTCGATCAAATCAATCTTATTTGTATATTAAGTCATAGGCCAATAATATTTACTGAACTCATGAACGCATGCAAGAAATCAGCAACATCCGGCCTCTAATAATAATCGTAATAATAATAAATGCTAAATTACTTAGTATATGATGGTGGTCCCAGAACTACCTGACCTGACATATAGATGGCGGCAATAGTTTGAAAAAAATTACTTTGTTGTAAGGTGGCAACCTTATAAAACATATGTTTTAAGTTTCAAGGCGCCACGTTGTTTAGTTTAGTGGAGCCATCGAAAGTTAAGGACCTCAGTGAATTTGTAAACATGGAAAAAATTGGTCACCCTTATGCAATTCAATACTTTCATTTGAAACGTCTCAGTCCAACAAAGGGGGGGCGTTTGCTCCTTCTTTTACGACCATAAAATATTGGGTGGCAGAGTTTAAATAAGGTCGTATGAGCTGCCATGACGAACATTGTAGTGGTCGACCCATTGAGGTGGCCACGCCAGAAACCTTGAAGAAAATCTACAAAATGGTATTGGATGATCGCCGGATGAAGATGCGTGAGCAAGGTGAAATTACAGTAATTTTAAAGAGTGCTATACATCGTATATTGACTGAAAATTTGGAGATGAAAAGCTGTGCGCAAGATGGGTGCCGCGTTTGTTCACAATTGAAGAAAAGCAACGTCGTGAAGATGTTTCTAAAGAGTGTTTGGCGATGTTTTACAGTAATAAAGCCGACTTTTTGCGACGATTCGTAACCATGGATGGGACATGGGTCCATCACTTCACACCTGAGACAAAGCACCAGTCAAAACAGTGGACTGAAAGGGGAGAATCGTGCCCAAAGAAGGCCAAGACAGTTCGATCTGCAGGCAACGTTATGGCGTCTGTTTTTTGGGATGATTTTGATTATCTTCAAAAAGGAAAAGCAATTATTATGCTAATTTGTTGCAGCGTTTAAGTGATGAAATTAAAGAAAACAGCCAGCATTTGGCGAAAAAGAAATTGCTGTTTTATCAAGACAATGCACCAGTTCACACATCCGCTATTGCGATGGCCAAAATCAATGAGTTAAAGCTCGAAAGTTTAACTCCTTCGGATTATTTTTTATTTCCAAATTTGAAAAAAAAAAAAAAAATGGCTTGGTGGTAGAAGATTTGCAAACAATGAAGAGGTAGAGTCTGCAGTAGATAGCTATTTTAATGAGTTAAACAGTTCATACTATAAACAGGGTATCGATGCTATAGAATATCGCTGGGAAAAGTGTACAGAGAGCTAAAAGGAGATTATGTTGAGAAGTAAAGAAAAATGTTATCAAATTTGTTGTGTTTTTTTTTTTTTCTTAGGTCGGGTAGTTCTGGGATTGCCCTCTTAAGTGTGTCCTCTCAGAGAGAGAGGGCAGCCACATAACCTAACCTAACCTAACCTAAACTAATTGGAAGAGAAGCTAGGCCAAGGGCCCCTTCGGGAGTTACCATTACCACATCTTCATTTTTTTTATTGAATAAAATTGCAATTAATTGGCAAAAATTGCCAAAATAGTTCAAAATTAATTTAATGATTATCTGAAAAACTAGCACCAACCATAAAAACCGATCGAAGATTCGAATTCAGCCGTTGACAACCGTTGAATCTTGTGTGTAACCAAACAAAAAAATCGTAGGAACTTGTTTAAAGCAATTGACCGTTGGCCTTTAGCCATGATAAACCGTGGATATTTGCTTACAATGATATGTTCGAAACCGTTGTTTTGTACGGAGGGTTGGTGTAGTTTTAGAATATATCTTCATTAAAATATGCTTGCCAGGAAGGGAGCAACAACACCCTCTGTAGGCCCAGAACTCTTCTGTGATCTGTGCAAAGGAGCTTCATCGATGCTCATTAAAAGGAGCGAAGAATCAGAAAGACAATCATACTGAGAAAACCAACCAGGGTTGTCCCAATCCAAGACACTTTTAGAGACTTATAATCTAAAACGATTTGAGGAATGTATCAGTCTACATAAGAATAATATAAGAATCATCACAGGATAATTGACAGGGCACTGCAGGCTGTATTATCACCTAACGAAACTGGGAATCTTCTCGGATGAAACCTGCCGACATTGCAGGGAGGAGAATGAAACTGCAAAACATGTGTTGGGAACGTGCCCAGCACTTATGCACACAAGAAAGAAAAACTTTGCGGAATTTATAATACAGGAAAATCTGCTGAAATCCATTAGGGTAGGATCTATACTAAACTTCCTTATGGGCTGGTGGACTTGGAGAAATACTCAAGTCCATGATGGGGTGCACAATAGACCTAGGGTCACAGTGCAATACAACCCTCTAATAATAATAATAACTGTTTGTACTAAGTTTCAGTTATATAACTTTATATTTCGACTTACAAGGTGTGAAGATATATTTTAAAAACAATCTCTTGTATGTGTGGAGAGTGTGGTCTTCATCCGATGACGTTCATTCACTAGGTCACCATGTTGGTTGGCAAAAAATAATATCATGTACCAATTTCTATTGAAATTGCCTTATAATTACGCCAATTATCGTAAGAATAGACAGTCAAAAATGACGAAATTGATTCGAATGGTGATTCTGGTCAATACATGTACTCCTTAAGGATGAAAAATTCATCAAATCAAAGTATATTAATTATGTCTTGTGTAAATTACTTCATATCGAGGATCTTCACGATTAGAGAAATACAAGTTGTACCAATATCTGAGTTAATTCATAGTCATACAGGTCACCATATACTGATGACCATGTTGACCATGTGCACATATATAGTGTAGTTATTCAATATTCTAATATGTACAAATATAAGCATAAAACACGTATATGAACACATACTACATACGATTTCAGTACTAAACCATCCAGCTATTGCATCAAGCATCCAACAATTGTCAAGCCACTTAACTGCAATTGCATTTTTATTGTATAAACAATAAAAACAGTTAATGTGGACAACTGTCGGTTAATACTTGTATGAAGTACAAGTGAATGGATATACGTAACACGTAACATGTATGGGTGCGGGTGTTAGTATGTGCATATGTGTGCGTCTGTATTTCAACAATCAACATTTAATGTTAACATTAATTGTTTTCACAGAGCGCGACACATATAGTGAGTTAGAATGGGAAATATTAGTACAGAGTGAGACAGAGCAATACTCCTCTTGTGTCAAATGTAATTTATTTTCATCGCTTGAAACTGTTGCTGTTGTTGGTTTGTTGCCAGCAACAACAGCAGCATTGAACATTGAAATCGAAAAGATAAATTGAATGAAATTCGCTATTGGAAATGGTTTTTCAATTTTTTTTTTTTGCCTCCACTGTTGTTGTTACAAAACACCTGCTGACAAAATTTTCAAGTGGTAAAAAGCACTTTGTTACTTTGTGTGCGCATGATGCATGTATGTGATGTGTTTGTGTGTGTTCTAAAACAACAACAGCAATAACACAACAATATGTACATATTCGAGTAAGTAGTATCATCATCATCATGTGCAATTATTATGAAGATTAAATTCATCCCTTGAGCACCACACATTACAATAACATTCAATATCATCTCATGCCTCCCAGAGATGATAGCAATCAGAAGGCTCATCATCTACTCGTTCCTACCGTAAAACCCTTAAACCCTCTATAACATATAAACGCATACGAGTACATATGAATACTCATACTCGTACGAGTATATTTAGTATGACAAGAATATTATTCATTGCACTCATTGCATTGTGAAAGTGAAAACGATTACTTTTCTAATGATGGTGGGGAGATGTGAGATGTGAGAAAGGAAAAGAGATTACTGTGAAGTATCATTTAGCAAAGAGATCAGATTTTTTTTTTTCTGTTAAAGTGCTAAAGTTCATAAATTGGAATATTAGGTTAGAAAATTGCTCAAGTAATCATAGTCATATAGTAAAGTAACGACTAAATTTTAGAAATCTTTCATGGATAAATTAGTTTACATAGCAAAATCAAGTAAGCACTATATCAAAGGTAAATATTTAATGGAATTATAATGTAGTTGAAAAAAGTAACGATTAATTAGGCAACATTTTATGAATTTTTAGATTTCAAAGCAGACAATGTAAATATGCGAAAACAAATAAATAGCTGTTCTGGAACTAAAACATTTTTGGAGAACATTAAAATTTACACAAATTGAAAATTTCCGAGTATCAAATAATAAAAGTAAAAACATTTAAAATGAAATAAAACGCTATATAAATAAAATTTATTGCATAATAGTATTATGAAATCAACAAAAATTGATAACTAAGAAAAGTAACCACATATTTTTTTATTTATTCGCATATATTGTACCACATAAGTAACTTGAAATCAAGAATAGTATCAAATAGCAAAAGTAGTCGCTTTTAAAATAAAATTAAACATGCATATAAGAAATAGAATAATATATGTTGCATAATTGTAGATGAAAGTATTCGGTTCTTATTGCATATTATAGGTATTATATGAAATGAACAAAAAGTAACCGGATTTTTTTTTTTCTTTGTTATTTCTTTTTTTAATCTGATTTATTATACTACATAATTAAGTTGAAAGCATTGAAATATAAGAAACACTAAAAAAGAGCCAGAGAAAACAGTAGGAGCAGCAAACAATAAAAGTAACCGTATTTCAGATAATTAGTAAGCCTTTAAGAAATTACTTTGAGCAACTAAAAGTTGAAAATAATCAAATAAATATGCTTTATTTTTCTGCATAAAAGTTAAAAAAAACTCTTGAGAAATGAAATAAAATCAAGTAACCGGTATTAAAGCTTTACAGGAATTATATGCTCAAATAAATAGTTTTTATTTTACTTCTGAAAAAAATTGACTCTAATAAATGTTTTATATTTTACCTCATAAAGGACAAACAATCACTTGAATAATACATAAGTCAAATAACCGGTTCTAAAACACTATGGTTATAATATAGTAAAACATTCTTGAATACTTAAAACTAACTTAAGGGTAGCATAATTGCAAATATATTGAAAGTATTTAATTTTCTAACATTTTAAAATGATTTTCGATTATAACAAATAAAAGTAATCGTTGCTATTGAATTTAAAAAGTATTATTATAAAAAAAAGCAGCAAAAAATATAGGCAATCATGTCAACGATTTCATAAAAGTCGTATAAAAGCCTGGTAAGCCCCCCCAAAAAAAAAGATGAATACATGTAATCGGTTTTCAAATTATAAATATACATTATTATTTATTATAATCGCTGTATTCTCTTTCTTTATTTTACTTAATAAAAGGGAAAGACTCATAGTTATAGTCTTATAGAATTAGCTTTTTGACAGATTTTTATAAGGGAAATATTGTATGTCAAACAAGTTGTTTCTAACTTTGACTATAATTATATACAATAAATAAAGTAACCGGTACTAAAGCACTATAGATGTTATATGAATGCATTTTTTGAATGTAAAACTAAATTGAAGATACCATAATTGACATATCATATAGGTATTCGGTTACATAATTACATAATATTTCTAAACTATTGTTGATGATAAAAAAATAAAGTAATCATTGCTGTTGAATATAAAAACGCAACATAAAGACCTTAAAAACAGCAAAAAATAAGAGTAATCATGCAATCTATTTCATGGTGACGTGTAAAAGTTGTATAAATGCACGATAAATAAAAAAAAATAAAAGTAACCGGTTCTTTAATTATACAATATAACTGCAAAAGCAGCAAATAATAAAAACAATAAAAAAATAGGAAAGCAATATTACATAAGAGTCATATGAAAGTATTATAAATAGCAAAATGAAAAAGTAACCGGTTCTTTAATTCATATTCAATAGTCTTAGTAAAGCATTGCTCATTATAAAAAAAATACAAAAATTCGTTTCTCTTACAATTTGGAAGCAATTTGAACACACTAAAAGTAAGAAAATTTAAAAAATGATGGGATTTGAAACAAAATCGATAATATTTAAAAGTAATCGAATCTATTAAATGATAAATATCATTGGAAACAATGGAAAAAAGTAATCAATTCAACAATGTCATACAATTACCAAAACATCACGCCTATGAATAATAGTAACAACAACAATAACAACAACAACAACAAGAACAAACAACAACAGCGACAAAACAATTATCGCAACGAACCGCAATAATAATAAATACTCGTAAATACTGGCATGCTGGCAAACAAACAAAAAAATAATAAAACACAAAACTCATAGCAATGACTGAATAGAAAGGAATTATCCGGCAGGACAATTATTACTATTATTATTACATAGCATCTTGCTCGCATATACAAAAAAAAGGCAATCGTTTGTATGCGATGCACTGTGATGATCATTAAGGGTGCACGAAAACGATCGAATGAATATAAACTCTCATATTCCATGTGAGGGTTCAAGAGTTCACAGCATGACGCCCATCACGCCGGAATAACAATGACAATGTAGCAACAACTATTGTAACTATGAGTATAAGGAAAAATGTCTCAATTGAATTAAATCGTATCCTTGATTTGGTGAATTGCTAGAAAATAAGCGAGCAATGGAATGAAAACCAAACAAATGAGCAAGTGCAAAACGAAGCCAACTCATCCCATTACCCCCCCTCTTTGTCAGATTTGTCTTCTCTAAAAACATCAACAGTCATTTAAAGCCAGCATCCCAAAGTAACAAAACGTCGACCGACCAACCAACCGACCGACCGACCGTATTTATTCCCATCGGGGTAATTCGAATGGATTGCATTTGCAAATGAGCGTATGTGTTCGTTCGTTCCCTTTGCACGCACAAAGGTATAATCTTTCCCTCAATGTATTTCGAATATGCGAGTATACAATAGTATTGTATCAACAAGCCACCACCAATCCACCAACAAGTAAATATTATATATTGAACTCATGCTCATATGCATGCGTGTAAATTGAGCAGTTAAGCGTTTTGGTGTTAGAAGTCGAAGAACAATTATTTGCTTTTATCAAGCATTTTTTACTGTAGCTTTTTATGATTTAAACAAGTATCTGTGTTTGTTGGTCGATAAAAGGGGTTTATGGCAATTTTTGGGTTGATCAAAATATATTACATATTTACTTTTCAATCAAATTTCATACTATTTATAATTTTGTTACAGAGTTTTCAGTGGTAGCGGTGGTTTCTAAAAATTCTATCTATCCGTACCTATTGGGTACAAAAGTACTCGTTTGGTCGCAGTGCCCGTGGCACTTGTGGTTGACCCTCAGAGGTATCAGCCCTAGGGCTCATATCCTCTAACAGACCTCGGTCTGATTTCGTATAGTCCACTTGATAAACAAGGATTATGTCCTTGCTCCAACGTCACGCTCTCTTTTGATTGATCTATCCCTACCTATCAGTATCTTGGAATCTCTCATCACACCAGCGCCTGAAGATCTCAACCAAGAACCATTACGGCGCTGAACGGTCATACACATCCACTATCCACTGCCTCGTACCTTTGAATGTTCCTAACACGCCTTAATCTTATCCATAATATGAGGCCATTGCAAACCTTAGGTTAAGAGCAATTCATATCAACAGCTGTGATATAATCGTGCGGATCTTAATCTACTGGGTGTAAATCCTTTTAAAATACAGCTGTTGCAAGAATTGAAGCCACACGATCTACCAGTAGAAGAGCAGCATTGCAAGAACTGCCAATGCATTCCGAAAAATGCACTTTTTGGTGTGGATTATGGGACGGTGGCATCATTGGACCATACTTTTTCAAATACGACGAAGGCAGGAACGTCACTATGAATGGCGAGCACTACCGTGCAATGATTACAAACTTTTTGTTGCCCAGAATGGAAAAGCTGAACTTCAAAATCTACTCCTGCCGTCCGTAAATTTGTTAAGAATGTTCATGAACCATTCTGCCGAAAATAATGCTGCTGCTGCTAAAAGTATGTGTTTCGTAGAAGGAGAGCTAACACCTAATCCGATAACCTGTCGTTTACACAGAGTTATACATTTCATCGTTCTCTCGTAATAGACAATTCCCTTCCAATCCCACCAAACACTCAACATAACCGGTTTCGCTGTCAATCCAGATTTTGAATTCGTTTGTGAAGGCTCACCAGCTTTTAACCATTCTCGTATTTAATTCTCGTATTGTATACTCGTATTTAATCCTTTTCATCGTTCCATTTCGTTGCGTGGTATCCGAATATCGATCATTTTTGCGTAGCTTGCCCTTTTTAGATGATTCCAAACTATCACGAAGTTGGTGTTTTTGCCATCTCCTGACAGCAGTTTTAAAATTTCATCAACTTTTTCAGTGACTGGCCGACCAGAGTTTGCTGCTTTTTTGACATCAAAATTTCACGAACGAAATCAAGCAAAAGACTCCTGGGCCCGGCGTTCAGCATTTTCATAGTAAACCGCGGGATGTTTTTGCAGCAGCTTTACCTTTTTTTTTTAGTAAAAAAGCATGGGTTTGATGGCAGACTCTTTTTGTATCAATTTGTATACGAGGCCCTTTAAACCATGGAGATAGAAAGTTAGTATCTTCGCGACAAATATTGGAGGACAAAAATTAATGAACGTCGATGGTGCATTTGATTTCTATAGGGGCAGCCAGAGAGTAGTGTGAGTCAATTTTATAAAAGAAACATCAATTTTATATGGGAGATCCCCTAAATGATGGACAAAGGGTGTAAGTATGTTCCGGTAAAAATGAGGTTCGATAGTATATTTGATTTCTTTAGGGGCAGTCAAGAAAGTGATGTTAGTCAATTTTATAAAGAAACAACAATTTTATATGGAAGCTCTCTTAAAGGGTGATAAAGGGTGTATGTTCAGGTAAATTATAAAAAGAAAAAATTAATTGATTTTATTCATTTTGCAATGAAGCTCCCATAAGGGTTGGCGATAGGGAATAAGGGAGTAAGGGAGTTCAGAAAAAGTGATGGGGAACAAAAATAAGTATCGCTTATCGCTTAAAAGTTTGACTCCCGTAAGACACCTCGCTTTTAAATTTTGGTTGAGATAGAAAAATAGGGGGGGACGGTCATATATTTTACCACTACAGCATTTGTGGTCTTATTTTTATATAACAATATAATATATTATATCAATATACAATATATTACATCAATATAATCAATATCAATCCATGAATGGACCAAATTTTTGGCTTCTTTGTAAGAGTGGAAGCGCTGTTCTTCCAGACGGTGTGCCTTCGATCGGAACAAATGGTAAGCGGAAAAAGTAATATCTGTGATATATGGCGGGTGTGGGAGGACTTCCCATTTGAGCGTTTCTAAGTACGTTTTAACAGACGCTGTCTATCGGCGTATTGCGGCCGATAACAGCCAATCACGTGCAATTTTGGTTTCGTCGATTCCATTCCGGTAATTTTGATGTCAAAGATGTACCGCGCTCTGGAATGCCAATTGTTGAAAATATCGATAAAATAATGGAAATCGTCGAGTCTGACCGACGAGTTTATTGCCTAGGAGCTAAGCATTGCACAAAAAATCGTTTGGAACCATTTAAATAAGACTGGATACAAAAAGAGGCTCAATGTATGGGTGCCAAACGAGTTAACGCAAAAAAAAACCTCATTTGACTGAATTTCCATCTGTGAATCGCTGCTGAATCGCAACAATATCGATCCATTTCTAAAGCGGATAGTTACTGGTGATGAAAATTGGGTCACTTACGACAACGTCAAGTGAAAACGGTCGTGGTCGAATAGCGGCGAATCGACGCAAACGGTGGCCAAGCCAGGATTGACGATCAAGAATGTTTTGCTATGTGTCTGGTGGAATTGGCAGGGAAACATCTACTATGAGCTGCTCCCCTATGGTCAACTTTTAATTCGGACTGTCAACAATTGGATCGTCTGAAGGAAGCAATCGCCCAGAAGGGGCCAGCTTTGGACAATAGGAGAGCAAATTGTGTTCCATAAGGACAACGCCAGGCCACACACATCGATAGTGACTCGCCAGAAGCTCCAGGAGCTTGGTTGGGTGGTTCTTATGCATTCACCTTATAGTCCGGACCTGGCACCAAGTGATTACTACCTGCTCCTGTCTATGGCGAATGATGTTGCTGGTGAAAAATTCGCCCCAAGAGAGAAGCTTGTGAAAATCGACTGTCCCAATTTTTCGACAATAGGAACGAGGGTTTTTATGAGAGTGGCATTATGAAATTAGCGGTGCATATTGCACTTAAATCGGATTTTGTAACTATGCTAAATAAAACCTTTAATTTAATGCAAAAATAATGGATTACTTTTTACTATACCTTATATATAACACTCAGCTGCTCCCACGAATACCTGAATTATCTTAATGGACTCACTTTTCATCGCCTCTCACAACTAAATGCAAAAACCACATTTTTTTTTGCCGTCGTGGCACTCGTGTTTCACTCGTGAAAAAATGGCGCTCGCCGTCTCTTGATTTCAATTCATACGGCATCCAATCTGCTAATTTTTGGATCAATTTCATTGCGTTTAAACGATGACAATTGGTTGGCTGAGTGACTCCAAGTGTATTTACGAGCTCTTCCTTGCATTTGTGATGGGTTTTCGGCGAACCTAGCCTTCAATTCTTCGTCTTCCAAATTAATCAGATTTTTATACTAAAACACCTAATAATCAAACTTTCTATTACTTATTAGGAAAATATCTTGTTAATAAGCACATCATTTCTAAATGGTGATAAAGACACACAAGCAAGTTGTTCGAAGAAAATATTTTATTTCACTTGATACACATTAAAATTTGTACAATAGTTAGTGAATACATATGGAGATAATTCTCAAGAGAGTACATCTAGTATACTACATACTATCATGATGACTTCATTTATAGTTCTATAGCAAATACCTACTTATGTGTGCAGGCATATATATTTGATTTCACCATCTATTCAATTATAACGTAAATTATATAGCTACTACGAATAGAGCAGAATTTTTTCCAACGAACATAGTAATTTTCTAATGATAGTAATGAGTTGAACAATGTACGTATGTTGAGGTATATGATACATAGATATTTATTCGTATACCTATCATAATCATATTTACACAAAGTATTTATTACCCAAACTGATTAATACGCATTTATGTACACACCCTGTGCACTGATGATGGTAAATATTTGTCAACACACATAAACGAAATATATACTCGTACCTATACTCATACCTATACTCATGAGTACTTTAGTAGAACGCAATCCTAACATATGCTTGAATTTTATTAACCTTTTCCTCTGCTTTTTTTTTTTTTTTTTATTCATAGCAGCAATGAAAGCATACTCAACCGTGTAAATGTTCGTTCTGTGTGCTTAGTACATAAAAAAAAAAAAAAAAAAAAAAATTGGGCAAATCAAATATTGCACTGAATACTCGTACAGTTGAAACAACTATGTAATTATGGTAATTTCAAACCGCCAAAAAGAAAAACACAACCAAAAGTATAAAAGAAAACAAATAAAGTACGAAGAAGAAGAAAACATGACATAATAAATACCATCACCACCACCACCACCACCCCCAATACAAGTAAACAAGTTCGTGGGCTGTTGGTTGGTTGGTTGGTTGGTCAACACAAAAACGAACAAAACGAAAACACGAATATTTGCATTACAACATTGAAGGAGAAATCGTAATAATTTTTATTATCCTACAGGACAATAATAATAAAAATAGGTCTTGTCTTTGTAAATAATTTAGAAAATATTTTTTAATAAATTACCAATGTCCAATGGCCAGCTTTCTAATAAATTATACTATGCTTTACTACTGTTTTGTACTCGTGTATAATTTACAAGCATGGTTATACACTATATGTAAACATAGGGTGTCTTTTAAGAGTGGTAAGGTAGCGGTCCCAGAACTACCCGACCTAAGAAAGAAAACACAACAAATTTGGGGAAAATTTTTCACTATTTCTCAACATAATCTCCTTTTAGCTCGGCCAATGAGCCCTTTGGGGCTTTAAGTGTCACATATTTATTTTATTTTTTTTTTAATCTCCTTTTAGCTCTATACACTCTATATCCAACGATATCCTATAGCTTCGATACCCTGTTTATAGTACGAACTGTCTCTAGCTCATTGTTTACAAATCTCCTACCACCAAGCCATTTTTTTTTTCAAATTTGAAAATAGAAAATAATCCGAAGGAGCTAAATCTGGCGAATACAGAGAATACAGCGTGCTGAAGCAATTCGAGCTTTAACTCATTGATTTTGGCCATCGCAATAGCGTATGTGTGAACTGGTGCATTGTCTTGATGAAACAACACTTTCTCTTTCGCCAAATTATACCACGTGCATCCCAAAAAAAACAGCCGCCATAACCTTGCCTCCAGATGTAATTGTCTTCGCCTTCTTTGGGCACGATTCTCCCCTTTCAGTCCACTGTTTTGACTGCTCCTTTGTCTCAGGTGTGAAGTGGTAGACTCATGTCTCATCCATGGCTACGAATCGACGCAAAAATTTGACTTTATTACTGTGAAACATCGCCAAACACTCGATAGAAACATCTTCACGACGTTGTTTTTGTTCTATTGTGAGCTAAACGCGGCACCTTTTGGAATGCCTGTAATTTCACCTAGCTCACGCACCTTCAGCCGGCGATCATCCAATACCATTTTGTGGATTTTCTTAACCGTTTCTGGCGTGGCCACCTCAATTGGTTGACCACCGTCGTCTTGACCCAATATTTTATGGTCGTAAACGATGTAGCAGATGCCCCCAGAGTAGAATCTAATTCGGCTTTAATATTCGTTGGACTGAGATCTTTCAAATGAAAGTATTGAATTACATAATGGTGACCAATTTCTTCCATGTTTACAAATTCACTGAGATTGTTAACTTTCGATGGCTCCAAAAAAAAATACTAAACAACCTGGCGTCCTGAAACTTAGAACATATTTTTTATAAGGTTGCCACTTTTCATGAAAGTAATTTTTTTTTCAAACTACTGCCGCCATCTATATGTCAGATCGGGTAGTTCTGGGATCGTCCTCGTTTAAAGTAGCGCTCAGATACAGATAGAATCCATTGTATTACTCTGCATAGTTTACGTTTACTCTGTTTTACGAATAAAACTCAATAGAACCGTTGGCTTTGGAGAACTCAGCTGTTTGTCTCTCAGCGTCACTTAGAATTGTGATCATTAATTAAAATGACCGGTATATGTCAAAATCCGCGACGGATTTCGATATTTCAGGAGGCATATGTCGGATCGACGCAATACACTGGTTCAGATACTGGTTCAAAACAAGAAAATAGCCATGAGGCTGGCATAATATCCCCAATATTAAATTACCCCAACCGCTTTTCAAGTATGCAGTCTTTTACGCCATAAACTCCACAGCAACTACACTACAGGATCGTAACACAATTGATATAAGAACCAATATTCTTTCAGACCTCCAAGCAGTACTAAAGGCTCTCAAAGACTAGAATTTCAAATAAATATCAACATTTGAAAGTTACCCATAACCTTAACCAATTGGCTGAATCAGAGGCTGAAATAGAGGCCACAGTGGCAATGAGGAAGCAGACACAGAAGCAAGATTAGGAGTAGAAATACTTTACAAGTGACTATATCCACACTATAGCTTCACAAAACAAGACGAATACAACATTATTTAAACATTGTGATACCATAAAGACGTCACTTTATACGGTTGACCACGTTGGATCAAGTCATTCGAAAAACAATGCCTTGTTTTCAAAATGAAAAGAGGCGAAGAAGTGCTCCAGTTTATGTGCTCAAAACCGCTATTGAACCAATGTGGATTCTTCTATTAGGAGAAGCATACAATCACCTAACTCAGCTTTCTACAAGAATATATCATTCGTGGTCACAGTGCTGGTGGTAGCAAGCAATCGATCATATCTCGTCTTGAGCTGCTTGGATTTACTCTGTCGGAAACCTCTTGTGACTCCCATAAGTGGTCATACAGTATACTGACAAAATAATATTGTCTTTGATCGGTAGCAGAAGGCACCCCAACTAAAAGCATTGGTATGCCTGCCAAAGATAAAATGAAGCAATCAGACTTGATGAAAACTCTAGAATCCGAGCTTTCGTTCGTTAAAAATTGTCATAGACACTCCTATCTCGAACGCCTTACAGTTTTCACAGACAGTTTCCATAGTGGTTGCATCATGTGACGCATCTAAAATGTTTCCATTCAAGTCAGTACCTCGAGCAATGTCTCTAATGTCCCAGTTTGAAGCATATCAATATTTACTGCATATTATTTTATGCTCTCTCCAGGATTTAGATATCAAATGTAGGCAATTTGAGAAATACCTCAATCATCAACGTTCACAGCTGTAGAAGACAGGTATATAAAGTGGAAGCAAGTAGAGCAAGACATCGAACCAACGCCCGAAGTTTCAGAAAAATCCAAAGCACAACAAATGGCTGCAGCTCTGTAAAGTTTAGCAGACAGTCTTGTGAGCGACTTTCGAATACTTTGTCTTGACCTTAACAAGAGTTCTCCAGAGAAGTTCTCCCGGAACCCGGACATACTTCAGATCATTCGAGATATGTATGGTAACTGCAATTATTGTTGATAGATGTTATAGATGCTGATAATACAAGATTGGATATGATTTTAACTCGTCGCGTTTCAATCGTATTAAGATCCAGCTGCTGCTCTAGCCATACAGAAGTCATATTAAAATAAATATTAGAGTGCCTCCAAATAATCGAATACATATCTTCTGTATTTTAATTTGGATATAGTGCCAGCTCTTGAACATCACCCTTTGCTTTCTAAATAACTCTTTTCTTTTACTCAATTCGTTTACATATTAACTTGCGTCTTAGTTATAAGGATATGAAGCGGAACTTGTATTCGATTTTCATATTTCCGTTGATTATATTTGATTTTTATATACGCGTGTCGGTCAGGCTTGGTTTGACAATAAATAATTTTTTATTGTTATTATTGCTACTATTATTATTATTATTATTATTGGGAAGATTGGCTAACCGAACGATCGAATAACAATCAACCCTTCTAAACTTGTTGTACGATTAGAAATTTACGATTTATTTTTGGAGGAGAAGAACGAACAAGTATGAGTATGAGTAAAAAATGCTAGTGCAACTAAGACCATGACAAGTGACACTGACAATATTATTATTCAGACGAAAAGTATAAATAAAAAAATAAATATGTGGCACTTAAAGCCCCAAAGGGCTCATTGGCCGAGCTTTTCTTCCATTACTGTTGTGCGTCTTAAATTTTGGACAGTATTAGAATGGACCTACTTATTTTAGCCGGTTCCGAATGGCAGAACACTTGTGACATCACTTTTTCTGAGCTTTGTCACAGAGTTCTTTTTAGAAGCTTTTTCATGGCAAGTTGTTACTGTCGGAAGAATTGCCAATTGCTTGCCGACAGGTGGGTACCGTTCGAAAGAAAAATCTTTTCGATATAAAATTTGTTATGCATCAGCCGGGTATTGAACCACGACCTACAGATCAGAAGGCGAACACACTAACCACTGAGCTACGGCACCCACGGCACACACGAAAAGTATACTATATGCAAATAAAAGTAAATTCATTAGAAAACAATTTTAATTTGGTCATATCGTCGCCTATCCTGTACATCGATTTCTCGGCCGTCATTCGGTCTTGCCTTGTCGTGGTGAAGCAAAACTTTGCGTCTATTGACTAAAGACGTTCCATTTTTTTCAATTGCTTCATTCAGTTTGGATAGTTGATGGCAATAATAATCAGCTGTGATTGTCTGGGGTTGGGTGCCGTAGCTCAGTGGGTAGTGTGTTGGTCTTCTGATCTGTAGGTCGTGGTTCAATCCCCGGCAGTAAGAACTTGCTATGAAAAAGCTTCTAAAAGAACTCTGTGACAAAGCTCAGAAAAAGTGATGTCATAAGGGTTCTGCCATTCGGAATCGGTTAAAATAATTAAGCACCTTCTAATACTGTCCAAAATTTAACACGCACAACAGTAATGGAAGAGAAATTCGCCAATGAGACCTTCGGAGCCTTAAGTGCCACATATTTTTTTTATTATTTTTTTTATTGTCTGGTTTGGTTCCAGCAGAACAAAATAAACGATACCGGCCATATACCACCAACAGGAGCCCATCTCTGGGGGTTGGTTCTGGTGTTTCACCTTTATCTAACCACAGGCGTTTGCGAACAGGATTATTGTAAAGGACTCATTTTTCGTCACCAGTAACAATACGGTTCAAAAAACTCTCATTTTCTCATTTTCAAGGCGCTGCAACAGCTGCGAACACACATTCACTCTCTGCTGAATGTTTGCGACGGAAGGTTTATGCGAAACCCATTTTCCCACCATTAGAACCTTGCTCAATTGAACCAGATGCCTGTAAACTGTTCCATGTGATGAATTTAACATTCCAGCCATCATATCGACTGTCAAACTTGGCTCAGCTTCCACGAATTCCAGCGAGGCGTCGGAGTTAAAGACCTCAGGACGACCAGTGCGTGGGACATCCTCAACGTCACAATCACCACTTCGGAATTTGGAAAACCACTTTTGCGGAGTCCTCACACCGACACTGGTATTCTCCCCATGAGTTGCGTTTATTACTGCAGCAGCAGTTGTTGCATTTTTTCCACTTTTATATAAAAAAAAAAAATACAAAATATGCCTCATATACATGTTCGAAAATTCCATTTTATTTTTTAACAGCGCGCAATGCACAATGTTGAATGCACAATACATCACAGACAATAAAATAGTTCCGTTATCTCCTACGAATCATTTTTTGTACGCCAAAAGTGCCTACTGTGAAATTATTGAAAAAATAACTCACGAACTTATGGACTGACCTGATATAAATTTGTGAGGTTCCGTAAAAATGCGTGAGCCAATAAAAGTGTGGAGATCGGCTGGGGTGCCAAATCGTGTTCTAAGTTCAGAAAAAAAAAATGGGAGAAAAATCGACAAATAAACCCACAGCAGCGCAGGAGTCGCCCCTAGAAAAGTAAAATGTGTGATCGTCAATTATGATTTATGACTCGAACCATATCTCAGCAACCAAGCGTGCCATCTATGTGTGAGCACATGCGTTTTGAAGCTTCAACCTTCCTTTACTAACTGTCAGCTGCAGAAAATGATCTAAACTTTCTGAAAACAATTGTTACGAGTGATGAAACATGGTGCTTCCAATACGATCCAGAAACCAAGCGTCAAAGTGCGGAATGGAAATCAAAAAACTCACCACAGGCCCAAAAAAAACACGAAAAGTTCCATCAAAAATCTAAACAATGCTCATCACATTCTTCGATAGCAACGGAATTATCCACAAAGAATTAGTTCCAATTGGTCAAACAGTTACTTCCGCATGTTACCTCGAAGTTTTGAAGCGTTTGATGTCCAGAATCCGTCGTGTTCGATCAGAAAATTGCGATCCAAAAACTTGGTCTCTGTTGCACGAAAATGCACCGAGTTAGACAGCACTCACTTGTTCGTCAAGTTTTGGCTCGGAATCAGGTCTGTGTGTTGAACCGATTTGGCACCGTGCGATTTCTTTTTGTTCCCAAAAGTGAAATTGAAATTGAAAAATGATGCTTTTTTGATGACATTTAGATCATACAACGGGCTTCGACGAGGGCACTGGAGGCAATTCCGAAAAATGAGCTGGAACACACGTATGAATCACTATTAAATCGATGTAACAAGTGTATTGAATCAGGAGGAGAATATTTGATATCATGTTTTAATTGTGTTCTCTAGAAGCAGTCTTAATACATAATTGTCGCATCTTGTAGGCATCAAATCCCTATATCACCAACCCACATTCATATTTTCTCAATTTTTGTTCTGAGCGTAGATAAGTAATGATTTAAATATTCATAAATTTTATTATTATTGAAGCCTAGAAATTATTTGCCTAAAAAATATCACATAATTTAAACGCAGCTCGCGACGCCTGGTCTAGCAAAATGTTAAAAACAAATATGCGTCTATGCGTCCATGTGTCTATGCGTCCATGCGTCAAATTGCCATACTCGAAGCACTGGCTCGTCGCGCCGAAATGTTATTCGGTTATATAACGTGCCTAAGCCTATTTAAAATGATGAAATCGAGCTAATCATTTTAGAGGCTCGAGGAATGCCCAGCTCTTGGTGGCATAGTACCATCTACTTGCAGCTCATTTTAACTGCAATGCGGAAAACCGAAACGTTTTACCATTCCGAATCATGACTATGTAACTTCGAACAGGTCGATTGAGGAAACAAAATAAATTGCCATCCACTTTGCAATTCTGGCTTGTCACCTTAAGCCTTCTTTTGGCTTGCAATAGCATAAAGAACGTATATGTATCTCTCAACCGTTCGCAAATTTCCTACATTTCCGGTTCAGGCTTAATTGTGTGCTAGTACATCCAATGGCTCATATTGGCTCTTAAAGAATGACCTCAAACGTAGTGAACATGATGTACAAGTACAACTTTAAGCAAATCTTCTACTGAAATATTGCAAACTGGTTGTGGGTGATGTTGAAACAATATAATAAATATTGTATTTACATTGGAAAAATTCGCATTTATAACCTTCATCGCATGACATATGCCACTACCACCTACGACGTGTATTACTATTGCACACTCTACTCGTAACATTTCAGCAAACAATTAACACAGGTGTGGTCAATGTTTAACAAGAGGTTTTATCTTTTGTTTATTGCCAAACAAATTGTCAACCAACCAACCAACCCATCTAAATAACCGATTGTGTCAGGCGATTGCCATCGTAGTGTATAATTATACTCATAGTATACCTGTGCTTGTACATATTATTCGAACTGTTCGACTGTAATATCGCATAAATCATTTATCATAATTTGAAATGGAGGTTCATACAGGTGATGGGGCTTCCCATGAAACATACATACATATATATGCTCGATAGATAGTTAATAAAGGTAACACATATATTCCTATTACACTAGTAGTCTTGAGAAGTGTATTGAGAAGTATTTACTTATACAGGCGGACGGAGTACAATTTATATCGTGACACATTGGCTAATTAATTAGTTGTTAAACATTGCTTCTATTTTTTTTTGTCCACATACTCTGTATCGTATCAAATATCGAACGCTTTAGTAGTTAATTTGTTGTATGTGATATATATACGAGTAATTATGCAGCCATTTGTTTTGTTCATTCCCAATGGGAAAGTGACCACTCCAAGAGGCCTATGGAAGAGCTCAACAGCTCAACAGATGCCTTGTATTTTAAAATTATGCTTCGTTGAGGTGCTCTCTCTCTCTCTATTTCTCTGTGCTCCTCTTAAAGAGCTCTTTGAGGGCTTTGAAAGGTGAGAAAGTTTCAGGTGCCACATCTAATTCAAAGTTAAAAATATTGAAGTCAAATCGATCAAAACACCACACCTACACAGGAGTCACCCATATAGGAGTAAACTGAGTGGTAGAGCTTTATTAAATTTTGGTCCTCAACTGATTTTTAGAACATACTTACCCCCTAACCACCCTTTACAAGGGTTCCCTTCTCTCTCTCTTTCTCTCTAGCTCCTCTTAAAGATCTCTTTGAAGGCTATCGCTATAAATATTAAAAATTTTGCGATTCCAGTCCAGCTTTGGTCATTTATCTTAGCTGCCGCTCTTTCCCTTAATATTAGCTTCCAGGTGCTTAGTGGAGTACACAAGCTTGTAAATTCAGGAAAGAGCTCTAAAGTGTGGTGCCATTTCTGGCTAATTTGTCTGCCATATAATTGCCTAATAATGTTTTATTTAACTAGAATGTTAGGATGGTATGATCTAGTTCCTCTATATCTGTCTTTTGAATGGTTATCACTAATGGAATGGCGTGCTGCTCTGAATCTGAATCTTGTTATGACCACGGATAAAAAAAAAAAAAATAAAATAAATATGTGGCATTTAAACCCCCGAAGGGCTCATTGGCCGAGCTTCTCTTCCATTACTGTTGTGCGTGTTAACCTACTATTTTAGACGGTTCCGAACGGCAGAACCCTTGTGACATCACTTTTTCTGAGCTTCGTCACAGAGTTCTTTTAGAAGCTTTTTCATGGCAAGTTGTTACTGTCGGAAGAATTGCCAATTGCTTGCCGGCAGATAGGTACCGTTCTAAAGAAAAATCTTATCAATATTAAATTTGTTATGCATCAGCCGGGGATTGAACCACGACCTACAGGTCAGAAGGCGAATACACTAACCACTCAGGTGCCACATCTAAGTTAAGTTTAAGAAAATTGGAGTAAATTCGATCAAAACACCACCGCTTCCATTAGTCCCCCATATAACAGTAAGCTGTATGATAGAGCCTTATTAAATTTTACCCCCTAACTCGTTTTTAAAACATATTTACTTCTTAACACCGCTATTTGAAGAGGTTCCTCTACTAAGCTGAGGTTTTCCTAAAGTTCACTTTCATCGGTCACTGCACTCCTTGGTTTGTTGAATTTTGTATTTTAGCATAACCAATATTGTCTTCAAGGGACCACTTTACATCCAATAGGTATGCCCTAAAAGTGATCAAATTAGCCATGACTTCTATAACTATTATAGATCGATTATGCAACTTGTGCGCACGGGCTCTTTGCTTGCTTTCCCCGCCCTATTTTTTGCTTGACCCGACTTTTATCCGCCTTACTGAGATTTCGTGGATTGTGAGTTTCACAAAGATTACAGCCTTAGCACACAATTCTTCTGGGACGGTTTCCGTTGCCTTGTTATCTTTTCAGTCGCCGTACTGGTGCTGGTCCGAGATGACAGCCACTTTAGTTGGCTGTCTATTCCTTGACAAATTTGCTCTTTGGGATATTTGCTCAGCAGGATTACCAACGTTCTGGGAGAAAATTAAGATATCCGTCTTATCCAGCTTTCACCTCAGCGTGGTCTTCATGATCTTGAATCTTTGCATGAGTCTTTGATATAAAAATCTGATGAAAAGTCCAGGCCCATCACTTAAACTCATCGACTCATCTTGTAGAAGTCCTCTGATCTGGCCCGAGAGCCTCTTCAATTACTTTCCGGTTTTCGTATGTTGTCACCCCCGCTAAGGTAAGGACTAAATAAGAACAACACATACAATGGGAAGCAAAGCTGAGTACGAGTCCATCGTACATTTGACTATTTTACGAGCGAATTTTAGCAAAACATCAATTTTGTAAGAAAGCTTTTTAATGGAAGGAGGTAGAAGCTATGTGAGTGCCTAGTCAGCGCAAGGATAAAACAAAGGCCACTGGAAGGCATTTACAAAAAAAAAAAAATAAAAAAAATATGTGGTACTTAAAGCCCCGAAGGGCTCATTGGCCGGTTCCGAACGGCAAAACCCTTGCGACATCACTTTTTCTGAGCTTTGTCACAGAGTTCTTTTAGAAGCTTTTTCATGTCAAGTTGTTACTGTCGGAAGAATTGCCAATTGCTTGCCGACAGGTGGGTACCGTTCGAAAGAAAAATCTTTTCGATGCAGATCAGAAGGCAGGCCAACACACTAACCACTGAGCCACGGCACCCACACGGCATTTACACTATAGCTTATTTAACTGCTGGATGGTTGGTATTACGCAATTGTTTCACTGCCTATATACGCAGAGGTCGTTTAGATGCTGCAACGCTACGTGCGAGCAGGTGGATGGTTCAAGTTCCCACAAGGAAAGCTTTTAAGCATAGATTGATTTTGGCAATCATCAATTATGAAATTAATATCCACAGATATTGGCAATTTTAAATTCAATTGTTTTCCTTTATATTTTTGGTTTGGCACACTTTTTCCAAAATGATTGATTTGCAATTACATGAAATTGCAAAATTTCACTGTTGAATTGTTGCAATTTTAATTTTTTTTCTGCTCATCCATACTATACATATACAGATCAATCAATGCGAAAAACAATGAAATTCTCTAAGGAAATGCACAAGCACGTGCAAAAAAAATATATAAATTAAAAAAAAAAAATTGCAAAAAAAAACGCAGCTGAAAAATGTTTTCCACAATCATCCGATGTTCCATTAAATTCAATTAAATTAATTCGTGCCATTTATTTTTTTTTTCTACTTCAAAATATAATGAGAGCTACTTAAAATGGGATAGCAACTTGCTAGATTGCATTTTATATTTTTAATTAAGCAACAAAATAAGAATAACGAAAGAAAAAAGAGACAAATTAGTAAAAAAGTATAAAAATATAATTTTGGGAATTTGGCAAAATGCAAATTACAAAAACGTTTTAAAACGATTACTTACATGTTGGTTTTGGTCAAAATATTTGTAAGGCAATTTAATACAAAAAAAAAAATGCAATTTTTCCGACTTTTAAATGAAACAATCATTTTATTTGCCTTTGTTTGTTGCAAGGAATAAAAGCAACTGAAAAACTAATAATAATAAGTGTCACACTTTTTTTTCTGTGTTTTGTCATGTCTACTCCTTAACAAGGATAATTTGTCAACCAACCGTTCACTTTGCACACATAGAGCGTAGGTACACATTTTTCACTCTCACTGCTAATGATGGTGACGACGATGATGATGATGAGGAGTCAAAAATTAAAAATTAAAAAAAGTGAATTTACAAAAAAAAAAGGGGTCAGCCGAGCCCATACATACACTCATACATGCACGAGTGGTAATGTTGTAAATTAATCATTGCCTCATTTTAAAATATCCACAAAGAGATGATGTGTTACAAATTGTTTTTGTGCAAGATGACTAAGTGTGACAATTGTCGAATAAAATGAAAAATAGAAATCGCAATAAAGAAAAAGGGTTGCTCCGGGCAATACCATCTGAGAGGATGATAAATTCACTAAAACCGTGTCTATTTTATTTTTTGCAAGGTAGCAAAAATTTTAAGATTTCGAATTCTCTACTTTTTAAATTTTTTTGCAGCCATTTTGATAGTACAAATATTGTAGCGGATCCCCCTTAAGGGATGCCGAAAGGAAGTAACTATGTTGGGAGGAAATGTTGGGTCTGAAAAATTAGTAGAGGTCAGTCTTATATTTCACGGCTCTAGGTACGATTTCTTGGCAAATATGGAATTGAATTTAAATGAAATTTGCAGGTAGGGCGAAATAAGTTAAGGAATTATTCCCACTCTAGGGCTGAGCCCTGTGCAGTTATGGAATATTTGTCAATATCAAGATGTTTTTGCGTTCATTTTGTATGGAAGCCCCCTTTGGGAATAGAGATAGAGGATAAATACTGGAAAAAATGTTGAGAATAAAAAATTACTGGGGATCTGTCATACATTTGACAGCTGTTGGATAATTATTGACAAGCTACTCTATCGTTAATTTGAATTTCAAACTTATAGAAGCACACATTTTACGATCATCGCCGACAAAAATTGTTTGGTTTCCAACGATTCACAAAATAAAAGCTCTATACTAGCCAATTTCTTATTTTTTCTTATTTCTTTAGGTTGTTCTCTTCTGCACAGCTTCGAAGGAACTCATTTTTAAAAAGTAGACGGGTGCAAATCTTTAATTCCATAGGGAAGAAAATCTTGAAATAATACAAATTTTAGGTTTTTCTTTGAGAAAGCCATTTAAAAGTTCGACCTGCCTAATGTCCATTGATTAAAGTACGCTATAGTCGCAGTGTTGGAAAAAATACGGACTGAGCTACTTCTTCCCACGTTTTTTATAAATTGAATTCGCACTTGACTTAATATAAGCAGACCTAAGAGAGCATAGACCCTGGTGACTCTGCATAGAGCAGCGGATTTCCAGCTACAGGACTCTTGTGACAGCACACTTCCAGACATTTTTGGTTAACTTCTTGTTGAAAAATATTCTGCCTTTACAAATATTGTCAATTTCGACAATTAGGCGCAATAAGATAAAACAATATCTAGCATTTCTGAAAAAATACTACTGAATACGTCGCGGTAAAGCCAGGCTTCAAAACTAATTCTCATGAACTATGGCTTCCTGTTATCATAATAGAGTACAGATAGCTCGCCTCGGCAATGCAACCACAGATGATCTATTGTAAGCCTTACATAAGACTTTTAGATCTATGTTTCAGGGAACTGAGTACCCGTTTGTATGCTACATCCTTGTAGTCCACTGTCACCATGGTACGCGTAACTTTTTTCCACTGTTCTGCAAAGTTTTTGATGGAACTTTTGGATGCCAAGCATCTAAATAATTTTATTAGTAAAATTTTGCCTAGGAATTGAAGAAAGACCTTAGACTCTTAACGATTACTTTATGAAGCTTCAGCGCATGAGGTCTTAGATTCGGTCCATGGATCAGTTAAATCGGCTAATATCAGAAAAGCTGGAATGTAATCTTTCCAATCGAAAGCAATTTACAATTGTCCGAAAGTTAGATTTTATCTTGAAATGATTTCAGAGAGAATTCTATGACAAGGCCCAAAAAAACTGATGTTACAAAAATTAATGATTTAAAACCTAAAATAACTCTGGGTGTAGCAATGTAGACGCTTATTTGATGTCACAATGGGCCGAAGGTATCTGTTACAGCATCCACCACAGGTTAATATCCATTTTTTTCTCATTATCGTAAATAAAAAAAATATGTGGCACTTAAAGCCGCGAAGGGCTCTTTGGCCGAGCTTAACTTCCATTACTGTTGTGCGTGTTAAATTTTGGACAGTATTAGAAGGGACTTGTGGGTGCTGTAGCTCAGTGGTTAGTGCATTGGCCTTCTGATCTGTAGGTCGTGGGTTCAATCCCCGGCTGAAGCATAACATAATTTAATATAGAAAAGATTTTTCTTTCGAAAGGTACCCACCTGCTGGCAAGAATTGGCAATTTTTCCGACAGTAACAATTTGCCAAAAATGCTTCTTAAAAGAGCTCTGTGACAAAACTAAGTTCAAGTGATGTCACAAGGGTTCTGCCGTTTGGAACCGGCTAATATAAGTAGGTCCCTTCTAATGCTGGTCAAATTTAACACGCACAACTGTATTGGAAGAGAAGCTCGGTGGTATGACAATGGGCTTTTCTGGTCTAAGTGTGTCCTCTCAGAGAGAGGGCAGCCGCATAACCTTACCTAACCTAGAAGGGACTTACTAATTTTAGCCGGTTCCGAATGGCAGAACTCTTGCAACGTAACTATTTCTGAGCTTTGTCACAGAGTTTATGTAAAGTATATAATTTTGAGCGACATTAGTATGCTCCTCGAATATTGGTTGAATTTTCTTTCCTTTTCTATAGTTTCATAGGTGAGTTGGTACTTCACTAATACCATCCTTTGAAAAATAGCATCCCAAAGTGATAATTGTTACACTTGTTGTTGTGTAAGTAGGTGTATCATAGAATTGTCACGCGTCATTCTTCATGAAAACCTCATTAGATATTCCAAACACGTAATCATTTTTTTTTTTGCCCTCTTTCCTACTCAATAAAGCATTTTTCCTACCTCCTTCTTCTGTAACTGGTCCATTGGTGTTTTTTTTTTTTTTAAGTCTTAAGTATATTTATTAGAAAAAATAAGATAAATGATTCCAAATGACAAAGGCTACATGAAGCGAGTAAGAAAAAAAATATATATATATTTTTTTTGCTGCTAAAAAATCATTTTAAAGAAATGGCTAAAGGCATCGTTGGTAATTAATTGAGTTTGTATGAAGTATGGATGAAATGAACTGTATATCCTTCGAATCATATTTGCTATGAGTATGTGTATGTGTATGTGTATGTGGGTCGTTTTGAAATTACATGTTTCGATTTGACCGTCTGTGCTTAATATTTGACTTCTAATCAAAACATTGCCCTTCTGACTTATGCATGTCCTTGCATGATCATGGTTAATAACCACTATTTGAACATATGCCACTATTGTTGTCGCTGTTGGCTCTTGGCTGTTGCTATGCTGCTTGAGGCTATTTGAAGCACAATACAAGTACATATGTATAGAGTATAAATATGCGTGTGGCCTCTATTATTTGCTATTTAGCTTAAAACGCCTCTATTTGGATTTAGCTTGTATAAAATATCTTCCGCTGTGTAGTGAATTGAATGAATAGAGGCCTATAACTCGTAATTAGTTGATTCTTTATGCGTGTGTGAATTGATTCCTATTCCTTCATCCTCATATTTTGTTTTGACGTTATGTTTTTATTATTTGATAGTATACAACTGTAAATTATTGATTGACTTTATGTCGTTTTTGCTCCCAACCCGAAATGAAAATAAATTGAAGATAGGATAAAGAGTTTATCATAAAAGTAGTTCAAAAAAACTAAAATTCATCTGGAAAACCCGAACCAAAATCGTGCTAGAATACATGTACCCCATTGATTGGAGTCTTACCTTTCGATTGGTGAGCTCACGGATACGTTTTGCTCATAGTGACAATCGGCAATATTTTTCAATTTCATTCCAATATCGAAGCTCTTAAGTATTACCAATTATGTTTCAAGGAAAAATATTGCCTTCGCCTCCAAGAACCATATGAACTATTTAGTCATGCGCTCATTGTTTTCTCCAGCAGTAAGTCTGTGTTCTTTCAAATTTCCATCTCCTGTGTTCTTCCAAATTTCCAACTCCTGTGTTCTTCCAAATTTCTCAAACAAATTTGACAAAGTTGCTGTTGCCCCAAAGCACAAAGTGAGAAGGTATACCGAAATGGCCGGTTCTTTCCGAGTCTGAGATCTTTATGCAGCTTGGGTTTATCTGATGAGATTTATAACGAAGGAATTTTTGTTATCTTCTTAGATTAAGATGAACACTTTCAGCAAAAGTCGGCTTATAGTATTTTCAACTTTAGCAGAATTTAGCAAGCTTAGTTCGAAATGCCATGGGTACCGTAGCTTAGTGCTTAGTGCGTTGGTTTTCTGATTTGTAGGTCATGTTAAGCACAACTTTAATATCGAAAAGATATTTTCCGAACGACACCCATGTGGCAGCAAACAATAGGCAATTCTTCCAGCAGTAAAAATTAGCCATGAAAAAGCTTCTAAAAGAGCTCTGTGACAAAGCTCAGAAAAAGTGATGTCATAAGAGTTCTGCCGTTCGGAACCGGCGAATGTAAGTAGTAGAATTTAACACGCGCAAAAGTACTGGGAGAGGAGCTCTGCCGAAGGGCCCTTCGGTGCCTATAATTGTCAAATATTTATTTTTTTTTTTTAGTTAGAAATGCCAGTTAGATATTCGAAGCCTCGTAAAGTTCTCCAGACCTTGTCCCTTCCACCAAAGGTTAGGTCTGCACCTTCTATGTCGTCCACCAGCGGATTCCGAATATAACACCTTCTTATCCAGAGCGTGTTCTTTCAATCGCTTGGCATGACCTAGACAGCACTGCTGCGAAATTTTGCGCTTTACGATGTCGGTGTCGGCATAGAGCTCATACAGCTCATACAGCTCATATTTGTATATTATTCGATATTCACCGCCAACGCAAATAAGTCCAAAGATCTTGTGTAGGACGTTCCTCTCGAAAACTCTGAGCATTCTCTCATCGAAGGTGGAAATTGTCCAGGCTTAGGTGCCAGATGTAACGTGGTTTTCGTTTCTCGAGAAAGGGCTGAAATTCTCAATTGCTTACTTCTCCCAAAGTAGCAAGAGTGATTCATCGCAATATCTCCACCTTACGCCTTACGTTTGGTCAAGATATGTGTTTTCCATGTTAGTTTGCTATCGAGGTTTGTATGCCTAGGTATTTAGTTTCTTTAGATTGAGGAATATTTGCATCATTGAGTTTTACGGGTGGGCAGATGCTACGTTTAAGGGTGAATGTAACATGGACTTGATTCGCTAATCTTTCAACCATTGAGTAATCTTGTTTAACCCTTTTTAGAGCTAAGCCGAAGCTAGTTGTGGAAGGGTATCCATTGCGAGGACAGCAGTGTCGTATCCATCCTTCAGAGACTGGTAAATCGTATGTGTGAAGCAGGTGTAGAATGGGGCTCGTGACGTTGCCTATCGTAGAGTTCAGACTGTTCTTCACCTTGCTTGACGAAAAAATATCGACTTTCGAGATAGGACTTGATAAATATGTAAAACTTTATCGGAAGAGTGCCCTTTATTGTATAGAGTAAACCGTCATGCCAGACACGGTCGAAAGCTTTAGATATATAGAGAAACGCTACTGCAGAGTATTTCTTTTAACCGAATGAAACCGACTTGATAGTTAGGAATTAGTTTGCGTTCTTCTATTACTGGCATCAATCTTTTGAGCAAAAAGGGTTTCCATAAGTTTGAAGGCAACTGGCAGCAAGCTAATGGGGCTATATGACTCCATTTTGTCTGCACTTTTTCCGAGCCTGAGAATCATTTTTCCTTGGGCAACTTTCCACAACAGCGGGGGAACAAAGCCAGATAATAAAACAGCATTGTATATATAGATTAGGAAAGTGATTCCCTCTTTTGGGAGTTGTTTTAACTCTTCTCCAGTGATGAGACCATAGCCGAGAGCTTCTTGGCTTTAAGTTTTTTTTTATGCTTCTTTCGAAAACTTTTTAATGGTTGGGTCCATCTGATAGATGTGTTCCAGGGTTTCTCTCACTCGTTGGGCAGTGCTGGGTGATTTCGATTTCGATTTCGTGAGGAGTGAAAACTCTTTTTAAATGTCGAACAAATGTGCAAGCCTGTTCGAGGTTACTTTTAGCACATTCATTATTTTCCTTTCTGATAGCAGATGGTGCCAGGGTTGGCCTCTTTAAATGTTTAGTTGCTTTCCAAAGGGAGTAATCAGAGGCAACATTTGCAGAGGCAAGATTGCTCAGATAATATTGAAGTTGTGAATTGTGCTCATTTTCGAGGAGCTCCTTAAGATCTTTTGTGAGTGAATGTAATATTTTCTTGTCTCCAGGGTGTCTGATCCTTTGTCACTTCTTCCTTGCTTGGCGTTTTTCTAGGATAAAATAAATGTCCTTGCCTTGCAGAGGTTACTATCAGTTACCACTTCTACTATGAATACTACTATTTACATTATTCCATTCATGGATAATCGAGCTTACTCTAAATAGTACTATAATGCCACTTATGTTGTTACTGCAATAAAATTAATAAAATTTGACAATAAGCCACCACCGATTGTGTAAGTACATAGAAATAAGTAAATTGAGACTACCATTTATTTTGTGGGACGACAACAAAGAAACCATACCATGCTAAAGCAAATCAAAATTCATTCTAATCCCATTTACAGTCGTATTCATGTTTCATATTACACAGTGCAGAAATATTCGTATTTCAAATCTTCATTCCATGTTAATAAAAATCAAACAGAATTTTGAAAATCCACTAAATTTTATTATGGTCGGAGAGGAAGAGCAAAAAAAAAAAAAAAAGCAACAACAATAACAATTCAAATGAGCTCGTACAGATAAATGTGATTTGTGATTTGCACTTTCCAACAGAAAGAGAATATCAACAACAACAACATCAAACATCAATGCATAATGCTATTACCTCATATTCACATGTTTCTGCTTCTTCTTCAACAAAATATATTGCCACCTTGTATACAAATGTCAGTCACAATTGTATCGTTCTTTTGTTTAGGATCAAATATGTATGACAAATGAGTGTTATGATTAGACTGAGGGTCTATTAGGGTGTACCGATTTTATATAAAATAGCTAAGATGTACTTAAAAGTTGATATCTTGGGAAAATTTATATAAAATGGATTCCAAAACTTTCACTTCACTTATCTGGGTTCCCTTTTCGTCCCTCAAATTGTATGTTAATTACTCGTTTGGTTGCAGAATTCTTCTACTTCCTTCCTCATAGTAACATCACGTGTTATTTCAAGCATATCTTTGTGGGGTATGTTCCACATTTCGAGTTCATCAATAAATTGGCGTCTCAGTGTCGACATCCTCGTGCTTGCCAATGCAGGATACTGGCACATTATGTGTGCCACTGTCTCTGCCTCTTCCATGTATAATCTGCAAATGTCAGCATCCTCCTTTTCAACAAGACCCATCTTGCTGCGGTAGTACCCGAAATTGCCATGCCCAGTTATTAATGCAGTCAACCAGCTTAGAGTTAACCTTTCGAGACCGAGAGCACTCCCCGATTCGCTGCCCTTTGATAGCCCCAACGAAACCCTTGCCTGTCTACAAGTGGATAAGTTCTTCCATCTCGTGAGATGAAGTTTCTTCATCCACTCTTCGACCTTTGCCTTCACCGTCCCGTTGCTGAGAGCAACTACTGGTTCCGGTCCATAAAACTCAACTTCAGATCCTTGTCTAACCAAGGCGTCTGCAGCTTCATTCTGTTCTATACCAATGTGTCCATTCATCCACATAAGAGTAATCGCATTACTACGAGCACACACCAGTTAAGTTTCTGAACATAATCGAGCGCCAACTTAGAAGATACCGTAGGTTCTTGCAGTCGCCTGATCACCGCCTGGTTATCGAGCAAGATTTTTTTACCTTGCACCTTTACATCCAGTAGATGGTCTAGCGCATGCATTAAACCAAACATTTCTGCTTGATAGAACGATACGTATCTTCTCATTTTCAGAGTGCACGCCAGTCCCAACTCTTTAGAGAAGATTCCAGCACCCGCCTTGCCACCCATTAATGAGCCATCAGTGAAAATACTGATGTCATTTTCCTCACACACACACATCATGTGTGAGGCCGTCTTCAATTTTTCCAGTCATTTTTAGCGTACCCATTCCTTTCATTGGCATTTGCGCCTCCTTTACACTTCTATATAACAGTGACCGGATGCTTCTGTGCCCTATCTTCGTGCCGAATCCATACCAATTATTAATGTCCAGCAGTAGCAGCCCCAGAAATGCTTCTACCGGGGTCGTCCAGATAGCTCCGATAATCCCAATACAAGCCATTCTTTGCACCCTATCTAACTTGATTTTCGCAGTCTTTTGGGTGACCTTAGGCCACCAGACCACAGCAGAATACGCTATTAACGGCCTTACCATCGTTGTGTAGATCCAATGCGCTGCTTTGGGAGTAATTCCCCACATACCGAGACCGAACACTCTCTTACACTGATGCAATACTCGCTTGCCCTTCTGGATCTTGTCATCGACGTGACTATTCCAAGTCAGCTTGTTATCCAGGATCACACCTAGATACTTTACCTCCTTGGAGACGTTGATGTTCGATCCAAAAAGTCTAAATGGGTCTATTGTTAGCCCAGACCTCCTTTTAGTAAAGAGTACTGTTTCCGAATTACTAGCATTTACAGAGAGACCTTGTTCCGTGCACCGTGCACCTAGCAGCAGCAGGTTCCAAATTACTGAGGCCAGTTAGCAATGAGCTGCACAAAATCTTGTTATTAGTCTCATAACAATTATGTCCTAAAATCGCCTACATCCCTTGCTGTTATAGCATAGAACTCAATTTAGCGGCGAGTCTGTCAGAGCCGAAAAAAGTTTGTCACTTTTGAGAGAGTGTGTCAGCAAAAGATAGGGAGAGATTGTTTCCTGTAATTAGCTGAAAGTTGAGACGTGCAATGTAACTTAATATTCTTCAAAAAAAAAAAAAAAATGTGAGGTACCCGTGAGTTCTTTATTGTAGATGTTTCACTAGTTTTGGGGAAAAAGAAATCCATTACTTTTATATATTAATTTCAAGACTATTTTGCATGGTTCGTATTTGTTTATTTGGGACTTACAACCGAACAACGCTTGCAGATTATTAAATCAAAATTAAGAGGCGAGTTCGGTGAACAGTTTAATTCACGTTTGAGACCGGTCAACAGGCCGCCTAGATCGTGCGATTTAACGCCTTTAGACTATTTTTTGTGGGGCTATGTTAAGGGTCATGTCTATAGCGACAAGCACGCAACGGTTGACGCGAGAATAATGGATTTCTTTTTCCCCAAACTAAAATACGAAAGAAGCTGCTTGTGATTGCATGCAAGAGACAAAAAAAATACTAACTCACTAATGAATAAAAGACAGACAGTCTGACTGAGTATTCCCATAGGAGCTTCTGGTCAACCCTCCATCTTTACATATTGCACGCTAAATATGAGAAGTTTCTATGCCATTGTTATTGATTACATCCAGTAAGTACAAAGTACAGAGAGTCATGTATACAAAACTGTTTATATGCATGTGATTATGTATTAGAAAGCTAATAAACAGGTTCACAACTAAATACGTATCATATATATTTGCCAATTCATCCACTTTGAAATGTCCTTTTGGGTATATAAATATGTATGTATTTACATTGTGAGACCTGAGACTTTTCTCTCACAACTCTCACTGCTTTTGTCATTTAGGATATTGCTATTGTTATTGTTTTATTTATGCTGATAACGTGATTTACTGCAATTATTTATATTATCTATATTATCAACATAAATCCTTCCAACTACAAATTTCTTAAGACATATCATGCGAGAGTAATTGCTTTAAATATATCTTCAGCGAAATATCTCTAAACAAACTTTGATGAAATTTACTTTAACTTGATGTTGGCCTTCTTAGAATCTGCAACTACTGTGTTGGATACCCCTATTTTGTGTAAGTCTTTATTGCATACGAAGTGGCCCGTTAGTGCTCCGGAGAGTAATCTAAGATTATTTTTGTTTAGGGAGAGAGCGGTGTTTGCTCTTTTGGCATTAAAGCTCAGGAATTTTTTGGAGTGGTTGAGACCGCCAGTGTTATTCCAATATTCTCTGATTTTATTTTGGATCCATTTCTTGGTATCCCGTTTTATGTTATTTTTATCGAAGCCAAAGAACGGAGTTGAACCTATAAATGGTCCTTCAGCCCCTTTTTTTGGCATAAAGGTCCACCTTTTCATTACCTTCGTGTCCTTCATGTCCTGGCATCCAGATCAGAGACACCTTATTGCAAGCGTTCCATTCCTCCCTTGGTTTGGAAAATGACTTTAATTCGCCTCGGTCTGGGGAGGCTAGCGCAATCCAACTGAGCTCATTGCAAGTCAACTCACTGGACATCGTGTGGTTTGTTCTGTGCGTTATGTGGTTGCACCTTCATTCTGTAATAAGGATGCAAGCTAGTTCCGCTTGCTATTATTTAATGCAGGTCCTCCACGTGGCGACCACCGGGCAAGGTCTTTCTGGCAACCGCTGGGAGACGGCCGAAGTGAGTGACAGTTATAAGTTGTGCGTTGGCCTTGGAACTCAACATATAAAAACTCTCTCCCAATGAACATTTTAAAATAGCTCGGATAAGGACTACCGCTTTTGTTGATATCCTCCGCAAACGAAATAAAGTTCACGATTTACGGATAGGCATAGACATAGGTGCTTTCCCTAAAAATGGATTACACCTCTATCCAGCTGATTGTTATCGTCGATAAATATAAGGCTAACATCACCGCTCTTCAAATAATGTGATGAACGGAAGAAGGTGATATTTATTACAGTTGCCATGCGGAGAGGCCTGAATGTGGATTTGTTGTGAGTTCACACAGTTCGCACCTGTGAATGAATGGCGGACGACAATTCGCATTAAGGCAAGGTTTTTTAACATTACCTTAATATGTGCTAACGCTCCAATTGATGAGAAGTACGATACTTCTTTCAGCTCCTCGAAGAAGCTTATAACCATTGCCCTGCAGGATATAAAAATTGTGTTTGCCGACTTTAATGCCAGGGTGCGCAAGAAAGGTATCTGTTGCACGGTGGACAGTAGTCCATGACTACTGCACCCTAGGAAGTAATCGGCTACTACCGGCCTCTGAGGAATGAGTGTTAGGATCATGTGTGTCACGGCGCTACCGCAGAGAAAGATGCCGCCTACAGAAATTCCCTCTTTGCAGGTGCTACACGAACTGCTAAGCAGCGGTACAGAGAGTAAAGGAGTGCGGAGAGATGTCTTCTCTGGCGCAAGAAGAGAAAACAAAAAAGTCGCATGTGTAAGGAGATAAAGCTGAATAGAGACAGGAATGAGACTGGAAAATTCTTCGAGATTAGACATCTGAGTGACTAAAATGGGAACGTCAGTACAGATATCTAGAGTGTATTGAGCTTATGAAGGGAACACTTCTACATGTTATTGAATGGCGACGCTTCGAACAATTCCGCCAGAGGA
This sequence comes from Megamerina dolium, assembly GCA_963854835.1. Classification (NCBI taxonomy): domain Eukaryota; kingdom Metazoa; phylum Arthropoda; class Insecta; order Diptera; family Megamerinidae; genus Megamerina; species Megamerina dolium. The sequence goes on from OY978529.1 coordinate 5,313,896, forward strand.
GGACATTTCCCGAACACCCTAATCACCCTGATGATCTGCCTGCCAAATTGTTTAAGACCGGGCGCGATAAGCTGCTCACCAGCATGCACCAGCGCATAAGCAGAATATGGTCGGATGAAAGCATGCCCGATGATTGGAAAGGCTCACTCTTCTCTATTCCATGTATGTAAGAAAGAAAACCCAACAATTTGCGCCATCTACCGTGGTCTAGCACCGCATACAGAGTCCTATCAAGCATTGGACTTTGGAAGGACATAGGAGAGGAAGGCGAAGTACCTAGCATCAACAAATAAAGAGCCCCGGCATCTTGGATAGCACATCACTGTTGGTAATGATGTCAGCCTAGAAATATTGCGAAATTCTAGAGATGCTACTTTAGGCTAAATAATCATGCCTCTTCTTACATACAGCTCCGAAACTTGGACAATTTCCACCTTAGATGAGATAATGTTCTGAGTATTCGAGAGAAAAGTCCCAGCAAAAAGTCATGTCAAGCGAATGGAAGAGCTGACTTCCGGTGGAAATACCAAGTACTGAAGAACTTGACGGAGCTTAGAATTTCTAACTGGCGAAGCATGCTAAATTCGTCCTAAATTGATTTTCGTTTGTAATAGCCACATAAGTAAGTAAGTAAGTAAAGGGTTATCCATTTTGCGGTTTCAAAAGTAAATGTAAATAAAACACATATAAAATATTTTTTATCATGATATTTCTTTTTTATTATAAAGTTTGAACGTTGACATTATGTGTGAAATACTACATCATTTAAATGACCACCACGCGAATTGTTGCAAGCATCGATTCTTTTGAGGTAATTTTCGACCACTTTTTGACACATATTGGGCGGTATCTCAGCCATAACGTGACGAATGTTGGTTTTTAGGTGCTCAAGAGTTAAAGGTTTATCTGCATAAACACGGTCTTTCACGTAGCCCCACAAAAAAAAGTCAAGCGGTGTCAAATCGCATGATCTTGGTGGCCACTTGATATCGCCACGACGAGAAATTACGCGGCCAGAAAATTTCTCTTGCAATAAAGCCATATTCGCTCGAGTTGTGTGGCATGTGGCACCGTCTTGTTGAAACCATATATTCTCTAAGTCGTATTCTTCAATAGCAGGCAAAAAAAAAAAAGTCGGTTATCATATGACCATAACGCTCCGAATTGACGGTGACAGTCGTTCCATCGGCGTTTTCGAAGAAGTCAGGTCCAATCACACCTCCGGACCAAAGAGCGCACCAAGCAGTGACTTTTTGTGGATGTAGTGGCCTCTCTTCAATTACTTGAGGATTCTCAGAACCCCAAATACGACAATTTTGTTTGTTAACATACCCACCGAGTGAGAAATGTGCTTCGTCGCTGAAGAAAATTTTGTACGAAAAATCGCCGTCCACCGCCTGTTATTCAAGCACCCATTCGACGTATCTACGATGTTGTGAATGGTCAGCTGGCTTCAGTTATTGTGTGAGCTGGATTTTATATGGATGTAGGTGTAGATCCAAATGCAAAATACGCTATAATGTGCCGTAAGACCGTCCTAATTCCTGAGAACGACGAGGAATCGACACATTCGGGTCTTCGGCAACATTTTCACTTACAGCAGCGATATTTTCGGTGGTACGAGCGAAACGATGATGCACAGGCCTTACAATATCTGTAACCGATCCAGTCTCTTCATAGTATTTCTTCACAATTTTGCCAATTGCTTGCATAGTTGGACGATTATGTAAACCATAATCTCCTCTTAAAGCACGATATGTGGCTGTGGCAGAATCACCATTTTTGTAGTAGGTTTTTACAATTTTAATGCATTGTGCGATAGTTAAGCGATCCATTTTCGCAAATGTCAGACTTTGAACTGAAAAAGAAAGAAATTGTTTTAACAACTCAGTTTGACAGATGACGAATTCTAGCCCTATACTTTTGAAACCGCGAAATGGATAACCCTTACTTCCAAATTTGTTATGAATAAGCGTCATACATAAAAAAATGTGCTATGAGACTTCTATCATTCAGAATCAACTAAAAAAGTAGAGCTCTCCTAAAACAATTTAAATTTGAAATGCACGACAATATTGAAAACGAGCGAAAGAGAGAGAGAGAGAGACCTCGCCAAAACTCTTCGCCGGCTCAATATATTTTCAAATGCCTCTTTATAAGTAAGACTCCAAATCAATTGAAGAAATTAGTCAGAATTCCCACATTCTTAATGAACATTTTTGAAATGTGATTTTTCATCTTCCTTTTATTTTATTCATAATAGCAATCGGATTTTTTTTTTTTTGTTTTCCACAATAATCAACTATATAACTTAATCATTTACATACACATTATGCTTGTATTTACATAATTTGAGCTGATTTATGTGAGTAGGTTTCGCCTCCTATGTACTATAACTGTTCCTATTTATTTGACAATTTAATTAACAATATTTTTAGTAGTTTGAACGCTATGTTGTCATATGAGTCATATGTTTGACACCCGCTTAAATTGAATACATAAATGAAGGTAGTATGTAGTACAAAACAAAATGAAAGCCACTTAAAAAACTTGCATACACATTCACACATACTGCTTTACAAGCATTCGTCTACAATGAGAAACATCAACAAGGACACGTGTTGCAACGACAATGAATAGTAAATATAGAAATATAAAGAGACACACACACATAATAGGTAATAATAATAATAATAATACAATCATACGAGTATATCGCTAATAGAAAGTAATAAAAAAGTCAATAGAATGCGAGCGTATGTATATATGTAGTTACATCTTGATATTAATGAACCCGCGTTGTCCAAATGTATGTACTACGATTGATACTCGTAATAATAAAACACCCAACGGTGATGACTTAATTGATTAAATGTGAATAGCAACAACTACAACAAATTAACAAGACATACTATGAACAAAAAATTAAATAATAAGATATTTCGTAGTACCACTAATGACTAACTAGTACTTGCCATAACCAAGTCATTTAAACATATGTATTCCTTTCTAAAACCGACATCTCTTATATAAAGAAATTTAGATGTAAATTAAGATGAAATTTGCATGTAGTACCGTTTTTCAACCCATAAGGTTCATGTGCAAACGTGGTTCTCAACCGATTTCGACCATTCACGAATTTTCAGCTTAATCGCTCTATAATTTCAGCGGCTAACGTGCGAAACCACACAGACTGATGTGTGTGGTTTGACTTACAAGGATGGTCCCAGAACTATCCGACCTGACATATAGATGGTGGCAGTAGTTTGTAAAAAATTACTTTAGTGAAAAGTAGCAACCTTTCAAAACATATGTTTTAAGTTTCATGGCGCCACGTTGTTTTGTATTTTTTTTTTTTTTTTTTTGGAGCCATCGAAAGTTAACGATCTCAGTGAATTTGTAAACATGAAAAAAATTGGTCACCGTTATGTAATTTAATACTTTCATTTGAAAGGTCTCAGTCCAACGAATATTAAAACCGAACTAGATTCTACACTGACTGAGTCTGCTTCTTCGTTTTTTTTTTTTAATATGTGGCACTTGAAGTCCTAAAGGGCTCATTAGCCGAGCTTCTCTTCCATTACGGTATTAGATGGGACCTATTTATTTTAGCCGGTTCCGAACGGCAGAACCCTTGTGGCATCACTTTTTCTGAGCTTTGTCACTGAGTGCTTTTTTTTTTAGAAGCTTTTTCATGGCAAGTTGTTGCTGGCGGAAGAATTGCCAATTGCTGGCCGACAGGTGGGTACCGTTCGAAAGAAAAATCTTTTCGATATTAAATTTGTTATCAGAAGGCCAACACACTAACCACTGAGCTACAGCACCCCGGCTACGGCTCCTTACGACGGTTTACGACCATGAAATATTGGGTGGCAGAGTCTAAGCGAGGTCGTACGAGCTGCCAAGACGAACACCGTAGTGGTCGACCAATTGAGGTGGCCGCGCCAGAAACGGTTAAGAAAAACCAGAAAATGCTATTGGATGATCGCCGGCTGAAGGTGCGTGAGCTAGATGAAATTACGGACATTTCAAAAAGTGCTATACATCGTATATTCAACGAAAATTTAGAGATGAAAAAGCTGTGTGCAAGATGGATGCCGCGTTTGCTCACAATAGAACAAAAACAACGTCGTGAAGATGTTTCTGTAGAGTGTTTGGCGATGTTTCACAGAAATAAAACCGAGTTTTTGCGTCGATTCGTAACCATGGGTGAGACCTGAGTCCACCACTTCACACCTGAGGCAAAGGAGCAGTCAAAACAGTGTACTGTAAGGGGAGAATCGTGTCCAATGGAGGCGAAGACAGTTCCATCTGCAGGCAAGCTTATGGTTTTGGTTTTTTGGGATGCATGTGGGATAATTTTGATTGATTATCTTCAAAAAGGAAAAAACAATCAACGGCGGCGAGTATTATGCTAATTTGTTGCAGCGTTTAAGTGATGAAATTATAGAAAAAAATGCCGCATTTGGCGAAAAAGAAAGTGTTGTTTCATCAAGACAATGCACCAGTTCACACATCCGCTATTGCGATGTCCAAAATCAATGAGTTAAAGCTCGAATTGCTTCAGCACGCATGTTATTCTTCAAATTTAGCTCCTTTTTTATTATTTTCTATTTCCAAATTTGAAAAATTAGCTTGGTGGTAGAAGATTTGCAAACAACGAAGACGTGGAATCTGTGGTAGATGGCTATTTTAATGAGCTAGACAGTACAAACTATAAACAGGGTATCGAAACTACAGACTATCGCTATAATAGAAACACTTTTAAATATCTTACTAAATATCTAAGTAAAGATTAGAGTGTTACAAACAGAAGCATACCCCGAATCCGTGCCTTCTACCTCACAGTGAAATTCCTTCCTGAATTTGCACACTTGGGTACTCTACTGAGCACCTCTAAGACAGAGCAGGGGAAGAGAGGCAGGTAATCCGAATGACCGGTGGACACGTTCTATTGCTGGAAAGACCACGCAACAGTTCTGCGCACATGCTAGAAGGATAGGTGTATGCCACTTAACGCATGAAGAAGAGGAGATTATCCTGCATCTAATGCGCACATGCTCGGCTTTCTGTTGCAGGTGCATATCATATTTAGGAATTTATAATTCAGATAATCTCACATGTCTCTCAATGGTGAGTGTGAGAGATATCACAGGCTACATCATGAGTTCCAACTGGTTCGAATTAGCGAGTAAGAAATAAAGATCGTGTGGTACCTCAATGTGCATATGTTGGCCCAAGTGTTCCCCTTCGGCCAGCCACCATATCCTATCTACTTACATATTCTCCATTTTCTCGCCTCAGAGAAAATGTTGTTGGTAAGTGATTCGATCTCATTCTTCACTCCCTTGACGTTTCACAAAAAAATTTCTATCTAGATTGAGTATGCTTTTGGTGCAATTCCAATCTAACCAGAGATCTGTTCCATTATCTTATCTGTCATTAGAGGTGAATTATCTCGTCATGTTCATATTCACATTGATTGACAGCTAATAAATGGTAAATTGAGTACATAAGTGATTTGGGAAAAGTTGTTGGGTAGTGACTAAAATAAATTGCAAAACCAATGTGCAATTTTACGAAGATTACCGATTGAATGAGATATTGATACGAGTTGTGGTAGCCATCAATGGAAAGGAAGACCTAATCTCTTGCGTAAAGGTGTACTGCTCGATAAGGAAACAGAAATCGGAAGCTCCATTTTTTTGACACCAAGGTTGCAGCAAACTGGTCAAATGATTTATATGACATTATGATCGATACTCCGATCAGATTATTCCAACATGTCAAGTTCACAACAAATTTGCAATTGGGTTTCACCTTCGAAAACGAAAAAAACGAAGATATTTACGATTCTATCAATTAAAGCTTGATCTCCGAAAAATACAAAGGGCATGGAAGATACGAAAATTAATTTTCGAAACTCTGAGTTATTTTTCTTCATAAAATAGTTATTGTTTGTAAACTAGCACAATCCTTGCTTTTGTTGGAGTTGTTGTTGTCCTTTTAGAGTTGGATGTGATACTCGAAACCCAACAAAAAGCACGTTTAGCAATAATTTATTTCACAACCCATGCATATAATCATCTTATAAGACACTAGTAAGAAAATGAGGCTGGAGGATAGTTATAAGCTCATCACTATTTGATGAATCATAAAAAACGATTATTTAATTAAGAGACCTACGATCAAATAGCCAAGCATACGACTGACTATGTATCAAAAAACAATATAATAAATGAAAAAAAAAAAAAAAGCAAAACTGAAAAAGGCGATTTTCTCATAGTTAATCAGCATTATTGCTTTGTTTGTGTTTATTGTTGTAATACAATACAATATCCACACTACTTAAGTGTATACATATGAAACACCCCGCTATGAAAAGACCTTTCCAAAAAGAATAACAAAAAAAAAAAAAAATAAGTAACCACCCCAACTGGCAGAGACACTGGATGAGAATAAAAAATGAAATTAACACACACTTTCACATACAAAAAAAAAAAAAAAAAAAAAAACTAACAAAATTATAGATGAAAAATAATAAGTAATAAGATATAAAAAAAGGCAACATGAAATTAATGTCAATTAAAATAAATAAAATAGATAATACCAGTATAATATTACGAATATCAACAACAACAACAACAACAATAATACAATATCAAATATTACATCATTTCTACCACTTAAGGCAACAAGGTTCATACTACGTACCATCAAGGTAGGTTGTGAAAAGCTGATACAAGAATATGAAGCGACTGATTATATACATACATAAATTAATTAATGGAAAAAGAGGAGTGGAATTCGATGAAATTCATATAATAGGACAGTGTTGAAAATAAATTAGCTTCCATATTTGTTACTTTTTCAAAGCATTGGCTTGGAATCGATTGTCAACCAAAAAAGCTATATGTCAATTACAATCAATTTCAATCAGAAAAATGACGAGGCCGATCGAATTATTCTTCTTCTTTTTATGTGGCCACAACTACCGATGATCGACTTAGGCCGCACATATAATGCGGCGCCAGTCTTCTCTGTTCTTCGCTTGCTGGCGCCAATTGGATATTCCAAGCGCCGCCAGGTTATCCAACACTTGGTCCTTCCAACGGAGCTTTGGTCTTCTTCTTCCTCTGCGTCCTCAAAGAAGACCTCTCCGCTGGAGCGTCTTCTTCCATTCGCTCGACATGACCCAGCCAGCGCAGCCGCTGAATTTTGATTCGCTTGACTATGTCAATACGCTGAGTATAGCTCACATGAGCTCATCATTGTACCTTATTCGATACTCGCCATTAATGCAAATAGGTCCTACGATCCTGCGTGGAACTTTTCTCTCGAAAGCTCCAAGCATCCTCTCATCCGAAGTGAAAATTGTCCAGGCTTCTCCGCCATATGTTAGAACAGGAATAATGAGAGACTTGTAGAGTGTGATTTACGACTACTCATTTACTTACTCAGCCCAAAGTAACACCTATTAGCAAGAGTTATCCTACTCATGAAGCTGATTGATGCTGGTTCCAAGATAAACGAAGTCAGTCACCACCTCGAAAGTGTAATTGTCAACAGTGACGTGTTGTTCAAGACGCCGGGACTCTTTATTTGAAGACACTAGGTACTTCGTCTTGCCCTCGTTCACCGTAAGACCCATTCGACGCAACTGTCGTTCCATTTCAGAGAATGCTGCACTGACTGCTCGCGATTTGATACTGATTATGATTTGTTTTGTTGAAGATAGTGCCATTATGTCGCAAATCTGCAGCTTGTATAATTTTCTCCAGGTTGCAGAAATCACACGATAACGAATCACCTTGTCTGAAACATCGTTCGGTATTAAACGATGCAGAGAGCTCCTTCCCAATTTTCACTGCACAACGGGAGTTATGCAGTGTCATTCTACAGAGTCGAATGAGCTTTGCAGGAATACCGAATTCATACATTGTTGCGTAGAGGTAATCCCTTACCGGACTGTTGAAAACGGCTTTATAATCGACAAATAGATGATGTGTATCGATCTGTTTTTCTCGAGTATTTTCCAGTGTGTATTTGGCGTAGTGTGAAAATTTGATCGATGGTGGATTCACCAGGTCTAAAGTCACACTGATAAGGTCCAATCAGATTGCTGAGGATATGCTTCAATCTTTCACACAATACGCACGATAAGACCTTGTATCCGATGCTCAGGAGACTTATGCCACGGTAGTTGGCGCAAATTGTGCGGTCTCCTTTCTTATGTATGGGGCAGAGAACACTGTGACTCCAATCATCGCGCATGCTTTCATCCGTCCATATTCTTCTTATGAGTTGAAGGATGCAGGTGAGCAGCTCATCGCCGCCGGTCTTAAACAACTCGGCAGTAAGGCCGGCGGAATTGTTCGTAGCATAGCCATTCAGTAACATGGAGAAGTATTCCCTCCATAGACTCAATACGCTCTGAACATCCGTAACCAGATTCCCATTTCCGTCACGGCAGGAAGAGGCTCCGGGATTTAAACCGCCACTCAGGCGCTTGATTTTCTCGAAGAATTTTCGAGTCTCATTCCTGTCACCGCACATTTCTACGTCTCTCCGCATTCCTTTTCCCTCTGTACCGCTATACCAAATTATACACAAATAAAAAGTTGCTGGCATATCCATATTTTTTATTTCCACTACTTTGTATGGAATCTACATGGGCGTGGTTCACAAATTTTTTGAGGAATAATTTCTCCCTGTAATACTAATATACACCTGAAATATGGTTGTCTTCAGCGAAGTTGTAGGCGTTTTAAAGTTAAAGAAATTTCCGAGGCTTTGTGTGGGAACTATGTCAAAGAGTGGGCTCTTTCTTGTTGATCGAATTATCTTTGCAATACTAATCCACAACTTAAATATGGTTATTCTACGCTGAACAATTTGTAAGTTAGGGCGATTTTAATTTTTTAGCCACATACAGAAGTGGGCGTAGCTTTCTGATTTTATGCTAGCTTAATCTAAGTGTCAAGTGCTGAAGTTAGAGCGGTTTAAGTTTAAAGGGAATTCATGCACTTTGTATGGGAGCTACTATAAACAGTACACACACAGTGAACACACAATTCTCGTTAAAAATATTAGGATCAAACCATTACGAAAAAGAGTAGGAAGGGGACTACTTATGTTAGGGGATCCAGAATGACAGTATTGTCACAGAGCACTTTTAAGCGGATTTATCTAAAATATTTGCCAAATTATGTAGCTAAAATATTTTTATGAATCCGGAAAAGTTCGTAAGTCATAAGTCCTCACAGATGCTGTCGTTTATAACTCACTTTGAGTACTTGTTACATAAACGAGCATAAGATAATCATGACGCTGGGACGCTTGCAGATAAGTGATACTTGGTATGCAATTGAGAAGTCGAGCGCCCCCTCGAAGAACGAAATCGGCGCTATACCCGACCTTACACATCGTCCTGAAAGCTTTGTAAACTTTCCATCTCAGATGAGTGGTTACTTGGAGTTTTCGAGAGAAAAGTCCTACTCAAGATCTGTGGTATTTTTTGCATTGGTGACGAGTACTGAACTATGCACCTGTGTGTTGGCATTAAGATGTGTTAAGTGTATCAACAAAATCCAGCTGCTGCTATGGCTCTGTCATATCGAGCGGATAGAAGAGCATACCCCAGTCCAAATAGTAAATGAATACGAAAAGGAAGACTCAAACCTCCGAATTTGGAATTTCTAACTGGCGTCAGCCAGTCAAGTAACGAATTCGTGGTCGGATTTACGCCATCACTTTGTGATTTCTTTCTACTCTAACAGATGAAGTTTTCGGATATTATTACTGGTTTTTTACAGTTAGAAATAAACCTGAGCAAGATGGGAGAAATCTATCAACAAATTCAGATTCATTGATCTAAAATCCATCATTTTCGTAGAATATGACTACTCTGGTCCATCTGACATCTAATTTTTTTGTTTTACTGTGGTACTCCTTTAAAAAAAAATAGGATGTCCTATGGATCAGGATAGTCACATTCCATTACCATCGTCGGATTTCCACCTTCACCCTCAGTTTTTTTTTTAACCATAAAATCATAATTTGTTTGCAGAAAGTAACCTGAAGTTGATAGAATGTGGCTACTCTGGTCCGTCGGGCATTCTGTTTTTATTTTTTGGTAGGACTGTGTAAAATTCGCGTTCGACTTTGATCAACAACTTCGTCATTTCGCGATAATCTCTAATTAATTTTTTTTTTTTTTTTTTTTTTTTTAACAAGCTTTTTTATTGGATCTTTCTAAAATTACTTAGAAACTAACAATATGTAATCAAATCTTACAAACTAAATAAAATTATGTGATATTCCCAACGTTCCATCACAATTTGTTGAGTCACGAGGTATAGCAATTTCACAGCATATTCAGTGTGTCTTTTCTTTTTATTCGACGATGCCCCGTGCTCAGCAACAATTGCCTAGCAAGGGGATTCGGATGACTGTGTAATTTTTGAATGTAGCTTCTGCAAGACATTGCAACTTCCTCAGAAATTGTGGGTACATTTAAATCTCGATGGATGTTAACGTTCCTCATATACCAAGGCGCGTTTACAATAATTCGCAGACACTTGGATTGTATTCGCTGCAATTTTTCGATATTTGAGGGAGATGCGGTGCCCCAAAACTGAATACCATAAGTCCAGATTGGCTTCAGGATTGCTTTATATAATAGCACTTTGTATTCGAGATTCAACTTTGATCTTTTGTGTAACAGCCACCATAACTGATTAATTTTAAGCTTGATCTGAGTTTTCTTTGCCTCTATGTGATTTTTCCAGGTCAGCCTTCTGTCGAGGTGAATACCCAAGTACTTTGTTGAGGAACATTGTGGAACTGATTGGCCATTAATTTTAAGTGGGGGACATGTATCTGGCCTTAGCGTGAAGGTTACATGTACGCTCTTTGATTCATTGACCTTTATACGCCATTTTGCTAGCCAGATTTCGAGAGAATCGATATGAGTCTGCAGGAGTTTAGTAGCTTCTATGGGGTTAGAGCGAGTGCACAATATTGCCGTATCATCTGCAAAGGTCGATATAAATGTATAGTTATTGCTGGGCATATCTGTAGTGTATAAGAGATACAGTAAGGGGCCCAAAACGCTTCCCTGAGGAACGCCAGCGTGAATATCCAATGGATTTGTTGTGTAATCCTTGTGATGTACGAGAAATTGTCTTTTCGTGAGGTAGCTACTAAGCAATGAGGAGACATTTGCAGGCAGTAATAGTTTGAGTTTGTAAATAAGGCCATCGTGCCATACTTTATCGAAAGCTTGAGTGATATCAAGAAAGACAAGACAGAAAGACAGCTGAACAATACTTTTTTTCTTCAAAAGTGTTCCTTATCAGAGTTACAATGCGGTGGACTTGTTCTATTGTGCCGTGCTGTTTTCTAAATCCAAACTGATGTTGAGGAATCAGTTGGTTGAGATTAATAAATGGAGTTATATTCATGACAAGTAGCTTTTCGAATACTTTAGAAAGTAGAGGCAGGAGGCTGATAGGTCTGTACGATGCAACTTTTGTAGGGTCTTTTCCTGGTTTTGCTATCATAATAATTTTTGAAGTTTTCCAGCATTTGGGATAGTGTTTAATACGAAGGATAGCATTGAAAATGTGCATCAGATGAATTACTGAAGCCGGAGGTAGCTCTTTTATCATTTTACCGGTAATTTTATCTGGACCAGGTGATTTTTTTGGGTTTAAATCTCTATAAATTGCTTTGAATATGTCCTTTTTTTTTAATTTTGAGCGTTATTGAGCAAGGTTGAGAAGTTAATTTTGGTAATGAGGACTGTGAAGAGGGTGGATTGGGTGTAAAGACACTTTTTAGGTGGTTTGCAAAAGCCAAACCCTTCTCACAGTTGCTTCTAGCCCAATTACCGTCACTCAAACGGATGGGGGTATCAGTGAGAATTGGCCGATTTGAGTTTTTTGCTGATTTCCACAAAGAGTAGTCTGACGCTTCACCAGGTGTTAATTTCGCTATGTGCTCTTCTAACTCTTTGTTGTTTTTATTTTTTAAGGCTTGCTTTAACTTTCGAGTGCAGTGCTGTAGCTGTGTTTTCAGATTCGGTGATCTGAATTCTTGCCATTGTCTTCGGAGTCTTCTTTTCTGTCTTACTAGCAATTCAATATCGGCTGGTGTGTATGGGCTATAGTTTGATTGCTTGCATACCTTTGTGCAGGTGGCTGAGCTGAGAGCTAATGAGAGCAGCTGGTTGAATTTTTCGAGTGCTGAGTCTACATCGTGTCCATTTCTTAATACAGTACTCAGAGGAAGATGGGAATTTATATATTTCTTGAATTTTAACCAGTCTATTTTCTTTCTAACGCAATTACCTTGGGGGCTTGGTGATTTTATAGATATTACCGTGGGTGAGTGGTCAGATGATAGATCATAATTACACTCTGTGGAGATATTTTCCATCTGCAAACCTTTGGCGACTCCAAAGTCTATGAGATCGGGTATTTTCCTCTTGTCCGTCGGCCAATATGTCGGTTGACCATTTGAAATAACATCGTAGCCATGGTTAGTGATGATTGAACATAGTCTTTTGCCTTTTGGAGTTATTAATCGGGAGCCCCAGTGAGTGTGTTTGGCGTTGAAATCGCCAGCAACCAAGAATTTGCTACCAAGAGTTGAGAAAAATTCTTTATATTGCTGTTCGGTAATACTGTATCTTGGGGGACAGTATATCGCAGATATTACTAGCTTAGAGATGTATTCTTCCAGACATATAGATGTTGCTTGCAAGTAGACGCTACTGAAATCTCTAATTTATTGAATTGTTCATTCAGTTGGATGATCATTTCGATCACAATTATTCTAAAATTTGACAATAAACGAATTTTTAATAATAAATCCTCACAGTTTAATTACATTGTTGAATTGCTTCAAACCCACCATGGTGTAGTGGTGGGTAAAACATCAATACACCATTGTACTAGAAGAATGACAGTGTTATTATTTTTGGGGTGCAGCCATTTTATTTATATAAAATTTGAATTGCATAGACATTTAATTACTACAAATTTGTTTTTGAATTAATTTTTGTTTGAAAAAAATCATTTTAAAGCTCTAAATTATTGTTATAGTTGTGATTGCAATTTATCCCTCTGCATTTATTGTGTTTATTGTTGTTATTTGTTTCCATTAAAATACAAATGTATATGACTATGCTATATAGAAACTATTCGTATTTGGCTTAAGCATCTGTATTTAACATAAATCAATAAAAACAAAAATATTCACAGTCAAAATAAATCAATTAAAATACATACACAAACGACTACATACACTAATACACTCACATTCGTATATGTGTATTATCTAGTCATATAAAATAGATACATTTTGCCATATTTCTTTTGATGATAATTGTATTCTGTTCAATGTTTATTTGCCAATTTGACAGATTTTTGCTGAATATATACAATATAGAAACAACAATCAATTAAATACATACATACATACATACGAGTACGTTCTATACATTCAATGACACAATATTCCATTTGCAAATAAATATATTTTCATATGGAATTGCTAGTTGTCGGCACTTTTGAATTTACAATTTAAAATTCAAGTGCTTTATTTATGATTCCAATCAATTTAAGTAGTACGATACATACGACGACAAGTACGACAACTAAATTTAGAAAAATAAAAATCACTCAACGAAACTTTGCCACCAACATTTTGTGCATACGATTTTTTTCAATAATATTCAATTTTATTCATACATTCCAGATGCTTAGAATTTTAGATAGTGGAGTATATGTGAGTCAGCAAAAAACAACCATGCCCTAGATATAAAGCAAGAAGTACGAGACGGTCCCAGAACTATCCGACCTAACAAAGGAATCACAACAAATTTGGGAAATTTGTTCTTAATTTCTCAACATAATCTTCTTTTAGCTCTCTGTACACTTTTCCCAGCGATATTCTATAGTATCGATACCCTGTTGCTAATATGAACTGTCTAGCTCATTAAAATAGCCATCTACCGTAGACTACACCTCTTCATTGTTTGCAAATCTTCTACCACTAAGACATTTTTTCAAATTTAGATATAGAAAATAATCCCAGGGAGCTAAATCTGACGAATAAGGTGGGTGCTGAAGCAATTCGAGCTTTAAATCATTGATTTTGGACATCGCAATAGCGGATCTGGGAACTGGTGCATTGTCTTGATGAAACAACACTTTCTCTTTCGCCAAATTATCCCATTGTGCATCCCAAAAAACAGACGCCATAACCTTGCTTGCAGTTGGAACTGTCTTCGCCTCCTTTTGACACGATTCTCCCCTTTCAGTTTACTGTTTTGACTGCTCCTTTGTCTCAGGTGTGAAGTGGTGGACCCATGTCTTATCCACGCTTACGACTCGACGCAAAAACTTGGCTTTATTGCTGTGAAACATCGCCAAACACTCTACAGAAACATCTTCACGACGTTGTTTTTGTTCTATTGTGAGCAAACGCGACACCCATCTTGTACACAGCTTTTTCATCTCCAAATTTTCGATCAATATACGCACTTTTTGAAAAGCCTGTAATTTCACCTAACTCACGCACCTTCAGCCGGCGATCATCTAATAACATTTTGTGGATTTTCTTAATCGTTTCTGGCGTGACCACCTCAGTTGGTTGACCACTACGGTGTTCGTCTTGGCAGCTCGTACAACCTCGTTTAAACTCTGCCACCCAATATTTTATGGTCGTAAACGAAGGAGCAGACTTCCAGAGAGTAGAATCTAGTTCGGCTTCAATATTCGTTGGACTGACACCTTTCAAATTAATTTAAGTTCAAAAAATACTTTTCACAACTTTCTACGTACTTAAGATATCGATTTAAAGATGAAAAGAGATTTTTAGGAATTTCACAACTTCAAAGTGTTAACATACGACGCTGTCCAAAGAAGATGGAGAGAATCCGACATTTGTGAAACGGAAAAGCAGTTGTGGCCAGTAGTTAGAAAAAACCGCATTGGAGGTCGAATTTTGCCAAAAAAAAAAAATCGTCTTTTCTGACGGAAATTTTCATCTCATAAATCAAATTGTCCCATCTGGGGCGCATTACGAATTTTGGAGTAGTGGCTTCCCAGGGTGATTTTTTCGAAAATGCTGCTGGGAAAATTATTTTGCTCTAGCGGGAACTGCTAGAGATCCATGGTTATTGAATTTTATGGGGGAAAAGCAAGGTACGGAACATCAGCAGTTTCAGGGGGATGACACGCCATGACATACTGCCCATTACACAATCAACCTTATGCGAGTTTGACGATGCACATCTACTTTATTTTGGTTTTTCTAATGAAACCATAATTTTTCTTTACATTATTGCATTTTTAAAAGGAAAATATATTTAGACCACCATTTATATACGGACCACTGCTTTGGTCTGATAAAATCAATGCCATTTTACCCTTTTCTCCACGCCATCATATTATATTTTTCCTGTTCACTACACTGCTGTCAGCTATCGTCAGGTTGTATACGAGTACTTTTTCTACCCTTACCTCTTCATATCCCGTATTCCAATTACTCTTCTCACTCATTCACATAATTTTAATACTGATACCCCACACTTCCCCATACGCTTTCTCATTGATATCATTTATAAATTCTTGGCATTTAATTTACGACACTCAATTAAAATGAATCCATCACATACAATACATTCTCATGCCTTTTTATGCCATTCCACTACTTTTCGCTTAATTCTAATTTCTCATTTACACACACACACACACACATACACACACACGTTCAGCCATTATTTAATATGTTCTGTACAAAAGGTATTTTGAGATTTTGAATTTGCTTTCAGTAGCAATAATGAATGTGGAATGGGAAGTTTCTATCATCATCATTGTTGCTGCGATTCATATGGATTTGCATATACTCCATTGCTTATTACCCCTTTTCGTTTTGGCGCCAATTTACTTGGTATCATTTTGAAATGCCATTATCAAGTCTATGGGAGTCTGACATAGACTAACAGAATGTTCTCATCATCATTTTTAAATCAGCAACCCAACACAACACCAACTCCCTCCAGATGCTTCCGCAAATATTCATATTATTACGCCTCCCGCATGCTGTAACCACCCCACAATTTATGGCAAATATGCACAGTAAACAATGGTGGAAATGCTCTCCGTTTGAGTAGCTCTTCGTATCATTTGTTCTCTTCTTGCGAATCCTCACACGCGCACTCACACACACACACTGGAAGAACTAAAAATCAAAAGCAAGCACAAAATGGTGGTGATGAAATTTTATATGTGCATTGATACAGCCAGCCAGCCAGCCAAGCAGCTATCATTGAAACCAGACAAGGCGAACTGAAGTAAATTTCAATCAGATGCTTCTACTGTCGAGCAAGTATCTTCGAATTTGTTACTACAGATGCCGCCAGAAGCCCTTAATCTCATTAATGGCATTTCTATTGTGGATAATTACAGAGGTTGATGTCGACCTAATGAATGTGTGCTCATTATTAATGAAGGGGTATTTAAATAAACGTTTCATAAAACAGGGCTGTGCCTCCTTCGAGTCAGGAGTAATAAAATGTTTTTTAAAAGTAAAAATTCATTATTATTGATATCCTTTGAAAAACAAAAATTTATAGGCGACGCTGACTCAATACATTCTTCTTTTGCCATCCTTCTAAGCCCATCTTCATAATAGATGCCCTTTCACTCTTCCCAAGAAGAAAAAAAAAAAACCATTTGAAACAATGAAAATGAGTAAGTTTAAGGTAATTTTTCACACACCACTTCTTGAGAAGTCCCAATTCGGTATGAGGCAGAGATAGGGTTAAATGAAAAGCTTAATAGTGTATGTGTGTTTGTATATATGTGAATATTTATCAGATTCGCATAATTAATTGCGATTTACGTTTGGTACATTATCTACAATGTCTCCTCGACATTGCCTTCTCATCAACTCTTCGCTGCTCCTTTATGCCGGTGGGTGATGAAAACTGGTAATTGAATATTTCAATGTGAATTACATATAGGTTAACCCTTAGCATCGCAGTCAGCTAGATTTTGGATAGAAGATAATAATTAATACATATTATTTTAATAATAAACATAAAAACACCTGAAAACTGACAAAGAGCCCTTTAGGTGTCCAGGAAACGCCTCTAGGAGGTTACGATGCAAGACCGATCTTTTATCATCCCTCGGAAAACTGACAAAGAGCCCTTTAGGTTACGATGCAAGATCGATCTTTCATTATCCCTCGGAAAACTGATAAAGAGCCCTTTAGGTGTCCAGGAAACGCCTCTAGGAGGTTACGATGCAAGAACGACCCTCGTTAGTTTTTTTCGGAAGATACTTAGCTTCTAACTACACATCTAAGAGAGACTTCCTACAAAATTTATGTTCTCATTTAATTGGCTTCCACCGCCCCCAGAGTACATCCAGTTGGAACCAATATACCACCGATTCTCATTCATTTTTATTTTTCAACATTTATCCTGAACATTCTTACGAGTACTCCCTATCTTCACTTCTGCCAGCAGTGAGAGTGAATTTTACAAAAAATTAGAGGAATCCCTAAGGGGTGGAATTAGAGGAAAAGTATTTTGCTATTAATACAAAAAAAAGGGATTTCTGTCATATTTTGAACCAGTACTCTTTAACCACTGGACGTATTGAAAAATAGCGTGCTAAGTAGACTTTATTTTGAGATGCTTTACAATCAGATAGTGTAATTATAGTGTAATTAGTCAAAGTACCTTCTAAAAAGCGACTCATAAACCATTGGACCGGTTGTCAAAATCTTCAGCAAAATATGTTATGGTGCTATTTTTTGGGTTGCGTGTATTTAAAGGTCCATTATTAAAATAAATTGTATTAATTTTAATACCTTTAACAATAGGATTGGTAGTTTCTTGCTCGAGAGATGGTGAAAATAGTGGAAATACCTTCGAAAAAAAAAACATAAATGATATCTGGAAAACCTGACAACAGAAAAAAAATATTCTAATTTTGCAGTTTTTGCCACAGCTCAGGAGTTAGTATGGTGGACTTCTGATCTGTATGTCGTGGGTTCAATCCCCGCCTGAAGCACAACTAATATCGAAAAGTTTTTTCTTTTCAACGGTTCCTACAAGTCGAATAGCAAGTGACAATTCTTCCGGCTGTAACAATTTTCCATGTAAACGCTAATGGTGAGAGGACGGTACCCTAGCACGTTCAGTGCGATGACGCAAAGGGTGTTAGACGAGCTCAGCGCTTGGGCTATCAGATGTGGCCTAAGGTTGAACCCGGATAAAACAGAACTAATATTTTTCAACAACAGAATCAAAATACCCAAATTTGACTTGCATAAACTAAACCATCAAACCTTAACTCTTTTTTTCAGTGCTAAATACTTGGGGGTTATTTTGGACTCTAAGCTTAGCTGGAGGTTAAATACTGAAAACCGGGTAAAGAAGGCTTGCATTGCCCTCTATACTTGCAAAAGCGTAATTGGAAGGAAATGGGCTCTCCAACCAAAACTTACTTTGTGGATGTACAAAGCGGTTGTACGTCAAATTTTATCGTATGGCTCGGTTGTTTGATGGAAAGCTTTGGATAAGGGCTACACCATTAATAAACTTGGCAGTATACAAAGTTCAGAATGTACAGCGGTAGTCGGAGCTATAAAATCGTGTCCCGGTGGGTGCTCTTAATGTTCTGACACACATACTTCCTATTGATCTATACATCAAGAAAACGGCAACCATGCCCGCAGTGAAGCTAAAGGAAGTGGTTCACTAGAAGGTAAGAGCCTACGGCCATGGATGCATACTAACAAGAGAAACGCAATATACGTCTAACAAGACCGATTACATCATCCCGAAGATGAATTTCAATAGGCACTTCACAGTAGTTTTTCCTTCGAGGCAGGATGGGACTAAGGGATTTTTGTTAAACAGCTTCGACACCACAATCTACACGAATGGCTCCAAAATGGATTGTGGTGTCGGGGTAATTATATATTCCGAGAAAATGAAAGTGGATAAGTCTGTGCGCCTCCGTAACGTATCTAGCGTATTCCAGGCGGTAGTGTTTGCAATTGGAGAAGTTTGTAGGATACTAATCGCAGACTTCAGTTTCAAGCACAACATAGCAATACTATCGGACAGTCACGTCCTCCTTCCTAGTGGAACAAAGCAGAAGGAGTCTAAATACACTCAGCGAACGGCACAACGTTTTACTGATCTGGGTTCCGGGATACCGGAACATAGAAGGAAACGAAATAGCTGATGAACTGGCAAGAAGCGGATCTGTCATGTAAGAGACTCTTGCAGGTAGAAAAATCTCACAAAGTGTAAGACTAGTAGGTCACTATGGCCTAGATACAATCCTAAACAAACAATACTACTGATAAACAGGAACCGAAAAGATGTCTCTAGACTGACGGCAGTCATTACTGGCTTCTGGCTCATCGGAGAACAGACGGCCAAAATGGAGATGTCCGCCACGACGATTTCTGTCACAGTTGTAACCAAGTGGAAGAAAAGGAAACGGTCTTCCACTTCCTTTGTAAATGCCCTGCCCTTTGGAAGCAGAGAATGAACACCCTAGGTAAACCACTCTTCAATAACATTGAGGAGTCGGCGGAAATAAGCATCAGCGACCTCCTGAGGTTTCTGGATCTAGCCGTGAAAGCAAGGATGTGGTAACAAAACGATGCGTAAGCGCTATTTGGACTTATGGATGAGTCAGTGGAACGAGATACTACAAAGTCTAAAAGACTTCCAGCCATGCATCGAGTCACTTTGATTTTAATGCATTTTATTTATATCAGATAAATCAAACTGACTCATTGCTTGGCGTTTTATAAATAAAAATAAAAAAAATAATACATATTATTTTAATAATAAACATAAAAACACCTGAAAACTGACAAAGAGCCCTTTAGGTGTCCAGGAAACGCCTCTAGGAGGTTACGATGCAAGACCGATCTTTTATCATCCCTCGGAAAGCTGACAAGAGCCCTTTAGGTGTACAGGAAACGCCTCTAAGAGGTTACGATGCAAGATCGATCTTTCGATATAAAATATGGTGCCAAAATGACCCCACCATGATATTAAATGGTTAATGTCATATGAATCTATACAATAGACAAAACTTTCGAAGAAGTTTCACAGAGGTTGTTTGCATATTTACACCTTCGTTACATGGAATACCTGTACACAAATTTAATAGCAAACCAAACTATGCTAAATGTCGAGTATATGGCAAAGAGTGTGCCAAGTACATGTAACTTATATCCAATCAACTATATATATATATATGTAGTATGTACTATGTGTATGTACGCTGTATCACATCGTGTTTTCATTTGGTTAACCCACTCATTCCACCCCATCATACGATACAAACAGTATTTATCCCCAATTGTGTTGTATGTTATATATATACACGAGTATATATCGTATCTGCATATGCATATATGTATGTACCTACAATATATTCTATCCAATTCGTGTGTCTTATAAGCTATCAACCTGTTTTCTGGTAAAATTAATTGCTTTTGTCATCCTTTATATGTGTGTGTATATGTATTTTGGTATCTTGACATTGTTTCGTTACGTATTTGGTTATTTACTGTTGTTGTTGTTGTTGTTGTTGTTGTTGTTGTTATTGTTGTATAGTAGTAATATCAAATGTTGTTTCATTGTGATTTATGAAGATTAATTTATTGTTGATTCACTTGGTCGATTGTCGGTTGTGCTTACTTGCTTACTTGCTTGGCTGTTTGGTTGGTTGGTTAGTTGCTTGATTCCTTCGTTGATATTAAACATAAATGCTTTGATATGTATACGAGTATCTCTACGACGTATTTAGTTATGTAAATAGTTATGCATAATTTATTAAAAACATTGATTTAAAGTTGTCAAACAGTAATTTCCTACATAGTAACTAGTTGTCTATTTCAATCTAATATAAATTGAAATCGAAATGATCAGAGAAAATAATTTTAAGTAAGAGCTTTTATATTTAGAAATCCATTTCTTTGTATCATTTACAATATGCACACTTGTGTATAATACAGATCTGGTAATGCCTACTTTTTACTTAACCCATATTATTATTATCGTTGGGGGGATGTTCCACCGCGACCTATATGATCTATTGTGCCCCCTTCGCGGAGCTACAGTGTGTCTCTTAGCCCAGTTCCCTCAATGAATTTTAGTGTTGGTCCTACTTCACAGAGTCTAAGTTCATTCTCGGGTATGATGAAATCTCCCAGGTATTTCCTTCTCTTGTGCATCAGTGCGAAACAAGTTGCCATCACATGTTGTGCCAACCATAGCTTTATTATCTTTATAATAAAGAACTTCTACATGACTCAGAAGAGTCTGTATAGTTAATAAGAAATCAAGCGCAGCACTCAGACATTTATTGGTCCATTGTACTGCGCTCGAAGCTCTCCATTTCATTGTGTTTTAAATGTACCCGTTCTCCGAAGAAATCGAAGTAGATCCTGTGGTGCTAAAGACCCAAGAGTTTCGGCTCTCAGCACGTAAGTGCCAAAAATCTCAAACCTGATTCGAGTGTAAGCATAAAAAGTGCTCGGCCGTCTCATCTTCTTCTTCACAGGCTGGGCAAAGTGCACTGCCTCCTAGTCATACCTTTTCCATATGTTTTGTCCATAGAAAGTGGCCTGTTATCAAGCCGGCTAGCATTCTGCAATCACCTCTACCTAGAGATAGAAGGAAATGCGACCATTTACCCGACAGGTTAGGTAACATGGATTTCATCCACCTGCAGCCTCTCTCGGACTGCCAGGTCGCCTTATGGTCTAGATACGGCCAGATGTTGATCGTGGCCTTGATGGCTCCAGCGGTTAGTGGCAAAGCAGGCTCAAGGCCGATTATATCAGCAGCAGAACCTTCTCTTGCTAATGCATCAGAGGTCTCATTGCCTACGATTCCCACGTGGCCAGGGACCCACATCAGCACCAAATTATTATGTCTTCCGACATAATTTAGCCTTGATTTGCAGAACTCCACTATCATGGAAGTAGTGATAGGGTTGTGCAAGGCCTAAAGCGCAGCATGACTGTCACTGCAGACACAAATAGACTTGCCTTTCAGCTTCTTGTCCATGATATAATTCATCGCCTTCTGTATTGCATACACCTCTGATTGAAAAACAGATGCATACATACCAAGAGCATAGAACAGTTGAGCTTCCTCAGTTTCCACGAAGACTCCAGAAGCAGAACCTTCTGCAGTCCTTAAGCCATCAGTTAAAATGCGGAAACAAAGTCTACCGGGCTCAGCCTCAGGAGATCTGACCAGGAGCTAGCCACAGGTAGATCTACTTTATACCGCTTTTCTAGTACGATAGTAGACGGTCTGTAGTCCCAGGGCATAGAAAGAGCTAAAAAATTCACACCTATGCCACTGCTATCCAGAGCTGGAATAAGGCTGTACCAGTGTCCCTTGTGAATCAACCTACAAATGGCCTTCATGACCTCTCCTCGGATGAAAACATCAAGTGGGGGAAGATAAATCATAGCATCAAGAGCTGGGCCAGATGTGATAGGGAAGGCCCCAGTACAACATAAAGCCACAGTGCGTTGTAACCTTGATAAGGATCTCTTCACTTCCACAAGGGATAGTCGACTCATCCAGGCTACCGATGCATAAGAGATGACAGTATAGTTGCTGAATAGTCGATTGTCTTCTACAGGAATCGACTACAAAGTTATCTTAGCTTGAAATCTTGAATGAAATCATCCAAACGTATTCAGAACTTCTCATTTAATATCGTAAATATGTTAGTTTAGGGTGGACGCCCCAATTTAAGAGAGAACATAACGAAGGTCCTCAGTAGTCATTGTTTTCAAAATAAGAGGTTATATTTTCTTAAAATCTATACAGAAAGTACCATTTGCTCTTTTATATTTTCCATCAATTCCAAATTCCATGGACTAGTTACATTTCTAATCATATATTATTATGAGCCTGTGACAAAAGTTTAGTATCAAATCTCCACAATACGAAATGAATTGCTTAATGCTGGAAGAATGAAGAATGAAGAATATGAAGAATGAGATATTATAAAATCATTTTCAAAATGGATGCTGTGTCACTGAAGTAATGTAAGTTCCACAAATTTGTGAAGAAGGTTTGGAAGATTGGCTTATACATAAGATAGCTACATAAGCTATCATCGACTTCGTCCGATCCTCTCAGTCAACTCAGTCTCAGTGTTATTACTGTTGCCGAAAAAAACACAAATCTACTAAAAGAAACAATGATGTGGTATTTGGAGCGGAGGCGTTATTGGTCCATTTTCCTTTGAAGGTAAAAATCACTGAAGTCGATGGTGTTTGTTTTACGGCATTTAAACTGATATTAAAGCGACCGAACTTTTATAGTAGTCTACCCAAAATAAAAATAATAAGTATGTGGTACCTGTAAGCTCCGAAGGGCTCTTGGGCCGATTTTCTCTTCCAGTACTGTTGTGCGTGTTAAATTTTGAACAGTATTTGAAGAGACCTATTTAGCCGGTTCCGAACGGCACAACCCTTGTGACATCACTTTTTCTGAGCTTTGTCGCAGCGTTCTTTTAGAAGCTTGTCAATTGCTTGCCGACAGGTGGGTACCTTTCGAGAGAAAAATCTTTCCGATATTAAATTTGTAATGCTTCAGACCGGGATTGAACCCACGGCCAACAGATCAGAAGGCCAAAACACTAACCACTGACCCAATAGTCCAGGCTTTTATCGTAAAGAAATATTATTTATTCTCCAAAACTCCACAGTGTGGGCTTCCTTCTTTACAGTTTAATATTATTTGCTTTATTGATCAATTTTTCTTCGGAAATAAAGTTGAAGATAAAGCAGACAAATTAGAGCCTAAAAAAATAATTAGATAATTAAATAAATAGGTGAAATGAATCCATAGTCTCACAAAAAAAAATAGTTTTTCAATGCAATACGTAGTTGGGGCTGCTGAATTAGAATCTGTGGTTGGTTTGAAATAGGAACACCGCATTTTGTTCCTAGGTTAGGTTAGGTTATGGGGCTGCCCTCTCTCTGTGAGGACACACTTAGGCCAGAAAGGCCCATTGTGATACCACCGAGCTTCTCTTCCAATACTGTTGTGCGTGTTAAATTTGGACAGCATTAGAAGGGACCTACTTATATTAGCCGGTTCCGAATGGCAGAATCCTTGTGACATCACTTTAACTTAGTTTTGCCACAGAGCTCTTTTAAGAAGCATTTTTGGCAAATTGTTACTGCCGGAAAAATTGCCAATTCTTGCTGGCAGGTGGGTACTGTTCGAAAGAAAAATCTTTTCGATATCAAATTTGTTATGCTTCAGCCGGGAATTGAACGCACGACCTACCGATCAGAAGGCCAACACACTAACCACTGAGCTACGGCATCCACATTTTGTTCCTAAATTAAAAAAAAAATTATAAAAGTTGAAACTTTCATTGTAGTTCATTCCATTCCAGAGTCACTTGTAGGGGGTTGAAATGTAAGGACGGCCTCATTCATTTGGAATCCTACTCAACAATCCCATAATTGACCAGGAAATAATTTACTCACAACATTTTGTCCAAATATATTTACTCACCACCTCCATCTCCTAAGGGGCACCTCGTCAAAATCGATGTTTTTATAAAAATCAGCTCTCACCACTCCCATAGGTAGAGATGTGGAATGAGTATGTTTAGGAAAAAACTGTAAAAATGAATAAGGGTCAGCCATATATTTGACACCTTTATGGTCACCCTAGAAACGGTAAGATTAAATTTTTTAACAGCGCAGATTTTTTGTAAAATGTTGTGGGAAAAAAATTTATTTTGCGGAAATGTTGAGGATAAAAAATTTATGAGGGTCGGACATGCATATTACTACTCTAGTGGCAAATTCTGATAAATTGCAGGGTTGTTTGTCAATTTTCAAATCCTGTTTAAGTTCATTTTGTAGGGGAGCATCCCTAAGGAGTAAAGACAGGGACTAAGTAGCCGAAATGAATTAAAAACATCCTAGAGACAGTTCTCTGTATTTTAATGAGTATTTCAACCTTTTGGTCGAATCGAATTTGCCAAGAACATGAATTTAGCCACCCCAAAAACATATAGAAATGTTTATTCCTGTCTTTTTATCGCTGTCTAAGATGTTTATCGATACAATTTGCGAAAAATCATCTCAATCAGTTCCCAAATCGCCGAAACTATTCATTGAAATCTGAGTAAATCGTCATTATAATTGTTTATCTGACAGAATGTAGAACAAGTGTCTTCCATTAGTTGGCGCAATGTCATTCCAAAAATAACCATACGAAGGCTATGCACCGCAACTGAAATAATATTAATCATAAGAACAACAACAACAACAAATATTTACAATAAAAACATTAATAATAATAATGGTTAATAAAATCTGAGAGTGTGTGAGAGAGAGAGAGAGAGAGAGACAGCGAAAATAATTTCGCTTGCCTCCGGCGCTAAAACACATGAAAATAGCGAGTCAATGCAAGCATGCAACATTAGGAATGGTTGCAAACAGCTGCTACTGTTGCACTGCTGCTGATGGTGAGCATGCTAATGGTGGTGGTATGTTGGTGTCAAGTGGCAGACATATGTATAGCACATGCAGCATAATGCTTTCGTAAACCGAACATATAAAATCAGTATAAGACCAGCTCACATAGTCAACAATCATTGATGCACAATTAAAAAAAGGGGTGGCCTGTTCACTTGGATTTATATTTACAATAATTTTGCTTCCACCAAGAAGCAAAAAAAACAAAAAAAAAAAAAAAACGCTTGATGACAAACAAGCAGGCCAGTTAGTATATTTCTTAATTTTTTTTTTTTTTCTCTCTCAAAGCCTATCCTCGTAATAATCAAAGCGTAACACAACACGACACGTGTCATAATTTATATTTCGTACAAGTATAAATATCCTGTGCGAATCCTTCCACACTCAAACACACATTCAAAATTGAAATGTTTACTTTACCTTTTTCCCATGGAACAGCGAAAAAAACAAAAAGCACTTGGGTATGGTGAAATTATTTCAAGTGCTATTGCATGGCAAGTGTTAGTCAGAATGCGAAACAGGTTGATAAGTATCTAAAACTATACTCACACACATACATGTATGTCTGTATGTATGTGATCGAGGATAGAATGTGATTGAATAAATACCAATGAGATTTTATGAGCATACGTCATGGGACTAGATGGCGCGATAATCATAATATGTACGTACTATGTAAGTAACAATAATATGGGCAAGTGATTGGTAGTACGATTGAGACGTGTGTCACTCGGAAAATGATGAGAAATAAAATTATAAAATTTTTATTATTGAAAATATTTTTTTTTCTGCTTTTGATGGGAATCTCAAAAATATTCATACAAACAATTTCTGCGAATTTTGTAATTGAGGGTTAATTCTTTACATTTGGACTCTATGGTCTCTATGGTCCTACTATCCTAAACTATCCTCCTAGAGAGGCACATACTGCAATATCTTCAGTTGGCTAATCGAAAGTGGAAGTCACTAACCCTCTGTCTCTCTCAATTTCATAAAAAACATCAATTTTTTGGGAATTTCGCTAAAAGGTAGAAATATGGATAAATGTATCGATGGTTGGTTACTCATCACTATTGTGAATGACACTATTGTGAGTGACACGAATATTGGCAGCATCGAAACGAATGTCAACAAAAAAGTAATAGGCGATAACCAGAACAAGCCAACGAGAAAGAAAGAGAAGAATCTCGACTACGATAAATGAAGAATCTGAAGTATTGCTACACAGTATAAATGGTGCCAGTTGTTGACAAATTCAATTCAATCAAATCCTGAAAGTGATTGCGCAAACATTGGTACAGTATCAGAGGCAAAAGTTACATTGAAGTACATTGAAGTGTTATTGTAAATAGTTGATTGTAAATAGAGTTGATTAAATCAATTGTTGCTGTATATATTTCTACAAAATAAAGTATTGCAATTATTATTAACAAAATCCAGTGATCGATCAAGGTTGATTCAAATAGAATTAAACGTTCACAAAATAAAAACGTAACAATATGTTTAACCCCACTACCGGCACTCCTAGAGTGATTGATACGAAATTTATAAAAACGTAAATTTGGTAAAGCAGCGCCTCTAAGTGTTTTAAGTCGGGAGTAACTATATTCAGAAAAAAAGATGAGTAGAAGTTATTAATTAATACCTAGAATCACCCCCTATGGGGTGATTTAATGAATATATTAAAGGATGACGTAGATCAGTGGTTAGTGCGTTGGCCTCTTGATCTGTAGGTTGTGGGTTCATGCCCCGGTTGAAGCACAACTTTAATATCGAAAAGATTTTTTCCGAACGGTACCCACCTTTCGGCAAGCAATTTGCAATTCATCCGGCAGTAACAATTTGTCATGAAAAGATCTCTGTGACAAAGCTCAGAAAAAGTGATGTCACAAGGATTCTGCCGTTTGGAATCGGCTAAAAAAAGTAGGTCCCTTCTAATACTGTCCAAAATTCAACAAGCACAACAGTACTGGAGTGGATGCCGTAGATCTGTGGTTAGTGCGTTGGCCTTCTGATCTGTAGGTCGTGAGTTCAATCCCCGACTGAAGCACAACTTTAATATCGAAAAGATTTTTTCCGAACGGTACCCACCTGTTGCAAATAATTAGCAATTCATCCGGCAGTAACAATTTGCCATGAAAAAGCTTCTAAAAGATCGCTGTGACAAAGCTCAGAAAAAGTGATGTCACAAGTATTCTGCCGTTCGAAACTGGCTAACATAAGTAGGTCCCTTCTAATGCTGTCCTGAAACTCAATTGATGCATGGTCAGTTAGAAGAGAGTAAAAGAGGCCCACTTCCACTTCGTACTTGGTGCAACTTAATAAAATCCGATTTACGTAGCAAGAACATAAACGAGGAGACGCCTCAGGATCGCACGACCTGGAAAAATTGTACAAGGAGAGCCGAATCCAAATAGGAAAGGGCTAGGACAAAGAAGAAGAAGAAGAGGAAGTGAGTGCAATCAATAGAAAAGCAAGTCTACCTTTTCTACAAGGATATTTTATCGTATACATTGTTTTCACATTTTAAGCCCGAAAGTATAAAGTTATGAAGCTGAAACTCAATGTACACGATTAAATTTGCCAATAAATGGACGAGTTCGAAAATGGGCGAGACCAGTTGAAAACCAAAGCACATAGTCAGAACGAAGAAGACCACAGCTTTCGAATGGTGTGCAAAGCATATTATATGGTTAAATCGTTTTTGCGATTTTTGTCATTCACTTAAAAAGGTCAAAAATCACGAATATCTCGGAAACGCTCTCTGGAAAAATAAATTTTATTTTCTTGTTTAATGGGCCAAGCTTAATTTAAAAAACATTCTTTTCTTTGAGGTAATTTTTTGCTGTCGAGCAGTGTTACAGATTCAGAAATATTGTAATTGGGGTTTAAAACTTTACATTTGGACTTTATGGCCTCTATGGTTTTACTATCCTAAATGGTTGATTATAAATTAAATGTGCTTAATTTACTGATTGACCTAATCGTAAATCAATTATTGGTTGTGTGTATAACTTTCTACCATTGGTGGATGCTTCATCGGTAGTCGGGTCTTTCACTGTCGATTTCATAGCAGAACATATTTTAGCAGACTTAATTTTGATGACCTTAATTACGAGTAGCAATCGGTTCAAAAATATTTATATTGGAATTTTGTCGCGAATATTCCATGTATTTGGAGGTTATACGTACTTGCCTTATAAAGAGTCTGGATTTCTTCTTCTTCTTCCAGTCGATCTACATGTAAAGAAAATAAAATAAATAAATATGTGGCACTTAAAGCCCCGAAGGGCTCATTGGCCGAGCTTCTCTTCAATTACTGTTGTGCGTGTTAAATTTTGGACAGTATTAGAATGGACCTACTTATTTTAGCCGGTTCCGAACGGCAGAACCCTTGCGACATCACTTTTCACGCAAAGAATGTCGTCTTTTATTCGTCACGAAGAGACTGAGCGCAACAGGCTCTTGAACGGAACTTACATATAGACACAGTAACCCCTTGAGTACAAATCCAAATTCCATGTTGTTTAGAGAATGAATATGTTATCTTGGAACTGCATTATCTTCAGTTTGCTAATCGAATATGGAAGTCACTAACTGTCTGTATTACCTTCATATTAGTGATGTGCGCTTCCGAGTATTTAGGTAACCGGTTCTGTCGAGCCCGGTTAAATTTTGTTAAATATTTTTGTTATAAAGTAAAGAACTGATATTTTTTGTGACAGAAATAAAATAGATGAAACTATACTGAACTGCGAGCTAGCAAAGTTTCTGAGTAAAGCTGAAATTTGTAAAATTTTCGTCTGTTCTTTTGAAACTGTTTGCTTTTTTCGGTTCCGATTTTCGATTTTTTCGATTTTTGTAAGACCCGCAACGATGGGTTCATTAAAATACCTCGTTCTCCGGTCGCGGTTCTTCGGTTCTGTCATCACTACTTCATATAGAGAGCTGTCCCACAAAATTGAGATGCTTTCAATTTTATAAAAACATCAAATTGTGAGGGATCTCACTAAGAGGCACAAATAGGGATATATTCGGAAGAAATTTTGGAAAGGAGAAATTAGTTATTTGTTGTTTATCGCCAAAAAGGGGTCCAGATAGAAGGTAAGTGTGTCAAAAAATATATTTAATAGTAAATATTGGATGTCAATCATATATTTAATCCCTCTATTGGCACTCCAAATGCGATGGGACTGAAATTTATAAAAGCGTCAATTTCGTAAATGAGCCCCTCCAAATGCGGAAGATAGGGGGTAACTAAAATATGCATAGAAATTCGTGTAGCTGTTTAATTTATCAGATTACTTGGCAGTCAATTCGAAGAATCCGGTTTTTAGGAGTTTAACAGGAGTCTACCATTAGATCAATGCCCACAGTAGACTTCTGTAGATCAGTCAGCGCAACCAATCAACGGAACCCATCCCATAGAGTTCAGATGATGGAGACTATAGAGAAAATACCTTTAAACAATCCACCGAAAAGGATGTATTATTCTTGCTTGAGCTGTGTATTCACAAAGAAAATGAATTATATTTACTTTACATAATCTTCCCTTCTGCTTCCAGCACTCTCTAAACAACATTTAGTTTTAATAAATTCAACATAGTTATGTACATTTTAATGCTCATGGTCTTGAACTTCAAAACAAACATAATACTTAGTTCAATTAGTTTTGTCAATTGAATTTATTCAATTTAATTAAAACTATTCATATTTACTAGAGCACATACATACGAGTATAAGTATGACATACTCCATTAGGGTTTGGAGAGTGTGGTCTCCAACAATTAAAGATGAACATTCAAATGAAGCAGATGTACAAGTAAAAATCTACAAAATTTCAATTTATACTTTTCAAGAAAATAAATCCTTTAAAGAATCGCTTAACAAAAATCATATCCTCAACAACTTTTCTTCTGAGCTCCTCTTGAGAAGGAGGAGTAATTGTTTCAAATTAGATGCTTGCTTCAACAAATATAGACACATAGGGATAATTATGGGTATAACTTTTGTGTGATAACAAGTATAATAATCATAATATTTTATTAAATAGCAACCGCAAAAGTCGAACTGGAAAGGAATTATGCATACATGTACCGGCTACTAAGGAAGTACATACTAAAAGAAGCCAGACGAATTGTTGTCAACGAAACATGCAAAACAAAAACAATGAGATTTGAAAAAGTTTCTGTACATTACATTAAAATATATTATGATGATTATATTCAACTCTGACGTCTACAGGGATGATATTCATACATAATCAAACGACCACCAAACAATGAACTAACAAATAAAACTACGTAACTATTTACACCAACTATGTAATAGCTTAAGTAAACTTCAAATTTGAAATTATCACACAATCATGCCACACAGTGCTTCTTGTACTCCAACCACCAGTTAGCTAACCACAAAATTAGAAAAAATGTCAACTTTAGTTGATGAAACAGTTTCATCTTCATCTTTGGACTGTTGATTATTGTTTAGTTTAGTGTTGTTGTTGTTGTTGTTATTGTTGTTGTTAATTTTAAGTGTCATTCTAGCATAGCATTGCCCCACTCCAAAATCATAACCATGAACTAGTACCTTTTTCGCACTCTCTCCATCTCTTTCTCTCTCACACTGAAATCGTTAGAGTGAGAATAATATACTAAGTAAATTATGACATCTGCAGTGTAAAAACAATCGTAAAATTTGACAATCAAGAATAATTTTATTAGTACATATGGCAGGCAGACGGCAAATGTTTGTCCATATGTATTTATTTAGGAAGTGTAACTGTAATTGTAACATTTTTCACAAAATTTTGTAATTTTAAAGAAATTTGAAAATTGTTGCAAAATTTAATTGTGCTGATTTAAAAAGTTAAGTCGCAGAATGAAAACAACATCATGCCTTCACATCTGATGGAAGTGTTTCAATTATTTTGAGTTAATTTTATAGGATATTGGATGGCGCAATACCATGAACATGAGGTTTTTGACCGTTGAAGTTATCAGACAAAGTTATTAGGTTTGCTGAAATGAAATCAAAGAGAAACACCCAGTCGATTTCACATGGTTTAAAAGTGTGGCCAGATCAATTCATCTAAATTTTTTGAAATCTACAATTTTTGCATTGGACCACATTAGATTTTTCGAAATATCCTATAAAATCGCATACAAATTTTTCAATTCACTCCAATGCCGTATAAATCATTTCTTTATCAACTCCGAGAAGTACGATAAAACCTATATTCTCACTACCAGAATTAAATTCTCAGCCAAATCCAATACCGCTTAAAATTAAAACAAAAAAAAAATTATATTTTTTAAGCAGTTTATAAAGATCTCAACCCAAAAAAATCACCTGGTCCAGACAAAAATACTGGTAAAATGATAAAAGAGCTACCTCAAGCTTCAGTCGTTCATCTCATGCATATTTTTAATGCTATCTTCCGCATTAAACACTATCCTAAATGCTGGAAACTTTCAAAAATTATTATGATAGCCAAATCAGGAAAAGATCCTACAAAGGTTACATCTTACAGACCCATCAGTCTACTGCCTCTACTGTCAAAAAAGTTGTCGAAAAACTACTGCTCATGAAAATAATTTCATTTATAAATCTCAACCAACTGATTCCCCAACATCAGTTTGGATTTAGTATTACAAATTTAGTATGTACGATTCTATTAACTTTTTGTTAGTTTTCCAGTTAAGGAGAAGATTCAAAAATAAATATTAAACTGTAAAAACAAATATTTTCAAGCTAAAAAAAAAAACCAAAAAATAGTCACAGGAAGTCAAATCGCGCAAATACGGTAGTTTCGGCAGCTTTTCGACTCTCAGTTCATGCAATTTGGTCGCATAAATGTGCTAATGCATTATTGTGATAAAATAGAGCTTTTTTCTTACCCAAAAGGAGTAAAGCAATTCAATAATTCATTATAAGGCTATCTAGTGATTGCTTTCCTTTTTACAAAAAAATTATGCTAGGACTATTTCCCTTCGAATGCCATAAAATCGTGACCATTAGCTTTTCGGACGATGATACCGTCATTGCCTTCTTCGGAGTAGGATGAAAATTCACTGAGAAGCACTGAGAAAAATTAGTGTGTGTTTAATAATTATTATTATTCTGAACACTGGAGGCTTCATTAAAATTGTCTACAACTGATCTCTACATAAATTTGGATAATTATTGAAAGCATCATGGAAGATTTAAAATAAAATTTGGAGTAATTTCATTTTCTTGGGTGTTTTTTCATTGCATATAACTTTTTTTCCCTTTTGATAACAATAAAGTTTATATGTATTGGTGTTTGCACTTCCATAAAGAACTTTTGGGCACTCTTGATGTAAATCATTGATGACCATTTCGTATGATGTGATGCTAACGAGCGTCGAACAGAGATGACTAGCGATGAATGGATGTAATGGCCAGATATATAAGTACTAAGTAACTAAGTAAGTAAGATAAAAAGCACCTGTGAACTCTGATACTTGGCGTACTTTAGTTCGATCGCTGCGATAATCACCTCGACAACTATTTCAGCTCAGCATTCTGGCCGCGACCAAATAAAAACTTACCTGTGAAACAAAATAAAATTAAGTATGATGCCGATTGACATATGGCAGCATACGGCGCTAATGTCAGCTTCTCTGAGCAATGCCCGCCGTGTTCAAACATGGGTACTTAGTAATAGAGCTTAATTAACTAGCTCTGCCGGAGCTCTTCTAGAGCTGTGAAGTGTAAGTAGGGCGAGCCGCCGTTTTCCCGTCCTATTACTAGAATGATAAAATGTATTAGCAACACTATAATTAATTTACTTGTCCACCGCCCTACAAAATTTACATTTTTATAATATAAGATCCAAGTTCTCTGAGGGTGCCTGTGCCTGAGTTGTAAACTATGTGATCGACCTTCATTGATTTACTTATAATTATTTGCAATTTTCTACTAACGTATTGTATTTAATCATAACAAATTAAGTTAAAAACCACATGAAAATCGAAAAATAACAATATAACTGCCCAACTGACGTCTTTAGCAGGATGAAATGCAACCAACCCTTAGTCGCTTAAATTAGGTTAGATTATGTGGCTGCCCTCTCTCTGAGAGGACACACTTAGGCCAGTAATACTGTTGTGCGTGTTCAATTTGTTCCGAACGGCAAAAGCCTTGTGACATCACTTTTTCTGAGCTTTGTCACAGAGTTCTTTTAAGAAGTATTTTTGGCAAATTGTTACTGCCTGAAAAATTGCCAATTCTTGCCGGCAGATAAGTATCGTTCGAAAGAAAAATCTTTTCGATAACAAATTTTGTTATGCTTTAGCCGGGGATTGAACCCACCACCTACAGATCAGAAGACCAACGCACTAACCACTGAGCTACGACACCCACCTCTTAAATTAACCTCTTTAATGGTTTGCCCAAGCATACTTCCTCCATATATGATTCACTCCTTTTAATTTTTACTCCCTAACATTTCTCCCTAACATATCCATCCTCTATGTCTATATATTAAGGGACTCCCCATATAAAATTGATATTTTTTTTTTTCAAATTGGCTCCCATTATTTTTAGAATGCCCCTAAAGTCCTTCCATATACTCATCCCTTATCTTCACCTTTTACGAACGGAAAAAGCAAACATACTTTCTCTATATATATCCCCCCTTAAAGAGCCTACCATGCAAAATGAATGTAAAAAAAAACTAAAAATCGACAAATACCCACATAACTTCCCCGGAATCGATTCTAGAGTAATCAAATAAATAATCGAGCCCTTTTAATTTTTGCTCCCTAACTTTTCTCCCTAACATATCCATCCTCTATGTTTATATATTAAGGGACTTCACATATAATATTTACATTTTTTTTTTCAAATTGTTTCCCACTGTTTTCAGAATGCCCCTAAAGGCCTTCAATATACTCATCCCCTATCTTTACCTTTTACGAAAATGTAATTTTATCTATTTTAATGCAAATCTGATTGAATTTAAGTAAGTAAAATTCTATTCTTTTTGGAAAAAGTGCAAAAGCGAACATTTTTATTTCCGTTATTACCTTACGAGCTGACATCAACTCTTTTCTCCCAACGACGTCTAAATCAGGTATGCTAAACAACTTCAAATGAGTAACTTTTAACACTTTTAATTTTATGATTATTGCCACAATGTATTTTGTCTGTCCACGTCCTCGTGCACTGATAAACTCACTCTATATGACCCTCTGCTGTCAGCAAAATACTCTTATACCTTTTATCAATTCAATAACAATTTTCCGAATATCATCCCTGTTGTCCTACAATTGATTGAATATAATTATTTTATATTAAATTGCTAAAATACAAAAATAAATTATGAAAATGAATCTTCTCACAATTATTACATTTATGTAATTAAAAATCAAAATCAAATCAAATTCTAAACCCTGAATTTGATTTTAAATAAAAATAATGATTTCATTTATTCAGAAAACAATAAATAATAAAGTTCATACTCATAAATTATGTGATAGAGGGCCGCCAAGCAAAAGAAATGAATAAATTTCCCTCCCAAAAGAATAATCATATAAAGTATGCGAAATGCTAAAATGGCACGAATCTTTACAAATCTCATACAAAATACACATTGTATATACACCGCCCGAATAATTATAATTATTATCTACAGCTATCTCTCTCTCTCTCTCTCGTTGTTTAACTATCTTTCATGTAGAAAACAATAAATACACAAATAGAGGTTTCGAAAATATGCCCATTGTCAAGTGATTGTCTCTGGATGAATCCACCATACATATGTACATACGTATGTATGTTTGAACAAAAGTATGGATAGTACTTTGCCCATCATTCACCATGCAAGATACCCTCAACAGATGCTCAAAGTTGATGAAATTATTAGTAGTCTTGAAGATGAGGGTGCAATTGAGGTTGGAGAGAAAGTTCAGCATAATGCAGCCGTAACAAATATGGACTGTCATTAGTTGTTGTTGTTGTTGTTGTTGTTGTTGTTGTGGCTATGAATAAAATCTATGCTGACATGATTTGCAAAAAAAGAAAACCACTGACTATCACGGCAATCATCAAGGATGCTTCGACAGTAAGACAAAATCACATGATGACAACAGTAGAAGAACAGCAAAAAGGGACTACTACATACTATGTAGTGTTGCTGAGGTGATATAAAAACAAAACATCATCATCACAATATCAACAACAACCACCATCATAGTACACACGAATAGATAGTAAGTATATGTATAGACTACCACATTGATGGTGATAAATTATTAAGGGCCATTGTTAATTTGATGATGACACTAAGTCCATTCATTGTTCAGATTATAGGTACATATTGTATATTGTATGTAGTGACTAAAATTCTGACTGGCGCTAAGACTAGACCATAATAATAATATAGAACAAAGGCAAAACAAAAAACAAAAACGAAGACAAATAAATATTAAAGGTTTATGAGATTCAATAAAGCAAAGTCATTTAAATTGAAATCATTATGAAATTTTTATATGACAAATCGATTTTGGATTAATCGCAATGCGTGTCCTTTTGATTGCTGCTCCTTTTATGATGGTAGTGGTGGTGGTGGTGGTGTTAGCGATGGATGAAAATTTGTTCTATTAATAAATTATACATCAGTAAGCCACGCAAAGAACAATCAAAGTGACCTATTATTAAAATGATATTAATAGATAGCGAAACGTGTTTATAAATAATGCAATATCCCATTCACAATTCAAGCAAAAGGCATTATGAGAATGATCTTCTTATAATATTGACTGCTAGGTAAACATTTTAAGGCGAAATTTATGATTTGTCCGTACACACACAGAGCAAGAGAGAGAGAGAGAGAGAAAGGGAAATATGTGCGTATTGAAAATTGTGGGCGCTCGACAAAAACAGGATATCATCAGAAATAAGAACACACCGTTCGAGTAGTGTACAGATCATGCTCTCGAGATTTATGCAAGTAATTCCTAAAAAAGAGCCAAAAATACTTTTTGCAAATATCTCGAAAACGCTTGTTTGTTAGTAAAATAAACATAAACCTACCACGTAGATATTTAATTTTTTTTGTAAATTTAATTAAACTTCTTTCGCTACATAATTTGCTTATACATAGAATATAGTTCCTTGGGATCTAAAAACTCAATTTCGTAGTATGAAATGACAAAATCCCAAAACGACTCGAGATTACGTCGCAACCAAAGGTTGTCACACCGGCATCCTTGTTCCAAGTACTATTACAATGCGCCGGAATTGAACAGAATCCTGGACCACAAGTGTGACTGTACAACATATGCCAAAAAGGCATTATAAGAAGTCAAATTTCAGTGTTGTACGCCACAGGCAATGGATGGTGCATTTTAAAAATGACCTCTGACACGTGCATCAAGGTACAATTAGACCACCTACCTAGCAAAGGTAGGTGTGCCTTTTCTCAACAATAACCTCCAGGAATGTAAGTACCGGCGATAAATACTTCCGAGATATAAAGAAAAAAGCTGCAGCTCGATGTATCCCAGTTGGAAATGCCGTCCCAGCAGAGAACGCTTTTAACACAGCGGATTTATTCATCCAAGAAATCAATGCTGAGATCAAACGGTTAGTAGACGAGCATTGGAGGAAAAAATGGTCAGACCACCTGAATAAATGGTTCAAAGAAACTTTGGTCAACCATTAAATCTCGCTCCAATCAAAGCAGACAAAAGGACTAACTGCAATTACATTTGACTCTACTAACTGTCGAGGACAATAGGAAACGTACCGCCTATTATTCATTTACTACATGTCTGCAATGTCTCCACCCCCAAATACCGCAACACTTGTCACTTGGCAGCAGCATATCCGAGCTTTCCTCCACTATAAATGCCGCCATCTACAGCTGTCGGCCTAAAAATCAACTGACACATTATTTATACCATGTTGACTTTCTCAGCACTATTTCTGATATACAAGCTGATGGGCGCACAATACCTACGGCGAAATTAACTTATAGTTAATATGCCCACGTATTTGACACGTCCGAAAATGCTACGTTTGTATTTTGTGAACGTTTAATTCTACTCGAATCAACCCTATTCGATCACTGATTTCTGTCAATAATAATTACAATACTTATTTTGTACAAACTATATACAACGACATTTATTTAATCAATACTACTATTTACAATCAATCTTTCATATACTTGCTATCGTGTCATGTCGCCCCGATCACTTTCGGAATTGAATTCATTCATTTGTCAACATACTCGATCTAGTTATACACAGTGGCCACACTTAAAATCTTCCTTTATCGTAATCGATTTTCTTCTCTGTCTTTCTTGTTGGCTTGTTCTGGTTATCGCCTATTTCTTTTTGTTGACATTCGTTTCGATGCTATCATTATTTGTGGTATTCACAATTAGTGATCCATAACCATTGTTACTCGTTGCAATGCTTTCAATGAAATGAAGTATTCGTAGCCTCATTTAGACGACTACAAACCAGAGACTTTAGAAGTATAGAGATATCCCATTGTTAATAGACAGCGTTTTAAGAAGAAACAATGGCCCCTTTTCACTCTAAACCGAAAATGGTTTGAAATACACTGGAAGCAGTTGAGATTGAACTGTTTCAAAGGTCAATTTTAACAATGAAAAATAAAATTTGCTGAATTTCGCTTGAATAAATATAATTAGAATTATTTTATTTAATTTCAATATTAACTGAATCTTATTTGGCGGATTCATACATATGTAGGTACATATGAAAGCATTTATACATTTGTGACATGCCGACACAAAATGAATGTGAGAGATGCGGTAGGTTTACATATGAAAATGCTCAATCTCAACTGTTTCCAGTGTCTCTAAAACCATTTTCGGTTATGAGTGAAAAATGAGCCATTGTTTCTTCGCCAGATTTGATGTTAAAACGTTGTCTATTAACAGTGGAATATCTCAATACTTCTGAAGTCTCTGCTCTAACTGCTTTTTTTATTTTATAATTATTAATACATTAAGAATAACTAACCTTAATGATTTTTATTTTGATTTTGTTTTAGTTTGCTTCACCCTGCAGGCCATTATCAATAAAACGATTAGTTGGCAACGCTTCTTCCAATCATATATTCATGAATACCAAGGTGTTATTACTAAAGCGACATCTATTCAACGACAAAGGTGATGAGAATTTCACATATAACAACCACATGAATTAGGTTTGTGCATGGGATAATTCAAACCCAAGAAATAAATTTAAAATTGTACACGAGTACCAGAAATACAAAAATTGTTAGAAATGAAAGAAAACAATGACGAAAATATTAGGAAATGTTATTTTCATTTGTGTTTTTTTGTTTTGTAAAATTTGTTTTTCAATTATAAAAATAAAATGTTTTTCAATGATTAAAATAATATATGATTAAACAGTAAAAAATCTATTTAACTAAATCTCAGATCTTATATCTCAGCGTACTAAATTTAATACTATGTATTAAAATTGTAGTATGCGTAAAAAATACCCACCATGTGGTAATTTGCAATATTTATCATACAGAAAGAATCGCTGGCAACACTTACAGCGGCACCACGTTTTTTCTGTTTTGTGTTTAATGTCATTTCGATGGAAAATTTACAGACGGCATATCATAAAACATTGTGCAACAGTTTGTGCAAGAAATAGTGAAAAGAATTTGTTAAAATAGTGAAAATAAATTTCAAAAAATACAATCAATAAATACACGTCAAATTTTATATAATGTCAACCTCATTAAAGGAACAGTTGCAGCGATTGGCTGTGCCACAAGCAAATGCCGCTGTAGCTGATGCCCGTCGCAAGGATTCTATATTATTCGATCGCAAAGAGGCTGCTGGTAAAGATCGTCGCACCATATACGAATTGGGCGTAAGCGGTCTACAGGAATTGATCGCAATAAATCCAATATTCGAACAGTTTCAAAGCACACTATTCGATGAAGCATCCATCAGTTTGGAACGTTCGGTTGAACGGAGTGATGTCAATAAAATATTGGATAAAAATATACGCAAATTTTTCCATTATCTATCTCCGTATTTCTTATTGCGTCCATCACAAATGTGTTTGGAATGGTTATTGCGTCGTTTTCAAGTGCACACCTATAATATGTCTGATTTAGTGGCTCTGGCACTTCCGTATCATGAGACCAATATATTCGTTCGTGTTTTACAAGTGTTACGTATACCCGAATCGAATAAAGATTGGGCTTGGTTGCGTCCCATACAGAAGCCCGGTGTACCAATGCCTAAATCAGCAATAATTAATCGTGCAGCATCTACTCCGGGATTTTTGCAATTTGTTTGTCGTACAACGTTGGATGCAGTACGTGAATTGGGTACAAACGCTCAGATACTGCAGACACAGATGAACTTCTATGCTACAGTCGTAGTGGGTGCTCTGGAGAATACACCCTACATACAGGAATGGCATATTTCAACAATTTTAGAATCGCTGTTGCATGCGCTCAACAGTAAATCGTTGGATTTAGTTTGTGCCGGTTTTATAATCAGCGGGCAATTAGTTGCGCGTACACAACTAACGCAAAAATTGTGCAATGCATTGGTTGCACGTGTGGCGTCCGTCACAAATGAACGTTTGCGTCAAGCTGCTGTTCTCTTGATAATATGGATATTCGATATGCAAAAAACAGCGGCACCAACATTCTCGGATGAAACGTTTCGTAATTATATTGGTCATAATTGGTTAACACCACTGCTCTCTTCATTGGCTAATGACAATGTTGATATTAGTCCTTTGTGTGTACCTCTAATGCGTGCTGCTGTGGCAGCAATACAAAATGGTAATGGTGATGCCGCCATTTGCAAGACATTCTTGGAAAATCTACTGAATGATGTTAAATTTTGCACTCAAAATGCCCAGGATCTGATCAAGTTTGTGCAAGAATTTACATTTAAATTAATTCCTATTAATTTATACATTTCTTTATTCGTTTCAGCTGCTTTTTGGATTCCTTTGTTTCACCAAAACAACCAGAAAAGTCTGCTGCTGTTGTTAAAAATTCATTGAATGATGGTGATGTTATCGAATTGAATTCCGATGATGACGAGGATGAGAGAATGACTGATGTTAGTAATGATTTTCAAGCATGGTATTCTGATTATTTGAATAAATTGGAGCGAAAATATCCGAATGCCTTTGATTTAGCCATTAAGGAGGCATTGAGCAGCACAAGAGAAGAAACCTCTGATCGCAGCAAAGCCATTAAGATGGCTTTAGGTATGCACATATGTACATAAATGTTTCAATGTACTAACACATTTTCATATTCATAGGTTATCGTTTAAAATTTCTTGATGGCAACGCAACCGGCGTATATGAAAATCTCTATCATCATAGCGCCAAAATACGTCTGTATGCTATTAAGAAATTGTTGGCCAATTTGGGTGATTATAAAGCGAAATCACAAAATTATCAACTGCTCAAAGAGTGTTTGGCTGATCGCATCGATGATGACAGCGATCTCGTTGTAGGCCAGGTGCTTAAATTATCAACAAAAGACTTTATTGATATTTTGGGATGTGAGAAATTTGTCCAATCGCTTATTGGTATTTTAAACAAATCACAATTGGGCGGGACGAATGAAAACGAGTGGTCATCGTTAACATTGTCTGTTATACGACATTTAACTGCGTCAGAGGTGCTAAAGCAATATGATGCAAATATCATACTGCTGGCATTAATGCCGAAATTGTTTCCAAACGAAAGTACACAAAGTACAATGGATGCTATTGAGGCTATATTGAAGAGTGCTTTGGTAAAGAAACTTAAATTTCTATTGGAGCTTGATTTAAATGCCTCCATTCCGGAGACTAACAAAAAGAATAGCAATAATTTGGCCAAATTTAGTGCTAAGGCATTTCGAAAACAATTCATGGATGTCATTTCAACCTCCAGTCAAATGCCTAAAGCAATTGATTTGCTAGAGAGTGTACAACAGCAAGACCAGAGTGCGAATGAATTGTTCAAGCATGCCATACAATTTACATACTTTTTGATATTAATAACTGCAACACTGAAGGAAACGATAAGTACACAGGATTCTTTGCGCATTTTCGAAACGATTCGTAAATATTGGACAGTGTTTAAAATCAAAATAGTCGATCATAATGCGTGGCATCGTCAAGAGTGCCTGCCATTGCAATTAGTTTCCGATTTTCTACGCACCCTTACAATGCATACCAAATTCACAGATGCTGCACTTATGCACTGGCAGCACCACACTGAGAAATCCCTGGCAGCAGGAGATTTGCACTATTTTATGAGTATTTTCAATATACTAGCTGAGCAAGCATTCACTCAAGAACAACCCGAAGAGAAGTTGGAATGGTCCAAAGCGTTAAAGACAATTTTCGATGTAGTTTTTCATACGGCGCAAGCCAAAATGGAATTTCTAACAAATTTCTATCTATACAGCAATTACAAACCGATTGAGTGTGTCGACGATTATGGTGTGCTGCGGGTGCGTTCGTTTAAACTGATGAATTCGCTGCTTCAAAATAAGGAGAATAAAATTGAAATATCAGTGGCACATTTGGCGAAAATCATAATAGCACTTAGTGATAAATCGGAAACAATACGCACCGAAGCCTTGAGCACATTATCTATAATTGATAAGCACATCAAATTAGCTGATTATCTGAAAACATTTATCGAACTGATATTGGAGCGTCACAATGAAATCGGTATGGATTATAACCAATTTCCTTTAATCCTATACACCATCTTGAAGTCGCCACAAAAACGGCAGCAACAAGTGATGGCCACCAAATTGCTGAATGAGCTTATGCAGCTGTTGACCTCCATGGATCACAGCGATGCTATATTCACTGCGGAGACACTGAAAATGCTTAAACATGTTAACGATGAAGCTCTGCTTGGCGATCTATTGCCCTTGGCTTCAAAGGCCTTGGATAAAGTACGCGTAGATAATGCCGTTAAGTTGCTCGATGAGCCATATGATCATATTTTCACACTTATCGTTGAACGTTTCGAGGCGCAAACCATTGAGAATGTGCTCATCGATAAGCCAGAGTCGTGGTTATTGTTTGAAAAGATATTCCAGTCATATGACGTCTTTGTGGCATTGGAGGGCAACCTACAGCCAGTACCTTGTGTGCTGCTACAGGTGCTAGATGAGCAAATGTACGAACATATGCCTGCAAAATACAAATTAAATCTACTCAAACTC
The DNA here is from genome assembly GCA_963854835.1 of Megamerina dolium. Taxonomy (NCBI): domain Eukaryota; kingdom Metazoa; phylum Arthropoda; class Insecta; order Diptera; family Megamerinidae; genus Megamerina; species Megamerina dolium. The sequence continues at coordinate 5,356,727 of OY978529.1, forward strand.
ATCATACAATGCATTGCGGCGGCCGGAAATGACACCGTCTTCTTGTCAGCGAATAAATTATTGAAGAAATGTACACTGGAATGCCAATCGCTCGTCGCTGTGCTGCAGCACATGTTCAAAGACACCCACAAGTCAACACCTAAGAAGCGCAAATCGTTGTCGGATGGTATAGGCAAACGCATATCCACATCTGCGACCCAACTTGACACCACCTGTACCGCTTGGCGAGAAGGTGTTGCCCTGCTAGAGCTTCTCGAGAATAAGAAGAAGCTAATAGGCACCGAAGAGCTGGTACCTGTTCTCTTTGAACTGCTGAAGGCATGTCTGCAATTGGAGGAACAAACTGCTGTGGAGTATACCAAACAATTGACACTCTCCTCGCTGTTGCACTGCTGCCAGAAGGCCAAAGCAGATGGCGTGGACTTAGCTAAGACGCTCCCAAAAACCACTTTCCGCATTGATCAGATTGTACAATGCATGCGGGCCACACCCAATCCGCAGACACACAATAATGCACTCATATTGCTGTGCCACTGTGCGGCGCTCTTTCCGCAACAAGTGTTGCACAACATTGTCGACATATTCACCTTTATGGGCTCGTCTGTGGTGCGGCACGATGACGCATTTAGCTTTCACATTATCGACAACATCATCGAATCAATTATACCCATATTGGTGAGGCAATCAAGCGACCAATCGGCTGCGAACAACGCTGAGGCTGTTAATAAACTTGTCGTGCCTGTGCTGAAGGTTTTCTCCGACATTATGCTGGATGTGCCCGAGCACCGAATAATGCCATTGTACACAAAACTCATGCAGACTCTGGGCGCTGAGCAATATCTGTGGTCGTTTATATGCGTTGTCATTGAAGCACAGGCGCTGGCTGATGATAAACAAAAGAAACCTGCAGCAGCTCCAAATTTGGCTGGTCCGGCTGCTGACAAGAGTGTGAAACGTCGCCTAGACATCATCTACGAATTGACCAAGTTCTTTGAACCACCAATTGTACTGCACACCTGTACACAATTGATTGATTATATGAAGAATTTGCCATTGAATAAGGACAATGCAAGCGCTACAATGCCATCCAGCAATTCAAAGAAATTCGACATTTCTTCGACGACTGTTGATGTCACTGAAGTGACACTTTTCGATGTTAAATGTCGCACAGCGAGACAATTTCGCCACTATAAATACACAATCATGCAATTTTTAGCGGTTGTCACACGTTCACCGGAGTTGGTGCAAAAAATCTCTGTACTCAATGCCGAGCAACTGGTGGAAATGCGTCCATACTATCATAACATGATTATCAACACATTGTCGTATGTGCCCATTTTGGTAACAGCGCTAGAGGACAGCAGTGGCGATGAGGCGGTGACACAAGCAAAATTCTGCAAGGTCTTACTGCATCATTTGCACGATGTGCTCGATAATGCCATCTCATTGCTATCACCCGATGTATTCCTTATAGTCATCAATGGTCTGATGCAACACAAACTAATGATTATACGGCGAAAGGTCATTGAGGTACTAATTGGCAAGCTACAGCAACGTGATGGTGGCTATTTTGATGCCTGCGATGAGCAAAATGTCCACAATCTATTGAAACCTCTAAATGCTATTGTACTAAGTATTCTGAGCAAAGATGAATCTGCTCTGGGTGCTCTGACATCAAATGCCGCCGGAAATGAAGTATCACTGATACAGCAAACAGCTCTTATCGCCATCAAACTGCTTTCGAAGATGCTGGCACTCAACCATATTGAAGAATTCCAAACATTATTGAATACATTGACCACAATCATTAAGCAACGACGTAATATTCCGAAAATTGTACTCGCCACCGTATTGCTGTCATTGGTGGAAGTCGCCTCAAACCTCAAGGCACATTCGTTGTCCCACCTATCCAAGTATATGCCACAATTAATTGAAGTGTTGCGCGACCAAGCCGAACAATTGCGCCAACAGCCGCCGGATAATGTCACTTTGGCACTCATAAGTGGTGAGTATCGATTCAAATATTTGTCCATATTTTTCACTTTTGATCGAAGGTTCTGCTGAGAGCTTCTAGAGAGGGATCTACACAGATTTTTTGTGAATTTTTTTACGCACGAAAAGTTTTAATTTCGAAAACATTTTCGAATTGCAAAATGTCCCCTACTCAAGATTGTAAAATGAGGTATCAAGGCCTTTTAAGTTGTAGGTCCCTAAAAATAATTTGATATGAAACAAACCAAGGTGTTATATTCAGAACCCGCTGGAGGACGACGCAGAAGAGGAAGACCTAACATCCGGTGGAAAGACCAAGTACTAGACAACCTGACGGCGCTTGGAATTTCTAACTGGCGCCAGTTAGCGAAGAACGGAGATGGCTGGGCAAGCATGTTATATTCGGCCTAAATCGATATTCGGTTGTTATGGCCACATAATGAACGAATGAAACAAACCTGGTAAAGGCCGTCTGTTCTTCTGTCTTCTTTATAAGTACAGATACGACTATTTTATATGAGCCACAGTAAGATTTTGGAACTATAATGGGTGTTACTGCACCCTTCGAATTTATCTTCATATTTATATCATCCAACTCCAATGTGCCAACAGACAACAATCGGGTTGTTTTGAGCGTGTTTCTTTAGTTTGTCAAGGCAGCCCCACACTAATCTTAATGCCACCTGGTGAGTCTTGAGTGCCTTGATCCTTCGATCTGTAGTAATCTCGTATATTTATTCTTCAAAGCCAATAGTGATATTTTCTAAGGCTCCGAGTACTTTAACCTAACCGAGTGCCTAAGACTCTTGCTTCGAAAAATTTTAGTGCATTTCCCAATTTTCTATACAGATTTCAATAATTAAACCAAATTGCTCTCTTCGAATGATAGAAACATGGGTTTCTGAACATTTTCCATCAACTTCAAAAACATCCAAAAACGGAATTATTGCTTAGTATTTTAAAAATGAGTTTTTCAACTCTTGATAATCCATCCACTATAGGTTGAAATTAAGTTTTTTCGAATTTTCGAATTTCGAAATTGAGTTATTAAGGCAAATTCCGCGCCGCATCATGAATAAATCATCCACACATTCTTACTTGATACGTTTTTATTTTTAGAAATATATTGTAGTTAGAATACGAATGGAAAAAATCGCTACAATTTTGCACGATCCTCTTCGTTTTCGAACATACTTTTTCTCAATTTAAAATCAACACAATCTAAACCATATTATTAAAAAGGAATATAATATTTCAATTAAAACTTGCAATAATTCTATGAAATTTATTACGCATGTAATCATTACAAGCCGTTTCATTTTCGAACATAAACAAATTGTTTAAAAACTCATCTAATGCAGTATTATTAAAAAAGAAGAACAGAACATTTCAATTTGAAATTACAATTACATTATGGAATTGATCACCCAAGTAATCCATACAATCCGTTTAATTGTCCCGTACAAGTCGAGTCGAATGAATTATGAATTTCACTTTTAGTCGAATCCACTTCGACTAAAAGTGAAATTCAAAATAAACCTCTATACGTTTTATATAATTACCCAAGAATCTAATATATCTTCTTCCCTCCCCTTGCAGGCATACAAAAATTGTTCGATACATTACCACTATTTCTGGGTCCATATATGGTCGATGTTATAACAGCGCTCAGTTTAGTTTCGACACGTATTACAGCACAGAATATTGAAAAAGATCAACGTGCCGCGAATATCCTGAATAAAATTACAACAATTTGGACGAAAATCTCCAACGATATACCATTACGTATATTAATACCGAGTTGTGAGAAGGCGTACACGCAGCTCATGTCGACAAAAAGTTATCCTGATATTGGTGTATTAATGAGACTTTTACCACAATCGATAAGCAAGGCATCATCAACAGATTTGATAAGTGTACATCTCGAGTTGAGTGAATTTTTCCTACATGCGCTGGAATTACGTGTCCAACTGAAAGACTCACAGTATGAACGACAAAATATTGCTGCGACTGAAATGTTAATAATTGAAGCATTCGTTGCATGGGTGCTCAAACTATCCGAAAGTTCATTCCGTCCGCTCTACAGTAAAGTATATAAATGGGCACTAAAGGAGATGGCCGTGAGAGAAGCACAGGTTACATATTTCCTATTGATGAACAAAATGGCTGAGGCGCTGAAATCATTATTTGTACTTTTTGCTGGTGATTTTATTGAGGACTCAGCCCAACTGCTTACCGCTTGTAATATTACGAGTACGACAATAACAGAGCTGCAAGAGAACGATGAATATTTAAATACTGAATTAGTGCGAGCCATATTGAGTACATTATATAATGTATTCCTACATGATAATAAGGGTTCACTCAATACCCATTTTAACACACTACTTCAACCGATTGTTGAACAGCTAGAGAATCGTTTGATATTAGAAAATGATGCATTGCAAGAGATAGTAACTGCTTGTATAGCACAACTTGCTGTTGCCGTCACTAGTGATGTCCACTGGAAACTACTTTATCAAGTACTTTTGAAGACACGCACCAATGTACCCGAAGTACGTATACTCTCATTCAATTGTTGTGTAGAGATTGCACGAAAATTGGGTGATGATTTCACTTCACTGCTACCGGAGACAATACCATTTATTGCTGAACTCTTTGAAGATGAAAATCCTCGTGTGGAAAAGAATACACGCAAATCAGTACAAGAATTGGAGAGTATACTGGGTGAATCGTTACAAAAATATTTGTAATTTGAACCGTTTCTAATTTATAGACTTTCATTAGAGACACTATGTACATCTATTTTCATAATTAAAGAAGAATTATTGTTGAACCTTGAATTGATCATTGTTATTTTCGTGAAGAATCAGAAAAACAATCATACTGGGAAAACCTACCAGGGTTGTCCCAATCCAAGACACTTTTAGGGACCTATAACCTAAAACGACTTGTGGAATGTATCAGTTTAAATAAGAATAATATAAGAACCATCACGGGATTATTGACAGGACACTGCAGGCTGAATTATCACCTAACGAAACTGGGAATCTTCTTGGATGAAATCTGCCGATATTGCAGGGAGGAGAAAGAAACTGCGAAACATGTGTTGGGAACGTGCCCAGCACTTATGCACACAAGAAAGAAAAACTTCGGTGAATTTATAATACCGGAAAATCTGCTGTAGTCGATTAGGGTAGGATCTATACTAAACTCCCTTGTGGATGCTGGACTTAGAGAAATATTCTAAACCATGATGGGGTGCATAATAAATCTAGTGCAATACAACCCTCTAATAATAATAATAATAATAATAATAAAAGATCTTTTGTGCGCCTATTGCCCAACAAAAACAATTCTAGACTATTTATAAATCTTATAATTGCTGTTGGCTTGATTTCACCTATGTGGTTTAGTGTCCAGTTTCCGTTACCTAGGTAACCAAGTCTACGTCTTGCCATCGTTGGCCAATTGCATAGAATATGTTCCGATGTTTCCTGCTTCTCATGACAGAGTCGACAGGTATCGTTTTCTACCACACCTATTTTCTTCATATGGTAGTTGAGTCTACAGTGCCCAGTGAGCAGCTCTGTGTAGAGTTTTATGTCATTTCTGCTTAGGTTAAGGACAGCATCCACCTTAACATTTGCACGATCAATAAGTTCCTTCGACAGCCGCATGCCCGTTTGGGCTCTCCAGTAGTCGAGTAGATTCCATTTCTATCCGCAGAATGGCTTCGGTCCAATGAAAGGAGTGCTTGCGCCCTTCTTTGCAAGGGAGTCGGCCATTTCGAAGGGTTGTTCCATAAAATCAAGCAAATTTTGCCATCAAATACTCACTTTGTATTACAAAATTAATTCCTGCACAGAAGATTCGTAATAAAATACAAATCCTTTATGTCAACACCTTTTAATATAAAAGCTGGCGTTCCTCAAGGCAGCGTGTTGGGGCCACTTCTCTATCTTTTGTATACAGCAGATATGCCTTTGATGACACGGCTATTTTAAACACACACGGAAATCTGACTACAGCTGCAACGAACCTGTAAGCACATCTTGACGTTCTGAGTAACTGGCTTTTGTATTGCCGTTAATGAAACGAAATGTGTTCATATTACATTCACACTAAGAAAAGGTTGAAAAGCTGCAACGGGTGCAATCAAAGGTACTTAGAACCATCACAAGAGCAAAATGGTACGTCAAAAACTCCAGTATACACAGAGATTTAAATATACCATCAGTCAAAGATGAAATATCCCGTCTTCTCAATGCAATCTATTTAATGAAGTTGGAATAGCACACTAACCCGCTCGTAAGGAACCTACTACTTAACCGAGGCCATAAACTTCTGAAGAATTAGAGAGATATTATGCAACTAAGTTCAGCAATATCTGTATGTAATTTTTTATATTCTTTGATTTACAAAAAGTTTTGAGCACTGGCAAAAAACTCAAAATATGTTTGCCTTAAGATTTGATCACTTCTTGTTAGTTTCGTCAGAGAAAGATCCAATAAAAACTGAAGATGGAAAAAAAATTTCGTTTCCTTCGTGTACCTCATGTCCCGGCACCCATATGAGGGTGACAGGATTCTCTGCTGCCAGGGCATTGAGAAGTTTAAAACATTCCCAAACCAGCCTTGATTGAAACAAGAATTTTGCTGTCCGAGCGGATGCATATTTTGGTAACACGAGTGGCCCTACGTATGCATTCTCTCGCACATACCTCTAAGGCATGAACCTCCGTCTGAAAGATGGAAGCGGTTTTCCCCATTGTGATTACTTTCCAACAATTCCAGCCTCCGCACAGCCATCTTCCATCTTAGACCCATCAGTGTACCACAACAGTGAGTACCCTTTTGGGACCATATTGCTACTCCTCCAAGCCGAACGGTCGTTGATGACCACTTCAAAGTGCTTGGAGAAGACCAGTTTTCTATCCATCTTGTCGAAGACCACAAGACATGGAGAGCCCCAAATGGTGTTTAGGATCTTTGTATGTCATTTTTACTAATCGACATAATCTATTAAATTCATATTTTCAATTTCACTCAATTTCTAGAAGGAAAAAAACAACTAATAATTACATGCGAGTAATAAGAAAATGTAATGATTTATTTCATGAATAGTAATTCAATGAAAAAGCACAAAGTGGCAATAATAATAATATTAATAAAAATACATCAAAACAATTATGTAAACATAAGTACGTAAATGTCATAATAATAATTACATTTTTATTTTATGGTAAAGCTAAATACTAATATACTAAAAAATAGTATGCGAGTAATGTGATTATTTCGTTACTCACGAGTATGATAACATGTCTTGCATCTCGTTATTCGGTTGAGTGTGCTTGGATTTGAACCCAGATGTGTGAAGAAATAAAATCCAAAATTAATCCAAAAATATTGGAAATGATTTATCAAAACCGAACAATCGAGACATCAGATGTTTTCCCTTGTGAGTAGCGATCTATATGGAGTATAAGTATATGACGCGAGTATGGCGGTTAAGTCTAAAATGTCTATGGATGTGAATGTATATGGAATGGAACAAGTATTTTATTTGGTTATTGTATAACTGTTGGTGCTTCCACCACTGATGGTGTTGCCAATGTGATGAATGGAATATTTTTTATCCGACGGAGTCTTATCAACTGGCGATTCAGGATCTTCACGTTCCTCTTCCTCATCAATAATACTAATGTCGCGCATGGATGGACGATGTGAACGACGCCAACCTTTTGGAAGAAATCAAACAAATTGCAATTAATATGCGTTGGAGTCCGTCAGAACACAGAGTCGATTCTTGGAAATATTGCATACCTTCCAGAATCTGTGGCTGTTTGGTTTTTGTCAGCAGTTTTGTACCACTAACCGAAATGAGAATCGCACCAAGCGGTGCCGTCAGCACAATACTCAATATGGCCATTGTTTGCACCACATAGGCATAATGTTTCTCCTTTTCGGTTGCGTTGGCTCCTAAATTACGCATAGCGACTGGTCCCAAAGCTGCTTGCACTGTTGCCTTAGACATCCATGAGAGTGCAACAAAGAATTTCTCCTTGACATTCAGGCGATCACCGAAAGCAATGCCCGCTGTACAAAATATACGTAAGATGGCACCAGCAGCAATACAACCAACACCAGCCGAAACAATATCAGGATCGAGTTCATTAATCTGCACCAACGAGAAGAGATAATTAACATGACATTACATAGTTGTGCATTGGATACATTACCTTAATGGTTGCGCCCGTAATGCCAAATAATATCGGCTCGAAAATCATCCAAAATATTTCGAATGCTGTCGCCACAGGATTATCCTCGACGTCCCAGCCCTGTTTGCACCAGAATAAATTCGAAACGAATGCTGCAAAAACAGCCGCCAATGGGCCGGCACCCTCATAGCCAACCTCATCGCTGCCATAAATAGCAACGAGCCCACCAGCGAAAAGCATTATCGTGCGCAATGGCACCACATATGGATCACCTTTCTCCGGAAAGAATCGTGCCATATAACCCCATATGATGCCGAAACCCAAACCGCCAATAATACAAACGGGCGCCTGAGAGATTTGATAGCCCAGCCCACGATCCGAGAACATCACACTGCTAATAATGCCAAATATTGCCACCGACAGGGCATCATCAATGCCGGCAACAGCAATAATCAATGTGGGTATACCCTTTGCTACGCCATAACCCTTGGTGCGCAAACGGAAAAGGCATGGAACAACGACTGCCGGCGAGACAGCAGCTATTATTGCGCCCAATAAAAATGCCCACACCCATGGCAAGTCGAGCAGAAAATGTGTCATGACACCCACCACGCATGCCTCCACCGTCCATGGAATGATGCCCAGCTTCAATATGGTTTTATAGACTTTCTTAAAAGCTTCCGGTTCCATTTCGAGGCCAGCTCGTATCAGTATAATTGTGAGAGCGAATTTACGCAAATGTGCGGTCACTCGTCCGAAATCACCATCCAAATTAACCCAACCAACATTCTGTGAAAAGTGAAGCAGTAAAAGGATGAGAAACTTTTTACGAAGAGCGAAAGGGATGGAGCAGAAAACATCACTTACTTGAAACAGTATGCCAACCATTAGCATACCAATAAGGCGTGGCAATGTTGTCAGCGATATAATCCAACCACCAAAATTTGCTGCCACTGTTAAAACGACCAAATCAAACAATTGCCCGCCTGGGGCAGCTGATTCACCAATAATAACATAGGCTGTGATCCAAATGAGTACACCTACGATCAGAGACATAGAAATAGTTTAAGTATTCACCTCCAACGTTTCTCACAAATTTTCTTATGGGTGAGCACCCAACACAATAGATGTTCTAGCAATTACATAAAGACATCGATTTTATGAGGGAGCCCCTAAGAGGTAGAGGAAGGGAATGGGTGTATTTAAGGAAAATGTTGAGGTGGAAGGATTTATGGAGTACGATTCTCGGGTGATTATGATAATTGTTTGCCCATCCAAAGCGTAGAAATAAGATTAAGGATGGATGGATGGGGGTCGGTCATCTGATTCAACATTACGAATGAATTTCCCCGAAATAATCTTGACGATCTGAACGCTTGACTTCTCAAATGTCAAGCGTTCAATTTTAGTTGAAACTTACCAATTAAAATGAGTGTAACCATACGAGAAAATTGTCGAAATGATGGACACAACGGATATGGGCATATCTTTTGCCAATATGGCGGTTCCCATGATGGTAAATGCTCTTGGCCGCGACATTTCAAACAGAACGTAAATAGCCAAGATTCTTCCAATGTATTGAGTCCATTAAGATGCTGGTGTTGTAGTGAATGATGGTTCTGCAGTTGCTGTTGCAGATGCTGCGTTTGATGTTGATTAATTTTTCCATTTAATGTCTCAAGCGCTGATATTCGATAAGGTGATCGTGTAGTATCTGACAAAGAGAAGCAAAAACATCAATAAAGTTATACGACACTGGGCAATTTATAAATATGAATTGAATAGAGGGACTTAATATGCATTTAGGATAAAAATGCGAGATTTGTGCTGAATTGATATTTTAGTTCAGCATTATTGAATCTAAGAAGTTCTCTTCCCAATTTGCAAAAATTTGTACTGAACAAATTCTCGATAATCCAGGTAGATTTTCGAAATTATAATGGTACCGGTCGATATTCATGTCTTCAGTTTCAATCTATAAAAAAAAATGTCCAGCTCCTTGCGTATGCTGATGACATTGGTATCATCGGACGATGCAAGCGGTTTTCTGCGATCGAAAGGGAATCAGCGAAGGTGGGTTTGACGGCAAACTAGGGCAAAACGAAGTATATGCTGTCCACGAACAGGGAGACGCGGCGTCTAGGATCCCACGTTGCTGTGGACAGCTATTCTTTCGAAGTTGTCACGGAATTTACTTACCTTGGCACGGCCGTTAACACCGAAAATGATGTCAGGATAAAGCGAAGACTAACTCTTGCTAATAGGTGTTACTAGGGGCTCAGTGAGCAAATGACGAGTAGAGCCATCTCTCGCCAGACAAAACTGAGACTCTCATACCCGTGCTGCTCTGTCGCAGACCGATGCAGCCAGTATTGCGTTGTTCGAGAGATAGATTCTTCGCAAAAACTTCGGTCTTGTTTGCGTCGGTGACGACTATCGTATTCGAATGAACCACGAACTGTACGAGCTCTACGATGGTATTGACATAGTCCAATGCATCACTATGCAGCGCCTGCGATGATTAGGCTATGTTGCGCGTATGGATGAAGAACCTCCGGCGAAAAAAGTATTTGAAACGGAAGCCGTTGGACGACGACGAAGAGGAAGGCCATGCCTCTGATGGAAGGACTAGGTCGCGGAAAACCTATCTGCGCTTAGTGTAACTGATCGGAGAAGGCTTGCACAAAACAGAGACGCCTGGAGAGAGCTACTGAGGTCGGCCGTAATTCGATAACGGGTTGTAATGGCCATATATGAATGAGTGAATGAATTTAGTTTTATATTGGGACTTTGGAGGTTTCGAGATCAAAACGTACATCTGAGCATTGGGGTAGTACTAGCTAGTTTCAGCATATCTTTAATAATTTACCGCACATATAGCAGATAGGAGAGGAATGTAATAAGGGGGTCTCCAAAAATTCTAGTCGAGTTCAATATGATCTTCTCAGATGACTCTCAAGTAGATGTGGCCATTGTTGAAGGGAGAATACTCAAATTCACGAAGAATTAACAATTTCTTCAGATTGTCTAACAATTTTACCGTCTCCCAAACAGAGGTTAATGTTATAAAGCTAGCTCTATCTGTAATCAGAGAAAACAAAAACTCCGCGAGTGAAAAATTGGGATTCTCTCTAAAAGCCGTGATGCTCTAAAAACACTTGTATTCTGAGCTCAAAGATTCACTTGATGCGATGGGATGCAAATCTCTTGATGGAAGCAAACAAAAGCGCAAACCAAAGAAGCGAAGCGAGACAAACGCAATAAATTTGCTCACCTGAGGTTGTGTATAACAATAAACTTTTTTATATGGTTTCAAGATTAGACAATTGATTTATAATGGAGTGTAAATCGATGTCGATTTTTATTTTTGAAATCAGTGTTCTTTTTCGAAACCGGTCCTTACAAAATCAAATTGATTTTCCCCAAAGTTTTTGAATTTTCTGATGGTGAAATTGATTTTGAAATTTTATTTACTGAAAGTTCCAGGAATTTAGATTTTCCCATTCATTCGTTGAGTGAAATATTTGGATACGTCACAGTAGTCGGGGTAGATCAACAGAATTTGGATTTGTAATTACGCATGATTTCCCTAAATGGGGTAATTCTCTTTATAAATTATTTCAAATAATTATGTTTTGCACTTGCTTAGAGTTCACATGTAAAGCAAGTACCGGAGTCAAGGTCACTAGGTCCTTGTTCCAGTCAATTACTGGCCAGACGAACAGTATGACCTTAGAAATATTTGCTGTGTTTTCAAGATTTTATTGTCAAATGCAAGAAAAATCGTGTAAAATCGTGAGGAAGTAGAAAAGTCATTCCTACATCTGATGTGGTCGTGCTCGGCGCTTTACCGGAATGTAATGAATAGCTAAATTTCAGATAAAACTGAAAGTACGAGGGGGGTTCCAGAGCTACCCGACCTGACATATTGATGGCGGCAGTAGTTAGAAAAAAATTACTTTGGTAAAAAGTGGCAATCTTATAAAACATATGCTTTAAGTTTCAAGGCGCCACGTTGTTTAGGATTTTTTTTTTTTTTTTGGAGCCATTGATAGTTAACGACCTCACTGAATTTGTAAACATGGAAAAAATTGGTCACCGTTATGTAATTCAATACTTTCATTTGAAAGAGCTCAGTTCAACGAATATTAAAACCGAACTAGATTCTACTCGGGGGTAGTCTGCTCCTTTGGTTACGACTATAAAATATTGGGTGACGGAGTTTAAACGAGGTCGTATGAGCTGTCAAGACGAACACCGTAGTGATCGACCAACTGAGGTGGCCAAGCCAAAAACGGTTAGGAAAATCCACAAAATGGTATTGGATGATCGCCGGCTCAAGGTGCGTGAGCTAGGTGAAAACACAGGTATTTCAAAAAGTGCTATACATCGTATATTGACCGAAAATTTGAAGATGAGAAAGCTGTGTGCAAGATGGGTGCCGCGTTTGTTTACAATACAACAAAAACAACATCGTGAAGATGTTTCTATAGAGTGTTTGGCAATGTTTCACAGTAATAAAGTCAAATTTTTGCATCGATTCGTAACCATGGATGAGACATGGGTCCACCACTTCACACCTGAGACAAAAGAGCAGGAGCAAAACAGTGGACTGAAAGGGAAGAATTGTGTCCAAAGAAGGCGAAGAGAGTTCCATCTGCAGGCAAGGTTATATCGTCTGTCTTTTGGGATGCACATGGGATAATTTTTATTGATTCAAAAAGGAAAAACAATCAACGGAGAGTGTTGTTTCATCAAGACAATACACCAAATCCAAAATCAGTGAGTTAGAGCTCGAATTGCTTCAGCACGCATCTTGTTCGCCAGATTTAGCTCCTTCAGATTATTTTCTATTTCCAAATTTGCAAAAATGTTTTGGTGGTAGAAGATTTGCAAACAATGAAAAGGTGGAGTCTGCGGTAGATGGCTATTTTAATGAGCTAGACAGTTCATACTATGAACAGGGTATCGAAGCTATAGAATATCGCTGGGAAAAGTGTACAGAGAGCTAAAAGGAGATTATGTTGAGAAACAAAGAAAAATTTTCTTAAATTTGTTGTGTTTTCTCTGTAGTAGTTCTGGGTAGTTCTGAGACCGCCCTCGTAGACTTCATATTGCCCTTAGTTGGCATTCCTCGTTCTATTAAAAATTCCCAATACTTTTATTACAGCACATATTCACATAGACATACTAATTTACGTGAATCTCATACAGATGATGATTATGATGATGATGATGATGGTGATGATGATGATGATGGTGTGCCACAAAAGCACAAAGCAAAGTCAGCTAAATGAAACAATCAAATAATATCCGCAACTACAACATGACAAATTAATATTCAAATGTAAGTAGATATTTATATAGGTAGGTTGTATTTGTATTTCATGTACTCGTATAAATCACTTGTGATTGCGGCTTTATGTATGAGACTTATCGAACAAAGCACATAAAACATATACGAGTATAACTAAATATGGGGAAGCAAATGTGCGGTGGAGCCAAGAGACATGGAGTGTGCTGTGCTATGATGTGTTTCAACTGTTCAACAAGAAGTTCAAAACTTTAAAAATGCAAAACACGATGCTCAAATTTAATTAAAATTCTATTATACTCGTATGCATTGGGGTTCTATCATGCATTGGGTACATGTATACATAAAGTACATATATATGTATGTAAATATATTCATTAATGTATATTTTATCATGTATGCGCTGTATGATATATAACAAGCTTGGAGCAGAAAATGAACCGTCGCTCGATACGATACCTCTTGAGAGTTGATCAGATTAGCGGGTAGGGGGTGCTCATAATATTTTGATTGATTCTTTGTTTTAATGAAAATATTTTTTTTCTTCAGCGAATATGGCAAATTCACCATGCAAAAGTCATTATAATAATCCAATAAACACTTTACGTGACAGAAGTACTCTAAAAATCGATTATATTAACGCAAAATCTCTTGCGAATGCTAGATATATATCATACAGCTCTTGTATCAGGTCAGTCCATAAGTTCGTGCGTTATTTTGTCAATAGTTTCACAGTAGGCGCGTTTTTGGGTACAAAAAATAATATGCGGGACTATTTTTATGTTGAAAAATATAATGGAATCTTCGAACGAGTATTAGAGGCATATTTTGTATGGAAAAAATACAACAGCTGCTGCTGCAGAAATAAGCGCAACTCATGGGGAGAATACCGTGAGTGTAAGCACTGCGCAAAAGTGGTTTTCCAAACTCTGAAGTGATGGCCCCACGCTCTGGTCGTCCTGAGGTCTTTAACTCCTACGCCGTACTGGAACTCGTGGAAGCTGAGCCAAGTTCAACAGTCGATATGATGGCTGGAAGGTTAAATTCATCATATGGAACAGTTTGGTTCAATTGAGTAAGGTTTCAAAGCTGGGCAAATGGGTTGCGCATAAACTTTCCGTCGCAAACCTTCAGCAGAGAGTGAATGTGTGTTCTCAGCTTGAAAATGAGAGTTTTATGAACCGTATTGTTACTGGAAACGAAAATTGGGTCCTTTACAATAATCAAGAAAAGAATTTTCTTTCGAACGGTACCCGCCAGTCGGCAAGCAATTGGCAATACTTGCGGCAGTAACAATTTGCCATGGAAAAGCTTCTAAACTCTGTCCCGAAGTGCAGAAAAAGTGATGTTGCAAGAGTTTTGCCGTTCGGAACCGACTAAAATAAGTAAGTCCCTTCTAATACTGTTTAAAATGTAACACGCACATCAGTAATGGAAGCAAAGCTCGGTCAAAGAGCTCTTCGGGTCTTTAAGTGCCACATATTTATTATTTATTTACAATGCTCCTGTTCGCAAACGCCAGTGGTTAGATAAAGCTGAAACATCAGAACCAACCTCCAGTGATTGCCTCCTGTTGGTGGTATATGGCCGATATCATTTATTTTGATCTGCTGGAACCAAACCAGATGATCACAACTGATTATTATTGCCATCAACTATCCAAACTGAATGAAGCACTTGAAAAAAATCGACCGTCTTTGGTCAATAGACGCAAAGTTTTGTTTCACCACGACAACGCAAGACAGCATACCGGAAGGCAGTCCTTAGGCAAGCTGAACGAGCTCGGATGGGAGCTAATGCCGCATCCATCATACTCTCCTGATATAGCGCCTTGCGATTATCACCTCTTCCGCGGACTTCAATCCCATTTAAGTAATAGGAACTACACCTCAAAAGAAGCGGTGAAATGGGATGTCGACGAGTATTTTGGCTGCAAGGACAAACAATTCTTTGAGCAGGGAATTAACAATTTGCCTAAATGTTGGGAAGACATTGAAAATAATGCAGGAAAATATATTATTGATTAATAAATACTGAAAACTTTTTTTTTTATTTATTTTAAAGCCACCTAAGAAAAACGCACGAACTTATGGACTGACCTGATACATACATTCTGCTGCTACTAAAATGGTAAAATACCAATCAAAACAATCACACACACACACACACACACACACGCACACAAGCTCACTGATATGATAATACAAATACGACCAATAATACCAACGTGTATTAGGCGCTGAATCGATTTACACATTGATTATTGACTTTAATTAGGTGTGAGTAAGTGAGAGAGTGACTGGCTGGAGTGAAGAGCGAGTGTTCATATAATATACTCGCATATTAAGGTGCTTTAAATCATATAAAGCAACATCAAGCATTTTTACCAATGGAAGGAAAAAAAAAATTCGAAATTTTATAGAAAGTTACCCAAAGTGGTGAAGATCGGGATAAATATATTCATAGAAAATGCAATTGAGGAAATATTAATAGGGATCGATTATACATATCATACCTCTAGGGACGATTGACAGGCAACTGTGAAGGATTTCTAGAATCCACAAAATCTGCACTGCGACCAGACTTGATCGATTGTGTAGTCTTTGGGTAACCCTAAATATTCAGGCTTTTGATAAATTTCAGCACTTTGTTGGGTTCATTATTCCACCATTTATATGGAGGCACTGTACTATCCCCAAAGTGGTTAGGCTTTGTCTGCCAAGAGCTTGACATTCACAGAGAATGTGCTCCGAGTTTTCGATGTCTAAGTCGCAGAATCTGCAGACATCAGTGTCAGATAGATCTAACATCTTTAAGTGGTATCTGAGGCTGCAGTGGTCTGTAAAATAATCACAAAGAATACGTAGGTCAGCTCTACCAAACGTGAGTATCTTTTTAGATATCCCTTTATTTGGGATTCGGAACTGTTTTGCTTGACACTGCCCTGTAATATTGAGCCAGTGTTCTGCAAATTTCTTTACCTCCCACCTTCCTGATAACCTCCTTGGCGTGGCATCTAGCCAAATCACAGAAGGGTTCAGGGCCGATCAGGGTCTTTTCAGCGCCCATTTTGGCTAGTTTATCAGCCATATCGTTACCCTCGTGTCCTACTTGGCCACGTATCCACCTTAATACTACAGTATTTAGATTTCCTCATTTAGACATTCATCTACTAATTTAGAGATGATTGTGAAAGATTGAAGAGCTTTTAAAGCTGCTTGGCTATCTGATAATTTATAAAATTAGGGGGTAAATCTGTTCGAAAACAATGCTGGGTGGAAAAAATTAGCTACAGTAAAAGTAGCAAAAGTAGCTATACCTTTCAGCACTCTAGGAGTAATTCCTGTGCAACTGTCAGATTAGTTGACGATTTTCAAGTGATTTTTGTCATTTTATATGGGAATCGCATTAAGGAGTGGAGATACGGAGTCAAAATGTTTGAAGGAATTGTTGAGGAAAAAAAAATTGATGGAGGTCAGTCATACTCTAGGGGTAATTCCCGGTTTGCCATGGGGTTATTTGCCGACTTTCAGGTAATTTTGCATTAAATATATATGGGAGCCTCCATAAGGGGTAGAGGTAGGGGTTTAAAATTGAGGGTTATTTTTGGGTAGAAATTTTATGGGAGTCGGTGATACATCTCAAAGCTCTACGGGCGATTCCTCAAAATCTGTGGGATTAAATATAGGTTTTCAAGTGTTTTTGAGTTTCTTTTGTATGGGAACGGCCCACCACCCCCAAACGATAAAAATTTGGGATAAAAATGTGTGAAGAAAATATTTTGGGGGCAAAATTAATATGACTCACTCATAGTTTTCACCGCTCTAGAGTCGATAGCAGGGAAGTTATGGGATTACCTGTCGATTTTCGGATGTTTTTTTTTTTTGAGTTTCTTTTATAAGATAGCTCCATAAGGGGTGAAAATAAGGAGTCACTATGTTAGACGAAATTGAGGCGAAAAATTAATGATGATCATTCATAACTTTCATCATTCAAGGGTGATTTCTTTGGCAACTATGGGGTTAGTTATCGATTTACAAGTGTTTTCCTGAACATTTTTTATGAGAGTCCCATAAATGAATAGAAACAGGGATTACAAATAGTTGTAAAAAATATCGAGGAAGATAGTCGGTATATATTTCACCATTCTAGGGAGATTCCTTGCTAGCTACTTTGATCAGAAATTTTAATTTTGACTTTGAACAGCGGTATTCAGCACTTATCCTAAAAATCCTAATTTAAAAAAGTAGTTATATCTCATAAAAATCATACTTTCAAAAATTAGGCGTGTTCGAATCTTCAATTTCTTGTTTTTTTTGCTTTCTTGGAAAAAAATTGCTTGAAATGATCCAAACAAATTTATAATTTTCGCTAAGCCAGGCCGTTCAAAATTTTGAACCACCCTAATATATATGTCTATAGGTTGTGAAATATTATATTTACTCCTATTACATATATGCACTACACTACAATCAATTTGTAACTACATATAGTAACAGTAAAAAAATGGCAGTGTGTTTGACTTTTGATAGTGGAAAATTATTTACAGCTTTGAATGTCGTTAGAGAAAATGGAGAGAAATTGTGGTAAACAGGTAAAATAACAGTTCTGATATGGTGGATTATTAATTTTCAAGAAGATCAACAAAAAGAGCATCCATTTTGTAAGGAAGCCCCCTTAAGGAGCGCAAGCATAATATACCGCTTAGTAGAAAAATTCTGAGCCAATGGTTAAAATCCCAAAGAAGGACAACCTCACAGAATGCAAGAATTGAAGGGGCATAACCTTCCTCAATATGATCAACAAAATAGTCGCGCAAATCATAAACAAAAGACTTTCTGCTGTACTTCAAACAGAACTCAGACAGGAGCAGGCAGGCATCAGAGCAAACCGCTCATACATCGACCACATCAACAGTCTTCGAGTTATAGTTGAGCAGTCAATTGAGTGGAGGAACCCACTCTATCTAGTCTTTATCGACTTTCAAAAAGCGTTTGACACGATACACCACGGCGCTATTTGTAGCGCTCTTGAATGCAAAGGGGGGGGTCCCATCAAAACTAATTAAACTCGTTGTGGCACTCTATACAGATGCAGACTGTCGGATAATGCATGAACAACTTCTGGGTGACAGAATTAAAGTGTTAACAGTTGTGCGACAAGGCTATGTTCTTTCACCACTGCTGTTCAACATCGTGTTGGACGTCATCATGGAAACTACCATGACACCTGGAAGCGGTATTGCTTGGGGACTGCAAGGCCATCTGATGTACCTGGACTACGCAGATGACATTTGCCTGCTATCACATACCTTCCTTGATAGGGCAGCGAATATCCAAGAAGTACAAAAAATAGCCGCGAAAACGGGACTGGCGTTTAATATCCCGATAACCAAAACTATAAACACACAAAACTCTCACAAATTTGCAATTGACTACATGGAACTGGAGGAGGTACAATCTTTCTGCTATCTGGGCAGCGTTATCTCGTTGACCGGCGATTCTAGCGAAGATATCAAAAGCCGAAGAAAAAAGACAACGGCGGCAATCGGCGCACAAAATTGAAAATATTCAATTCAATTGTCAAACCATCTTTATTATATGGATGCGAAACGTGCGTTGCGGTAGCAGCTGATATAAACTCACTACCGATCATCGTAAACCATTGCCTACGAAAAATTCTAAAAATATACTGAACCAGAACCCACCAAAACCAGTTCAATTGGAGATCCGAAAAAGAAACTGGAGCTGGATCGGCCACATTCTGCATAGGGAGAGCAGCGACCTAACAAGGACTACGATTGACTGGAAACCCCAAGGAAGTCGTAGACAAGGAAGACCAGCGATCAGCGAGACCTGGAGACGACTATTAGAGTTGAAAAACCCGTGCCATGCGCCTTAGCTGGAATGAAGTGAAGAGACTGGCACAAAATAGAGCCGAATGGAAGAAATTCGTTATAACTCTATGTTCCAGCCTGGAACCCTAGGAAATGGATGGATATCAAGGAGTTGGGTCATATTTTTAATCCCTTTACGATCGCCCTGGGAGCGGTGGGTGCGAAATTTCTAAACAAAAATTCACTTAATTTAATAGGGGAGGCCCTAGACCCTCATTTAATTTATATACTACAATATTCCTCTAAAAAATAACAGCATTTTTCAACCCATATCCATTATTAATACCTGTCACCTGTTTCTTTTATCATACAACTTGCCACATTTCTACTGGGTATTCGTAACAATGTAAATATTTAATCCTAACTGTACGTAGTATGTAAATTTCAATAGAGAATTCTGAACTCTGAATATCCTACTTACTTACTTATTTGTGGATGCCTTAATTGAATTTTGATTTCAATTCAAGCGGATAGTGTTTATGTTGAAAATCACAACAATAACTTGTATTGGAGTAGAGAATACTATTAGTAGTTAATATTTACATAATTTAGCATAAGCAAATATTTTACATAATGAAAATGCATAAAGGTTCACTCACTGCCAAATGAAGTGTGAACAAAATGTGCATATATATATACATTAATGGATAGCATGAATTAAATATTATAACTAAATATTGAGGGAATTTCAATTTTCCAATAAAATTTCTTTCCCCTGCTTCAATAAGAATTCTTTTGTTTCATTTTAACCAATGAAAATAACATCATTTATAAATCTCAACCAACTGATTCCCCAACAAGAGTTTGGATTTAGAAAACAGCACGGCACCATAGAGCAAGTTCATCGCATTGCTTAGCTCTCTTTGTCGACAGCACTCAAGCTTTCGCTAAGCTATGGCACGAGGGTCTTATACATAAACTTTACTACCCGCAAATGTTTCATCATTGCTCAGCAGCTATCTAACGAAAAGGAAATTTCTCATAAATCACAAAAATTATATAACAAAATCATTGGATATTCACGCTGGCGTGCCACTGGGCAGTGTCTTAGGACCTCTACTGTACTTACTGTACACGGCAGATATGCCCACTAACTCCCGTACATTTACATCAACTTTTGCCGACGACACGACCATACTGTGTTCTCACTCTAACCCCATAGAAGCTACAAAAAAGTCCTACAAACGCATCTTGATCCTCTCGAAACGTGGCTGTCTAAATGGCGTATACTGGTAAACGAAATCCAAATGCGTACATGTAACCTTTACACTAAGGTTCGAAACATGTCCTCCACTGAAAATTAATAACCAAAATGTTCCTCAAAATACTTGGGTATTCATCTCGATAGAAGACTCACAAGCACATAGACGCCAAGAAAACTCAAATTAAGCTCAAGATAAATAATTTATGGGGGGCTTTTAAATAAAAACTCCAAGTTAAATCTTGAATACAAAGTTCTCCTCTACAAAGCAATATTGAAACCAATCTGGTCTTATGGTATCCAGTTATGGGGCACCGCATCTCCTTCAAATATTGAAAAACTCCAGCGAACACAATCCAAGTGTCTGCGAATGATTGCAAAGGCACCCTGGTATATAAGGAATGAGAACATCCATAGAAACTTAAATATCCTCACTATCTCGGAAGATATCACAAACTTCTGCAGAAGTTAGGTTGGGTTAGGTTATACGGTCGCCCCCCAAATGGCGGCGCACATAGGCCTAAAATTGGCCCATTATGTTACGATGCATCACTGATGCTTACTATCCTGTTCCCTCTGTTATGCGGAACCATGCAATCTCAGTGGTATCTGTAATAAAGGCACTCCCCAGTAGAGTGTGCCTTCTGCGTGCCAAGGCGGGGCATCTACAGAGGAAATGGTGAACCCTTTCCTCCTCTTCCTCGTCCTGGCAGCTGCGAAAAAAATCGTTGGCCGTTAAACCAAGACTTGCGGCCCGTGAGTACGGCAACTACATTACTGATAGTTTTCCTACTCATTGACAACAGTGAACGAGTTCTTCTATTGTCAAGAGTTAGCCAGACTTTTCTAGTAGCAACACAAGAACTCTCATCCCTCCATCTTCTGTTGCCTATGGTGAGGAAATGTTGTGTGACAACAAGTTCCTGCTTGTCCATTTCATTCCTGCTTGATGAGATGGATAGATCTCTGGTAATTCATCTGCCCCACAGTTCCCTGGAATATCCCTATGCCCCGGTACCCATACAATGTGTATATTGTAATGCTCCGCTAGTTCGTTAAGAGCTGAGCTGCATTTAAAGGCAAGTGCCGATTTGGCGAACGTTCGTGCGAGAGATTTAATGGCAGCTTGACTGTCGGTGTAGATATAAACATCTTTGAAATATATTGTATTACAGCGAAGCCACATTGCCGACTCCTTTATAGCCATAATCTCAGCTTGAAAAACACTGCAAAAGTCGGGTAATCGGAACTTAAGCTTAACGCGTAAGGAATCAGAAAAGACGCCACCACCTACATTTCCCTCCAATTTGGAGCCATCTGTGTACAATTATACCGATTGAACTGCAGTTTCATTGACAATACCCCTATTCCATTCTTCCCTTGAGGGTATATGGATTGAGAATCTATTATCAAAGCATGGTAGAGGATTGTTATAGTCGATGGCATTCAGAATTATAGTCCATTCCCTCAGAATCTTTGAATGCCCATATTCTGGTTGAGTCCAGCGTGAAGCTATATTTAGCCTAATTGCTGATATAAGCGCTCTCTGCTTGCCTTTGAACCTTGTCTATTAACCGTCTGTGTACCTCTTCATTTAAGGATTCCCACCAGACTATCACTCTATAAAAAATAATTGGTCTGACGACCGCAGAGTATAGCCATGATACGATTGTAGGACTCATCCCCCATCTTTTACCTATGGTTTTCTTACAGAAAAAGAGTGCTGTTGTTGCTTTACGAACCCGTTCCTCCGTGTTTGGTTTCCAACTTAGTTTTCTATCTAAAGTTATACCCAAGTACTTCGGCTGTTCAATTAGCTTTAGACTAGTTCTCCCAAAACTAGGTAAGGTAAAAATAGGTATTTTATGCCTTCTAGTAAAGAGGACTAGCTCAGTTTTGGCAGGGTTGATGGCTAGACCAGAGTTTTAAGCCCATTTGGACAGGTTTGATAAGGCATGGTTCATTCACTTCGGTGAGTGTATTTAAATATTTAAATATTTTTAAAGAAGTTACTCTCTCAAACTTCATAATCGTCCAATTCCTGGGGCACCAACCATTAAAAAGGACCCATACGTTGAACCTGATGTGAACATACTTTTCCACACTGTTGTGTTTTAAACAACGGAAAAAACACAAATTATTAACAAATTTAGTATGTAAGATTCTAGAGATTTAAAAAAAAAAAACAATTTTAACCAAAACTATATACTCTTATCCGATAATAGGGATTAGAGTGCTGCAGGAATGTATTCGTTTGCATGTTCAAAACACTCTATTGATATTAGAATAGAATCTCTCATTCATTCTCTCTAAGCAAATACGAATTAGATTGAATAAAATAGAAATATAATGGAATCGAGTGTATGTTTCGTTTTCATAGAATGAGTAGAATCTCAACATTTGCAAATGGATGCAAAGTATTTGAGAGTACTCTAAACATTCGTTTTGCTTTTCTATGTTACATTACGATACATATAAGCAAAAAATGCAGTAGATAAGAGAACATGACACGGCAAGACGCAATAATACAAATCATCAGTGCCTGTCATGAAAAGCAACAACAATTATAACGTACAACATACTCGAAGTACTCTCAAGTTCTCGTAGTACTCTCAAATATTCGTTTATTTGAAGAGACAAAACGAATGTATGGAATATTTCTTGTACAACAAATGAGTGGAGTGTTCTATTTGCCTAATATTTCATTCTCACTCATTCTCATTCTATTTAGTTATGCTTTGCAAATATTATACATGTTTTGAGAGTAAAGAGAATCATTCGAAAATCAAATACATTCACGCAGCCCTTTAATAAACAAAAAAAAAAAAAAAATTAAATATGTGGCACTTAAAGCCCCGAAGGACTCATTGGTCGAGCATCTCTTCAATTACTGTGGTGCGTGTTAAATTTTGGACAGTATTAGAAGGGACCTACTTATTTTAGCCGGTTCCGAACGGCAGAACTCTTGCGACATCACTTTTTCTGAGCTTTGTCACAGACTTCTTTTAGACTTCTAGACTTCTTCTATTATGCCCCAACTGTTGAATTTCTTTAGTAAAATAATTTATGCTCTCTTTCACAAATCATTATTGATCACAATAGCGAGTACTTACCATAACTATGCATGGAACCATGATCCGATTCAGTGTCATAATTGGAATTCATTAAAATACTCCTTTTACGTACTGGACCAATTTCAGTATGGGAATGTGTTGAAGTCTGAAATGTAGATGTAGATGCAGTGGGCATAAATGAAGACTGCGTTATAATATCTTCTAGTGCGCATACCTGTGATATTTTCCGTCTTGGATTTTGTTCAAAGGCAAAATTATCATAACCACCAACGATGCCACCTCCGCCACCACCAGTATTATCAGTTGCAATGCTAACACGTCGTCGTGGTTGATTATCAATCACTGTATTACTGTTATTACGTTGATTTGCTGTTGTCGACACAGTTGAATTTGAACCAACTAATACACCATTACTATATGATGGTATTGGTGTTGTATTTATTACAGTTATCTCCGGAGTTGATATATCATTTGCTGCAAGTTGAATATCACTATCCCCGCCAATTGTAAATGATACTACATCACCCCTATTACCACTACCACCACCACCACCACTATCATCAACATTGCTATTCGTATTGATCGTTTCAGTCATATTTTTCTACTGTTGATACTGCAAATATATGTACACATACAAATCAAAATTAAATATACAATATAAATACACATTTAACAAAGTGATCGTCAACATCATCATGAAGATCTTAAACGAAAAATAATATACAAAAAAAAAAAAAATACATAAAATTAGTATCTCACGAATAAATTCTTCAATATTGGCTTCCAATGCGTCAACCGTTGCGGACTTGTCACTATAGACATGAGCCTTAACATAGCCCCACAAAAAATAGTCTAAAGGCGTTAAATCACACGATCTAGGCGGCCAATTGACCGGCCCCAAACGTGAAATAAACTGTTCACCGAACTCGCCTCTCAATTGGGGCAATGTTGCGCGTGCTGTGTGGCACGTGGCACCGTCTTGTTAAAACCACATGTCAGCCAAGTCCAGTTCTTCGATTTTAGGTAAAAAAAAGTTTGTAGTCATCGCACGATAGCGCTCGCCATTCACAGTAATGTTCCTGCCTTCGTCGTCTTTGAAAAAGTACGATCCAATGATGCGACCGGCCCATAATCAACACCAAACAGTGTATTTTTCGGCATGCATTGGCAGTTCTTGCAATGCTTCTGGCTGCTATTCACACCAAATGCTTTAATTTTGATTGTTCACATATCCATTCAACCAGAAATGAGCTTCGTCGCTGAACACAATTTTCCGATAAAAAAAAGTGGATCTTCAACCGACTTTACCAGCGCCCATTCACCAAAAGTTAGCCGTTGTGGTAGTTTGTGTGGCTTCCAGCTGTATTTTAAAATGTTTTACATTCAAATCCTTCCGCAAAATATTCTACGTAGTGGAGAAACAGAGTCCCAATCGCTGCGAACAGCGACGAATCGATAATTAACGGTCATCAACAACAACTCGGTTTAAAGTCCAATAATGTAAATTTTGTGCGAAATTTAGTCACAAGATTCCGAATAGCCGCCTCAGAAGGTCGCTCAAACTGACCCCATAAAATGAATGAATGAATAACCCGAGCATGAATTTTGATAATAAAATTCAATCATCTGCAAGCGTTGTTCGTTTGTAAATCGATTCATGGTTAAATTATAGACCAAACTGAACATATTTGACATTGAGAAAGATTTTTATCATATAGTCAAGAGTTCTGTCGGAAGAGTTCTGCCGTACGGAACCGACTAAAATTAATAGATCCCTTCTAGTACTGTCCAAAATTTAACTCGTACAACAGTAATGGAAGAGAAGCTCGGCCAAAGAGCCCTTCGGGGCTTTAAGTGCCATATATTTATTTTATTTTTTTTAATAACAAATTCATTACAGCTTCTATTCGGTGGAACATTTAGCATTTGTTTTTTTTTTCAATCACATATTATTTTTACAGTGACAGCTCTTTCCCGCTGGAAATTTTGACAGAAAGTCAGTATCATATGTCCGCGGAATGAAATAAATCGTTTAACGCTTGAAGAACGTGGGGAAACAATGTTGTGTAGCCCAAACACTGCATTTATTGAATAGAAGTTTTGGCCGAAATGAGACTCCCGCTGTATGTAAACTTGTACAAGAAGTTCGTGATGCTACTATGCTAATGGAAAACACTCACGACCCCAGTCGTCGTACAGTGAACACCGATGAGAATGTGGCTGCTGTAGCCGAGAATGTGCGACTGAGTCCTGGAATATCGACTCGCCGTCAACCTCAACAACTGAACATTTCACACATTTCTATCGTGGGAATTGAAGACTCGAGCTTGGGCGATCTTTGGATTCAGCAGGATCGTGCGCAATGCCACACAGCCTATGTCACAATCGATCTTTTGCGCACCAAATTCGGTAATCGTGTTATCAGCCTTCGCAGCGATGTCAATTGGCTATCTCGGAGCTTCGATTTGGCGCCATTATAGCTTTTGTGGGGTGCCGCGAAGGATCGATTTTATGCGAACAATATGAAAAATAGAAAACTGGGTTGACAGGATGCACTACTGTGAAGCCCGCCGTGGCATCCGCATGTTTGAAATCGTGTTCCATATATAATGGAGCTTATTCTTTCGAATAAACTAATAATATAACTTCTTATTCATAAAAAAAAAAAAATTTTATTGTATTGTAATATATATATTTTGACAGATATCAGAAAAAAATCACTGCTAATGATAAGGAATTATTTGACATGTCAATTGCATAATCGCTTTATTGCAATGATTGCATTCGCTGATATTTGATATTATAAGTTATGGCAATAAAAAAGAGAATCAAGAAATATATTCTAAATAAGAAGATGACCACTGCTAATTACAAAATTCATGATAACAATCATGAGTACATAAATTCGTGGAAATATTATTATTAAAAAGATCATCAATAATTTTATTGCATTATTTTCCCAAAAAAAATTACTACTAATGCTACGTAAAATCTAAAGCAAGATCACTGCTATCATCACGATCACTAGAAACAGCAATAAATATGTGCATATAAATGCGTGAAATTTATATATTTTTGAAGAAGAAATGAATTACTTGAACTAAGTTGTAAGATCAAAATGATCACCGATCACCGATAATGATTTTGGAAAAATAGTAAGATATGAGGTAAGTGACCCTTGAGATATTTTTTTTTCTCCTTTAAACTCCTAATTGGAGCATAGGGCCTCCACAAGGCTTCGCCATCGCACACGGTTTTGGGCAGTTGATCTAGCGCCTTCCCATGTGATGCCGGCAGCAGCTAGCTCACCCAGTATTGATCGTCTCCAGGTGTTTCTTGGTCGTCCGCGGCCTCTGCTCCCCTGCGGGTTCCACTCAAGCGACATTCGCGTGATACTATCTGGCTGCTTTCTTAGCGTGTGGCCAATCCAACGCCACTTTCTACGCTTAATCTGGATTAGTATGGGCTCTTCGCTCGTCAGACGCCATAGTGCCTCGTTTGAAATAGTGTTAGGCCAGAAAATTCTACAAATGATCCTCAAACACTTGTTGACAATCAATGCTGAAGCCAATCTGGACTTATGGTATTCAGTTTTGTGGCACCGCATCTCCCTCAAATATCGAAAAATTGCAGCGAATACAATCCAAGTGTATGCGAATTATTGTAAACGTGCCTTGGTATATGAGGAACGTTAACATCCATTGAGATTTAAATGTACCCACAATTTCTGAGGAAGTTGCAATGTCCTGCAGAAGCTACATTCAAAAATTACACAGTCATCCGAATCCCCTTGCTAGGCAATTGTTGCTGAGCACGGGGCATCGTCGATTAAAAAGAAAAGACACACTGAATATGCTGTGAAATTGCTAATCCTCGCGACTCAACAAATTGTGATGGAACGTTGGGAATATCACTTAATTTTAGTTAGTTTGTAAGATTTGATCACTTATTGTTAGTTTCTAAGTAATTTTAGAAAGATCCAATAAATAAAGCTTGAAAAAAAAAAAAAACTTGTTGACGAAAGCTTGTAGTCTCTGCGTGATGGAGTTCGAGATCAGCCATGTTTCACTCCCGTACAGTAGTGTCGATTTCACACATGCGGAGAATATTCGTAATTTCGTGCGTCTGGATATTTGGGAATTTGCCCATACTGATTTTAGCCGGCCAAATGCTGTCTTTGCTTTGCTTAGCCTGCAGTTAGCATCCTCCTCAGCTCCTCCGTCTGTTGCTATCGTGCAACCGAGGTAGCAAAAACTTTCGACGAATTCAATCGCACAGCCGTCAATCATTATATGCCTTCTATTGGAATGATTGATTCTCATAGCTTTGGTCTTCGCAATATTTAACTCTAATCCGACGGTGCGTGCCAGCGCGACTAAACTGTTCGACTTCGCTTGCATATCGGAGAATTTGGACGAGAGGAGACAAATGTCATTGGCAAAATCCAAATCCTCAAGCTGCCGTGCGAGATTCCACACAATGCCAGTTCTCTTGTGCTGAGTGAGGCTGCTCATGACGTCATCCAGCACAATGGCGAAGAGAAGCGGGGAGAGGGCAGCCCTGCCGCACTCCAGCGTTGTTCGTGAATGAATCACTGATGTTACCATTGTGTAGAACCGCCAACTCAGAGTTCTCGTAAAGCGCCATTATGAGGCGAATCAGCTTCAGGGTTATATTTTACACAAAATAATAATGTCAAGATCACTGAGTCTATTGCAATATTCACTGCTATTTACGTTCAAGATTAGAGTTACGACAATATCAAATTAAATATATTTGCAATTACATCTCAGAAGCCTAGAAGAAGATCACTTGACAATAAATAGTAAATAATAAAGACAAAGAGTCCTCATTAATGCCACGATCACTATGTGAATGAGAATGTGATTGATAATAATTAGCATTATAATGAATTCCAAACAGTAATATTACAAATAAATTCTGGGACAAGATCACTACGAATACTAAATGCTTTGTAATAATTACTTACGATCAGCAATATATAAAACCCACAAGAAGATCAGAGCTACTGTCATGACACTAGATAGACAAAACTATAGAACTTGATTACTACAAAGAAAAATTTGAATTTAAAAGACCATTCAGAGGATGCTAAAGGATAGAATGCTAGGCGCATTAGCAATATTCATATGCTGAGTGAACATATAGAAAATATCGTTGATAATTCTAAATACAAATATCACAACGAACACAATGTCACTGTTCTCATTTGAGAATTTTGACAATCACAAGACTATATGATTAATATGTATGATCACAAAATAGTACAATAAATTTACCACTCACATTACAATCACGATCACTTTTAATCACTACAAAGGAGAGAGTGAAAATTCCAGAATATATATTCAAAATATTCAATAGATACTAAATTTGTTCAATTTTATTTAATTTAATTATTCAATTAGTAATTCTGCTGTGTGTCACAACTGTCAACATGAAAATCATTACAAGCAGCGCATGATCATCGATCGATAAGAAATAATGAACGACGGCAATATAATTTCAATACATATAACAACAATTTAATAACTTTTTACACAATATTACAAATCAATAAAATCATTAAGATCAACAACACATACATATGATCGCAGCGATCAACACGATCAACACGATCAACGATCAACATCGATTAGGAAAATACAACTCTTTCAATTAATATCAAGTAATTTAGTGATGAAAATCACTGCAGCACGATACTTTTATTTCATAGCCCTTCTTTTCATTGCCTTTCATATTACAACAGCATGACACACACAATCACTTACGTCTGACTGATTCAATTTGGTTTAAGAAATTGTAACATCCAACGAATGTACATACTATGTGCTTAGGAAGAGAACAGCAAACCGCTACTACGTTCACGAATCAAGTAGTAAATAAAATTTATTAAGATTTTTTCCCCCAATACAAAATTGTTATAATTTCTTTTGACACTCGTCAAATTATTCAATATTCAATACGAATGCGACTACGTACGCAGATATGTACATATATGAATGAGGATCGCCAATTAATAATACAAATATTTGTAGACTGCCATCAGAAATGGATGAAAATAAAAACAGACATTGTATATGAGGTTTATTTATTATTTGTTTTTGTTTTTGTTTATGTAAAAAACAAAAAAAAACAAAAAAAAAAAAAAACAAATTAACATTAATTAACTGAAATTATATCATACAAGTACAAGTAGCAGAGCTTTGCTTTGACAAAATTGCGCCCCGTTTACAACTGATTTTGTCACAGTTGAACATATAAATATATTTTGTGCTTTCGCAGCACAGCTATTTAAATCACTCACGTGCTTTAGCAACGACACTCTTATTTACACAATTTTATTATTATTTATTTTGTGTATTTGTGTGTGTGTGTTTTTTTTTTTTTTTTTTTTTTCGTAACAAAATAAAATTTACTTTTATTCCATTTAGTTAATATATTAATTATATATAGGCAGATAAATACATGTGTCAAAATGTATTCATCTCTGGCTACTATATTATTATCCAACAGAGTAACTTATTGGTATATTTTTTTTTAACTAGTTTATTTAACTGACTGCCTGTTAGTGTTGAATTTATTATTGCCATTATTATAATTATTGTTATTATTGTTGTTATTTTTCTGTTTTGATTGCTTTTTTTACAACTCATTAAATGGAGACAGGAGAATTTAACCTTGTAAGTAAAGGGTTATCCATTTCGCGGTTTCAAAAGTATAGGGCTAGAATTCGACATCTGTCAAACTGAGTTGTTAAAACAATTTCTTTCTTTTTCAGTTCAAAGTCTGACATTTGCGAAAATGGATCGCTTAACTATCGCAAAACGCATTAAAATTGTAAAAACCTACTACAAAAATGGTGATTCTGCCACAGCCACATATCGTGCTTTAAGAGGAGATTATGGTTTACATAATCGTCCAACTACGCAAGCAATTGGCAAAATTGTGAAGAAATATGAAGAGACTGGATCGGTTACAGATATTGTAAGGCCTGTGCATCATCGCTTCGCTCGTACCACCGAAAATATCGCTGCTGTAAGTGAAAATGTTGCCGAAGACCCGAATGTGTCGATTCCTCGTCGTTCTCAGGAATTAGGACTGTCTTACGGCAAATTATGGCGTATTTTGCATTTGGATCTACACCTACATCCATATAAAATCCAGCTCACACAACAACTGAAGCCAGCTGACCATTCACAACGTCGTAGATACGTCGAATGGGTGCTTGAACAACAGGCGGTGGACGGCGATTTTTCGAACAAAATTTTCTTCAGCGACGAAGCACATTTCTCACTCGGTGGGTATGTTAACAAACAAAATTGTCGTATTTGGGGTTCTGAGAATCCTCAAGTAATTGAAGAGAGGCCACTACATCCACAAAAAGTCACTGCTTGGTGCGCTCTTTGGTCCGGAGGTGTGATTGGACCTTACTTCTTCGAAAGCGACAATGGAACGACTGTCACCGTCAATTCGGAGCGTTATGGTCATATGATAACCGACTTTTTTTTGCCTGCTATTGAAGAATACGACTTAGAGAATATGTGGTTTCAACAAGACGGTGCCACATGCCACACAACTCGAGCGAATATGGCTTTATTGAAAGAGAAATTTTCTGGCCGCGTAATTTCTCGTCGTGGTGATATCAAGTGGCCACCAAGATCATGCGATTTGACACCGCTTGACTTTTTTAAGTGGGGCTACGCGAAAGACCGTGTTTATGCAGATAAACCTTTAACTCTTGAGCACCTAAAAACCAACATTCGTCACGTTATGGCTGAGATACCGCCCAATATGTGTCAAAAAGTGGTCGAAAATTACCTCAAAAGAATCGATGCTTGCAACAATTCGCGTGGTGGTCATTTAAATGATGTAGTATTTCACACATAATGTCAACGTTCAAACTTTATAATAAAAAAGAAATATCATGATAAAAAATATTTTATATGTGTTTTATTTACATTTACTTTTGAAACCGCAAAATGGATAACCCTTTATAATGTTACAAAGATATTCAATTTATTTTAATAATTTAGTAAAGTAACAAAATTAAATACTTAATACTTAATATTTACTTACTTACTTATGTGGCCATAACAACCGATGATCGATTTAGACCGAACAGTTTACCCAACACTTGGTCCTTCCTCTTCCTCTGCGTCCTCTAGCGTGTGCCGAATTAAATACCCTCTTCGCTGGAGCGTCTTCTTTCATTCACATGACACGAACCAGCCAGCGCAGCCGCTAAATTTTAATTCGCTATGTCAATGTCAGCATACAGCTCATACAGCTCATCGTTGTAGCTCAGTACTCTGTGGTACTCGCCATCAACGCAAATAGGTCCGAAGATCTTGCGTAGGACTTTTCGCTCGAAAACTCTAAGCATTTGCTCATCCGAGGTGGAAATTGTTCAGGCTTCAGCGCCATATATAAGAACAGGCATGATGAGAGACTTGTGGAGTGTAGTTTTCGTTCTTCGAGAGAGGGCTCGACTTCTCAATTGCTTACTTAGCCCAAAGTAACACCTGTTAGAAAGAGTGATCCTTCGCAATATCTCCAGGCTGACGTCCCATTACTGTTGTTGATGCTGGTTCCAAGATAGATGTACCACCACCACTTCAAAAGCGTAGTTGTCAACAGTGACGTGCTGTCAAAGACGCCGGGACTCTTTTTGTTTGCTGACACTAGATACTTCGTCTTGCCCTCGTTCACCGTAAGACCTATTCGACGCGACTCTCTTTCCAACTCTGAAAATGATGCACTGACTGCTCGCGTGTTCATGCCGATTATGTCAATATCGTCGGCATACGCCAAGAGCATGACACTTTTGTAGATCGTCCATAATAAGCTTGAAGAAGTCACAAGATAACGAATCACCTTGTCTAAAACCCCGTTCGGTATTAAACGATACGGAGAGTTCCTTCCCAATTTTCACTGCACAACAGGAATTATGCAGTGTCATTCTACCAAGTCGAATGAGCTTTGCAGGAATACCGAACTCAGGTATTGTTTCGTAGAGGTAATCCCTTACCGGACAGTCGAAAGCGGCTTTGTAATCAACAAATAGGTGGTGGTGGTGTGTCGATTTGTTTTTCTTGGGTCTTCTTCAGGATTTGGCGCAGTATGAAAATTTGGTCGATGGTAGATTTACCAGGTCTGTAGCCACACTGATAAGGTCCAATCAGGTTGTGGAGCATTTCACACAATACGCACGATAAGAACTTGTATGCGATGTTCAGTAGACTTATTCCACGATAGTTGGCGCAAATTATAGGGTCTCCTTTTTATGTACAGGACAGAGAACACTGAGCCTCTAACCATATTCTGCTTATGAGCTGGTGCATGCAGGCAAGCAGCTCATCGCCTCCGGTCTTAAACAACTCGGCAGGCAGGCAATCAGCACCTGCAGCTTTGTTGTTCTGCAGCCTTAAAATGGCTGTTTCTACTTTTAAAATTATTGTGCGTTTCGAATGGTCTTCTCAAAGAACTCTTTCAGAACCTTCTTCGTGACAAATTTTTACTCTCAGAAGAATCATCAATTGCTTTGCGGCAGATTGACAATCTCTAAATGGATAACTGTTTGTCTTACTGAAAAAATGCGTCTGAGTTTGTCGAACCCGGTATTCAATCGGGTTCGGAATATTCGCCGTAAAAGGCGAACGCACAAATCACCGCACTACGCCACTTACAAATATTTGAAAATATTATAAAATGTGGAAAAAAAAGCGTCGAGGGTGATCATAATAATTCTAATGAAGTGAGGATTATTTTTTATTATTTACAGAAAGATCTTTCCATAAGGTGTTTGACATACTTTTCGTCAACTAATGTAAAGGGCCTCACCTGATTCTTTCAATTTTATAAAAATTACTCAAGCGGATGATAAAAGATTGAAGTAAATTTTGAAGAAATTTTGGGGCAGAACAACTAATGAGTGTCGGTCATATATATCACTGCGCTAGGAGCAATTTCTGGGGAATTACGAGGTTTTTTGCCGATTATCAGGTGGTTTTTAATTGATTTTGTAGGAAATGGTCTCTAAAGGGTAAAGGCAAAAGACAAATATTTTTAGAAAACAAATTTGAGTAGCAAAAATGAATGGGGGTCGGTCATATATTTTAGCACTGTAGTGGCACTTTTAGAGCGTTGGATTCGAAATTTTATGTGAAACTAAATTTTGTAGAGTAGCCTCCCTAATGAGTAATGATAGGAAGTAATTGTATTCAAGAAAAATGTTGAGTAGTAAAAAATAAATGGAACTCGGTCATAATTTTACCCCACTTGGTGATATTGTAGGAGGTGCCATAGCCCATTGGCCAGTGCGTTGGCTTTCTGATTTGTAGGTCTGTAGGTTCAATCCTCGACTAAAGCTAAATTTTAATATCGAAACGGTTTTTCTTTCGAACGGCATCCACCTGTCGACAAGCAATTGGCAATTCTTTCGGCAGTAACAATTTGCCATGGAAACGCTTCTAAAAGAGTTCATTTGACAAAGCTCTGAAAAAGTGATGTCACAAGGGTTCTGCTGCCATTCGAAACCATCTAATATAAGTAGGTCCCTTCTAATGCTGTCCAAAATTTAACACGCCCAATAGTACGGAACGAGAACTGTAGCCAAAGGGCCATTCGGGGATATTTTGGTCTTTTTTAGAGGGATCCTGAACGATTCCGTCATAAATGTTAAAACTTAAATTCTTACGATAAAATGCGTTTATAAATTAAAGTCGAAAAATTTTCGAGATTAATGCAAAAGTTTTCAATATCATTTCTAAAACAATGAAATCATATGCAATATATAAAAGTAAGGACATAGGTGTTATGGATGGATTACATTGTGGACGAGAGGCTGAAAGGCCTCTGTGTCTGCAGTAACAGTCAGGCTGCGTTGCTGGTCTTGGATAACCCTATCACCACTTCCAAGATCGTAGAGTTCTGCAAATCAAGGCTAAATTATGTCGGAAGACATAATAGTGGCTGTCACTGATGTGAGTCCCTGGCCACGTGGAACTCGTAGGCAATGAGACCTCTGATGCATTGACAAGAAAAGGTTCTGCGGCTGATTTAATCAGCCCTAAGCCTGTTTTACCACTACCCCTTGGAGCCATTAAGGCCACGGTCAACACCTGGGCTAATCTAGTCCATAAGTTGAGTATGGTAGGTCGAGAGAGGCTGCAGATGGACGAAATCCATGTTACCTAATATATCGGGTAAATGGTCGTATATCCTCCTACTTCTAGGTAGAAGTGATTGCAGAATGCTAGCCGGCTTGGTAACAGGCCACTTTCTATGGGCAAAGCACATGGAAAAGGTAGGACTAGGAGGCAGTGCACTTTGCCCAGCCTGTGAAGAAGAAGATGGGATGGCGGACCACTTTTTAATGTGTCTGTCCTGCTTTCGCTCGAATCAGGTTTGAGGTCTTTGGCAATGACGTCCAGAGACGCGGCTCTTGGTTCTTTAGCACCACAGGATGTACTCCGATTTCTTCGGATAACGGGTAGATTCAAAACCAATAAAGGTCTGAGTGCTGCGCTTGATTTCTTATTGTTCCAAAAAAAAACAAAAAAAAAAGGAGATAGGTAACTTATTTAATTTTATAAAATTGCCGTAATAACTTCCCAACGAAAATGGGCGGAAAATTCTTCAACGTTATTGTCGTTTTGCCTCTTTTGACGTTTGCCAAAAGATGTGGTTACTGAAGAAAATATCAAGAAAATCCTCGATATCGTTATGAATGATCGCCGAGTCAAGCTCCTATTAACAGGAAAAAGATTCAGCTCAAACGAAGAAGTGTTTACCGAAACTAAAGCATATTTTGAGGGTTTCCCGAAATCATATTATTCAGATGGTATAAAAAAGTTGGAATATCGTCTTAGGTTACTTAGGTAACTTCATTATCAATCCGCCCTCGTACATGCTACACCATTTTTCGGACAACATACGCCTTTGCAACTCAACAAAGCAGCAAGAAGAGCAAATAGAAATGAGTAAACTTAAACAAACCAGTATTTTGTTTTTAAATAAAATTTACATTGAGAAATCTTATTATTATTATTATTATTATTATTGTCATAAATTTATTAAATATAATCACTGATTACTGTGCATATAAAATTGAATAATAATCAACAGCTCGTGATCTACGAGTATATATGTGCATACGCGCATTGCTAATTATGATCTCGTGATCTTCCAAAGAAAGTACAAATAAACAAAAAAGTATTTGTTTTTTCCTTTTTTAATAAATCAATTATAATTGTGCTGTACATTCTGTCAAATAAGTACCCGGAAATCGGAAATTCTCATTTTTAATTTTCCCTCTGAGAATATTTCAAGAAAAAAAAATTTTCCCAGGTTGGCACAACTGTCAGCCACTATTCTGTGAATTTTTATTGCTATGTGTCAATTAGTTTGGTTACGGCGTCATTAGGAACAAGTCAACCTTTTGTGTGCGAATTTCCGGGTACTTATTTGACAAAATGTATATTCGTATTTACGCTAGCCAAATATTGTCAGGATCATTTGACTCACTTGCAAGAATACAAAGATCAATCGAACTTCAATTGAATCCGCATGATCGTCATGATCACGAGCACGTACAACGAACATTACAACGAACTTCATTCATTCATTCATTCAAAGGAGGAGGATATAAATTGAATAATTGAAAACAAGAAGAATAATAAGAATAAAAAGAAGAAAAGCAAAAAAGAGTGGTATGCTGGTATGTAATGTACTAGTTCACAAGAGCACGTGAGTAAACAAAATCACATACAATGGTCGCATGCCATACACATACCACATACGACATACAATAGCATTTTAATTACTTGTCACTTGTTTTATAGGAAATCTACAATCGATTTATTATGTGTAAACAAAAACAAACAACACACCACATACATTTGTATATCTCTAATAGTGTATGCATAGTCATTAGAGATCTACGATATGTATTCATATACTATACTTGTAGTATATATGTGTGTGTGTGTGTGTGTGTATATTGCAAAAGACCGAAAGAAGTAGCACACAATAAAGCAATTTTAAATTATTCTACAATAATATACATAATACGAGTATGTGCATGTATGTAGAATATAATACAATATTTTGTCACATGATTCAGATGATGATGAAGAAGATACCATGATGACATACATATACATACAATACGAGAATACACATGACCAACAGTAATGGTATGCTGATTGATAATTGGTTGTAGCATCAACAATTTAATAATCAGAATCATAAGAAGTAAACAAAAAAAGAGACAAATAAAACGAATGCCATCGTGAGATAAAAGAAACAAAATCGAAGAACTACTTTGAACAACAACAAAAATGTATATTACATTCAACTGATTAATATTGTGCAGTTGGGAATTACTTCGTAAATTAGATTGTTTTTTACAAATCACTCACTCGCACCCTCGCAAAATGTTTAAGACCGGAGGCGAT
This sequence comes from Megamerina dolium, assembly GCA_963854835.1. Taxonomy (NCBI): domain Eukaryota; kingdom Metazoa; phylum Arthropoda; class Insecta; order Diptera; family Megamerinidae; genus Megamerina; species Megamerina dolium. The sequence goes on from OY978529.1 coordinate 5,393,905, forward strand.
GAGATGCTCGTATGCATGCACCAGCTCATAAGCAGAATATTGTTGTATGAAAGCATGCCTGGCGATTGGAGGCTCAGTGTTCTCAGGAGACCCCACAATTTGCGCCAGTGTAGTGTGTGAATGATTGAAGCCCATGCTCAACAACCTGATGGGACCTTATCAGTGTGGCGTCAAACCGAATAAATCCATCATCGATCAAATTTTCACACTACGCCAAATCCTGGAGAAGACCCAAGAAAAACAGATCGACACACATCACCTATTCGTCGATTATAAAGCCGCTTTCGACAGTCCGGCAAGAGTTTACCTCTACGCAACAATGCCTGAGTTCGGTATTCCTGCAAAGCTCATTCGATTTTGTAGAATGACCATGCATAACTCCTGTTGTGCAGTGAAAATTTGGAAGGAACTCTCCGCATCGTTTAATACCGAACGGGGTTTCAGAAAAGGTGATTCGTTGTCGTGCGATTTCTTCAATCTTATTATGGAGAAAATAATACGAGCTGCCGATCTACGACATAATGGCACTATCTTCAACAAAAGTGTCTTGTTGTTGGCGTATGCCGACTATATTGACATAATCGGCATGAACCCTTGAGCAGTCAATGCAGCATTCTCAGAGTTGGAAAGAGAGTCGCGTCGAATAGGTCTTACGGTGAACGAGGGCAAGACGAAGTATCTAGTGTCAACAAATAAAAAGTCCCGGCGTATTGGACAGCACGTCACTGTTGACAATTACACTTTTGAAGTAGTAAGGGACTTTGTCTATCTTGGAACCAGCATCAATAACTGTAATGAGACGTCAGCCTGGAGATATTGCGAAGGATCACTCTTGTACATAGGTGCTACTTTGGGCTAAGTAAGCAATTGAGAAGCCGTTTGGAGTTTTCGAGAGAAAAGTCCTATTTGTGTTGGTGGCGAGTACCGAATAAGGTACAACCATGAGCTGTACGAAGCTATATGGAAGAACAAGCTCCAGCTAAGAAGATGTTATATTCGGAAACTGCTGGAGGACGACGCAGATGAGGTAGACCTCATCCCTCTGGTGTAAAGACCAAGTACTGGAGAACCTGATGGCGCTTGGAATTTTTAACTGGCGCCAGCTAGCGAAGAACAGAGATAGCTGGCGAAGCATGTTATATTCGTCCTAAATCGATATTCGGTTATTATGGCCACATAAGTAAGTAAGTAAGTTATTATTGCACAAAATTAGTATGAATAACGTATGAAACGTATGACACATCATATTTTTCTTAGCCAAATGTTTGGTGCCTAATTCAATGTCTCATCGAATCTATTCTGCAATTCTCTATAATATTGCGCTGTGATTGTTTTGTACATATAGATCGACCATCATATGAGATTAGAAAACTTCATATGTGGCACTTATAGACCGCGAACGATTCATGGGCCGAGATTCTTTTCCAATACTGTTATGCGCAGAACCGTCGTGACATCACTTTTTGTGAGATTTGTCACATAGCTCTTTTAGAAACTTTTTCATGGCAAATTGTTACTGTTAGAAGAATTGCCAATTGCATTCCGAGAGCTGGGCACCATTCGAAAGAGAAATCTTTTCGATATTAGGGTTGTGCTTTAGTCGGGGATTGAACGCACAACCTACAGATCAGAAGGTGAACGAACCAAACAAAAATGAGCTAAGTGTTTTAACAATGGCAAAGTTCAAAGAATTACAATACGAATTGCTTGACCACCCACCGTATTCACCAGATTTGGCTTCTAGCGACTACTACCTGTTCCGAAACCTGAAACATTTCCTTCGTGGAAAACATTTTTCGTCGAAGGAAGAAGCTATAGCAGCCATAGAGGCATATTTTGCAGACCTTCCGGAATCGTACTTTAATGAATGGGATAGATTTATTGGAGGAGCGCTGCACTAAGTGTATTGAACTGCTTGAAGGCCAAAACTTAAAACAAAATAACTATGTTTTCATATTTAGGCTAGAAAGTTTTCAAGTGACCTGTACGTGCGCCCCTCTCGAATTTCGAAGTATTTCACATAACAGACATATTACAAATGCGAAGAAACTTCTATGTTTGGCTCTGATTTATAGAAATCAGTACAATTAACTAGGGAAAGAACAACGTTGGAAACCCATACAGATAAGGAAAATATTGAGATTTTTTGGTGGCAAGGCGTCAGTCATCAGACAGAGTACAAATAATTAACTCCAGATGGGTAATGGAATCCTTATAATTTTGGTTTGGTTTTTAAATGAAGAAAAATAGAGATAGCGAGAGGCGGTCTGAAAAAAAATCGGAGTAATTATTTGCGCTTCAGTCTCGAAATTCTAAGAAAATATTAACGAATTTTTTCCGTCAAATCGTTATAAATCCTGGAGAATTTTTGTCCAACACACCTTATGGTAGCTACATATTGGAAGAATTGCTTCATATTTCCATGCGGAAATGCTATAGATAATGTAAAAGCACATTTTTACTTGGAATTTGTTATATTGGCTACATGAATTAATATCGAAAATATTTGCAATAATATCGAAATATTCGTTGTCTATTTTAAATATAAATTTATAAATAGTTTTTTTTCGAAAGAATTAAAATTTAAGTAGTTTTATAATAAGGCTGAACAAAATTTTGTATATAAAATAATGTCAGTATTAATGCAGAAAATGTTCGACATTAAATCAAACGACATTAATGCTGTGGATTGTAAAATCAAGGACTTAAGAACTTAAGGGGGGGAATAGGGTTAATAAATTTTATTCGAATTTGAATGCATAATATCTCAAGAATATTGTGTCTAAATTTCAAGTTAATCGTCAATCAAGTTACATTCCAAATGTTTTTAGTGTTCAAAACTTTAAAGTGTGTTTCTCACAACTCACGTTTTCAAAGTCGGTGTCCCTCATAACTTCAAAACGACTGCACCAATCGTTATGAAATTTTGAACACTATTTCTGTACATAATTTAGGAGGTAATGCTAGAGTGTTTTTCAAATTTGTTAATATTTTTCATTGTACAATAATAAATTAACCGATTTTTTTCGAAAAAAAATCCCGTTTTTTCCTTTAAAGTGTTCCAAAAAAAATGAAAAATTGAAATTTCGAAAAACCGCCCCCTGCGTTACCTGGGCAAAGCGATTATCTAACGATATAATTTTGATTTTTTGATTTCAGATGATGCAGCAAACGATTTATGAGCGACATCGCTGCCATTGCCGTATTTTTCAATATATTTCTCCATAAAAATTTTACACAATATTCTTCAAATGTCATACTATAATGTACCATTGGTTTTAATAAATAGAATTTAATTGTTTTATAAAAAAAAAAAAAAAATCTCAAAAATGTGCCTTTTCTTACACGAATTAACCCTATGCCGCCCTTAATACAGGAATACAAGATGGTAAGATTCTTTAGATTTTTTTAGATTTAATCCTGCTTTTCTTAATGCCAAGACGAATTATTATACTCTTCGAGATTTCGCAAAAATACAAATATTTTATGTTTGCTGTTTGAATCACATTTTCTTGCGAACAAATTTATTTCAAATTTTTATTTGTTATGAATTACATTAAAACAAACCACATGAATTTAGAGTATCAAAAAAAAATATTTATGATATTTACATGTTTTACAAAAATAATTAATTAGATCTTCTTCAATGTAACGACTATTGTTGCCAACACTAACAAAAAAAAAAAATAAATAAAAAACAGAAGCAAGCAATTAACTAATTAAATAAACGATAAATAAAATTAAGCAATAATTACAAACAAATACGTAAATACATAAATTAAGTATGAATCAAATAAATTAAAAAAAAAAAAAAATAAATTTCCATTCAAAACGAAAAATTTGTGTGTAAACCTACTTTCCATGTGTATACGCATACAGAGTGATCGTACAAATCAAATGAGCATTAGCATTACTGGCCACTCAAAAAAGTTTATGCAAATGCATAAACATTTTATCAACTGATCTTTAATTTATATACCACGCACGTTGTACACGTACGCTTGCATACATAGGCCGACGATCGCTTTCCATTTCATTTGTAATTTATATTTTACTGAATAAATACATTTTACAAAATACAACAAATCACGTGCGATTTTCCATGACATATACGTTTGATTAACCTTCAATAAAGCTGATAAAGCTTGAAAATGTATGTTGGTAAATAATTATATACTATATGTACAAGGTGCGACAATTATGTATTAAGACTGCCTCTAGAAAACACAATTAAAACACGATATCTGCTAATTTTTCGGTATATTTATTCGAAATATTCTCCTCCTGATTCAATACACTTGTTACATCGATTTAATAGTGATTCAAACACGTGTTCCAGCTCATTTTTCGAAATTGCCTCCAGTACCCTCGTCGAAGCCCGTCTGTATGGTCTGAATGTCATCAAAAAAGCATCCTTGCAACTTCAAAATCAATTTTGGAAACAAAAAGAAGTCGCACAGTGCCAAATCAGGTGAATACGGCGGATGATTCAACACACAGACCTGATTCCGAGCCAAAAATTGACGAACAATGAGTGCTGTGTGTTAAATTTCATGTTAAAAGTTCAACATCAAACGAACACGTGTTTTGTAAAATGAATGTCAATAAACATTAAATGTCAGCCAAATGCCATGAAATTTTAACAGTTAGTAGAGCAAGGTTGAAGCTTCAAAACGCATGTGCTCACACGCGCGTTTGGTTGCTGAGATATGGTTCGAGTCCTAATACATAATTGTCGCACCTTGTATAGTATATGAGTGACAATAACTAAAGAATTATCTCGTGATCGATATTATATTGTAACATATTTATATTAAATATACGAGAGTATTAAATAAAAAATTTTTTTCTGAACAAAAATTGAGTAAAGTGAAATATTTTCTTTTCGCTAAATTCGCCATTGTCTATGCACTCTATAATATCGGACAAACTCAGTCAGTGAATTTTAATGGGCTCAATATCGGCATAAGGCTTAAAGAGTTTATGTTTGTATGTAGCATATGAGGTAATCACGACCACCGCGAACAAATTCAAAGACCCTGAGAAGATTTCTTTGATCGAAAACAGCCAGCATTCTATCATCAGTCATCAAGATAATCAATTTTTATTTCTTAATCTATAATATTGTAAAATCGCCACCATTATTAAGGATAATTTAATAGCCCTGACAGACTGCAGCGTTAATCCGGATTAACGATTTAATTCGAATTAACTGCAGCTAATCCGGATTAATTCTACGAGTTAATTCTCAAAATTAAAGAGGATTAGGGCAATTTATGATGGCAACACTGCTGAAAAATTTCTATTGTGAATTTTTCTCGTTCCAATTTACAAAACAATAGGTTTGTTCGCTTCTAAAAAAACTTCAACAATTCTTAGCAGTTTTCGACATGAAAATCTTTGGCGAACAAATAAATCCAGCTGTCAAATACGAACGGTGAATGTCAATTTACAAGTTTCTGATAGTTTTCAGTTCATGTTCTGCTTGTAGATTTTCTCATATCGAGAGTGTTAGATGACAGAAATTGATAGTGATAGTAATGCAAGTGAGCATACCTAATAAAACAGCAATCAGCTGTTTAGTTAATCCGGATTAACGCTGCCATTTGTCTAGGTTATAACATTCTTCCTGAAAATTCTGAAAACACCTCCTTACAGACATCATCAATTGTCTGAAACATGGATTAAACAGTGGTCTGAATATCTGGCAATATTTGGCGAGTACGAAGAGTCCTGCAAAACTTTCCATTGCGTTTCTTTGATTTCCGAACAGCAGTAACTGTAACTGTGCTACGGCACAGCTCAGCGGTTAGTGTATTGGCTTTCTAATCTGTCGTGGTAGTGGCTTCAATTCCCGGCTGGAGCATAACAAATTTAATATCGCAAAGATTTACCCACCTGTCGACAAGCATTTGGAAATTCTTCCTGCAGTAAGAAATTGCCATGGAAAAGCTTCTAAAAAAGAATTCTGTGACAAAGCTTAGAAAAAGTGATATCGCCGGAACCGGCTAAAATAAGTAGGTCCCTTCTAATACTACTTCTAATAAAATTAAACACACACAACAATAATGGAAGAGAAGCTAGGCCAAAGAGCCGCCCTTCGGGTCCTATAAGTACCACATTTCATTTTTTTTTTTTTTTTCATTTTTAGTAACTGTTCCTGCAGTTTTTAACAAGTCATGTCTCGCAAAACACCCAATAACACTTTTCTCAGTGACGAGCTGAGTTTATCGCTTGGTACCGATATTAAATTTCCCGAGATATATTACTTTGAACGTTTATGTTATGGTACAGAATTTATAGAGCTGAATCTATGGAAGAACGAAACTCGAACGAAACTTTGGTAAAATCAAGCGCCTACATGGCGATTTAAATCCCAAAACCCTTTCTGTCGTTACAAAATTTAACATCCAATTGCAGATATTCCCAGAGTGTACTGAGTCTATGGAGGGAAAACTTATGCCAGTTACTAAATTGCGACGTTACGAAAAATTCCGCAAGTGTTGTAGAATGCTCATGTATCCCAATTGAAGATAATGGTGTTGACGTTCCTCCAATCGGCAATGACGAAGTCGAAAGACCCATTATAAGGCTGAAGTACATCAAAGCTGCAGATATAGATGGCATTCCTGTTGAGTTGTTTGAGATCGGAAACTATAATCTGCACGCTAGCATACACCAGCTAATAAAAAAAAATGTGGTCGGACGAAAGCATGTCCGATGATTGGAAGCTCTGTGCTCTCAGCCCCATATACAAGAAAAGAGGCCCCACATTTTGCAACCAACTACCGTCATATATGTCTTCTAAGGATGGAAGTATATTTTCAATAACCTGATTGAACCTTATCAGTGTGCCATCAGATCTAATAAATCCGCCAACGTCCAGATTTTTACACTACAACTAATGCTGGAGAAGACCCAATAGAAACCGATAGACACATACCACATACATATTTGCTGATTATATGGTCATTTTTGACAGTCCGGTAAGGTATAAATGTGTATAATCTGTATAGAATATTGCCTGTGTTTAGTAGCCGTGCAAAATTCCTGTCATCTTGGACAGAACATCACTGTGACAACCGCACTTTCGAAGTAGGAAAGGCATTCGCTTACCTTATAACTAGCACTATCTTCAATAATGAGGTCAACTTGAAGAAGAATCACTCTTACGTCCAGATGCTATTTTGGGTTAAACAAGCAATTGAGAAGTCGAATCCTCTCTCGAAAAACGAAAACTACATTCCACAAATTTCGCAACATGCCTGCCTCTGTATCTGCTGCTGAAGTCTGGACAATTTCCACTTTAGATGGGTGACTACTTGGGGTTTTCGAGCAATATTTGTTTCTATTTGCGATGATGGTGAGTCCCTGTAAGTGAGCTATGTAGCGAGCCTCAAAATGCAGCGACTGCACTGGCTAGATCAGCCAATGATGTGTTATATTCGAGATCCGCTGGAAGACGATGCAGAAGAGGAACATCAAACCTCCGATAAGAGGACCAAATACTAAGCCTGACGAAAATCAGAGACTATTGACAGAAACAGAACAGCTTCGGTCTAAATCGATTTTCAGTTGTAATGCCCAATAAGTAAGTAATCCTGCTCATATGATTTCATCGATATTTTTGTTTAGAATCATCATTTGTTTACTAACTTAACTGTTTTGCTGATAAAAAAAATTACTATCCCACCCAGAACGAAAAACACAATTTAATTTACATTTTTTAATATACATTTATAATTAATCGGTTAATCGATTAATCAGTTAAGCAATTAAGCAGTTAAGACAAATTGATATACACTGTACTCGTATTCGAGTGTATAGGTAGACATACAAAAAGTTGTCATCAAAAATTTGCCAACACAAATTAACACTCAATTTGAAATTTACAAGCCAAACAAAAAGTAAGTCAAATGATCGGTGTGAGATTAATGAAATGGAGATGAGGGTCTGTATAAGTTACATTTGATAACAGATAACAAATATTTATTATTTTTATTTACTTAATATAGTATATTTTTTCATATAAATATATTTCAAGATGACAAGTACAAAAGTATTTTATTGATTTTCGTAATTTTGTCCCTATAATTTTTGTTTTTTATTTTAAGTGAATTTGCATAAATTTACATTGACTGACAATATTAATTACCAGTACCTATAAAAGCACGCGCATTATAAACTTGAACTTGATTTCCGCTTTTTTGTTATTGTTATTGTTGTTGTTGTTGTTGTTGTTGTTGGGTTTTTTTTTTTATAATATTGTTTTCTCATGTAATTTACAAGTGATAGCATACATAAGTGCTTACCCTATAATGATTGGAGCTAATAATCAGCTGATTGTTTATTGACCATAAGTATTGTCTACGGCCAATTTAATTATTATGTTGTCAGATTGTTCGATATGTATTGCAGCATGCCACTGTGAAGTTTAATATATTCAAAGCAATTAATTGCCTGTTTCAATTTGATTGGTTTGGGAATTCAAATTTTACTGTGAATATTTGGTGTCCTGCATGAAATCTATCGATATTTTTCGAAAAATTATCATCGAAAGCGCCATTTTAACACAATTTGGTTTCGACATTATTACAAAAATGTTTTAAAATAATGTCGAAAATCGAAAACCATATATTTTTCGATGATTTCGCTTACAATAATATCGAAAATGCAATTAAAATCTGTAGCAATGCCGAAAATGCAATTTCATGCATTCTCTGTTTGAAATTATTCCAATAAGTTCTCACACTTTCGGCATTATTGCAAAGAAAAATTAAAATTAATAGAAAATTAAATTTTCGACGTTGTTGGAAAATTTCGACATTATTGCAAAATTTTCGACCTTTATTCATGTAAAAAAATAAATATGTGGCACTTAAAGCCCCAAAGGGCTCATTGGCCGAGCTTCTCTTCCATTACTGTTGTGCGTCTTAAATTTTGGACAATATTAGAAGGGACCTACTTATTTTAGCCGGTTCCGAACGGCAGAACACTTGTGACATCACTTTTTCTGAGCTTTGTCACAGAGTTCTTTTAAGAAGCTTTTTCATGGCAAGTTGTTACTGTCGGAAGAATTGCCAATTGCTTGCCGACAGGTGGGTACCGTTCGAAAGAAAAATCTTATCGATATTAAATTTGTTATGCATCAGTCGGGGATTGAACCACGACCTACAGATCAGAACACACTAACCACTGAGCTACGGCACCAACCCAGCCTTAATTCATGTAGCTGAATATATAATCACGGAAAGCTGATGGATAGAAATATTCAAGGAAAATTATACTTCTTCAAAAATCTTCCCATGTTCTCTGGAACTTGGTAGTGAATGAACTACTAAGGGAGATAGAAAGAAAGGGGTGCGGAGTGATTGCTTATGCCGATGACGTTGTTCTTTTGGTAACTGAAAAATATCCGGAAGTCCTAAGAGACATAGTTCAATTAAATCTCAACACCCTATCAAGATGGGCTAGGGACAGCGGATTAAATGCAAACCCACAGAAAATGGAGCTTATTTTGTTCTCCACTAACCACAAAACACCACCCTTAAACGGTGCCAGTTTAAATTTGGTAGCGTTAATGTTGAAAGAAGAAACTCGATATCTAGGTACAGTCATAGACTGAAAATTAAATTGGAAGAAAAATATTATCAATTGGTTTGAAAAAGCCAGCACCGCACTCTATGCCTGTAGAAGGGCAATAGGAAAAAGTTGGGGAATGCAACCTAATATTGTGTACTAGATTCACAAAGCAGTTATAAGACCAATACTCTTATATGGGATCCGAGCTTGGTGGACTGCACTCGCTAAATTCTCTCATATCAAACCTTTGGAAAGAATACAAAGAGCGGCAAGTTTACTAATCACGGGAGCACTTAGAACAACACAAACGTTAGGACTAGAAACGCTTCTTCATTTCACGCCACTCGATTTATTCGGGAAACAGATGGCGACAAAGTCGGCAGTACGATTCAAAGACTTGCATCTCTGGGCACCAAAGCCCTTTGAACATGCAAGTATTCTGAGTCAGTACAATATCGAAACATCTCTTGATTATGTCAATCCCATTTACGCATTTGAACGTAAATTCCAAATTTCTTTCCCCGACAGGTACGCCTGGGAAACGAGAGGAGCTCCGCCACTCTCTGCACTTATCTTTACAGATTTCTTCAAAACTGGATGGAAGGGTGGCAGGGGGGGTGTATACTCGGAGGAGCTCAACCTTAATATCTCATTCCGCCTGCCTGACCGCCTGTAGTGTGTTTCAGGCAGAAGTAAAAGCTATTAATACTGCACTCACTTGGTTCAAGCAGAGAGCATTGTCTCTCGCAGAGACATTTGTATCTTGAGTGACAGCCAAGCTGCTATCAAAGCTCTGAACTCCGTTCTCATTAAATCTAAGACCATTCTTGACTGCCGCATATCTCTCGATGAGATTGCACAGCAGCATAACATTCTCCTGTGCTGGATGGCACAAAGGCGGCCTTAATCGAAGCAAACACAGATTTAGGGACCGCGATTGCCACATTAAGCGCAAATTGGAGGTACTAATCCTCAACGCCTTTCAAAAAAGATGAACGGATATACCCATCTGTAGGACGGCGAAATTTCTGTGGCCTAAAATCAGTGGGAAACGCACACGTAAGCTTACTGACTGACCGGCCACTGCCTCATAGGTTCATTAGGAGGAGCTTGAGACCGTCTCACATCTGCTGTGCACCTGCTCTGATTTGTGCAGGATGTGCAAAGAATTTCTGGACCATTACCATATGAATGACCTAGCAGAAATAGCCCAGGTTGAGATTAACAACCTCCTAAAATTCGTTAAAAACTCAGGTTGTTTCAACAAGTGAACGGGTAAAAGGAATATCCGCGTGGTATCACAATGGGCCTCTATCTGGCCTACGTATGGCCACCCTCTCTATTGGAGAGGCCGGCCACACTAACCTAACCTAACCTAACCTAACCTAACTTCAAAAATCATAATTTTTAATAACGTCAGTGGACTCAGTTACTACAAAATGATCTATTTTGGTTGGTAAAAGCAGCGATAATTTTAGCAATAAATTATACAACGTGCGACACAAGAGAAAATGTAAATTCACACAAAAATCAGTGGAAGCTGGATGTCGTTTTGTGCATCAAAAATGTATAATTCATCTCATCATCTATTCCTACAATGCTGATTTGAGATAATATTATATTATTTCTTGTTGCCCTGATATAACGACGATTGTCGTTAATCAATGAAGTCATCCTTTGTATGACCAGAAAATTCGAATTACAATGTATATAAAAAACAATCAGAAAGAATAAGAATTGTGTGAAAAAAAAAAAAATTAAAGAAACAATGTCCAACGCTGAACATTTCATTGTGTCTACAACTTTGCAATACATATCGAGCAACTCGAGCGCATATCTACATATAAAAATATTGTGTGATAATGATATGATTGAGAGCGTGACGTTATTTTTTTGTTCTTGTACCTACCTATTCGATTAATAAAAAAAGACCTCAAATACTTATATTTATGATTACCAACTTACTATTATGATTGATATTAACTTGTCAATCTCATCACGTTGTGTCGCATCGTTAATATTACTATGTATGACATAGTTTTATCGGTATGTTTGTATTTGTAGGTACGAGTATTGTATGTATTTTGACGATTTAATTCATTAGCATTTATTTATGATTTTCAATGAGCGGCAAAAAAAGAGAGAAATATTCGTTTTTTTTTGCATTGTAAACTTGTATATAAAAGGGTGTTTCAAAAAGCGGTAAATTTTAATTTTTAATTTTTATATTTTTTTGAGTGTAGTTTAACTGCATTTAAATATATTCTCAGTAATTCAGACTGAGTTTCGTTGGACTAGAAAATATTGTTATGAAGAAACTTCTAAAAAAAACCTCGCTGTAGAAAAACTTTACAAGAGTTTTTCCTCTAATAAAATTAATTTTACACTTTTATATAATTTTTACACATTCTACTTAAATACACACCATCATTAGATCACTCATCTACGCCTTTAAGAGCATTATATTGGATTCACTACTAAAATAGAAGAAAGGACCTAAATTTAAAGTGGCAAATTATTGTTTAACTATACTATTTACATTGATTACTGTTCAATTTTTTATTTATCATATTATTTTTGATCAATTTTTGTAATCGTGACTGATCGCACATACTCCAATTTACATGTTTAACCAATCATCACCATTGCTGCCTGCCACCAACCGTCACTAACGATCGCAACGCCATAATTTTCACATCATTTCACTTTATTGAATACTTAAATACATCTCGTAATGCATATATGTATAAAGTTCGTATATTCATATTTATTTATCCATACCTTGTTTGCTGCCAATCCCAAGATCCCGGTTTTTTTTTTTTTCGATATTAATTTTTTTTTTTTAATTCGCATGAAAAACGCAATTCTCATGCTAATAAATATCTAAAATTCGAAGAGAAAGTGACATATTATAGTACGAGTATTACTGCGAGAACCTAACAGCAACGTTGAGGTCAAAAAAGATGTTAGGGCAATAAATTTATCTTAAGATTGGAAGACAAAATATTGAATACCCTAACCTATTATTATCTAAGCCTATTACTGACACATTTATATTATATTTAAAGAATAAACAATGTTGAAAAAAATCAGGCGAAATTATATGAAAATTACGTTTACGTGCCATAGAAACATTTGCTTCTGTATATATACATTAAGACTAGAATGCTGCAGGAATGTATTCGTTTGCATGTTCAAAACACTCTATTGATATTAGAATAGAATCTCTCATTCATTCTCTCTAAGCAAATACGAATTAGAATGAATAAAATAGAAATAGAATGAAATGGAGTATATGTTTCGTTTTCATAGAATGAGTAGAATCTCAACATTTGCAAATGCACGTAAAGCATTTGAGAGTACTCTAAACATTCGTTTTGCTTTTCTATGTTAAATTACAATACATATAAGCAAAAAAATACAGTAGATAAGAGAAGTAATACATATAATCAGTGCCTGTAACGTACAACACACTCATAGTACTCTCAAGTGCTCGTAGTACTCTCAAATATTCGTTTATTTGAAGAGAAAAAACGAATGTATGGAATATTTCTTGTACAAGAAATGAGTGGAGTATTCTATTTGCCTAATATTTTACTCTCACACATTCTCATTCTATTTAGATATGCTTTGTAAATATTGTACATGTTTTGAGAGTAAAGAGAATCATTCGAAAATCAAATACATTCACGCAACTCTTTAATTTAGACTTTCCACACGAAAATATAAAGTTAAAAAGCTGAAAACAACATAGTTATTCGGAAATAGGTAGAGCCGCATAAATGCATGCCTACCTCTTAGCAGCGTCGCTTAAATTTTGCATTTAACGATGTCTGTACGACCGTCCGTCCGTCTGTCTGTCTGTCACCTGTTTGGTTCGCCACGATAACTTGATCAAATATTGAGCTATTTTGACGAAATTCGGTATAAGTAATGTATGATCCAATGGTACGAAGGAGATTAATATTGGGCATGATCGATCAGCTACCAACACCACCAAACATTCAAAGCGACTAACCTCGGAATTTTCAAAATCTTTAATTTACTATAACTCACTTAATATATCATCTGGGTCAACAATATTTGGCACGTAGAGTTTTATTACACTGTTACATAACCTTGCCAGAAATGGGCGAGTCACGCCCACTTTTTATTGTAGCTCCCTAGTGTCTGTACTTCTTTTAAATTTAAACAACTGTAACTGCGTCAATTATATGGCTCCTTTACAAAATCGAGGGAACTAAATAAAACTTACAAACTATTTAGCGTGTAACAACGAGATTAAAGGTGTGGATTAGTAATGTGAGAGCAACTAGACTTACAGAAAATGGACTCGCCACGCCCCATACAAAATGACTAAATTTCTTTTAAATTGAAATAGCTGTAACTTCTGCAATCTTCTATCTAGAACAGCCATAATTAATACTTAGGTTAATATGGTAGTCAGAAATAATCTGGCAAAAAATCAGCGTGCAACGACCACTTCTTACTGACGCTCCCATAGAAAGTTGCGCGAAATAAAAAATAAAATTTCAACTGTCATAACTTTCAACAAACTATTCAGCGTAGAACTACCAAATTTAAAGTGTGCATTAATATTGCAGAGTTAATTATATTCACAAGAAAGAGCCAAGCCACTCCAACTTTTTATATACCTCCCACACTTAGCCTCGGAATTATTTTAAAAATCTCCACAATTGATTCCTGCATTAGAAGCGAACATAACGCGCCTAATTAACGAAATATCGGCCGAAATGCTCGTAAATAAGGCCCATAGAATGGATCATGTAAGAGCAAGTTGGGGACAACATTTAAAAGAAATTATTTTCGAACATTAAATTTCGTAAATCGAACTTACGTCTCAAATACAATTTTTGATGATTATTTACTTACTTATGTGGCCATAACAACCGAATATCGATTTAGACCGAAAATAACATGCTTCGCCAGCCAGCTCTGTTCTTCGCTAGCTGGCGCCAGTTAGAAATTCCAAACGCCGTCAGGTTCTCCAGTACTTGGTCTTTCCACCGGAGGTTTGGTCTTCCTCTTTTGCGTCGTCCTCCAGCGGGTTCCGAATATAACACCTTCTTAGCTGGAGCGTGTTTTTCCATTCGCTCGTACAGCTCATGGTTGTACCTTGTTCGGTACTCGCCACCAACGCAAATAGGTCCAAAGATCTTGCATAGGACTTTTCACTCGAAAACTCCAAGCATTCGCTCATCCGAGGTGGAAATTGTCCAGGCTTCAGCGCCATATGTTAGGACAGGCATGATGAGAGACTTGTAGAGTGTAGTTTTCGTTCTTCGAGAGAGGGCTCGACTTCTCAATTGCTTACTCAGCCCAAAGTAACACCTGTTAGCAAGAGTTATCCTACGCATGATCTCCAAGCTGACGTCATTACTGCTGTTAATGCTGGTTCCAAGATAGACAAAGTCCCTTACTACTTCAAAAGCGTAGTTGTCAACAGTGACGTGCTGTCCAAGACGCCGGGAGTCTTTGTTTGTTGACACTACATACTTCGTGTTGCCCTCGTTCACCGTGAGACCCATCCGACGCGACTCTCTTTCCAACTCTGAGAATGTTGCACTGACTGTTCGCGTGTTTATGCCGATTATGTCAATATCGTCGGCATACGCTAACAGCATGACACTATGACAATACAATTTTTGATGATTACATTGATTTTAATGCGTTTTATTAAAAAAAAAATCCGAAAGCTCTTATTGGCTCACCCTATATATATCTACATATGCAAGGCTGGGGCCAAGCAAATTAATGTCATTTTTAAAATACTTTTAGTTTAAAATTAAATTCCCGCATTCTCAAAAAACCCCGGACGTGCAAAGAAGTTAAATATTGGCAGCCCTAGCGTGCATGTGAATTAATTATTACTCATACGCCACGTGCATTTATGATCATTTCACTCAAAAGTGATGAAATTCATTAACTGCGATTATTATTCATATTAAAAATTGGATGTATAATATAATAATAATAATATGATAATAAAAGTTACCTCATTCATAATTATATTTACGACATTGTTGTTGCATTAGTTTTAATTCCTTGTTACAATTTATTATTTCTTTATACTCATTTGGAAATATTCAATTTTGTGTAAATTAAGGCCAGAGAATAATTTGTTCACAATACCATTTATTACTTTAAGAACTTCTATTTATAGAGAAATAGTAGTTTATTAACACTTAGTAAAGCAGGTAGGTAGAGTTGTCAGATGTAGTACCCATATTAGCTTCCATAGATGAATTAACATATTCTTAAAGCACTTCTATCTACTACTATACTCTAAATTGCTTCCCAATTCGAAGAAAATGATTCGCATTATAAGCTGCAATAGTCATAATTAATTCAATTGAACAACGTTAGGCAGTCTTATGGATCGCACATGTGTCAATTGTATAGACTCAGTTCATAAGTATAACTTGTTACTAAGAAATATATATGCATACATCCTTAGCAAAAGTAATATATTTATGTACTGAACTCTGCACGAACTACACACCTTTTATTATACATACTATAAGCATCACAATACGAGGGCGATCCCAGAACTACCCGACCTGACATATCGATGGCGGCAGTAGTTTGAAAAAAATTACTTTGGTGAAAAGTGGCAACCTTATAAAACATATATTTTAAGTTACAAGGCGCCACGTTGTTTAGTATTGTTTTTTTTTTTTGGAGCCATCAAAAGTTAAATAATTGGTCACCGTTATGTAATTCAATACTTTTACTTGAAAGGTCTCAGTCCAACGGATATTAAAGCCGAACTAGATTCTACTCTAGGGAAGTCTGCTTCTTCGTTTACGACCATAAAATATTGGGTCGCAGAGTCAAGACGAACACCGTGGTGGTCAACCAATTGAGGTGGCCACGCCAGAAACGGTTAAGAAAATGGTATTGGATAATCGCCTGCTATGTGAAATTACAGGCATTTCAAAAAGTGCTATACATACATCGTATATTGATCGAAAATTTGGAGATAAAAAAGCTGTGTGCAAGATGGGTACCGCGTTTGCTCACAATAGAACAAAAACGACGTTGTGAAGATGTTTCTATAGAGTGTTTGGCGATGTTTCACAGTAATAAAGCCGATTTTTTGCGTCGATTTGTAACCATGGATGAGACATGGGTCCACCACTTCACACCTGAGACAAAGGAGCAGGAGCAAAACAGTGGACTGAAAGGGGAGAATCGTGTCCAAAGAAGGCGAAGACAATTCCATCTGTTTTTTTGGGATTGACGTGGGATAATTTTTATTGATTATTATGCTAATTTGTTGCAGCGTTTAAGTGATGAAATTAAAGAAAAAAGGCCGCATTTCATCAAGACAATGCACCAATTCACACATCCGCTATTGCGATGTCCAAAATTAATGAGTTAAAGCTTGAATTGCTTTCTTAATCGCCAGATTTAGCTCCTTCGGATTATTTTCTATTTCCAAATTTGACAAAAATGGCTTGGTGGTAGCAGATTTGGGCAAACAATGAAGAGATGGAGTCTGTGGTAGAGATGGCTATTTTAATGAGCTAGACAGTTTATACTAAAAACAGGGCAATCGAAGCTATAGAATATCGCTGGGAAAAGTGTATAGAGCTAAGAGGAGATTATGTTGAGAAATTAAGAAAAATATTCTCAAATTTCTTGTGTTTTCTTTGTTAGGTCGGGTAGTTCTGGGACCGCACTCGCACATATGTATATGAAAACGTGTTTCATATTTATTTTGCATTTAAGTACAAGTACATTTACAATTTTATTAAAACCCAAATAATAATACAAATAAAAAAATCTCCTTACAGTCGGCTGGGGCCGACCAAACTATACCCTGCATATGTAGATTTATATATAAAAAGTTTACTCGAATATCCAACTTTTCTTTTATTTCCACTTTTCGAGAAACAATTTTTGCATATACTACTAATTTACACCCGAAATATGGTTGACTTTGACGAAGTAAAAGGATTTTAAGATAATTCCGAGGCTTAGTATGGGAGCTATATAAAAAGTGGGCGTGGCTTACCACTTTCCAGTAAATCCAATTAATTTTTCAATGTTAATCCACACCTTAAATTTGGTGTCCTACGTTGAATAGTTTCTAAGTTATGGTGGTTAACATTTTTGTTTAATTTCCTCAACTTTGTATGGGAGCCCCAATAAGAAGTGGACGTGGTACGCTGATTTTTCGCCAGATTATTTCCGACTACGATATTAATTTAAGTGTCAATTATGGTTATTGTATACATAAGATTGCCTAAGTTACAGCTGTTTCAATTTAAAATTTGTATGGGGGCTACGATAAACACTGGGCGTGGTGCGCCCATTTTCTGTGAGCCTAGTTGCTCGTACAATACTAATCCATACCCTAAGTCTCGTTGTCCTAGGCTAAATGGTTTGTAAGCTATGGAGCTTAAAATTTTAGTTTAATTCACTCGACTTTGTATGGGAGACCCATGAAGGAGTTGGCGTGGCACACTGATTTTCTGCCAGATTTTTGCCGACTACGATATTAATTTAAGTGTCAATTATGGTTATTCTAGACAGAAGATTGCCGAAGTTACAGCTGTTTCAATTTAAAATTTGTATGGGGGCTACGATAAACAGTGGGCGTGGTGCGCCTATTTTCTGTGAGCCTAGTTGCTCGTACAATACTAATCAACACCTTAAATCTCGTTATTCTACGCTGAATAGTTTGCAAGTTATAACCGGTATCATTTTTTTTAATTTCCGCAACTTTGTATGGGAGACCCAAAAAGGAGTGGGCGTGGCACATTGATTTTCGGCCATATTATTTCTGACTACCGTGTTAATCTAAGTGTCAATTATAGTTATTCTAGACAGAAGATTGTAGAAGTTACAGCAGTTTCAATTTAAAAGAAGTACAGACACTTTGTATGGGAGCTACGCTAGAAAGTAGGCGTGGCTCACCCACTTTTGGCGAAGTTATATAGTAGTATAATATAACTCTATGTGTAAAATATTGTTGTCCCAAGTGGTATATTATGTGAGTTATAGCAAGTTAAAGATTTTGAAAATTTCGAGGTTAGTCGCTTTGAATGCTTGGTGTGGGCGTGGTTATTGACCGATCATGCCCAATATCAATCCCCTCCGTACCCTTGGATCATAGATTACTTGTGCCAAATTTCATCGAAATAGCTCAATATTTACTCAAGTTATCGTGCGAACCAGCCAGGTGACAGACAGACGGACGGACGGACGGACGGACGGACATCGTTAAATCGAAAATTTAATCGACGCTGATCACGAATATATATCCATGTCTATATCTCCGGAGATTCCTTCAAGTGGACACAAACATCTGACCGAAATGAATATACCATGCATATTGCATTATGCAGGGTATAAAAATCTATAAAGATCAAAATGATTGTGATAAGAACAACAACAACAACAACAACAACAACAACGAAAATAGAAACTAAAGCAAACACAAACAAATAAAAACATTGACAATTATATAGATAAATTAATTACATTCAAAAGTCAAGACTACACCCAAAAATTATGATAATTATTCATTAGTATTGTATAGTAGATATTTAAAGTATATGATACCAAAGAATGCATGTATTATTTAGATATTTGTATTTGTATCGATAGCACCGCGCGCTACTTGCCGCTGTTGTAAAGTCTGATTATACGTTATCAAACCCGTAAATGGTAATATACTGGCAATTACTATATATGTATATACTAGTATATATGAGTAGATGTACTTATGTATATTTTGAGAGTATGATGTTTATAACTCGTAATAGTAACATACACACACAACCGAATGCAATGATTAAAATTGAATTGAAAATATGAAAATGGGTTTTTACTTATTTGTATTATCTTTTATTTTTTTTTTTTTTTGTTTTTAAATATTATTTTATCGCTTGTCGACGACATTTTAATTGCCAACACTTTTATTGGATACTTTTTTTCAATGATGGGCTGATTGATTGATTGATTGATTGATTGATTGCTTGATTGTTAAGGCATTGTTATTATTACGATTATACGTAAATAGAAATGATCTGGAGTTCAAATGATTTATGGCAAATGATTTTAAAAATTTTGCTGTATTACAGAATTGAGTTGCAATTAGGACGTCATTTATATTTGATTAAATATACACAGGGTGAACAGTATAAAATATTTGGCTGACATGATTTAATTACAAAATGCAATAATAAATTAATTATTGTTTTATTTTAGCGTTCGCTTAAGATTACAATTTTACATTGTATATAAATGCTATCAAAACAAGTTGGAATAGGGCAACTTTGTAAGTGAACACATTTTTTTTTTTTTTTTGGTAAAATATCATAGGTATCCTCTATATAAATATTTAATGAGGTTCTTTCATACATTTTACCTTTTTGGAAAAAAAAAAAAGTAATTTTAAAGAAAATCAATTTTGTATGACAGCCCTATTAAGTGATGGAGATTTGAGATAATTATATTCAAGGAAATTGTTTTGACAGAAAATATAATTGAGATCTGTCATATATTTCACTTCGCTAGAAGATTATTTGTAATTTTTCAGGAATTTTTACTTTATTTTGTTGAAGAGCCACCTTAGGGAGTCAAAAGTAGGCAGTAAGCTTGTTAAGCAAAAATGTTAAATAATAAAAATTATAAAAATCAAGTGCAGTAAAAAGAAATCCTTTATTTTTCCATTCGGGTTACGCTAGCTGGCGTTAGAATGATACGATTTCATACTAAATAAACTTTTCAGGCAGTTTTGTGATTGCTTGACTCAGTATTGTTTGAGCATGCGTCAAAAATGCACACCAGTAAAGAGAAAATATGACATATTTTACAGTTTTTCTGCGATAAAGATGAAAACTCAAGCTAGACAGCTGAAAATGTGAATAGTGTGTATGGTACTGATACTCTAACAGCCAATCACGTGCAATTTTGGTCGAGTCGATTCCGTTCCGGTAATTTTGATGTCAAAGATGCAAGATCAATTGTCGAAAATATCCATAAAAAAAAATGGAAATCGTTGAGCAAACGGTGACGGTGACGATCAGGAAGATTTTGCTATGTGTTTGGTGGGATTGGCAGGGAATCATCTACCATGATCTGTTCCCCTGCGGCCAAAATCTTCATTCGAACCTGTACTGTCAACATTTGGACTGTCTGAAGGCAGCAATCGCCCAAAAGTGGCCAGCTTTGGCCAATAGGAGAGAAATCATGTTGCACCAGGACAACGCCAGGCCATACACATTGATAGAGACTCGCCAGAAGTTCCGAGAGCTTGGTTGGGAGATTCTTATGCATCCACCTTATAGTCCGAAACTGGCACCAAGTGATTACTATCTGCTCCTGTCTATGGCGAATGATTTTGCTGGTGAAAAATTCCCCTCAAGAGAAGGTTGTGAAGATGATTGACTGTCCCAGTTTTTTGCCAATAGGAACGTGGGTTTCTATGGGAGTGGCATTATGAAATTACCTTCAAAATGGCAACAAGTTGCATATTTGACCTAAATCGGATCATTCTAATTATGCTAAATAAAACTTTCAAGTTAATGAAAAAATAATGGATTTCTTTTTCCTGCCTTTTCTTTCTATTAGCTTATATTTCACTCCGCTAGAAATGGTTCCTAAACAATTATAGGATTATTTGTCATTTTTCAGGAATTTGAAGTTTATTTTGTAGAAGAGCATTTTAGCAAAAATGTTAAATAATAAAAACTAATGAGTCTCGGTCATATATTTTACCCTTGTGGAGGTGCTTTGGTAGAGGTGGGAGCGAAATTTATTTTTTTTAATGTCAGTTTTGCATAGAAACTCCAGCAAGTGATAAAGATGGAGGATAATTTTGTACAAAAATATTTTGTGGAGAAAAAATTATTCAGGGTCCGTCTGAGATAAAGATATACCACAAGGGCTCTGCCATTCGGATACGGTCAATATAAGTGATCCTAACCAATTCTGTTCAAATTTAAAATTCACAATAATACTGGAAGAGAGCACAATAATACTGAAACAGTTCGACTGTTTAAGTCCAATGTATTCTTCTACAACATTAGAGCTCTATCTAAAATGTATTAACATCAGTAACCAGGCAACCGTAGACTAGTCGTCTTTTCTAGGAATTAATCTGTGAATGTTTTGATCCAATACTTTGAACTTTTGCTATCTGAATTAGAAGAAAAAATTATGATAAGAGTACTGCGAAGAAAGAATTCTGATGATGGAACCATGGATAGTTGGTTTGAGAGCGCTTCTGAGAAGACTTTGAAAATCGATCAACAGAGAAGCGAGTAATACCGGACTAGGCTGGAACGAGCTGAAAACGTTTCTAGAAACAGAAAATATGCAGAAATGATAACTGAGCCAGAGGATGATGACTGTCAACACTACCATAACTGAGCAGTCTTGGCCCCGTTGTTTATGTAAACGAAATGAAATAAAGGAATCTGCGCTGAACAAACTTAAAAACAAATTCTAGAACAAAACTCTTCAAATGGGAAATATTATCAGTCAAAGCTATTGAAGGTGCTCTCTCTCAAAACTCAAACTATGCATTCCAAAGACCGGGCGTCATATGGCTTTAAAACCGAAAATTATATACAAAGCAGTCGAAGCATTCATTATCAATCACGCTAGCATTGAAATACAGATAGATTATAAGATTTAAACTATCATATTTCAACAATTTGCGAACTGGCTGCTGATTGAAGTAGAGATCTGATCTGATCTGAGAGATCTGATATGAACAAATTTTGTAATCAAGTTCAATAAAATATTAATAGCTTCAACATATAAAAATACCAAGTCTTCCTTGTCAGGGTGAAGAAATTACAACACTTCTTCATAACAAAAATCACCCTGTCCCTCTTTATATACACCTGCTGATTAGCCAATTTAAACTGGTTGAATTACGTTGTACAAATCGAATTCCCTCCATTTATCGTTATTTTGTATGGGCTACTTCATTAATACAAATTATTATATGTCGAAGAATCGATCGATCGATCGATTGATAATTTCATTTGACAATATGTACATACCACATTGAGTGTGTATAGCTCAGCAATGTCAAGAGGGTACTTCAGTTTGCATAATTCATATAAGTACGGGTACTATAAAAGTAACTAGTATAAGATATTTATCTACAAGTACGGTTAGCTAGCCATATCACTTTATTGAAGTGTAGGATCAATGCATATGAGTCAATTGTTTTGGCATTCTTTTACTACTAAATACTACAGGGTCCGGCACTCGAAGTGTAACCAACTTCAGACCGCTCGCGCAGCTGAAGCACGGGCATCAGCTGTCTAAAAATTTGCTAAATGACAGTTTGGAGTATTGTTTACAAGCGCAAAAAAGCATTTTGCCAAAAAGTGAACGCGAATAAAAAAAATCAGTGATGGATTTCAAACGTAATAGTGTGATTGCTTTATATTTAGCTGGAAAATCACAATTAGCGATTGTTCGTGAGCTCAACGCCTTAAAGTGAATAAGGTTTTTGTTTATCATAACTGGTTACAATAATACTGGTAGCATCAAAAAACGTCACGGAGGTGGTCATCAAAAGACCAACGTCACATGGGATGGTTCAAAAAGTGAAGAAGCCTTGAACAAAATCCCCGACGAAGTGCCAATCAAATGTCAAAAGAACTGAAAATATCCGACCGTAGCATCCGCCGCATACTGAAAAATGATCTGAAGATCAAGCCTTACAAGATCCAAAAGGCGCATGATCTCACACAGAAACAGCAACAAGTTAGACTTGAGAGAACGAAGGAGTTGCTTCGCTTGGCCGAAAGCGATCAAATTCCGAACATTGTGTTTTTTAACGAAAAAATTTTTCCAATTGAGCAATTCGTAAACTCTCAAAACGATAGGGTTTACTTGACCAACCGTTCATACAAGAATTTGAGTCATCGATTGGCCACCAGGAGGCAGCACCCGCCACAGATAATGGTTTGGGCCGCTGTAACCGCAGATGGGCGCTCTCCAATCGTTTTCATTAAGCCTGGCGTCAAGGTAAATGCGATATATTATCGTGAAAGTATTATGGAGGTTGCTTTGAAGCCGTGGGCAGACAAACATTTCGGTGGCACCCCATGGATGTTTCAACAGGACTCGGCACCTTCTCACAAAGCTCGAGTGAACCAAGAATGGCTGAAAAACAACGTTCCGAACTTCATAACGTTCACACAATAGCTCTCGAATTCACCAGACGCAAATCCAATGGATTATTCTTTTGGAGAGCAAGGTACGAACTAAAAGATACACCAGTCTCTAGGCGCTGAAAAAAGTGATTGCCCGCGAGTGGGCCAAAATACCTGCAAGTCATATTCGGGATGCTTGCGATTCGTTTTTTTACTGTCTCAAGGCCATAGTGAAGGCAAAAGGTGGTCATATCGAGCAAAAGTGAATTGATTCTGAATTTTGTATTATTTTTACACATTTTGTACTTTAAATTGAGTGAAATTAATTTTCCAAATTGAATTTATGGTCTTTTTAATTGGTTACACTTCGAGTGCCACACCCTGTACACTAGCATAATTGATATATTTTGTTTATTGTCTATGGCACATGGAAATTATTTACTTAATATAATTAATATCTAGCATTTCATATTTGCTACTTTTGGGATAACAATTTAGCCAAATGTTTGCGTGCAATAATCCGTCTACGTTTAAAATAAGGAGCAGTCATAACAACATTCAACATAAGAACTTGTATTATTTGTAAATTGATAAGATTTCAGTTCGAACATTTTTGAGTTGTTTGTTTATTTATTTCCTTGTTCATTCTGATTACTTGTTTATATTATTTTATATTTATTATTTGAATTTTATTAATCTCACTACTGTCACTTGAATTAAATAGAATAAATTAAACTAATGAACAAACGAACTGATCACTAAATGATCTTACTTACTTACGTATGTGGCATCTAGAACCGAAAATCGATCTAGGCCGAATCTGACATGCTTCGCCAGCCAACCCTTTCCTTAGATAGATTCCAAGCGCTGACAGATTCTCCAGTACTTGGCCTTTCCAGCGGAGGTTGGGTCTGCCTCTTCTGCTTCGTCCACCAGCGGGTTCCGAATACAACACCTTCTTAGCCTGAGCGTGTTCTTCGTTGAATTTTAATGCGCTTTACTGCCTTTATGACGGTATCAATACCTCATACAACTCATGGTTCTACCTTATTCGATACTCGCCACCAACGCACTAAATGATCGGTGATTTCAAATTGCATACAAATCTTATGGTTCTCGTTCTGTTCTTCTTCTTCTTCTTAAGTCGCCATAACAACCGATGACCGATTTAAGCCGAACATATAATGAGGTGTCGGTCGTCGCTGTTCTTCGCTTGCTGGCATCAATTGGACACTTGGTCCTTCCAACGGAGGTTTGGTTTTTCTCTTCTTCTGCGTCCTCCAGTGGGTACCGAATTAAATACCCTCAGCCGGTGGATTTTGATTCGCCTGATTGAGTCAATGTCAGCGTACAGCTCATACAGCTCATCGTTGTATCTTATTCGATACTTGCCATCAACGCAAATAGGTCCGAAGATCCTGAGCAGACCTTTTCTCTCGAAAACTCCACGCATCCTCTTATCTGTGGTGGAAATTGTCCAGGCTTATGCGCCATATGTTAGGTCAGAAATAATGAGGGACTTGCGGAGTGTGATTTTCGATCTTCGAGAGAGGGTTCTCGTTCTCGTTCTCTTTAAATCGTAATAGATATTACATAAATAACCTCAAAAGTTTTCGGAAATACATATTTTTTTTTTAAAACCCCATTCTGTTATTTATTAAACCGGCAGTAACAATTTATCAAAATTGCTTCTTAAAAGAGCTCTGTGACAAAACTAAGTTAAAGTGATGTTATAAGGGTTCTGCCGTTCGAAATCGGCTAATATAAGTAGGTCTCTCCTAAAGCTGTCCAAATTTAATACGCATAACAGTATTGGAAGAGAAGCTCGGTGGTATTACAATGGGCATTTCTGGCCTAAATGTGCCCTTTCAGAGAGAGGGCAGCCATATAACCTAACCAAATCTATTTATCAAAATGTTCTCCTTAAAATTTTGTACACTTTTGTATTCGAAGAACCAATTGTAGGAAACCTTTTAAATGCCTTTTAAATGAAGTCCTTCGATGTGAAGAAATACGAATAGTTTTGTGTATAAAAAGTTTAATAATTTTTTTCAACCAATCCTAATCCTGCAATGTCTAACGAGAAACATCGAAATAAGAGGGCACCTTGCTCGTAGGAAATATGATATTCTTGCGAAACGGCTAACTGAAATCATCATGCCGAGAGACACGATGCATACAAGGTTCAGTTTCATAAAAATATTGAAAACTGAACTCAGTAATAAAAAGGGGTGGGACGGCATATCTAAAACTTATGAGATAAATCAGAACATGATAACATGGTACACAAATGCCTTACTCACAGATGAAGCAGCCGGAGTGGGAGTATTTGGGCCAGTTGCTAGATACTCGGAAGCTCTAGGAAAAAACATGACCATCTTTCAAGTGGAATTCTACGTACCACTTGAAAGCTATATAGAATAGCAATCCTAGCTGACAGCCAGGCGGCAATCAAGGTACTTAAATCTCATCAAATTACATCGTACCTGGTGATGGAATGTCGTGAGAAGCTGAAACTCCTGAGTGAAATCATGGAAATTACAGGAAACGAAAAGGCAGATGAACTCGCTAGAAAGGGAGCAGCGACCCCGTTTGTAGGCCCGGAACCGTTCGGGGGATTGGGAAAGGAAAACTTCTCCAAAATCTTTAGAAAAGCAGAAGATATAAAAACGAAGCCATATTGGGACAATCTACCGGGGTTACTACAATCAAAGTCGCTCTTAGGGACATATAACTTAAATAGATTTGAGAATTGTATGAAGCTAAACAAGAATCATTACAGGAATTCTAAAAGGACATTGTAGGTTGAACTGTCACCTGACAAAACTGGGAATTCAATCTAATGAAATTTGTAGGTTTTGCGGGGAGAAGGATGAAACCTCGACACATGTGCTGGAGGTGTGCCCCGCAATAATGCAAAAACGAAAGAAACACCTAGGTGAACAGCTAATAACTGATGGGGCAATCAGACTCGGGAATATAGCCGCAATACTACATTTCATAGAGGATGTTGGACTCAAGGAAATACTTTGAACCAAAATGAAGAGGGCACGATAGATCTTATAAGTCGCGGTGATACATTCCCAATAACAATAATAATAATAATAATATGTAATTTGAAAACGAAAATTAATTGCGGTGCATTTATAGTGTCAAATTTTATATGTAGACAATAAAATTTGATTACACAAACATTAAACTTGGTTCTCATGATCTTCATGAATTGGAATTCGTTGAAAATCGTTTGTATTGCAAATATTAAAATGCCGCAAAAATAAATTAAAATTCAAAATATGTTTAATACTTACTACTTAAGTATTTTTTGCAAATTTTTTATTATTATTATTATTGTATTTTTGCTTTTATATTTCATACACATGCTCTTTTTTTTCCGCCCTGCCATGACGTAACCTTCTTAAATTACGACTCTGCTTGAAAGTGATCGTAAATCTTCTTTTAATATTCATGTGACATATTCATTTACACTATCGCGATGGGTATTTTACATGAAAATGAAAAAATTTGTAGAGTAGTCATACTACTACTGCAACAAATATGTATTAAATTGAGCCATTTAAGGCAATGGATACATTTTACCATAATATGTATTAGTACGGGTAAGTACAAGTAACCAATAATCAAGTAATAAACTAGTTGGTAGCAAAGCGAAATCTTATCTTGTATAAAAATATCATAATAAACACGAATTAAACACCAATAAAGACGATAATATGTTTTGTTTTTGCGATTATTGCCAATAGATAAATTAGCCAGCTCAAGGTATGATATTAAGTTTATATGTACTGAAAACGGTTTGATTAGTCAAAATAAAGTAAACACCAAAAAATGGAGTATTCAAATTGAATATTTTCGTCGCACGGTTTCTTGCTGCCAAATTGTAATTCGAAAATACTTTAACGGTCTTATAGCCTAGACAGACGGCAGCGTTAATCCGGATTACCTGCATACTTAATCCGAATAAAATATTAACCTGACAGACGGTTTTATTAGGTATGCTCACTTACATTACCATCACTATCAATTTCTGCCATCAGTCACTCTCGATATGAGAAAATCTACAAGAAGTACGTGAACTGAAAACTATTAGAAACTTGTAAATTGACATTCACAGTTCGTAAATGACAGCTGGATTTATTTGTTCGCCAACACTTTTCATGTTGAAAACTGCTAACAATTGTTGAGAGTTTTTTTATAAGCGAACACACCTATTGTTTTGTAAGTTGGATAGAGAAAAATTCACAATAGAAAATGTTCAGCAGTGTTGTCATCGCATATTGCCCAAATCCTCTTTTATTTTGAGAATTAACTCATAGATTTAATGCGGATTAGCTGCAGTTAATGCACGAGTTAATTCGAATTAACTCGGTAATCCGGAATTATGCTGCCATCTGTCTAGTCTATTATAATACATACAAAAGATGAATCTATTTCGAACACGCTTACAAATAAATGGCAAATTATTCTGCACTATTTAAACATTCACAATAATTTTGCCTGCAAGTCAGTGTACTAATTGCCTGTCACCTCTATATAAATACCTTGAAAAGTCTCAATTCCAGGAAGTCAACTTCAAAAAACTACTAAAGGCTTAGGCACACACACACACTAAAAATAGTCCATTGGTTAAACCAACGAATACTATTGATTAACTATTAGTTAACTAACAGCTGATAATGCACAAATATTCAGAGTGATAATTGGCTGGCATCTCGCTTTAGGTCTCTTGAACGCTCTCAACTGCCGGAAGAAAATGTCAGTACAGTTCTAAAGTTTTAAAAACAAACACAAAATACCATTCTTATAGTAAAATTCGAATCATCAGCATAGATGGAGCATAGAGCCTCAATAAAGCATTACCATCTGGTCCAGTTTTTTGCTAGTATCTTTAATTCGTTCCACGATTCGTCGATTTCTTTTTGTAAGGATCTCCTCCACGTGGTCTTAGACCCCTCTCACTGCTACCTTGGGGGTTCCAATCAAAAGCTTGTCGGCAAACTTCTGTGGCAGTTTGATATAGTTGACCATAGGTTCCAGTTGGCATTTTTTATATAGGTCGTCATTGCTGATGACATTCGACCACCACACCCTGAGAATACGCCGTAGGCATCTGTTAACAAAGCTCTGAATCTTTTCAGTTAGATGGTCGGTTACAAGCCAGGTCTCGCTTCCGTAGAGCAGTACTGAGACAACGTTCGATTTAAATAGTCTAATTTTTTTATTTGGAAGGATATTTGCGTCGAGTTCCAGATATGGCACAGCTGTGCATATGCGCCTATTGCTTTGTTTATTCTGGCCAAAATATCCTTTCCTGCCTAGGTAGGTAAAATCTTTGACTTTTCGAATAATAAAAGTTTAACCAGCAATATTATATATATTCAAATATTAATTAACCTCTTGTTAAACCTTTGAATGATACTCTTTAACAATTAGTTAACAAACAGCTCATAATGCACAAATATTCAGAGTTATAAAGGGCTGTCCCCTGGATTTAAGTGTCTTAAACGATCTCAATTTCCAGAAGAACATATTGCTAATATTTAAACAAACTCTAAAAAAATTGTAATCTTAAGCATAAAAATTCACAATCATTGGGCAACTTATGACAAGAGTTTAACCAACAATTTTTAGTTAAATATTCGTTAAATATCAGAATTTAATTAGATACATGAGCATTAGTTTATAAACGATTAGGATTGCACAAATATTCAGAGTGATAATCGGTTACCAACTAAATTTACGTATATTAAACACTCTCAAGTGCCTGAAGAAAACTTGAGATTTTAATCAACAACATTTTTTTTTCAGTTCTAAGTGCTATTTGTTAACCATTAGTTAACAAACAGCTAATACTGCACAAATATTTAGACGGTTCATCGGCTCCCATTTACATCTAAGTCTCTTAAAAGCTCTAAATTCCCGGAAAAAATCTTTTAATGCATAACAAAATATTTCAACACACACTCAAATTTGTAATTCTAAGGAACACGCTTACAATCATTAGTTAACTAATGACAATTTCTTTCTCAGTTCTTAATTAAACTCTTGACTGTCTTTGGTTAACCATTGGTTAATGCTGCACAAATATATAGAATGATAATCGGCCGCCACATTTATCGAAGTCTTTTAAATGCCTTCATTTCACGGAAAAAAAATTCCAACACACTAATAAAATTTTTATTATTGATTAACCTCTTGATTAACCATTAACGCAGAAACACCAGATCTCAAAAATAACTACATATATTTCGGATTATATTCAAAAAAATTTTATTTCCGAGCATTTGCTCAATTAATGTCGAAATTTTTTGGAATAATGTCGAAATTGTAATTCTTCAAGACTTTTATTTCGACATTATTGCATAAATTCATAGATTTTTATTTAGCCAATTTTACAAAATGAAATTTCGTCATTATTGCAAAAACAATTTCGACATTATTGCAATATTTTTGGACATTAATTCATGCATGTGGTTATTGCTAATCGACTTTAGCGAATAGAGAGTAATAATAATCAGTACAACCCAAACTAGTTGAGCACAAAATGTACTTTTCTTCTTATATTTCTTTACAGTACCGAAATGTGTGTCAAATTGGACCCAGCTTCTGAAAGCTAAATAGAGAGATACTATATCCTCAATCAATGCGACAAAAAAAAAAAAAATAACCATTTTTTATGCAAAGCAGCTGATCAACGTTGGATGTCATATCATCAGGTATTTCCCATTTAATCCAAGCGATATTAACCCTTTGTAAACGTACCTATTTGAATATTTATTGATTTGTTTTGCAAAATTTGATATCAATTTAACTCATCACAACAATTAATTAGACGATGTAAAATGTTTATTACCGAAAGCTAATAATATTTTGCTCATATTGTAACCATGTACGAGTATTTGTGTACGTACTGTTTATTTTCATATTTATAGGTGAATATGTAAATGATGAACAACAAAAAATGTTAAAAATAAAAAACAAGTAATTAACCATATAAACAAACAGAACTGAAGAAAAACACAGACAAAAAAAAACACACACAAAACAAAACAAAAAATCACACAAAAATGCAGCTCACATGACTTGCGCGGTTCAGTGGTCAGTGAGTCGGTCGTTAATTAAATGATAAAGCGCACTTTGCCTTAAACCCCTTTGCCAGCAGCATCATCATCATCATCGTCATCATTATTATACAGTATTACGTTATAGGCAATGGTAATAATACAGAAAAAAAAACGGTAGTGAGCAACAACAATAATAGGTAATTTTGCTCGTGAGCAAAAAAACCAAATAAATGTATAGAAAAAACCCTCAAAATATGGTAAGTCACCGTCAGAAGATTATGCTAATTGACACTTTTTTCCCTACCATTACCATTATTGTTGCTATATTAAATGTTTATTAAGTTTTATATATTAGTATAATAATATTAGAGTAGACATATCAAATGTATGAGTATACGCATAGCCAATTTGTTGTGATTGACACTTTTAACCGACTCCGACAAAAGGCAGAAGGTTATCAATTCCACTAGCATGTGTTCACAAGTGAAATATGAAGCTATAATTACTAATTAATACACAAGTTTGAAAGTGGGCATAATTGAATGAAAACTACGCCTACTTTACATATGAAAATATAAAGTTACTAAGCTGAAACTTGATGCATACAATTAGATTTATCCATCAATGGACTAGTTCGATAAAAAGGTACAATCGGATAAAAACCACGCCTACCTCCCATACAAAAGCATGTTTTCAAATGTTTATTGTTACACTTTGCACATGAAATTATCATGTTAGCAAGCTGCAAACTTGGTACATATTATTAAATTCACCAATATATAGAAGAGTTTGAAAATGAGCGCAATCGCATGAAAATCACGCATAGCTCCCGTAAAAATGTAGGCTTTTAAATGTATTTTTTTCACACTTTTCAATGATAGTATAGTTCGATAGTGGACTGAATTGAAAGAAAACCACACCTACCTCCAATACAAATGTATTTTTCCCATATGTTCATTTTTCACAAAACTCTGGATAATATTAATCTTTTTAGCGAATATATGAGTTAATAAATGGTCGAATGAATGGTTAGCATAGTTAAAATGATACGATTTAGGTCAAATATGCACCGTTTTGTTCGATAACTTGTTGCCACTTTGAAGGTAATTTCATAATGCCACTCTCATAGAAACTCTCGCCCATATTGGAAAAAAACTGGGACAATCGATTTGCATAAGCTTCTTTTGAGGCGAATTTTTCACCAGCAAAATCATTCGCAATAGACAGGAGCAGATAGTAATCACTTGGTGCCAGGTCCGGACAATAAGGTGGATGCATAAGATCCTCCCAACCAAGCTCTCGGAGCTTCTGGCGAGTCACTATCGATGTGTGTGGCCTGGCGTTGTCCTGATGGAACACAATTCCTCTCCTATTGGCCAAAGCTGGCCGCTTCTGGGCGATTGCTTCCTTCAAACGATCCAATTGTTGACAGTACAGGTCTGAATTACGAGTTTGGCCGCAGGGGAGCAGGTCATGGTAGATGATTCCCTGTCAATCCCACCAAACACATAACAAAACCTTCCTGACCGTGGCTTGGCCCGACCACGACGACCGTTTTCCCTTGACGTTGTCGTAAGTGACCCACTTTTCATTACCAGTAATCATGCGCTTCAGAAATGTATCGATTTTGTTGTGATTCAGCAGCGATTCGGAGATGGAACTTCGATACATGAGGTTTTTTTGCGTTAACTCGTGTGGCACCCATACATCGTGCTTCTTTTTGTATTCAGCGTTATTTAAATGGTTCCAAACGGTTTTTTGTGCAATGTTTAGCTCCTGGGCAATAGAAAAAGTGCTTACATTACGGTCAGACTGGACGACTTCCATTATTTTATCGATATTTTCGAAAATTGGCCTTCCAGAGCGTGGTGGATCTTTGACATCAAAATTACCGGAACGGAATCGACGAAACCAAAATTGCACGTGATTGGCTGTTATCGTATCAGGAACATAAACACTATTCACATTTTCAGCCATCTGGCTTGCGTTCTAGCCTTTGTCGAAGAAAAACTGTAAAATATGGCGTATTTTCTCTTTACTGGTGTACATCTTTGACGCGTGCTCTAACAATACTGGGTCAAGTAATCACAAAACTGCCTAAAAAATGTTTATTTACTACGAAATCTTATCTCTCTAACGCCATCTAGCCCGATCGCACTTATACAACGCGAGATACAGATTACTAAAGCCATCTATTGGAAAACTTTGGATTTTTTTTTACTAAACCCGATATTTAATAAGTAATACCGGAAGAACAGTGTACGGTAAAATAATATGTGTATAAAGAGATATAAAAAATCGCATAGATGGGAGTGGCACTTCCTATTTATGAAAATATATAGAATTCTGCATAAGAAAATTTTCGAAATCTTTAACTTGCTATAACTCACATAATATACCACTTGGGACAACAATATTTGGCACATAGACTTTTATTATACTACTATATAACCTCGCCAAAAGTGGGTGAGCCACGCCTACTTTCTAGCGTAGCTCCCATACAAAGTGTCTGTACTTCTTTTAAATTGAAACAGCTGTAACTTCTACAATCTTCTGTCTAGAATAACCATAATTGACACTTAGATTAACACGGCAGTCAGAAATAATATGGCAGAAAATCAATGTGCCACGCCCACTCCTTTTTGGGTCTCCCATACAAAGTTGCGGAAATTAAAAAAAATGTTACCGGTTATAACTTGCAAACTATTCAGCGTAGAATAACGAGATTTAAGATGTGGATTAGTATTGTACGAGCAACTAGGCTCACAGAAAATGGGCGCACCACGCCCACTGTTTATCGTAGCCGCCATACAAATTTTAAATTAAAACAGTTGTAACTTCGGCAATCTTCTGTTTAGAATAACCATAATTGACACTTAAATTAATAACGTAGACGGTAATATTCTGGCAAAAAATCAATGTGCCACGCCCACTCCTTCATGGGTCTCCCATACAAAGTCGAGGGAATTAAAATAAACTTTTAAGCTCCATAACTTACAAACCATTTAGCGTAGAATAACGAGATTTAAGGTGTGGATTAGTATTGTACGAGCAACTAGGCTGATAGGAAATGGGCGCACCACGCCCACTGTTTATCGTAGCCCCCATACAAATTTTAAATTAAAACAGTTGTAACTTCGGCAATCTTCTGTTTAGAATAACCATAATTGACACTTAAATTAATATCGTAGTCGGTAATAATCTGGCAGAAAATCAGTGCCACGCCCACTTCTTATTGGGGCTCCCATACAAAGTTGAGGAAATTAAACAAAAATTTTAACCGCCATAACTTACAAACTATTCAGCGTAGGACAACCAGATTGAAGGTGTAGATTAGTATTGTAAGAGCAAATATACCCACAAGAAATGGGTTAGCCACGCCCATTGTTTTTAGTGGCTCCCATACAGAATGACTGAATTCCTTTTAAATTGAGATAGCTGCAGCTTCTGCAATCTTCTGTCTAGAACAATCATAATTAATACTTAGGTTAATATGGTAGTTGTACATAATCTGGCAAAAAATCAACATGCCACGCCCACTTCTTAATGGGGTTATCATACAAATTTGCTAAAATTTTAAAAAATTTAAACCGCTATAACTTACGAACTATGCAACGTAGGACAAACAAATTTAAGGTGTGGATTATTATTGAAAAATTAATTGGATTTACAAGAAAGAGGTAAGCCACGCCAACTTTTTATAAAGCTCCCATACTAAGTCTCGGAATTATCTTTAAATTAGCCCTTTTAGAACTCTCATAACATACAAGGTACTTCGTCAAAGTCAACCATATTTCGGGTGTAAATTAGTAGTATATGCAAAAATTGTTTCTCAAAAAGTGGAAATAAAAGAAAAAGATGGATATTCGAGTAAACTTTTTATATATAAATCTACATATGCAGGGTATAATTTGGTCGGCCCCAGCCGACTGTAAGGAGATTTAATTATACTAAATTTGACATTTTTCTATTATGTATTCTATAAGCAATTTTTTTGAAGGCGGTTCAACAATTTTTTTAGTAAAGTTTTTTATTGATGATGATGCTGGTGGTGCAATCATACATTCATTTGAAATGAACTTGTCATATCTATATGAAAATTACATTAAAAAAAATTGTTAATTACAGTATTTATTCTAATATAATAAATAATGGTTACGCTAATAACAAATACATGCAAAAAATATATAACCCATATATTTGCAATATTTAACAAAAATATTCTAATACATTAGTACATCATTTAATGGCATTTTTTATTAACTAAAAAAAATTTGTTTTGGCAAAGTAGTCAATTCAGTAAATGTCTGTTAAATGAACTAATACAAATTAAATATAATGAAATGTTTATAATGTAAAATATATATGTATGTAGGAATTTTTAAATTATGTTATAATAAATCTTTTTAAAATTTTAATATTTTCAAATGAATTATGATGTAAGTAATATGATTGTAGTATTTTTAACCGAATATGTAGTGAAAATTTAAGCAAAAATAAATACTAAAAATTATACTAGTAGTGGAATATATATCTTCAGAATAACACTATAATTAACAAGTATTTAACATAAAAGATTTATTGACAATTTACTCTAATGAAATTTATACACTGAACAAGTGATTACTACGTCAAAAATTAATTATGATATTTAAATAATTTTTTTTTTACAAAATTGTCAAAAAAATATATATGATTTATCTCCCAGTCTTATTATGACTATAATTATATAGAATATTTTAATTATTAAATTTATCTAATGCTCTTTATAGAAGGAAAATTCCGTGCGACGGTATCACAACGGGCCTAATTCTGGCCTATGTGCGCTCTCTCTCATCAGAGAGGGCGGCCGCTCTAACCTAACCTAACCTAATGCTCTTTATATAATGTCGTTCGAGGAGAAAATGTTTATATTAGATTTCTCAAAAAAATTTATAAACCTAATTTAATGGTACCGTATTAAACCCGAAGATTAAGATAATGGGAGAAAAATCGACAAATAATCACACAGTTGCCCAGGAATCGACCCTGGCGTAATAAAATGTCTGATTGAGCATAGTTGATTTTCTAAACGTACCCCTTCCACATTTTTTCCAAAAATATCTACTCCCTTTCATTGTTCCTTTTGGAGGGCTCTCCCACAACTTGAATCCAAAATAACAGAAAGTTGCCAAATAGCTTCGTAGCTGTTACAAAATCGTCAACCCTCAATAGTTTTATCTTCCCAATATTTCTTTAGAGTGCCACCTTATAAAACTGATGTTTTTAGGAAATTAGATTCCACTGCTTCCAGAGCGCCTCTCTCCTACAACTTGAATCCAAAATAACAGAAAGTTGCCAAATAGCTTCGTAGCTGTTACAAAATCGTCAACCCTCAATAGTTTTATCTTCCCAATATTTCTATAGAGTGACACCATACAAAACTGATGTTTTTAGGAAATTAGATTCCACTGCTTCCAGAGCGCCTCTACATGAGCCAAATATTTAATCGCCTACTATTAATTTTTACTCCCAAATATTTTCTTAACGCAGTTTTAGCTAGTTAGTTAGGCGGAAATGGGGTTCACGTAAAAAATGAACCTCAAAAGTCCGCAAAACCGGTAAATATCCTCATAATTGTCGAGGCATCGCCTCTAAAGAGTTAAAATGTAAGGCCAACCACCACTAATGTTTCCTCCTCTACATTTTACCAACGAGTTCTCTAAAAAAATTTAAATAATTAATTTAATATATAAACCCCGAATGGCTCTTTTGCCGAACCTCTCTTCCATTACTGTTATGCGTGTTAAATTTTGGACAGTATTAGAAGAGACCTGGGTGCCGTTGCTCAGTGGTTAGTGCGTTGGCCTTCTGATCTGTAGGACGTGGGTTCAATCCCCAGCTGAAGCATAACAAAATTTCATATCGAAAAGCTTTTTCTTTCAAACGGTACCCACCAACACACTAACCACTGAGCTAAGGCACCCACGAAAATGTATGTTTTATAAAAACATGGAGTCTGTAGAGGAGCCGAACATATCCTTGACCATTACTCATTTGTATTCCTAAAAAAAGGGTATATCCGGCCCTTTTTTCCATACAAAATAAGACTAACAATACTGGAAAGTCGACAAATAATTCAGAAAGGTTCAGAAAGGTACCACCGAGTTTCGTTTCCAATAATGTTGTGCATGTTAAATTTGGACAGTATTAGAAGGAACCTACTTATATTAGCAGAAAGGCAGAATTCTCGTAACATCATTTGTTCTGAGCTGTGTCACAGAGCTCATTAAGAAGCATTTTTTTCATGACAAGCTGTTGCCGCAGCAAGAATTGCCAATTGGTTGCCGATAGATGGGCACCTTTTAAAAGAAAATATTTTCGATATTGATCCTGATATTCGGGATTGCACCTATGACATATAGATCAGAAGGGCAATGCACTAAACACTGAGCTACGGCAACTACTATCTCGCCTCACAATCGCCTCTAGAGACGTGATTTTAAACTATTCTCTCAAAAATTTCTTTCGAAAATGCTTTCATTCTATTTCCACTTGTTAAGAAGGCTCAACTACCACTACCAAATTGATGTTTTTATAAAACTGGCTTCCATAGCTTTTAGAGTGCCCCCACTGAATTTGTTTCTTCTATAAAAATGAGATTTTTTTTATCAAATTACCTTCTACAGCTATCAGAAAATTTTGTGTCAGAATTTTCACGAAATTTAGAGGTTCCTGATTTTCTCTTCAATGGCCGTTAGAGAAAAAATAGCTATGAACCTATGTAAATAAAAATTCGACCAATTTAATTATTTAACATTAAAATTCGTTACTATCGAGCAAATACTGTATGTTTTTTTTTTTTTTGTTGTGTTTGTTTTGCTTTATTTGCTCATTCATCTTTAGTCAAATTGACATAATTGCCGCCTATAAAAAGTGAAAAGAAATATGAAACAATAAAAGCCAATGACTGTAATGACAATGATAGCGACATCGATGACCATTCATATATACATAAAAGTATGTACATATGTATATATGTATATCAATGAAATATTTAAATTATTATGTTATGTGGCGGCATTTTGGTGTCGTTAATTAATTAAAATGATTTGTCAACACACACACACGCATACACATGCATTCAGACAATAATAATAATGTGTCAAATTAATTGTTTATGAAAAAACAAATAAAAAAAAAATCATAAAATACAATTTTCTATTATAGTTTTGATAGGAATTTTTTTTTAAATAGTTTAAAAAATTAAATATAATTATTTTAAAATTATAAAAATGTTGAAATTTTAAAATACTAGAGATTTATGTACCAAACTTGGATGAATTAAATTTTTTTTTCTTCAAATACACAACACTGTTCATAATTAACGAATGTGTTCTATAAGAACGAATAACAGGACAATCAACAAACTTCGAAAATAGAACATTTTTACTTCAAAAAACAAACGAGTAGTAATAATAATATCAAATATGTATACAAACAATTGGGAAAAATACGTACGTGGCTTTTGTAAAATAATCAAACCAATTTGTTTCGTCAGAAAATTAGTATTTTTTTGTTTGTTTCTTTAGAAATACAACACTGGCTGTAATCAGCGAATCACTTCTACGAATAAATAACAGGACACACATGCATTCGTTAAACGTTACCGAATAAAAAAAAAAACGAGACACCCAACGACAATATAATAATAATAATTTTTATTAAGGGAAAAATTTTTTCTTTCGAAGATATTGATTAGTTTATAATTTCTAATTATTTGCCATAATTTAGCTCCTTGATTTTTTCCACTTACACAAACCACGATTACTTGCACTTGCAGATACCACTCGTTGATATTAAATTTATACGATTTCTAATATACAGATTTAGATACGAAAACTGTTTTGTTGAATTCTGCTTATATTGTTTGTTTATAAATATTTAATTTGAATGACGAAAGAATTTTGTTCTGCTCTTTTTATTCTTTTTCAAAACGTTTCGTCGCTTCTATTCAAAAAGACTAAATTACATGCTTATATTGCAAAACACTTTATAGAGCTGGCAAACAGATCACGTTAGCAAGCACAAATCGAGCAAGCAGAACCACACACACAATGTATGGCTAAATTGAACACTTCGTCGCCGTTGATCAATCGATCGACAAGGCTGGCATACGCATTCACATTTTGTTGATACTGACATCAACATAGTGAAACATAGTGGCATTTGAAACATGAAATGTGGTAAATGGAACGACAAAATATTGTGCTAACTGTGAAAGAAGGAGAAATTCGATAGAGAGCCTATATGTTACTTCATCAATAAAAAAAAATAAAATAATAATAATATGTAGATAATGGAAGAAAAATGAATCGCATGGGAGTGGGAGACATTCAATTGAGAGCATATACCACCCCATCCATAAATATGTACGAACAACATTAACAATATAGTGATATAATAGCGGTATTCATAGCGAGTTCGTTACTTTGTAACGTGTTACTTGTTACTATCATATTTTAAAATTATCAAACTAACGAATAACATACAATTATTAACTAGACGACAAGTTAGGTGTAGGTAATTATTTATTAACTCATTAACACTATTTTCAAACAGGCAGTTAATCAAGCAATTAGCTAAGCTACAAAGCTAAAAATTCGTAATTGCTCGATTAGTGCTTAATTGAATGTTAAATTGAGTTAAAGTTTCAATACAAGTATTTTTGATATTAATTTATAATTTTCGAAAACAACAATTATTTTAAGAAATCTCCTTAATCGAACAGCTGAATGTGTGTGAATGAAAAAACTTAATTGACTCGATTGACATCCTTTCTGAAAATATGCAGCATAATAGACTAGACAGAAGGGAGCCTTAATCCAGATTAAAAGCATACTTAATCCGAATAATATATTAACCTGACAGACGGTAATATTGCGGATTAAGTAAACAGCTGATTGCCGTTTTATTAGATTTGCTCACTTACATTACTATTACTTAATTACATTACAATTACTGTCATCTGTCACTCTCGATATGAGAAAATATACAAGAAGTACCTGAATTGAAAATTATCAGAAACTTGTAAATTACCATTCAGAGTACGCAATTACCAGCTGAATTTATTTTTCCACCAATGCTTTTCCTATCGAAAATTGTTAACAATTGATGAACCTTTTTTTTTTTTTTTTGTTAGCGAACAAACCTATTATTTTCGTAAGTTGCACCGATTCACAATAATTCACAATAGAAAACAGCTGTTAATTTTCAGCAGTGTTGCCATCGAAAATTGCCGTAATTCTCTTTAATTTTGAGAATCAACTCTAGAGCTAATCCGGATTAGCTGCAGTTAATGCCCGAGTTTATTCGAAGTAACTCGTTAATCCGGATTAACACTGCCGTCTGTCTTGGCTATAACACACCTTGTATGATATCAGATACCTTCATAATAACAATTGTAAGTATGATCTTGTGAGGTTCCATAAATGATGTAAGTGAGCCCAAACATTTTAGAGGTGGGACGGGATTAAATATGGTGCCCATTTTAATTCAAAACTCAAACAAATAGGAGAAAAATTGGCAAATAACCACATAGCGAGCCCCATTTATTTGTTCTCTGCAGAATTTTTTCGGAATCCATTTACTTCCTGTCACCATTTCTTATGGGGGTTACCATCGAAAAATTTTAATTTTTTTAAATTCCCTCCTAATACTTCCAGGGCACCCATAGAGTGGGAAAGCAAATTACCGAACCTCATTAATTTATGCAAGATGAATGCAAGTATGAATTGAATTAATAAATAATTTATTAATACGAATAATTTATTTATACGAAATAAGTAAATTTTAATTTAAATTAAAGTAAATTAAAATTTCTGTGAAAATTAATTACGAATATGTCGAATTATTTTGCATTTTGCATATCATATTTCATTGTTCTTTGTTGAATTTAAGTTCTTTATCGAATTTTACATGAGTTTAACTGAAAACATGGTAGAAATTTCCCAGTCTCCCTTATCTTCAATTAGCATTTGTGATAAAAAAAAAATATATATATACCAATAATGTTTAATTTCACACTTTTGTGCGTAAATTTGAAATAATAATACAAGCAAAGCTGTTACGGAACGTTATCTAGGAGATTACAACAAGATTAAGTACAAAATCCCTTTTCATAATGAATTAAGAGGGGGGTAAGGGATAAGCAGATTCGGAAAATCGATTTTTTTTTTTTTTTTTCATTTTCCAAGACAACGAGATTGCTGCCGGGAACGTACTTTATGGACCTGGGATCGATGATTCAGTGTACGTTACAAAAAAAAAAATTTTTTCTCACTTTTTGAGAAAAAAAAAACTTCAAACGTGTTTTTCTGAAAACCAATTTTTCGAAGTCCGTGAACACGATCCTACAAAATCTACTTGACCGATTCTTTTCAAATCGCGTTTTTTACTTAAATAGGCCACGAACTGTTGAAAAACGAAAATGATAACTCAACAACGACGGGAGGTTGAGAATTCTACGCCGAGTTATCGTGTTCACCGAACAACGTATTTTTCAAAAATGCTCTATCACCGGCTTATTTTTCAATATACAATTACGAAAATTTAATTAAATATTCTCTAGATGATGCTTTATAATTAAAAAAAAAGTTTGAATAAATTTGCCTAAGCTGTAGCTCAACTAATGAACACATGTACTTGTAACGAGTACTATGATGATATTGCTTTGAGCTACTCGTTTTAAAGTACTCGTATTAAAGTACAATAGTTGAGACGAATTAAAAGAGAATAATTTCTTAGATTTTTCAGACGACATTCTTAACAAAAAATGTAAATGTAATAAAAATTGGAGATTCGGAGCAATAATAATAATGATGATAATAATAATAATAATAATAATAATAGTAATAATAATAAAATAATAATAACAATAATACCAGAAATATTTAGGTATGGCTGATAATAACTAGTATGATAATAACAACAGCAATAGCAATAAAATATGCATATATACAATATACAAATGTACACCTGTTTCAATTTCCACACAGAAAGATGACTTTGGCAAAGTCTTTCAGTTTTTGTTTTAATCTTTTCACTATAACATTCGTTATTTTCTTGTAAAGTTTCCGTAAGAGAATGGGAGCCTATAAATATGAACTTACTTGAAACCAACGAATATGCCGCCGGCATTATTTCATTCCCATTTAGTTTAACAACGAGAAACAATAGCAACAAATGAAGGGCCAGCAGTCAAAACATTATGAGCTCTATTTTCTTAAATATGATACATTTCTTTATTACTCTACTATTTCCAACATTTTGCAAGGCGATGACTTGCGAAAATCTAAAATACCATTTTTATATAATTCTTCGAAATTTGAATTTCATTAAGCACATTCATATTGTATGAAATTTGCCATCAATTGTTTTGAATATGAATTTGTTGAGAATATCCTAACTTTTGTCCGTTGTTTTTTGACAAGTTTGTTGTCATTGATACTCACTACATTTCAATAGATTTAAAATGGAGATAGCTCACTCAACTTCATAGCTGACAGTTTAGTATTTAAGGGGTTAGATACCTTTTTCTCCAGAGAAATACAGGGTTAAAATTTATTTTTTTTAAGCATGTTACCATTGTTTTATTCAAATACAATACAAATTTTATTAACGTACGTGTCCTTAAGTAAATTCATATAAAATTTCGAGTGAAAATTTTAATAATTGTGAAAGTTATAGTCCTTGCCGCAGAACTCCTTTTTTCAGTAGTGGTTAACGGTTAGCATGAAAACAAGGAAACGGCTCAACTGAAAAAAAAAAAGAAAAATTACGTTAGTATATAGTGTTAACTAGTTCGTGAACGAAGGATTTTACGAAAAAAATTTTTTTACAGTTACAGTGATATTTTTGTCAAAAAAATCGATTTTTCGAGGTCGAATAATTTAGTTTTTTGCCCAAAAAAAAATAGAAAAATTTTTCGAAAATAAAATTCCTTCGTTCACGAACTAGCTATGTATATACAAACAATCCGCCAAAATTTCAAATCGATCGATGTAGTGGTTACCGAGATATCGTGCTCACCGCAATGACCTTTTCTCAAAAATGCGATTCCGAGATAATCGCGTTTAAAGTTTTAGGTGGACATTAGGTAGTTATGGACACCGCACGCTATGAACGGCTGTATCTTAGGTTCTGGTGCCCCGATCTCTATGAAATTTTGCAGAAAAATTGTTAAAAGTATGTACATAAAAAAAAATCATAAAATTTTTTGTCGATTTTTTGAGCCAGAAAAAGGTATATAACCCCTTAATGTATTGGCGAGTATAGTTAAGTATGATGGATTCTATAACACGAGGCCATGATTACGAGTAAATCGAAATAGTTTCTTCGTGACTTCGTAACATAATTTAAGCTCCAATATTTTCAACTTGTTGAAAATGCTTTATTTAACCATTCTATATTCTTCCGTGCGCCCACTATATGATCTACTTCTAGGGCGCAAATTTTATGGCGTGACGTTGGATCAAGGACAAACTCCTTGTTCTAGGTCCCTTCTACTACTGTCCAAAATTTAATACGCACAAAGGTAATGGAAGAGAAGCTCGACCAAAGAGCCCTTCCACATATTTATTTTTATTTTTTTCAAGCATTTCTTTCCAAGGAAAGAAGCCGATAACATCTTTAGAATTTCACCTTTTCAATTTTCACTCATTTTTATAGTTATAATCGACAAG
This sequence comes from Megamerina dolium, assembly GCA_963854835.1. Classification (NCBI taxonomy): domain Eukaryota; kingdom Metazoa; phylum Arthropoda; class Insecta; order Diptera; family Megamerinidae; genus Megamerina; species Megamerina dolium. Next base: position 5,437,447 of record OY978529.1, read on the forward strand.
TAGCCCCAAACATCTCCCTTATAATAGTAAAATAGCATAAGAAGCATATGAAATCGACAAATAATCGCATAACTGAAAAAGAACAATCTTTAGAGTAGTGAAATGTCGCACTGATCCCATTAATATTTACTCAGCTTAGCATTTCCTCCAAATATACTTGCCTCATATCTCCACGCTTTAAGGGTACTCCCAAAATGGGAATCAAAAAAGATGAGGCCGCCGGACCTAAACCCCCAAGAATGGAGACGACAAACCATAGAGATGTGGCAAGCAAGATGGAACACACCGAACCAAGCGGAAGGTGGACAGCGAAGTTAATATCCGCCCTTAGAGAATGGACTCAAGGAAAGCACGGTGAAGTAGATTATTACCTCACGCAGTTTCTATCCGATCATGGCTAAATATATATTTTATTGTAAAAAAAAATTTGCATCGTATGGGGAAAGCTGACCATCCACGATGTATATACCATATGGCCACAGAGAATTTGACGACGCAGAATACACGTTTTTTAAATGTAAACGGTGGCGTAATGAAAGATATGCGCTAGAACGGATAAACGGAGCATACATGACTGAAAATATCATAGAGAAAATGATGTCAAACGAAGAAAATTGGAATGGGGTGGTAAACTTTGTCGAAGACGTAAGAGTTCCTGAACATCATTCTGACGTAACATAATACTGCTACGACATAACCCTGCAATAACTGCACATCAGCGACACAAATATTATAAAATCGAATGGCGACCCTGGACGCAGGGAGAGTAACAGAATTGGAATCCTTTTCAGGACACTATGCTTAGATCTCCTGCCCCGAAGTAATGCAATAGTAGTCCCGGTGCAGATGAAGAATCCAGGAGATAAGAAGGAAGTTTTTTAGTGGATACACCGCACACGTAGGGACGACGGTCCTTATATGATGCGAATGCATTTTTTACCCTACCTCAATGCCAAAAAAAAAAATGCAAAAGTACTCCCATACAAAATGAATAAAGAACCATTAAAAATTGACAAACATGGCTGGTGTCCAGAGAAACAACTAAGTAGATGCCTACGGACAATTCTGAGAATTTGGTGGCCCAATAACTGGATATCCAATGACCAGTTGCTAAGACAAGGAATGCAGAAACCAATCCACCTTGAGATAAGAGAGAGGAAATGGAGATGGATAGGCCATACACTCCGGAAGCCAGAATACTCTATTAGCAAAATGGCACTGAAATGGAACCCACAAGGAGAGAGACGACGAGATCGACCAAAAGGGTTCTGGCGTAGGAGCATCTGGAGCACTATCTTGGAACCAGATAAAATCAATAGTAAAAAATCGTAGTCAATGGAAATCTTTTACGGCGTAACAGCAAATAATAACAATAATAATAAAAATCGACAATAGCTACCAGAAATCACTCTTTGAGTAGTGAAATGTATGAACAATCACCATTAGTTCTTTTTTTTTCTCCTGAACATATTTACCCCATATCTCAACTTTTTATGGTGGTTCCACTACAAAAGTTATGCTTCTACAGTGATGACTGTTAAAACTCGGGCAATTTGTGTATACCATGCCAAAAGAATTGTTCATTTTTCGAGACAAACCACTCGTCAAGCCATTTTCCGACGTCTTCATACGAATCGAAGTGCTGTTCGGCGAGCGCATGACCCATCGACGAAAACAGGTGATAGAATGAGGTAGCATCTCTCAATTGAGTGTGTCCAAGTAGTTTTGGACCAGTTTTGAAGTGTGCGATGGGGCGTTGTTGTGGAGAAAAATCAGCTTCTCATATTTTTGTTCATAGCCAGGCCTTTTTGCACCCAAAGCACGGCACAATTTCACTAGTTGTTGGTGGTGGCGGTGAGCATTGACAGTTTCACCAGGTTTCAACAGCTCGTAGTAGATGACACCCTGCTGATCCCACCAAAGTCACAGCATCGTCTTGAGTCCAAAGTGATTTGGTCTTGGAGAAGAAGTTGCTGGTTGGACGGGATCGACCCACGTTTTTTTTTCGTTTAGGATTCTCGAAATATATCCACTTTTCATCGCAAGTCACCACAAGATGCAGGAACGACTTTCATGGGGTACCCATTTTCCAAATTGTTGAACTTTCCTCATGGCTCGTAAACGTATGGAAATGGCTTGTGGAGTAAAACCTAACTGGCAAGCATTTTTTGCGATTAGGTGTCGTCCTGATCCAAAAGAGCCTGCAAATCATGGTCCTCAACTTTTCTGGGTCTATTTTCACGTTTCTTGTCACTCAAGTCAAAATGGCCTTCTTTGAACCGACGAAATCAGTCTCTGCAAGTGGTTTCCGATAGCGCACTGTCTCCACAAGCATTCGATGCAACTCAGCAGCAGACTTCTTCAAATTGAAGCAAAAAAGTAGAGCTTCCCGCATATGCTCTTTTTCTGGCACGAAACTAAACATGATTATACGAGGAAAAATGTATGTTGTTGTATGAAATCACTGATGATGTTTACCAATTGATGAAAACAGGTGTCGAACTCATAAAAAAAAAAACGGATGCACAGTAGAATGGTCATTTTTTCGAAAAGTACAACTTTTCGCTAACAATACTTGTGCATATTTTTAATTATTTTTTGTTTACTTCCGAGTACCTCCGGGTTGAGCCCAAATTTTTATTATATTACCCATTGATCAGCCCTATTATGATTTTTGTGCTATTAGCACAAAATGCATTTTTTCCAAGAACAATATTCACAGAATTTATTTGTTGTGATTTAATAACCAAGTGTAGCAAACTAGACGTCGCCACTGACAACGGTAATTTTTTTACGCTACAAAAACTGAGTTGTGCGCATTTCATATTTGTATCGCCACTTCCAATAATTAGTTTGCAAGTGAGGGTTGTGTGACAAAATAATTATAAGAATATAAACTAATAAACAGTTATAATGACAAGCTCGTCTAAGAAACTTTGATCCGATAATAATATGTATATTTTTGTTGGGAAAATGTGAAAGTGAACTAAAGGGCGCAAAATTACCTAGTATGAAGCAAGTACTTTAATTATTTTTTTAGAAAACCCGTATGCAAAAACTCCCTGTGAAAGCAAGCATAAAATACACAATGAATTCTACTCTTGATTTTTGGCAAAAACCTAATATTCCAACAATGATCGAAATCAATTGCGTGAAAAAATTTCATATAATTTATGCCGAGTGGAAAAATTTGTCGAAAAACCGATTTGGCCAGTATGAGAAATATAGAAATGATGAAAAAAAAATTCTGTGAAAAGATCGAAAATTACTTATTTGACATCGCAGCTGCGGATGCACTTGAAACGGTGAATATTCAAGAGGATAAAGATTTCCTTCTATTGCAAAGAGAAAAGGGTCGACCAGGTTGTATGTCAAACCAGCAGTATGTGCCAGCTGGCACGAAAACAAGACCGCAAAGCTGAGCTACTCGAAGAAGCAGAAAAGCAAAAACGAAAATATCAAGAAGAGTCACAAGGAGTTCAAGGTATTGGTCAATATATTTCTTTTCTATTCTTACGGTTAGATATTTTTTTTTACGCAAAGATGCGGTTGTATCTGATACAGATAACTCTGATGCCACAGAAAATATTATATACGAAATAGACGATTCAGCTTCGGACGTTGATTTCCAGGTCGAACAAAATCAAAGAATCCAGAGATCTGTCGGAAAAATCCATTTTGTTTATGATCGAACGCTAGCAATGCAATTAACATCTGCTACAATTACAGCCGTCTTGCGAAAATTGCAGGATATGAAACCTGACTTGAAGGATATAAAAGTAGAAGATTTCGCCTTTAACCGGACATCGTTTCAAACAATGAGAAAGGAATATCGTCGCAGACAAGTAAAACAGATCATAGATGAATTCAAGGTTCAGATAATTCATTATAAATAAATATTTTGAAGGTAATTATTAACATAAAATTTACTCTCAACATAGATTCTGGAAGTATTTGTGCTGCATTGGGAAGAAAAACTCCTTGGTATTGCGAAACTTACAGAATTTTTTTTTCCTATTATATGGAACTTTGGTGTTAAGGTATTCCGGGATTGTTTATTCTCAGTTTATCTGCATACTTTGGCGGCTCCTTGCAAACGTAATTATTACAGAAAGCGTAGGAATTCAAATGGGAAACTAACGTCAGGTTTTCTTTACATCCAAATATAAATAGGATGACAAATAGTGATCAATGGGTAATATAATGAAACTTTGGGCTCAACCCTGGTGGTAGTCGGAAGTAAAAAAAAATAATAATAAAAAATATGCAAACTTCATATTTTTCAGTGCGAAAACTTTTGGATTGGATTTTTTTTAAATTTTTCTATACAACGCTATGGCCAGTTTAATGCACAGTCGATAATAGCTCAATATGCTCACTAACGCCATCTACGAGCAAACAGCGAATTTAAGCTTGTACACCTGGTACTCTAGTCATACTACTCCTTCACATGGCACCTATTGTTACCGCAGGTCCTTCAAATATATATATACACTTAGGTCTCTTTTTATGCGGATTTGAATTTATGCGGGTTTTACAAACCATTTTTTTCGTTTTGTCAATTTTGCTCTTTTGAGTGTTTTTATTAACTTTTCTCAATATTAAACAGTTCCATAAAGAGACAGAAAGGGACGGAAAGAGTTATACTTTGCGAGTGCGTTTTCTAATTCGGTGATTCCCCTTTTTAGTTCTGCTTGTGAACACATGCAAGAGTGAAAACTTTTTCAACCTTTTTTTATGTAAGTTTAATTGCAACGTGTGTGTCAAATAGATCAAAGTGCTACAGAAAACATCGCGCGATCTTATTTACAATTTAAATTAATGTTTGCAGATAATATCAATTTTTTTCTTAAAAGGTAATTTCAATTATATTCGTGCATTTTTCTACTCTAATTTCAAAACAAGTTAAGAAAAATTGTGACACAATGGACTTCAAACAAAGGAAAAGAAATTCAATTTCTCTTGAAACGAAAATTGCAATTTTGGACCGTATTAAAAATGGGGACAAATATGCAGTAATAGGGAGAGATTTCAAGATTGGAGAATCTTCAATAAGAGCGGTAAAAAATAATGAAGAGCAAATAAGAAAATCCGTGGTATCTGGCACCGATGTCACTGCGATGTATTCATCCTACGCGCGCGATCCCCTGATAGAAAAAATGCAACGAGCTCTTATGATATGGATTGGGGACTTAACGTCAAAAAGCATTCCTGTGAGTGGTTATGTGATTTCTGCAAAGGCGCTTAAATTTTACGAAAATTTAAAAATGTCTGAGCCATCTACGTCTCATGGAAACAAGACATTTGCTGCAAGTAAAGGATGGCTAAGTGGTTTTCTCAAAAGAAATCAACTTCACAACTTACAAATTAGAGGTGAGACATCTTCAGGCGACGAGAAGGCAGCAAAAGAATATCCAGAGAAATTGAAAAAGATCATAAAAGATGGAGGCTATTCAGCTGACCAGATATTTAACGCAGATGAGACGGGCTTATTCTGGAAAAAGATGCCAAGCCGCACTTACGTAGCAAAAACTCAAAAACGGGCCAGTGGTTTCAAAGCTAACAAAGAAAGAATAACTTTCCTCCTCTGCAGCAATGCGTCAGGAGGCAAAATGTTAAAACCTCTTGTTGTCAACAAATTCTTAAGGCCTCGTGCTCTAAAAGGTAAGGATCTTAAAAATTTACCTGTGCATTGGATGGCAAACAAAAATGGATGGGTGACAGCAGCAATATTTACTGAATGGTTCAGCACTTGTTTTGTTCCTGAGGTGGAGGCCTACATGATCGAAAAATCGCTGGAAGTTAAAGTGATATTAATTATTGATAATGTTCCAGGCCATCCAGTAAGGTAGCATCCCAATATTAAACTAGTATTCCTTCCACCCAACACTACAAGCCTTATTCAGCCCTTGGATCAAGGCATAATTTCTACGTTTAAAAAATATTACATCAAAGGTTCCTATCAGTATATTTTAAGCAAATGTGAAAGCTCAGATTGTACATTAATGGAACTGTGGAAGAAATTTTCCATTCTTGATTGTATTGTTCAAGCTACATCTGCTATTAGAAGTCTGAGAAGACACACCTTAAACGCATGTTGGAAGAAAATCTGGCCTGAGTGTGTAGAAAATGAAAGCGATATTGAGGAGCAAGAACTTACGGATGAAATAATATCGACGGCTCATCAAATAGGAGGAGAAGGTTTCGACAATTTCAACAATGATGATATTAACGAATTGCTTGCCGACGTACCTTTGCCTGACGAAGATACATATTATCGAAATAGCCTTAAGAGATGTAGAAAATTCGGATGGTGATAGCGAGGACGATATTGTTTCTAGTCTTACGGCAAAATCTATTACAGAAATTCTTCAAACATGCGATACGTTGCAGGAAAAAATTTTGTTGTACGATCCTGATAAAGAAGAAGCATTAAAAATAAACCAAAATTTAAATTGCCTTATTTCCAGTTATCGAGAGCAAAAGAAACAGTTGACAGATGTAGCTACTCAAAAGAAAATCACATCGTTTTTTTGCAAATGTGAACAAGGCTACTGATGTGAATGTGGAAGGATCTATAAGTTTTCTCAGAGTCTCTGAAACAAGTGAACGACGCAAAAGACCACATATTAACAGTGATTCTGATAATTAATTCGTCTGTATCCTAATATATTTCATGAATTAATTGTGTTTTTTTTTTTTTTTTTTTGTTTAAAATACGGACTGAATTTAATTTATGCTTAGCTTGAAATTAAATAATAAGTGTTGAAATTAAAAAATGAATTGTTTTGTTTAATATTACCTTACTGGACTTTTTTTATGCTGTTTTCGAAAATTTTTATATGGAGTATTTGATTTTATGCGGTTTTTGAAACACCTGGAACGTATCCCTGTTTTGGTATGAAAGCAAAGAACTTTTTTATGCGGATTTTTTTTATGCGGCTTTTTCAGGAACGCATATACCGCATAAAAAGAGACCCAAGTGTATACGATACGTTACTCCAAATTGAAAAACCGAAATACGAGTATTCATGTGTAAACAAGAAAAGCAAAAAAAAAACAACAAAATAAATACTTTGTATAAATCTCTGTGTAACATTAAACCTTGTATATTTCATTGTTTTCTATTATGTTTTCCATTATTTACATTACATATGATATAGACTATATGTAAATATATGTACAGAGAACATAGGCCATTGCCGCCACCGCCATTATACATATTACAAATCACTTAAATGTTTAGCAAAATAAAAATGGGGGAAAGTTTATATTATTTTGTTCCATTTGTTTCCATTGTGTGTGTTTACAATTCAAGGTCATCTTTTGTTTACTTATTTATGAGTAAATTCGCATACACAAAGGCTTTTTGTCTATTTTCACATTGTAATACGTATTTATGTGTATATCTCTTTGGTATACATAGTGTTGACACTTCACACTTTCTCCATTATAGCAAATAAACAATGTTGCAAACAACACATTATATCCTATATCGTACATAAGTACTTACATATGCTCATGAAATACATACATATTCTTCTATTTTCCATAGCTCAACGTGGCATTCAGTTAAGTCATATGGATGCCTATCTTACGAGTATACTTATATGTACGTACATATAAATACATATATAATTCATAAGTATGGGTGAGTATAGGTTGTCTTTTATTTTTATTTTTTTCCCCGTTTTTACTTTGGTACCCCAAAAATCATCGTACATACAAAAATACATGCATACAATATTCATTAATCGGCTATCAACAACAAATAAGTGTAACACGTGATGGTGCTGCTGTTGCTACTGCTGCTGTTGATGATGATGATGATGATGATAATGACATGTACAAATATGTATCGGTATCAATCTTATGCCTCTGTCTATTTGTTTGTCAATCTCTATGCGAAGCACACTGCTTGCCTATCAGTCTGTCGCTTGACATATGCATGACGTCTCTATGTTGTCACATACATAAGCGTGTGTGTGTGTGTATACAAAATATTTACATGTATGCAAACAAATGAATACATAATTGGTATATATCAATGTCTCTATTATTTATTCAATAATTGCCATCATATAACACGTTTGACATAGGCACCTATGTAAACTGATTATGCTAGTTAACAAATCGGCTTACACATTTGTTTGGGCATTTTTAAGTTTTTTTTTTTTAATTCACTTCAATAAAAGAACAACTTAATATTGTAAAGTTGCTGAACATCGCGTACAAGGTTCTATCGAGCGTATTGTGTGAAAGGTTGAAGCCTATGCTCAGCAACCTGATTGGACCTTATCAGTGTGGCTTCAGACCTGGTAAATCCACCATCGACCAGATTTTCACACTGCGCCAAATCCTGGACAAGACCCAAGAAAAACAGATCGACACACACCATTTATTTGTTGATTATAAAGCCGCTTTCGACAGTCCGGTAAGGGATTACCTGTACGCAACAATGTCTGTGTTCGGTATACCTGCAAAGCTCATTCGTTACTTTGTAGAATGACACTGCATAACTCCCGTTGTGCAGTGAAAATTGGGAAGGACCTCTCCGCACCGTTTAATACCGAACGGGGTTTCAGACAAGGTGATTCGTTATCGTGCGACTTCTTCAATCTTATTATGGAGAAAATAATACGAGCTGCTGATCTACGACATAATGGCACTATCTTCAACAAAAGTGTCATGCTGTTAGCGTATGCCGACGATATTGACATAATCGGCATAAACACGCGAGCAGTCAGTGCAGCATTCTCAGAGTCTCACGGTGAACGAGGGCAACACGAAGTATGTAGTGTCAACAAACAAAGACTCCCGGCGTATTGGACAGCACGTCACTGTTGACAACTACGCTTTTGAAGTAGTAAGGGACTTTGTCTATCTTGGAACCAGCATTAACAGCAGTAATGACATCAGCTTGGAGATCATGCGTAGGATAACTCTTGCTAACAGGTGTTACTTTGGGCTGAGTAAGCAATTGAGAAGTCGAGCCCTCTCTCGAAGAACGAAAACTACACTCTACAAGTCTCTCATCATGCCTGTCCTAACATATGGCGCTGAAGCCTGGACAATTTCCACCTCGGATGAGCGAATGCTTGGAGTTTTCGAGAGAAAAGTCCTACGCAAGATCTTTGGACCTATTTGCGTTGGTGGCGAGTACCGAATAAGGTACAACCATGAGCTGTACGAGCTGTATGCTGATATTGACATAGTAAAGCGCATCAAAATCCAGCGGCTGCGCTGGCTAGGTCATGCCGAGCGAATGGAAGAACACGCTCCAGCTAAGAAGGTGTTATATTCGGAACCCGCTGGAGGACGACGCAAAAGAGGAAGACCAAACCTCCGGTGGAAAGACCAAGTACTGGAGAACCTGACGGCGCTTGGAATTTCTAACTGGCGCCAGCTAGCGAAGAACAGAGATGGCTGGCGAAGCATGTTATTTTCGGCCTAAATCGATATTCGGTTGTTATGGCCACATAAGTAAGTAAGTAATATTGTAAAGCTTGTAGTGGGCGTAGCTCCTCTATTTCCTTTGGTATTTTTTTTTTCCTTATAAACAAAAAAAAATAAATATGTGGCACTTAAAGCCCCAAAGGGCTCATTGGCCGAGCTTCTCTTCCATTACTGTTGTGCGTCTTAAATTTTGGACAATATTAGAAGGGACCTACTTATTTTAGACGGTTCCAAACGGCAGAACACTTGTGACATCACTTATTCTGAGCTTTGTCACAGAGTTCTTTTAGAATCATTTTCATGGCAAGTTGTTACTATCGGAAGAATTGCCAATTGCTTGCCGACAGGTGGGTACAGTTCGAAAGAAAAATCTTAGCGATATTAAATTTGTTATGCATCAGCTGGGGATTGAACCACGACCTACAGATCGCACTTTACGCAGACAACAAGCTGGATTTAGACCGAGAAAATCTTGTGTGGATCAAATTGCCGCCCTTCGGATCATTGCTGAACATATCGTTGAAATATGCTGGAAACTCTATACTTTGTCTTTGTTGATTTTGAAAAGGATTTTGACCGGTTGCAGCATCACAGTATATGGAGCGCGCTCCGTCGTAAAGGAGTTCCAGATAAATTGGTAAACCTAATACAATCTCAATGTGCTGATTTTCAATATAGAGTGCTGCATGTTGGTGCGCTACCCAACCTAATTGAACCAGTTGCGGGAGTGAGACAAGGTTGCATCCTGTCGCCACTCTAGTTTCTAATCGTAATCGACGATGTGCTAAGCAATGCCCTTGACGCTCAGCCTGGCAGAGGCATACTCTGGAACACAATCAGTATGGAACATCTAGATGATCTCGATTATGCTGATGACATTGCTTTACTGGCACAACAACGGAGACACATGACGATGTGGCTGCTTGTCGCGAATCGCGTTGGGTTGCGTATTAACATTGAAAAGACGAAGTTAATGGCACTCGACCTGGCGCATTCACAGTGTACAGACAACCCAGCGAAATTTGTCTACTTAATTAGCCAAATCACCCCCTGACGGCGGCGCTAATAACAACATTGAGTACAGAATTACGAAAGCCAGATCATCCTTCGCCATGCTTAAAAGCATATGGTACTTTAAGCAGCTAACCACCAGGACAAAACTAAGGATTTTCAATTCGACTGTGAAGTCTGTACTGTCGCTGTATGGCTGCGAAATGTGGTCCGTAGCAGTCTCAACGACAAAAAAAAAAGCTCCAAAGTTCTATAAACCGTTGTTTAAAAGCTATACTGCGCATATGGTGGCCAGATGACTGAATTTCAAATGACGAGGTCCTTGATTGGTTGGTTGAAGTGGTGACTCATCCATGAACCCAATTGGCGCTTACGCACCGTTTTGTTACCACATCCTCGCTTCCAAATGTGCGTTAGGTTGTTTGTGTGGGCAGCACGTTTAAATCCAGTTCGTGCTGTTTAAAAACCATATTAGGTTGCTGATGTTTACTTCCGCCAACTCCTCAATGCTGTTGAAGTGTGGTTCACCTAGGGTGTTCATTCTCTGCTTCCAAAGGGTAGGGCATTTACAAAGGAAGTGGAAGACCATTTCCTTTTCTTCCACTTGGTTACAACTGTGACAGAAATCGTTATGGGACATTCCCATTTTGGCCCACTGTTCTCCGATGAGCCAGAAGCCAGTAATGACTGCCTTCAGTCTAAAGACGTCTTTACGGTTCCTGTTTATCAGTAACATTGATTGTTTATGATTGTATGTAGGCCACAGTGACCTACTAGTTTTACATTTCATTAGACTTTTCCACCTACCATCCGCTATTTGTAAATATTTTGTGTTGATAGCTCTTTTAGCTACGCTCAGCGGTATGAACACTGGTTGTGCAAGAGCCTCTTGCATGGCAGATCCGTTTCTTGTCAGTTCGTCGGCTTTTTCGTTTCCTTCTATGTTCCGTTGTCCCGGAACCCAGATCAATGAAATGTTGTGCCTTTCGCTGAGTGTATTGAGACTCCTTCTACTTTGTTCCACTAGGAAGGATATTATAGCTATATTGAGCTTGAATCTGAAGTCTGCGATTAGTATCCTACAAGCTTCCCCGATTGCAAACACTTCCGCCTGGGATACGCTTGACAAGTTGGGGACGCGCACAGACTTGTCCACTTTCAATCTCTCGGAATATATACCTGCTCCTACGCCACAATCCATTTTGGAGCCGTCCGTGTAGATTGTGGTGTCGAAGCTGTTTAACAGACATCCCTTGGTCCAATTCTTCCTTGAAGGAAAAACTACTGTGAAGTTTCTATTGAAATTCATCTTCGGGCTGATGTAGTCTGTCCTGTCAGACGTATATTTCAGACGTTTCTCTTGTTAGTCTACATCCATGTCCTTAGGTTCACTCCTTCCAGTGACCCACTTCCTTTAGCCTCACTGCGGTCATGGTTGCCGTTTTCTTGATGTGTAGATCAATAGAGAGCATGTGTGTCAGAACATTAAGAGCATCCAAGGGACACGACTTTAGCGCTTCGACTACCGCTGCACATGCTGACATTTGTATACTGCTAAGTTTATTAATGGTGTAGGCCTTATCCAAGGCTTTCCACCAAACAACCGAGCCATACGATAAAATTGAAAGTACAGCCGCTTTATACATCCATAAAGAAAGTTTTGGTCCTTACTCGAAGCGGACAAATGCCGGTTGAGATTAAAATACGAGTACGACAGTGGAAATGAATAGGCCATACAATCCGTAAACCTGCGACTGTCATCAGCAGAACGTTCCTAGACTGGAATCCGTAAGGCTCTCGGCGGAGAGGATAGCCGAAGGGAACGTGAAGACGAAGCTTGTATGACGCAGATAAAGTCAAAAGCTGCAAAGCGATCACAATGGAATTTATTTGTATCGGCACTTGCCGGCGCTATGGCAAATAATAATAATAATAATAATAATAATATTATGTATACAAGTCAAATTTGATTGTCCTGGATGAAAAATTTCATATGGTATTGCAGTTTAATTAATTTTTTTTTAATTCTGCGGCTTTATATAGAATTATATTAGAATATTATAAAGGGTTATCCATTTTACGGTTTCAAAAGTAAATGTAAATAAAACACATATAAAATATTTTTTATCATGATATTTCTTTTTTATTATAAAGCTTGAACATTGACATTATGTGTGAAATACTACATCATTTAAATGACCACCAAGCGAATTCTTGCAAGCATCGATTCTTTGAGGTAATTTTCGACCACTTTTTGACACATATTGGGCGGTATCTCAGCCATAACGTGACGAATGTTGATGTGCTCAAGAGTTAAAGGTTTATCTGCATAAACACGGTCTTTCGCGTAGCCCCACAAAAAAAAGTCAAGCGGTGTCAAATCGCATGATCTTGGTGGCCACTTGATATCGCCACGACGAAAAATTACGCGGCCAGAAAATTTCTCTTTCAATAAAGCCATATTCGCTCGAGTTGTGTGGCATGTGGCACCGTCTTGTTGAAACCACATATTCTCTAAGTCGTATTCTTCAATAGCAGGCAAAAAAAAAGTCGGTTATCATATGACCATAACGCTCCGAATTGACGGTGACAGTCGTTCCATCGTCGTTTTCAAAGAAGTAAGGTCCAATCACACCTCCGGACCAAAGAGCGCACCAAGCAGTGACTTTTTGTGGTTGTAATGGCCTCTCTTCAATTACTTCAGGATTCTCAGAACCCCAAATACGACAATTTTGTTTGTTAACATACCCACCGAGTGAGAAATGTGCTTCGTCGCTGAAGAAAATTTTGTTCGAAAAATCGCCGTCCACCGCCTGTTGTTCAAGCACCCATTCGACGTATCTACGACGTTGTGAATGGTCAGCTGGCTTCAGTTGTTATGTGAGCTGGATTTTATATGGATGTAGGTGTGTAGATGCAAATGCAAAATACGCCATAATGTGCCGTAAGACAGTCCTAATTCCTGAGAACGACGAGGAATCGACACATTCGGGTCTTCGGCAACACTTTCACTTACAGCAGCGATATTTTCGGTGGTATCGAGCGAAACGATGATGCACAGGCCTTACAATATCTGTAACCGATCCAGTCTCTTCATATTTCTTCACAATTTTGCCAATTGCTTGCATAGTTGGACGATTATGTAAACCATAATCTCCTCTTAAAGCACAATATGTGGCTGTGGCAGAATCACCATTTTTGTAGTAGGTTTTTACAATTTTAATGCGTTGTGCGTTAGTTAAGCGATCCATTTTCGCAAATGTCAGACTTTGAATTGAAAAAGAAAGAAATTGTTTTAACAACTCAGTTTGACAGATGTCGAATTCTAGCCCTATACTTTTGAAACCGCGAAATGGATAACCCTATATATTGCCGGAAAACTCATTAAGTTGAGTATAAAAAAATCTTGCAACTTTATGTGGGAGCCTCTCTCATTTAATTCGGAATTATTTCGCCTAGGCGAAACACAAAATTAACATTATATTATGCTCTTAAGTCTATCACAAATCAAAGCTATAGGATTAAATATTTGGACTTGAACTAGACTCGCCTGAAAGGGGCGCACTGAATGTGTGGCTCTCATCGTTACTTGTGCTAGTGAAGCAGTTTTGTTAAAAAAAAATCGATTTGCCATAAGAAAACCGATATTCCGGCTGAAAACTTTTTCGCATAGTGAAGACTAATTATGCTAAAATCACATTTATAGTAATCTCATTGAAATGATTTAATTGCAACTACGAATTATGCACTGCTGACATTTCGTTTGCAACGACTAATTGTGGTAATGATGGCAATGGTTGCTAAACTAAAACAAAATATAAATAGCTATCACATAGAAATCATCATCTATTTATTTACATATTTGTACATACAAATTATGTTGACTAATGTCATTATGTATTATTGTCACCCTAATGAAATGTACATAAAATGCTCAGCGATTACTTTGATGTTGATGATACTTGTGCCATATTAATGATGTATAAAATTGGTATGAGAAGCATATTTACATAGATACCTTAACATATGTATGCCCATTTAAATATATTACATTTGCCAAACATTATCACCTACGACCACCAGCAACAGCATCATCATCATCATCATTGTAACCATCATAACCGTTGTCACCGTGCGCATCTCGTCAACAGCAATACCGTCGTCATCATTAACGTTGACGTAATTGCCTATTAAGAAGTGTAAATGAAATTAACAATAACAACAACAGCATTTAGGTGTCAAAATAATAACATTTAAGTAAATGCTAAATAAAATGTTTTTATATGGAAATATAGCGTACAAGCATATATACTTTATATACCTACAAGTATGTATCTACATACATTTATCATTTTTAATGGGTCACAATTACAAGTAATTTTCATAGTAATAATTTATTTGAAATGTTACGGCAATTGCGAGAGAGGCAAACGTAACAATATTTCAGTAAACAGATGTTATACTTGGAATAGTCGTATTCAAAAGAAAATCACTAAAAGCTTGGGCAAATACTATGTATGCGTATGTATTTGTCTTACCTTTAACGTCAATTGAGCAATGATTTATGATACTTCTGAAAATGATAAGTAATGATAATTTTTTGAAAATGTTACAATAGAATAAATAATTCATTTTAGCTGAATTATTTCTAATTTGGTCTCAGGCGATATGCTAGTGACGTGCGTCTTTTCAAATTGATG
Organism: Megamerina dolium; assembly: GCA_963854835.1. NCBI lineage: Eukaryota > Metazoa > Arthropoda > Insecta > Diptera > Megamerinidae > Megamerina > Megamerina dolium. Next base: position 5,452,614 of record OY978529.1, read on the forward strand.
CAAAAGAAAGTATTTCTTACTTTGATCTTTCATTTAATACTAATTAAAATGAGTTATAACTACAAGAATGGAATTATAAATAAACAAGGTCATCATCAGATCAGAAGTGATAGAGAAATATTCACGAAATGGCAAGGTGTGATTGCACAGAAATTGTAAACATCACAGAAATTTTTAGAAAATAATTTCAAAATTATAAAAAATCTCTTAAAACATAACACATGTGATACAACTTCAGAAGAATGTCGATTGCAGTTAAAAGGTCATACGCATGACATCGACTCAGTATAACTATGCGAGGTCGGTCCCAGAACTACCCAACGACCTGACATATAGATGAAAAGTGGCAATCTTATAAAACATATGTTGTAAGTTTCAAGGCGCCACGTTATTTAGTATTTTTTTTTTTTTTTTTGAGCCATCGAAAGTTAGCGACCTCTGTGAATTTGTAAACATGGAAAATATTGGTCACCGTTAAGTAATTCAATACTTTCATTTGAAAGGACTCAGTCCAACGAATATTTACGACTATAAAAAACTATATTTACGACTTAAACGAGGTCGTACGAGCTGCCAAGACAAACACCGTAGTGGTCAACCAATTGTGGTGGCCACTTCAGAAACGGTTAAGAAAATCCACAAAATAGTATTGCATAATCACCGACTGAAGGTGTGTGAGCTAGGTGAAATTACAGGCATTTCAAAATGGGGACTCGTGTCCAAAGCAGGCGAAGACAGTTCCAGGCGAAGACAAACAGTGTCTGTTTTTTGGGATGCACGTGGGATAATTTTTTATTGATTATCTTCCAAAAGGGAAAACAATCAACCGTGAGTATTATGTTTATTTGTTGCAACGTTTAAGTGATGTAATTAAGAAAAAAGGCCGCAGTTGGCGAAAAAGAAAGCGTTGTTTCATCAAGACCAGTGCCAGAGTGCACCAGTTCACACATCCGCTATTGCGATGGCAAAAATCAATGAGTTAAAGCTTGGATTGCTCTCTTATTCGCCAGATTTAGCTCCTTCAGATGATTTTCTATTTCCAAATTTGAACAAATGGCTTGGTGATAGAAGATTTGGGAACAATGAAGTGGTGAAGTCTGCGGTAGATGGCTATTTTAATGAGCTAGACAGTATCGAAGATATAGAATATCGCTGGGAAAAGTGTATAGAGCTAAAAGGAGATTATGTTGAGAAATAAAGAACAATTCTTCCAAATTTGTAGTGTTTTCTTTGTTAGGTCGGGTTTTTCTGGGACCGCTCTCTACACTCGAAATAATGAAAGATATGACGAAATGGTAATTTCCAATAGTAAAACTGCACAGCAAATGCTAATAGGAGATTATCAACCAAGAGTAGAGGTTCTGAAAACTCGAAGTTTTTTTTTTATAAAATTGATAGGACATTAATTTTCTAGAGAACCCTCCGAAAGGGGTGGAGATAGGAGGTAGGTATATTTGAAGAAAATGTTGTAGCAGAAGAATTAATGGAAGCTTCTTATACATTTCACTGCTTTAGAGTCGATTCCTGGACAATTATTCGTGGGTTATTCGTAGAGTTTCAGATATTTTACGTACATTTTATAGTGGAGACTCCATTAGAAGTGCATAGAACAAGTAAGTTTGTTTGGAAAAAACGTTATGGAAGAGATATTAATGATTATTATTATTATTATTATTATTATTATTATTATTATTATTATTATTAGAGGGTTGTATTGCACTGCGACCCTAGGTTTATTGTACACCCCATCATGGACTGGAGTATTTCTCTAAGTCCAGCATCCACAAGGAAGTTTAGTATAGATCCTACCCTAATGGACTTCAGCAGATTTTCCGGTATTATAAATTCCCCGAAGTTTTTCTTTCTTCGGTGCATAAGTGCTGGGCACGTTCGCAATACATGTTTTGCAGTTTCATTCTCCCTCCTACAATGTCGGCAGGTTTCATCCGAGAAGATTTCCAGTTTCGTTAGATGATAATTCAGCTAGCAGTGTCCTGTCAATAATCCCGTGATGATTTTTATATTATTCTTGTTTAAACTGATACATTCCTCAAGTCGTTTTAGGTTATACGTCCCTAATAGTGTTTTGGATTGGGACAGCCCTGGTAGGTTTTCCCAGTATGATTGTCTTTCTGATTCTTCACTCCTTTTAATGAGCATGGATGAAGCTCCTTTGCCCAGATCACAGAAGGCTTCTGGGCCTACAAAGGGTGTTGCTGCTCCCTTCCTACCAATCCTATCCGCTAGCTCGTTGCCTCCAACTCCAATATATCCTGGAACACAGTGGTTAGAGTTCAGTGCCTTGATAGCACCCTGACTATCTGTCAGGATTGCAATTCTTCTATTCCGGTATTGAACCATGATCTTAAAGTGGGCACACCTGTCAATAGCGTATATTTCCGCTTGAAAGACAGTAGTATTATTATCTAAAGGCTCCGAGTATTTTATCCTTGGGCCTATCACTCCTGCTCTGGCCCCTTTATTAGTCAAGGAGCCGTCCATAAAAACATGTTATCATGTTCTGGTTTATCCCGTATGTTTTAGATATACCATCCTATTTGTTTATACAACTGAGCTCTGTTTGGAATCGCTTAGTAAAACTGCATTCCATATGCATTGAGTCATTCGGCATTTCGACTTCAGGATGTTGTTTTATTAGAATATCATATTTCTTTCGGTTCATCCATCTGCCTGGTCCGCTATTAACAGCAATCATTCTCATGATAGCCCTCTTTGCTTGGGACTGGAGCTATTAATGATAATCGGTCATACATTTCATTGCTTTAGAGTCGATTTCTGGACAATTATTCGTGGATTTTCAGGTGTTTCATGTGCATTTTGTAGGAGATCCCCCATTAGGGGTGCAGTTAGGAGGTAAATATGTTAACAGCAAATATTGGGTAGGGAAAATGAATAAAGTGAGTCATAGTACATTTCAACCCTCATTTTATTTTCATATAAAATTAATACAAAAATTTTTTGAAATATGTCAATTTTGTAGAAAAGCCTTCTCTAAGGGTTGGAGATAAAGGATAAGATTTTTAAATATAAGAAATGTTTAGCGATAGAAATTGATAGGGCTCAGTCTTACATACCCCTTGCAGATAATTCATTTCAAAATTATCAAAATTTGTTTTGAGGTTACGAACGAAATGTTACCTGAATTCGAGCAATTCCAAATTCTGACAAACAATTTATTTATTCTATCTTTTTAGGCCGTTAGAATTACAGAACAGAAGAAATTTACCTCTTACAAAACAACGGCAAAGCGATCAATCATTTTCTCATTCACATCTGCGTTTTTTAGCAAATTCTCGTTAGAAATTTTAAGCTCTCCTACAGGTTGGTTCTACCTACTCATCGACTGCCAACAATCGACTCTGAATAGAACCCCTTTTGACTGGAGCTATTACTTCTATTCAATTGATAAGGTTGATTCAGCACTACAGGCAATTTTTACTCTGTCCTTTATGGCAAAATCTGATACTCGTGAATCACGTAAATATGTCCAAATATTTTGCAAAGTATTTCTCCTTCAAAAATTCAAGTATTCTCAGATCATAGGTAAAATCCAAGCAGCTGTGCCATATCTGAGTAACAGAGAATATACTACTAATATTAACCCCCCTATAGACACTACATACAACACATATAATAGCTATTGGAATTAATTTTATCATATTTTTGGAGGAATTCAATTTTGAAGTAAGTATAAATCACAAATTATTAAAAATATATATCGTAGACCCCATAATAAAATTATTCCATATAATATGCCTTAAAAAAAAATATCAGATTTTACAATAATAAATTTATTAATGATTAACTATGACGTATTAATCTAACATATTGTGATTTTTTATTCAAAGTTCCTATTTCACTTTAAATGAATTCGGTTGAGCTGGCTAAACCCCGACTAGCAATCTTATGAGCAGTCAAAATCAGCATACTCGTGTTTAAAGTGCAAAAATTTATATGCTAACATTTCAAGCCTGTTGATAATTTTATTCTGCTGCCATTTTTAACTTTTAACAATGGCAAAAACAGCCAGTAATACCAACTATTTTGAATCCATTAAAATTAATGCCAGCAACCACAACATCCTTCTATATTGAATATTTCTTCAAGTTCAAAAGCATCATTCTCATTCTTCAAAAATTCCACACAGCATTCACAAGATGATATTTTATGTTGGCATTTTCACCTCTCTCTCTCTCTCTCTCTCTCTCTCCCTCTCTCTCTCTCTCTCGTCCTCTTCCTCAGTGGCTCACACTCACTCGTCCTCTTTAAACTTTCAATAGGAAAATTTGAAGGACATTCAAACTGCTGCTTTAAATGTACATTTATCTCGCTAATTATATTAATTTGAAGATGCTTGCATGATTTCACGCTAAACACGCGCTTATACACTCACTTCCTACATAAACACAAACACAAATAGCCAATATCATATCCAGCAACCAACATGATTACTATTATGGCGATGGTTGTTCTTGTTCTTGTTGTTGTTGTTGATGCTATTTGAAATAAAATTTACATAAATTAGCTACGAAACACTGATTAATAATCTATGTACATGTATAACAACAACAACAACAACAAACCCAACAATAAGAAGAACAGTAGCAATGACAGCAGCACCACCACTACAAGCAATGTATACACTAATTACTAAAACGCCTCCAAACATAAACGAACACTCCATCCATCGTATATACAAGTACAGTACACCATACCCCATATTGTCATCAACATCGTCAATCGCATACCGCACGCAATTTCATAAAATCATCTAATTAATTGATAGCGAGTACTCACCCTGTATCCACAATAGCCAGAATATGTACCTATCTATATTTGTATTTTGTAATTGTAGACATATACATATGTATTATAAATAGTAAAAGTACTACATATGTACATTGGCGAGAGAATAAATTGCACAAACTGCCAAAGTACATATAAAGGCGATATAGCTTCTAATGAAGCTTGATCGAATTCACGTAATTTTGACATTATTCTTTTTTCTTTTCTCATGCAAAACGAAAATGCCGACAAATGCCCGATGTACACCGAAAATATAGATCCTCTTTAAAGTACTTTAAACGCAACCCGTCGCCTTGAGGCATCAATTCTTGTATCAACAATATTCTATACAAATTCAGATCCTAGTCATTGCACAACATTCTCCAAATTGAGCTCTCTAAAAGGCCAAATTGTTATGAGCAGCTAGCTATCGAAAGGTTTGAGATCTTCGGTTACATAGAACATAAGCGCAAAGAAATGACAGCGCATTCACTTGAAGCCTCAGAGTGATAAACTTAAACCTCAATCTCATAAACTGTCAAAGTTCGGAGATAGCTATTGAAAAACTCCTTGGATTTGCGACATACATTAGAGTAAAGAAGAAGCAACTAAGAGAAATTATTAGAGAGAGAGAGAGAGAGAGAGCAACGTCATCCAGAATGAATATTTGAGAATATTTGAGAATATGATAATATTTGTTCTCATTTCGTTTGGCGGACAATCTCCTTAAGGTGGGCTCCAGAAAACTAATTTTTGTTTTTGTCATATTTAAACGTTTTTGATAATAGAATTCATTATCTGTAGAGTTTCAATAAAATACAATTACTCAATTCTACATTTTTGCGCTCGCCATTGTATTTGAAACTTTTATTTACATACATTTGAGTATTTATTAAGGCGAGTCATATGACATGGCTCAGCAAAATATATTATATTTTAGTTTCCATTTTTTCCCATGGAAGCAACAAAAATCCAGAGCTCAGCCCGCCTACTTACTCCATATCTCGACTCATTAAGACGACTCGCACACAAAATAAATGGAAAAACACCTAAAAAAAATTAATATGTGGCACTTATAAGCTCTGAAGGGCCGAGCTTCGCTTCCATTACTGCTGTGTGTATTCAATTTAAGAGAGTATTATAACGCACGTTCGTATTTTAGCCGGTTCTGAACGGCAGAATTCTTATGACATCACTGTTCTTTAGAGTTCTCTTAGAAACTCTTCCAAGGCATGTTGTTACTACCGGAAGATTTGCCAATTGCTTGCCGACAAGTGGATATGCTTCACACAATCTACAGATCAGAAGGCCAACGCACTAACCACTAAGCTGCGTCACCCTACATAACGACAAATAACATCATATATTTCGAGGATTCATCCCTAGAAGGGTAAAGCTATATTAGACCCACATTTATTTTTTCTCTCAAATATTTCCTTCGAACATAATTACCAGTACCTTCATTCTTTTGAGGGGGCTCCCGTGTAAAGCGAGCTTTAAAACATTTGTAAATCTGTAAATAGACAAACGACTCCATAGCAGTCTAAAAATAACCCCTAGGTAGGTAGGTAGGTAGAATTGCTGCCACCCTGGTCGCTCAAGTAGCAAACGAAATTCCATTTTGAGCCATAGATCTCTCTAAGACCTACTGGATGTTGAAGGATTTGTTACAACCAGCCGGAGTTGTTTATAAATTGAAGGATATGGGTGATCTCTATTTTATATGACTGTCTTAGGTTATCAAAGAAAGGACTACCTAAGGATGTTAATCGGTTTCTGGCTAAGGCCGGACATTTACACAAAAAAAAAAATGCTCCACCGTCTCCTAAGCAGCTATGTCGTTACATCTTCTGCAATGGTCGTTGTGCGGAATAAGCATTTTCTCTACATGTGTACCAATGGCCCAGTGTCCTGTGTGTACTGCTATTAGTTAGTGTATGACGGCTCTAGATCTACTCAGAAGGTTCCTTGACCTCATCTTTAAGGGCATAGAAAATTAAACGAAAAACTTCTGAAAGTAAAATGTATTTTCCTCCCCAGTTCTTCTTCAAAGCATACTTATCTCCTGTCTTTAACACTTATGGAAGTTCCCTTGGAAAAAAACAGAAGAAATCAACTAATAACATAGATTACCAACAATCGCTCCTAGAGTGTTGTGATATCTACGATAGACCTTCAATAATTTTTCCTTCCTAATATATCATTCGAACATACTTCCTCCATATCTCCACCCGCTAATGGCGCTCTCATACAAAATTACTGAAAAATTATATGTAAACCGAACAGAAATCGCCTCTAGAGCCATGAACCGACCTTCATTAATTTTTTCTTTCCAACATTTCCTCCAAACGTTCTTACCCCCTGCTTCCCATCTCAAATGGGTTCCCTTACAAAATGTGTGCTTTTATAATCAAATCAAAATCAAATCAAGTAGGCGTATCCAAGAATGTAATTTCTATTTGCTTCCTTGGAAAAAAATGATGGAAATAAATCAAATTTTATGTTCTTCACTGAACCAGATTGTGAAAAATTTGCTTCATACAATTTCATCCACCCTAATTTGTATATATATATTGTAAAGGGTTATCCATTTTGCGGTTTCAAAAGTAAATGTAAATAAAACACATATAAAATATTTTTTATCATGATATTTCTTTTTTATTATAAAGTTTGAACATTGACATTATGTGTGAAATACTACATCATTTAAATGACCACCACGCGAATTGTTGCAAGCATCGATTCTTTTGAAGTAATTTTCGACCACTTTTTGACACATATTGGGCGGTATCTCAGCCATAACGTGACGAATGTTGGTTTTTAGGTGCTCAAGAGTTAAAGGTTTATCTGCATAAACACGGTCTTTCGCGTAGCCCCACAAAAAAAAGTCAAGCGGTGTCAAATCGCATGATCTTGGTGGCCACTTGATATCTCCACGACGAGAAATTATGCGGCCAGAAAATTTCTCTTGCAATAAAGCCATATTCGCTCGAGTTGTGTGGCATGTGGCACCGTCTTGTTGAAACCACATATTCTCTAAGTCGTATTCTTCAATAGCAGGCAAAAAAAGTCGGTTATCATATGACCATAACGCTCCGAATTGACGGTGACAGTCGTTCCATCGTCGTTTTCGAAGAAGTAAGGTTCAATCACACCTCCGGACCAAAGAGCGCACCAAGCAGTGACTTTTTGTGGATTTGGTGGCCTCTCTTCAATTACTTGAGGATTCTCAGAACCCCAGTGAGAAATGTGCTTCGTCGCTGAAGAAAATTTTGTTCGAAAAATCGCCGTCCACCGTCTGTTGTTCAAGCACCCATTCGACGTATCTACGACATTGTGAATGGTCAGCTGGCTTCAGTTGTTGTGTGAGCTGGATTTTATATGGATGTAGGTGTGTAGATCCAAATGCAAAATACGCCATAATGTGCCGTAAGACAGTCCTAATTCCTGAGAACGACAAGGAATCGACACATTCGGGTCTTCGGCAACACTTTCACTTACAGCAGCGGTATTTTACAATTTTAATGCGTTGTGCGATAGTTAAGCGATCCATTTTCGCATATGTCAGACTTTGAACTGAAAAAGAAAGAAATTGTTTTAACAACTCAGTTTGACAGATGTCGAATTCTAGCCCTATACTCTTGAAACCGCGAAATGGATAACCCTTTATATGGATGCATACTATAGATCCACGCTTTAAAATGGCATACATTTGCAATTTAAATTGTAAATTGAGTACGCGAATAAAAACGCACGCACACACACACACACACACTTATACACATACAATGCATATATACATACCAAAAAAGATTGTGGTTGAGATGATGGGTTAGCGAAATGAGTGCTAGTGAAATAGACAATGTGAAAGTGTTAGCAACGAGATTGCCACGTTGCGGTAAATGCAAAGAACAGGGTGTCAACTACAATGTTTTGAGCTAATTTTGAGGTTCTCTTGTTATTGTTACTGTCAAGTGATGTCTACCTACACAAACGTTGTAATGTAGATCATGGCGCACAACATTAAGTGTCAAATATATGCGCATTTAGAAGTAACCATACAACATAACTAGTATCTACTAAGCCGCAATACTGCGGTAGTGGTGGCGTCTGTCATAGTAAATGCACATGTAAATCGTTTCATATATTGGTACTTGTGTGTATATAATTCGTCCATATCGCAACATCTATATTATGCTCTATATTATGCTCACTACTCCAAAAAAAAAAAAACACAAAAAATAAATAGTATAATATATTGTATGGCTCTTGTTGTTATAGCCTAAACTCAAATAACCTCAAAAAATAAAGATAACACACACACACACACACACAGCCACATACCTCCACACATTCATATGTACCTAGGCAGGCGACAACGACGACAAGATTTCTACGTGTAGATAAAGTTATATGCAAATAGACAAGGATATCATCCACACACACATACACACACACACACAAATACACATTGAATTAAGTTAGTGTTGTGGAAAAAAGCCACACTTGGTTGAAGAAAAAAAGGACTTGGAAAATAATTAAAACAAATTTACACTTTCCACAAAGACCCTTCAGTCGTCATATCAACAAATAGCTGAGAGCAACAGAAAAAGAGAGACAGCATGCATATAATAGTATTAAAGAGCGCTGTTGGATGTATGTTGTTGGAATAAATACAACATTGAATTGCAACAAAATGTCTACAGATATACATATATGCTGCGTTCGTTGCTTAACAACGGACAACTACGGGAGTGTGACGTTGTTTGAAAAGTTCAGTGAAACTCACAGAGTGATGTGTTTGATTTTCAGGTGATTCTTCTTCATTTATTTTGTGTAGGCGTCCCATTTAGGGGCGAAGTATTTAGATGGAAAATGTTGGAGTGAAATAATAAATGGGGGTCGGTTATATTTTTCACCCCCATAAGGAGTGCCCTTTAGAGCAGTGATGAGAATAAATTATAATAAAATAAATACTTTTGACACCCTATATAAACACATTTTAAAAGAAAAATACGATATTATGTGAAAGCAGTAAGTGACATATATTTCACAACCGGAAATTTTACGGTTATACACCCAATAATTCTGATCAACCATACATTTAGTTACCCTGGAGGCTTTTACTAAACAGCTATGGAGTTACTTCTCGATTTCCCAATGATATTGGGTTACTTTTGTAGGGTTTATATAAAGTAAATGGAAGAAAATGGTTTCCTACTTTCCCCGTTCCATAAGCAGGGCACAACCAGTTGGGAGGGGGCCCTAAGCAATTGATACTATGGCATCAGGGTTAATACAAGTCCTAGAACTGATAAACTATAGCAAGAAATACAATAACGATCATATGGATCATTAAATTAAATAGATAGGCGACACAGAAGATCTTTTACGTCGCAGTGTGAGCTCTTTGGAGCAACCTACTACAGTTAAATTATTATTATTATTATTATTACTTTTGTAGGTGCTCTAATAGGGGTTAGTGTAGGCGTTCTAACAGGACACTGCCTTCTTGGAAGACACGCGAATAGACTAGGGGCACCTTCTTACGACTACTGTGGGAGCTGCCAAAATGTAGAGAAAGAAGAAACAGTTGAGTATCTCCTGTGCGGATGCTAGGCTCTGGGCAGGAGAAGGCTCATTGCATTCGGAACAGCATTTCTTGGTGGCGTCTCAGAGGTTGCGAAAATAAAAGTAAAATAAAAAAAGATAGTGTCATTTATAAAATCCACAGGTTGGCTCAAAGAGGACCCTCTTGGGTAAGGGATAAAACTCCAGTGGTATCACAATGGACCTTTAATAGGCCTAAGTACGTCGACAGACAACCACTCATTCTTTGTGAGGTTGGATATAGAGGAAAAGCAATTCTAAGAAATGTTGGGCTTACCTCAATCCCTTCTAGGGGAACTATGAGAGCGAAAAAATTTTAATAACACTTTTTTTTCGCTGTCGTTTTATTAAAACGACAATTTTTTTGGGGTGACCCTGAGAGAAATAACGGGTAAGGAGTAGGTTAGTTCCGGAAAAATGTTTGCAAGGAAAAACAATGGGAGTCGGTGTTATATTCCAACTTTCTGGGGCGACTTCTAGGAGTGGAGGAAATTGATTTTTGGGAAACATAAATTTTGGAAAATTGTGTCACATAATATTACGACCATTTTTTGGCATAAATATTTTTTAGCGAATATTATAAAATAGGAGGTTGATGTATACGGAAATAAAAAAATCGTGCACTATCCCACGCTAGTACTATAACTTGAATGTCAAACACAACATTCATGAAAATTGATTTATTTCAGAATCATCACAAATGCTACTAAAGACTGTCTTTCTTCCACCAACAATTTCTATACAAAACCTATCGTCTCTAAAACTATCGCCAAAAAATCAAATAGGGAGCGTAAAAGAGTTAAATAGGTTTGAGCTTAATTGCAAAAAATTCAGCACCCTATATAATACGTGTAACTTCTGTAACTACTGTTCTCACTGCAATCGGGTCTCCGCCCCGGAACAGACTCCGGACTCTTGGATCACTTCCGAGGTCTGGACCAAGGATTGCTACTACAGACTTACTACTTTTCGATACGTGTAACTTAGCGTCTTATGAAGCCCTGCACTATCTTAGATTCCAGGATATTTCCAAATACCAGGATTTAGGAGACTACGAGTGCCACTGATAACCTTTGAAAAACTTAAAAGAAAATCTAGCGTCGTTTATTTTATGAATGAAGTAAAACAAAGAATGCGCATTCCACACGTTCACTATTTTGTTGTGATTCTTGTACACGTATGATGTTATTATGGTAAAAAAAAAGAAGAAAGAGTAAGAAAGTAAAGGAAAAGTGCGCAAAAATAAACTATATTTAACCTTAGTAATTTATTAATTTATTTATAATTATTAATTTAGTAAATTATTTACGTAAAAAATACACTTTTTAATTTTATACAATATTAAATTCACCAAATTTATCAAATGCCCTATGCAACATAAAATACAAACTGAGTATGCGCTAAGTCTAAATTTTTTTTTTTTTTTTCCAAATACAATATATGTAAAATGAATGTACATCCATATGGATATTTGTACAACAAACAGCAACATTGCAAGGGATACCAGACAGAGAGATCAAAATAATGTGTACTTGATGCTGGCGGGCTCAGTCACCGCAAAATTGAAAAAAAAAAAAAACAAACAGAAGAACAAGCAATGATTGCAGACTCTCAATGTTACAGAGAAATCATCAACAACAACACCATCGACAACATAACAGCAAAGTCACTATTATTGATTGCAGTGTTGCCATATATTTCAAATCTTGGGATCGTAAAAAATTCTAAGCAACAACTATAAACGATATTTATTAAGAAACTATTTAATTATTTTCGATATTGCATAAAAATTATTTTTCAGGTTTTATAATTTTTTTTTTTTGCTCTGGAATAAAAATAATTTCTTTGAATTTGATTACTATTTTTTTTTTTTGTTCAAAAAGAAAAATTAGCATTTGTATTACATATTTTCTCTAAACGAAAAACTCAATCGTGTTTTTTCTATTTTTGCTCCTTAGGAGGTTCCCCTACAAACATCTGTGAATTGGAAAATAATACCTTAGTTGCCCTTTAAAATGAACATAAAAGCACCTAAAAATCAACAAATGACTCCAAAATTGCCAGAAATCATATCTAAAGCGGATAAATGTATAACCCTCCGCTACAAATTTTTCTTCACCAACATTTATACCACCCAAATAGACTTAATTTCTACATTCTACATTCCTATTTAGAAAATTGAAAGAACATCAATTTTATAAGGGCTAAGAGAAAACGGGTGTGGTTGCCGTAGCTCAATGATTAGTGTGTTAGCCTTCTGATCTGTAGGTCGTGGGTTCAATCCCCGGCTGAAGCATAACAAATGTAATATCGAAAAGACATTTCTTTTGAACGGTACGCACCTGTCGGCAAGCAATTGGCAATTTATCCGGCAGTAGCAATTTGCCATGAAAAAGCTTATAAAAGAACTCTGTGAAAATGTGATGTCGCGAGAGTTCTGCCATTCGGAACCGGTTAAAATAAGTAGGTCCCTTCTAATACTGACCAAAATTTAACACGCACAACAGTAATGGAAGAGAAACTCGGCCAAAGAACCCTTAGGGGCTTTAAGTGCCACATATTTATTATTTTTTTTTTTTTTTTTAAGATACAGTGAGTAAGTACATTTAGTATATGATTTTTAGCTGTTTCTACGTGCATTTCATAGGAAAGTCTTCCTTAGGAATACCAATGAGAAGTAAATATATTAAAAAAAATATTGAGTAATAAAAATGAATGGACTTCGCTCATATGTTTTACCCTTCAAAGGCACTCGGCGAGCTGTGACATGAGATATTAAGGGGGACTTACACCTTGTCACTTTCAAAAAATCAATTTTTTTTTACATTTTTCTGATCTAAAGAGTCTTATAAATCAGCCTGTAAAAGGATTCGTCTCTATTTCGAGAGTATTGGAGATTAATTCAGATTAATCGTAAGTCTCATGATTCACGTGTTGTACTGTTCTCAAACTTTGAATGCGGTTTTCCGAAACTTTAATTTTTCAAACTGAAATTTTGAAAAAGTGAATGATCGTGACCTCACTAATGTAACAATAATTGAAAGTCTTCTTGGATTTTTGATTTCAGATAACTAGGGTCGATCTAATCATGTACACCGTTAGATCTTTCACTTTTGAGGCGCACGCTGTTAATGCCATCTCAAGGTCTTGTAAGTCAACATGACTATGGAAAAAAAATCACGTGCGGTATTCTATTGTTCAACTAATAAATAAAAAAAAAATTCAAATGAAAATCGGCTTACAAGGTGTAAGTCCCCCTTAAGCAAAATTTTAATTTTATAGCATGATACGCTCAGCAAAAATATTGAAATATTGTTGTATGTAGTTTAAAAACAAAAAAAAACTATTATTTTGATTACCGGGCTTATATCACAAAATACAACAATGCCGGTTTTACTCAACATATTTATTATCGTCATGCTTTAATTTCAGAATTCCAATTCCGAAAATTTATAGTCGAACATTAATCACACAAAACGACTTGGTATCTCTGCACAGCGCTAACATTAGTAACTTTAACAGTAACAGCATGAGCCAATGTAATCAACAGAGATAGAGAGAGAGAGAGAGAGAGAGAGAGAGAGATAGAAAAGAGCAAATTTAAAGAATAATATGCATTGCTACTGTTTGAGAATGAAAACCGAAAAGAGCTAACAGTATCAGCATCAGCCGCATCAGTCAAAGTAACAGCATTAGCATCAAGCGAGCCATCAAACAACAGCAAATGGAATAAATGAAATGTGAAATGTAACGAGAAACGAAAGGGCAACAAATGTGAAAACGAATAAGAAGAAGAAGAAGAAGCAAAAATTACGTATACGCATCGGGAGTGAACAAGGGCATTTTTCTGCACACTAAACAACTGTTCCTTTTGTACTTTGTTTTTGTTTTTTTTTGTTTTTTTTGTCTCTCACTTTCTCTCGCACTCTGTATATCTGCCACTCTGTGTTTGCTAATACAATTAGTTTCACAAACGTCGTAGAGTGCGTATGGTTGATGTGATTTGCTATCAAAAAAATATATTCAAATAAAAATAAATAAATAAATTACTTTAATAGATTAAAACAGCAAAAAATATTTATAAAGTGAAGAAATGTAAAATAAACGAGTTTGAAGTAGAAAAAACGAAATAAAGCAATAATCCAAAGGAAAGTGAGAGAAAAAAAATCGAATTACAACAACAACACATGTGCATATGTGTTACCAACAAGCGATTGAAAGCGTTGGAAAACGAGAAGAAGAGAAGCAAGAAGAAGAAGAAGAAGAAGATAACAACTACAATAACAACAACAACAACAACAAGTATACGCAGTAAAAATCGAGGTATTCAATTGAAGGAAACCCACACACACACACACACAGTCACACAAACGATATTAGATAGGCACAACGAGCGACTCTCGCATGCACTGAAAAAAAGGAATTTATTGTGAAAATTGAAAAATAAAAATACAATATCGTCTAATAATAAAATTTGTATTAAAAGATTGAAATGAAATGAAATTAAATAAAATTTAATTTAGTGTAAAAGCCTCCCAATACTAATAAACCTACATGCATACACATATAATCACGCGCATATGCATGTATGTATGCATATGTTTGTAGTGCTGTAAGTGTGTATATGTGAAATGTTAAAAAACAAAAATAAAACCTTTTTAAATAAAAAGCTTCGTTGCAAGCATAAAAACATCTAAGCAACCAAGCAAACGTTAAAAATCGTAAAATGACGACTTCGACAACGACGACGACAACGACGACGACGACCATCACCACCACCACCACCACGAAGATGAATGCTGTTGAGCAATAAAATTGCAACATACACACACACACACACACAGACGCAATCAGACGCATACATAAACACATAGACTTTACCCTAAGGCATTCAAAGACTATAAGAATTGATATGAACGAAGATGGATAATAATAATAATAAGAATAATTGATTATAAAGTATAATAAAAATACGCTTACCATTTCGCACATTTCGTATGTGTAATTTGTATTTAAATTTTTTTAATCAAATCATTAATAAGAAAGTTGCAATCAAGTTGATTTTGGTGATGTTTGCAAATGATTAGTACTAATATAGATTTATTCTCAACATTATTTACATACAGATATACATATATATATGTATGTATGCCCTTAAAAGTGTGTAATTACTTTAAATGGATATGAATTAATCATCGTTTAAAGAATATCAAGTGGAAATAGAACATCAGATAACTGGGGTGAGTAAGATAAATCAGCTAAAATCTAAAAAAAAATTTGATTTACTTATCTGTTAAGTATTTATCTTGAATCTTTAAGAAAATATTTTTTTTTTTTAATATATAGCTACCCACATGTGAGTCTTATTCAGAGTATAATTCATTAGAGGAAATTCAAGGTGATTCTGGGTAAAGACAGCACTCCAGGTGCTGATCTTATCGCAAATTATAAGGCACAGATATGTGTAATTTTCATCTAATACAACAACATATTCGCAGGAATAAAAAAAAAATCGTATATGGCAAGCCTCAATGCTCTAGCTTTATATGGTCCATAAGCAAAGCATAGCGAAGAATATACTGTTATATGATAGTTACGAGTGGATGTCATTTGAATCCCACTATTTTTGAACTGGTTCATTCGTCGATTGTTAACTTTATATTTTACTATATGTACATACGAAAGCATAAATTTGTATGGGAGATAGTCGAGAATTTTATCCGATTCGAACTATTTTCGAAAGTATCTCTTATTTCATCAAAATAATCGTATATACCGAGTTTCAGTTTGAAAACATTCTATTTTCGTACGAAAAGTATAGAAAAACACATACTTTGAAACAAGCACTATTTCCAAATACATTCATTCTGTGATTAGCCTAACTTGAACTCGAAGGTTTAGCACGATAACTTCATATTTTTGTGTGTGAAAGTATGAAAACATACATTCTGCAATGCACTTTTGTTTGGAAGGCAGGCGTAATTTTCGTCCAATTATGCCCGTTTTGTAACATCTCAATTCTATGATGTTATTAACTTTATGTACCAAATGTCAAATTGTGAAAACACGTATTCCACAACCTAGTTTTATATGAGCGGTAAGTGCATCAAAGGTTAAGAAAGCTTTGTTGGGATAGTTGTATGCTTTGCACAGTCCATAAATTTTGTTAACTTCAAAACTGTTTGAAAAAAGTAAATTTGTCTTAAAAGAGTCTCGCGAAAATCACTTGTCAGAGTTTTTCATCCAAAAGCCCTCAAAGTGTAAGGCAAATATAAGTTCTAGTAAAAAGTAATCCATTATTTTTGAAGGTAATTTCATAATGCCACTCTCATAGAAGCCCTCGTCTCTATTGGCAAAAAAACTGGGACAGTCGATTTTCACAAGCTTCTCTCTTGGGGCGAATTTTTCACCAGCAAAATCATTTGGCATTGACAGGAACAGGTAGTAATCACTTGGTGCCAGGTCCGGACTATAAGGTGAATGCATAAGAACCTCCCAACCAAGCTCCCGGAGCATCTGGCGAGTCACTATCGATGTATATGGCCTGGAGTTGTCCTCATGGAACACAATTCCTCTTCTATTGGCCAAATCTGGCCGCTTCTGGGCGATTGCTTCCTTCAGACGGTCCAACTGTTGACAGTACAGGTTCGAATTAAGAGTTTGGCTGTAGGGGAGCAGCTCATAGTAGATGATTCCCTGCCAATCCCACCAAACACATAGCAAAACCTTTCTGACCATCAATCCTGGCTTGGCCATCGTTTGCGCTGGCTTACGGCGATTCGACAATGAGCGTTTTTGCTTGACGTTGTCGTAAGTGACACACTTTTCATCACCAGTAACTTCATCCGCTTCAGAAATGAATCGATTTTGTTGCAATTCAGCAGCGATTCGCATATGGACATTCGGCCCATGAGCATTTTTTTGCATTAACTCGTGTGGCATCCATACATCGAGCTCCTTTTTGCATCCAGCCTTATTTGAATGGTTCCAAACGGTATTTTGTACAATGTTTAGCTCGTGGGCAATGGAAACAGTGCTCACATGACGGCCAGACTCGACGATTTCCATTATTTTATCGATATTTTCGACAATTGGGCTTGCATCTTTGACATCAAAATTACCGGAACGGAATCGACGAAACCAAATTTGCACATGATTGGCCGTTACAGTATCAGGACCATAAACACTGTAAAATATGGTGTATTTTCTCTTTACTGGTGTTCATTTTTGACGCGTGCGAGTCAAGCAATCACAAAACTGCTTGAAAAGATTGTTTAGTAGGAAATCCTATCTTTCTAACACCATCTAACGTAACCCGATCGCACGTTATACAACGCGATATACAGACTACTAAAGCCATCTATTGGAAAAATAATGGATTTCTTTTTACTACACCTCATATTTGATTAAATAAACTTTATTCCAAATATTTTTCAAACAATATTTGCCTTCCTTGAGAGAAAAAATACGAAATTACTTTTTATCTCTTCTAAGTTGAAATTTCAAACAAAAAAGTCAACCCCTACTATTCAATAAAATAAACTACATCATAAATCATAAAGTTCGATAATATCAATGCATGAGAATCTCTGCAAAAAAAAAAAAAAAAATTTTATTGATCCACCCTATAGTGTTGTAAATATATCGTATATATGAATGTTTATCATAAGATGAGACAGACACCTCTGACCTCTAAATTACTTTCACTTTTTTTTTTTTTTTTATGTGCATAAGTACCACCTACTAGTATCAATGTGTATCATGAAATGAAAATCTCTACTATTTATTATACTCTATTTGTAACAATAAAAAAACCACTATTCACTCTATATACCTACAATAAACCCATTCTACTGCCCAAGTGCTCATATTATACTTACCGTGAGATATACGCCTACTATGCTTTGTTTTTAGGCCATCCATAAATATACTCTTTAATAGTACTGGATACACATACTATACACATTGAACTCCATCCAACAGCTGAAGAATTCTTAGTAGTCGTCGTCAGGAATTTTCATCATCTTCTCACCCACGAAATGTGTATGATATATAAGTAGGGTTATTTAAGTAAATAGCCTTTGTAGGTAAAATATGACATTGCTTATATTAATGTAATTCCATAAATAGCATCATCTTTTGAATGACTAGTTACCGTTGAATATGGTCAATCAGCTGCAGCTTTCAATTTGGATGCTATAGCTTCGTATGGCACAATAATATATTGGAAGGCTGATTTTAAAGTGCACAAGGTTGCAATTGAAGCAAATTCTGATGGCTTAAGTGAACTGATGTTGATAATTTTCAAATGTAGTTTTGATATATGAAAAACTTATATCAAGAAGATACTGTAACTTGGGGGCGGTCCCAGAACTACCCGACCTGACATATAAATGGCGGCAGTAGTTTGAAAAAAAAATTACTCTGGTGAAAAGTGGCAACCTTATAAAAGAAATGTTTAAAGTTTCAAGTCGCCACGTTGTTTAGTATTTTATTCGGAGCCAACGACAGTTAACGACCTCAGTGAATTTGTAAACATGGAAAAAATTGGTCACCGTTATGTAATTCAATACTTTCATTTGTAAGATCTCAGTCCAACGAATATTAAAACCGAACTAGATTCTACTCTGGGGGAGTCTGCTCCTTGGTTTACGACCATAAAAGTTTAAACGAGGTCGTACGAGCTGCCAAGACGAACATCGTTAAAAAAATCCCCAAAATTGTATTGGATAATCGCCGGCTAAAGATGCGTCAGCTAGGTGAAATTACAGGCATTTCAAAAAGTGCTATACATCGTATATTGACCGAAAATTTGGAGATGAAAAAGTTGTGTGCAAGATGGGTGCCGCGTTTGCTCACAATAGAACAAAAACAACGTCGAGAAGATGTTTCTATAGAGTGTTTGGCGATGTTTCACAGTAATAAAGCCGAGTTTTTGCATCGATTCGTAGCCATGAAAGAGAAAAAGTTAGCACCTTCGGATTATTTTCTATTTCCAAATTTAAAGAAATGGCTTGGCGGTAGAAGATTTGCAAGCAATGAAGAGGTGGAGTCTGCGGTAGATGACTATTTTAATGAGCTAGAGACAGTTCATACTATAAACAGGATATCGAAGCTATAGAATATCGCTGGGAAAAAGTGTATAGAGCTAAAAGGAGATTATGTGGAGAAATAAAGAAAAATTTTCCCAAAGTTGTTGTGTTTTCTTTGTTAGATCGGGTAGTTCTGGGACCGCCCCCTATTCACATGCGGCCATAAACATGAAAGTTATGGCAGCATTAAAGAGCATTCAAGGACGTTTGGCTTTCAAACACAAATGTAGGAAGGATATTTTGGAATTACTCTCAATTTGTCATAAACAACTTGAAAGAAATTTTAGGCGACATTAAGATCTATTCGGAAGGATTTTGGCTTCCATAGGAACATGTGCACGGAATGTGGATGCAACGATTATAGAAGAATATTTTCTTCATGCTACTGAGGAAATCGCTTGGTAGAAAAAATGTATTCTCCAAATTATTAGCCTTTGCAAACTATATGGTTTTGGAAATTAAGCCGTTTTTTTTTTTTTTTGTTTGTGTGTGTTTTTCTTCAAGGCTCTCTATTAATATTAGAATCGAACAATCTAGTTATCATTCAATTAATTGGCACAAGATACTATGGTGTATGAGATATGACTTCCTAACCACGTTGCAGCAACTTCTAGGGAATTGCCAAGACTTGTATGTGCTGAGGCACCATGCCTTCAATCAATCAAAAGAGAGCGTGACGTTGGAGTAAGGACATAATCATTGTTCATCAAATAGACCACGCGAAACTAGACCGAGGTCTGTTAGAGGATATGAGCCCAACGGCTGATACCTCTGAGGGCCAACCACAAGTGTTACGGGCACTGCCCGAGATCTTTTGTACCCAAGCCCGTCTACGATACTAGAATCTCCTCTACCTTTTTAATGAAGGCACTATGCCTTAACGATTGATGAATTTTGGCTATTTTTCCCTCAAGAGACTTATTAGCATACTGAAATTGAGGAAAATACACCTTCCAATAAACCATCTCGTTCCACAATAGGGGCCCAGAAAAAACAGCCCTATAATATTATCATAATTTGATCAAGATTGGAATTAGAATTCATTAGAACAGCATTTTCGCCACTGCTACATGCGCTTCACTGCCATTGAATATTACAGCAACAATACATTTTTCATCGCCCGACACAACGCTTTCTAAGAACGGGTTATTTTTGTTGTATTTGAGGTGGGCATTTGCAGATTTTATACGATTGCTGACTTGGTCACTTCTTTGAGCTTAGAAAGAACACAAATGTAGAGATTGCTGCCGAATTCCGGGTTTCTGAGACGATCATGGAGCGTCAAAAGGTGAAGGTTTAGTATCTCTGTAATTTCATAAGTTATTGCGTATGAGTACGAGAAATGGGTACTTTTTTGAACTAAAAAGGAACACAAATTTTGTGGTTGCTGATGAATTTCAGGTGAAGATTTAGTATCTCTGTAATTTTATAAGTTATTGCATATGGGTATAGGTAATGGATAGTTATTTGAGCTTAGAAAAAACACAAATGTCGCGCTTGCTAATGAATTCCAGGTTTCTGAGATGATCACGGACCATAAAATGATGAAAATTTAGTGTCTCTGTAATTTCATAAATTATTGGGTATGAGTTTACTTTTGACAGTGCCAAAATTTAGAAGACCATGGCTGGCACTGACGTACCACAGTACTAATGTTTAGCCCAAGTGCGCTCACCTCCCCCCTATTGGGTGGACGCCTGTATAACCTAAAGTCCTCAGTAATATTTCTCTTCAATATTTTCTTCAGACGTACTAAACCGCAAAAATATCTGAAAATCAACAATAGCTGCATAAAAATCATGCCGTGAAGAGTCAAAAGTATAAAAAAAAAAATAAATAAATATGTGGCACTTAAAGCCCCGAAGTGCTCATTGGCCGAGCTTCTCTTCAATTACTGTTGTGCGTGTTAAATTTTGGAAAGTATTAGAAGGGACCTTGCGACATCGCTTTTTCTGAGCTTTGTCACAGAGTTCTTTAAGAAACTTTTTCATGGCAAGTTGTTACTGTCAGAAGAATTGCCAATTGCTTGCCAACAGGTGGGTACCGTTCGAAAAAAAAATCTTTTCGATATTAAATTTGTTTTGCATCAGCCAGGGATTGAGCCACGACCTACAGATCAGAAGAGTCAAAAGTATGACCTGCAAAAAGCATTTGCAATATTTGCTTCAAACATAGTCACCCCCTATCTGGGCCCTTTAAAAGGACTCTCATTGAAAATAACAAAAAAAAAAACATCTGAAAATCGACAAATAGCCCCATAACAGAATAGGAATCGGCTCTAGAGCCGTAAAATTAATGACTGATACCCATTAATGTGTCCGCAGCAATATTTTCTTCTAACATCCTTATCCCAGATATTTCCCCATTAAGGGGACTCCTGTACAAAATAACCGAAAAACATATGAAAATCAATAATTACCCAGAAATCGCCCTTAGATCGCCTCCATTATTTTTTTTTCTCCACAAAATTTTCTCTAAACATACTGAAATTATCAAAATATCGCTAAGTCAAGTCGTTTAAAATTAAACACACCATAATTTGGATATGTGGCAACCTTATATAAAACCTATCGACGAGATCAAATCATATACATTTTAAACTAAAATCCGTTAAAATCTATAGCATTTTTGCAATGGTGTTGGTAGTATAAAAATACTATCTGTTGCAAAATAAATCATAACTTTTTCGACAACCCTAAAAAATCGAATCGTACTAAATTAAAATGTCAAGTAAGCAAAAAAATTCGGATTTTCGCGATTTTTATAAGCAAACTAATTTTCTACGCAAAAAAATACCATTAGAATAATCTCAAGCTAATCCGCATCGTACTGTGTTATTGCTAATATTCCGCAAAAAATGATTCATAAGATAAAACTGGCGAAAAAAATATATTGAACATTTTTTAAAATTCACATAATCAAATTATTGTAAATTTAAAGGCGAAAAAAAAATTATTCACATTAACATAACATGTAGCAACGCGCATACATACAGGCACACACACACAGACATACCAATCAATAAAAGCACAGCACAGCAGAGAGAAGCAAGTGAGACAAAATGAATGATAAGAGATGAAAGCATAAATGTAGAAAAAAAAAAAATACGAATAATAATAATAATAACAAATGTCCAACAACAACAGTGGAAGCAACTTTTAACTAAATTGAGATATTAAATTTGTTTTAGTCTCCTTCTTCGTTTTTCTTTTTTTTTTTTTTGTGTGCCAAAAAAATTATTATTAAAATAAAAAATAATACTGATTTATTTTAAAATATAATAAACATACATAGTACATACTATCGTATGCTCGTAACTTATACAGCAGTAACGGTAGCAATAGAAGCATAATTGTGTATACAAGCACGCGTATATAAATTTATAAATGTATATATGTATACACATAGACGTACATACTTTTCGTTAAGTACAAAATAGAAATACAAATAAAAACATCCAAGCAACATGATACATATCAACAACGCCCAACTCCATGCCAATCCATAGGGAACGACTCAGTAGTATGAACATAAGTATCATACTACTTGTACTCGTGTATACCTAAGATACTTTTACGCATAGAAAGCACTCCTAGTCTAGCATAGTTCGGTGTGGTGTAGTACAATATTGAATTGTATTGGTTGGTGTGAGTGAGTAATAGCAACAGCAAGAAAGCAAGCAAGTAGCAAGTAGCTACTATGAGTGGTATGAGGCATAACATCACTACTACTACTACATACTACATACATACATGCGACCCCCAACCTCACTTCACAGGAAATCTACTTTTTCGTCGTTTCACATTGCGCTTGTAACAATAAGTAAGCAGCAGAATAGATAGAATACCCATGTACACACCAACGTCCATTGGATTAGATGAATTTTTATAGGAATAATTTTTAATCAAATACGAATTTAAGTAAAATTGTAAATAAATTATGTACAAAATAACTATGTGACTAATTTATATAATTATATAATAGTCATATAGTGTCGTGTAAACATATTGATACACACGAGCAATGATTGAGTGGGGAATTCGGGCGCCCTATCTGGGGGTATTTTAATAGAATTTAGTATTCCAGATGAGTTACAAAACAATTTTTTATAAAAGCACGCAATTGCAACAGCTAATTTTTTCATTTTCCTTAACCTTCTCACTTTCTTTTTCCACGAAAAACGCAAAAGGCTTGCCACACTGCAGACCAGATAAACATTTCTGCATGAATTAGCGTTAGCTTAAGTCGTATTTCGTCTCTAACCTCAACAAATCGTTCTAAATCGTTCATAAATATTCTCAGCATCGCTCCTAGAAAGGTAAAATGTATATTCAACCGATTCTCCTCAACATTTTTTCTGAACATACCTCTAGTTCCTATCTTCATCCCGCAGAAACGCTTTTTCTTCTTCTTCTTCTTCCAATTCTTCTTCTTCTTCTTCTTCCAATTCTTCTTCTTCTTATGAGGCCATAACAACCGATGATCGATTTATTCCAAACATAAAATGCGGCGCCAGTCTTCTCTGTTCTTAGCTTGCTGGCGCCAATTGGATATTCCATGCGCCGCCGGGTTACCCAATACTTGGTCCCTCCAACGGATGTTTGGTCTTCCTCTTCCCCTGATTCCTCCAGCGGGTGACGAATTAAATACCCTCTTCGCTGGAGCGTCTTCTTCCAATCGCACGACATGACCCAACCAGTGCAGCCGCTGGATTTTGATTCGTCTGACTATGTCAATGTCAGCGTACAGCTCATACCGCTCATCGTTGTACCTTATTCGATACTCGCCATCAATGCAAATAGGTCCGAAGATCCGGCGCAGAACTTTTCCCTCGAAAACTCCAAGCATCCTCTCATCCGTGGTGAAAATTGTCCAGACTTCTGCGCCATATGTTAGGACAATAATAATGAGGGACTTGTCGAGTGTGATTTTCGATCTGCGAGAGAGGGCTCGACTACTCAATTGCTTACTCAGCCCAAAGTAACACCTGTTAGCAAGAGTTATCCTAAGCATGATCTTCAGGCTGACGTCATTACAGTTGTTGATGCTGGCTCCAAGACAGACGAAGTTCTTCACCACCTCGAAAGTGTAATTGTCAACAGTGACATGTTGTCCAAGACGTCGGCACTCTTTGTGTGTTTCGTCTTGCCCTCGTTCACCGTAAGACCCATTCGACGTGACTCTCGTTCCAATTCAGAGTATGCTGCATTGACTGCTCGCGAGTTAATACCGATTATGTCAATATTGTCGGCATAAGCTAGCAGCATGACACTTTTGTTGAAGCTAGTGCCATTATGTCGTAAATCTGCAGCTGGTATTATTTTCTCCATAATAAGGTTGAATTTTCACTGCACAACGAGAGTTAAGCAGTGTCATCCTCCAAAGTCGAATGAGTTTTGCAGGCATACCAAATTCAGACATAGTTGGGTAGAGATAATACCTTATCGGACTGTCGAAACCGGCTTTATAATCGACTAATATGCGATGTGTGTCGATCTGTTTTTCTTGGGTCTTTTCCACGATTTGGCGTAGTGTGAAAATTTGATCGATAGTGGATTTCGTCGGTTTGAAGCCACACTGATAAGATCCAATCAGATTGCTGAGCATAGGCTTCAATCTTTCATACAATACGCACGATAAGACCTTGTATGTGATGCTCAGGAGACTTGTGCGACGGTAGTTGGCGCAAATTGTGTGGTCTGCTTTCTTATGTATGGTTCAGAGAACACTGAGACTTCAAACAACGGACATACTTTTTCGTCCGACCATATTCTGCTTATGAGCTAGCGTACGCTACTCTTCAAAATTGGCATTTTTATAAATTTCACTCCCACCACTTCCAGAGTGCCCCTAGCGAGGTAAAATGCATGACCGGTTTCAATTATATTTTTCCTGTTCTGCATTTTCTTAACATTCTTACAAGCTATCTGAACTTAAGAGCACCTGAAAATTATCAAATATCATCACAAGTTGAAGACTGCTCTACAAAATGAAGACTGCCCTACAAAATGAACTTCAGAGCACCTGAAAATTGTCAAATATCATCATAAGTTCGTAGCAATCGCAGTGAAACCTATGAGCGACCCTTGTTAATTTTTATTCTCCTATATACCCACCGAATATACTACCCCCTAGCTCCATTCTTTAGAGACACTCCCCAACAAAGTTTATGGCTTTGTTAAATTGAAAAAAAATTTGATGGTATTGATTATAGAAAATTTAACGAAATTCTTTGTATTTTACCTAGATACGCCTTAGAGTCTCAAGCTTTCAATCCGAAACCAAGCCATCGCTTCAAGCGCCCCTTAATCCGGTCGTGTACTATATTTCAGAATTGTATAATAATAATGCAATATACATGCATTGGATGATTAATACTAAAAAATTTATTTATTGTCTAATTTAAATTACGGACAAGTAAACCGATGAAGCGATATGA
This sequence comes from Megamerina dolium, assembly GCA_963854835.1. Classification (NCBI taxonomy): domain Eukaryota; kingdom Metazoa; phylum Arthropoda; class Insecta; order Diptera; family Megamerinidae; genus Megamerina; species Megamerina dolium. The sequence goes on from OY978529.1 coordinate 5,478,561, forward strand.
CAACCCGATTATATGCTTAAATGAAAAAAGAAGAAACAGTAGCAATTGTAGTAAGGCAAAACAAAATTAGAACAACAAAATTATTTTATTTTGACATACTTAGAACTCAAAGGATATAGTGCCGTAAGAGAAAATATTTCAACATATTTCTTCACCTTGTTATCATTATTAAAATGTTTTAATAAAATTTCAATTCAATTTAAGCAGAGCTCCGAGAAATTTGTATTTACAAAATGTAATTTGTCTATGCAATGCATGTTGTTAAGTAAAAAATATATGTATATATTGTACTATATTTGTATATGGATATGTAGATGTTATGTATGTATGCACATTTATAGTGGCGAGCAATAATGAAGTAGTATTACCTGCGCATGTAGTACGTCAATATTGAATTCGAAGTTTTCCTAGGAACAGCGTGAACGCATTACCGATCGGCCGATTGGTTTGGTTTTCAATTAAACTGATCTAATATTTCCATTCGAAATAGATGCGAATAGACAAAATCAATCATCAATAACTTGCTGTTTGCACTGATACCATATAAAACGATTCATATAAGTTCAAGAACATTGATTTTTTGAGATTAATCGAGATTCTCTACCATCATAGCACACATTTAATCTTGTTAAACAAAATTCTGATTAATAGATTATTCTATTATTAAAAATGATTAAAATAATCATAATTTAGTTTAATCAAAATTGAGACTATTTGAAATTACGACTGTTAGAAATTTACTTATGTTTTAAATTTAATTTTAAAATCAAAGAAAAGCCAAACTTAACAAATATTTAATCCCAAAACTCATTACTTGAATTAATTAAAAAATTTAACTAACATTTTAAATAATCGATTAATTGATTAATCAGAATTTTGCTTAATCTGATTACTGATCGGATAGTCCCGCTTTTAACAGATTCCACAGATTCTGAAAGAACAAAACATTAAAAATATGCTAGAGTTTCAAATATATTATTATTTAAAAAATCATTACTAATATCATTTATATTTAATTTATTTATTATTATTTTTCATATGGTAGTTAAGTTCACAGTGCCCAGTGAGCAACTCTGTGTAGAGTTTTATGTCATTTCTGCTGAGGTTAAAAACAGCATCCACCTTAACATGAGCGGAAGCAATACGTCCCTTCGACTGCCGCATGCCCATTTGTGCTCTCCAGTAGTCGACTAGATCCCGTTTCTGCCTCTCACAAATCAAGTTGTTTATGAAACTGTTTGTAACCCCGCAGAAAGGCTCTGGTTCAATGAAAGGAGTGCTTGAGCCTTCCTTTGCAAGAGAGTCGGCCATTCGGTTTGCCTCATGTCCCTCATGTCCCGGCACTCACATTAGGGTGACAGGATTCTTTGCTGCTAGGGCATTGAGAAGTTCAAAACATTCCCAGACCTGCCTTGATTGAAACAAGAATTTTGGCAGGGACTTTAGAGCTATCCTGGCTATCCGATAGGATGCATATTTTGGTACCACGTATTTATTAATATTAATTTAATATTGGTTATATTTATAATCAAACATCTCGAAGAGTGAGAAAGCTCCTGTAATTACAAAAATATATCGATCAGGAGTAGGTGGAGGAAATGGGCTAAAGAACGTTTAAAAAGGCTCCTCAGGCTTCAGTCCGGCCCCGAATATTCTAATATCAACAAATATTTGTACGGCAGTACATGAGATTCAACGAAGAAGATGAAACCCCGACCTAATGTGAAGGAATGAAGTACTAGAAAATTTAGCAGCTCTTGAAATTTTCTTCTAACAACACTGGAAGTAAAAAGAGGGGGTATAATGGAAATTTAATAAAAAAAAATTTTACAAGTTTAACTTTAGTAGCACCAAAGCTTGGATACTCTACACTATGACAGATTGCCAGATATATTGTACCTTGAAAAAAATTATTTTATGCAGTTTTATAAAAAAAAAATTAGTATGTGTTACTCAAAGCCCCCGAAGGGCTCTGGCCGAGCTTCTCTTCCATTACTGTTGTGCGTGTTAAATTTTGGACAATATTAGAAGGGGCCTACTTATTTTAGCAGGTTCCGAAGGGCTTTTAGAAGCTTTTTCATGGCAAATTGTTACTACCGGAAAAATTGCCAATTATTTGCTGACAGGTGAGTACCGATCGAAAGAACAATCTTTTCGATATAAAATTTGTTATGCTTCGGCCGGGGATTGAACCCACGACCAACAGGTCAGAAGGCCAACACATCAATCACTGAGCAACGGCACCAGTTTTTGCTGTTTTGCTGTTTTATATTGGTATATATATTAAGATGTGTTTTTATCAGATCACATTAAGGCATAGATCACACCAATTTTCTAACTCCGCCATTCGTTAGTAAATTTAATTTTATGTACCAAGTTTCAGCTTAATAACTTTACATTTTCTTATGAAAAGCTTGAAGGCATTCTTACGAAAGCATACGCTTGTACGGGGGGTAGGCGTGGATCTCACACCATTACGCCCCCTTTCATACTAAGTTTCAGTTCAATAGCTTTACATTTTTGCGAGCAAAGTGTGAAACCAAACAATCTATAAATTGCATACTTTTGTGTGGGAGATGGTCTTCATCCGACTTTGACAAATTAGGATATAATCTTTACGTTCATGAAAATATACTTCTGTGTCAATTTTCAGTTCGATCACTCTATAATTACGACAGTTTTCGTGGCAACAGAAAGACGGACAGACAAACATATAACCGGATTGATAGACAATGGCTAACTCGAATTAGATCGTGTTTCTGATCAATAACATATAACTACATATATACATTTCTATATCTATCAGCGCTTTTTAGATGCTACAAATGGAAATTTGAACTCAATATACCATTGACTCTTTGAGGGTTGTTCACAAAAAAGCAAGCCTGAAAGAGAAATTCGAGAGTGACTCTATAGAGCTGTTAGTTAGTGTTTACTGTGGAAAAAATATATATACTTTTCTCTATCTGTCAGCATTTTATAGATATTACAAATGAAAGTGCGAACTCAATATGCCATTGACCCTTTGAGGGTTGGGTACAATAAAGCAAGCCTGAAAGAGAAATTCGAGAGTGACTCTTCAGAGCTGTTAGTGTTTACTGTGGAAAAAATTTGTTATCGTTAACTAATGACAAGAGTTTGACTAACACTATTTTATTGTCAATATTTACTATAGTTAACCAATAGCTAATTCGCCAAATGTATTTAGTTAACCATTAGTTAACCAACATCATATACAGCTAATGTACAATATAAAAAATTAGACTGAAAGGGAACTGCGGAAATGAACCTTGAAAGCTTTTAGTGTCAACTATGTAAATAAATTTATAGGCATTATTTAACTAATGACTAGAATTTAGCTAATAATACTATCCACTCTTAGTTAACCAATACTTAAACTACTAAACAGCTGCTGAGTAATCGTTCTCAAACCATACAGCGCTAATATTATTTTATTCAACACTAAAGTAAAAATAAAATCATAAATCACCAACTCAATGCATTGATTAACCAAAAAAAACATTTTAAATACGCAGCATTACTTAAGCTTTAGTTAACTAATAGTTTAATCAATGACTCTGCATTTAAATTTGCGCTACCAAGTACGGCATCGCTTACAGACAAAATCATAGATTCTAAGTCAATGCAATAAGTGCCACCATCGTCATTCGAATTCGGTCTTAAGTAAGTACAGGGTGATTTTTTAAGATCATTCGGATTTGATTTGAAAAAAAAACACATATAATTTAGAGAAATGTATGAAATCTTTGTTTGAGTCGATAGAATGATCTATATAATTCCATGTTTAAAGTTGATTTCATGTAAATGTTGACCGCGACTACGCCTCAAATGATTTATACGCTGGGTCCAATTTTGGCATACTTACTCTCTCCAACATATCAGCCGGGATTTTACGAATAAATCGTTGGTTGGTGTTTAATGTGGGTGGTTTAATGTCCAATAATGTAAATTTGGTGCGAAATTTAGTCACAAAATTCCGAATAGCCGCCTTAGAGGGTCGCTTAAACTGACCATAAAATGAATGAATGAATGAACGGAGCATGAATTTTGATAATGCAATTCAATAATCTGTAAGCGTTGTTCGTTTGTAAGTCGATTTATAGTTAAATTATAGATCAAACTGAACATGTTTGACAGCAGCATGTTACACGAAAACAGCTGAGCTGTCAAAAACAGTGTTGCCAAAAGGAAAGTTGCTAAAAACTCACCCTGTATATTGTAACATTTGCACGGCACTATTTATGTACTTATACATATGTATTGATATATTATGTGTAATCTCATAGTATCAGCGTGTTACACTGTAGATTTATTTACTGCATAACTAAAAATATATAAATTCTATATTTTCTCACCTCCCTGTCACGCAATCTATATATCTCTCTCTCTCTCTCTCACACACATTTTCTTCATCTATCTTTGTTTTTCATCATTATATCAACCATGATATGTACATACATATGCATGTGGTACAAGTACCTAGCATATTTTGCCTATACAAAATAAATGATGAAAGAGAAGCTGTGGCGCAAAAAAAAAAAAAAAAAAAAAAATATTGTTATAAAAAAAAATAAAATAAAATAAAATAATGAAGCATTGCCAGCTGCCGCCACAGGGCAAAACAGAGAGAAAAAAAATACAAACTACTGTGACGCACACGCGTACACTTGTGTATGTAGATTATACATATACATATTTTCTACATATATACATAGATGCATATGTTTGTGTATGTGTCTATACACATATACATATATACATATATATAGAAATAATCATGTAATATACATGTACTATATTACGGATAAGTCATGTCTGACATTTTTGGGTCAAATCTTTTCGAAAAAATATTGGATTTCTCTCGCTGATTATTTTCCTTTTTCATGCATACAAGTATCGTACTATACGAATATCATTGTATGTGATTGTTACTGACTGGTCTCATGGTACTGATTGTGTTAGTGATGGTGATGGCGTTGGTAATGGCGATGATATTGTGCTGATGGTCGTTATTGGTTTGTTGCCTAGTATACATTGTTGTTTCATATATTCTTCACTAACGAACCTCTATGATAGACTGTTGAATGTTTGATGGTAAGTTCGTTCCATCATTCGTTCGTTCATTGATTCGTTTGTTGGTTTGCTTCACTGGTTCACTCGTTAGTTGCATGTGGTGATACATATGATGTGTGCGTGTGTGTGTGTGTGTGTGTATGAGTGTATATGTTGCTTGATTAAAATGACATTGCATTGCATCATGAGAACAATATAATAGTATGTTGGGTATAAAGACAACAGAGTAAAACGGAACATGTCGGAAGACAAGAGTAAAAGGAAACAGCAACAGGAAAAAATATAAAATATAACCATACCATGCTACTACATATACTCAAACTATATACTATACATCCTCATATATAAACTTGCACACGCAAATAGACCATAAACATGTCACAGGATATATTTATCGTAAATAAAATCAAGTATACTAGTCTATATGCATGTAATATGCCATACACTCTACAAATAATCATATATACACACACATACATACATGCATGCATACAATACTAAACATGCATACACAAGCAAAAGTTAAAGGTAAAGATCTTAATTGAAATTGCCAAAAATGTGAAGAAGCAGCAGCAAAACCATAAACAATTATATGAATGTAACCATATATCTACTCATACACACACACACACACATGTATGATATATTATATATATTATATGTACGTGAATATGTGTCGACTAACGAGTATTAAGTTTTATGTCTTGTGACTATGCCTATGCCATGTCTATTTTTATGAGCCGTTGAAAGAAAGTAAGAAAATAAGATAAGTAATTCTTTTGCTAAACAAAATGATTCCAAAAAAAAAACAACAACAATGAAAAGGAATTCAAATAAAACTAATGCAACAACGCCTACAATATGTACTCACTTGTATTTGTGTGTAATCTGATAATCTGATACACACACACACACACACACACACACGGACACACAAGGTAACTCGAGAAGAGAACAACAAAAAATACAATACATACATACATTATTGTTGTTGTTCACATCAAAGAGGCGAATATATCTCAACATCTTTAAGTACATGGACAAACAGCTGCGGGAGTATGATCCCAAAAGTAACCGACCACCGCAATGGAAATGATAAAATTTTCAACGAAAATTCTTATGAATTTTTCTAAATAATAGAGTCATCTTGGTACCCTAGATAAGCTGTTTGCAATAGTTTTCTAGCCTTATTCGATGTAGAACCATTTAAAACAAGCATTAATCGCAGAAATCAACCCTGCATTGTTTGCAAATATGTATTTTGTCACGGAGCCGCATTTTTTTTGAAGTTTTGAAAGTAAAAATAATTCGACAACGCTAAATTTAGCAATTCGTACTGGAAATAATTAATTTTGGTAACTACTACTACTACTAGTACTAATTATATAATTGATTTTGACACGTTGTCATATAACTGAATTGGGATCTGATGTCATTGAATTAATAAAATCCCACCAAATGTAACCGATTTCATATTTAAATGCTTCAATAAGTTCACATAATACTCCATGTTGATGGGTTTTCCTTTTTAAAGCTATACAATGACGATTACTCAGCGTGTATTCCAGTAAACCGACAAACAGTGATTCTTCTTGATATGCAAATTGCGGAAAACAAAATTTTTTAGCTATCCGAGAGCAACAAAATTTGAAAAAATCCGCTTGCAGATTAGAAATATTAATTATTTTTGAAAATTTACATGATCCGAGAACTTCCACGCCCACCTTCCATATAAATAAATACAAAGTCTTTAAAAACAATTATCATTTAAATATTTGAAAAAAAAAAAAAAAATTTAATTACATTCTAAAGCTTCTTTTGAAGTTCAGTGGTTAGTGCGGTGGCCTTCTGATGTGCAGGTCCTGGTTCAATCCCCGACTGATGCATAACAAATTTAATATCGAAAAGATTTTTCTTTCGAACGATACCTACCTGTCGGCAAGAAATTGGCAATTCTTCCGACAGTAACAACTTGCCATGAAAAAGCTTCTAAAAGAACTCTGTGACAAAGCTCAGAAAAAGTGATGTCACAAGGATTCCGCCGTTCGGAACCTGCTAAAATATGTGGGTCCCTTCCAATACTGTCCAAAATTTAACACGCACAACATTAATGGAAGAAAAGCTTGGCCAATGAGTCCTTCGGTGCTTTAAGTGCCTAATATTTATTTTTTTATTTAAGCTTCTTCCGAAAAATGGACCCAGATACTTCGTCTTCTCGCCTAGCTCCCATATAAATAAAATGCTTCAATGTCTTAAAAAATGTCTTTAAACATTGATATATTTAAATTAAAAATTGAACACACGATTTTGCTCAAACTTTAGACCTGTTTTTCAAAAATGAGCATGGACGCCCAACTGCCGCACCTAGCGCCCATATAAATATATTGCTTAAAATTCGTTCAAAACATTAATAATTAATATATTTAAATAAAAAATAGAGCATGTAGGTTAGGTTAGGTTAGAGCGGCCGGGTCTCTCTGATGAGAGAGCGCACATAGGCCATATTTAGGCCCGTTGTGATACCGCAACGTGGATTATCCTTCTACACAGTTACTCGCTGAACCACCCAGAATATTGAATGAATTTTAGGAGATTGACAATGTCAATCTCGGATAATTGGGCTAGGTCACACAGGTGGTAGTGTCCTAGAAATTTTTTGCGATTTTTACATAAATCAGGACAGGTATATTGTAGATGTGAGATCGTTTCAAGTTGCTCCTCATCTCTGCAGGTTTTGCAGAAGAGATGTGCGAGGTTTTCCCAAACCTAATCTCACAGCGTGAGTACCTTTGAGACAGTGACCAATGACCACACCCACATAAGTCGAGATGTCTACTCAAATTAAGGTCAACAAGTTTGCGTGAACGTTTCTTGCTGAGTAGAGGCTACAGGAATTTCGCCGTCCTACAGATGGGTGTATCCGTCCATCTTTTCTGGAAGACGTTGGTGGTGATAGCCTCCAAATTATGCCTACACGTAGCTATGGAGATCCCTAACCGATAATTCTCATGGGTTAGAGATTCTCCTGTGCTGGGTACCCGGGCTGAGGGGTGTACGTGGAAACTGCCTAGCCGATGAACTTACAAGACAGGGTACAAAAAAATAGGGCACATATGTTTTATCAAAATCTAAAGCTGTTCTTGGGAAATGAAAATGTTTGCTCAACTAAAACACTTACCTTCCTTACACATTTCAGTTGATAGAATAAGCTAACCATTTCAAGGATTAGTAAAGAAAAGTTAATGAATATGTAGCAGCTTGAAGCCAGAAGGGCCATTTGGCCGAGCTTCTCTTCCAGTAATGTTGTGCGTGTTAAATTTTGGACAGTATTAGAAGGGGCCTGCTTATTTTAGCCGGTTACGAACGGCAGAACTCTCGTGACATCACTTTTTCTGAGCTCTGTCACAGAGCTCTTTTAGAAGATTTTCCATGACAAATTGATACTGTCGGAAGAATTGCAAATTGTTTGCCGACAGATGGGCACCATTCAAAAGAAAAATCTTTTCGATAGTAAAGTTGAGCTTCAACAGGGAATGAACTCGCGACCCACAGGCCAGAAGGCCAACACACTAACTATTTTATTATTATTATTATTAATTAAGGCTATGAAGCACCGCGACCTAAAGATCTTTTGTGCAACCTTATTCCCTAGCCAGCAGATCTCAAGACTATTTATAAATCTTGTCACTGCTGTGGGATTGATTTTAACTAGATCCCTGGAAACTATGAATCCATTGCCTAGGTAGTTTAGTCTACGTCTAGCCACAGCTGGGCAATCGCAAAGAACATGTTCTGCTGTTTCCTGCTCTTCAAGACAGAGTCGACAGAGATCTTTGTTAACCACAACCATTTTCATCATGTGATAATTAAGTTTACAATGACCTGTTAATAGTTCAGTGTAGAGTTTGATGTCTTTTCAGCTGAGGTTCAAAATAGCATCTACCTTAATGTGTTCAGGGTCAATGAATCTTTTCGACTGCCGCATGTCTGTTTGGGATCTTCAGTAATCAGTTAATATTAAGTTATTCATGAAGCTACTGTTTATTCCGCAGAAGGGTTCTGGGCCTATGAAAAGAGTGTCTTCGCCCTTTTTGGCCAGTGAATCTGCCATTTCATTGCCTGCATGCCCCTCGTGTCCCGGTACCCAAATTAGAGTCACAGAGTTCCTCTTTGCTAAGGTATTGAGAGGTTCGAAGAATTCTCAGACCAACTTAGGTTGGAACGAGAAGTTCATTAGTGATTTTATGTTGGTTTTTCGAGTGCCCCTATGTAGACATTCTCTGATAGATAGCTCTAAGGCGTGAACATCCGCCTGAAAAATGGAAGCTATTTTTCCCATTGCAATTGCCTTCCGGAAATTTGGCCCTGCAACTCCCGCTCCAGCACTAGCATCTTCCATTTTCTACCCATCAGTGTACCATAGCTGTGAGCCCTGTTTTAGAAATATTTCGTTGTTTTTCCACGCTGAGCGATCGTGAATGATCACTTCAAAGAGTTTGTAGAATATAAGTTTTTTATCCATCCTGTCAAAGACCGTGAGGCCCGATGAATTCCAGACTACGTCTAAAAGCTTAATGTGCCCTTTTAGATTGCCTTCAAGAGCATTATAGAGAGGTGTAGAGTATTGAGACCTGTGATTACATCTAAAACTAAGAATTATTCCTTCACCAATTACTTAAGTTATTCTCGAAAAATGGGTATGATGCTCCAACCTCCACTATCCATATAAATGAAATACTTCAATGTGTCTAAAACCATTCTAATCAATATAACATTAATATATTAGCAAAATAAAGCTGCCCGGACTATCATTGGAGTCTCTGTATTAGATGTGTAAATGTCCTAATGAATTAGGACATTATTACTTTTTTTTTCAATTTTATTATTAGTCCACTATGAAATTTGAAATAAGTTCAGGCAAGAATAGTTGTTTGTTTTTAATTTACACACATTTCAAAATTGATTTTTCCCCATTGTGTGTCGCTATGACCTTGTCAATAGCGCAAAACTATAGTCGCCTCTTTTGGCGCCGATTCTCCCTTTCGAGTCTATTGTTTGGAGTATGCTTTTTACCTCAGGTGTGAAATAATGGACTCATATTTCATTCTGTATTCAAAGTTGTTGGAAACTTTTTCGTTTTTGTTTTGCTTTCAAAGACAGCACAAAAATCACAAACTGAATGGCGCATACTGTAACTAAATGTGTGACATTTATAAAAACAAAAATAACATTTGTCTAGTACTTATTAGTAGCACCATAAGTATACTACCAAGGCTTTGAATAGTGATATATAATACAGCAATAATATAATCATCATTTCATCTAATTTCAAGTGTGATTGAATTTTATTTACAACAAACAACAGGTAAAATATAATATAGGTTTTTACCTCAGCACTCAGTCTATGCAATGCGATAGATATGAACTTACCTTGATGGGAAAATTAATTAAAAATTTAGCAGTGAATAGATTAGTTTGAAAATAAATATACAATGCTCTAAATAGTACTTGAAATGTATCCTTTTTTCCTTTTTTTCCTTTTTTTTTTTATTGTAAATACATATTTGTTATGCTCTCTTTCTCGAATTCCCATTCCAAACACCACAATCAAATACTTTAGAGCACTTTAGTTGACAAAAGTCTTTACAAGAAAGTGTGACTATAAAAAGGTACTCTTGTGTAATTTTTGTTGTTGCATTTTTTTTTTTTTTTTTTTTTTTGGCACAAATAAATAATGCAAATGTCATAGAGCAAAGGTCGTAGAACCACAAATGAATGAATAAATTCAAACTAGATGAGAGGAGAAAACATTTGTTTTCGAGAATCTAGTTAAAACTGATGCGATAACAAGTACATGCATGTATAAGTATGTATTGGAATATCTGATGATTCCTTTAATTTTATTTCACGTCTGAAAAATGATCTCATAAAATCTTGTCTATGACCTTTGTCCATTTAATATAGTACGATATATAAGTTTAAGCAATCGTGTCTATGAAAAATGATTTCAAAATGAAAGTGAAGATATATATATATATATATATATATATATATATATATATATATATATATATATATACAAGGTGCGACAATTATGTATTAAGACTCGAACCATATCTCAGCAACCAAGTGCGCCATCTATGTGTGAGCACATGCGTTTTGAAGCTTCAACCTTCCTGGATGGCAGAGAGTCGCTGGAATATGAAAAAAAAAGAAGTACGGCCAATTTCAGTGCGGACACCGGAAGTGATCCAGAAAGCAAAGGAATTATCCACAAAGAATTTGTTCCAACTGATCAAACAATTACTTCCGCATGAATCCGTCGTGTTCGACTAGAATACCGCGATCCAAAAACTTAGTCTCTGTTGCACGATAATGCACCGAATCACACAGCACTCATTGTTCGTCAATTTTTGGCTCGGAATCAGGTCTGTGTGTTGAATCGCCCGCCGTATACACCTGATTTGGCACCGTGCGACTTCTTTTTGTTCCCAAAACTGAAATTGAAGTTGAAAGGATGCTTTTTTTGATGACATTCAGACCATACAACGGGCTTCGATGAGGGCACTGGAGGCAATTCCGAAAAATGAGCTGGAACACGCGTTTGATTTACTATTAAATCGAATCAGGAGAAGAATATTTCGAATAAATATACCGAAAAATTAGCAGATATCGTGTTTTAATTGTGTTTTCTAAAGGCAGTCTTAATACATAATTGTAGTTCCTTGTATACGATATACCGAAAAAAATCAGCATAATTTTCCAATTTTATTTTAACTAAGGCAAATTTGCACAACAGTGAGAAAATGTTTCAAATTTATGAACACAAGTCTCCAAGAATTATAAACATATATTACCAATATGTCCAATATCGTGTTGGTTGATTCTGTTTCAGACTTTTTAATGAAATCATGCTAAATCTTGAGGACTAAGATCGCTCATGAAGACATTTGTAATATTGCAAACGAACGTATAGATACCACATGATCTGACCCAACAAAATTTACTGACCAAACCCAGGAGAGGGGTTCTAAAATTATCGCAAAGTCGTTACTTATGCCAAGGAAAGTGCTGCTATGTATTATAAGCCACTGGTATCACTTAATACCATGATTACAAAAAATCGACTCACCTCAATCGATAAAAACGTTTTTCTTTTCCGTCAGAATAATACCAGGCAATACATATCTTTGTACTACCAAAATATAGAAAACTTTTAATGTGAAAACGTTTATGCATTCTACATATAGAAGGAATATTTTCCCATCTGGTACAGAGAGAAAAGGAGTGCAGAGAGACGTCTTTTCAAGTGCATGAAGAGTGTGCCGAAAAGATGCGGGTTGGAGGAGATAGAGATGTGTAGCGATAAGAATGAGACTCGAAAATTCTTCGAAAAGATCAAGCGCCTGAGTGGCGGTTTAAATCCCGGAGCCTCTTCTTGTCGTGATGGAAATGGGAATCTGGTTACAGATGTCCAGAGTGTACTGAGCCTATGGAGGGAACACTTCTCCGCGTTACTGAATGGCGATGCTACGAACAATTCCGCCAGTGGAGGAGATTGCCCGATAAAACCAATTACAGATGGTGTTGACATTCCACCACCCGACTATGACGAGGTTGAAACGGCCATTTTAAGGCTGAAGAACAACAAAGCTGCAGTTTCTGATGGCCTGTCTGCCGAGTTGTTTAAGCGATGAGCTGCTCGCGTACATGCACCAGATCATAAGCAGAATATGGTCGGACGAAAGCATGCCCGATAATTGGAGCCTCAGTGTTCTCTACCCCATACATAAGAAAGGAGACCCCACAATTTGCGCCAACTACCGTGGAATAAGTCTCCTGAGCATCGCATACAAGGTTCTATAGAGCGTACTGTGTGAAAGGTTGAAGCCTATGCTCAGCAACCTGATTGGACCTTATCAGTGTGGCTTCAGACCTGGTAAATCCACGATCGACCAGATTTTCACACTGCGCCAAATTCTGGAGAAGACCCAAGAAGAAAAACAGATCGACACACACCACCATATGTCGATTATAAAGCCGCTTTCGACAGTCCGGTAAAGGATTACTTCTACACAACAATGCCTGAGTTCGGTATTCCTGCAAAGCTCATTCGACTTTGTAAAATTACACTGTATAATTCCTGTTATGCAGTGAAAATTGGGAAGAACCTCTCTGCACCGTTTAATACCGAACGGGGTTTCAGACAAGGTGATTCGCTATCGTGCGACATCTTCAATCTTATTATGGAGAAAATAATACATACGAGCTGCTGATCTACAACATAATTGCACTATCTTCAGTGCAGCATACTCAGAGTTGGAGTGAGAGTCACGTCGAATGGGTCTTACGGTGAGCGAGGGCAAGACGAAGTATCTAGTGTCAACAAACAAAGAGTCCCGGCATCTTGGACAGCATGTCACTGTTGACAACTACACTTTTGAAGCAGTAAGGGACTTTGTCTCTCTTGAAACCAGCATTAACAGCAGTAATGACGTCAGCCTAGAGATATTGCGAACGATCACTCTTGCAAACAGGTGCTACTTAGGGATAAGTAAGCAATTAAGAAGTCGAGCCCTCTCTCGAAGAACGAAAACTACACTATACAATTCACTCGTCATGCCTGTCCTTACCTATGGTGCTGAAGCGTGGACAATTTCCACCTCGGATGATCGAATTCTTGGAGTTTTCGAGAGTAAAGTCCTACGCAAAATCTTTGGACCTATTTGCGTTGGTGGCGAGTACCGAATAAGGTACAACCATGAGCAGTACGAGCTGTATGCCGATATTGACATAGTAAAGTGCATCAAAATCCAGCGGCTGCGCTGGCTAAGTCATGTCGAGCGATTGGAAGAAGACATTTCAGTGAAGAGGGTATTTAATTTGGCACCTGCTGGAGGACGACGCAGAAGAGAATGACCTAACCTCCGGTGGAAAGACCAAGTACTGGAGAACCTGACGGCGCTTGGAATTTCTAACAGGCGCCTCCTAGCGAAGTATTATTGTCTACTAACATACTAGTACAGGTGCCAAATATAATTGCCCCAGATCAAATATTGAGAAACATATAAAGGTTTAAAATTAGTTTAAATTTCATGGTTAGTTTCATTGATTGCTTCATGTGGGCGTGGTAGTCGACCAATCATCACGATCTTCAACAACATTTATAATCTTAGATTATTGGCACTTGATTTAGGTCTCATAATTATGGATAGATGAATGCACATCTTTAAATCGACTACAGATGTAATACAGAAACAAAGATATGTATAATATTTAATAAAATTGTATATACATATACCAACTATTTAATAATATATGTAAATACTTCACTCTACCTTCTGTGATTTCGTTAAGTGGTTACAAACATCTGACCATAATGAATATTTCGCTTGGATGGTGGCTAAAATAATTGGTTTTAATTGGTAGACAATAAGAAAACAAAAAAAGAAACCAAAAAAAAAAAACATAGAAGAAAACTTTTAGTCAACTGAATATTATGTTCTGCTAAACCACTCAGTGCTGATTTATATAATTGACCAGATGTTCAACATAGATGAGTGATTTCTATGCGAAGTAACAGAAGAAAGTTGAAATACAGGATGTTTCATTGTTAACAAGACAGCTTTGACAATACTCAGTGATAACCATCAACAATGCATTTATTTTTTTGTTGATCTTTTTTTGGCAAATACCCTTAAGTAAATCATAAGCCACTATTTGAATAGGTCAAAACTGCAAATATATATTCTACACATCACTGTTCTAAATACATATTGGTTAAATGAAGCATATTTTGGACAAGTTCTACATATTATTAATACTATTTCTACATATTCGAGTATGACAATGTGCATGATATCTTTGTTCAATTTGTCACAAAGCTAAATTGAATAATTTACCAGCAATCAATGTGATTGAATAATATACCTCAGGCTTTAAATTGAATGACACGCATGAGAATGAGATATTTTCATAGTAAATGGATGATGTTGCACAATAATCATAGCCCAATGCAGCAGATAACAATTGGCACTGAAGATTTTATGGTCTTTTTTTTTATTAAATATTTCCTTGATTTCAATTTGTTTTTAATTCATTTCTTTTTTATCTTTATTTTATTTGAAAACACCTTGTATGCTTTAACCTATACCCACTACACGCATAATACATACTCGTAGGTAATGTCTATCAACCTTAAAGTGCCTACTTATTATGCCTGCATATAATTGTATGGCAAGTATACGCCCCGTAAAAAAAAAAAGTTGTACATACGTAGGTACTTTCGAATAAGAAGAGCGAAATAAGATGTGTGTACAGATAATACATAATAAAACAACAACAACAACAACAACAACAACTTCAACTAGTACAAAGAGCAATAAAATTAAATATAATAAGTGAAACAAAAGTACACATTCACATCCACACCTATACTCATATGTATGACATAAGTATGCGATAGGGTGACCCTTATATTCTATTTTAGGCAATAGGAGCCTCGTGAAGCACAAAAGTACACGTTCACATCCACACCTATGCTCATATGTATGACATAAGTATGCGATAGGGTGACCCTTATATTCTATTTTAGGCAATAGGAGCCTCGTGAAGCACCTTGAGTGAGCTTTACTCCTGGTTTTCTAGGTTCGGTCCAATATTTTGCCATTCTGTACCATCAGAAAAATGTACAACTGAGCTCCATTAATTATTCTGCCCCAAAAATTTGGCATAAAAAATAGCTCCCCTTCGAAATTGATATTTCTTCTCATTTTTTTTAAGAACTTATAGGGCTTGCCCCCCTTACGGGAGGAGGTAGTGATAACTAGGTTCGGACGAAATGTTAGAGAGGAAAAATTAATAAAAGTCAGTCATACATTTTGTACCAATCGCGATGATTCATTAAGAAATTGTAGGGTTAATTGTCGATTTTCAGGTTTCTTTTAAATCCATCATTCCAATATTCCGAACATGCATTGGAAAGCTACTGTCATTGTGCGTCTTTCTCAGTATATGTCATTGATTTGAAGCGTAAACAACAATAATTTTTTTTTTTTCACTCAAATATGTCGAACTTTGTGCATGAAAAAGTGTTTTTGCGGGTAGTTCTTCTTCATTACTTTAATATGAAGAAAACTGCTGACGAAAGTCATCATATTTAGGTGGAAGTTTATGATGAACCTGCTTTAGCTGAGCGAACGTGCCAAATGTGGTTTGCACGATTTAAGAGTGGTAATTTTGGCTTGGAAGACGAAGAACGTCCTGGGCAGCCAAAAAAGTTTGAAGAACTCCAAGCATTATTCGATGAAGATTGTTGCCAAACACAAGAAGAGGATGCAGAATCTTTAAGAGTCACTCAAGCAGCCATTTCAAAACGTTTAAAAGCAGCCGGATACATTCTAAAGCAAGGAAATCGGGTGCCACATGAACTGAAGCCGAGAGACGTTGAAAGGCGTGCATAGTCAAAATGATCCTGGAATGCCACAAAAAGAAGGCATTTTGCATCGGATTGTTACTGGTGATGAAAATTGGATCCGTTGTGACAACCCCAAGCGCAAAAAATCATTTGTGAAACCCGGCCAACCAGCCAAAATCAACGGCAAAGCCGAATATCCATGGCGCGAAGATAATGCTCTGTATTTGGTGGGATCAGAAGGATAGGCTGTATTATGAGCTGCTAAAATCGGGTGAAACCATCAATGGAGAACGCTACCGAACACAATTAATCCGTTTAAAGAGAGCAATAGACGAAAAACGCCCGGAATATGCGACCAGACATGAGTCCATAATTTTCCATCATGACAACGCTCGACCTTATGTTGCAATTAAGTTATAGATCCAATATTTCGTAGGGAAACCTCCCTAAGGAGTGAAAATTGGCTGTAAGTATATTCAGAAAAATTATTAACCATTAAAGATTAATAGGTGTCGATCATGTATCCGATTCCTCTGGCGCCACTCTGGAAGCGATGCGAGAGAAATTTATAAAGACGTCAAATCTGAAGGGTAGGTGTGCCTAAGGTGTGAAAATAGGATATAAATACCATTCGAAGAAATGTTGGCGAGAAATAAGCAGCTGTGCGGCTGTGTCGTATATTTCATTACCATAGCGGTGACTTCTGGCCAATTATGATATAATTTGTCAACTTTTAGTTGATTTTAAGTTCATTTTGTAGAAAAGCCTCACCAAAAAACAAAGTTAGGGTATAGATATATTTCAGAAAAATATTAAGCTATAAAAATTAATATGGATTGGTTATATGTTCTACCCTCCGAGGAGCACTCTGGAAGTAGTTTGTGAAATTTTAAGTTTTATAGGGGAGCGCCTCAAGGAATAAAGAAAATATGTTAATGTGGAAAAATTAATGAGGGTCAGCCATTCATTTTATACCACTAGGCACGATTCTGCGCCCTTTTTTTGAATATTTCAACTTTTTTGAGATTAAGTACGAAATGTGCCCGAACCAAGTCGAATTCAATTGCAGGACTAGACAATCTTTCGTGCAGCTTTTGGTTGTGTAATTTTTTTTTTTTATTTTAATGAAGCTTTACAAATTATTGATGCATCAATATTTGTTTTAAAACTTTTCATTTTGTATGAGAACTGTGTTTAACTAGAAATTAAATTTCGTTTAGACTACTATTTTAGGAAATATATAAAATTTATTTTATTTACTTATACATTAAATTTATTATTACTAAATTTAGTATTATTTTAATAATGAATAAGATTTCCAAAGTTTAAAAAATGTATATTGACAAATAAATGAGCTTTTCATAGAAATTTGTCAATTTATGTTTTTCAAAATTGAAAAAAAAAATTTTTTTTTTTTTTGGAAACTATGTTTATTTATGAACGAAATTTCATTTAGAGTACTGCTCTGATGATAAAATTAAATTTCTAAATTTTCAGAAATATTTATTGAAAAATAACGGTACTTTTTATACAAATTTTTCAGATTCTGTTTAAGAAAATTCACATTTTATTGTGAAAATATCATTCAATATAAACAGAATGACTTTAAATTTAAAGTGGTCGTGGGTTCAATCTCCACCTGAAGCATCAACAATTTAATATCGAAAATATTTTTTTTTTTTTTTAACGATATCCACCTGTCGGTGCAATTTGCCTGGAAAAGCTTCTAAAAGAACTCTGTAACAAAGCTCAGAAAAAGTGAAGTCGCAAGAGTTCTGCCATTCGGAACCGTCTGAAATAAGTAGGCACTGTCCGAAATTTAATACGCGCAACAGTAATGGAATAGAAGATCGGCCAAAAAGCCCTTCGGGGCATATTAGTGTGGAAAAGTCATTAAAACTAATGATGCTCGTAGGCAAATTATTAACATCGTATATCTTTACCATAGTCTCCCGGCATTCTCAATTACAACAATATTATCACACTTAAGCCTCAAAGCTTCAGCATTGTCATCTGTGTGTTGACCTTCTGTGCATGCAGTCTCAAGTTTGAAAATTTATGTGAAACAAAAACAAATTTTCGATAGCAATGAGGATCAGTCTAATACTATATCTATATAGGTATTATAAATAGAGACACACACACACAACGACACATACATATAATAGTGTCAAAAAAACCAACATCAGTGCCAACTTAAACACATGCGGCGACGATGCTGAATACAAATAAAAGGAAAAAAATTATTACGAACAATAATTGAAACAACAAAAACAGCAGTAGTAGCAGCAGCAGCAGCAGCAACAACAACTGCGACAATTGTGAAATACTTATATAGACACCCACACATATAGAACAATAATAAAATATACGGTTTAAGAGCAAAAGCAATAGCAACAGCAGCAGCAGCAGCAGCAGCAGTGGCAACGCCAAAAGCATCCTTTTGTGTAAATAGCAACAAGAATTGCTATAACAATAGCAGCAACAACAACAACAACTACAACAAGTATTGTAGGTAGCTATGTAGGTACCTACCTACATATAATAGCAACAGTAACTATATACAATTTGTATCTATCTTGAATGCCCACAAATCAACACACACCTCTACAAACGAATGATGCCAAAGCGAATGTGCTTTATATATATCCTCTGTACGGATGTACGTGTGTGCCTGTGTATATCTACTAAGTATGTAGACAAAGCACAAAAGCGTCTTTTGTGTTGATGTGATCGTTTGCAGCGCATACACTCGTATGGATAAATACAAATGCAATGTACGCATCCACTTAGTCGTCACACACACACACACACACGTGTACGCTCAAATAAAATACACTCAATTACACCCGCAATTTATTTTGTGTGCGTGTGTGTGTGTGTGCGTGTGTGAGTTCACGTGTATCTACTATACATATGCACATTATTTGTACGCGTTCAACGAGTATACATATCATTGTTTATATGTATGCGGGTATATATATATGGTACATAAGAGTGTATACTTAACAGTACATTATTTTATTTTCTGTTTGTTTCATTTCATATTCTTTTTCTCATTTCGCCTCGTTTTTTTTTTTAATTTTTATTTTTTTCGCATTTATGCCATCTACATATTTATCTTTTGAGCTACAATCTTGCTATCTATGAATGCTGTATGATATATACTTGTTTTGAGTCAAACA
The DNA here is from genome assembly GCA_963854835.1 of Megamerina dolium. Classification (NCBI taxonomy): domain Eukaryota; kingdom Metazoa; phylum Arthropoda; class Insecta; order Diptera; family Megamerinidae; genus Megamerina; species Megamerina dolium. Next base: position 5,498,256 of record OY978529.1, read on the forward strand.
GAAATAATTTTCGTCTAGCAGAAGTCATTGTACTCGTCAATGTTCTTTCTCAAGCGATTTTTAATATCCTCTGAATTCGATGTCTTCGCCAACAATCTTTGTAAAACATACATTTGTTGCAGTGGTGTAACCTTATCTCTTCTTTTTCTCCTTCTTCTTCTTCTTCTTATCTTCTTCTTCTTCTTCTTATGTGGCCATAACAACCGATGATCGATTTAGGCCAGTCTTCTCTGTCCTTCGCTTGCTGGCGGCAATTGGATATTCCAAGCGCCGTCTGGTTGCCCAACACTTGGTCCTTCCAACGGAGGTTTGGTCTTCCTCTTCTTCTGCATCCTCCAGCGATTGTCGAATTAAATACCCTCTTCACTGGAGCATCTTCTTCCATTCGCACGACATGATCCAGCCACCGAAGCCGCTGAATTTTGATTCGCCTGACTATGTCAATGTCAACGTACAGCTCATACAGCTCATCGTTGTACCTTATTCTATACTCGCCATCAACGCAAATAGGCCGGAAGATATTGCGCAGAACTTTTCTCTCAAAAACTCCAAGCATCCTCTCATCTGAGATGGAAGTTGTCCAAGCTTCGGCACCATATGTAAGTACAGGTATGATGAGAGTGTGATTGTCGATCTTCGAGAAAGGGCTCGACTACTCAATTGCTTACTCAGTCCAAAGTAACACCTGTTAGCAAGGGTTATCCTACGCATGATCTCCAGGCTGACGTCATTACAGTTGTTGATGCTGGTTCCAAGATAGAAGAAGTCCTTCACCACCTTGAAGGTGTAATTGTCAACAGTGACGTGTTGTCCAAGGTACTTCGTCTTGCCCTCGTTCACCGTAAGACCCATTTGACGTGACTCTCTCTCCAATTCAGAGAAAATGCTGCACTGACAGCTTGCGAGATGATACAGATTTTGTCAATATCATCGGCATACCCCAGCAGCATGATACTTTTGTTGAAGATGTGTCATTATGTCATCCCGCTTAAGCTAAATTTAATTCCGACACAACGTTTTTTCAAGTTTAGAGAGAAAACCAGCTGCCAAATGGTACAGCAGAAAAGGCAAACATTTATTTGCGTATTTGGGGTCACTAAATTCACTAATATCAAAAAAAAATAAAAATAAAAATAATGGAAATTTTAAAATGCCCAGATTCGCCCCTAGTGGAGTAAAATATATAATTGACCCTTTTAGATTTTCCTCTTTAGCATTTCTTCTAAAAATGTTTACTCTCTATCGCCAACCCTTAGAGACTTATTATAAATGGCACTCCCACCAATCCCAAAATATGCCTAGATGAGCAAAATATATAACCGACCCCCATCAATTTTTAGTATTCATCATTATTTCTAACTCCACTTACCCTCCTTACCCTCTATATTTACCTCTTATGGTGCCTCCCATACAAAATGCACTTAAGAACATCTGAAAATCGATCAATAATAGCAAAGCTTCTCACAAAGAACCTCTTGAGCAGCGAAATATGAGAACGGGTCTCCATAAATTTTGCACAGCCAACATTTCTCTTAAGGAGGAGAAATAGAAGGCAGGTATGTTTCTTGAAAATACTAAGAGAAGAAAACTACTAGGGGCTGTCATACATCGAGTATGTCATACATAGTATATGTATATATCATACAGCCTTCGAATACAACTTTTTTTCACCTTCGCTGCTTACATTCTGTATTATAATTTTTTATTTATTTTACTTTAATTCAAAGATATCGTTTTACATTAAATGTGTATCTTTGTGGAAAAATACTGTCAAATTTAAAAAATGTTTATTTATTCAAATTTAACATTTTCAATCAAGTCAGACTACTGCAGAGAAGAACGCCGCCTACAAGAGAACCCTGTAGTCAGCTACAGGGAAAAGAGAAAGGAAAAGAGGTGCCTTTGCAGAAGCAAGAATCTCGGGAGCAGGAAAGGCGCGAGCGTGACGAACTCGAAGTGTTACGAGGCAGGAATGATGCACGAAAATTCTATCTACAGGTCAAGAGTCTGACCCAAATTTTTAAGTCCTCTGTAAAGATGAAAATGGAGACCTGGTTACGGATACGCAGTGTACGCTGAGATTATGGAGAGCACATTTCTCCAAACTGCTTGACACCACCAATTCGCCCTTGGAGAAAGCAACCCAGTGCCACCAATCGACGACGACGGTGTGAACTTGCCACCGCCTGGCCGTGACGAGGTCGGAGTTGCGATCCAGCATCTCAAGAACAACAAAGCGGCCGGTGCCAATGGATTTCCTGCTGAATTGCTTAAGGCCGGTGGCGATGAGCTGATAAAGTGCGTGCATCAACTCATCTGCAAAATATGGCTAGCAGAATGTATGCCTGATGATTGGAATCTCAGTGTCCTTTGTCCAGTACTGAAGAAAGGTGACCCGACGATCTGCACCAAGTACCGGGGAATCAGTCTTCTTGCCAACAATCTGATTGGAACTTATCAGTGCGGCTTTAAACATAAGTCCACCATCGACCAGATCTTCATACGGCGCCAAATCCTGGAAAAAACCCACGAAAAGCTAATCGACACCCATCATCTCTTCGTCGATTATAAAGCTGCGTTCGATAGCCCAATGTGAGATTGCCTGTATGCCACCATGTTTGAGTTCGGTATCCCTGCGAAGCTGATAGGGCTTTGTAGAATGACGTTGAGCAACACGTGCAGCTCCGTCAAGGTAAGAAAGGACCTCTCTGAATCCTTTGATGTCGTGCAGGGTTTCAGACAAGGCGATCCCTTATCCTGCGAACTCTTCAATTTTGTGATGGAAGGGGTATTGCGAAAAGCCGGTGTACATCATAATGGAACTATTTTCTACAAAAGTGTTCAGCTCCTTGCGTATGCTGATGACATTGATATCATCGGTGTTATATCCTGTACCAACGGGTACCGAATATAACACCTTCTTAGCCGGAGCATGTTCCTCCATTCGCTCGACATGACCTAGCCAGCGCAGCCTGTGAATTTGAATGCACTTTACTATGTCGGTGTCGGCATACAGTTCATACAGCTCATGGTTGCAGCTTATTCGATACTCACCACCAACGCAAATAGGTCCAAAGATCTTGCGTAGGATAATAAGCTCACCCATTTGAATTCATTTTGAATCAGTACTATTGGCACTATTACATATTGTTGAAATGCATATCTTGTAAAAATTGTTCATTATACTACAATTCAGAGTAATCGTAGCTCTATAAAAAAATAAATATGTGGTACTTAAAGCCTCGAAGGGCTCATTGGCCGAGCTTCTCTTCCATTACTGATGTGCCTGTAAAATTTTGGACAGTCTTAGAAGGACCTAGTTATTTTAACCGGTTCCGAACGGTAGAACTCTTGCGATATCACTTTTTGAGCTTTGTCACAGAGTTCTTTTAGAAGCTTTTTCATGGCAAATTGTTACTTGCGGAATTGCTTGCCAACAGGTGGGTACGGTTCAGCCGGATGCTTCAGCCGAGGATTGAACCCACGACCTACAGATCAGAAGGCCAACACACCAACCACTGAGCTACGGCACGCTACGTGCTTATGATGCAACCAGTCCAAAATTTACACCAGACAATCACTTTTAGAAGATCCTTTGTCCTCTTCTGGGACACTCGTGGATTTTCAATTCCTGGGATATGGTCATTCCATTTATTCAAGAATCCTTCAAGCCAGAAATGAACCCCATCGTTGATGAAAAGCTTAGTACAGTTTAGCACTCAATTGAAGTATTTTCTTCATATGCCATACAAAATTATCACAGAGCTGGTTAAACCCAGATGCTCAGTATGCCATTGAATAAATAAATTAGTGCCATCAGCACATTTTCACAAATTATGGCACATGAACTTTGTAATTAATCAGCAATCGATCCAGTCGCTTTGAATTTCTTCACTATTTTGGGCACAGCTGGGTTAGTTAGTCGAAGAAAGCGACCTAAATTACTTCTTAACTTGAGTAGAACATCGCTATGGAGGAATCGCAGCTCTTGCAGTAAGTTTTTGTAATTTTATTGCGACCTACACTTCTTAAACATAGCATTTTGATAAATGGTAAAGCTTCAACTAATCAAATGTCACTTTTGTTAACATTTATATTTGACAGTTGTTCGGTGTCAGGGTTGTATTTTTCAAACTACAATAAATATACCCATACAACCCTTTATATGATTTATGAGAATTGCCTAAAATGACAAAATAAGCAACAAAAAAAAAGGAAAAGCAAAGGCTTTTTAACTCATACCTTCTTTCGCCGATGTTTTGCTTGATTGATTCGTGAATCGAAATTACTGTATACCAAATAACAGAAAAAAAAAAAATGAGAAAGAAACCCCCAACTGAAAACCCTACGCCATGATACAGATTGATCGCTTGAAAAGAAAACATTTGTTTTATTATTTTTGCTTTCACGAAAAAAAAAATATTGTATGCCATTAAGCATGCTTATGCACAGAAACTCTCAACACACTAACCATTGTGTACTACTCTTTCACCAGCAGTTCTTATATTTACTTAGTAATATTACGATATTGCAGAAACTTTTAATGCTGTGCCTCGTGAATACATAAACATGCTTATACTTAAAGTTACATGCGCATATTATGGGTTTCCGGTTAATGCAACCAAGTGTGTGTGCGTGCGTTTGTGTATTTGTGTGTGTGTGTGTGTGTACTCGTGCTTTTATATACCATAAATACATTTAACTATGTACATGTGTGTTTATCCACTCAAACCATACATTCTTTGTTATCATCACCACGTTGTTGTTGTAGTTGTTGTTGTTGTTGCTTGTGTCCATTTTGTTCGCACACTCGTACTTATTTAAAAGGCAATTTATATTCTCTTTTTAACACGGTTTCCTATTTTTCGCATTTTCATGTTTTTTTGCTGTCGTTGTTGTTGCAACACATATGTATTTTATTTTTATGTGAATGAAAGCATCTCCTATAAATATAATATAAAAAGCATGGGTCATCAGATGCTTTCTTTTTGTAATTGCTACAACATAAAATAAACATCATTCAATATTTTTTAATGATTGTTGCTTCATTAAAATAGTAAGTTTTCATATTAATAGTGAGGATTAACCTCATTCAAATGACTGCCATGCCTGGCTTGGCAGTAATATTCTCTGTCAACTCCATTTTATAACATATTTTCAATGGAACGGGGTGTGCTGCTTGAATGCTGTTGTATTGCCGGCATAAGATCGATCTCTAACGATAACCCTCTGATTTCAAATTGCAGCTCTGGTGAGGCCAATTGCCAAGTGCTATTGTTGGACGACTTTTATAGCCTCTAGCACCATCCGTCTTGAACCAGAACTCACCTAAACCCAACTTATGAATGTCTTGCTCAAAAATAGATTATAATGTCTTCACAGCGTGCTTCATTTGAACATATTACCGCCACTTGGAAAATTACATGGGCTTAGGTATCAAAATATTCAAAAAATTGCAAGAAGGATTTTCGCCGAAGCGCACTCATACCTTTCTTATACGATCAATAAAATTATAGGTGGAGGAGTTTGGAAATTTTCAACCCTAACATTTTATGGAGGCAGGTATTTGGAAAATTCCAACCCTAACATTTTATTCTGCCTTACCAATGCAATGTGTTCTGGACAGAGATCAAAGCTCATACTGAGTCAATTAGATTAAGCAGAGCAATACCGCTCAAAGAGGCATACACATACTGATTTACTGCCAAACTGATGATATCCAAACCCAAAGGCCGACGGGCCAGCTTTAGAGCTGATGAGCTCCTAATACAGCTCACAAATAAAACCCTAGCTGAAGAAAATTTCCTATTGCAGATCCCTATTGCCGCATATAAACTTAATTTACCCATTCGTAGGGGAGCGAAAATTCTGTGGCCTACATTAAATAAGTGACATGAAACATGAAGGTTTACAGACTTAAATAAACATGCCTTTGACTTATGTGTGGGTAGTGGGTGCCATAGCTCAGTGGTTAGTGCGTTGGCCTTCTGATCTGTAGGTCGTGAGTTCAATCCACGGCTGAATCGTAACAAAATTTAATATTGAAAAAATTTTTCTTTCGAACGGTACCCACCTGCAAGCAAGAATTGGCAATTTTTTAACAGTAACAATTTGCCAAATAACTCTGTGACAAAACTAAGTTAAAGTGATATCACAAGGGTTCTGCCGTTCGGAACCGGCTAATATAAGTAGGTCCCTTCTAATGCTGTCCAAATTTAACACGCACAACAGTATTGGAAGAGAAGCTCGGCGGTACCACAATAGGCCTTTCTAGCCTAAGTGTGTCCACTCAGAGAGAGAGAGAGAGCAGCCACATAACCTAACCTAACCTAACCTTTGTGGGAGTTGTGACAGGCAACAGCTTTATACTTCCGCAAGTTGCGAGAATGCAACAATCCCATTTCTATACAGACTAGGAATAACTTTAAATCATCTCGCTTCTGCTGTATACTTGCCCTGTCCCTTGCAAAAAGTGCAAAATTTTTCATTTTAATGACTTAGGAAAACTATCACAAACTGATAACAATGTCGTTTAACGAGCTTATAGAAGTGTCCGCATGTTACTAAAATGAGCCTCACTGAAGCTGGCACACTGTGTCTTTCGATTTTCGATTTTGGGCGAATACAGAGCTCTTTGCCAGTCATCTTTATTCTTCTCTCACTAATCCCAAGCGCAGTCAGCTTCTTCAGTACTGTATCCTTCCTCTTCGTCTGTATCCTTCAGCGTGTACTGAATACAACATCCGAGATATGACGGGCATGTTAGGACGCTTGTAGAGTGCGATCATCGATCTTGGATTGAAAGCCCGACTTTTCAATTACTTAAAAGAAATAATAAATATGTGGCACTTAAAGCCCCAAAGGACTCTTTGGCCGAGCTTCTCTTCCATTACTGGTGTGCGTGTTTTTGGACAGTATTAGAGGGATCTACTTATTTTATCCGGTTCCGAACTGCAAAACTCTTGCGACATCACATTTTCTGAACTTTTAGAAGCTTTTTCATGGCAAATTGTTACTGCCGTTATTGTTACTGTTACTGTTAGTGCCAATTCTTTGCCGAAAGATAGGTACAGTTCGAAAGAAAAATCTTTTCGATATAAAATCTGTTATGCTTCTGCCGAATATCGAACCCACGACCTACAGATCAGAAGGTCAACACACTAACCACTGTGCTACGGCACCCAGCAATTACTTACTTAGCCAAAAATTGCTTCTATTTGCTGGTTCCAAGATAGACGAAGTCCCCTACTATTTCAAAAACGTAGCTTTCAGCATTTATGTGTTGTTTAAGATGCCGAGACTCTTTGCTTCTTGACACTAGATATTTTTCTTATCCTTGTTCACCACAAGACCAATTTGTTGCGACCCTCTTTTCGATTACGAGAATGCTGATGTTAATATTGTCAGCATATGCCAATAGCTTGAAACGTTTTATTGCCATTGTAACGTAATATTTTCAGCATAATTATATTAAAGAAGTCAGTTGATAATGAATCACCTGCTCAGAGACGCATGAATGTATTAAACAAGATCCCTTCGGGATTTCCACTGTATAATGGGAGCTAAGCAGTGTCATTCTGCAAAGTCAAAGGAGGCTAAACTATACATTCTGTTAAATCAATAAATATGTAATGTGTGTTTTTAATAAATCTGATTAAGTATGCAGCCACACTGATAAAATCTAATCAGGCAATTGAGCAAAGGCTTCAAACGTTCCCAGTTTACGCCTGATAAGATGCCAAGGTGCTGAAGAGACTTTTATTATTATTATTATTATTAAGGCTATGAAGCACTGCGACCTGAAAATCTGTTGTGCAGCCTTATTCCCTAGCTAGCATATCTCAAGATTATTTATAAATCTTGTCACAGCTGTGGGATTGATTTTAACAAGGTCCCTGGGAACTATGAATCCATTGTCTAGGTAGTTTAGTCTGCATCTAGCCACACTTGGGCAATTGCAAAGAACGTGTTCTGCTGTTTCCTGATCTTCAAGACAGAGATCGTTGTTTGTGAAGTCTCATGAGGATACTTATTCCATGGTAGTTGCTACAAATTTTGGAATTTCCTTCCTTCTATACGGTGTCAGAGAACACTGAGATTCCAATTGTCAGGCAGGTTTTGGTGCGACCATATGCTACAGATGAATACAGACGAGTAACACATCGGTCCGGTATTAAACAACTTGGCAGGCAGGCCATCGGCACGTGCAACTTTGTTATTCTTCAGTCTCATTATGTGCGATTTGTCCTCGTCATGGTTCGGAGGTGGAACATATTCAGGCAATCTCCTCCACTGAAGGCATTATTTATATCGTCGTCATTGGACAACTTGAGGAAGTATTCTGTACCCTTTACATGGACAAATTTTCATTTTCGTCACTCCACTAAAGGCACTTGCTCTCCATTCCCGTCTCTAATCATCTCTATCTCCTCAAACTCGCTTCTTTCGAGCTCTCGCTTTACGTAGAGCTCTGATATGTGGTAATTTAAAAAGAACTCATCCAATGACCCACCCTTTCGGCTACACTTTTGTGCATACATTTTTATACACCATAAACATTTGTTTTCTCTTATGTTGCTTTAACTCTCTGTGGCTTGGAGTTATAAATATTTGATGATATGCACCACCCTATTGTGCTTTATTCACATTTCATATGTGTGGGTATGTACATAAATATAGTACATATGCATATGTATTGTACATAAACCATACATAGATCATTTTTAATGCTGTGAACGCTTTTGCTTTATGTTATTCTTCAGCTTCTTTTTCTTTTTTTTTTCTTCTTCTTCTTCTTCTTCTTCTTCTTATTATTATTTTTCTCTTTCGCGCACGTAGAATTATTTTAATTTTGTTTCTGCTTAATATTTATGTTATCGCTGCTGCTGCTACTGCTGCTTATGATGCTTCTCGCCATGATGTTTGCTTGGCTTTTGTCTCATATTCATTATTTGATATCTTTATCCATATTTTCTTATTAGATATATTGCTGTTGTTGTTGTTGTTGTTATTGTTGATATATATTTATTAAGTTCTTTTGTTTCTTGCACTGACTGTCATAGCTGACGTGCCATTGTCGTTGTCGTCGGTGTCGTCGTCGTCGTCGTCAATGTCGTTTTCATATTTTAGACATTTTCTTCTCGCGTTTCATCTTCTTCATCTTTGCAGCGCATAATGAATGCTTTGATCCTTTTATATTCCATCTTCTTAAATGTATTTATATGTGTATGTGTGCACGTGTGTGTTTCAAGGAGCTGGGGTGGTCCTTGTGGTTTGTTTGCACAATATACGAGCACATATATTCATATATTTATGCATACATATGAGTACAATACATACATATGTAGAGTTATGCCACAACAAGTAGCATACATAGTAAGTAAAGTAGAATAGTAGTCATTCAACTGCCACCGCAGACGTCTCTCTCATCGCCAATAGCAATGGCACTGTCAACATCATTGACACCAACAACAAACACAACAACCAAATCATCATCATTGTTGTCGTCATCGTTGTCAGTATTTAAGCAAACAAATACACAGACACACACACACACACACACACACACACACATACACAATATTGACTTGAAGCAACTCGGCGCTCCCTTTAGCATCTTGCTGTAGTGTCATTTTAGCGTGAGCACAGTGCATAATATTTTCTAAACTCACGACAGAGAGACTGGGGGGAGACTGGAAAGTGAACGAGAGGAAAGAACCGTTTTCATTGTCATAAATTATTCAAGCGTAAACATCAACAGCAATAACAGCAACAGAGAAATCTGAGCAAACGATGAAATTGGAGCAGGAGGAGCAACAAAAGAATAAACATTAATGGAAGCACCAAACAGCAATAGATGTTGGTACAGGAGCAGCAGGAGTCATTGTAGCAGTAACAGCAGAAGCAACGGCACCCTTAGCTGTGGCCATTTAAAAGTTAAACGAAATCAGCACTACCAATGGCCGCATATTAGGCATTCCTATAGCACACAGGTATACACACACACACACACACATCTGTACATGTATTATCATTTTGATTTGACATACGCACTTACTTAAATGAAGCGTTTATTTTTATTCGTATGGTGATGGCGTTCGCGAAGCAGACAAACGTCAATCACTCCACGAACAGCAACCAAAAGCCAGTGGCTGACTTCAAATGGAGTCCGTTCACGCAGCACAAAGCAACCGCACTGTGTGTCTGTGTGTCTGTGTGTGTATTATTACAGTATTTACGAGAAGAGCTTACTCGGCTAAATTGTAAAAAAAAATAAAATATAAACAACAGCTTGGGCTTGAATTTAGAAAATATTCATTCCCGCGAATCAGTCAATTTTATAAAATGTTTCCACAAAAGAAAAGAAATTTGCTCTTTTAAATGGCATGAAAAAGCTCTTTGTCAGTTATTTAAAAAAAAAAAATGAATGCTGACTCAAGTACTCTGTCGCCCATCATTGGTTTACATTGAATTGGCTAAAAAGAATACCCATTATTTTTGCCTTCTTATCAAAAGATTATAGTTCGGATTTTCCGATTTTTTTTTTCAAACAAACAAAATTTTATTTTATAATTTCTTGCAATTTAGAAGATAACTTCATAATGGACTCTCTCATAGAAACCCAAATCTCTATTGGCGAACAACTCAACTAGGCGATTTTCACAATATTCTCTTGATGACCATTTCTTAACACTGAGAACGTTTTCAATGATTTAAAAAAAATATCGTAATCGATTGATGCCAGATCCGGACTATAAGCCGGATGAGTCAAAATCTTCCAAAGCAAGCTTTCGAAGTTTTTGACGAGTCTCTATATATATATATATATATATATATATATGGTCTAGCTGTGTCTTGCTGAGATACAACGATTCTTTTACTGGGCAATTCTGGACGCTCCTGGTCAATGAAATGGCACAATTGTTGTTTGTAGAGTTGATTTTTTGCTAGATGCAGCTATTGTCGATGATTCCTTAACAATCAATTCAAATGCACAGTAAATTCTGTGTCTAGCCCAATATTCCTAGCATCGCCACCGTTTATCATTTACGCACAATATGATCATGTATCAGGTCTCAAGTATCAAGTCTTACCAAACAAACTACTCTCTAGGGTTCTAGCAAGTTACTGCAGCCTGGCGTTGTCCTGATTGAACGCATTACCTCTTCTGTTGGGCAATTCTGGGGACTTTTTGTAAACGATCCGATTGTTGAGAGTTTCTAATAACTCGTAGATGATTACTTTACATTCCCACGAAATGCACAACAAGGCCTTCCTGGTCATTAATTGTGATTTGGACACGGTCTGAACCACTTCAGCCCTCTTTGACCATTATCATTTTCGCCCAATATTATCGTATGTTAGTCATTTAGAGTCGATTTCGTTCCATTTGTCCAAGTTTTCTCAGATGAAACCTCGATTCAGCATTTTTTTAATTACGTGTGCAGCTTTATGCAGATGTTTTAAAATTATTTTATGGTTGAACTTTAACATTTCGGCAATGCTACGACTGCTAACATGCAGGCCCACTTTTACTATTTTATACACACAGATTTTCGACGTCCATGTTACTCGGTTCACCTTACCATCCAAAATACTGTAATGGAATCGACAAAACCTAAATTCTGTGTAATTAGTGCTCCCTGAGTTGTGTTATAGCCTAGACACATGGTAGCGTTAATCCGGATTAACGAGTTACTTCGAATTAACTCGGACATTAACTGCAGCTCTAGAGTTAAATTTTCGATGGCAACACTGCTGAAAATAAACAGCTGTTTTCTATTGTGAATTTTTTCTCGATGCAACTTACAAAATAATAGGTATGTTCGCTAACAAAAAAAAAAATGTTCAACAATTGTTAACAATTTTCGATAGGAAAAGCATTGGTGGAAAAATAAATTCAGCTGTTAATTGCGTACTCTGAATGGTAATTTACAAGTTTCTGATAATTTTCAATTCACGTACTTCTTGTATATTTTCTCATATCGAGAGTGACAGATGACAGTAATTGTAATGTAAGTAAGTAATAGTAATGTAAGTGAGAAAACCTTTACTTATTCCGCAATATTTTCGTCTGTCAGGTTAATATGCTATTCGGATTAAGTGTGCTGTTAATCCGGATTAAGACTGCCGTCTGTCTAGGCTATTATAGCTTTTCCAAAGCAAAACTGCAAAATATATACCGAATTTTCTCTTTCTTAACTTTCATCTTTTACATCCTATAACTTACAACTAGATAGACTTGTAAAAGAACTTTGTAATATTTTTTTTTTAGTGAAGAATTTCACGGTCTCAATGAGCTCAAGTCTATTTTTATATGATCAATATCTTAAGAGATATAAACCCCTACGGTTATCTAGCGAAATTTGTTTTCCCCCCCAATCTGATATACTAAAGTGCTGTTAAATAGCTTTTTTATGGCAAATTGTTGATCTCGAAAGAATTGAAAGTACTTTTCACAGAATGGCGCCATATGAAAAAGAAGGGTTTTGTCCTTTTGAAAGATAATCTGTTGAATTCGTTCAACGGAGAGCCGACTCATGAGCACTTCATGATTAAGAAACCAACAAACTATCCACTGGGCTACGGAACGAACTCGAGAAATCCTAATAAACAAAGTCGCTTGAGTAGTAATTGAAAGTAGAAAGCCCCTCTTTTAATCTAAGAGGAGAGAATGTCAAATAAAAACATCATTAAATGGCATTCCTTTAAAAAAAAAAAACAATGTCGGCAAGCAATTGGCAATTCTTCTGACAGTAACAACTTGCCATGAAAAAGCTTCTAAACGAACTATGTGACAAAGCTCAGAAAAAGTGATGTCACAAGTGTTCTGCCGTTCGGAACCGTCTAAAATAAGTAGGTCCCTTCTAATACTGTCCAAATTTAAGACGCACAACAGTAATGGAAGAGAAGCTCGGTCAATGGGCCCTTTATGGCTTTAAGTGCCACATATGGCATTCTTTTACTCAAAATAATAATAGACTACCTCCAAATACACCTAGTATGTCTATAAAAATAGTATGGGTTTTCTTATTTTTTTTTTTATTCTGTTTTAGGGTGGGGCATTTCTTTAAGAATTTAGCCCAAGCACGCTCCTATTGAAAATACTACTATATATGTATAGAATTGTATGTATTTATGTGAGAATGCTTTTTCACTGTTCATTTATTCTTATATTCCTATGTCAGCAACTACCAAGATGTTCTCTGTGTGGGACGAAGGGGTCGATAAATGGCATATTACACTCTCATCGAACATAACATCGAGTACGACAACGAATTGAATGGATAATATAGAATACAAATTTATTGCGATATTCTATTTGATATTTGTTATACAAATATTCTTTCGTACGCACCCACACATTTTGTATGTCATTACTGCTGCCATTGCCATTTTTTTTTCTCTGCACGTATTAGTATGTTGTTCTTGTATGAATGTATGTATTTGACATACTCTTGATTATGCGGTTTCCATACGTACTGTCAAATTTGAACACACAGGCAGTGTATTCGATACACATAGTCATTTTGAATACTCGTACCAATATCAATAATGCATAAACTATCTTGTCTATGTAGGAGTTAACAATAATGGACAATGGACAATGATAGGAGAACACACAAAAAAAAACAAAAAAAAAAAAACAGAAAAAGGAACATTCGCAAGTAATTGCTGAAGCCATAAAAACTAAATCGACCAAATATAATTGTCACATTGATTGTGAAAGCTAAAGACGACGAACAAGCAATAAAAGGCATAGAAAATGTTAGTCAAAGAAATTATCATGTGAGTTGGGGAGGTTCAGATTGAGGCTGAGATTGAATGAAATAGCGACAGATAGAAGGAGTGTATGTGGGTGTGGGTCTCTGTATGACTCTTTGTGTATGTGGGTGTGTGTGTGTAGCTGTTGAAAATTGGAACAAACATGCAGCCCATCCGCAGCACATACACAATTAGAAAATGGAATACCAATAAGAGAAACGTTTGAATTGGTCTAGGCCGATATAATTATATGCAACTCGTCATCCGGAAGAGAGTAATTTTGTATGAGAGCTAAGTAAGTGGTGAATCAAGTCCCCGTCTTTGTGGACTAAATGCACTTTAGCGTAAAACCTTGCAATTAACATTTTGAAGGAGATGAATTTCTGTGGATTTCTGAAGAGATAAAGATCGATGGAAATTAAATCTTCTAAATTTGCTTTATCTTTCTCAAAGTAATCAATTCACAAAATCTTAAGAATCAAACGTATATACTATGAATGTACCATACTTCTCTTTGTAACACCCAAAAAGAATGGTGACAGGAATCTGATCTGAACACTAAGGTTTGAGTTGATTTACCCTATCTATGATCTATCCATGATAAATAAAATAATAATAATAATAAAGGTCTCGAGCTGAAAATTTGTAAATAAGAATATTTTAACCAAAATACTGCGCTTATGGAGGGAACACTTCTCCATGTTATTGCATGGCGATGCTTCGAACAACTCGCGAGTGCAGGAATTCTTTGAAAAGAGCAAGGGCCTGAGTGCAGGGTTTAAATTCCGAAGCTGTGACGAAAATGAAAGTCTGGTCACAGAAGTCCAGAGTGTACAGAATCTATGGAGAGACTACTTCTTTAAGTTGCGCAACGGTGATGCTATAAACAATTCCGCCAGTGAGGGACCATTTCCCAAACTCCCCAATCACAGATGATGATGTAGAAGTTCCACCACCCTACCATGAGGAGTTTAGAAAGGTCATTTCTAGGCTGAAACACAACAAAACTGCAATTGCTGATGACCTACCTGTCGAGTTGTTTTAGATTGGATGCAATGAGCTGCTCACCAGCATGCACCGGCTCATGAGGAGAATATGATCAGATGAAAGCATGCCATGAAAGCATGTTATGACGGATCACTCTTGCTAACAGTTGTTACTTTGGGCTAAGTAAGCAATTGAGAAGTCGAGCCCTGTCTCTATAAATGAAAACCACACTTACAAGTCTCTCATCATGCCTGTACCTACAAATGATGCCGAAGCTTAGACAATTTAGACCTCAAGCGAGAGAATGCTCCGAATTTTCGAGAAAAAAATCCTACACAAGATCTTTGGACCTATTTGCGTTATTGGCGAGTATCGAATAAACTACAACCATGAGCTGTATGAGCTATATGCCCATACAGACATAGTGAAGCGCATTAAAATTCAGCAGCTACGCTGGCTAGGTCATGTCGAGCGAATAGAAGAACTTGCGCCAGCTAAGAAGGTATTGCATTCGAAACCCGCTGGTGGACCACGTAGAAGCGGCAGACCTAACCTCCGGCGAAAAGACCAAGTACTGGAGAACCTGACGGCGCTAAGAATTTCTAACTGGCGCCAGATAGCGAAGAACAGAAATAGCTGGCGAAGCATGTTGTACTTACTTACTTATGTGGCCACAACAACCGAGTATCGATTTAGGCCGAAAATAACATGCTTCGCCAGCCATCTCTGTTCTTCGCTAGCTGGCGCCAGTTAGAAATTCCAAGCGCCTTTAGGTTCTCCAGTACTTGATCTTTCCACCGGAGGTTAGGTCTTCCTCTTCTGCGTCGTCCTCCAGCGGTTTCCGAATATATGTTGTATTCGGCCTAAATCGATATTCGATTGTTATGGCCACATAAATAAGTAGGTAAGTAATCGTAAGTGTTATGCTTTATAGTGCGATTAGTCAACACGGAAAGCAGCTTGGAGCAGCCCTGTCCCGTCCAACGCATTTCCTGGGGAGCGGTGATGTCAGCTCTATATTTCTCATGAGGACATCAACCAGCTGGATAGAGAGAGACACCCTCCCTATGAAGGGACCGGACATTCCAGATGCATATCCGTAAATCATAATAGTTATTTCGTTTGCGGGGGTCATCAAAAAAGGGGATAGTCCGTTTCCGAGGCATTTATAAATTATTCACTGGGGGGATTTTTTTATGTGGCGGGTCCCAAACCCAACGCACAATCTATAATCGAGGAGGTTTTCGCCACTCACTTCAGCCGCCTCCCAGCGGGTGCCAGGAAGACATTGCCCGGTGATCGCCACGTGGATGACCTCCATTAATAATGAAGATGCCATCACATAGTAAGCAGAGCAAGCTACATGACTACCCCTCATTAACAAATAAAGATGTCATCAAATAGCACTCAGACAGCCAGTGAGTTGACTTGCTATGAGTTCAACAAGGATTGCGCTAGCTCCTCCCAGTTGAGACAGTTCTACACATTACCTTGCGAAAACACCATCAGATCACCAACACTTACGATGAATTTTTTTAATTTGCGAATATATTCGACAATCGACACTAGCGAATGAAGATATTACCTATCTCCAGCACAAATGCTTTTTATCGAAATTATGACAAACTGTAAAAATGTTTAAAGTAAAAAAAATATATTTTAATCGGTTTTAATCGATTTTTTTAAGAATGAATTGAAATATCGATTTGATATTTGATTTGATACATTCCCGTATAATAAAAAAATAAATAAATATGTGGCACTTAAACCCCCGAAGGGCTCATTGGTCGAGCTTCTCCTCAATTACTGTTGTGCGTGTTAAATTTTGGACAGTATTAGAAGGGTCCTACTTATTTTAACCGGTTCCGAACGGCAGAACCCTTGCGACATCACTTTTTCTGAACTTTGTCACACAGTTCTTTTAGAAGCTTTTTCATGGCAAGTTGTTATTGTCGGAAGAATTGCCAATTGCTTGCCGACAGGTGGGTACCGTTCGAAAGAAAAATCTTATCGATATTAAATTTGTTACGCATCAGCCGGGGATTGAACCCACGACCTACAGATCAGAAGGCCAACACACTAACCACTGAGCCACGGCACCCATTCATATATATTAATATCATTTATTTGGGCGTTAGAAGCAATCTGATGGCCCTTAAATATTTTTCTTTATATGGGCACAACCTACTCTTGATTAAGCACACCATTTTTGATTATCCGTGCTGCACATATTGTACTCTTCGATATCTCTGGGTTGGGAATTTCCTTCGAGTGGTTAGGAATTTCATACCAAAACAATTATAATTCCTTGAAGCAAAAAAATTTATACATATTTTTTGTGTTCCATTAAAAATTT
This sequence comes from Megamerina dolium, assembly GCA_963854835.1. Classification (NCBI taxonomy): domain Eukaryota; kingdom Metazoa; phylum Arthropoda; class Insecta; order Diptera; family Megamerinidae; genus Megamerina; species Megamerina dolium. The sequence continues at coordinate 5,515,363 of OY978529.1, forward strand.
GATTATGGAAAAAGAAATCAAAAAACAACAATAGCAAAATAAAAAGTTCTACAAATATGAAATTTTCCTTCCAGCGTTGTATTTATTCATTTGTAGAACTTACAATTTGAATTCATTCAAATTCTATTCAATTCAATACAACAATCAAATTTCCACAAAATGTCCTTGGGTTAAGGGGGGTGAGGCGGACATGTGGAAATTTGTTGAAATTCATAAATCCGGTTATTTTTATTTTTATTTTTTATTTTTTCTAGCCACATCTTTATGTTTATGTGCATATTTTCGTAAAATATATTGATGTGTGTGTGTGTGTGTGTGTGTGTGTGCGTACGTGTGTATCTAAATATATACATGTGTATGCGTGTAATTTAATATTCTGTTTCTGTTGTATTCATTTCTTTCTTTATGTATTTATTGTTAAGCTTCATCATTCATATTCATTCACAAATGTTAAAAGGCCAACAAAATTTATGTTGCCCATAATGATGATATATGTATGTATGTGTGTACGACTCTAAGAATATCTATGTACATACATATGTATGTATGTACCAACATAATATACATAAGTATTATATTTATATGGCATAATATATTGCCATATTGTATTTTGGTAATTGACATATTTAATTTCCTTCAATACATTAAACAAATAAATACATTTATAACTGCTTGTATACGAGCATAGTATACTTAGTCATTGTAAATACATATGAGTAAATGCGAAAAGAAAGCGCAAAGAAAAATTATGATCACGTACATAGTGTGTAGTTGGAAATTATCTTATGTTTTGGGGAAAAAGGAAAAAAAAAAAAAAAAAAAAAAATACGAAAATATTTTCTTAACAAATTGTTCATTATTATATGATTTATTTATGTATGTTCGGTAAATAGGTGGCTATACGGGTTTAAATTGAAATATAATATATATCATTATATTTCCCACACACCACACTATAATTAAATGGTCTCTAGCTTTTATATTTTAGATTCCATATTTTACGCCTCTATAAGCTGTCCGAAATAAATAGACTCTTGTATTTATTTGACCAAATATACTATGTACGATATGTACAACAGACACAACAACAAAATATAGCATAGCATTCAATTAAATTCAACACAAGCACACAATAACTGTCATAAAATGTCATTTGATGTAAATCCCTTTTTTGAAAATATCATCATCACTCATCACATTGCATCGCATCATGACAAATTAAAAATTTATTAAAAATTTATATCCACATTCTTGTGTACATTACATATATGTATGTGTATGTATACTCGTATTACAATGTCCAAGCCGGAAAACCAAATATAGGTTGTGACTAATAGTGAATGACATAGCGGCAGTAACATTAGTATTATCCTCGTACATTCATTTGTTTATATGTATGTGCGACTAAGTATGTCTGCATTTGTGTACATATATTTCTGCTAATGACTTGTCACTTTAGCAAACAAAACTAGCAGGCAGACAAATATACATACACTTTTGCACAGAATTGGAACATTGAGATGTCAATTGTGGTGTAGAACGATGGTGATGCTGATATCATAATACTCTCTTACGCGAGCTGTATGATATATAACTAGTTTTCGTATTAGATAAATTATACTTTTCACAAATCTATCATCTATCAAATGACCACTATTAAATGTGACATTCAATTTGACAGTGTTTGACAGCCATTGAAAGTGTATTGAATTGTGAATTTTCACAAGCATATCTTACAATATAAAAACTGAATATCACGCATATGATGAAATGATTAGTAGTAGAAGCGAAATAAATGCGTAATTAAATAAGATTTATGGTAACTCGATTACAAATATTTGTGATTAATAGCCTAGACAGATGACAGCGTTAATCCGGATTAACGTCACACTTAAACCGAATAAACTACTAAGCTGACAGACGGCAGTATTGCGGATTAACTATCACTATCACTATCAATTTCTGTCATCTGTCACTCTCTCGATATGAGAAAATCTACAAGAGGTACGTGAACTGAAAACTATCAGAAACTTGTAAATTGACATTTACAGTTCGTAATTGACAGGTGGATTTATTTGTTCGCCAACGCTTTTCATGTCGAAAACTGTTAACAATTGTTGAAAGTTTTTTAGAAGCGAACACAGCTATTGTTTTGTAAGTTGAATTGAGAAAAATTCACGATAGAAAATTTTCAGCAGTGTTGCCATCTAAAATTGTCCTAATCTTCTTTAATTTTGACAATTAACTCATACAGTTAATGCGGATTAGCTGCAGTTAATCCACGAATTAATTCGAATTAGGGCTGTCAGGGCTATAAGACCTTCGAAATAATTCAAATAAGAAAGAGCCACATGAATTATCAAAAAAAATTGGCGTTTTAAGGGGGAAATAGGGTTAATTCGTGTAAAAAAAAATGCACATTTTTGTGATTTTTTTTTTTTCTTATGAAACAGTTAAAATCTATTTATTAAAACCAATGGTACATTAGAGTATGACATTTGAAGAATATTGTGTAAAATTTTCATGGAGAAATATTAAAAACTACGGCAATGGCAGCAATTAGTCTGGAGCGTCTCGGAAGAAAGTTGAATTACGCTGTACCTCATAAATCGGTGATGGATTATCTGAAATCAAAAAATCAAAATTATATTGTTAGAAAATCGCTTTGGCCAGGCCCAGGGGTTTTTCGAAATTTCAATTTTTCACTTTTCGGGAACACTTTGAAGGAAAAAATGCGATTTGTTTGCAAAAAAAATCGGTTAATTTGTTACTGTAAAATGAAAAATATTAACAAATTTGATAAAAGCTCTGTAGCGTTACATTGTAAATTATGTACAGAAATAGTGTTCAAAATTTCAAAATGATCGGTATAGTAGTTTTGAAGTTTATGAGGGACACCGACTTTGAAAACGTGTGTTGTGGGGAAAACCCTTTAAAGTTCGGTCTGTAAGCATGGAGTCAGTTGATCCGACAGATATTAAAATTGGTAATAACTTCGTCAATTTTGTTCTGATTGAGATATAACATTCATTATGCATTCATTTTAAAAAACAAATTCGAAAACAAAATTTTTTAACCCTATTCCCTCCCTAATATGTACTCGGTGTATTTCAGTTCTGATCGCATTGCTTGCTTATCTACAAAAACCTTATTAAAATGGAAACATTCATTAAAATTACTCAAAATAACCCACAGCAACGTAAAATGTATGATCGATCCACATTCGTATTCCCTATCGCTATCACTCCCCTATAAATTTAAAGATTTTTTAGAATATTCATTCCCATCGCAGATAACATACCACATACAACTAAACTCCATTCATTTTTACTACCCGATATTTTCTCTGAACTTATTTAATCCCTATCTTTACTCATTATGAGTACTCCCCTACAAATAGATTTAAAACCATCTGAAATCAACAAACAACCCAATAATTGCCCAGGAATTGGTGTTATAGTAGTAAAATATATAAACGACTCCCGATTAATTCTTCTTACCACCGACCCTTAGAGAGGGCTCCTCAACAAATGAAGTTTCTCAAAAATCGAGAGAGCATGAATGAATGGAGGAGTTCACATCGATTATCTCGATTGGAATAAAAACAGCATAAGATTTTAAAGAAGAAAACAATTTGTTTCCACAACTTAGAATCCGAATTAGTTCTGCATCATCGGAATTACCTGGTAATTAAATTTGAAAGTGTTTACTTAGTACAGCAACTTTGATGGGATCACACTGGTAGCCCAGAAGTATATGAGCACCTTGAGCCCTCAATATAGATTATGTATTAATTTCTACCTTTTCCCAGATAAATAGTACTTTTTACGCAATATTAGAAGATACCTAGAGACAAGCAAAAAAGCTACACGGAAGGTATCGAAAATTCTAAAGGAAAACCCAGGGTCTGGTCACGCCAATAATATCCAAGTAAATGCGTATCCTTGTCACGAGTAGCTGACCGGCTCCTTCTCCATGTGGATGATAGCAAGTGACTCGAACATCAAGACACAGTGGTCGCAACACAGCCAAACAAAGTATTTTCCGGCTCATCACCAAACAAGCAGGAACCTCGATGATGCCAAGGCAATACCAAATTAGTAAGAAACCAATGGTGAACAGAACTCTCGCCATATGAGTAGTAAACTCTTTTACCGAGTTCCTTAAAGGGGACTTTATAACGACCATTTACAATAGCAACGACCTGGACAACATAATAACTACAGTTAACTGCAGATTGTTGAATTGCAGATTAGCGGAAGCTTTCTTAATCCTTGTAAAAGTACTTCTCGGCTGACCACCAATCAAGACGAAATCTGACTGACCTCCAAATCACCATATAAGTAGAACTTTCAAAGTGTGGAAACAAACGCAAACCCAGAACAATAACTCAACAGAGCTACGTGACCCCAACATCTACCTAAGGAGTACCAGACTTGAAAATTATAATCCACAATTGAAGAGTTGCCAAGTTTATCGAGGAGAATTAGGAGATCTGAAATTTCCTGAGAAAGATCAGAATTCAAAACCTCAAACCCACAACTTATGAGTTGGCAAGATGCCCTACTCGCCTATAAGATATAGACTAATCAAATTCAATGGTTTTTGGGTCGCTGAATCAGTATCCATAGTTGGATTTCTGCCATTCTCCTATGGACTCATTCCATAGAACCGAAAGTCCCAAAGAATGTGATTGGTGGGTCGCACAGACTATTTTCTGTGGGGTTGGTTAACCATTATTAATCAGTGGTCACTTTGAATACCAGGTGTACAAGCTTAAATCCGCTGTTTGCTCGTAGATGGCATCGGTGAGCATATTGAGCTATTATAGACTGTGCATCCTTTTTTTTATGAGTTCGACATCTGTTTATATCAATTATTAAACATCATCAGTGCTTTCATACAACAATATATGTACATTTTTCCTCGTATAATCATGTCTAGTTTCGTGCCAGAAAAAGAGCATAGGCAGGAAGCTCTACTTTTTTGTTTCAATTTGAAGAAATCTGCTGCTGAGTCGCATCGAAAGCTTGTGGAGGCCTCTGGTGACAGTGCGCTATTGGAAACCACTTGCAGATGCTGGTTTCATCGATTCAAAGAAGACCATTTTGACTTGAGTGACAAGAAGCGTGAAAATAGACCCAGAAAAGTTGAGGACCATGAATTGCAGGCTCTTTTGGATGAGGACGACACCCAATCGCAAAAAATGCTTGCCGAACAATAAGGTGTTACTCAACAAGCCATTTCCATACGTTTACGAGCCATGGGGAAGGTTCAAAAATTTGGAAAATGGGTACCCCATGAATTGAATAATAGGCAGATGGAGCGACGCCAAAACACGTGCGAAATCTTGCTTGCTAGACCAAAAAGAAAGTCGTTCCGGCATCTTGTGGTGACTTGCGATGAACAGAATCCTAAACGAAAAAAATCATGGGTCGATCCCGGCCAACCAGCAACTTCTTCTCCAAGACCAAATCGCTTTGGGCGCAAGACGATGCTGTGCGTTTGGTGGTGTTGAAATCTGGTGAAACTGTCAATGCTCACGCCATGCTTTGGGTGAAAAAAGGCCTGGTTATGAACAAAGACATGAGAAGCTGATTTTTCTACACGACAACGCCCCATCTCACACGTCAAAACTGGTCCAAAACTACTTGGACACACTCAATTGGGAGATGCTACCACATCCCGCTTATTCACCAGACCTGGCCTCTTCTGACTATCACCTGTTTTCGTCGATGGGTCACGCGCTCGCCGAACAACACTTCGATTCGTATGAAGACGTCGGAAAATGGCTTGACGAGTGGTTTGCCTCGAAAAATGAGGAATTCTTTCGTCGTGGTATACACAAATTGCCCGAGAGATGGAAAAAATGTATAGCTAGTAAGGGCAAATACTTTGAATAAATTCATTTTTGGCTTTCTATGAAAAAAAAATGTGTTTTTTGTTTTTAACGAAAAACAGCGGATTTAAGCTTGTACACCTGGTATATAAAAAAAAAGCTATTGCGATGGCGAATTAAGGCTTTACGTGCAACACTCTACAACACCACTGGAAGCAGAATATCTTCAAAAGGCTAGAAAATCAATCTGGCGAAACCAATGCGGAAGTGGAGAATGCAAATTCTGAAAATACCAAAAGTTCAAGAAAAAACCAAGTCTTTGTAGTGAGAAATTAATGATTTCTTCTATTCAAAGCAGCTAGATATTTATTAAACATCCAATGTATATATATATATATGTTTATACATATTTATATTTGTTGATGCTACCACACTACTTGTAATTAGAAATTGAAAAAAAAAAAAAATGAAAATAAATAAAATGTTCAAAAAAAAACCTTTATTTACCAACTAAACAACCTCAAATGATGACATCTTTATGCATTATATTCTATATGCATACAATTCATTCATATCGGTATGTGCATAGCCAACATATGGTACTATATTGGTACGATATGTACATTTATGTGTGAAGAGAATATTCAACTATGTTCTTATTTTATAGCTTGCTCAAATCACCATCATCATCATCATCATCATCATCTTCATCATCGTCAGCATCACCATCAGTATCAGAAGATAAATCATAAGGATCATCAACATTAACGTCAGCATCAACAACAACAATAACAACAACAACAACAGCAACAATTTATAAAATACGCTGCAATGGCATTTAATATGCTTCACTAGTTTACTTAACACACACACACACACACACACACACCCACCCACCCATCACCACTTACACTCTATCACCTTAGGCCACCCTGTTGTCAAATACACACTTAACTAGTATCTATCGCACATCACCCACATACATACTCATAAATATTTCCCTTCTTGGCTGTCAACATTGTACATATGCCAATAGAAACTGTTATACATATTGATAGATGCTGTGGCTGCTACACGTTGCATTTGACTGCATTTGAAATTACTTCTTTTGCATTTCTTTTGTGTTTCTTGAAATTTTCTATTTAATATGCGTGTTGGTGTGTATATGTGTGTATGTGTTATGTGTGTATTTGGCGTTTTTTATTTTCGGTCGATTATAAATGTAACCATTTTCAACACACGTGTATGTTAACATGAAACATTTCGTTGGATGGGTGCGTTTTATGTGAATATTTTATACATAAAATGAATACTATTCTATTCTAGTTATACCACAAAATGATAGAATGCAATTTTATCGGTCTTTATAGATTTTCTACACCAACCAACACCAACACCAACTAAAAATTTTTTTGCATGTCGATGCCTGAGCGAATAGGTACATGCATAACTGTCGGAATGTTTTTCGGTCGGTGAGAAAGAATAAACGAATGAATGAATGAATGAATGAATGAATGAATGGCTGGCTGGCTGACTGACTAGCATGTACGTGCATGTAGATACACTGGTTTCTTTGAACCAATGAATGAACGTATGAAAGTATGAATAAATGGAATGTATACAATATGCAAATAAATAGAAGAAATAGAAGAAAAACAAAAACAAAACTTAAAACGAATGCAAAACAAGTAAGTTTCAAGAAATTGCATTGCATTTTTGTCTTAATATATGTATACGAATATATATACATATATATGCTTATACCATAAGTACATATGTTGATGATGATGATGTTGATGATGCGTTGGATTGATACCAGAATCATAATGCCACCCTCTACATGCACATTAGAATAGGTCAGCTTGAAAATATGAATACACGAATAATTCTGACTACAATTAGACAATGAAATTTCAATATCTTTCATTTTATTGTACAATTATTCGTTGTTGTTTCTAAAACTGTATTATGTTTTATTTTGAACTAACCCTTCAGTTAATATTATATTTCTCTGTTAGCTATCATGTTAATAACGATTAAGTTCCTTAAGTCAGCCATCAAATTACATCACTTTGTACGTTAAAATGTCTCAACATTCATTCAAGTCAGAGTGTAAACCAGTCAAGTGACAAAAGGGCAGACGAAATGACAGATGGGCATCCTTAAATCGACTGCACAACCCCAAAATGAAAGGAACATTTTATGTGGGCTGTGTTATTTAGGCTTAATCGATTCTTGTGAAATTTTACTTTAAAAGTAACATTAAATTTGCATTTCCATTATTTAGGTCAAATATGCACCTTTTTGTTCGGTAACTTGTTGCCATTTTGAAGGTGATTTCATTATGCCATAGAAACCCTCGTCCCTATTAACAGTCGATCTTCACAAGGTTCGCTTGAGGCGAATTTTTCACCATCAAAATCATTCGCCATAGACAGCAATAGGTAGTAATCACTTGGTGCCAAGTCCAGACTATAAGGTGGATGCATCAGAACCTCTCAACCAAGCGCCCGGAGTTTCTGGTGAGTCACTATCGATGTGTGTGGCCTGGCGTTGTCCTGATGGAACACAATTGCTCTCCTATTGGCCAAAGCTGGCCGTTTCTGGGCGATTGCTTCCTTCAGACGATCCAATTGCTGGCAGTACAGGTCCGAATTAAGAGTTTGGCCGTAGGGGAGCAGCTCATAGTAGATGATTCCCTGCTAATCCCACCAAACACATAGCAAAACCTTCCTGATCGTCAATCCTGGCTTGGCCACCGTTTGCGTCGGCTTACCGCGATTCGACCACGACTGCTTTCACTTGACGTTGTCGTAAGTGAACCACTTTTCATCACCAGTAATTTCATACGCATCAGAAATGGATCGATTTTATTGCGATTCAGCAGCAATTCGCAGATGGAAATCCTGTCCATGAGGTTTTTTTTTGCGTTAACTCGTGTGACACCCATACATCGAGCTTCTTTTTGTATCCAGCCTTATTTGAATGGTTCCAAACGGTTTTTTGGGCAATAGAAACAGTCAGACTTGACGATTTCCATTATTTTTTCGATATTTTCGACAATTGGCCTTCCGGAGTGTGGTGCATCTTTGACATCAAAATTACCGGAACGGAATCGACGAAACCAAAAATGCACGTGATTGGCTGTTACAGTATTAGAACCATAAACACTATTCACATTTTCATCCGTCTGACTTGCGTTTTCGCCTTTATCAAAGAAAAACTGTAAAATATGGCGTATTTTCTCTTTATTGGTGTCCATCTTTGACGCGTGCTCAAACATTACTGACTCAAGCAATCACATCGTAACCCGATCGCACTTATACAACACGATATACAGATTACTAAAGCCATCTATTGGAAAAATAATGGATTTATTTTTACTACACCTGATATTTATGCCACTTTCTGATATACATATTAAAAGCTGAAAATTAATTTTTTGCCAACCATTTCTCAGTAAATTCTCTTAAAATCATCCCAGTAATTATATTCTGGTATACTTTCTGACAGTGGATGCCGTAGCTCAGTGGTTAGTACATTGGCCTTCTGATCTATAGGTCGTGGGTTCAATCCCCGGCTGAAGCATAACAAAATGAAATATCGAAAAGATTTTTTTTTTTCGAACGGTACCCACCTGCCGGCAAGAATCGGCAATTTTTCCTGCAGTAAAAATTCGGTGGTATCACAATGAGCCTTTCTGGCCTAACTGTGTCCTCTCAGAGAGAGGGCAGCCCCATAACCTAACCTAAACTATACTCTCGGACAAGTTTTTGTTTGCTTCACCCCAATTTGACCTGATCTAATGCAAATATATAATGTATATACGTATAACATAGATTATAATGATGCGTTGCATGTTTGAAAGGAATTGTAAAGGAAGGCAGTATTAAAGGCGATAAAAAGTAAATATGTATAAATTTCAATATGCGTGTGTGTGCTTGTTTGTGTGAATGCATGCATACGTGAATCTATTACAATAACTTACCGTTATATGTACTCGTATGCACACAGCAATAATATCAATTGCAGCAACTAAGCTACTTAAGTTTGTGCAACATAACGTTTGAGCACAGTTTCAATTCAAAATTTATACGAAAAAGATCGTTCGACAGTTTAACGTAAAACTTCAATCAGAGATTTCAAGTATTATGAAAAATAATTAGTCTTAAGTACGTACATATACCTAATATATAACTATGTGTATAGTTTTTACTTAATAATGAAATTAAGAATTATATTAGCGGTATAGAAGATGTGATTTTTTTTTTTTTAATGTTCGCAAAAATGAGACACCTGCATTATTTTAGAACAGATCGTAAGTATGATTTTACTTTCATTTGATATAATTTTTTATAAATATTCTAATATGTTTATTTGCTGAATTCAAAAAACTTATTAACTACTTTACGTCAGATCGTGAGCCTACTTTATTTTTCCTTGGGTTTCTGAAATAAAAAAAATGTCGAAGACAGTATTTAGCTTGTAGCGGATAGACAGCAATTTTCCCAACTAATTTGCTTTGTGTTCAATTTTTTTCATTGTTTTCCAAAGGAAATATCCAAATCGATATTTAGTAATCCCATGAGATATTCAGGCAGTTCAGAACGTGAAATTTCTCTTATAGCCTTGACAGACGGCAGCCTAATTCCGGATTACCGGCGCACTTAATCCGAATAAAATAACAACCTGACAGACGGCAGTATTGCGGATTAACTAAACGGCTGATTGCTGTTTTATTAGGTCTGCTCACTTACATTACTATCACTATCAATTTCTGTCATCTGTCACTCTCGATATGAGAAAATCTACAAGAAGTACGTGAACTTAAAACTATCAGAAACTTGTTAATTGACATTCTCCGTTCGTAATTGACAGCTGGATTTATTTGTTCGCCAACACTTTTCATGTTGAAAACTATTAACAATTATTGAAAGTTTTTTGTTTGCGAACACACCTAATATTTTGTAAAATGGATGGAGAAAAATACATAATAGACAATTTTCAGCAGTGTTGCCATCGCAAATTGCCCTAATCCTCTTTTATTTTGAGAATTAACTCATAGAGTTTATGCGGATTAGCTGCATTTAATGCCCAAGTTAATTCAAATTAACTCGGCAATCCGGAATTAGGCTGCCGTCTGTCTAGGCTATTAGATCAACTCCACACTGGAACCCATCCAGTACTTATAAAATATGAATTGAACGCTTTGGAGCAAAAAGACAGGTTACGATACAGAAACAAAGAAGGAAACTAAAACAATAATAAAGAAAGGGAAAAAAATATATAGATACACCATTGAAAAAAAAAGAAATTATCCTATGGGATTGGTAAATGGCGGACGTCTCTCTCTCTCTCTCTCTCTCTCTCTCTCTCTCTGACTGGATACACTTAGGCCAGATAGGCCTATTTTGATACCACTGAACTTCTCTTTCAGTAATGATGTGCGTGTTAAATTTGGCCAGTATTAGAAGGCGAACATACTAACAACTGAACTACGGAGCCCACTTAAAAATACGTGCTCTTCTTCTTCTTCTTATGTAACAATCTCAACTGAAAATCGATTTAGAACAATCCCCCATTGGCGAAAAACTCGGTTAAATGATTCTCATAATATTCTCTTGATTCCAAATTTCCTAAAAACATCCCAACCAAGCTCTATGTGGCATGACGTAGTCCTGTTGGAACACAACATCTCTCTAATTGGCCGCATCTGATCACTTTTAGTCAATTCTTGACAGCAGTGTTCCGAATTTAGTGTTTGAAGCAGCTAATAGTAAATGATTCATTTCCAGTTTCATCAAATACACAAAAAAGCCTTCCTGCTCGTTAGTCCTGGTTTTATAGTCGTTTGTGTTTCTTCGTCGTTTTTCACCACCATATTTCTCGCAGAGTATTGTCATAAGCGACCAGTCTAAGTGGGTTTAAGAACGGTTTAAATTTGGTTACATTTACACAAATAAATTAAAAATAATAATAAATAAATAATTAGCACTAAAGAAGAACCTAAGCAGAGTTGCTATTGTATATTAAATTTAACACAATATTGGGCATCACTTTTTCTAAGCTTTTTCTTGGGAAAATGCTTATGATCAGGCAAATTACACTTAACCAATAGGTGGGCACAGTGATAAAGAGTACAACATTAACACGGAATAATTAAAATTTGGGAGTACGACGAAGCAATGCTGTCATATTCTATAGATTTTGGGTCACAGAATCCGAATCCGCAGTTGGATTTTCACCATCACTCTCAGGCTTCTTTCTAATATCTAGAAACTTGCAGCACTCGCTTTTTCCACCATTTTTCCTAATTTTTTGAAGTTACAAATTAACGTGGCTGTATTAAGCGACCTCAAATCGAACTGATTTGACTACTCTGTTCTTCGAGAAATCCTACTTTTATTTGTAATTTGTTAGTTTTCTAAAAAATTGCTGTCATGTTGGTCGAAACGCCTTATACATAGAAAGTCATCGTGAATACCACTATCTGAACTTAGACAGTTTATTGTATAATAGCCTCCGCAAGAAAATGTAATCATATTAATATCAACCCTGTTTTTTTATTATTTCATTTCAGACTCATCGCGCATATTTTGGCACACATTGAAACGTATGAGAGAAAAACAACAACTACAACTACAACATCAAGAAAAATCCACTTTGGATTACTTTTAAAGAACAACGGAAAACGAAACCGTCAAAATAAGGTCGCGGCATTCTTTCTTTCGTTGGTTCTTGCTGCTATCTCTTTTTTGATGTTCAAACAGAAATTGTAAGAAGATTTGCCAAGAAATTTCAATTCGACAAATAAGTTTAACATAATTTATATAATATTTGAAATTGAAGCATACAAAAATTATGATACGTACACATATGATAAAGACAAAAGTAACAATGTTAACCACAGCTGTAAAAATGAAATTAAAATCAACAACAACAACAACAACAACAACAACAACACTAACGACAACCAACCAACGAGAATCAGCAGTAATGGCAATGATGGCAATAGAAACTCAACCACCATCATCACTATCAAACGCATAGCTGCCGCCACAGCCGCCACCGACAGAGAAGCCACAACTAGTGGCTGGTGGCAAAATGATCGAGGGAGCGAGAATGTTGGTGGAGTTACAGACATAGATAATTTTGGCGCAAACCGCAATAGAGAAAGACGAACACAAAGAAGAAGAAGAAGAAAAAGTAGCAAAACTATACTACAAATGGCTGCCATTGTGGCTGATGAGAATGCTGATGATGATGATGATGATGATGATGATGATGATTATGATAATTATGATAATCGTGATGAGCTTGATTTGAATAATTATGCGGATAGGACGAATAGGGCGCGAAAACAAATTCAAATATTAACAACAGCAAGAGAACAACAACAAAAACTAGAGCCACAACAAGCAGAGATTTACAAGAGCAACGCAAATGGAATGATTTGCCAAAATAGTAAATTTACAAAATATAATGCCGCTGCTACTACTGCTGCTGCTGCTGCTGCTGCTGTTGGGCTTCCTGTTGGCAAATGTAAATATTACAAAGAGCACGAAGAGCAGCAACAACAACAATCACAACGGCAAGAAGAAATTTATCAGCACGAGTGCCATTATTATAATTTCTCAAATGAGCCAATATCAAGAAATGATGCCAACAATCAGAAGCTTGTATTCGCAACAAATGAACAAGAATGTGAACAAATTAATCAAATAATCAATCAAATCATTTACTTTATACTACACCACATACGATTACAATGGAATTATTTTAAAAATACAACATTACCATTACGATTCCTACGATTACGATTATTATTATTATTATTATTATTATTAGAAGCATCAGTAATACACTATATTGTATTACGATCATTAATACTCCTACTACTACTACTACTACTACTACTACTATTACTACTAAATCGATTACATATATTTTATGTTGAATGCACCAAGGAAATTAATCATCAATCAAATGTATTAAGTAATCTAATTAAAGTAATATTTATAACAACAATCACAACAACTACTACTACCACTATCATTAACTTGTATATATGCGAAATATTCAGTAGATTGAGCAATCCATTGAAATATAACAAGCAAAAGAACACGGAGCATTCTCAACAAATTCATCATATGACAATGGGCTTTATCCAAATGACAATTATAATTTATTTCATTGTAAATATGCTGTCAACGGGCATTAGCAGCAATAGCAATACTGGGATTTATATTATTTTCACTTATGGGTTGATGAGATGTCATTGGCGATGGCATTGGCAATATCGACGATATGTCAACAGTATGATGATGGCATTGCCAGGCATGAAATGCGAACTATATCGTCGAGGACAACGACGACGACAAAGACAGCGACAGCGACAGCAGCAGCAACAATTACTTTTATTACAATTACAATTGCATAGATTACAACAACAAGGAATTTGCATTATAAGACTGATTAAGAAAATTTTATTATTAAAGAGATTTCTACAACAAGCGAAACTACTACAAATTCCTCAACACACAATACAATTTGTCAAACAACAAGCACAGTGGGGGCCATTTTGGCATTGTAAACGCAGTATTAAATTATGTTCACATTTTGCGCACTATTTTCCAACAATATCCATATTAAAAACTTTAACGGTTGCTGCCAACTATAGTAGTTTTGAGAGTGCCGGTAAAAAAATGATGATGATCCAAACCAACAGTCGATGGCAAGTGAATCAACAGCTTCAATTGCATTCTGTATCCATCGCTAAAAGTGGAGAATTTATGAAATTCATAAAATATATTTCATTTTGCATTGGTTATATTAAACAATGGCTTGCATATTGTTGTTATCATCGTCATCAACATTATTGGTGGCTACAGAGACGACGAAGACGACGACGACGACGACAACGATTTCAACTACAATGTTTCAGTGAAAGCATTGCTGTGAAATGGAAACAACTATGTTATAAATATTGTCATTGTCAACAAAAGAAGCAACAACAACAACAACAACGTTATTATTTGCCATTCCACACACGTTCTCTAATACTAATACTGCTCATCTCAACACTATGGCATGGCACCGAATGTTTTCATAGCACAACCACCATCACCACAAGCAGCAATGGCAGTGGCAATGCCAGTAGCAGCAGCGGCAACAGCGCCACTGCCACCACCACCAGCACCACCACCAACACCACTACCACCTCCAACAGCAGCAGCACTGGTAGTAGTAGTAGTAGTAGCAGTAGTAGCAACACTATGAAATTGAGCCCAAATACAGTCCGTACAAAATATGGCCTGCTGCGTGGCATTGTTGTACGTTCGTCACCATTGGTTGAAGCATATTTGGGCATACCATATGCATCACCACCAGTTGGTAGTCTAAGGTAAATAAATGTTATTCTCTTACTTACGTATGCTCCTGCTACTACGTCAACATCTCTAGGTACTTTCATATATTTTTGTGATTTATTATGTTGTATCTTGTATACGTATGCGTGTGTGTGTGTGTGTGTGTGTGCGTGAATGTGTCTTCGCAGCCATCAGGAAGTTCTTATTTCTGAGATTTATCATTTTTGTGTGCGGACAAAGGTCATCATCAGTTGGTGGCGGCGGCACCACATGCTGTTTTTTCCTACTCTGACATGTCATAGCATTAATTACTGACCTACCCCTCATACTTGCTGCTTTGCAAGTTCACATACTCACATATTTATATCTACTTACATTCATATACACACACACACACACACATATGTGTGAGTGTGTATGTGTAAATTGGAATTGTGCCATTTGTTTCAGTTTTGTTTTGTTTCATCTTGTATTTGTGTGCTCCCGGAGTGCTCGCACGTGTGTAATAGTATGCACATATTTAAGGAGAAATACTTGTATTCAAAGACATGTATGTACGAGATGCTGACACTGGCACACACACACACACACACACTATGGAAATGTCAACGAAAGCCAGTTTTAATGAAGATTTTTTTTTTTTCGTACCTACGTAGTTGATTTGCAACAGATCGTACTGAGTTATATTCATAATAGACCATTATATTGCAGCAACAAAGAATTATTCATTAATTTTCTTAGCAAGACTTGAATTCAAAACATGTACATTCGAGTGTCCCTTATTTATGGAAAACATATTTTCGTCACATTTTTTCGCACGTTTTCTTTTTTTAACTTTAGAATATTAGTTTAAAAAATTGAAGTTAAGAGTAAGAGCATAAATTATACACTTTCTTACATCATCACACAATCAACTCAACCTTGTTTCCGAAAATGCAGAAGAAAAGCACCGAAAATGCTCCCTAGTGATCACACAAGCAAGGCAAAGACTCACACAGTGGCTTTGTGTACGGCCTATGTGTGTCTACGTTGTGTCCTGTAACAACTCCGACCAGTACCATGAGTTAGAACTCAGGGCACCTTTTTTTTTGCGGATGAAACCCACAAAGTCGTTGACTCAGTGCAGCAAATCGCGCAGAGCTGACGCCGAAAACTGGTTCTAGACCCATGAGTTTACCACCAGATTCGTCCGGTGATACTCCGATTCATTCCCTGCGATGCCGCAATGTTTTGTAACCCATATAAAATGCAGTTTATTTCCTTTCATAATGGTATTTAACACTTACTGGGTGCCAGAGCTCAGTGGTTAATGTGTGGGCCTTCTGATCTGTACATCGTGGGTTCAACCCCGGCTGAAGCATAACATAATTCAATATCAAAAAGATTTTTCTTTCGAACGGTACCCAACAGTAACAATTTTCCAAAAATGCTTCTTAAAAGAGCTCTTTGACAAAACTAAGTTAAAGTGATGTCACAACGGTTCTGCCGTTCGAAAGATGCTAAGGAAAGTAGGTCCCTTCTAATACTGTCCAAATTTAACACACACAACAGTATTGGATGAGAAGTTCAGTGGTATCACAATGGGCCTTTTTGGCCTAAGTGTGTCCTCTCAGAGAGAGGGCAGCCACATAACCTAACCTAACCTACACTTACTGATCACCTTAGAAAAACCGGCAAGATTCACAAGGATCTTGAGCATAGCCTAACTGTCACTGCGAAAGCTGGCATGTCTCCCTCGCCACCTTGAGTAAGGCGAAGAATTATCGTCCAAGTACAAACCGGAACTACTAGCACTTTACTGGTCACAAAACTTGCTGGTAGACCTAAGTCTTCCATATAAGCTTAGTAACTAAGATCACCCGCAATTATTTCACTTCAGAAGGCAACTGCAATGATACTTACTTTAGAGTAGATTGTAGCCAGCCTTGCACTTTGCATTTCCTCGTAAAGAGCACAAGTATTCTTTGTGGGACTTCACTGAAAACCTTGCATATTGCACGAGAACTCATTATTGCTCAGAATTTTCTGCATCTTGATACAGATTATCCTTAAAGACTAGCCGCGCATCGGAACAGACAAGTCATCAGCACACCCTTGGGTGTGAACCCCTTGTAAGCAGTCGTTTAGAAATCATGGCATGAATATTGGCATAAGTGCTTTGAAACTTAGAATGAAAAATACAAATTCTGTGCTATATTGTTATTACAGCCTTGAAAGGATCTCATATTTACGACGCTTGAATGCTCATTTTGTACTTCTGAAGACAAAATTCATCAAAGATCCAAATTAATTGAAAAATCAATATGATACAACTAAAGGAATCGCTTCGTCATAGTTTTAAGAGGAGATATTGACTAACACCAACAGAAAATTAGGTTTACCGGTATTATGGATCAAACTTATTGAACAATTTACGCTCTGAAAAAAATTATTTGCTAGTCAAAACCAAAAAAAGAAGCACAAAAATGCTTGTCTGTGTTTGTTTATTGCGAAAATCGGTGTTGAGTTCAACATAAGTCTGCATAAAAGGCACTTTAGGAAGACTTGTATTTCGTAAAATGAATAAAGGCATAATAACACGTAGATGAATTGATTTCAAGAGCTGTTTTAATATAAGTTTTTCGAGAATTTGAATTATAGGAACAAACTGAAGCAAAAATTAATATTCAACCTGTGGGAAATATTTTACAACGAAGCATCTTGTCACGCTGTGTACAAGAACATAAGAAATAATATGAAAATATGTAAATATTTTATTAATAATTATATTTTTTGCTTCTATCAAGTACAATACTAAGAGATTGTAAATGATTGTAATTAATCTTATGCTTTTCTTAATATAATTCTATTCCAACAATTCAGTAATAATGTCTATGAACTAACTTCTGTGCCAAGTTGGCACAAGTGAGCGCAATTGTTAAGGATATAATATATCACAAATAAGTATTTAGGATCAAATAGACAAAATTAACCTCGTCTATATAAGGGACACTCTAATTTATAGCACATGTCAGTTGCAAGAAGTTAGCTGAAATTAATTATATGTATAGCATAGAGTTGCATTTCAAGCGCAAAGTTTTATTCATTGAAATTAATTAAGCATTTCTTTTTTTTTTCATACAGATAATATGTTATATGTATATGTACTTTCAAATATACTTGTATTTTTATTAAATATTATATTTTCATAATGTCCCACTTTAGATTTATGCCACCCATAACACCATCCACATGGAAAAACGTACATAATGCCGATCGTTTTTCACCTGTCTGTCCACAAACCGTACCAATACCACCAAATGGACCTGAAGCACTATTAGAAGTTCCACGCGCACGTTTAGCACAATTACGTCGTTTATTGCCATTGCTCAAAAATCAATCGGAAGACTGTTTATATTTAAATATATATGTACCATATGAGAATCGTAGATATCGGCGTAAGTGTTTTTTTTTCTTATATGCGTAAGTTTAGTACGAGAACTGTAAGATATATGATTCTAAACAAGCTGAAAACCGGTTTATAATTTTCATTATTGTCCTAGTTGATTTTTTGCACAAAATTACCGTTTTTTAAAGACTGTTCCTATTTTTTAATAGTGGATTTGCACTTATTTTTTTTTTTTTTGTTTTTTACTGCGTTCGTAAAATTCTTTCTACGCCGTTTATAGTGATTTTTGGTTATAATGATCCAAATTTTATATACTTTTATATCTTACAAAATGATATAGAAAAAACAAATCTCTCATTATTTCTAAATATAGTCCATTTTTGCATTAAATTGAAGGTTTTATTTAGCATAGTTAGAATGATCCGATTTAGGTCAAATATGCACCGTTTTGTTCGATAACTTGTTGTCACTCTCATAGAAACCCTCGTCCCTATTGGCAAAAAACTGGGACAGTCGATTCTCACAAGCTTCTCTTGAGGCGAAATTTTTCATCAGCAAAATCATTCGCCATAGACAGGAACAGGTAGTAAGCACTTGGTGCCAGGTTCGGTCTATAAGGTGGATGCATAAGAACCTTCCGATCAAGCTCCCGGGTCTTCTGGCGAGTCAATATCGATGTGTGTAGCCTGGCGTTGTCCTGATGGAATACAATTCCTCTCCTATTGGCCAAAGCTGGCCGCTTCTGGGCGATTACTTCCTTCAGACGGTCCAATTGTTGACAGTACAAGTCCGAATTAAGATTTTGGCCGTAGAGGAGCAGCTCATAGTAGATGATTCCCTGCCAATTCCACCAGACACATAGCAAAACATTCTTGATCGTCAATCCTGGCTTAGCCACCGTTTGCACCGGGTCATCGCTATTCGACCACGACCGTTTTCGCTTGACGTTGTCGTAAGTGACCCAATTTTCATCACCAGTAACCATCTGCTTCAGAAATGGCTCGATTTTTTGTGCAATGTATAGCTTCTGGGCAATACAAACAATGCTTACATGATGATCAGACTCGACACTTGGCCTTCCAGAGCGTGGCGCATCTTTTTCGAGCGACAGTAATTGCTTGTGGTGTTTTCGTTTCCTATACCGTCCCCTTTTTTTTCAACACAATATTTGACGGTTCTGGAACATTATTTGAAATCGTAGCTGGTCATTTGATATACTCCCCCAAAGAGCTCGGCAAAGAAGTCTAACCACAGAACTAGGGATCCCAATTGATGGGCCAATTTCTTTATATGATTCGATCACCAACAGTTCGCTCCAATAAAATGACGGTTTCAAGCACTGTGTGTCATGTTGCATCGTCTTGCTGAAACCATTTAGCACTCAGACACAAGAATCGCGAATCATTTGACTGTAGCACTCAGCACTAGCCGAGTTGTTGAAAACGGCGTCAAATCCGCCAGTTTGAGTTCTCGGTCACACTCACTTCTAGGGCGGCGATGGCTGGTTTATATTAAATATTTTCTCTCAATTTTGCACCAAGCCAGAGATAGGAAGACTCCAGTACCTTCTAGTGAAGAGAATAGTCCGCTTGAGAAAACAATACAAATGTTAAAAGCATGAGTGCTTAAAAAATCAGCCACTGGAATGCAAATGGTGTAAATCGACATAAAAATAAGCTTACATTGTTTCGATAAGAACACTCCATACATCTGATGGTAATATCAGAAACGCATCTCGCTCAAAAAAATTATTTTTAAATGGCAGGATACACAGATTTTGACACCAAGCACCCTGGTGCCCAAACACGTATTGATACAGCTATTCTTATCAAAAAGAGAATAAGGCATTTCCCAATATAAGTCTACTTTACCGTTCAATTGCAATCAACGACACTTCAGATAGACGAATATATCAAATCTAATATTAATGAGGAGCAATACAAATAATTAAAAAATTTTTTAAAACCCTCGGTACAAAAATTTTTGCTGCTGGATATTTAAATGCAAAGCATACCCAATTGAGACTCACCATTAATAACTCCCAGTGTAAAAAAGCTGTTTTCAGTAGTACATACGCTTGAACTTGACATTTTGTCCAATGGTAACCCCATTGGAAGGAAGAAACCTTCCTTCTTGATTTTGTAATCACTAAAGGTTTGGAAAATATACTGTCCCGCGTGCATTCGTCTTCAGAGCTATGCTCTAAACATTCTCCCACGACAATAACTCGTATCTCTGAAAACTCTCATCAGAAAAACGAAGAGGTTATCTCGTCTAGAAGGAAACAGACTGGATCAAGTATAAAACTTATATCAGCTCACATCTTTATATTATTATTTCTCTCAAATCAAAACAGAAAATAAACGCAGCTATTTCCGAACTAACGAAGCTGTGCTCCCAAGCAGTGAAAAAAGCCACACCCTACACTAAGCCTACAATCCGGCAAGAACGTACATCCCAATAAGTTCTAGAGCTCCTCTCTGAAAAAAGATCTATAAGGCGTGAATGGCAAAAGCATAGATCCCCATCTCTGAAAAAGAAGCTGAATAGTTATACCAAAAAACTTAATCAATCATCTTTTACCAGAGAAAGAAACCTGTGAGTTCCATGAATATATTGAAACGCTCTGTCCTACATGGTTTCATTTTTACTCTGTCCTACAGAAAACTCAAACTTTTCACAATAATTCTCACCGGCTGTTTTCCGCAGTAGTGGAAAACTCACCAAATGATCATGATTTCCAGAGTTGGAAAAGATCTTACAGACCCTTTAGTTTGTTATCGATTTTCTCAAAACTTTTTGAAGATTCGATAAATAATATCCGTTATTTTTATTTTTTTTTTTTTGTTAATAAATGTCACGCTTAAGCAATGTAATATGTCCACAAAAACTAAGATCCTTCTGATCTGTAGGTCGTGGTTCAATCCCCGGCTGATGCATAACAAATTTAATATCGATAAGATTTTTCTTTCGAATGGTACCCACCTGTCGGTAAGCAATTGGCAATTCTTCCGACAGTAACAACTTGCCATGAAAAAGCTTCTAAAAAAAACTCTGTGAAAAAGCTCAGAAAAAGTGATGTCACAAGTGTTGTGCCGTTCGGAACCGGTTAAAATAAGTAGGTCCCTTCTAATACTGTCCAAATTTAAGACGCACAACAGTAATGGAAGAGAAGCTCGCCAATGAGCCCTTTGGGTCTTTAAGTGCCACATATTTATTTATTTATTTTTATAGGTAGATTTATTTTAATATCTAAGTTAAAACATTTTCCGACAAACTTTACAAAAATTATGCTTTAACAAGTATTTAAAAAATACAAATCCTCCGTATTTTTTTGAAAGTCGGTTTAAAAATTATTAATAGGCGTTACCTATATATATCACACAGTCCTCGTATCTAAATATATATATTTTTTTTCAGCAATTCTCAATCGTATATAGTGCAGTGGTGATCAAAAATATGAAATATTTGATCGTTGTTTAAGCCTTCAATTCCGTAGTGCATTGCAGTTGGTTATTTTAAAAAAATTACTGCAAGCATTGTGGAAATGATGTCTTACGATCAACAAACAACAAAACACATATAGATATTGTGTAAATATTGTATAATTTTTATTACAAATATTGACTATACGGTACATCCAAAGAATCATGTAATCTATTCTCTTAGGTTCCAGTGCGAGTAGTAGTAGTACTGGTCGTACTAGTACGAGTAGTAGTAGTAGTGCTGAACAAATGGATTCAACAAACAAGTTACCAGCAATTCTTTTTATACATGGTGAATCGTATGAGTGGAATTCTGGTAATCCATATGATGGTACCGAATTGGCCGCTCATGGTAAAGTGATTGTAGTTACAATTAATTTTCGTTTGGGTATATTTGGCTTTCTGAAAACGGGCGGCAAAGAGAGTGCTCAAGGTAATTTCGGGCTTATGGATCTGGTTGCCGGTTTACATTGGCTAAAGGAGAATTTGCCAGCCTTTGGTGGTGATCCACATAATATTGTTTTACTGGGACATGGTTCAGGTGCTGCCTTGGCTAATATTTTAATGGTATCGCCAGTGGCAAGTGGTAATTAATTGTTGGCATTGAAAATTATTTATTTAATATTATATGGATTTCTTTAAACAATTTCAATAGATTTAATACAGCGCACAATATTAGTTAGTGGTTCAGCACTTTCACCGTGGGCAATACAGAAAAATCCACTTTTCGTTAAACGTCGTGTTGCCGAACAGACTGGTTGTCATGGTGATATGCTCTACGATGATTTGGCACCATGTCTGCGAACGAAAAGTGTTTCAGATTTGCTGGCAGTTAAAATC
Organism: Megamerina dolium; assembly: GCA_963854835.1. NCBI lineage: Eukaryota > Metazoa > Arthropoda > Insecta > Diptera > Megamerinidae > Megamerina > Megamerina dolium. The sequence goes on from OY978529.1 coordinate 5,538,283, forward strand.
GATCATCCTAGGTGACAAAGAAATTATATTGTAAAAAATATAATTGATTCAAATTATCATTCGTTACAGATTCTTAGCTGGTTTTGCACCATTTGTTGATGGTACTGTCATATCACCGCATACCGATCCAATTGGAGAATTAACACTGCCTTTGGGCTCAGCCATAGTTAGGTGAATAAAAATAATATACAACAAATTTTACAGAAATTTTGTTTTATTAATAATATTATGCAATATGTTTTCGCACACACAGTACATCAGGAATTGAATTTGCAAATTTTCCAAAACGTGACCTCATATTCTGCCTTACATCAGTTGAGTCATATTTGGATCTGAGCGCTCAAGATTTAGAATTTGGTTTTAATGAGACACGTCGTGATCGTATATTACGAACTTTTGTTCGTAATAATTTTCATTATCATTTAAATGAAATTTTCGCTGTCTTAAAGGTAAACGAAAAATGATATTTGTTGAATTTAGCTTGCATTTGAATATATTGCAATATTTATCGCTAGAATGAATACACCGATTGGGAGAAAACCATTCGTAATCCACTTAGCTCACGTGATGCCACATTATCGTTCCTCAGTGATGGTCATACGGCATCAGCATTAATAAAATTAGGTTTTATGCATAGTTTACGTGGTGGTCGAAGCTATTTTTTACATTTTAAACATAAAACTATTGAAGAGGAATTTCCACAGGTAAGCCACAGGAGAAAATGTTCTTGATCTCATCTCATTTTGTTGAATAATAATTTTATGCATTTAGAGAACCGGTTCCGTTCGTGGTGAAGATGTGCCTTTTTGGTTGGGATTACCAGTGTCACCATTATTTCCACACAATTACACAACTCAGGAGAAACAAATTAGCCATTTAATGTTACGCTATTTGGCAAATTTTGCTAAAACCGGGTATGTATTCGGTACTCTAGAATGGGTCGAAATTTTGAATTCTCCATCCCTTAATTAAAAGCTTCCATTCTTTGTTATTCTAAATAAATATGCATTTTTCGTTTTTTCAGCAATCCTAATCATTCCACACAAATGCCATCATCACCAAATGTCATAGGAATAATATCAGGTAGTTCCTCATTACCTGGACGTCGCCGTCAATATGTTGATCATAGTAATAATAATTATAATAATAATGGCGGCGGTGTCGATAGCGGCGATAGCGAAGAAATCAGTCCAGATTTGATAGATCATGAAAAACTAAAACGTTCCACATATAAAAAGGAGAAAAGTTTCGTTAATCGAACTATCACCAAAATAGCTGCTCAAGAAGAAGTTATAGCTGCAGCCCGAGAGCAGGCACTTCAATTGGCTGTCATTTATAATCAGCGCCGCAGTAATGCGATGCATGAGAAACGATCCTATTATAAGCGTCGTCTGCGTAGTAACGATGCAAATTCGAATGGTAACGGTGATGGTCTGTGGTATGCAGATATTAATTCTGCGGCTGGTGGTGCTGCTGCTGCTGATCATTTACCGTTTTGGGATGCATATGATGTGGTGAATCAATTATATTTGGAATTAGGTATGTTTGAAATTTGAGGTCAAACAGGGCACTACTCATTCCTACTTCCTTGAAATCGTATAGGTAAAAAAGCTGAAATTCAAAGCCACTACAGAGGTCACAAACTATCGATGTGGCTCAATCTAATACCACAATTACACAAGCACTACAATATAAATGATCCATCAATGCGTCATCACCAATTCATTAACGATTTACGTAGTAGAGATCTTTATGAAGGTTTGTTTTTTTCTAAATTTTCTTATATCTCTTTGAAAAATTGTCTACATATGGTACATATTACTCTCATTGCATTTCTTTTTTAATGTAAGGTGTGGTACGTCCCCAAATGCAAACAAAACCAATCGATGATGATGATGATGATGATGATAGTGATGGCCGTGATGACGATCGGCCTAAAGTAACAAAAGCGACGCTACCAATAAAATTACTAAATGCAACCGTGAATGGAACCACGAATAATAGTGTTACTACAGGTATGGTACTTATGATTTTACCCGATGTCCACATATGACGTCTCTATAGATTCAAAGAATCACGCAAACATAGAGTAGAAATATGTACTCAATAGATTTCGTGGTATTATTAAACACAGCTCAAAATTAGGCAACCTTAAAAAAACGAAAAAAAATGGGACAGTCGATTTTCACAAACTTCTCTTGAGGCGAATTTTTCACCAGCAAATACATTCCCCATAGATAGAATCACTTTATGCCAGGTACGGACTATAAGGTGGATGCATAAGAACCTCCCAACCAAGCTCCCGGAGCTTCTTGCGAGCCACTATCGATGTGTGTGGCCTGGCGTTGTCCTGATGGAGCACAATTCCTCTCCTATTGCCCAAAGCTGACCGCTTCTGGGCGATTGCTTCCTACAGACGATCCAATTGTTGCCAGTGCAGGTCCGAATTAAGAGTTTGGCCGTAGGAGAGCAGCTCATAGTAGATGATTCCCTGCCAATCCCACCAAACACATAGCAAAACCTTCCTGACCGTCAATCCTGGCTTGGCTACCGTTTGCGCCGGCTCACCACGATTCGACGACGACCGTTTTCGCAGATGAAAATTCAGTCCATGAGGTTTTTTGGCCTTAACTCGTGTGGCACCCATACATCGAGTTCTTTTTGTATCCAGCCTTATTTAAATGATTCCAAACGCTTTTTTGTGGAATGTTTAGCTCCTGGACAATAGAAACAGACGGTCAGACTCGACGATCACCCGTCTGGCTTGCGTTTTCGCCTTTATCAAAGAAAAACTGAAAAATATGGCGTATTTTTCTCTTTACTAGTGTCCATCTTTGACGCGTGCTCGAACAATACTGATTCAAGCTGCCTGAAAAATTTATTTAGTACGAAATACTATCTTTCTAAAGCCATCTATTGGAAAAATAATGGATTTCTTACTACTTACTGGATTACTATACCTGATATCAAGCGAAGTTGTAGTTCAAATTGTGAGATCCGGTTTAAATCGCGGCACGACCCACACTTTTTTGAAAGTGTTAGGAAAAGTTGCTTTCTTTTCTCGGCAGATAGATTCAAGTGAGCAATGTTGGTGCATTGTACTGAGAACCAGTTTTCGACTTCTTTTTCAATCATTTGAGGCCGCATGTCACAAATGGTGCGACCGCTGTGGCTTGTTTGTGGAGACAATGGCTTCAAATATCACATATATGTACCATATAATGAGTAAAAAAGCTCTGTGGCTCATAAATCATAATTACCCCCTATAGGAAAAACGGTCTTTAAAAACACTCTGTAGTACAAACAAAAAACCAAGTTTACTGTACAAAATGTTTTCTCATATTTTCGTTTCTTTTTATCCACTTTTTCTCTACTAGAATGTGATTTAATCGATACTGGGGCTACTGCAGCACCACCATCATCATCTATATCGTCATCGTCCGCCTATCCACCGGTCAATCGTTCACAAATGACCACCGCTTCATCCGGACAATTCGTTAATGCAGAGGTATCATTTGAAAGTAATTCCATAAGAACGTTCCTCTTCATTGGAATTGGCATTCTTCTACTCATACTCAATGCGGTCCTATTTGCCAGTAACTATTATCAGTGTGAGAAGCGAATAAGGGATAACAAAACCAAAGAGCAGCTACAAGATAATAATCTGAACAAGAATACCGCAAGCATACTCAAGCTAAATACTATCGGTGATGATATAGGTGCCGGTGAAGGAGACGACGGCAATGGTGGAATCGCTGGTTGTGGTTACAAAAAATCTGTATTTTTTGGTGAATATAATTGCTACGACGAGAAAACACTCCAACAAACGACCAAATTGCAATTGAAAGATGGTGAGAAGGTAATTATTGAATTACCACAGACATCACATTGTATGGTTGGTGGTCTTGGAATGGGCTCATGTTCAACAAACACATTAGATTTATTAAAGACTCAAATTAATAATAGTGTTGGTGGTGGTGGTGGTGGTGGTGCTGCTGCTGCGGCTGTTGGAGGTCCACCATTCGATCCGGCATACTCGCAATTAATTATGACAGAACAAACTGATATACATTTACAGCCAATTAATAATATTGAAATGGTCACTTATAAAAAATTAGCACAGCCTACGCCATCGATAGTTACGAATGTCATGGAAACGGGCAATGTTATGGGCTCTGCTGTTGATACCTCTTTGCGTCGTACTAGCTCATTTATTGGCTCACCACCTGCAATGACGCAATTCGATTATGCTGTTCAATCATCGGATCAAATGTCATTTAAGGCGATTGAAGATGCTGTAAAAGCATCCTCGTCAAAATCCAATACTACAAATAATCATAATCATGGTATCAATGACAATGATGATGATGATGATGATGATGATGAGGACGATGATATACCAGAACCGCCACCACCACCTAGATCATTTCTTCAACAGCAGCAACAGACCAGTAGCGGTGGTGGTGGCGGCATACTACGCCAGCCTGGTGGTGGTAGTGGTAATGTTGCTAATGGCACTCAATCGGGTGCTGGAACAAACAGTGGTAGCGGTGTTGCTGGCGGCAAAAAACGTGTACATATTCAAGAAATCTCTGTTTAAATTCATTGATTACCTTAATCCCATATAGCATATATATATAAATACCAAAATACACACCTACACATAAAAATACCTAGAATATAGCGTGTAACAAAGATCTTTACCTATTCCTTTTCTTTAGTTAATTATACTTAATAAGTCTATTTATACTTAAAAAATAACACCTAATTATAATAATTGCATTTCAATTATTTGATTCATTATTCTCCAAATCATCTTCCTCCATCTCCTTTTTTTTTATGTGGAACTTATAGGCACCGAAGGGCCTGCGTGTTAAATTTTGTACAGTATTATAAGGAACCTACTTATATTAGCCAATTCCGAACGGCATAGTCCTTATGATATTACCTTTTCTGAGCTTTGTCACAGAGCCCTTTGTTACTGCCGGAAGAATTGTGTGTACCTCCATCACCTTACTTGCCATTTATTTGACTTGCATGGAGCTTGTTTTCTATCGAACAGTCGATATTTGGCACATCAAAAAAATATGTGACAATAAGTCCGTTCGCGTACGTAATTGTTTTTAAAAATTAATTTAAATTTTACTCCAAAAGCACATACTCGATTTGATCCTGTTCTTTCTAAAAATGAGAAAAAAGAAAAAAGTACGCAAACGGAAAATTTGTAAGATTTACTCGTAATTTCCAAACACCTTCAATTCTGTCACTTGCCAGTAAGAACAGCTGTTTTTTCTATGTTACGAATTCTTACTAGTAGAAATATTACCAGTAAAAATTTGCAAGAATTATCACAGAAAGGAAATAATTTGCTCTCTCAATTTCCCCTCTGTTACTGGTTTTTGGTGTACGCGAACACATTCCCAGTAAGAAATAGTAAAATTTGTAATAATTTGTAAAAACTATAACGTACCTTGTTTGTACCTTGCCCTGAACTATTTATTCTCTAAGTCTTAGGGATGCTAAATGTGTTTAATTAGGTTCAAAATAAAACCGACTTTACGGACAGTTTGACAAATTTTCGATACAGAAATCTGTCGAAAAGTGAATACAATCTATATTTTATGTATCGCCAAAAATAATTCGATATATTCGATAACCATCTGTCTGTCACCTGACTGGTTCGCACGATAACTTGTGCAAATATTGAGCTATTTTGACGAAATTTGGTATAAGTAACCTATGATCTAAGGGTACGGAGGGGATTGATATTGGGCATGATCGATCAATAACCACGTCCACACGAATCATTCTAAGCAACTAACCTCAGAATTTTCAAAACCTTTAACTTGCTATAACTCACTTAATATACCATCTGGAACAACAATATTTGGCACGTGGAGTTATATTATACTGCTACATAACCTTGCCAAAAATAGGCGAGCCACGCCTACTTTTTATAGTAGTTCCCATACACAGTGTCTGTACTTCTTTTAAATTGAAACAGCTATAACTTCTACAATCTTCTGTCTAGAATAACCATAATTGACATTTAGATTAATATGGTAGTCGGAAATAATCTGCCAAAAAATCAGTGTGCCACGCCTACTTCTTATTGGGGCTCCAATACAAAGTTGCGGAAATTTAAAAAAAATTTTAACTGCCATAACTTACAAACTATTCAGCGTAGAACAACCAGATTTAAGGTATGGATTAGTATTGTAAGAGCGACTAGACTCTCAAGAAATGCACCACCCACGCCCATTGTTTATAATAGCCGCCATATAAAATGACTGAATTTCTTTTAAATTGCAGGATATAATTTGGTCGGCCCCTGTAAAGTCATTTTTAATCAAATAATTGTTTATGAAATACAATTGTGCTTATAAAATTGTAGCAATCTACTAATTACTAGCTAAAAATGCTAATACATAAAAAATATTCAATAACAAGAGCAAGACATTCCATTAATTTGGATATATAAATATTCTCCACTCCAAATCTTACAGTTTCACATGTTTTTCATCTCTTTATCTCTTCTCTATTATTTCCACCATATCAGCACCCTTTCAACGACACTTTGTTATTTAGCAAAACATAATTTATATCTTATGTACATAGATACATATATGTAATATATATATATGAGTGTTTATTTTTATTGTATATTTATATTTGTATATGTGACTTGTATTTAATATTATTATATATTATCTATTAAATATATATATAAAAATAAATGTTAATAATAATGTTAATGTATCTTACGATATTATATTGTTTAATTTAATTTCTTAAATTTAAAAAAAAGCATATATATAAATATTTAGTAAATATACAAAACATAAATAATATACATACATTCGTACACATATTCATAATAAATAATACTTATAATAATACAAACTACAAAAATAATATTTAAAAAATTAATAGTAATTATAATGATGGCTATATAAACATACATGTAATTATTATAATTTGTTTTCGTTTTATTTGCATTCTAATAAATTATATATAGATATATATTTAATGTTTATTCCAGATAAAAAACAAATACTAATAATTATTATAATACTGATAATAATAAATTAATAATAAAACTGTGAAATTTGATCAAATTGCTTCATAATTTATTGGAATCCGTTAAATTAGATTGCATGCAATGTGATTGAGGCCTAACGTTTGAAGAAGGACATTACGAAAATCAATAGTGATGGTATATTATTGGTGATGAAAGAAATGTTTTAAAATCGATTATGCTTGTTTGAAAGTTTATGCAGCACATTGACTACACAAATTGTAAATTCAAATAGAAATTGGTGCGATTCACCAAACACAACCAATTGCGTTGCAAATATTTTTCGTAATTTTCGAATTTCAATTCAAATCGAATACTCTCACCCTCTCTCTCCTGTTACAAAACAGTAACATACCTGATACATGGAGGGGATGGGCGAAGTAGTTTTAATTTTAAATCCTGGCAAGTCGCCATAGCTTGCTTTCTCCTGTCGGCAAAATCGTGGATTCTCTCTTGTTGCCGGAGCTCACACGGAGCACGGGTTCCGCAAACGTCACAGCCCAACTACGGCCTTAACAGAAATTACTTCATGTATTACACGTGATTTGAACCAGACCCGTCCTCGCGAGCGCACGGTTCTGATGGCACTCGGCTTGTCTAAGGCGTTTGACACGGTAAGCCTGGCCACCCTACTCGACGACATCCTGCTCTCACCTCTGCCTAACTCTAATTTACTTAGTCAATCGACAATTGTTCGTGGAATTCAAAGGGAACGTTCGCCGTATAGGAAGGTAAAGCAAAGGGTTCCACAGGGAAGTGTGTTGTGACCCATCCTCTTCAATTTTTATCTATCAAAGCTTATAACTTATGCTGATGACTGCACGATTCTGGCTTCGGGACAAAACCTCTCGGCGATATGCAGCGAAATCAAATCGTACCTGATGCAGGTCCAATAATTTCTCAGCCAAAGAAGCCTTAAACTCTCACGTGAGAAATATAACGCAACACTATTTCAACTGTCAATAAGCCTAAATTACTCGGAGTTACATTTGACAGTCTCATGAACTCCGCTACGTATGTCAAGAACACCAGTCAAAAGTTACATAGTAGAAATAATGACCTTACGGCGCTGACTGGCACTAGTTGGGGGAAAGACAAGGAAACGCTGCTCATCACCTATAAGGTCATCGGCAGGTCGATCATCAGCTACGCGGATCCAATCGGAACGTCACTCATTAGTGACACTCAATGGCGGCATCTGCAAACCAAACAGACTACTGCTCTTCGCACCAAGAAACGCGAATACTGGAAGTGCGTGAGCACAATGAACTGCTTTTGCAGCAATTTTTTCTTTCCTGTCACGTACTGTCACACCCCTATAATCATTTAATGCAGCTGACCCCTCCCCCGTGTAGTTTCCACAGTGGTTTGGGCTCGTTTAGTGGGCATGTGATGCACCTGCTTGATGATTTGAGCATTAGCACGAACAGGCAGCACTGAATTCATTACACCAATGCTCAGTGTAGGCAGCCATCGATGGTTATGCTCATAAGATCGTTCTGGGTGGTCGGCTACCGCCAATAGCGGACTGCGAGCAACAGCTCCCTAGATCCGCTCTAGCCACTTTGGCAAAACTAAGGTCGGCGTGGAACACCTATCTGAATTGCTACATGCACCGGCTAACTGATGCCCGGGGTGCCAACAAAGCCCGCACGACACCCGTCATCTTTTCACATGCCCCAGAAGGCCTACCAGACTGGTCCCTTCCGCATTTTGGACGCACCCCCTGGAGACTGCTGTTTTTTAGTGCTGGTTGTTGTAAACAACAACTGAACCAACTAGCATACATATCTATTCGTGATTTTGAAATTGTTTTTCTGCTACAACAACAAGAACAAAGCAGTACAAAATGTATGAGCTTTCGAACAATAGAATCTAGTAAATTGGGCCTGTTGGGTGCTGACAGATTAAACTTTGAATAATTGAATTGAATTGAAGTACATAAAATGAAATATTGAAATATGTATAAAATAAAATAAAGCACCCACACGTCGTTAAACATTCAATCTCATTATATTTTTTACTCAATCAAAAATAGGCATTGGCATAAAATTAACTTTAATATTACCATGTAAAATTATATACATTAAAACAAATATAGTTTATCTTCAACATCCTCATTACAGTTAATCGTCATCATCCAGTTGTTCTGATTTGATAGTGCCATTAAGATGATGATTGCTATCATCTGCGATTATGCTAGCATTTGATTTACTTTTACGTTTCTTCGTTGTCTCGTTTGATTCGACTTTAATTTTAATTGGAGCTGGTAGTTTGATTTTAATGTTTTTCGATGGGGATTTTGATGTAACATCCTTTACCTCCTCCTTCACTTTAATTGGTGCGGGCATCGTAACTGTTTCAGAGATCATGCGTTTACGCTTTGTTTTAGATGTATTGGCATGGGCAGCGATTTCCTGCCCAACCAACGACATGGAAGCAGATGAATTGGACTCTTTTCCTTTTCTTTTTAAAGTAGAAGCAGCAGATTTCTTAGCAATATCGGTAGTAGTCGATTTCTTATTCGGTGTATTTTCAGCTTCCGAAATAGGTTCTTGTTTAAGCACCGATATAGTTGTGGACGATGTGGAATCTTTATGATTTCGTTTTGTGGCACTAGCAGCACCCGTTGTTTTCTTAGACTTCTTCATCGGCGTAGTTTCACCTTCCGATATAAATTCTTCTTTAATTAATGAAACTAGTTCGTCGAGCTCTTGTCCATCCTTCTCTTCTATTCCAGAGTCTAATGTGCTCTCATTTAAATCGTAATTTAATTTCTTTATTTTTAACTGCAAATGAACAGGTTAGTGAAAAATAATTTAAAATATGTACGAATAGTTCTTACCTTATTTTGTTTATCTGTGAGTAATTCGCCCTCAATATAGGGGAATACATTTTGCAAATTAAAACTCCTAATACGAAACTTAACCTCCTTATCCATTTCTACCTCATCATCACGTAATTTCTTACCGAAACGTATGTGTGCATTAAAAACACGATATATTATTACACCAACATGATGATTTGAAATATGTTTTACGATGCCACTCAATTCTACACCAATCTCAGGTCGAAAAATATACGCATCTACATTTAGATTGACATGTATACGTGGATCATCTGCACGCATTGCTGCCGTTGATCCGAGTACTTTCAGGTGCTTTAGATCTAGAATTATCCCATCCAGTTGATCATCATAATAGCCCACCTTGTTACGTGTAAGATGCGCGTGCAACGAATGCTTAAAATCAGCCAATCCATAAGGGCCCATGGAAAGATGCATATCTGTGTTCACCTTACGTATGCATGAACCCTCGGTTTTTGTATAAGTGTCTAACTCTTTCGTAGTATATTTAACAAATTCGCGTAAACGTTTTGCCATTTTAATATTATTTTATTCAACAGATGCTGATTGTATAGAAATTTAGTGCCGCGAGCACATTTCATATAATTGATAATAAATAAAAACGTGAGACGGTGCATTCAGTGACAATTAACAAATCCGCATGTGTTGCCACATAAAACAATTATGACAGCTGTTATAGTGCGAATAGTCAAACGTAAGGTAACAAAAGGTATAGTAAAGTAATGTAAAAAAAATAATGCGATTTTACTAGTAAAGTAGCGAACGGACCTACTGTTGAATAGAAATATGATTAAGAAAAAAGATAATCACTCCAATTTTTTTACATACGCTCCATTGAAAATTTAATTTCTACAGATTCCAACGTTGTGTTACCTAGCAATCCGTTTTGACTAAACACTACCACGCTTTTGTATGAAACCGATCGGAACAGCTGATCTTACCAACCGATAGGTCTTGACTATTCCCGAGAACTTTTAATACAAGAGAAGTCCTACTTTGGCTTTTGAGCTTATTTCTGATTACAATATCAGGTACACTTAACAGAGTTGCTATATTACAAAACCCACTTGAGTTATGAAAAAATTATCCGTTTGTTTTAATTTATAACTGTCTTAAAATGTCTTAAAAACATTTGTAACACAAAAATAGGAGTAAAAACATTTACGAAATATACGTATTATCGATATCAATGAAAATAAAATATGATTTAAGACCTTTGGCTACCAGAATCAATTGACTTCTTTGTAAGACGCGTATAATGTTTACAAAAGTAGAAAGTAAATATAGGTATCTTAAGTATAGTAGGTCTCTACGCGTCTTAGAATCCGTTTTTCAGCAGAAGTTTAAACTAGGTTTAAACTAAGTTTACGTAAACGGAATTTTAATTTGTACTTGTTTTAGACCGCAGCAAGAAAATATGTACTGGAGTGCATGAACAAACAGGTGATCAATTGATAGGTTAATCTTAGTTTAAAATTGAAATTTGACTGAAAAACTGCAAATCGAGTTTAGACTTAGCTTAAACTCCCACTGAAACAGTGACCGTTGCTGTATTTTTAAAAATGGAATATTTTTGGTAAATTCTATTAGTTTTTGGAAAAAAAATTTATTTGGCTGTGGCAACTCTTCCCTTTGATATCCCTGTAATTGCTTCTCTTTCTTTATATGTCATTCAACTTCTAAAATTCTCGAAAGAGTAGCAACTGAAATCAGTTGTCAAAATAAAATGAAGCACCACTTGAGCGCAAGCAGGTGAACAAATAGATATACATGTATTATGAAAAAATGTTTATCCAGCGTAATTAACAAAACAAACTTCAATAAAAATTTGTGAAACTTATTTTAGTAGCAGATTACAAATGTTTCCAACAACGCGTAAACGTGTATTCCTAATACTATGCGTATTTGGCAGTATATGCATTTTAATACGTTTCTTTCTCTTCAATAGTTCATTATTGATTGTAAGTGGCATACATATGAATATAATTGCTTAAGTGATAATAATATTATTCGTATATGTGTTTATGCTCATTCATAGCCACAGCAAAATTATCGTCATGCGCCAGGTACTCCAGTTCTGGTGACGGTGTTTTACGAAACACTTTGTCCGGATTCGAAACATTTTATTATTAAACAACTGTTGCCCGCTTATAAGGAACTTGCACCGTTAATGGACATAGAATTTGTTGCCTATGGTAAAGCACAAACATTCACAAATCCTGATGGCTCATATCGTTTCGATTGTCAACATGGCCCGGTCGAATGCCAGGCCAACACATATCATGCCTGTGCTGCTGAGGCGATAGAAGATACACGCCAACGCCTTGAAGTAATTGCATGTATGATACGTGACAATCGTTTACCAAAGGAAGCATTACATCGAGTGAGTATGAAATGATTCACCACATCTCTGTCCTCCTTTCACAATATGCATATTTGCAGTGCGCTAAACAACATAATATTGAAAATGCTGATCTCATACAAAAATGCATTGATAGCTCACATGGTGCTGAGCTATTGAAATTGAATGGTGAAGCAACGAATGCATTACGTCCCACCGTTAGTTTTATACCCACCATAACATTGGATGGTTCACAGGGCCGCCAGGCGACTATTCTAAAAGATTTACACGGTGAAATTTGTAAAATAGTTGGCAATACTGATGAGGCTGAAGAGTTGTGTAAAATTAAACAGTAACAGCTCAAAGCCTTCGGGCAATCTTGTCTACATATGTATGATTTATTTTGAGCACAGAAATGAACAAAATCGCCACAATTTATCGAGCACACACATACACACATATAATTAAGAACAAAGACGAAAAAACAAAATATATTTTTATATTTTATTTCACTTGAACATTTCTTATTACAATTACCATAAATATGGAAGTGATATAAATACATACATATGATATTTGTATTGTAGCATTTATTGTGTGGGCGAAATTTCATATCAAAAGAGCGCAACCACACTACGTCCCATTCCTTCTAAAAATGTGTAAATACAGGTCGTAAAACATCGAAACCAAAGCATTGCAATACTTTGTGTAAGACGGGATCGATGGATGTCTTACAATTGATGTTTCATATACATTCGTTAGACTTCAATACCACCACCACAACTCACTCGCCGATTCCTAGGTATTTATGTCAAAGTCCGTACTACAAACCTACCACCGATCGATCAATCAACATAAAGTATAGGAAGAAGAATGTGGAATGCAGTAAGAAAAGCATTTATTTTACAATATTTATCAATAACATATACGTATAACATCACTTGTCGTTTTTGTGTACAAAATCGTTTAAAGCAATAATTTTTGTTTTTCTATGGAACAATTATCATCACATGGGTGTAAACTACAATTTGTATTATAAGATGAAATGATATTATGTAAAAAAATAATGTAAAATGCATGCTCTAGAAATATTGGACATGCAAAAATATGTGTGTCACTATTACGGATGGCAACTCAACTTCTGCAGTTGTGCCATCAAACTCGTATTATCGATGGCAACTGAAAAAATCAGCTGCGGCAACTAGATAGAGTTGCCATTCGTGATAGGGGCAGTAATCTTTACTCTTAATTACTTCTAGGTATTTTAGTTAATTCATGTCGTCTTGTTTTACGTAATATAAGTCAATATAAAAACAAAATTTATGAAAATACAAAAGCAGCTGTTATTATATAATTTAACAAATATATAACAAATAAAAATGAAAACAACGCTTTTAAACTATAACAAAAATATTAGTAATGAAGCAAACATGTCAATATCGATACACCATGTATGTACAATTCATGAACATATATATATAAAGATATTCATACAATATCGTATTAACGTACGAAGTTAACTAAGTTTAATGTCAGCTTGACTAATTTGTACAATTACATTATGGTTAAGCACGTCGCCACTAAGTTTCGTATCATGCTGCTGAACACTGCTACTACGGCTATCGTCATGCACAATCAAAGCAAAACGTTTCATAAGGCAACTACGTGTATCGCATAAACTCAATGCAATATCCAATTTAATATGCTCCTCTTGTTGTTGTTGTTGCTGCTGCTGAAGTATGGCACCACGTTGTAATTGTAAATTAAATTTGCCATCTACAATATGACCAGCGGTTGCACTGGCATGTAGCGTTGTGCTAATCGAACTGATTGACCATTTTTGCGGTGCTTCTGCAGTGAATTTTAAACCATCCACTAGGGTGAAATTTAAATTTAATTTCACTGCTTTGGCCTTTTGTAATGGCAAACAACGTCTTAAGAGTTGTAAAGTGTTTGAGGCAGCAGCATCAGTCTCAGAATTGTTGCCATTTGATACTTGGCTGAAATTCAATGCGAATGGTTTCGCTGTCAGTGTTTGCATATTCACACAGAGTATTTGATGATTGTTCGTATCAGAGATGAATAGTTGTTGACCACTCGTGTTGAAACAAAGTCCAGCAGGCTCCTTGAATTGATGCAATGTGCCAGTGGACTCATCTTTGATATGCACTGTTTCAATTGTATTCGACGCATGGTCAATGCATTTAATTTTATTATTGTACGTATCAGCAACATAGACACGATCCGTCGTCGGATTGAAGCACACACCGAGTGGATGCTGCAATTTGGCGTTATACTGCTTACCATCAATATCTCCATAAGCGAAAAGATTCTGCAAAGTGAAAGTGCATGTTATTTATAATTCACACAAAATGATACAACTCCAAATTTACCAATGGATTACGATCACCGCCAACTACAGCAGTAACTTTGCCATCGACCATCGCCACCTTTCGTACACTTGAACTCTCACTGTCGGCAATGAAGAGAAAATCTTTGGCCATTGCCAGACCGGATGGTTGTGCGAAACCGGCATTTTGTGGATACGAATTGTTGCGATTCTCCTCCAAACCATTGCCCACAAGTGAAACACAAGTGTGCGGATCAAATTTACGAAATTTCCACCAGATTATACCGTCGGGAAAATATCCCCATATTTGATGTGTCCCAGCCATAGCAATCAATATGATGGTTTTCTCAGGTACACTCTGCTCATCCAAATGAAATGACATATCCATGTCGCGCATATGAAAAACAGCCACATCCCATGGTGATGAGATTGGCTGTAAGGGACCCAGCTTGCCGCCCACACGATCGCAACCCTGCTGACCGGTACCAGCTAGTGTTTCCACTCTTCGCGTGGATAGAGTAATTTGCCGCAAAGCATGATTTTCTGTGTCGGCCACCACAAGGACATTGGCATTGAGAAATGCCACACCTTGTGGCGAGTTGAAACGTGCACTTGCAAAATCGCCATCCAAAAACCCCTCGTCACAGCCGCCGATCTTATGCTGAACTACACCCGTCGTGCCGTCTATGACGAGAATACGATGATTACCCGCATCGGCAATTGCAAAACGTCCATCGTCGGCAGCGCAAATTTTCGCAGGAAAACGCAAATGTGATGCAGGCACTGCACTCGTCGATAGTCGTAGTGGTAGAGATGTGTAGGAAATGTCCTTTTTCCCATCGAAATAGCGTAATGCTTGCTCAGTAAAATGTTGTAGGAATTCTTTGTGACCCTCGCCCATAAGCAATAGCATCGGAGCACCGCTCGGACTTAGTATTAACAATGAAGGCCAACAACGTATACCTATGGAACGCCACATGCTGGAACGAGGATCATTCACTATGGCATGCGTTATGCCATAACGCTGTGCAGCCGATAATATATTGGCAGCATCTTTCTCATTTTCGAATTTCGGTGAGTGTACACCCACTACAGCAAGACCACGCTCAACAGGATACAACTGCTCTAATGCATGCAACTCGGGTAGTATGTGCATACAATTAATGCAGCAATAAGTGAAGAAATCCAAAATCACCAACTTGCCATGTAGTGCGTCCATGGTAAGTGGTTGTGTAACATTGAACCAGTCAAGATCTACAATGATTGGATCAAACAAGGTAAACTCAAACTAGTAAAAATAACACTAACCCTTCTCAAACACGATTGGCATTGTTTTTACAGCTTCCAATGCTGTGTCTGCCTCCCAACGACACAGAAAATCCTTCATAACATTCGCTTTCTCCGTTGCATCCTTTGCATTACGAAATCGTCCTTGTAATTCTTCTGTAATATAAGCCAACGTATCTATTGGCAGCAACTCATCTGTGTTATCCATGATTCTTGATTGAAAAAACGTTTGCAATTTTCGATAAAAATTTGTGCAAAAAATTATGGCAGATTTTGACAAACCCTTCAGGCAAAGAGTTAAAATAAAAATTTATGAATGCACTAAGCATTTAAAATAGATTTCACTATTGGCCACAGAGTGATATGTATACATTAGTATTTTGATTTTTACATTTTATACGTGCAAACGTATGTTTATAAATGGTGCATGTATGATTATTTTAAAATTATTATCTATTCTATACTAAATATATAATTGAGAATAATTCGCGACAATAATAATAAATTAAACTCATTAACATTCATAATAATTTCATTCACCCTGCGCAGCGTATGCACCATATGAATATGGGGGAAACTTGAAATACCGGTATCAGATTGCGGTATTGCCATATAAAAATGTTCAGGTACAACCAATTTTAATAGTTTAACTTTTTATGAAATGTATTAATCAAAAATATATGAGTTACACAAAATTTATAAATACTTAGCAAGCAATAATATAATAAATAGGCACCATCAAATATATATGATTGATATTTGTGTCTACAATACATATTTCTTTTCGTGCCGAACAACACACCATTTCAGAATATTAGAAAATTTGCAACCGTGTATAAATTTCTAGAGAAAATCGACAAATTTCAATTCAAGAGCAGTCAATTACAAACTGCCTTTGGGAGAGCAGTTGACTATTTCGTCTCGTGTGAAAGTTTGATAATATTGCGCGAGTTCACGTTGAAGTATTATATAGATTGTGCAAAGGGGAAGAAAAATAGAAAGATTAAAGTAAAAACCATAAATTCCCATCTGCTGAAACAACGTGATTTGATAAATAACCAAAAAATATAACATTTTTAATTTTAATTTATACATAGACAATACCCGGCCACTGCCAATTTAAGAAAAAAATAAGTACATAGTGTTGTTTATTTACAATTTAGTATGATACAAAAAGTGGAACGTTCAGAAAAATTCCAAAGACGGACTAGTAGTAGTGGTGATGGTTGTGATGATGCTGGTGGAGCAGCATACAATAAAAAAAGAAGATCCTACGATTTGTCGTCGTATTCTTCTATTACTTCATTACTTATGTCTTCGTCATCGGTGCTATCACCGATAGTTGCTTATACGTATAGCAACATGATTAGCGGATATGGCAGTCGTAGCAAAGAACAATTAATTTTACGTACTCGCCCCCCTTCGTTGTCGTCTTCTTCTTCATCATCACCATCAACTCTCGATTGTCACGTCATACCACAAATAAGCCTTCCTCGGTCCATTGGGAATGTATGGTGTTTAACAACTTCTCTTCTCTACGTTATGATTTTGTTTATGAATTGTTTTACAATTGGATATTGTGATGATGTTAACAATGGTGGTATCCAACAACAAAATAATGTTACAACAAATACTTCTATAGGCAATAATAATATTAATAATACTGCAAATAATCATGATCAAATTATAAACGATAATATTGTTAAAAGCAGCGTTAGAAACGCATCAGTGCCGGTGGACTATCCGTCACCCAGGTAAGTTAACAATGAAAAAATTATGAAATTCATCCGAAAATAGAATTAACAAAAATTAAAGTAAAATAAAAGCACATTACTGAATTCGAAGTGTTGGTGTAATAAAGGAGGAGGTGGAAGAGAGAGAGAGAGAGAGGTAGATACTGAGAGTAATCGCAAATAATATTCCGATTCGTTGCCAATCGAATCAATATTGTATGATTAGAGTTTCCCTCCACTTTTTAGGGTATTTTATGCGAATAGGTGAAATGCATAATTGTCGTTTTTCAATGCTGCAAACTATTATGGTTTAGTCTGAAATCTTACAAAATTTGTGTAGGTACGATATTTAAAAAGTCATAACTCAACTTCTAGAGGTTTTGGTGTTTTAGCTCAGTAGTAATTCAACACTTGTTTGCCCAACGGCGAAAAATTCCTTTAATATAATATCTTACAGATCAGTATTAGTAAATATTTCACCACCATTATAATGTCTAGCTATGCCACTACACAATCAAAGCTATCGCATCACACTTTACCAATAACATAACAATTTTAATATGATCGTGGCAAAAATCCAAAAATATTTTCTACATATGTACATATGCATGTCTACTGTCTGCTCTCGCTGTTTGCGTATCTATACATACATACATATATATGCTATATACGCGTATCAGTGCTGACTTTCGTTTTTCATTTTTTTAGTGTTTAATTATAATTATTTTTGTAAAATTTTCAAATAGAATTTTTGCAAATAAAATTATCAAAGTTTAACATCTATACATATACATTGATCAAATATAATCGATAATAGCAAAATTGAAACAACAAAATCGTAAAAACAAATCACAAGGTAATGCATGTACGGTAATGTCGTTGACCAGTAGACCAGGCCAACAGCATATGCTGCTGCCGGTGTTATTTTGCTGCTATAGATGCCGTTGCTAATGTAACTTGTCACCGTTGCTAATGAATATTTGCATTCACGCGCTATTTCATAGTATTTTCGTCGTTTACGTTACACTGCGCTTTCTTAGCATTGCCAAAATGAAACCACCACCTCCACTTCAATTAGGTGTTAGATATACATATGTATATATATGTATGTACATATACCCATTTATCTACATATATTGTTACTTCTATACATAATTTCTAATATTTAGTAGAATTTTAGGGGTTGTAACTGATATCACACATATTGTGCTGCTAATATTTTGTTTTTTTTTTTCTTACCTACATGGGAGTTCTATTTATTATTTATTACAAGTTTTAAAATATGTAACTAATGAAAATCAAGTATAAATTCATTATTTATTTCATATTTCTCTCTATCTTGTATCTCTATTCCATATTATACCAATTAATTTATGTGCTAAGTGCAATTTGTTGTTTGAAAACAATAGAGAATTGCATAATATTAATTTTGTACTCGCAGTTACTTACATTTTGCTATAGCGTAATACGCTTAATGAATCATATGCAATGATTCATTAAGGCATTTTATTGGTTTAACACTTTTGTTTATAAATTCTACGAAAATATTAATTCTAAAATTCAAGGTTTCTTTATTCAAAGTAGTTTAATGTAAAAATATTCCAGGGAACAATAAATCGAATAATAATAATTTTTAGAAAATCTGTCGAATATTAAATAGTTAATTTAATTGGAAAAGAAAAAATCTGGCATCGCTACATTTTTCGCAATAAATCTAAAAATCAAAGAATACATTAAGAATGGAAACTCGCTCTCTCTCTCTCTCTCTCTCTCTCTCTGAATAAATTTGAACTTTTATCCACATTTTGGTACACATATTCTCATCGTAAGTTTACCGTACTTTTTACTGCTCTCCAACTAGATTACTCTTCAGAACCTTTTTAAATTTATATTTTTTTATGAAAGCGAAACATTAATTTATGCTATGTACTATGTATTTAAGAAATCTAATAAGTGCAATATATTAAAATATCATAATATAATGCCAAACAAATGCAATCCAATGACAATTTTCATTGTAGAAATCTTTTAGTATTGTTATTATGAGCATATTTTTCCACGAGTTGTCATTAAGTCACCACGCAGGGACAGGCATTTTACTCATGTTGAGCAATTTGTATTTATGTGAACACCACCTTTCTATTTTTATGCTTCCTATGGCGAAAGTAATTTAGTACCAATGTTGCCAATTTAACCAATTTTTTCAATTTTTATTTACTATCAAGTTTATATAATATATTTTTTTCCAGTAAGGGTTTTATGACAGAAGTCCTCAAGCAGTGTAGGGATGTATTTTTTCATAAAAAAATTTCATAACATACATTCTGTCAAATAAGTACCCGGAAATCGGAAATTCTCATTTTTAATTTTCCCTCTGAGAATATTTAAAAAAAAATTTTTCCCAGGTTGGCACAACTGTCAGCCCCTATTCTGTGAATTTTTATTACTATGTGTCATTTAGTTTGGTTATGGCGTCATTAGGAACAAGTCAGCCTTTTGCGGCAGCTTCTGTTTAGTTTGCGTGATTTCGTGCAATTTTGCTTGTACCACTAACGATGTCCAAAATGTTATGTCATCTTCTCTGTGGGCTCAACTAGCTTACTTACTTTCACTTTTGGGGACGTTCAACATAATATCATGGATTTTTTTGACGTTTTCTGATGTACTAACGTCAGTGCTTGCACGGCCACAATACACGTGAGAAAACCGATTTTATCGGCAATGCAAATTGCGGATCTAATTTGGCTTTGGTCTCGGTTATCGTGTTTTCACATAAATAATAGTGTTTAAACAGAACACTTCAATTAAAATAGAAAAATACAGGTTGGTTGCTCCTCAGTGCTGTAACTTGTAAATGCGTGAATAAAAATTGCTGAAATTTTGACTGACATCTGAAAAAAGATGAAGCTATTTCTCTTATACCGTGGTTATATTATCAATCAATTGAACGCCAATCATGCGTTCATTTTCCGTTTCACCAATTTAGATTATTGGGTGGTTACACATGATTGCTGAGACAGAGGTGTAATATTTTATCAAAATAATTGTGCTGCATTAAATTTCAATTGATTTCATAATGGATACCGCGCTGAATGATTTGATAAAAACAGCAACCATATTTGCTGAGAATGTGTGTTTTTGGAAAGATAATCATAGAAGGGTACTGGGAAAAATAATTGAGTTTATAGAAAAAGTATCATAGAAAAATCGGCAAAAAAGAAAACGATCTAGTGGGATAAAAAAATGGCGAAAAAAAACGATGTACAAACGGCTCTCTCACATTCCTGACAAATTTTCATAAGGATAACCGATGCGAAATTCCAGAACATCCTGCGGTCCATTGAAAAGGATATAAAAAAAGAGAAACGCCAGTTGGAAAGCCATTACCGCCAGATCAACAACTGGCAGTGCTGGCGTCAATAGTTGTCAACTCTTTCCTATATTGGCTTCAAATGACTGAAATTTTGCCCGGATATCATGTTTTGCTACTCGCATATCGCTAGCAATTTTAGACAATTGCTGTTTCATAGCATCTAGGGCCTGTTCCCGTTTTTCCCGATTAGAATAAGTTGGATTTCTTGTATCCCACAAGCGTTCATTAAGGGGGAAGACCACTTTGATGGTCTGAAAAAATCGAATTTTTTTTTTATTGAAATGTTCTATGAGGTGTGTATTTTAATGTAGTATGCATCTATAGTCCGCCAGAAACATTTAAACGAGGTAACGAGACGACGTTTATCTCGAAACGACATTTTGTAAACTGGTGGGACCGATTTTGATGAAACCTTGCAAAATTATCGAGAATTTAATTCTGCATCGAAATACTGGATGGGATTTTTGATATTTTATAATTTGGATTTTTAAAGCACGATTTTGTGGCAAATTTTACAGGTAAAAAATTAACAATTTTTTATAAATAGCCACCATTTTCGTAAAAATTAACTTTTCAAAAAACGGCTTCAATATAACAGTGCGAAATTATATGGAGAATAACCTGCCTATCTAACTTTTGTTCCAGATTCACTTGCCAAGCGTCCAGATGTCCCACCGATGGGGAAAACCGGGCTGGAAGGGGGCTACGCGACCTGGTGCAGCGTGTACAGGGAGCCCGAGATCCAAGCAAAAAAAAAATTTACATTTATTGTAAAAAAGATAACTAATAAAATCATATAAAACATTTTATCATTGCAAGTTGTTTAAATGCTGAAAAAAATTCCGAAAATACTTTATTTTCCAACAGCTCAAGGTGGTCTTCTCACTTAATTTGCAGCAGAGTAATAAGTTTTTCAGTCCTTTAGGTCTGCTACACGAAAACACAATTTCTAAATAAAATAATAAATTTAAAGTTATAAAATTTCTTTGTTTAACGAGAAAATTCTCTCAATCAGTACATAATGAGAATATAAAACAAACGCGAATAGCTTTCTTTAAAGGGAATTTTTATATTTAATGTTTAAAATTTAATAATCCTTCGCCGTTGCCAACATGATAAACATGTATGTACGCAATACCCGTAAAGCAATATTTAGAAATATTTTTTCTCACATATTCTTTTTCTTTATATAAAATTGCATATGGCAACACTGGTGAAATTGATCTGATTGGTCTCGAGAACAGCAATCAGAACTGATTGACATGCATATGTTCATTTTTGGAGTTCATTTTTCATTTTTTTCGATTTATTTCGGGCAAGGTGGCAACACTGTAATAAAACATACATATTTTATACATATTTTATGTGCCGCTTTCGTTCTCGTTCTCTACCACTCACTTAATGTAATTTCTTCCTTTTATTTTCCTGTCTCTTTTGTTATTTCCTTTTATGCTCAGTCCCTAAATAAGTTTAGAGCCACAAAATAATACATATATAGCTATGTAGATAAGTTTTTTGTGCAAAAAAAAAAAAAAAAAAAACGATCATATACACACACTCGCATACAATGGATGTGTGTGTATGTATATAGGTTGGCCATTGCCTCTTATCATCATTGCTCATTTGTTTATTCGCTTTGGTGGTTTTTTTTCTCTTCCTTTTTTTGCTATGATTAAATTTCCATATTTTCTTTTAAGGCTGGTAACACAATAAACACAAGTGAAATGTAGTAAAAAAAATTATTGTAATAGATAATAGATATTTTATAAACGTTGAGCTTTTATTCTAATTATAAATATTTTTATTTATATTTGTTGTAAGGCCTTTTTAAGTATTGGTGAATAGGTAAATGTATGAACATTCCTTCAATACCCGTATATTTGTATATACGCATACATTTTATGAATAACTTTTAAAGTGAGGAATAAATATTACTTATATCACATGCACATGTGCATGTAAGTACCTATGTACTCGTATGTATGCCTATGTAGCTAATCATTGATAATGTCATCGCTGTCTTTGCTGTTCTATTTTTTGTATTATTATTTTTTCATATCATATTAGCGTAAATAATTAATTGTCACATATTACATAGTCTGTAATGCTAATAAATGCTACACTGGCAATTATAAGTAGACTGCAAAAAATATATCAGGTGTAGTAAAATGTAATCCATTATTTTTCCAATAGATAGCTTTAGTAATCTGTTTCTCGCGTTGTATATTTTACAGTTTTTCTTCGATAAAGACGAAAACGCAAGCCAGATGGCTGAAAATGGGAATAGTGTTTATGGTCCTGATACTGTAACCGCCAATCACGTGCAATTTAGGCTTTGTCAATTCCGTTCCGGTAATTTTGATGTCAAAGATGCAAGACCAATTGTCGAAAATATCGATAAAATAACGAAAATCATCTAGTCTGACCGTCATGTAAGCACTGTTTCTATTGCCCTGGAGCTAAACATTGCACAAAAAACCGTTTGGAAACATTTATATAAGGCTGGGTACAAAAAGAAGCTCGATGTATGGGTGACACACGAGTTAGCGCAAAAAAACCTCATGGACCGAATTTCCATCGCTTCTGAATCGCAACAAAATCGATCCATTTCTGAAGCGGATAGTTATTGGTGATGAAAAGTGCGTCACTTACGATAACTTCAAGCAAAAACGGTCGTGATAAAATCGCGGTGAGCCGGCACAAACGGTGGCCAAGCCATGATTGACGGTCAGGAAGGTTTTGCTATGTGTTTGGTGACTATGAGCTGCTCCCCTACGGCCAGACTCCTCTTTCGAACCTGGACTGTCAACAATTGGACCGTCTGAAGGAAGCAGTCGTCAGGAAGCGGCCAGATTTGGCCAATAGGAGAGGAATTGTGTTCCATCAGGACAACGCCAGGTCACACACATCGATAGTGTATCGCCAGAAGCTCCAGGATCTTGGTTGGGAGGTTCTTATGCATCCACCTTATAATCCGGACTTGAAACCAAGTGATTACTACCTGTTTCTGTCTATAGCGAATGATTTTACTGGTGAAAAATTCGCCTCAAGAGAAGCTTGTGAAAATCGACTGTCCCCGGTTTTTGCCAATACGGACGAGGGTTTCTATGAGAGTGGCATTATGAAATTACCTTCAAAATTATCTTACCTATCGAACAAAACGGTGCATATTTGACCTAAATCGGATCATTCTAACTATGCTAAATAAAACCTTCAATTTAATGCAAAAATTTCTTTTGGATTTCTTTTTACTAGACCTTATATATACGGGAATAGCAAATAATATTAAACATTTTTAAATGAAAACGGCTTTATTGTATTTCAAAATATATCACCATGATGATCAATGGACTTTTGCATTTGTTCAAACCATTTGTCATAGCAGTTTTTCCATTCCTCTTGAGACACTTTTAAAACATGGCTTTTGAATGCTTCAACTGCTTCTTTGGCGCTTCGTAAATCGTGGATCACGCAGTTTACCTTTGATATTCGGGAACAAGAAGAAGTCAATGGGTGCCAAATCATGACTGTACGGAGGATGAGTCTTCAATTCGATGTTTTGACCTGTTTGACCAGATGTGTGAGAGCTGGCATTGTCATGATGGAGAATTCATCTTTGGCAGTTAGTTTTGCGAATATCTCTAAAGCCTTCCGGCAAACAAATGGTCGTGTACCACTCAGAATTGACCGTCCTACGTTGCTCAAACGGAACAGTTGTCACATGACCCATTCGGCCGAAGAAGCAGGCGACCATTTGCTTCGAAGTACCGCGGGTCCGAACAACTTTTGTTGGATTTGGCTCGTCTTGAAACACCCACACGGTCGATTGCTGTTTTGTCACGATTTTATATACGTCTTTTGAAGCTCCTCGGTCGAACTTTTTAAGCATTTCCTTACACCAATTGTCGCGAGCCTTTTTTGAGCTATTCATAAATTATGGGATAGCCAAAGACTGCAAATTTTTTTTACAACTAACTTTTCATGCAAAATCGAATGTATTGAAGTGGAACTAAGGATGCTTCTATCTCACGATATGTCACATGACGATCTTGAATTATCAGTTCATGCACTGCATCAATGTTTTGTGGCACAACAGCCGATTTTGGACGACCTTCACGTAATTCGTCGGCGACCGAACTGCGACCACGATTGAATTCACAATACCAGCGATATACTGTGGTTTTTTATGATACTTTAATACCATACAAAGAAATGAGTTCTTCGACACATGCTTGCTGAGATTATCCACGTCGATAGTTGTGAAAAATTATCGAACGAAAACCTTCTCTTGAAATTTCCAATATAACAATTTTATTTTAGGTTGCTCTCTTTCTCCATCTCCCTCCTGAATGTAAAAATAATAATATATCGAATAACCAAGCCCAATACAATCGCACATGTTGCATTGAATATATTCTGTATTTTACCTTCATAATGTTAATATCATCCCTAGAATGGCGCCTAAAGACCCTCTACTCTTCTACAATATAAAGTTGTCGATGCAATGATGTAAGCTCTTTTGAAGAATTTTTATATACTCTTATACTCGTAATGTATCTGACTATTTAAGAAATTTGGCATTGCATTACAACATGTACATATTACCATTATTATCATTATCATCATCATTATCATCATCATTAAATATCATTCAACTGCTGCGTGTCTAATCTATGGACATTGTTTAAATTTAATTTTATATTATCTTATAGGTACTGAAATATAAGTTACACATGCTTGCTTTCAAATATTGTCAAAAAATTGTAAATAAGAAAAACCAACAAAATTCATTCCATCGGGTGTTTCAAAAAAAGTTTTTAATTAAGATTATTTTTAAGAAATTCGCCGATTTCTTGTCTCTTAAAAAGATTTTTTTAATAGGTCCCGAGGACCCTTTGCCGGAACTTCTCTTCCAGTACTGCTGTACTTGTTCAATTTTGTACAGCATTAGAAAGGACGTACTTAAATTAGTTTCGAACGGCAGAACCCTTGTGACATCACTTTTTCTGAGCTTTATCACAGAGCTCTCTTTGAAGCTTTTTCATGGCAAATTGTTACTATCGGATGAATTGCATTCCAATAGATGGACGCTTTTCGAAAGAAAAATCTATTGATATTAAAGTTGTACTTCAGTCGGGAATTGAACCCACGACCTACAGATCAGAAGGTCAACTACGACCTATGTTAATTCAAAGAGAAAGGTTCTGAAACCTATCCATCGAATACTAAAAGAGTTACCGAACATAAAAACGGTTACTCAATGCAATAAAATTCTATGAAAGATAACATTAAAGATATTAGAGCCTCAGTTGTGTGAGAAAATTATCGAAAATGTCTACAAATGAATCACATTCTGTCAAATTGTCAATCTCAGGCATATTCACTACAAAATAAAAATGGGCACCGACCAATTTCAAGTTTTTGCGTTCTAGATTTGGTTTTTTATAACAAAAAAAAACAACAAAAAAGCAGTCCACAAAAGTGCATTTAGGCATAATTTTAGTTCATCATTCCCATTTACTCTGTAAATCTGATCTGAGTAGATTTGTTGGTATTAAAGTACTCAGTTCGCAGTTTCAAAAATTCAGAACAAATGCATAAAATCTGTTTTTCCCTATTTCAAGAAGACAAGAAATTCAGAACAGTAACTTTTGGCAATCATCTTTAGGTTCTTAGCAAAATAAAAGCTCCCGGTAAAGAGTCCCACTAGCTCTGCAGTTATTTTTCCTACGAGATAATCAGCGGCGATCAGCAACAATATCACAAATGATGATAAAAAAGCAGCAAAATGTAATTAATTGATTAGATCAAATTGAGAAAAACTGTCAGAGCATCCCATCCTAGCTATGATGTCTAAGATTTAATTGCCCGACCCTTGAGATAATCGAAACTCATATCAAGAACAACCTTTTCCATCTGTCAATGTATTCCTTAATATTTGTTTTCTCGATTCTTTTCTAGAAATTTCAATCTGAAAGATGCATTTGGGTGCTGTCCGGTTTGTATCGAAAAATTAGATAAAATCATATAAAAAATTTGGAAAAGATCAATATATGAGTTTTCTTGACGGAGCTAATAAACTAGACAATAGTTATCACACCTATTATAAATCATTTGAAAAAGTTTGTCTACAAGAACACACACGACAAAATTTTATGAGAAGAAAACTGTTGAAATGAAATGATACCGAGGCATTTTTGATGAGACTTATTGGTTGGTTATTGTGAGGATTCAATGAGGTCACCAAGGCATGTTGTAATAGTGCAGAGCTTCTCCTCCATTTCAGTCTTTTTATAAAAGAATGTTATTTAACAAAAAATATTGCTGTTATAAAGCTTCCGTGTAGAGGCTTCATGAAATATCTTTGTACTGGAAGTACTCTCGCAGTAATACGAGAGGTATTAGTGCGAGAGTACAGACTAATATCAGAAAACGAAACAATGCTATGCCTGTGACATCTTCATGAAGTTTCTCGTACTTCTTTCGTATAGGCCGTATGGAAACTATATGGAGGGCATTGCTTCGATTGCTGTTATATTCATCATTGTATATCGCTGCATTTTTTCTTTCTCTCATAATTTCTATTACTTAAATATCAGCAAGTGAGCACTCTAATGTTCACATAATTGCAAATAAAACGCAATTTAAAATGAAAGCACCTTTTGAAACACTCGTTATGCACACAAAAATGTGTGATATCGTTCTACTAAGTAAGTATATTACAAAATATGATGTGCCGAGTACATGCGTAGGTCAGCAGGACTTGTGGTTATGACTAATACACATTTGGTTTCTCATAAAAATTGTGACATTGAACTCGAAACATTTTTTATGTATGTTAGTGGTATTAAAATTTATTATTTCTTATTTTTGTTATTACCAGCAGAACAAAACAACAAAGAAGAATATTTATTTTCTATAACTTGTATGTAATTTATAATTAATTATATAAGTAATTTATATATTTTAAAGCCAATTGGGAAATATAACCAGGAAGTATGCTATGTACAATACATATGAGGTTAGATGTAGAGCTCATTAGTTGGTGGTATAACAGGCCATTCAATAAGTCCGTAGGAAAAGTATGAAAAAACGATACAACGAGTATAGCGTTTTTTCAACTTTTCGATACCACTTTGGTAGTACAATTTCTCTTTCTCGTCAAAGTAGGCCTGAGTTTCAAGAATAGGGAAAAGGCGCTGAGGGCTAAATCTGGAGAATACGGTGGGTGGAGAAGCAATTCGAAGCCCAAATCATTCAATTTTGCCATCGTTTTCATCGATTTGGTGAAATAACATTTTTTTCTTTTCCAAATGTGACCATTTCTTTGCGATTTCAGTCTTCAGTCGGTCCAAAAGTTCACAATAATAATCACTATTGATGGTGGTTCCTTTTTGGATATAGTCGATAAACATTATTCCGTTCGCATCCCAAAATACGGACCCCATCACCTTACCGGCCGACTGTTGCGTCTTTGCTCACTTTGGATTCGTCGATTCGTCGACTGCTGTCCACTCAGCTAACTCTCTATTGGATTATGGTGTGTAATAGCAAAGCCATGTTTCATCCATTGTCACATGTTGACGATAGAATTCGATTTTATTGCGGTTTAACAGCGCCAAACACTCCGTTGAACCATCGATACGTTGTTGGTTTTGGTGGACTGTGAGTTCACGCGGCACAGAGCTTTCGCATATCCAAATGTTCGTGTAAAAACACAACCATCTGATATCTTTACAATGTCATCTAGCTCGTGCACATTCCATTTGCGATCTTTCATAACCAATTTGTGGATTTTTTTTTATGTTTTCTGGAATAACAGCCTCAATTGGGCGTCCACTGCGTTCTGCATCGTTTGTGATGGTACGATCACGATCATTTGTCTCCATAGAGCAGAGTCCGGATAATGTTTATCAAGCCATTGTTTGGTTTCCACTGTATTTTTTTTTTTTCATCAAAAAGCAATGCTTTATCAAAATACAAAATTTGCTTTTATCCCACAAAATGCTATAACTCACGAACCAATTGTCTCATTGTTGTCAATTTTATACACGTTTCATTTGAAGTTTAGGTTAGGTTAGGTTATGCGGACGCCCCCCAAAAGGTGGGCGCACTTAGGCCAAAAATTTGCCCATTGAGTCACCATGCATCACTGATGCTTACTACCCTGTTCCCTCTGTTAAGCGGAACCATTAGGATTTCCTAATAAATAGAGCAATGTCCCTGACATCCATGGGTGCTAGCTCAGTAGTATCTGTAAAAAAGGCACTCCCCAGTAGGGTGTGCCTTCTGCGGTACACAGTGGTACGCAGTTTCCTCCACTTCCTCGTCCTGGCAGCTGCGATAAAAATCGTACCCACAAGCCAGTGGCCCATGAGTACGGCAACTACATTACTGATAGTTTTTCTACTCAATGACAACAGTCAATGTCAAGAGTTGGCCAGACTTTCCTAGTAGTAACACAAGAGCTCAAGATTAGAACTCAATAAAAATCATATGGAATCAAATTCTAGTAACGCCATCTATGTCTCATCCTACACACTTATTGAATGGCCTGTTACTTTACAGACTCTAGTAGTAGAGTTGCCCTAAACGCGACCCAATAACCATTGTGATATACTTGTAGCATCAGTTATTTATAATCATCGAATCACGCGACATTGAAAACAGAATGTGACATAGAAACGAGCGATTTCATTTTGCATCACTCTCTGCAAATTTGTTCAAATAATGAGCCATCCAAGATCCTCGTTGAACTATCAGACTTCCATTATTGCATGATATTGACAGCAGAATTATGAAAACACAACGCGACGAGTTATTTTCGTATGCGTTTCGTTTATATATTTTAGAGAGAATCAAAACAAAGTGCAGGCGAAGTAAAGTGAATCCAAGTGACTCATTGCGTCATGTTTTTCATAATTCAACAGTTGGCAACGCTGACATTTGCGCCGCATGAACAAATAAATATTTCAAATAATATCCATGAATTTTTGCAGATTTCGATATGGCAAAGAAAATAACCAATATTACATATAATACAATAATATTTTTTATTTATACAAGACTCATGAAAAAGAGAGTACATTCATTATATTGAAAAGTACCAACAATAACGAAGATAAATCATAAATAATTATGGAATAATTATGATTAAAATAAACCAATGAATAAGAAAAATGTTCCGGACCGGACGTATCTTCAATTTCACTGAATGAACTAGCATTAAAGAATAAATAAACAAATTCTTCGCGCAAATTCTTGTAATAAATATTTACCTTGGCAGGCCTAAACACGCATACGTAGTAGTAGTAGTGGCACTAATGCGATCGATTAATCTAATAAGGGCGAGGACAGCATTGATAAAGAATAGACCATTCTAAAATTATTTGTTTATATGATGCAAAATATTTATAATCATCTGTGTGTAAATTCTCTTTGAAAATCATTGAGTAGTCAAGAAAATGATGGAAATTGATTGATTATGTACCTTCTAAAATTAAACAGCTGTGATTATAAATGTAAGCGAGAGTAAAAACTACACTCTGAATGTTATAAATAGCTGATATCGTTTATTTTGCATTATTGATTGAAAGCAAAAGTAAAATCAGAAGAAATTGAGAGTTAAAAGATCTTTTTGTTGTTGTTGTAATTAATATTTTGAAGAGATATACTTTCTTTTTCTTCTCTTTTCAATTACAACCAATGAGATCAGTGTTTAATATTATTTTTATGTACTCTGAGTACTATGTTTGTGATTAAGGTGGCCCCTAAATGTATGAGAGAAAAATTTTTAATACGATTTCTGGTTCAAATATGCTAAGAACATTTGCTTTCATAACAATCTAAAAAGTAGAAAGTTTCGTTTCGATTGATAATATTTTAGAGCACCCTCAAAAACTGTTAAATTGGAAAATAATTTGTTTGCATAATTTTTCTTATTACACCGTCCGACAGAGATTATTATTATTAGAGGGTTGTATTGCACTGCATCATAGACTAGAGTATTTCTCTAAGTCCAGCATCCATAAGGAAGTTTAGTATAGATCCTATCCTAATGGACTTCAACAGATTTTCCGGTATTATAAATTCCTCAAAGTTTTTCTTTCTTGTGTACATAAGTGCTGGGCACGTTTCCAACACATGTTCTGCAGTTTGCTTCTCCTCCCTCCAATTTCGACAGGTTTCATCCGAGAAGATTCCTAGTTTCGTTAGGTGATAATTCAGTCTGCAGTGTCCTGTCAATAAGCCCATGATGATTCTTATATTATTCCTATTTAAACTGATATATTCCTCAAGTCGTTTTAGGATATAGGTCCCTAAAAGTGTCTTGGATTGGGACAAACCTGGTAGGTTTTCCCAGTATGATTGTCTGATTCTGATTCTTCACTCCTTTTAATGAGCATGGATAAAGCTCCTTTGCCCAGAACACAAAAGGGTTCATTGCCTCCAACTCCAATATGTTCTGGAACCCAAAGGATCCATAATTGGTTATTTTCACCAAGTTTATTCAGTTTGGCAAGACATTCCCACACCAGTTTTGATTTCACCTGGTTAGTGGTTCAGTGTCTTGATAGCAGCCTGACTATCTGTTAGGATTGCAATCCTTCTATTCCGGTATTGGCGCATGATGTTAAAGTGGGCACACCTATCAATAGCGTATATTTCCGCTTGAAAGACAGTAGTATTGTTTCCTAGAGGCTCCGATTATTTTATCTCCGAGCCTATCACTCCTGCTCTGGCCCCTTCATTAGTCAAGGAGCCATCCCCGACAGAGGTTAGTACACATGAGAAAATCCAAAAAGTTAAATTTTGTCGGACGCATGATATTTCACCCCAAGGAAGATGAATTGTAAGACTCACCACAATTAATTGAATGAGTTTTTTTTGTTGAACCTCTTAAAGGGGAAAACTAAAATTAGCTCATATATTTTACCCCCTAAGAACACCTTGGTAACGGTGGAATTTTGTTTGGGAGCCATCCTAAGGTTTGGAAGCAAGGTTTCATACTCCTAGAAGCGATTACTGTATGGTTGTGGAGTTATTTGTCTATTTTAATTTTTTCATTCACTTTGTATGGCAACGAGGAGTATATAGAGGTTTAGTTGGCTCGAAATTATACTGGCGTGGTAAAATTATTAGGAGTTGGAATTATATTTTACACTCTTAGATGCGTTTTCTTGGTAGTTATATGATTATTTCTCAATTTTCAGATATTTTTCGTTCATTTGGTATGGAACCTTACATAAGAGATGTATGTAGGTAGGTTAGAACATTTGGGGAAAATACTGGATAGTACATATGACCCTAATAGATGTTATTCTTGGGTGCTATTGGATTATTTGTCGATTTTCCATCATTTTGAAGTTAATTTGATATGAGCGATCCCATCAGGATGAAGATGGTCAAATATATACCCTTGAAGTTGTAGGGTGACACCTTTAAGTGTGGCGATAGGGGGATATTTCCACCACGGATGAGAGGATGC
This sequence comes from Megamerina dolium, assembly GCA_963854835.1. Taxonomy (NCBI): domain Eukaryota; kingdom Metazoa; phylum Arthropoda; class Insecta; order Diptera; family Megamerinidae; genus Megamerina; species Megamerina dolium. Next base: position 5,570,799 of record OY978529.1, read on the forward strand.
TTGGAGTTTTCGAAAGAAAAATTCTGCGCAGGATCTACGGACATATTTGCGTTGATGGTGAGTATCGAATAAGGTACAACGATGAGCTGTATGAGCTGTACGCTGGCATTTTCAGGCGAATCAAAATCCAGCGGCTGCACTGTCTGGCGAATGGAAGAAAACGCTCCAGCGAAGAGGGTATTTAATTTGGCACTCGCTGGAGGACGCAGAAGAAGAGGAAGACCAAACCTCCGTTGGAAAGACCAAGTGCTGGGTAACCTGCGTCGCTTGGAATATCCAATTGGCGCCAGCAAGCGATCATTGGTTGTTATGCCCACATAAGAAGAAGAAAAAGAAGATAGAGGGATAAATATATATCGGAAAAAATATAGAAATGACAACATTATTGGGAGTTGGTCGTACATTTTATCTCTCCCAGCGCTGCTATTTGTAGTGGTGAATGCGAAATTTACAAGACCTCCTCCCTTAGTAGGGGAGATCCCAGAATGGGTTGAGACAGTGTGTAACTGTAGGTCGATCCTATATTTCACCCCTCTTAAGGCGATACATTATGGTTAAATGATATGATTATTATGAAAACTCACTTTTTTTGCAAATTTGAGCCTCATGTGTGAGCTCCAAAATGACATTCGTTGTGTCGACAATTTCTATTTGGGTAGGTTTTTATCAAAACAAAAAGATTTTTAGCTTTTCAGTGCGAGGAAAAAGTGTTCTAAAAAAAAACGACCACCCTATTGTTCATACTCATTCATTCATTAACACTCAAAGTTGTAATTAAGTGTTGTTTTTGTATGCGGACTTGTAGTTATACTTGGCTGCAACCATTGCAAAAATAATGTTGCGCGTATTTTTATTTTTAATTTTTTTTTTTTATTTTTAATTTTGTTGCTTTTGCCAATTGTGTCAAATTGCAGATAGCGGCATCGACAGCATTCTATATACATTATGAGTATATAATACTATGTATGTAACATAGGTACGTATTGTATACAATCCATTAGCTCAAGAATGTAATATAAACATAAATAAACTTACGCTGCGACTTATACGAATTCGTATATATCTTGCGAAAAGAAAGAGAAAGGCATAAAAAGAGAGAGAAAGAGAGATCAAATAAGGAGCAATGTGCTGATGACTGCTGACTACCCACCCAATGCCAACGTCATCCGTTGGCGTTCTTCATTTTACATACACAATCATCATTGTACATAGCACTGTATTTATGGTGGCTGTATGATATATACTTAGCCTGGAGTAGAAAATAATGAAATATAAATATTTTGTGCAAACTTCATTTTATTATTGAAGAAAAATTTTGATTCCTGTACAACTCAATATAGCTTTATAAGAAAATCCAAATTTATTCATTTCAATGGAGGTCAATTTGCAATCGCCCATCATTCCTTCTTGCAAATATGAAATTTACGAAAATAATTGCTTTCAAATTATTTCAAATGATCTTACACTTGCTAGTTATATATCGTACAGCCTTTATATATATAATCACTACTCCATTCCCTTTTTATAATAGTTGCTTTCGTCTAATTCGTATTCACATTCCACAAGTTTTTGCATATGTATGTGTATGAACAAAATAAAAAAATAAACAAAAATAAAAATAAAAGCAAATAAATACAAAATACTAAAAAATCAAATAAATTCCATATATCATTTATATTCCTTCTCTGGCAATACGTGTGTTCGTTTTGAGAATTTCATTCTATGTATGATGTTTGTTCCTGTACTATTGAAATTTTCTCAAAATGTCTTACCGGCCCGACGGTTAATCACATTTTGCTCCCCCTTGCGTCACCGGTATTCTCAAATACTACAAATGATTTGTCAAGAATCAAATGAATTTTGTTTTCGAAGTTCTTTTGAACGCCAAACAACGCATGATTAATTCATGACTAGTCAAATATCAAAAGTATGATACAATTCAACGGTAAACTCCGCTCGTGAAGCGTCAAGTCATAATTATTGGTACACAGAAAAATCGAGGCCAAATGAAAACGAATTAATATTTTTCAAAACATTTTTTTTTATTGGATTTTTCAACTTATTCGAAATGACTTCCATTTGCCTTCCAGCACGACTTGAGACGATCTGGCGACCCATCGATCGCGAGACGAACTTCATGCTTGGGGAAATTGTCCAATGCACGGACAAGGGCTCGCTTCAAAGACTCAATATTTGGGTGTCGAGTAGAGCCCTCTAATAAGAACCACAACTTGTAATCCACTGGTTGAGGTCTGGACTACCAGATGGCCAATCATCCGTTGATAAGAAGTCCGGAATGTTGTTTTTTAGTTGTTTTACTGGAGCAGAGACCTCTTTAGATCTTCGGGATGAGTTGGGATGCTACTCTGGATGACCGGGCATACACACAATCGTTCTGTTTATTGAACGATTCTACGACGGTGAAGATTTTCTCATCAGTAAACAGAATTTGTCTGTAAACGTAACGGCTGCGTAACTCTTTCGATTTTCGCTTGAGTTTTCCCTCCAATGCGGCCGTGAGCAGGTGTCCAGTTTGTCGCTTGTACTCGCTGAGTCCCAAATCTTTATGGACATGGATTTTTGCGAAATTTGCATTTCCCGCAACAAGATTTTTGGTTTTCGCAGCGGTTTTAGATCGATTCGATTCTTCACGGCTTTGATCGCTTTCGGAGTTCTCACAGTGCGCGGATGGCCGGATCTTGGACGGTCTCGTACTCCACCTCGTAAGAATAACTTCAGAGCACGATACACAAAAATGCGAGTGATTCCAAGCGGTCGCAACGTCCGAAAGATATCACTTTTTCCCATGTTGCATTTTAGTACGCCAACAACAACAATACGATTTTCGATGTCGTCCCATTCCGTGATTATAAACAATTGATGCAAGGAAAGGCAAGCGGGTATTGCATCAGTGTAAGAGAGTGTTCGGTCTCATGTGGGGAATTACTCCCAGAGCATCGCACTGGATCTACACAACGATGGTAAGGCCTTAATAGCGTATGCTGCGTATGCTGGTGGCCTAAGGATACCCAAAAGATCGCGAAAAGCAAGTTAGATTGGGTGGCTTGTATTGGGATTACCGGAGCTATTCGGACGACCCCGGTAGAAGCATTGGAAGTCGTTCTGGGGCTGCTGCCGCTGGACTTACATATTATGAAGTCGGCGGCATTAACAGCAACCAATAATTGGTATGGATTCGGCACGGATATAGGGCACAGCCGCATCGTGTCACTGGTATATAGCAGTGTAAAGGAGGCGCAATTGACAATGGAAGGAATAGGTAGGCTAAAGATGACTGGAAAGTCACACAGAACACACATTGAAAACGGCCTCACACATGATGTATGTGAGGAAAATGACATCAGTATTTTCACTGATGGCTCATTAATGGATGGCAGGGCAGAAATGCTTGGTTTGATGCATGCGCTAGACCATCTACTGGATGGAAAGGTGCAAGGTAAGAAAATCTTGCTAGCACTCGATAACCAGGCGGTGGTCCGGCGACTGTAGCAACTTATGCTATCTTCTAAGCTGGCGCTCGAATGTGTTCAGAAACTTAACGGATGTGCTCGTAGTAATGCGATTACTCTAATGTGGGTGAAGGGACACATTGGTATAGAACAAAATGAAGCTGCAGACGCTTATGCTAGATAAGAATCTTAAGCTGAGTTTTATGGACCGGAACCAGTAGTCGCTCTTAGCAACGGGGCAGTGAAGGCAAAGGTCGAAGAGTGGATAAAGTAACGCCATCTCACTAGATGGGAGAACTTATGCACTTGTAGGTAAAGGCTTCGTTGAAGCTATCAAAGGGCAGTGAATTGGGGAGGACTCTCAGTCTACGACGGTTAACTCTAAGCTGATTGACTGCATTAATAACTGGGCATGACGGTTTCAGGTACCACCTCAGAAAGATCGGTCATGTTGAAGGGAAGGATGCAGACATTTGCAGATTATGCATGGAAGTGGCAGAGACAGCGGGGCACATAGTGTGCCAGTGTCCTGCGTTGGCAAGTAGTAGGATGCCCACACTGGGTTGCCAATTTATTGATGAACTCGAAATGTGGAACGTATCCCACAAAGGTATGTTTGAAATAACGCGTGATATTATTGTGAGGAACGAAGTAGAAGAATTCTGAAACCAAACGAAAAGGGACCCAGATAAGTAGTCTGATTCGGCTAATCCCTAAAATATATATATAGTCACTGAGCTTAAGGGGGTGTTCCCGTCTAGAATGCTGATTTTAGGCTGTTTTTCAAAAAATTATTTTGGAGCTACAAGGCAACATGCAATATTCTGGTTTTTTGCTTGTTGTTCCTTATTATTTGGAGAACAGAAACTCATATTTGTGTCAAAAAATTTTATTTTCTAAGTACAAATTTTCAGTGGTCAATGTGACCTTGTCACGCTGATTTTCACTGCTGGCCGATAAGAAATTTCGGGAACCAGTAATCTGAAACAGAAATGGGTATGCAATTATTAATCTGCAATAAATTCCGCGGATGCTAAACCACAGTTTTAGTCAAAATGTTGATTAGAAACAAAATGGCGGCCATATGAAAAAAAATTGTCCAGTTTTGCCACCTTTTTTTACCTTTAGAGTGCTTGAAAATATATTTAACAATAATTTTTTGATGAAAACTTTGGTTTAGCATCCAATGAAAACTATCTAGAACATTTTCCCAAAATTTCAAGTCGATAACTCTCATAGTTGCTGAGAAAAGTTATCGGCCAGTACAAAAAATGTGGTTTCGAGAAAAACGCGTTTAAAGTTTCGACATGACATGACAGCAGGACCAGGATTACTTCAATTAATATGCAAAAAAGTGGGTACTGAGTTTGCGGATTGAAAAACGACTTTGGGGGGTGATAGTATATAGTATAAGGTACAATAAAACGCCAAAAAAAAATCGATTTTTTCAAACTTCTACCCGGGAACACCCCCTTAAATAGCTCATAAAATGATATATTCATGGCTAATTTCAGTTAAGGGTAGAGAAAGTAGTCACATGATGACAAATCAGGTGAATATGGAATGCGCACAATGATACAAATGTATTTTTTAGCCATATCCATGTCAACAAAATGAATACAAAATTTTTTTTCCTTCAATATATGACGTAAACATTTCCAAATCATGTCTTACAGTATTCGCCCTTAATTCTGAACAGGGAAATATCCATATATAACAATAATTTGATTTTTTCTACTAATTATGGACTGTTTCGTTCTTGAGGGTGTCCAACAGTAGTACGAATTTAGTGTATGATCATATGAGGGCAGCTAATAGTACATGATTCCTTGATAGTCCAACTAAATCCTTCCTGGCCAGTAGTCCTGGTTTGGCCGCCAGTTGACAACAAACGTGTTCGTACAATATTGTCGTATGTTGCCCAATTCTAGTGCCCAGCCATCATTCGTTTAAGAAATGGCTCGATTTTGGTTCGTTTGCAGCGGGAGATGGAGCAATGTCCATATTACCTTCGTCCCAGTTGTTATGGACATTCAACGTCTCTGCTGATTTTACTGTCAGGTTCTCTGCACATAAATCAAGTGGTGGTAGCCAGTTTAAAATAGTTTTGAGTGCAGTCGTGAAGTCGCCTTAAATGCTTTTGGGTAGGTTTTCTTTCTAAGTGTTTTCCACCACACCAAGACCCCGTAGCGTCGTATTTGTGAATATAATGCAAATATTTTTGTCAGTAACGCTCGTATCGGTCTTGGCTCAAAGTCAAAATCAAATATCCTATAATAGCTGCCCCACGGTGAAATCTATATTTAACCCGCGTTGATTTTTCCTTTCAAATATTTCTCCTGAAAGTACCCTTTAAAGCGGTACCCACACAGAATTAATGGAATATGGTCAAATAGCCCCATAGATGACGCGGAATTGCCCCAGAGCGGTAAAATATATGGCCGACGAATTTACTGTATGATCATATGAGAGCAGCTATTAGTACATGATTCATACAATATTGTCATATGTCACCCAATTCTAATGTCCAGCTGTCATTCCTTTAAGAAATGGGTGGATTTTGGTCCGTTTGGTCAACCTGAAATGGAAAATTGGTCCCTCATATTTTGTTGCATCAATTCAAGTAACACCCAAACATCCAGCTGAATTGACCAAACCTAAAACGGTAAAGGAATTTTTTTAGTACAAAATGGTGCCCACGCACTCTATTTAGTACACGTAGTTCAGTAGTTTAGTAGTAGCTTAGGATGAATTCAGTCTACTTGATACACTTTGAATTCACATCAAAAGTAAATTATCTTTGAAAATAATTCACTCAACTGATCAGCTGTTAGTGTAAACTTAAAAATTTAGTACAAAGCGCTATTACGTTCTGATGTAAAATAATATATTATTGTTTTTTTTTTTTTTTTGCGAAAACTCATTAAAAGTACATCACGTATTTCAATTATTCATTAAGTTGCATTGATCATTGATCTTTGGCACTATTTTGAGTATTACTAAAATTTAATTTTCGATTCGTAATGTAGTTACAGGGTAGAGCAAATATACTCGTACCTACTAAATTGCCCTGGTAGCTACTTATTATTATTTGTAAAAACTCTACACAGCTTTTGAATGTGAAAAGGAAATTAGCAAAACAAATTCAACTTTTTGTTTTTATTTTATATTTTTATTATATATAATTTTTTGTTTTTTAGAAGATAAGTTTATTCTTTGAAAATGATGTCATAAAAAATGAATTTCTTTCTTACGTCTGTATGTGTCTGTACGTACTTGCATGAGTATGCCTTGCGTGTATACATTACGCATTGGCAATGCATGAATTTATTATTTATATTGCTCATGATGTTGTTGTTTTTCTGTTGCTAGTCTGTACAAATACGACACAGCGATGGATAAACAATTATCAGAATTAAATTATAAAATTAAATAAATAGAATCATCATAATAAAGCTGTGCTGCTAACAGTAAGTACAGTCATCGTAGTAATAGCAACTAAAGCTTGTCAAAATAATAACACTAAAAACAAAAATCAACGAAGATAACATGATAAGAAGCCAAGGCAATTAGATAAATAATTGACATAGCAAATAATCGTATGTGATTGTATTGTGTGAAGCTAAAATTGTAAACTATAAATTAATGTCAACCGTAAATTTCGACAGGTGACTCGGATAAAGTGGGTGCCAGGGTGATACTATTTTAAGCAGTCTGGCTCAGCCAAAAATATAAAATTTATATCATTTCAGGCATTTCTTATTCCAAAGAAACAAAGAGAAATTCCAGATTTGAATCCGGCTGCTACTTTTTTAAATAGGTTTTTATGAACAAATGCCAAATAGCACATCCTGAAGAAAAAATCCAGCAGTTCCTAATCTAAGTCTAATTTTTGTGAACATAGGTTAGGTTATAATTACTTATAATGACCTTACTTAATGACTTAAAGTGGATCACACATAGAACGACAACATCATTACGCCGCTGCTTTAACTAGATCGTTGAACTCTGAGGCTCCTAAGCAGTTAAGCCGAGCTCTGAGTCGATGCTCCAGAGTTTCGGGATTCCGTCCTTCATTGTACTGCATGCGGTTCCATTGAAAAACAAAATCAGCTTTTAGACACATTGGCGTTATGTAACTTCAATCTGATTTTGGTGGCACAACAGGTGTTTATGATCCCCCAGCTCTGTCGCTTTTCTCAACATGTTTGACTCTATAATTTAGAATCCGTATGTTACGCATTTGAGTATCAGAGAGCAGGATACTCTTTAGCTGTAGTATCGACAGTCTATATTCTGGTATTTAATATATCCTCTACGCCCTTTGGATAATCGTTCCATTGTTTCCTGATACAGCAGAACGTTCTTAAAAGTAATATATTGGGAGACTATTGCTTTAATTGCCGCTTGACTATCTATATAGAAACGTTATATGTTATACAATAGCTGTTCTAGCTAGCTCTGCTGACATTCTAATGACATAGACTTCTGCTAGGCTGTCTTATATCTTATATCCGAGCAACGAACCCTATCCGCAAAACCCTCCACCATATCCGAGTGTGCGCCAGTTATTTTCTTCCATAGAGTATCGTACTTTTTCAGAAAACCCTTCTCGTAAGATCACATAGCTTGATTCTGGAGTTGTTGGGCAGCAGATGGAGCAGTGTCCATATTACCTTCTTCCCAGTTATTCTATGGCATTCAGCAACTCTGCTGATTTCGCTGCCGTGAAGTCGCCTTAAATGCTCCAATTATATTCAGTGCCGCAAGCAGCTGTGCTTTTTCATGACTTTTCGGTTGGTTTTCTTTCCAGGTGTTTTCAACCGCACCAAGACCCCGTACCGTTGTATTTGTGAATATAATACAAATATTTTAGTCGGTAACGCATTCAGCCACTCTGCTGATTTCGCTGCCGTGAAGTCGCCTTAAATGCTCCAATTATACTCAGTGCCGCAAGCAGTTGTGCTTTTCCTTGTCTTTTCGGTAGTTTTTCTTTCTAGGTATTTTCCACCACACCAAGAATAGAATACAAATATTTTTGTCGGTAACGCTCGTATCGTTCTTGGCTCAGTCAAAATTCAAACATCCGATAATAACTGCCCCACGGTAAAATCTATAATTAACCCGCGTTGACTTTTCCTTTCTTTCTTCTTTCTTCTGAACGTACCTGTTAAAACGGTACCCATACAAAATTAACGGAATATCTTCAAATAACCCCATAGATGCTCAGAAATTGCCCCTAGAATGGTAAAATGTATGACTAATACTCACTAATTTTTGCTCCCCAACATTTTCATTAAAAATACTTACACCTAAATTTATTCCTAAAGGATGCTACCATAAAAAATGAACGCAAGTACACCGGAAATTGACAAATAACTCCATAGCTACCCGTGAATCACCCATATAACAATGGACTGTACCAAAAGCTTTGATTTTCTTTCTCCCTAAACATTTCCTCCAAGAATTTCTATTGCCTATCTGCACTCCTTAAGGGTGCTCCCATATAAAATGAACATTAAAGCCCCTGAAAATCAACAAACAATCCCATAACTGCCCAAGAATGCCCGCAGAGCGGTGAAATATATAACGCCCACGCTCCAGGGTGCCGTAGCTCAGTGGTTAGTGCGTTGGCCTTCTGATCTGTAGGTTGTTGGTTCAGTCCCCGGCTGAAGCATAACAAAATTTGATATCGAAAAGATTTTTCTTTCGAACGGTATCCACCTGCCGTTCAATTTGTCAAAAATGCTTCTTAAAAGAACTCTGTTAAAAAATTACAGTGATGTAACAAGGGTTCTGCCGTTCGGAACCGGCTAATAGAAGTAGGTCCCTTCTAATGCTGTCCAAATTTAACACGCATGATGGTATCACAATGGGCCTTTCTGGCATAAGTGTGTCCTCTCAGAGAGAGAGAGAGAGAGCAGCCACATAACCTAACCTAACCTCCAATCATACTTTCTCCGAATCTCTCCCTATTAGGGGCTCATGGACACAGCACAACTCTCTACACCACTCAATGGACTCCTGCGGTCAAGAATTGTTTCTTTTTTATTTTGGGAACACAATTACAGGAGGAGATTATTCTTCATACTTATTAGACTGCTTCAAAAACTTTCCACAGAAAACCTGCATATTTATCAGACGATATGCATACGATTTATTATAATCTGGAAGAAAACCTTCGACCAAACAATATAGTTATCATACTGCACATATAAATAAATATATAAATGTCCCTCGTTAATTTAAAATGCCTCAAAAAATTTTGTCAACTGGTGAACACAAACTCAAGACTATTCGCTCCGGTTTCTAACTGGAAAGGGGCGTCTTATTCAATTGAGATTAATTAAGAAAATTCAATTTATTTTGTGATTATGTGCTGCCACCAACCAACACAACGAACCACATTCACCCCAATTAAACTTTCAATGAGTATGCGCGAAATATTCAATTGGATCGCGCAAATTTAACGTAATTTGATTGACACTTTGATTTCTTGTGTACAAGTGATATTTATGCGATACACAATTGCGTGTATAGGAACATAGAAATCTAGTGATGTTAATTTAATTTATTAGTACATAGTCGTATGTAGTACAAAAATCATTTGTGTTGGCGATTCTTTGATTTATCGCCATTGTTCGTCTTCTAGTTGTTGTCGTTCTCATAATGACGTTTAAAACGCAGATGGCAATGCTTTCAATTAATTGGTATTTGTGTGTGTGTGTGTGTGTGTGTGTCTGCACGACATTTCAAAAGAGATCTACAATGATTAACAGAAAATAAAATTTATCGCATGTATACGATGTATACGATACATGTAGAGTACATAACGTCACAATATTCTTTCCTCTTGACGACAATAACACTTTCTTAATAAGAGAAAAATTATGACGTTCATGTCTACATGGCGGTGATTTCCATTTGTTAATTAAAATTAAACTTATATACTATATTTGTTCGTCGTGATATTTTTAGTTGCTTTCTAATGTCCACACATCCATGGCAGACAATGATGGTGGGCGCAAATTAGCTTCTGGTCGAAAGTTCAAGTGCTGATACGGTTTAAACAACTTTTAAAAAAGAACTACATATTTCGTAGTCGCTAATCACGAATTTTGACTACCAAAATCGACTCATAAGTCTCGCGATCTGAAGACAACACTGAATCAACAAATCAACATTTTCAGAGCTCTGAAGAGCGAGAACTCTATTAGAAAATTTTCCAACGTTCGAAAGAATTTTATACTTTATAAATAGAGCGAACGAAAACTTGCCGATCTTAATAGGGTAGACATCTCGACCTATGTGGGATTGGTCACTGGTCACTGCCTCATAGTTCCTCACGCTGTGAGATTAGGTCTAGGCAATCTCACTCATGACTTCTGCAGAAGCAGCAGAGATGAGGACGAACTTGAGACGATCTCACATCTTCTATGTACCTGCCCCGCTTTATGCAAAAATCGAAAAAAATTACTAGGACACTACCATTTGAGTGACCTAGCCCAACTATCCCAGATCGATATTGTCAATCTTCTAAAATTCATTCAACGTTCCGGTTGATTCAGCGAGTAGCTAGGTGAAGGAAAAATCCGTGCGACGGTATCACAACGGGCCTAGTTCTGGCCAATGTGCGCTCTCTCTCATCAGAGAGGGCGGCCGCTCTAACCTAACCTAACCTAAATAGAGCCAACCCATACGCAATTTTCTTTATATGTATATTTGAGGTTTTTTATATATCTCTGCATGCGTATTGAAATATGTACAAATTAATAATTCCTCGACTCCATATTATTGATTTCTACGGCATAGTATGAAAAGAAATTTCAGATTTCGTAGGGGAAGCCCCTAATGAGTCTAGGTAAGGTGTAAGTATGCTTAGAGGAAATGTTGAGAAGGAAAAATTAATGGTGGTCGGTTGTACATTTCAACGATGTAGGGGTAATACTTGGGCAGCTTTTGTCAATAGATATTTGTCGTTCAGTTTAATGGGAATCCCCTTAAAAGGTGGAGGTAAAGGGTGAGTTTGTTTGGAGGAAAAATTAATGTGAGTCAGTCATACATTTCACTGCACTAGAGGCGATTCCTGGACTTCAAAAGACCTAAAAATCGACAAAACCTCTTATAAAAATAAAATGTATGGCACTTATAGGCGCCGAAGTACGCTTTGGTCTAACTTCTCTTCCAGGACTATTGTGCGTGTTAAATTTTGTACAATATTAGAAGGGACTTACTTATCCGAACGGGGGAACCCTTGTGACATCACTTTTTCAGAGCTTTGTCACAGAGCTCTTTTAGAAGATTTTTCTTGGCAAATTGTTACTGCCGGCAGAATTGCCAATTGTTTGCCGACATGTGGGTACTGTTTGAAAGACAAATCTTTTCGATATTAAAATTAAACCCACGACCTACAGATTAGAAGGCCAACGCACTTAAAGCCCCGAAGTGTTCTTTGGCCTAGATTCTCTTCCATTACTGTTGTGCGTGTTAAATTTTAGACAGTATTAGAAGGGACCTACTTATTTTAGCCGTTTCTGAACGGCAGAACTCTTGCGACATCTCTTTTTTTGAGCTTTGTCACAGAGTTCCTTTAGAAGCTTTTTCATGGCTAATTGTTACTGCCGGAAGAATTGCCAATTGCTTGCCGACAGGTGGGTACCGTTCGAAAAAAAAATCTTTTCGATATTAAAATTGTTATGGTTCAGGCGGGGCTTAAACCCACGACCTATAGATCAGAAGGCCAACGTACGAACTACTGAGCTACGGCACCCACTTGAAGCTTGCCAAAAATCTACCCTAGGAAGGTTATATGTATGATCGACCCTCATTAATCTTTTCTCATCAACATTTCCTTCCAACATAGGCTGCGTTCGAGATGTCAATCCCAACCGCAGTGTTGGAAATTTACCAAAGTATCACATTCTGTCAAAACTTGCAACACCCCGAGCGTTCTAACAACCATGTTGCGTATAAATATTGCGCAGTATAAGTATCACAGAATTCAACACTGCAGGTTGTGCGCAAGTTCCAATAGAAAATTAATGCAGAAACATATGAAAATTCACAAATAAAAAAATAGTTTGTATGGAATTGCCCTCAGAGCGATGTATGAATATGGCCAATGCCTAATAATTTTTTCCTACCGAACATTTCTTTCAAATATATATATATAAGCCCTACCGCTTATGGCGGCTCCCTAAAAAATTAATGTAAAATTAGCTGAAGACCGACAAATATCCCCTAACTTGCCCGGCAATTGCCATTACAGTGGTGAAATCTATAATCGACCTCCTTTTATTTTTCATCTCCAATATTTCCTCTAAATGTTCTTCACTTCTATCGCTTCCTCTTATGGGGGATCGCCTTTGGAAAAAATGCTTTATCTAAATTTCATGTTATTCGTTGAGCAGTGTCGCTGAATTTTCCATTTCAGACCCAATAGGTATTACAAAGAGTAATAATGCAATGAGCAATGCATTTCAACAAGTAAACTTTCACAATTATCATTCATAAAATGAAAGTTTAAGAAATGTTATGCATCATTCAAAGAAAGGCTCTTTGGCGGTAGTTTGACAATGCTTTGAAGACAGCCTGTGCCGGCTGGGTATTCATATTCATTCTTTCGTTCGACGTTAATTCGTTTCTGTCTGTCTACACTAGAATTCTTTAATTATTATTTATTTTTATATAAATATTCTTCTCGTAATATGTCTACCTACATACAATATTTATGGAAATGCATTCGGACTATGGAAATATTTTGCGAAGAATTTCCGTAGAAAATATGAAGGAAATTTTTGCATTTGAATGGAATTCAATTTTAGGAATGAAAATATATTAGATCTTATTAATCTAACATAAAGCATGAACTCGATCAATTAGTTTCAAACAATTATATTTAATTACATTTGAAATGATGGATGGCGGTATTGGTGCGATGGTATACTCCAAAGATCTTGAGGTATCAAAGTCCTTCCGTCTGGGAGATACAGCTAGTATATTTCAGGCCGAAGCTCTCGGTATAAGAGAGACTTGCAAGATACTAAACAATCAGTTATATACATCATCGAAGACATGTATTTTGTCAAATAGCCAAGCGGCACTTCTGGCATTGATATCGACGATAAGGAACTCAGTAATCATAAGACAATGTAAGGAAAAGCTCAAACAACGAATCCGAGCCGGTAACTGATGGAAGCCTCCTTAGCACCATCAAAAGAGAGCAGGTAGCAGGCCTGCAACTAGGTGGTCAAGAACTGGCGCCTGTAAAATAGCAAAAGCAACTTGGCCTAAATATGATAAGTCAAGAATCGACGAATTGGTAAGAAAGAAAAGAACAGATATCTACAAAATCACCTCCACCGATCACTGGCCGATAGGGGACCATGCAGAGAAAATAGGATGGCCCAACAACGACAGATGCCGAAACTGCACAAGAGGGATCCAAGGATACTATGTGAATGCCCAAGTGTCTGGGCGCTCTACGGCATAGAACTCTAGGGAAAATCGTAATGGATAGCCTAAATGAAATTGCTGGAAACAAAATAGACAGCAGGTTTATCAGCGGATCAAAATGGTTCGAATAGACCTCACTTCGGTGGTTCCAGGAGTGGTGTAGTAAAATGGCGCTTTTCTACCGAGCAGCACCTAAACCAACCAAACAACATTGGAAGATATAAAATGGTTCAAAACAATTTCTTGGTGAATTTTCTCTGCAAATTTTATTTATGAATAGTGTTGTTTTTTTTTTTTCTCTCAAAACATTTGCCATTAAAAAATAAATCATTTTATAAATGTGTGTAATATCTCATAATCGTAACCTCGTACTAATTTACATTTACGTGCACAAATACATATACAGATGGGCAGACTGTTAAATCAGTGATAAATTAAACACACAAAAAATTTATTCAATAAAAATTGATATATTTTCAATGTGGTCTTCTCTTGGCTCAATAGATTTCGTTCAACGATGTCTCAACTTGTTGAAAGATTCTGAAATCCTCGAAATAGACCCCTTTTTCAGCAATGATCTTCTCTTTGGATCCAAATATTTTACCTCCCAGCCATTTACATTAGATGTTGGGAAATAGAAAGAAATAGAATGGGGTTGGAGATAGTGGAGGATGTGAGAATTCAATCAATTTTTCTGTTGTAGTGCCGAAGAAATAAACTCGTGCATTGTCGTAGATTATTGTCTATGGACTATACATTATTTTTAGGGATTTACTATGTCAGGTATCTCACTCATATCATTTCTTTGGTGCTGACCTCAATTAGACACCCTGTCCTTCATTTGCCCTAGGACGACTATAAAGAAATTCAGTATACCACTTCTGAACCATTTCATTCCAAAGCAAGGAGTCTCTATAATATATTAATTTTCATGTTTTCATGTTTCATGTGAAATTCACGCTTTTCCTGAAAAAATCAAGAAGAGTGCCTGATGATAAAAACATCTCTTCCACTTAGCACAGACTTATCAGTCTACCCTCGTACGTATTAATAATAAAGGTCATTAAAAATCTTCTACCCACAATCATATTTTATATTTGCATATGAAATTGTGTGCCAAATTTTTTAAAAATTACAAATATTGAAAGCTTTTATCAATATTTCTATATCAAGAAATTAGAATTGAAGAATTTCTTGAAAATTGTTGATTTCTAATTTTCTAATTTTCTTTAGTTAGAGGGTCACATTTTCATTACAATTTTCCATAATTATACGCTTTGCATTTATTTAACACATCAATGGATTCCACGGAAAATATATAAAAAAAAAAATTAAAATTAAAGAATTTGAATTTTACAAAAATAGAATTAATTAATGTTGATGTTATTTCGGCATGTCGTCGTCGTAATTACAAAGCATAATGTCCAAAGACAAAAAATGAAAAAGGAAGGTGGAGGTAGTGCAGATATGTATTGTATATGAATTTGTACCGTTGCTGAAAATGTCTGTAGCATATATCCATACGCATGTTGGCACGTAGTACATACCCAGTAGGAATATATGTAAAACATATGTGCTTACAAATTAGTTCAAAATTATTTCCAGTTTTGAATTATGTAATCCAGATGATGCTTATCATATAGTAGTTACTTCCATTGTGAGAGACCGCAATGAGAGTGTGCACTGAACTCGATTCAATGACATTTGTCAACTGATATTTCAACCCTGACAATGAATTTTGGACTTCAAGAGTTAAAGAATGAGAGGTTTGACCTCATAAACACAACTTGTCGCGTACCTTCACAAAAAACTTCCAACGAATTCAAACCACATGATTTTGAAGACCATTTAACATCACAAAACCTAAAGATTACACATTCTGGGAACTGCTCTTGCAATAGAGTCAAAATGGGTAGTGCTCTGTGGACGTCTATGTGAAATTGCATAATGTCCATATCCATTTCATTATTCTTAAAAATGCAACTCAATTAGGTTGGTTGGTTGTTGGTTTTCATTTCCTCCAATTTCCCAGAATTTTACTACGACAGAGATTTAATTCTAAATACAAAATTCGCTATGATCTTATATAAGTAACTTCCAGCTATCAGAACTCTTGTGTGAGCCTTGGGAAAGTTTATGATACTACCTACTTGCAACTCCAATAGGTTCTCGATTCCATTAAGAAAAGCCACACAAATATACTTGGTCCGCCTGAAGCGTTGCAAAGAAAGTGTCATATTTAAAATGGCCTGGAACTACCAAAAATCTGTTTTCTTAGACTGATACATTATACAAACGCGGAACCAGAATATAACTGTATTACACAATTTAATTTCTTCCTCAACAAAATCGGGTTTTCTCATATATGAGAGTTCCCAAGTACTGTAACTTGGAAAAATGTAGAGAAATTAGCGTTCGAGCGTTTTGATAGGTTTCCAAAATTCCAGGACGTGCTTAGCTGTTCATCCTTTATGAACTGGCAACTTTTACGAACCCTAGACGATAAGGTAGCACTTTATCTTTCCTATAAAAATCAGTTCTTTATGAGCAAGGTGGATTCCTAACTGCGCTTATTGGGTCTGATGTATAGAATTGACCAAGGTGCAACAAAATTCAACATTTTTTTTTTGTCTGCCCAACTTATATTGGCTTTAAGGAATATTACTTGGGACCACTCCTTAAAAAATGCAATAATAGTCTAATTTGTATGCTTCAACACGTCGATCAGTTTACTGTCAAGATGGTGTATTTCTATTTAGTGAACTGCTTAAGGTTCAGAGCCTAGGAACTTACTAAATGAATAATAGGTATACCAACAATTTTGTACTTTATCTTATATCCAAAATCTTGATTGCAATTATCATATAATATTATAATCTGATTAACAAGCGATTAACAATTCTTCCGACAGTAACAATTTGCCATGGAAAAGCTTCTAAAAGAACTCTGTGACAAACCTCAGAAAAAAGTCATGTCACAAGTGTTCTGCCGTTCGGAACCGGCTAAAATAAGTAGGTCCCTTCTAATACTGTTCAAAACATAACACGCACAATAGTAGTGGAAGAGAAGCTCGGCCCAAGAGCCCCTGACGAGTGAGTTGACATGCGATGAGTTCAACAAAGATTGCGCTAGCTTCCCCAAGTTGAAGCAGTTAGCCACGTTGCCTTGCGAAAACATCACCAGACCACCGGCCTAAATCGATCATCGGTCGTTATGGCCACATACGAAGAAGAAGAAGAAGTCTAATTAATTTTAAGCACATAATGTTTTAGAGAATCCAAGTTAATGAAAACATATGTAATCCTGCCAATATAATATAACTATGAACCTAATAGCCCTCACAGATGGCAGCGTTAAACCGGATTAACGATTTAACTCGAATTAACCGCATTCGAATGCGAGTTAATTCTCAAAATTAAAGAGGATTAGGGAAATTTTCCATGTCAACACTGATGAAATATTTCTATTGTGAATTTTTCTCGATCCATTTTACAAAAAAAATAGGTGCATTCGCTTACAAAAAACTTTCAACAATTGTTAACAGTTTTCGACATGAAAAGCGTTGACTAACAAATAAACCCAGCTGTCAATTACGAACAGTGAATGTCAATTTACAAGTTTCTGATAGTTTTCAGTTTACGTACTTCTTGTAGATTTTCTCATATCGAGAGTGGCAGTTGACAGAATTTGATAGTGATAGTGTAACGTAAATGAACAAACCTAATAAAACAGCAATCAGCTGTTTAGTTAATCCGCAATACTGCCGTCTGTCAGGTTAGTAATTTATTCGGATTAAGTGGGCAGTTAATCCGGATTAACGCTGCCGTCTGTCTAGGCTATAAGAAATTAGGCTACCATAATTTGTATTTTTTCTTTAATTAATCTTTCGCTTTCCTACTGAGCGTAAGTATACACATCATGTATTTGGGCACATTTATTGTTGTTGTATTTTCTTAAAAATTCTCATATACATAATTTCTGTCTATTTGCTCATCACTTGTTGTTGTTCGTGCTGCTTTTGCTTCTTCTATTTAAATATAGAATCCATCCATCTATATGTGTTTTTGCGTATGCATACTTTCTATACGAACAAACGCTTGCGTCATGTGCGTCATTGAAGTGTTTTTTTTTTTTTTTTTTTTTTTTTTTTTTTTCTACTACTGGCATTTTAATATCTCTTGTGTTGTTGTTAGTGATATTGTTTTGGTCAACTTTGCGTGCAACAAACCCAAAATTAACACGAAATATTTTTCGTCGGTTTTGAAGAATTGTTAGTCTGTACGAGTGTTAGTACCTACATCGTTGTTGCTTTTGTATTTCATCATATTAACACTCTTCTAAATATAAAAATCGCTTATTTACAAAATTATGCAAAATTTCCATTCATCCCAAGTATGAAACTTTAGTTTATTGGTATCTACCACATTACCAGCGACATGTACGACATACATTTATTGCCAAAAATGATGCAAAATAAAAATAAGAAAATTATGAAGAAAAATAAGAAAATAATTACAAATGATTTATAATAGACAAGTCTATATGTCTAGCCCCCGTAGACATGCGAAAACGAGAGTGAAAATAAATTTATTTTTATATGGATGGCGGACGACACGACGGCATATGTTTCATATTAGTTCTTTGCTTTTTTCAAACACAACAAACCAAAATGGCGGTACATTTTTTTGCGAAACGAGTGCAATATAGTACACATGTCTTCCATCTAAAAGCCCATCAGTGCATGTAAGACACGAGAAATTGATGTTTTTAAAAATGTGCTGCTTCCATTTTTCAGATTTTATTTTGCTAATACATATATTTATATGAAAATAAATATACAGTGAGCGACAAAACTCTACGTACGGCGACCATTTCGGCTATCTGACATGTCCAAAAGCATAATGAAAAGAAGTAATGATACAATTTTGTTTTAAATATGTTTTTATTATTACGTTATTTGTTGCCATTCCTGTTGCAGCTTCTCTTTTAGTACTAGGGCACTAGTAATGTGATGTTTCCGTATCTTCCGCTCCAAAAGCTCCCAAACGTGTTCAATAATATATAAGTCTGGGCTTTGAGGAGGTGAATACAGTTGTCGTGGAGCGTAGTAAAGCAGCCAGTCCCTCACGATGTGGGCGGTATGTTTTGGATCGCTATCCTGTTGGAAGATCCAACTCTCACCAAGGCATAGTTTATCAACCGATGCTTTTAAGTTTTGTTTCAAAATAGATTTATATTGAAAGCGATCCATGTTACCCTCCACAAATACCAAATTTTCAACTCCAGATGCAGCGACAGCGCCCCAAACCATTACACTCCCACCGCCATGCTTCACCGTAGGAACTAAGTGTTTCGGGTTCATTGCGGTATTTGCTTTTCTCCAAATTTTGGCTCTATCGTCACTTCCAAATAAATTGTATTTTGACTCATCTGTAAATAATACTCGTTTCCAGAAATCAATTCCCTTGTCTAAATGCTTTTGCGCGAATTCCAAACGAAGTTTGCGATTTTTTTCACTTATATACGGTTTCCTACGCGGAGTACTGCTGTGAAACCCATTATTATTCAAGGCTCTTTGAACTGTTCGTGGATGCACATTTGTATTTGACCTAGTTGCTAGCTATGCGGCCAACTTAGTGCCTGCCACTTTCGGATTTTGATCCACTTCTTTCAAAATGAACGATACATCTCTGCGATTCAGCTTCTTTGGGCGACCACTACGCGGTTTATTTTCAAGACTATTCGTTTTTTTGTAGTTATTGAATATTGTTTGAACTGTTGATTTTGTTAAATTTAATAAGCTTGATATTTCATCATACGATTTGTTTTCATTTCTATACTTTACTACTATTTTTCGCAAATCAATTGATATTTCTTTACGGGAAGCCATTGTCACAACCACGAACTTCTGGAAACAGCCAAAATACAACTAAATGCAATCCAAGTATATCTATTACCAAGCAAAACAGCAAAATGTAACTAGCGGTACTTTCCCGTTATTGCGCCGCAACACACAACAAAAAAGAAGCGTGGAATGCGCGCCGTATGTAGACTTTTGTCATTGAATTTTTTTCGTTTTATGTTAATAACTTGTTAAGTTTTTAATGAAATAAGATAATTTTTGCTATGTAATGATAAAAACATATTTAAAACAAAATTGCATCATTACTTCTTTTCATTATGCTTTTGGACATGTCAGATAGCCGAAATGGTCGCCGTATGTAGACTTTTGTCGCTCACTGTATATGTTCCAAAACAAGCAAAAAAAAAAAAATTGGAAAGCTTAACTTCGGTAATACCGACTATTAGATGCCTTTCGCGATGGTGGTATAAGTTTTCTTAACATCGCATACAAGGTCCTATCGAGCGTACTGTGTGAAAGATGGAAGCCTAAACTTAATGTCCTGATTGGACCTTATCAGTATGGCTTCGGACCTTGTAAATCTATCATAATTGAAGAGAAAAAGTGACATCTATTACTATGCATTTTTTTTTTTTGAGAAAATATCAGTTCAATCCATAAGTTCGTGCGTTTTTCTTAGATGGTTTTGAAATAAATGCAAAAGAAATTTTTAATATTTATTAATCCACCACCTTGATCAAAAAGTTCCCGGAATAACCACCGTGTGGTGCTCCCATCTGTTTTTTTTTTTTTTTCTTAAGTTGGTACATCTATTGTTGATATTCCCTTTAAATCTTAGCGTCATAGCTTGACATTTGCGAGCCAAGTTACGTAGCCAAGAGTACATCTATCTCAATGCTTGCTGCGATTTTTCCATTACTTCCTCTCGGTTGCTGAAACGCGTTCCCCGTAATGGTTTTTTAACTCGATTGAAGAGAAAGAAGTCACAGGGAGCCAAATCAGGTGAATTCGGTGACTGTTGGATGGTATTTGTTGCATTTTTCGTCAAAAAATTACGAATAGTGATGGCACTGTGCGACAGTGCGTTATTATGGTGCAAAAACCACGAGTTTACTGTCCACAATTCTGGTCTCTTTCCGATGTACTCATTAACCCACGTCTCGTCTCCAGCAATGATCGTTTCGATGAATGTGGGATCGGATTCAGTCTCCCAAATTATGTCTTTTGCGACGTCAACACGGTCTCTTTTTTCCATGATGTTGATTGAAAATTGAGATAAAAAATCGCCAACATATACATATATTTTCCTGCATTATTTACAATGTCTTCCCAATGTTCAAGCAAATTTTTAATTCCCTGCTCAAAAAATTGTTTGCCTTTGGAGCCAAAATACGCTTCGATATTCCATTTTATAGCTTCTTTTGAGGTGTAGTTCTTATTACTTAAATGGGACTTAAGACCGCGGAAAAGGTGATAATCAGAAGGTTTCAAAAGCTGAAGAGTATGGTCGTTCGGCTTTCCTAAGGTCTGGTGAAACAAAACTTTGCGTTTAAAGACGGTCGATTTTTTTCTTCGAGTGCTTCTTCGTTAATTTTGAATAGTTGATGGCAAAAAGAATCAGCTGTGATCGTCTGGTTTGGTTCCAGCAGATTGAAATAAATAATGCCGGCCATATCCTACCAACAGGGGGCCTTCTCTGGGGGTTGGTTCTGATGTTTCATCTTTATCTAACCACTGGCGTTTGCCAACAGGATTATTGTAAAGGACTCATTTTTCGTCCCCAGTAACAATACGGTTCAAAAAACTCTGGTTTTCAAGCTGAGAACACACATTCACTCTCTACTGAAGGTTTGCGATGGAAAGTTTATGAGAAACCCATTTTGGAACCTTGCTCAATTGAACCAGGTGCCTGTAAACTCTTCCATGTGATGAATTTAACCTTTCAACCATCATATCGACTGTCAAACTTGGATCAGCTTCCACGAGTTCCAGCAAGGCGTCGGAGTTAAAGACCTTAGGACGACCAGAGCGTGGGGCATCCTCAACGTCACAATCACCACTTCGAAATTTGGTAAACCACTTTTGCGCAGTCCTTATTTTTGCTCAACTGCTACTAATTTTCTCCTTCGGTTGATATCCATATAAGTCTGCATGAAGTATAAAAGTTTCTCCAAAATTTGACGCGATAACTCTGGGGTGTACCGATCAACTCAGAAGGCTTGTCCCTAACCGATAGAATTTACTAGAACGTCGATAAGTTTTTCTACGACAATAGATATACTTTTCTGCCACCCCGCCTTTGAAATGTTACAAAAGAAAGTACAAACTCCATATAGCTTTGACGCTTTAAGTGTAGGGTGTTTAAAAAACTTAGCTATATAAGTACCATAATTGGTATTACTTTTTATCAGCTATGGTCTCTTTGAAAATGAGTGTAAAAATAAAAATAAATAAAATAAAATTCTTATCCTATATTTTACTTGTTTTTTCTGCATCGCTACTTGGTTTTTATCAGTTTATTTTGCTTAATACTGGTATAAACTAAATAGGAGACTATGTATACCTGATGTGGGATATAATGAAAGTTATATGAGAGTATTTTATAATAAAAATTCAATTTCACTTTTTTACCTTTTTCTTTTTTTTTTACATTCTACATTCGAATCATCAATCATATTTTATCAAAACCACTTGAAAATCTGTTTGATTTTATATTTTTTTTTTTTCTTTGACCTCGATTTTTATTTTACTTTGCTTCAGAATTTTCTTTATTTGCTTTAAATTGGATCAAACCGAAATTCCATTATTCAAAGTTGCGATTGTAGTGTCCCTGGAAGTTGAGCTGAGCAATATTTCCGAAATAACATAGTGACGCAAGAACTACAACTGGTTAAAAGAACATGCACGAAAACCAGAATAAATTTTGAATCAGATTTTTTTAGGACTATTTATTTTATGTCAAATTATATACAATTTTTTATTCGTTTCTAATGCACAAACGTTTAAATATTGTCTAATATATAGTCATCTCGCTCACTCTAGTCAGATATGGCATAAACATAGGTCAAATGCTGATCTTACATCCATATTGTTTTCTACTTTCTCAAAAAATATTTATAATCGTGTTTTTTATGAATTTATTAATAAATGTATTTATTTCTGTTTGAGCATTAATCTATCATGGTTAAATTATTCTAATGTAGTGCTATTTTAAAATTTATAAGAGATTGAAAAGAGTCACAGTTTATCTAGAACACTAGGAGTGTTCTATGACCCATATTTTGAAACCTTTTATGATTCACGTTCACGAATTTTTTATGACACATATTTGGGAGCCTTTTGCGAATTTTACCACTAGTTATAACCGTCCGTAAGCAGTAATTTTGACACCTTTAGCCAAAAATTGTTGCATTCGAGAGGCGAGTTCGATTATTCCTTTGTGAGCTCCAAATCACGCAACCCATTATTCAGTTCCTGCTGCGACAAATATCTCCCCACTATTCCAAATTCAAAATCGGTTGAACTTAACCCTTGCCATGTAACGTCGTTATTCGCACCTCTTCTGTGTAACATCAGATCACTTGTGCCGGCTCTTAAAAAAGTACGTAAAAGTGCACAAAAAAATTTTATTCAGGAGTCTATTTTAAGGATCAATCGCTATATTACCGATTTTTTAATTTAATTACAATATAACCGTTTAAACAAAAAAAAACTGAATTTTCTGAATTCTGAATTTTACTCTCTAACATAAAAAATCACAATTTCGTCATTTATTCGTCGATTTTCAAAATGGCTAATTTTTCTTGGGGAAGAACCACCTTTAAGTCAAAAATTGTAAAATGGACTTAGCTTTGGGATCTAATATTTCTATGCCGGTAAATTAAAGACAAACAAATATTAAGTTTCTTAAATTTTAGTGTTGATAGCATCTAAATTTCTGGATCGATTTTGAAACTATGTAAAAAAGAGTCTTACATGAGTTAAATCTTCCATTTGAGTGGTCACTTGATCAAATGGACGATTCGTAGCCGAGTTCTGCTCAAAATGGCTACAATAACTCCGGAAATAAAAAAAAATTTCAAAAATTCATATCTAGAAAAAGATTTCAAACAAAATCGTTTTTAATAGGAAATTTTTGATAGAAGTCCAAAGTCCATGGGAAAATTATATTCAGATCTCCTGAGCACGTTCAAAATAATTAATGATGTAATTGCTACTCATAAGAATGAATGTTGCATAAGAATGGAAGAAAAAGTCACTTTATAATAGTATTTTATGAGTTTACGTCGAATAGTTTGGTTCATTGGAAATGCTCTCTTGCACACTTGCGTGAAATAAAAAAGAAATAGTGACAAGTACATTTGTAACATATGAGGGCGGTCCCAGAACTACCCGATCTAACAAAGAAAACACAACAAATTTGGGAAATTTTTTCTTTATTTCTCAACATAATCTCATTTTAGCTCTATACACTTTTCCCAGCGATATTCTATAGCTTCGATTGCCCTGTTTTTATTATGAACTGTATAGCTCATTCAAATAGCCATCTACCGCAGACTCGACACCTCTTCATTGTTTGCAAATCTTATACCATCAACTTTATAGAAACAACTTAACGACGTTATTTTTGTTCTATTGTGAGCAAACGCGGCACTCATCATGCGCACAGCTTTTTCATCTCCAAATTGTCGGTCAATATACGATGTATAGCACTTTTTGAAATGCCTGTAATTTCACATAGCTCACACACCATCAATCATCCAACGTTTCTGGCGTGGCCACCTCAATTGATTGACCACTACGGTGTTCGTCTTGGCAGCTCGTACGACCTCGTTTAAACTCTTTCACCCAATATTTTATGGCCGTACACGAAGGAGCAGACTCCCCCAAAATAGAGTCTAGTTTGGATCTAATATTCATTGGACTGAGACCTTTCAAATGAAAGTATTGAATTACATAACGGTGACCAATTTTTTCCATGTTTATATATTCACTGAGGTCGTTAACTTTCGATGGCTCCAAAAAAAAAAAACTAAACAACGTGTCGGCTTGAAACTGAAAACTTATGTTTTATAAGGTTGCCACTTTTCACCAAAGTAATTTTTTTCGAACTACTGCCGCCATCTATATGTCAGGTCGGGTAGTTCTGGGACCGCCCTCGTATGTGTTCATGTTTGAATGGCTTGGGGTTTTTGTATCGGTCAATCAAGTCTTGCAAATAAAACACATGCCATGTGTTTGGGTATTTTTGCATTTCTGTTGTATCTTGCTTGGCATGCTCACTATAAACGCCACCTAAGTACCTATAGAAATTGATTTGAAAACAAACTTCATATGCTCTATGAAATACGCACATTTCAAACTAAAGTATGTATCATTTCAACAATACCACAATCATTGGAGATATTCTGCTCATAGAAATTGAATTCGTGATACTCACATACATATCTATAATAAGTAAAAGTATTTATGTACACTTTCGTTATCGCATACCCACTTATCATTTTTTGCCAGTTGATATTTTCGACACCTAAAACACCACAATCAATACTACGCTCATAATATAATATTGCAAAAGAATTATAATAGGTACTTTGTGTTATCACAGAGCACAGAGTTGCAAAACTCAATGTGTTGTCCCACTGATAGCCATGCTCACAAGTAGGTACATACTTACAATACATATTTACGTATGCACATTAAAGCGCCTTAAGCTGCATACAAAATAAAATCTTTTTTACGGTTATCGGTTACTTCGGTTTCAGTGATAATCATTCGTGCCATGTAGTGTTTACAAAACAATCCCCGAAAATCGAGCTTTGTATGAAAACACTCTTCCTTATGCAGCTTTTGGACAGAAGCGATTGATAAAATGTCAGCATCGCCTAAATGTAATTGCGACCAATTTTCCATTGACAAATATTTCTTATTATTTCATCAATGAATAACAATAAATTATCTCTACTACAGTAATCACTACAATCACGCACATATACACATTCATTTAATACAATAAATCACTTGCTTAAATGACAATTTATTTCATATGTCAAGCCTTGAACGCTTTTTAATTTTCAACAATAATAATCACCCCAAATAAATAGCGCCCCTATCATTGGCACATACGAGTATCATATTGCTGCATCACTTAGTATATCGTTTGCCTCTTTTTCTCTTATTTGAAATTCTTAGGTTACCTTTCTCCCCGCAATTTTAATAGTCGGTACCCAAACCCATAGAATACTTGAGCATTGACTTTAACTTTAACTTTGAAGGATTCAAATTGAAATGTTTGAAACTAGTATGATCTTACCTTTTATGCGTTGTAATTTGCTATGAGCAATTTTCATATATTTAGGGTTGCTATGGATGGTAACCTAAAGTGCCTGCATATGCTGCAATATTGAATTGCAAGATCTTCTGGATTTTCAGTTGTGCATTTACTACGTTCTTACACCAGAGACAACATTTCGAAAAATATTATGCTATAATAAATATAAACAGTTTCCACTACTTCAACGTTTCAATTTCAATGGATGTTTTCTATAAATTTCATTGATTGCGATAATTTCATAAATATCAACCAACAAAAGGGATAATCCTTATCCGAAGCACGGTTTGATTTTTCATTGGGGGAAATTTTTATATGATGATAGATCCCAAGACCAACGCACAACCTCTAACCGAGGAGGTTTTCCCCACTAAGAGACTATAAGAAATATATTGAATTACTTTATTATAATTTCTCAAAAGCAGCTGCAGAGAATACGGAAGAGATAGATGAGAAATATCATAATACTACAAGCAAAACTTACTTACTTACTTATGTGGCCATAACAACCGAATATCGATTTAGGCCGAATATAATATGCTTCGCCAGCCATCTCTGTTCTTCGCTAGCTGGCGCCAGTTCGAAATTCCAAGCGCCGTCAGGTTCTCCAGTACTTGGTCTTTCCACCGGAGGTTAGGTCTTCCTCTTCTGCGTCGTCCTCCAGCGGGCTCCGAATATAACACCTTCTTAGCTGGAGCGTGTTCTTCCATTCGCTCGACATGACCTAGCCAGCACAGCCGCTGGATGTTGATGCGCTTTACTATGTCAATATCGGCATACAGCTCGTACAGCTCATGGTTGTACCTTATTCGGTGCTTGCCACCAACGCAAATAGGTCCAAAGATCTTGCGTAGGACTTTTCACTCGAAAACTCCAAGCATTCGCTCATCCGAGGTGGAAATTGTCCAGGCTTCAGCGCCATATGTTAGGACAAGCATGATGAGAGACTTGTAGAGTGTAGTTTTCGTTCTTCGAGAGAGAGCTCGACTTCTCAATTGCTTACTTAGCCCAAAGTAAAACCTGTTAGCAAGAGTTATCCTACGCATGATCTCCAAGCTGACGTCATTACTGCTGTTAATGCTGGTTCCAAGATAGACAAAGTCCTACTACTTACTACTTCAAAAGCGTAGTTGTCAACAGTGACGTGCTGTCCAAGACGCCGGGACTGTTTGTTTGTTGACACTATATACTTCGCCTTGCCCTCGTTCACCGTAAAACCCATCCGACGCGACTCTCTTTCCAACTCTGAGAATGCTGCACTGACTGCTCGCGTGTTCATGCCGATTATGTCAATATTGTCGGCATACGATAACAGCATGACACATGTCGGCAATACTACCGACGTGTAAACGTAAACGCCGTAAACAATTCACCTCCCTCATCAACGAATTTAGATTGCATTAACCTCGTTGCAAGCAAAATTGCCTCGTCAAGACATCCATGCAATCAATTGCAACAGAATTATATTTGAAATGTTACCCAATGACGACGTAAAGTATGGGAATCAGAAATGCTTTTAACCTCCCAATAAGCAATTCAGCCATGGCGTTTTCTTTTCTCGAAAAAATGCATCATTTATTCTGCCTTTTCGAATATAAATGATGTTTTTATTATTATTTCAAAATTTGAAACGCATTTTTGTAGATGCTACTTTTTTCCGTATGTTACCATTCGAAAAATGAATATTTGAATTATTTGAGGGCAACATTTTTTTCGGGAAAAGAAAACTCCATAAAATTACCAAAATTTTGCTAGGAGTAAGCTTCATATTCAATTCAAAAGTAAAAGAATTTCCTAAGCATGGAAAGTTATATTTTTATTGTTTGATTTCAATCAAGAACAAAGTGCTTGACACACCTGACACAGGAAACTATATTTTCGATTGTGCGTTTGTTTATTTGGCGCTAAAATTATCACTTGAATTCTTAAAAGTTGAGGTTACAATTGGTGCTGAAAAATTAAATGTGTTTATACCATAAAAAACAAAACAACAACGATAATAGCGGCAATAATAAGACAATAATTTTCATTTAATTCGGAATAGGCACGTTCACACAACACGCACTGATAACCAGGTTTGACAACGCCAATGTTTAATTGTGTGAATACTATTCTAGAGCCATTGGAACAACATTCTATATGTATTTTTTTATTGGCAACACTGTTATACCTAATACAGATCAGTGTGTTTATCGACAAAAAGTTCAAGCAGCAAACTTCGAGATAAACAACGAAAAATTATTTTTTTAATAGTTTAGAATTTTTAAGAAAGTTTTAAAAAGTGACCTGTAATACAAATCGCTCACATATGTTTTTGACAATTTAAATGACAGTATTTACAAATTAAAGATCTGATTGTTTGCTTTCCCAGTAAGAATTATAGCCTAGACAGACGGCAGCCTAATTCCGGATTAACGAGTTAATTCGAATTAACTCGGGCATTAACTGCAGATAATCCGCATAAACTCTATGAGTTAATTCTCAAAATAAAAGAGGATTAGGGCAATTGCCGATGGCAACACTGCTGAAAATTGTCTATTGTAAATTTTTCTCCATCCATTTTACAAACCATTAGGTGTGTTCGCTAACAAAAAACTTTCAACAACTGTTAACAGTTTTCAACATGAAAAGTGTTGGCGAACAAATAAATCCAGCTGTCAATTACGAATGGTGAAAGTCAATTTACATATTTATTTTCTTGTAGATTTTCTCATATTGAGAGTGATAGATGACAGAAATTGATAGTAATAGTAATGTAAGTGGACAGACCTAATAAAACAGCAATCAGCCGTTTAGTTAATCCGCAATGCTGCCGTCTGTCAGGTTATTATTTTATTCGGATTAAGTGCGCCGGTAATCCGGAATTAGGCTGCCGTCTGTCTAGGCTATTATCCATCAACGAAATTTTAGAGAATAAGAAAGAATTCGTTCTCAAACAGAATAAATATAAAAAAAAGTAAACAAACAGCAGTTTCCAGAAACTTGCAAGTTAACAGAAACATCTGATTGTGAATATCAACTTCAATATCAAATCCATATCAAAAAGAAGCGATTCCAAGCAAATTGCCTCAAGGACGCATAGTTTTTTTGCTGAATACTAGTTCAAAAGACATCAATTAACTAATAAAACCTAATTCTAAAAACTAATACATTGGTAATTTGTTATCTTCTTATAATTTATCCACAATTTAAAAATATTTTGTTGATGTCATACACGATGCGACAATTATGTATTAAGACTGCCTCTAGAAAACACAATTAAAACACGATATCTGCTAATTTTTCGGTATATTTATATGAAATATTCTCCTGATTCAATACATTTGTTACATCGATTTAATAGTGATTCAAACGCGTGTTCCAGCTCATTTTTCGGAATTGCCTCCAGTGCCCTCGTCGAAGCCCGTTGTATGGTCTGAATGTCATCAAAAAAGCATCCTTTCAACTTCAATTTCAGTTTTGGGCACAAAAAGAAGTCGCACAGTGCCAAATCAGGTGAATACGGCGGGTGATTCAACACACAGACCTGATTCCGAGCCAAAAATTGACGAACAATAATGGGTGTGTGTAAAATTTAATGTTAAAATTTCAACATCAAACGAACACGTGTTTTGTAAAATGAATGTCAATAAACATTAAATGTCAACCAAATGCCATGAAATTTTGACAGTTAGTAGAGGAAGATTGAAGCTTCAAAATGCATGTACTCACACATAGATGACGCGCTTGGTTGCTGAGATATGGTTCGAGTCTTAATACATATTTGTCGCACCATGTATGTATGTGTTTGAATCATCTGTTTTTCTTACTTACAAATTGTTACAAGTAAAAATATATCCAGTAAAAACTTGTAAGTTCTCTCACAGCGAATAGTAAAGGGTTATCCATTTTGCGGTTTCAAAAGTAAATGTAAATAAAACACATATAAAATATTTTTTATCATGATATTTCTTTTTTATTATAAAGCTTGAACGTTGACATTATGTGTGAAATACTACATCATTTAAATGACCACCACGCGAATTGTTGCAAACATCGATTCTTTTGAGGTAATTTTCGACCACTTTTTGACACATATTGGGCGGTATCTCAGCCATAACGTGACGAATGTTGGTTTTTAGGTGCTCAAGAGTTAAAGGTTTATCTGCATAAACACGGTCTTTCGCGTAGCCCCACAAAAAAAAGTCAAGCGGTGTAAAATCGCATGATCTTGGTGGCCACTTGATATCGCCACGACGAGAAATCACGCGGCCAGAAAATTTCTCTTGCAATAAAGCCATATTCGCTCGAGTTGTGTGGCATGTGGCACCGTCTTGTTGAAACCACATATTCTCTAAGTCGTATTCTTCAATAGCAGGCAAAAAAAAGTCGGTTATCATATGACCATAACGCTCCGAATTGACGGTGAGAATCGTTCCATCGTCGTTTTCGAAGAAGCAAGGTCCAATCACACCTCCGGACCAAAGAGCGCACCAAGCAGTGACTTTTTGTGGATGTAGTGGCCTCTCTTCAATTACTTGAGGATTCTCAGAACTCCAAATACGACTATTTTGTTTGTTAACATACCCACCGAGTGAGAAATGTGCTTCGTCGCTGAAGAAAATTTTGTTCGAAAAATCGCCGTCCACCGCCTGTTGTTCAAGCACGCATTCGACGTATCTACGACGTTGTGAATGGTCAGCTGGCTTCAGTTGTTGTGTGAGCTGGATTTTATATGGATGTAGGTGTAGATCCAAATGCAAAACATGTGCCGTAAGACAGTCCTAATTCCTGAGAACGACGAGGAATCGACACATTCGGATCTTCGGCAACACTTTCACTTACAGCAGCGATATTTTCGGTGGTACGAGCGAAACGATGATGCACAGGCCTTACAATATCTGTAACCGATCCAGTCTCTTCATATTTCTTCACAATTTTGCCAATTGCTTGCGTAGTTGGACGATTATGTAAACCATAATCTCCTCTTAAAGCACGATATGTGGCTGTGGCAGAATCACCATTTTTGTAGTAGGTTTCTACAATTTTAATGCGTTGTGCGATAGTTAAGCGATCCATTTTCGCAAATGTCAGACTTTGAACTGAAAAAGAAAGAAATTGTTTTAACAACTCAGTTTGACAGATGTCGAATTCTAGCCCTATACTTTTGAAACTGCGAAATGGATAACCCTTTATATGCCGATCTTTCACTGTCAATTATTACTGTCAAACTAATGAAGTTGATGTTGTATTGAGAAATGAAATCTGAGCAAAAGAGAGCAATAAGCACAATCTCATCAAACTTTTTTGAGTTGGGTTGCATGGGCAAAGCCGAAACAAATATTTGATCGTTAAATAACAGCATCATTTGCAAGAGAGTAAAAAACAGAAAAACATTGACCACAAACATTGATACAGAAATATTTGCAATACAATGTGCACACAGAAAAACGAAGTTTTTAAATTTGGCTATAAGGTATGCCGTACCGTGTGAACGGCCGCAATAAAACGAAACGAGCGATAATGCTGATATGCACTTTTTGTATTTACCATATTATTGTTCTTTTCTGTGTTGCTATTGTTATGGCTCATTTCCATATTTTATTGTTATTGTTCTCGTAGGTATTTCAGATGAAAATTTGTTAAAATAAATCCATATAATTTCTAAATACATGTCAGGATTTTTCAAATTCTCTATATTTTTGTTTTTTATATAAAGACATACATTCTGTCAAATAAGTACCCGGAAATTCTCATTTTTAATTTTCCCTCTGAGAATATTTCAAAAAATTTTTTTCCCAGGTTGGTACAACTTTCAGCCACTATTCTGGGAATTTTTTGTTTACGGCGTCATTAGGAACAAGTCAACCTTTTGTGTGCGTTGCGATTTCTTCTCGCCCCTCTGAACGATTTATACCAATCGTAAACTTGAGTTTTCGACATGGTTGAATCACCAAATGTTTTTTTTTTTCAAAATTTCCAACGTTTTGACACAAGAAATTTCGTTTGAAACACAAAATTTCACACAAACTCTTTGTTCGATATTTTTATCCATAGTAAAAATCGCAACGCAGACAAAAGGTTGACTTGTTCCTAATGACGCCGTAACCAAACTAAATGACACATAGCAATAAAAATTCACAGAATAGTGGCTGACAGTTGTGCCAACCTGGGAAAAATTTTTTTTTGAAATATTCTCAGAGGGAAAATTAAAAATGAGAATTTCCGATTTCCGGGTACTTATTTGACAGAATGTATATATATATATATATACATAGGTACGTACGAGTATATTGCTTTATTTTTTGTATTTTGAACAGACTGTTCGTCATATTAGCGTCAATTTATATTAAATATGTTTGTCATGTTTGCACGTTTGACCAGTAATATGAAATGTGAACCGAAAGAAAATATATCATTAAAAAAAAGAACAACAAAACAAAGATTAGGAACATGCTTACATGCAAGTATACATATTAAGAATGCAAATTTTCGAACCTCTTGCCGATCCCATGTAATCCGGCTTTTTCAAAAGTAACTTTAGAATTCAGCCTTTAGTATCGAAATTATAGAAGCTTTAAGAATACAGAAAAATATGACCACATTTTTTGGAAACGAATTCAAAAACCCCAATATTCTCAACTTGATGATGGAAGTTTACCGTTAAATATTTCTTTTCATTACATATCGAAAATCGTGAAAGCCATTGCGACAAATCCTTGGATTTTCTTACAACTTTTAAGAGAGTTAACCTGTATAACGAGTTTTAGGAATTTATTGTGAGAAAACTATGAGTAATCCTTATTATAAGAATTTTCAACAACTCTTGCACCACTTTATTTGTTTATTAAGTAGGTATTTCATGTTTTAGACTATCTATTTTAATACAAAATACTGGAAGAATTACGCATTGCTTGCGGACAGATTGGTACCATTCAAAAGAAAAATCTTTTCGATATTAAAGTTGTGCTTCAGCCAGGGATTGAACCCACGACCTACAGATCAGAAGGCCCTCATCTCAATATTACGGTGCAAAAATCTGTTACTTCAATAACTTGAAGAATGTATAGCAGTACAAATAAGTCTCCGTCATTTGACAAAAGATGGTGCCCACAACAGTACTCTAACTTTTAAATCGTGTTTTTGAATTTGTATCACAATTTTTTTCGATCGAAAATGTTGACCTCTGAGCCGACTAAGCGGCATATGCGGGAATTATTGATTTTTGTCTTTAAATTAAAGAAACCTGAACCGCGTCGATAGCTTGTAGGAGAATATGTTGAGGCTGATTTAAGAAGTTGTCGTATGTAGTTTCCAAAGGTGAAGAACGATGAGTTTTACGAAGACACATTATTGGAAGAAGGTTCATGCCAAATGCGAGAGCAACTTGAGCTTACATTAGGAGTGACTCACATCGTTTAAAATCATTCGAAATGATTGCAAAGCAAAGAAATTAGATTCAATATGAGATGAAATCGGTTAACATTGAACGCTTCTAGCTAAGCTTTTTAACATCGTATAGTCACTGGAAATGAAAAATGAGTTCACTACGTTAAGTCAAAAAAGAACAAATAACGTGGTTATGCTTCAGCATTGACAGCGAAGCCAAGTAGATGTTGTGTATCACGAAATCAGTACTGGGGCTATCTCTCTGGCGAATAGAATTGATGAGATACAGCCGAACACTCTGTGACAAACGTGCCCACCACTACTCCAGACAAGACAAAATTAATTTTCTGCATGATTATGCTCGTCCTTCCTAATTGTGCCATTGTGACGACTTGGAAACATTAAATAGGGAATAGGAAACATTAAATAGGGAATAGTTTTATCCCACGTGCCATATTCAGCAGATATTGCTCCTTGCGATTATCACTTATTCCGTTCCATAAGCAACGCTTCACATCATATGTGACTTGGAATCATGAAAAATGTCTTAGATAAGAAATTCGATTTCGCGCAAAATGAGTTGGAATGTAGTAGCGACTTGCAAACACATCAATTTATCTAATGTTGGCCCATCATTTCGAACGCTTTTTCGGGAATTTTCGTTAGGAGAACTAATTCGAAAATAAGAATAAGTTTTACGTTATTTTGAAGGTTTGTGCTTATATATTTCAATAGTAAATTTTTCCAATAGTGTAATCCGAAGGCTTGTACTCATTAAGGGCGTTCAAAGTGACCCTTTCAAAATGAAATACCGAAATTGTGGGCAAGATTCCGCTCGAACCAGTTATCTAAAACGCAAAAAGTAAAAAAAAAATCTTATTTCTGTTTATATCGTTGAGGTACTGACGTAGGATTTTGACGAAATTTTAAAAATTAAAGAAATGGCAGTTGTTTTTATAAAAATTATTCGTTTTCATGCTTTTTTTCCGATATAAAAACTGCTGTAAAATTGAAAAAAAAATTTCGAAAAACCGCTACGTGGGTACCTTCAGTTATCTGTATTAATGAGTCTGTCAAAATTTCAAGTCAATCGGTTAAGTCGATTTTTTTTAATCCTGCCCACAAAATTCAAAAATATGGTTTCGAGAAAAACGCTTTCAAAGTTTGGAAACACAACAAAACTTTGTATTATAGACTCACATTTAATCTGCAATACCAGCACCATAAACTTCCCCTTCCTCATCCTGTAGAAGCTCTCGTTAAAGATGCGAAAAATGTACAAAAAAAAAAATCGAATTTTTGAAAATTTTACACAGGTGGACCCCCTTAATGTATATAAATATATCAAAAATTATATTATTATTATATGAAATATATTCAAAAAAGGTTACTTAAGTCGGGATCCCGGGACTGGCATTGTTAATACATACCTACACATAAACATACTTATTCAATACAAAGTGACTTTTGTCCGAAAAAATCTGCATAAATCTGGATTTCATTTTACCAATAATTCGTACTCACTCACTCACAGGTGATGTAATTAATTTGCTCGTAGTAGTTGTTGTTTATAAGAAACTGAAGTATAACAAAAAAGTGTAAAACAAAACGTAGGTACATACATATGTATGCAGTGTAATGATTATGGTGTAGGTGTAGTAGAAAAACTGTTTGAATATAATTAAAATATTTGCGTACCATAAGAGGGCTGTATGATATATACATAGCCTCTTTTAAATTCATAAACATAACCTTCTTTTAGCTTGAGATAAATTCAATACAACTTTTTTTCTCTTTTTCTCCCTTAGACAAGCAAGCTCAACTGAACGTTTAGTAGCGGACAATTTACAAATTATTGGATTACGTGTTGAAGCCAGTACACATGAAATACTTGTCGCAGAAGATGGTATACCCGAAGTGCTCTGTGATACAGAAATTACTGTACGTATATTTGGTACGGGCATTACCGAGGAAACAATCATTGCGTTCACACCCAAACAAAATGATTATGGTGGCTCGTGTATGTTTCCGACAAAAACATTTTACAAAGCCTTACCGGGAAGTGTAAGTTTCGGTGCGACAGCCCTTTATAAGGTTGTTCTTCCAAAAGAAAGCAGCGTATATTATGTCTGTGCTAAAAATGATATTAGTGGGAAGGTAAGTCATCTATTTTGGATTTCTTTAGTATACCATTATGATGCATTTAATATATCTACTAATATTTACTCATTGTAGGAACATCCGTTTGTGCATCAAGGCAAAGATAAATTTAACGAAATTCATACTTATACTTTGTTATTAC
Source organism: Megamerina dolium (assembly GCA_963854835.1). NCBI lineage: Eukaryota > Metazoa > Arthropoda > Insecta > Diptera > Megamerinidae > Megamerina > Megamerina dolium. Next base: position 5,606,588 of record OY978529.1, read on the forward strand.
CACTATGGGCATCAATACTTGTCATTTTGACTTGTCTGGGCTTTTCAGCATTATTTTCTGGTCTCAATTTGGGTCTAATGTCAATGGATCGTACTGAATTAAAGGTAAATTGCTATAAATGAGAGAAATATAGATTGTGCAATCCGTTGTCGATAAAAATAATACAACCTATGTACACAAATGACGTCATGATAACAGGATATCATCATGCAAATTGAACATTCTTTATTTTATACATATAATTTTATAAATAACAATTTCTTTTTAATTACACAATGAAATTATATACTTGTAACTGGAATTCGTGGCATCAATATCGGTAGGCTTGCTTTTGATTTGAATCTGCATACAGATTTCAATCCCAGGCTGAGGCATAACAAATTTAATATCGAAAAAATATTTCTTTCGAACGGCACCCACCTGCAATTGGCAATTCTTCCGGCAGTAACAATTTGCCATGAACTTTTAAAAGAACTCTGTAACAAAGCTCTAAAAAAGTGATGTGGCAAGAGTTTCGCCGTTCGAAACCGTCTAAAATAAGTAGATCCCTTCTAATACTATCCAAAATTTAACACTCACAAAAGTAATGGAAGAGAAGCTCAGCCAAAGAATCCTTCGGGGCTTTTAGTGCCACATATTTATTTTATTTTTATTTTTTAAAACCATATTCAATACTCGTCACCAACGCAATTAGGTCTAAAAATCTTGCGTAGGACTTTTTTTCGGAAAACTCTAAGCAACCTCTCATCTGAGGTGAAAATTGTCCAGATTTCAGCCCCTATGAGAGACTTGTAGAGTGCAGTTTTCGTTCTTCGGGGGAGGATTCGGCTTCACAATTGCTTACTGTACCCAAACTGGCACCTGGTTGCCAGAGTGATTCTTCGCAATATCTCTGATTCCAAGATAGACAAAATTCTTTATTACCTCGAAAGTGCAGTTATCATCAGAGACATATTACAAAGACGCCGATACTCTGTTTGTTGACACTATGTACTTTGTCTTGCCCTTCCTTGTTAACCATAAGACCCATTCGATGCTACTCTTTTTCCACGATTAAGCTTTGCTTAACGAAAATCCGTGCCAAACTGAAAAATAGCTTGCAGAATAGTTAGGGGTAACTCAACAAGCAATTTTAGTTCGATTGCATATAATGCAAATGACCTATAAGAAGGAAAAATGCACAAAATCATAAGGGATATGAAAAATGGATCTATATGACAATCCTAAATCTAGAAAGCATGAATTGATCCAAGGTGGCCATCAACATCTATTGCGAAATCAAATATTCATGCTAGGAAATACAGCGATTATCATATTTTAGGGATTATTCGAATTTACAGCTAAGCGTTATCAGTCCGAAATGATCAAATGAAATGATCCTCTGCAAAAAAACTACAATTTTCGTCCACATTCAGCAAAACTTAACGAGGAACTCATTTGCTCATTTGGTCGGAAAGTTCTCCAATAGTGGGAGTATTCTCCAGACTTAACGCTTTCCGACTAACACAAATTCATATTCAATCGAATGACTCGATAATTATTTTGCTTCAAACCACTAAGTTTCCATCGCAAGGGTTTCAAATGTACCCAATTTCAGCCGACATTACCCTCTCTTTTAAGATGATATGAAATGTTTGACAATCGCATTCTGGTACGTTCATTTAACGACTACCAATCGAGCGAAAAACTTCTGGAAAACACGAAAAGAAAAACGTATGCTTAGCCCATTGGACTTGTTTCGATTGATAGTAGTTCATGAATCCACATTCTCAATCCCCTTTTTCAAAAATTTGAGAAGTATAAATTCATGAGATCAGATCAGCACAGATCGACACACACCACCTATTTGTTGATTATAAAGCCGCTTTCGACAGTCCGATAAGGGATTACCTCTACGCAACAATATCTGAGTTCGGTATTCCTGCAAAGCTCATTCGATTTTGTAGAATGACACTGCATAACTCCTGTTGTGAAAATTGGGAAGGACCTCTCCGCACCGTTTAGTATCGAACGGGGTTTCAGACAAGGTGATTCGTTATCGTGCGACTTCTTCAATCTTATTATGGAGAAAATAATACGAGCTGCTGATCTACGACATAATGGCACTATCTTCAACAAAAGTATCATGCTGTTAGCGTATGCCGACGATATTGAGATAATCGGCATGGGTCTTACGGTGAACGAGGGCAAGACGAAGTATCTAGTATCAACAAACAAAGAGTCCCGGCGTCTTGGACAGCACGTCACTGTTGACAACTACGCTTTTGAAGTAGTAAGGGACTTCGTCTATCTTGGAATCAGCATCAACAACTGTAATGACGTCAGCCTGGAGATCATGCATAGGATAATTCTTGCTACAGGTGTTACTTTGGACTGAGTAAGCGATTGAGAAGTCGAGCCCTCTCTCGAAAAACGAAAACTACACTCTACAAGTCTATCATCATTCCTGTCCTAACATATGGCGCAGAAGCCTGGACAATTTCCACCTCGGATGAGCGAATGCTTGGAGTTTTCGAGAGAAAAGTCCTACGCAAGATCTTTGGACCTATTTGCGTTGGTGGCAAGTACCGAATAAGGTACAACCATGAGCTGTAGGAGCTGTATGCCGATATTGACATAGTAAAGCGCATCAACATCCAGCGGCTGCGCTGGCTAGATCATGTCGAGCGAATGGAAGAACACGCTCCAGCTAAGAAGGTGTTATATTCGGAGAACGACGCAGAAGAGGAAGACTTAACCTCCGGTGGAAATACCAAGTGCTGCAGAACCTGACGGCGCTTGGAATTTCGAACTGGCGCCAACTAGCGAAGAACAGATATGGCTGGCGAAACATGTTATTTTCGTCCTAAATCGATATTCGGTTGTTATGGCCACATAAGTAAGTAAGTATAAATTCATGAGTTGCTTTAGGGGCAGTGGAGTGTTTTTGACGAGGATGACTTTAACGGGACTATTAAAAAGTATTTCTTATATTTTATATAGCTTTATATTAATTTTCAATCGTTTTGTTCTATTTTTTACATGGTGACGTCATATGTGTACGAATATTTTAGCAACATGATGAATATCTACAATGCGCAATCTTTATTCTCTTGCCATTCATGAATTAAATGTATACCTTATGCTAACCCTTTTCTCCACTTACTTTCTATCTATCACTATTCAGATTTTGTGCAATACAGGTACAGCACGTGAACAAGAATATGCTCAAAAAATTCAACCGGTTCGTGATCATGGTAATTACCTATTGTGCAGTATTCTATTGGGTAATGTGTTGGTTAACTCCCTGTTTACTATTCTCTTGGATGGCTTGACTTCCGGGCTTATTGCTGTTATATTCTCGACGCTGGCTATTGTTATTTTTGGTGAAATTACACCACAGGTTAATCACACTACTACAATTTGTTTATTGATATTCTTGTGTATTTCATTCTATGTTTTTTTTTTTATTTTCTACATTCATCCAACACATCCATACATACATTCATGTCATCAAATGGGCAGTTGGCAGTAGAATCCATTTTTTAGTTTTATTCGTTGGTTGCTAATTAATCAACATTTCTTTTAGGCTGTCTGCTCACGTCATGGTTTGGCAATTGGTGCCAAAACTATTAATATAACTAAAACGGTGATGTTATTAACATTTCCATTATCATATCCAACATCGAAAGTTTTGGATTGGGCGTTGGGTGAAGAAATTGGTAATGTTTATAATCGTGAACGTCTCAAGGAGCTCGTCAAGGTAAGAGGCACTAATTCGTACTTCATACTCGTGTGTATTTAATGAAATTATGTTTTCAGGTGACCACGGGCATTAATGATTTGGACAAAACCGAAGTGAATATCATTTCGGGCGCATTAGAATTACGCAAAAAGACTGTGGCCGATGTGATGACACACATTGAGGATGCATTTATGCTGCCATTGGATGCAACATTAGATTTTGAAACTGTTTCGGAAATAATGAAGACGGGTTACTCACGTATACCCGTCTACGATGGCGATAAGAAAAATATTGTAACACTCCTGTATATTAAAGATTTGGCATTTGTCGATACCGATGACAATACACCGTTGAGAACGTTATGTGAATTTTATCAAAATCCTGTACATTTTGTATTTGAAGATTGTACATTGGATATAATGTTTAGTCAATTCAAAGAGGGCTCTTACGGTCATATAGCATTTGTAAATCGTGTCAATACAGATGGTGATTGCGATCCATTCTATGAAACGATTGGTCTGGTGACATTGGAAGATGTCATCGAAGAGCTGATACAAGCGGAAATTGTCGATGAGACAGACGTTTTCGTTGATAATCGTACAAAGGTACGTCGTAAACGTAATAAGAAGCAAGATTTCACAATATTTGCCGAAAGACGTGAATACCAAACGATACGCATATCACCTCAATTGACATTGGCCACTTTCCAGTATTTAAGTACAGGTATGTTAGTTTGTGTAATATATGGATTGACATACTATTGTATTTTAAATGTACTAAATTTCATTTTACAGCTGTTGATGCTTTTAAAAGGGAAACCATTTCCGAGACAATATTACGCCGTCTACTCAATCAAGACATTATACACGCGATCAAATGCAAAGGCAAGGAGAAGGATGATCCAAGTCTATTTATTTTCCAACAGGGTCAACCTGTCGATTTCTTTGTACTTATACTCGAGGGACGTGTCGAAGTGACCGTCGGCAAGGAGAATCTACTCTTCGAAAGTGGTCCATTCACATACTTCGGTGTACAGGCTCTGGTAGCAAATATTGTTATGGGTAAGAAATACTTAGTGATTTGAGTATCCATTTAAAATAACAAAATTCTTCTTTAATATTATTTAATAGATTCGCCAACACAACCTCAATTGATGGGTTCATTGCAGTCATTAAATATAGATGAGAAATTACGTCAAACCTTTGTACCAGATTATTCGGTACGTGCTGCAAGCGATGTCATTTACATTGCTATACCACGTAGTTTGTATTTGACAGCAAAGAAGGCAACCCTTCTGGAGAAATCACGTAAATCTGGCACAGAACCCAGCGGCGAAGCTATCGATTATGAAGTTGAAAAGGTTGGTTGTATTTAAAAGTATTACTATAACTTTATGTAGTGGGCACTGTAGCTCAGTGTTTAGTGTGTTGTCCGTCTGATCTTCATGTCATGGGTTCAATTTCCGGGTAAAGCAAAATTTTACTATAAGATTTCCACATGCCGGCATGCAATTATATTTACAATTTTTCCGGCGATTTGCAATAAAAAAGCTTCTAAAAGAGCTCTGTGACAAATCTCAGAAAAAGCGTTGTCACAAGGTTTCTGTCGTTCAGAACTGGCTATTATACATAGATCCCTTCTAATACTGTCTAAAATTTTACACGCATAACAGTACTGGAAGAAAAGCTCGACCAAAGGGCCCCTCGGAGCCTAAAAGTGCCGCTGCACGACATTTTAGTGTCACTGTTAATTTTACTTAGTATAAAAATGTTGCCTTTTTATGCATAGAGTTTTATTATTTGTACGGTACCATGAAAGAAAGATGAGGATTCCACATTGTATCATTCGAAAATCACCTCTACTCCATGCGCAGCTCAAATCGGTATACAGCTCCTGCAGCATCCTCTAACGCTAGGTGAAAAGTGCCCGATTTGCTACGCTATATGTCAAAATATGGGGAGTTGTCAAAACGGTGGCGTATGCTGATGTTGAGTTAATGGTGTCAGGACTACACCCTAGCAAGATCAGCACGATCGCTTTACGGACTATGGATTGAGGTTAAAAGCTATTAAAACAGATCTGATGCATTCTACCAAAGCAATTTAAAAATTCAACTATTACGAATCATAACTCAACCAATAAACCCTCACTCTTGGGGGCAATTTTGGACTCCAAGCTCAACTGGGTATTAAATACATAACAACAACTAAATAATACTGGACGGTACGCAAAGGTCAGCATGCGTAACAAAGCTCATGACTATTAAGTCATATACCAGGCAGGCTCTTGATGTTCTAACACGTCCGATAGCAATAAATTCAAAAACAACATCACTATTATATTGGATAGCCAAGCTGCTATTCCGGCTCTGAATTCTGCGATCACAACCTCTTACCTGGTGTAACAAAACAGAAGAAACCACGCCACCATGATCGAGGACACAACATTTCTGTGATCTGGATCCGAGAACTTTGAAATATAAAGAGAAACAAAAAATCCAAAGAACGAACCAAATACATTCTGCTCTGCCAGTGGCTCATGCAGAACCGACATTCACACCTCTAAGTTTGGTGTGTAAAATAGACATAATGTTCTGGGTACAACTTTAACAAACAATATCGCTGATAAACAGGAAGTGAAATAATATCTCTAGCTCTATTGAAAAGCAAGCTACCAAATGGCAATCCCTCACAAAGTTTTCTGTAATAGCTGTAACCAGAGAAAAGAAACGGAAACGACTTTTCATTTCCTCTGCTCTCTGGAAGCAGCGATTGAACAGCTTAGGTAAAAATAAAAGAAAGTAATATGTTCTAGCGACGAATATAATCACATTCTATGGATTTTACGCCGCTGAATCGGAATCCGTAGCCGGATTTCCGCCATCTCTCTCAGATTTCTTTCTAGCCCTTAGAGGTGGCGGCGGTAGTCAGATCCATCCTACTTTTTTGTGGAGCAGTCAGAGTCAAAAAAGTATTATGTTCGACGGACCACAGGAGTCACATGCCATGGAACCTGGGTCACTCGGATTTAGATGTCAAAATGCAAAAATTTTGGTCAGCGGTGGTAGTCGGTTATTTTACCTTTTCCATTTGTGGGGCTGTGCTTGCAGAGCTACCGGGAAACAAATATTAATAACCTACTGAACTGCACGGATTGGATCTAAACAAGCTGTTTACAAAAATAACCAAATAATCAGTTCGAAACGAATATATGGCAAGAAAATGATGCGAACGAGCTTGTCGGTCTCATGGATTGTGTCACCACTTCATCCACCCAACTAACGGTATATATAAAGTCAGTCAACATGAGCCTTGTAGAGTAGTTTACGTTTTTCGTAGAAGAGCTCGGCTGCTGCACTGCTCCTTCTTTGGTGGCACGTTAGAGATATCATCGCCCGCGATATTCACCTACGCTAACATCAGACTATCATATCTTCTGACATAGTTTAGTATTGATTTGCAGAACATAATAATCTTAGAGGTGACAGGATTGTCTACGGCCAGCAATCCTATCAGTTGGCTGTCACTTCAAGCACAGTTTTTCACGCTCTTTTGTACGATATAATCCATAGCCTTTTGTATCACATACATTCAACAAAGGCATGCGAAGCAAGTGCAAAGAACAACTAGGTTCTGTGAAAATACGGAAACAAAGTTTACAGAGCTCAATCGAAGGGTAAAATCAAGAACTGGCTTCTGGAAGTAGTACTTTAAACCACTTTTCTAATATGATCCTCGACAGCATGGAGTCATAGGGCATAGATTGAACTAAGAAATTCACGTCAGTGCTGCAGTTATCTAGTACCGAAGTTGGGCTGTACCAGTTTCCTTAATGACTTCTGCTTAGATGAATACATGTGGTGGTGGGAGAGTTCGCTGCACTCTAGATAGGATCCTTCTGACTCCCTCAAGTAAAAGTCGACTTAACCAGACTGCCGATGCGTAGCTGGTAATGTACTTTACTACATCAAACGTATAGTTCTCAGCAGTGATCATATATGTAAAGACGCCGGAAGTCTTTGTTAGCCGGTACCAGATAGGAAGACATTTCCAATTTTTACAGTGTGATATCCTTTCCTATATATGGGGCCTGAGAACACTAGGACTCCGATCATTGGACATGTTTCCGCTCTACCATAATCTGCTTTTGATATGATGCATGCAGATATGAAGCTATCACGTCTTAAATAACTCAGCATGCAGAAAGTCGGTACCAGCAGCTTTGTTGTTTTTCAACGTCACTATGAATATCTTCATTCGTGTAATCGAATGTCGCCCTTCAGTAACTTGGAGAAGTATTTCCTTCGAAGAATCAGTAGACTCTGCACATCTGAAACTAGGCTCTCACTCGTCACGACAGAAAGGATTTAGACTAGGGGAAATATTCGTCTCTTGTATCAGTCACTATACTCGCGTCATTCAAGACAGCTTGCACCTAAAAATGCGTTGTAGACACATTAATTTCCATACATTTTCATTAACATTATGACGTTGCAAGCGTTTAGAGCTGATTTCAAAATATCAGATTTGCGCAATGCAACTCTGTTATGCTCTTTCATTCATGGTACTGTATAACAGTTAAGTATTTCCTACTAAAGATCATTAAGGGATCAAACATATATTACGCATGTGTGTGTAACTATTTCAGTTATTTGATGAAAAATGAACTCAATTTCAAGCTAAAAATATGAAAAGCAACTCCTTGATGATATCAAATGAATTAGTACTCAGATTGAATTAAGACGTAAAGCTCCCATAGCAAGAGTAATATATATGGGTAATTCTGGGGGTAATTCCTGAGGTAAGGATAAAATGAAGATATCATTTTTCATCTTTAAATTGAGTATTCAAATAATATTAACAATATGTAGATTAATTCATACTAAATATATTTTCACGTAATTTCAATTTATTTTCCTTAGTTGTTGCATTCCCTCAATGAAGATGAGAAATATGTACGCGGTGCTCAAACTGTACGTAAGATATCTGGAGTGAATGGTAGTAAAACTGTTTCACCATCATTAAATGTGAGTTTAGATTAAAAATATTCACTTGCATTAGATTAATAAATTTATGATTTGTTCCAAATCTTATATTAGGAGAGTATGGCAGCTGCGGCACATCTTAATTCACAGGGCAGCAATAGTGCTGATCTAGTTGATGGCGTTTCGTTGAGCAGTCAAATTACATCAGATCATAATAATGAAAATCATCATGCCGATCATGAGTATGTGGCTAGAACACCATTGTTAGCCAAGCCAGAGACCACCGTATAAAGAAAGGGTGGCGCAAAACCAAACAACGAGCAACAATCAAGTGTAACTTGTACCACCAACATCAACAACAACAACAACAACTGCAACTATAACATCTAAATAGGCACAAGACTTTTTCCGAATTAAAAATTTAATTAACCTTAAATTTTTTGCGCCATAAAGCTGCTCGTAAAAAAAAAACTTGTCTTTACCATTTGTATCGCCATCAATTTGTTGTTGCCTGCTTAATATGCTTCCTTTAGCTTAGTAAACACAAAACATAACACAAAAACCACACAAAATTATATTGTACTCATACACAAATCACCAAAATAAGATTACGGCATACTAATTTTTTCATAATTGGCGCCCTCTGCGTATCAGTTGTGACGTCACGACATTGTTGAGCACGTTGATTGGTTGGTTCTTTTTTCTTCCAATCAACTGTCATTAAATTTTTCATTTCCTTTCTAAACTGTGACGTCATTTGCAACTTGTAATCTTGTATATGTGATTAGTGGTACTTGTGCGCAATCTAATTATTTATTAACTCTTCTAAGTGGACAGTACAAAAAAAAAAAGTATGTCGAAACAAGAGAATAGAACATATAACAGTTATGTGTACATTTATTACGTATTATTGTTATGGCGTAGTAGTAGAAATTGTTTATACATATTTTTTTTTCATATTTTTATTACTTGCATAATTTTTTTTTTTTTGGTTTTTCTTTCTCTTTGTATATTGTTAGAAAATGCAAAGGAAAAATAATAATGAAAATCTTGAAAAAACACTGTAACTCATACAGTTGAATACCTCAGAAAGAAAAAGATAGAACGTTCGCTAATACATTTGTTATGCCATCACCTTGATAAATGATTGTCGTATGTGAAAGATCAGGATTTTCGCATTTCAAATGCAGTTATATATGTTTAAATCAAATCTATCGACTGGTGTTTTCGTATGTAGCGAGTTTTTGCATATTCAATACCAATTAAATCTAAATTAGATTGTGAACATGGATGGAGCGATTTCCAATCAAACGAATTTCCTACTTTAGTGTAAAATTTAGTTTCAAAAAGCTTTTCGAATTTACTTATGTAGCATACGACAATCAATTTGGCATGCGACGTAATATTAAGCAAAATTTATTTACTCAAAGTACTTAATTGATACAGAAAAAGTAGGAAAAAAAATGATGCAGAAACAGCAAAAAAACCACAAAATATAATATACATTTATAATAGTGGAATTCACACCGCAAAATTCCAGCAAATCAAAATGACTCGGGGCGCTGCGTTAAGTTTTACTTGATTCCAACTAAAAGTCACGATATTAAAACAGTGTTGCATTGCGAACGAATTATTCACAATAATTCAATATTCATTATTATAGCCTAGACAGACGGCAGCGTAATTCCGGATTACCGAGTTAATTCGAATTAACTCGGGCATTAACTGCAGCTAATCCGCATAAACTCTATGAGTTAATTCTCAAAATAAAAGAGGATTAGGGCAATTTGCTATGGCAAAATTGCTAAAAATTGTCTATTGTAAATTTTTCTCCATCCATTTTACAAAATATTAGGTGTGTTCGCTATCAAAAAACTTTCAACAATTGTTAACAGTTTTCAACATGAAAAGTGTTGGCGAACAAATAAATCCAGCTGTCAATTACGCACGGTGAATGTCAATTTACAAGTTTCTGATAGTTTTCACTTCTTGTAGATTTTCTCATATCGAGAGTGATAGACGACAGAAATTGATAGTGATAGTAATGTACATAAGTGGACAGACCTAATAAAACAGCAATCAGCCGTTTAGTTAATCCGCAATACTGCCGTCTGTCAGGTTATTATTTTATTCGGATTAAGTGCGCCGGTAATCCGGAATTAGGCTGCCGTCTGTCTAGGCTATTAGATGCTAAATAAAAAAGCGTTCGTAAAAAAATATATGACAACTGGCTTGAAACTACTTAATAACAGCGTTGTAAGCACTGATCGTTCATTTGATCGCTAACATAACCTATGCACTTCACGTTAACGTAAGATCGCCCTAATCGGAATACATTTATAATAGTGGAATTCCGACAAAACAAAGTGACTCGTCGCGTTGCGTTAAGTTTTACATGATTCGAACTAAAAGACGATATTAAAACAGTGTTGCATTGCGAACGAATTATTCACAATAATTCAATATTCATTATTAGATGCTAAATAAAAAAGCGTTCGTAAAAAAATATATGACAACTGGCTTGAAACTACTTAATAACAGCGTTGTAAGCACTGATCGTTCATTTGATCGTTAACATAACCTATGCAGATAGATCATAGAATTAAAATGCTAATAAAAAACGACTGTAGCGTATCCGAGGAACACTTCAAGTTAACGTAAGATCGCTCTAGTTTGATTAACCTTATAACTGACGTTTCGAAACAGCTGATATTGGTCTTATTTCAACACCCAATCTAAAAAAAACACTAAATGGTGGCGCTTTTCGACTTTGCGTAATGCTGTGAAGTTTATTGTGCGTAAAATGACAAACCATGTGTAATAAGACGGTGTAGACTTCGAGGAAGTACGAAAATATTTAAATTATTTGCCAAAATCATGCGTTTTCGATCAAAAACGATTATGAAAACGTTTTGAAAATACACAAAAATTTGTAGGCGATTTTAACGCAAACCTTTAAACCTATCTATTTCATTGCGAAGATTGCACTACAAAAAATAGCGGGAGTGCTAATTAATTCTGTATGTTTTTGTGTTCAAAAAAGCATTTATTTAAAAAGTATTAAGAAGAATTTAAAGTATGGTACAGGCAATTTTTGAAATTCATTTCGAAAAATTTACTCATCTTTCGATATGACGATTTACAGTTTTCGACTGGAGCCAATTTTCAGTTTTTGCGAAAGAAATGATCCGATGAGCAGCTAAATCGTTCTGCATCCATCGACAAAAGGGCGGATATCCCATTTAAACATTTTCAAATATCTTTTGCCGATATCAGGATGGCGCGTCAGAAGTTTGCCTTGCTGCAAAATAACTTTGTCTTGTTTTCGCTCGTATCGTAGCTGTTTTTGCTTCAATGCTTGGCTTGAAACGTATCAGTTACATTCGGTAGCGTTCAGCACTGATAGTTTCACCCGATTTTAGCAAATCACAGTAGATCACGTCCAGCTGATCCCATCAAATACAGAGCATAAACTTTGAACAATGAACATTCGTTTTTGGATCGGATGTTAATGAGTGGCCATGAAGCTCTCACGATTTCTATTTTTTTTTTTTTTGTTTGTTTTGCGATTATAGAATCCATTTTTCATCACCAATCACAGTGCGATGCGAAAAACTGTATTTTCCTGTTAACTAGTACAGCCGCAACGACGTTCAGGGTATCTCCCAATTCAATTCTTGCTTTTGATGCATTCCCATGACTTTCAAAAATTCAGAAATGATTTGATGAGCCACTCTCAATGAGTCTTACAGATCGGCGCTTGAGCGCTAATTATGTTCGTGGGAGGAGGATGAAGTTTTTGTTGTGTTCATTCTTCATATTCGAACTTTTTTGAATGTCCATGGGGGAATTTGTTTTCGACGCTAAAAAAAACCATTGTAGAAACCATTTTCTGCTTGGTTTTTTGTGGGAATTTGCTGCCCATAGACTTTCACAAGCAATCGATCAGCTTCTGTACTGTAATTTTCTCCAAATTAAAACCGAAGATTGGTAATGGTTTTTGTATTAAACTCAGAAAAATCCACAAATTTGGGTTTGAAGTCTTTGACCACCCTTCTTACCAGATCTAATTTTAAGACCACTCCACTAAAATCCAGCGACCTCGTGTTGGGGGTCGAAATTGGAATATACTGACTTTACGCAAAAATTGTAGTCGCTACAAAAAAATTTTTGCACATAAGAAATTCCATCAGTTTTTAAAAATCGGTAAAAAATGTCAGAATAATATTTTTGATATTTTGAAATATCATTTACATCGATGACACCTTCCATTCAACCCAAATCTCATACCGTCGAGCTGACTTCTTGTTTGAGAACAAAAACTAGTCGCTGGGGGGCAAAATCTGAATAATACACTAGATGAGGGAGCACAGCTCACAACCTCCTTCATGCAATTTATCCATTGCTACTACGAACTTTTGCGTCGTGGTGGATATAATATTTTCCTCATCGAATGCTTGCTTCAAAAATGCACCGGTGTTTGTTTTATCCATTTGAAGGTAATCGCTTAAGATGGCACCTCTCACCGTCTCAAAAAAGTTGTCGACTTGACCTTATACTAACAGACCAATCTTCGGCTTCGATTAACCACGAGAAATCCACTCTGTCTTTGACTATATTTTGGTCTCTGTTCTATTGTGAACAGTCTATGTTTCGTCCCCGTTTACGGAACGACGCACGAAAACTCGTTCGAATTGCGATTGAATATCGTCTCTCATTTGACGTTGTGAAACGATTGTGTTCGCGTTATCAATTGTGAGTAAATGCGGCACCGATCTTACGAATAGCGTTTTCATATTCATATATGTATTTATGCAAAACTAAAATCACCAATCCATGTGATAAGTCTCTTCAAGGTTGTACACCTTCACTAGCCAATCGTCCAATGTTATGTTGTGCATTTTATTGCCCTTATTGCCCATTTCTGATGTGGTCACCTCAATTAGGTGACCAGAAAGATCGTCATTTTTGCTAATACGGTTGGGTACCGAATTTAAAGGGTAAATGGTTCCAACCAGGATGACGTAATTCGTTTCAAGCTCTTGTGTGACACTAAATACTCTTTTTTCGTTTCAAATGGCTGTTATAACAGAGTTATTTAACAGATCTGTTATGTGTTGATATGAATACCACTATTACAGAGATTTATAATGTATGATAACATAATGTACATACATAACAGAGAGTACGTATGTAAGATGCCAGCTCATAGTATGACGACAACAACAGATTTTTCACATTTAACATAGCGCATCGTACTTATGATATAAAGAAAAAAATTTAGCAAAATAATAACTTTTTTAAAAAGATAGAAAATTAAGAAAAGATAACAGAAATTTTTGAAATTATAAAATTCATTATTATATACACATATGTATGTATGTACATAAATATAAGTGGTATAAAAATTACAACAATTAAAAACCGAAACCACACAACCCCGCTAATAATAAAATAATCCCAGTAGCAGAAAAAAAATGGAATGAAAAGGCATTAAAAATAAACATTTCCTTACATCTTGTAGACCTTCGCTATCAGTATTTCTTTTTTCCTACTACATTTTCCCATGAAATTAGCCTAAAACAAAATGTAAAAAAAGATAAGAAAAGAAAGAAGAAATACATTACCTTCTCGCTTTGCTTAAAAACCCTTTAATTTGGGGGATTAGGGTTAATTCCTGTAAAAAAAGGCACATTTTTGTGAATTTTTTATTTTATGAAACAATTAAAATCTATTTATTAAAATCAATGGTATATTATAGTATGACATTTGAAGAATATTGTGTAAAAAATTTTCATGGTGAAATATAAAAAAATACGGCAATGGCAGCAATTATTCTGGAGCGTCTCGGTACAAAGTTGAATTGCGGTGTCCCTTATAAATCGGTGCTGGATCATCTGAATTCAAAAAATCAAAATTATATCGCTAGATAATCACTTTGACCACTTTCCAAATTTCAATTTTTCACTTTTTGGGAACACTTTGATGGAAAAAACGCGATTTGTTTGCAAAAAAAATCGGTTAAATTTGTTATTGTAAAATGAAAAATATTAACAAATTAATAAATCTCTAGCGTTACTATGTAAATTATGTACAGAAATAATGTTCAAAATTTCAAAACGATCGGTGTAATAGTTTTGAAGTTATGAGGGACACCGACTTTGAAAATGTGAGTTTTAAAGTTTTGAACCCTAAAAAATTTGGGCTGAAACGTTTCATAAGCGAATTCTATCGGCTTACCTCACACTGAATCATCGATGCCAGATCCATAAAGGATGTTGCAATCATCCATGATGTCTAAAGCATCTTGTTGCTCTTGTCTACGATGAATTCTGCCTTCTTTTGTTGGTTTTTAAGCTTCCTGCTCTGTTCGGCTCGCGCATGAAGTCAGCTGATCGCGCGGTATAAAAATAGTCATAACTTCGTCTATTTTGCTTCGATTGACTGGAAATTTAGACACAACATTCTTGAGATATTATGGCTTTACTCTCAAAAAAATCTATTCCCCCCCTTAAGGGATGCTAAAATGGTATTTTGAAAAATAATTATTTATTTATTGAGAATTTCCGTTCTTCATGGTTAAACATTGTATCATTTTCTTTGAATTTTATCTAAAGTAAATAATTTTGAAATCGATAAACCAGTGAAGAATATTACATTTAATAAATCCTATACAAGTATTTCACAATGTCCAACCATCGACGACATGCTCCATCCATAAAAGGCATTTTTCAGCGTTTCTATGTTATAGAAAGCCTGTAAAAGTAATACGAACTTATAATAAAATGCTTTAAAAAACCCTTCCAAGAAGTATGCATGCCTTTAGTCAGAGAACTTTTAATACCAGAGAAGTCCTACTTTGGCTTTTGTGCTTATTTCTGATTACAATATCATAACAATAACGATAACAAGGGACATAACAATTTTATCTATTAATAAAACACAGAAATATTTGAGATATTGAATTCCAATTTATTGTGGATATATTGCAAGCATTACAATTTTTTTTTGAATGAAATTCAATTTCGGTCATATGACCACCACGAGCCCGTTTACAGCGGTCGATTCTTTGGATCCAATTTTCCACCAATCTAGCACACATTTCGACCGGAACGTTGGCAATTTCGCGTTGGATGTTGTCTTTTTAGCTCGTCTAAAGTGAATTGATAAAGCCCCATAAAAAGAAATCGAATGATGTTAGATCGCATGAACGAGGCGGCTATTTCGACCGGACCATTTCTCGAGATAACAAGTTCACCGAATTTGCCTTGCAATAAATCGATTGTGACGTGTGCTGTGTAGCTAGTGGCACCGTCTTGTTGAAATCACATATCGCTGATGTCAAGTTCATCCAATTCTGGGCACAAATAATCTTCCAACATAGCACGATAGCGCTCTCCATTGACGATAACATGACGGTCGTTTTCATCCACGAAAAAATACGGCCCAATCACACCTCCGGCATGAAAACCGCACCAAACAGTAACTTTTTGCGGGTGCAACGGTGTCTCAAAAAGCACTTGTGGGTTTGTTGCTGACCAATAACGCATATTTTGCTTATTGACAAAGCCATTGAGCCAGAAATGAGCTTCATCGCTCTTAAAGTTGCGACCACCGACTCAGAATTTCGATAGTAAATTTTAATAAATTCCAAACGTTGCTGGTGCGTGAACTTTACCATGATGAAAATGTTGACTTTAACTAACGTTTTGACAGTTGACAGTTGATTAAAAATGTTTAAGGGTGCGTTCATACGAAATTGTTATGTCCCTAATGGAAAACCCTTTATATATATATATATAAAATTCATTCATAAAAATATTTACTAATTCACACATAATAAATATGTATTTATTATGTGATCTTATTTGAATATAATTTGCTATGTTAACTTACAGCATTTGCTCTTCAGTTCATGGCATTGCTCTCTTCAAAATCTCTGTATACAGCAACTCTGTTAAGTGACCCTGATATTGTCAAAATAGGACTTCTCTGGTATTAACAGTTCTCTGCTTTTGTATTCAGCTACTGGGATGTTATTGTCTACTATGTGTTAGCTCCTTAAATATTATATTAAGTAGTACTGCCTTTATGTGGGAGGTACTCTACACCCATGTACTAGTTAAAAGGCAAATCATAATACGTTGTTACATTATTAAATTGAATTGAAAAATTGAAAAAGGAAAAACAAAAAAAGAACACTTGCATGCATCGTTTATCGTTTACCTACATACATTTTGCCATCCAATAATTGTTTTGCTAACGTATTTTATTATGAGACCATAATATTGTGTATATATATATATGGAGTAGTATGTACTAGTAATTATAAAACATGCATAATAATAACTAACAACAAAAAAATACGAGCATAAGAGAGAACATACACAATACTTATTATTATTATTATTATGATAAAATAGTATAAAGAATAACTGTAAATTTAAGCAAAAAGATGATGTTTTCAATTTCATTATTTTGTTTCATTTCGTTTTTTTTTTGTTTGTTTGATAATGCAACATTTGATTTGTTATTCATATTAATTAGGTTCATAAAGTGATTATCACAATTTATTTATAGTATATTAGTATATAATACAAAGAAATCATATGTATAAATTAAATTCAATTGTATACAATACGTTTACGAATTTATTATGTCAAATTTTCAACAACAACAAAAAAATGTTCTCGTTAAAAATTGCTAAAACAAAAAAAACAAAAAAACCAAATTTAAACAAGTTAATGCTACTCAATAATGATTTTGATGAAATTTATTGTATTAAGCTACCGTTAATAATAAAATGATTCATATCATGCAATGTCATAACCAACCAATCAATTAATAAACAATAAATAAAGGGAAATTTTTTAAGCGAAAGCAAAAAATAAAATCAAAATACATTTCAATCATAAAATTTCATTTGAGAATTATCAAATTTAAACAGAAAAGAAACATTAATTTGTTCTTCGTTTTCTTAACTACTACGCCAGCCAGCTCCATCCTTCGCTAGTTGGCGCCAGTTAGAAATTCCAAGCTCTCCAGTACTTGATCTTTCCACCGGAGGTTAGATCTAACTCTTCTGCGTCGTCCACCAGCGGGTTGCGAATATAGCACCTTCTTAGCCGGAGCGTGTTCTTAAATTCGCTCGACATGACCTAGCCAGCGTTGAATTTTAGGGTTGGATGGGGTGTGTCGTAGCTCAATGATTATTGTGTTGTCCTTCTGATCTGTCGTGGATTCAATCCCCGGCTGAAGCATAACAAATTTAATATCGCAAATATTTTTCTTTCGAACGGTACACACCTGTCAGCAAGCAATTGGCCCATCTTCCGGCAGTAACAATTTGCCATGGAAAAGCTTCCAAAAGCACTATGTGACAAAGCTCAGAAAAAGTGATTTCGCAAGAGTTCTGCCATTCGGAACCGGCTAACATAAGTAGGTCACTTCTAATACTGTCCAAAATTTAACACGCAATGGAAGAGAAGCTCGGCCAAAGAGCCCTTTGGGGCTTTAAGTGCCACCACATATTTATTTATTTTTTATTTTTTTTTTTACTATGTCGGTGTCGCCATACAGCTCATACAGTTCATGGTTGTACCTTATTCGATACTCGCCACCAACGCAAATAGGTCCAACAAAGATTTTGCTTAGGATTTTTCTATCGCAAACTTCGACGCCATATGTAAGGACAGGCATGATGAGAGACTTGTAGAGGGTGGTTTTCGATGCGCGAGAGAGGGCCCGACTTCTTAATTGCTTACTTAGCCCATAGTAGCAGTTGTTGGCAAGAGTGATCCTACGCATGATCTCCAGGCTGACGTCATCACTGGTGTTAATACTGGTTCCAAGATAGATAAAGTCCTTCACTACTTCAAAAGCATGGTTATCAATAGTGACGTGTTGTTCAAGACGCCGAGACTCTTTGTTTGTTGACACTAGATACTTCGTTTTGCCCTCGTTCACCGTAAGACCCATTCGCCGCGGCTCTCTTTCTAACTCTGAGAACGATGCACTAAGTGTGCTCCCGTGTTCATGCCGATTATGTCAATATCATTGGCATACGCGCTAACAGCAAGACACTTTTGTTGAAGTTAGTGCCATTATGTCGTAGATCACCAGCTCGTATTATTTTCTCGATAACATTGAAGAAGTCGCACTATAACGAAACACTTTGTCTGAAACCCCGTACGGTATTAAACGGCGGGGAGATGTCCTTCCCAATTTTCACTACACAACGGGAGTTGCACAGTGTCATTCTGCAAAGACGAATGAGCTTCGCAGGGATACCGAACTCAGACATTATTGTGTAGAGATAATCCCTTACCGTATTCTTAACACATCGCCAAAAAAGTTCGTAAGATAACCAATAAAATAAAAATTTTGTTTTTCAAAATACGACTATTCTTCAATCTCCTTCAGTCTCCTTCAAGAGAGGTACAATCATTCCAACACTTCTACAACATTTCGATACCTCTCTTGTAGAAGGATTCACCTTTGGCCTCAAACTACGACTCTGTTATGGCAATCATCTCTTCATGCAAGCCAAATCTCTTTTGAGCAAGCATTTTTTTGAGATCTACGGAGAGGGATGTCACTCTGTAATCCGATCCGTAAAGCACTGCGATTTGAAAATCAAATCCGTTTCAGAAGCAAAATCGCTTTCTGTAATTCGTTCGCCCTTTTATTCTTATAATTTAATTACTTTAGCACTACTCTATAATTGTCAAAGAATATAAATAAAAGATAATTGTGTGAAATATAATGGATTCGATTGTTTTGTGGCTAGAAGAAAATGATGGAAATGACAGAATCCAGCCGAAATATATTAGAGATAAGTCTTATAGACTTTCTCTTAGCATAAATTGTATGCGTCCAAGTTGCAATAATTGTGCACAGTAATTGAAACAACAATAATTACAATTCTCCGGTTTTATTAAATAGGACAATTTTCTGCTACATGATTTCAATGAGCACAAAATCGTATCATCCATTCCCATATATAGGTTGACAGGTTTACATTAATACGGATGAAATATCAATAATGTTGTACATATGTACAATTTCAACAATATTTTCCTCACATTTTGCATTACTTTTGGCCATTACAATTTTCAATAAAACTCAAAGTCGGCCAATATATTGATTGTTATTATCCTTTTTTACAATTTTCATTAGATTCTTCCTGTTACAGAATGCATCGCCAAACATTAATGATTTTTTTCTCCATCGGTTTAAGGGCTTTAATAAAAAATTATAACAAATGACTGGTATTCAAGCGATTATCACCCGTTGTGTTGTTGAGCATATACTGCGTTGGAGCAAGGAAAAACTCCTTGTTCATCAAGTGGACCACGCGAAACCAGACTGAAGTCTGTTAGAGGATATGAGCCCTACAGCTGATACCTCTGAGGGCCAACCACAAGTGTTACGACGTCTTTTGTACCCAAGCCCATCTACGACACTAGATTCTCCTCTACCTTTTTGATAATATATAGAATTGATCTTGTCGAACTTTTGATGATTGAAGCTGATGTTGAGAAACTCAGCTGAATGTGTTTAAGACGAAGCCTGGCCAAGGCTGGGCATTCGCAAAAGATGTGGATCGATGTTACATGCTCCACCAAACAGAGTCTATACTCCGTGTCAGAGGATAATCCCATCATGTGGAGGTGGTACTTGAACCAGTTATGTCCTGAGAGATAGCCGGTTACTAGGCGTAGATTTGTTCTGCTAATACTAATTCTGTCAAAAACTGTATCAAAGCTGATGAGGGTGTTCGACTAGAGGAGAGATGTCGAATTTGTCTATTGTATTTGGTATTTGTCGTGGTAATGTTTTTCTATCATAGCTTTGGCCGATGTCCACCTTATGCCGCAGAAAGGTTCTGGACTCTCGTTATTTCATCCGCCACTTCATTGCCCTCAATTCCGTTGTGCCCCGGTATCCAACATAATAGGACGTTATTTTGCAAAGAAAGTTTTTGTAGCATAAGGAAGCATTCGGCGAATAATTTGGAATTTGGCTGTCTGAGTAAATAAGGTTGCGTGTCCCTTTGAGCCCTTTGGCATGTAGGTGACGTGCACAAAGTTCTATGGCGTGTATTTCTGTTTGGAAGATAGAGCGCATTGCCACAGATATACGGGTATTAGGATCGTATATCCCTGCGCCTGTACCTCCGTCTGTAAACCAAATGCAGTTATGTTCTAAGGTTCCTTCTTTAGAAATTTGCATGCAAATTAAATCCAATTTCTTATTTATTTATTGTATTTAGTAATTTTTGACAAAATATATAGTGATAGATGTGAAGACAATCTACTATTAGCAGGATTCGAGAAGTAAAGCAATTTCTTCAACACAGCCAATACATGCTGAGGCAATAGCTAATTATTTGTTCTTACGTCTGAAATTAAAAATGAAACATATTTATTGAATTGATCATAAAAGCATATTAAAAAATATGCTTACTTTAATTCATACATACGTGTAGCACTAGCGGACTCATGTATTTTAAAATATTACATTTCATGTTAGAATCTCAACGTGAAAACCCAACAACGTCACGTGAATGGGATCGACTGCACTGACCCAGTCCCTTTCACAAATCGCAATTTCTTGCAGTCGCCGTCTTTAATTGGCCCTTACCCTAATCAGAATAATTCTGAAAAATTCAACATTATTGAAAATGGACATTGCTTGGTATTGACATTTTTTGTTAAATGTTCCAATGACCAACATTATATTTTCAATTAAAAATACATACCTTTTAATTTCTTTACAATTTCCGCACACCAATTAATTGTACAATGAAATATCCGCAAATCGAATGTGTTTGACATTCGCAATCGAGTACCATTTATTCGAATCGAATTACGTTGGAACCCCCAGGTCAATATCGCTGCTGGGAGCCGAATCTGGTGAAAACGGCGGATGCAGAAGCAATTCTCACCATGTAATTCGTGCAATTTGGCACCTAACGATTTATGGCCGTCTTTATATACGGCGGTTTTTTCGCGATTATCTTCTTCAAATGCACCAGTTGGGACTAAGCATTGCGGGACTGGAAACATGGAAAAAATATAAACAACCGTCCCAACAACAATCCAAACGTAGCACCATCACGTCAAGATCCGCAAATATTCACTTCCTTGAACAAAATCCAACGCTTACGTAGTCGTAATATGCAGGCATCGCAGGTATTTGCAATTCTTCCGGCAATAACAATTTGCCATGGAAGAACTCCAAAAATATCTCTGTGACAAATTTCAGAAAAGGTAATGTTACAAGGGTTCTGCCATTGCCCGAACCAGTCTTGTGATAGGCAAACGGACGGACGGACATCGTTAAATCAACTATTAGGCAACGCTGATTAAGAATATGCTTTTCTAATCTTTGCATCTTAGTCCAAGTGATTACAAACATCTGACCGAAATGAACGCCCTCATTACGAATGGCAACTTAAACAAATTAAGTTGCCTGACAAGCAGTTGTCACATCAAACTCGTATTATCGATAGCAACCTAAGAAATTAGCTGCTTGATTTGAATGTGTGAAGGCAACTGAACAGGCAATTGCTGGCATCGTAGCATTATTTTGGCAAACCTGAAACCTGAACCATGTTGTTAAGGGTCATACCAAGAATTTTTGGGTGTGACACTGTGGTCACCAATATTTCGCCTATGGTAAATGAAACCGTTGTTCGGACCTCTTTTGTCCATGAGATGAACAGCCTCAGATTTGTTTCAGATTTGCTTGCTGAAAGACGCTTATTGGGGCTGCGGAATAAATCAATAAGCGTAGCCAGATATGCATTTATATTGCTGCAAATTATGTTATCTTTTCCTGATGACAGAATAGAGCAGCCATCGACATAGGAGAAGACAGTAATGTCGTCGTGTGGTGATGGAAGCTGCGCCATGTACAATAGAAGTTAAAAAGTTGTGGAGAAAGGACGCCACCTTGTGGGACTACTCGTTTAACTTCACGATGCTTCGGCTTTTTGTTTCTGAAGTCCACGAATGATGCTCTACCGCTGATATAATTGGCCAACCAGCGTTGGAGGGTTCTTGGGAAAGATCATTGTATCATGTACTGTAGCAATGTCGTAGAACATAAAGTATCAAACACTTTTTCGGGGTCAAGAGTAACCAGGACAGTACGATGTCAAGACCTCTCCCTATTGAGATCATTGCTGGTATGTGTTTTAATTATGTGTAACGCAGTTTTAGTGCTATTAAGTATTATGAAACCCATGATGATCATTTGCTAGTGGAGGATGTTTCACAAATTCTGATAGACTGACAGCCTCAAGAAATTTAGCAATCGACTATAGCATTGAGATTGGCCTGTAGGAGTCGCCGTTATCAACTTGTTTTACTGATTTTTCTGTCTGTTTTCTATAGCTTCGGTATCATATAATGTAGTGTGGTCTTTGCTGGCAGTGAGGACAGTGTGTAACAGTTAAGGGAGACAATCCATCCCAACCGGCGCATGTGGACGTAGGGAGCTGCTGTTCACAGTCTACAACTGAAGGAGGTGGTCCGTCCTGAACGATGTTGTGGGCAAGTCTCTTAATGGCCGCCCCCACTGCACTGGTGTATGGAGTTGTGCCGTTTTGTGTATGCCGGCATTCATGTTATCAGGTTCTAGGTGCCAACGAAGATGGAATGACTGTAGAAACCTCTGTGTAATAAGCGTATGTTTACAATGTAACAGTATACATTTTGTAGTTATTATTATTATTATTATTATTAGAGGGTTGTATTGCATTGCGACCCTAGGTTCTATAGTGCACCCCATCATGGACTAGAGTATTTCTCCAAGTCCAGCATCCGTAAGGAAGTTTAGTATAGATCCTACCCTAATGGACTTTAGCAGATTTTCCGGTATTATAAATTCCCCGATGTTTTTCTTTCTTGTGTGCATGAGTGCTGGGCACGTTCCCACCCTCCCTGCAATGTCGTAGTTACTTTTGTAATACATTGCATCTACATTTTTATGGATGCGCAGTTTGCTTTTCTCTGCGTATCGATAACAGTGATGCATTTGGGAACATAATACATGTAAAATTTTGCGTTTAGGAAGTCACCCTAGTTGCGTGTCGTGGTGTAGGAAGTCTTCATGCGAAATCATTAATTATAAAATACTTTCCCTGTTGCCCTTATCTCCTTTTTATAGTGCATCATTTTCTTTGTAAGATTAAAATTCGTCTTTCCACACCTATAATATTTCAATTAAAACTTCAAAATAATTTTTAAGAAATTTTCAATTTACCTTACCAATAGCGTCTCGTAGAGAAGGTCCCAACGCAATAAATTTTGCCGTGATAAATTCTCAGTCTCTTTTGAAATCACAAGCCACTATGATTCTCTGACAAATTCCTTCAATTTTTATCGCCCTTGCAAAATATGTATTTGACAATAGTGAACAACGCAAAATAAGATAGCGAACCCGACAATGAGCAACATCGGCTCATTCCACATCTCAATCCAGCTATATTATGATATTTTAATGTATGAACAATATAAATTCGATGGCAATACCTTATTTTATTGACTGCACAGTACACAATTACCTTTTTCTTTTCTTCATTCTTTCTCTTTTTTACTTTCATCATTTTATTTTATTTTGGTTTAATTGATTCTCGTCAAAGATGTATGATGTATATATATATATATATATATATATATGTATATATATATATATAATTTAATTTGAAAGACTTAATTTGCTATAGAGATTATACAAATTAAAAAAATCACTTAAGTGGTTTTGTTGTTGTTGTTGATGTTTTTGTTTGTTTTTTTTTTTCTTTTTACTTGATCTGATCTAATTGTTATACAACATAAAATTCTGTTATATAATATGGAGCTCAAATTGTTATATGCATATAATATGTGGTATACGGTATAAGAGTAGTATGCGTGACAAGTACAAAGAAGAAAAATCAAGAGAGCTTAAATATCAAGAAGAAGAAGAATGGAAGAGATAGATAGATAATTTTAAATAGTGACAAATAAAGGATGTTTGTTGGTTTAATTTTTTTGTTTGTTTTTGCTCTCATTATTATATATAATTTTCTCTTTTGTGTACTCTGTAATTAAATGAAGTGACAAACATGTCGTTGTTGTTATTGTTGCATTTCATAGTGTTGTATTTTTTGATGAATTGTATTGTTTACAACATAGTACGTACTCGTAAATTTACAATTACAAAATTATCATAGTGTGTGTGTGTGTGTGTATGAGTTTTGTGTTGTATGTTTAAGATCAATTTTATGTATTTTATTTTATTATTATATATATTTAAATTTTAGTTTGTTTATAATTTTTTCAAATTAAAACAAAACTAAAGAAATATTATAAAATGATCATTTTAGCAACTTATGATAATCTACTAAATCAAATTGAACGATAATGTCAATAAAGAACAAAAAATGTGAATGTTGTGTCAAGTGAGTAGTTGGGGGTCAAGAGAATAATATTGCAGAATTTTTCATTTTCAAATAGAACGAAAAAGAACGATAACTCAAGATTGCATTAATTTTTTTTTTTTTTTTTTTTTTATAGTCTTTTCGTTTCAAAATACAATACTCTTTGTTCCGTGCTGTTAGATTAGATGCTTTGCTTTTGGCAAAAAAAAAAATAATAATAATAATAAACAAGAGAAAAAAAGATTGTAAGGGAAATTAGAAAGGTATTGGAAAATCAATATTAATAAAAAAATTAATCAAGAGTTTTACTTATATGTTATTAATTTGGAGTTACTAAAAGAAAATGAAATCCACCGCATGCATGCATAACAACAATAAATAAATGGAGTAAATATTGCTGTTGCTACTAACCATAATGGATAAAATACCAGCTGATGGTCACTTGACAATATATCTCACAAAAGACTCTGTTGTGACTCTGAATCGACCAGCATCTGATATTTTGCCATTACGACTACTGACGAACTGCGTGCGTGCGTACGAGATGCCAGCCATGATGTTGCTGTTGCGGCTATTCTATATAGGAGTAACACACTATGTACTTATGGAATAATATTAATCTTTGTTGTTATTGTTTTTTTTTTTTTATTTTTATTTGTTGTTTTTCTCTGATGATGATGCTGCTGCGTCTGCTGTTGTTCTTGCTTCTGCTGTTCTATTAGACTTGTTGTAGTTGTTGTTGTTGAATATTTATTAATCGCGTCACACATCACTGTTTAGCGCATTATCTTTGCTAAACACCTCTTCGATTTATTTTTCTTTTTTTTCTTCTCAATTGCTCCTCACTGCTACTGCTACTGCTGCTGTTGGTGCTGCTGCTGCTGCTTCTGGCGCGACTACTGTTCGCAACTACCACCTCTTTCCCACCAACACTGACAATCTGCTAATCCTTACGCGAGCTCGATCTAGAACGTGACATCGATGAACCACCACCACCGCCACCATCACGACCGCGTCTACGCGAATCATCAGAACGTCGATGTTTGCTCGACGTTGAAATACGTTTTGGCGGTGGTGTTGGTGATGAATGATCATAACGACGTTTTAATATTGGTGGCGAATCGACTGCGCCGCCGCCACCTCCGCCATTGCGCTCATCATCACTGTAGCGTGCAGAAGAGTCACCATTCTCACCACGGCCATTTTCTCGAGATTTGGCAGCATATGTATCACTGCGTGATTTGCGTGAAGTCTTTGTGGCAGATACCGAACGACTGTGGCTATATGAGCGTGATCGTGTGTGTGATTTATTGTGGCCACGTGGTGACACACTACGTGACGACCGGCTTCGTGATGTACTTCTGTATCACATTACAAGCGTATTGCATAAGAGAAAAAAAAAAGAAAACCGACACAAAAACATTAAGTTTCATGCAAATAACAAATGAATACAATTTACTAAACAATAGCAATCAATCATATTGAGGTTATAAACTTTTATTTTCTTCAAGACTAATTTTATATAATTTGAACAAATAGCACTATGAATAAATTTGGGGGGACTGGACTTTAGTAACGAAATCTCTGATCTCTTTTTGCTCCACTACGTCACAATTTTTGTACAGCGGTTTAAAATGTGGCTTTTTCAATTCAAAATCGTATGTACTTAGTGATGTGTGCTATAATTATGAAACAAAGAACCCGAGTATCTGCCGTAATTAAAGTTATATCATGATATCAACTGATATCCTTGCTATTTGAAACTAACTACTGGGTTAGGTTAGGTTATGGGGCTGCCTTCACTCTGAGAGGACACATTAGGCCAGAAAGGCCCATTGTGATACCACCGAGCTTCTCAACCAATAATGTTGTGCGTGTTAAATTTGGACAGCATTAAAAGGGACCTACTTATATTAGCCGGTTCCGAACGGCAGAACCCTTGTGACATCACTTTAACTTAGTTTTGTTACATAGCTCTTTTAAAAAGCATTTTGGTCAAATTATTACTGCCGGAAAAATTGCCAATTCATGCCGGCAGGTGGGTACCGTTCGAAAGAAATATCTCTTCGATATTAAATTTTGTTAACTTCAGCCGGGGATTGAACCCACGACCTACAGATCAGAAGGCCAACTCATTAACCACTGATCTACAGCACCCACTAACTAACTACTACTTACTAAAACTTTTTTAACAAAACGGTATATTTCCGTTTTTACAAATATAGAGTTTTCCCCTTTTCCCTTTCCTCCAATTCTAAACGAACTTCTAAAAGTCTTCCCTGGGAAAAAAGTAGGCATTACGAATGTAAATAAAGGGGAATTCTGATGACGTTTATTAAAATTTATTCCGCCAAAAATCTGCAAGGGAGTTGGGTGCAAAAATATAAGTAAACCATTTTTTTCGTTGAAAGTGGAATAATGTTCTTTATTATTATTATGGCATTATTCTTACTTCTAGGTCAAAAACAACAAATAAATTTCAATTTGAAATGCTACTGAACACGATGCAATCGCACCCAGACTTTGCACGCGGTTTCTACAAAGAAAACAGGAAGGTACTGAACAGATTCTGGGTTGTTTACCCTACAATATTTTTCAAACCTTTGAAAATCAATAATTAATATAATAAATAATTATAAAAGGTTACTAGAAAGGCAAAGAAATATCCTAAATACAACTTTATATACGATTCTCTAATTTCCATGACACAACTTTTGTCTGAAAAACCCAAATTTAGAACCGCTGTAAAAAAAAAAAAATTGTGACGTAATGCAGCAAACTCGAAATTAAAATTTTGTTACTGAGGGTGTGTGCTATCATTTGAGAATAGTTTGGTTTACCCCCGAAGAACTGTGCTGCATTGTGTAATTCAATATATAACCTAAATATATATTTATTCATTACATTAGCTTATAATTTATAATAAAACAAATTATTAAAATAAAATGGAAATCAAGTTGCTCTTGATATTAATCGGAGTCAACATCTGCTGGCGGTTTCGCTTTTTTAAATTTCTTTTTAGCTGGTTTCTCATCTGCCGCTACAGCTACCGACGCTGAAGGCGCCTCTTCTTCTTTTTGCTTATTCTTCTTCTTCTTTTTCTTTTTCTTTTCTGCATTTGTTGATACATCGGCTACATCCTCCTCAACTTGTGCTGTTTCATCTTCTTCTTTTGTTTCAGCAGCAACTGTTTCCGAGTGTTTGCGTTTTTTCGCTGAAAGTGTACTATCAACTTCAGGCTGATAAGTGAATACCTCACTGTGAAAAAAGAACAAAAAAAAAAAAAAAAACCAATTTATTAATCCATAGATTCACCAAAGATAGCCACTCTTATGTTGCACTATAGCAGTCTGCATCTCTTCTATCAGACAGCCAAGGTTTTATCATCATTTTCTTAAAAATCAGAAAAATGCGAAACCCTTTGGAATCATCATTTAAAGAAATATATAGCAGACGGCGACAAGTGCAACACAAAAGCAAATTTTAGGCTAAAAATACTATACCTTTTAGCTTGATATTTTTCAAAGTGTGCCTTAGCCTTGCCCGTTCCGGATAATTTACGTAGATTACCCTCCTCCAGTAGACGCAGTCGCGCTTCTAATTTCACCTTATGCGCAGCGCCCAATTCAAAGCTAGCTTCCTCGCCGAAGGCATCAACACGAGTTGCCAACGACGCTTTAGCTGCCAACGAACGTGACATTTTGCCTTTATTCTTTGTACTTGCTTGGCCAATCAACTGAGCATGAAATATCAGACCGTACTTGGGTGTGTCTTTTTTCGTCTTCAATGCACGGAACAGTGCCTTCTCTGCGCCCAATATTTGTAATGTTGACGAAGGATGTTTGGCCAAATTGATAAGTGAGCCGGCATGTGCAATCAAACGTGCACCCACCGTTTCTCCAACGAGCACTGTCAAATTGGGAGCCATTGCCATCATGCGAGTCTTCAGGTAATCATATAAATGTACACGATAATCATTTATCGAGAGTATTTCATCGCAGAGACACTGTATATTCATGATATCCTCTTCGGATATCTCTGTACCCATGGATATTTCAGCTGCTTCCTTTGCTCTTTCTTCAATATCTTCTGGTAGTATATCAGACAGATCTGCGTTAATCATATTTTCGCGTGTGCCCACTAATTTAATGGTCTTCACGAAAGCAACATTGTCCGTAATAATTTTACCTAATTCGGGGAAGTGCCAGCCATACCACTCACGTGCACGCATCATATAATTGTTTAGCTCTTTGTCCAGGTCATCCAATAGACATTGTGCTTGCACTATCATAGTGTCAATTTTGTCAGGTGAGAATTTCAGCTTATAACGCGACAATGAATGGGCAAGACCCAAAGCCATGGCAGTCATTTCACGTTTTGGCAATCCACCCAGTAGGCTATCGGCTTGTTGACGTATACAACGCATAAGTTCCTGCACGCCAGTATTATAGACACATTGTACAGCGAATTTATCTTTGATGGCATTACCTAACTTTGCATCAGCTACCAAAAGTGATGACTGCACTTCGTCATTGAAAAGTTTCTTCAGCGTTTTCTTCAATGGTTTCGATACTTTGCCCTCAACTGCTGCTGTAGCAGCAGCTAATGCCTCTGTTGTATCATTGAATTTCTCAAAATGTTTTAATTTCAATAGTTTATTCGCCTTCTCCGGAGTTTGAAATTCCAAGTATAAATTATCAACTTGAGATAATTTTTTCTCATCCACCAGTTTGAAGATGGCGTAACCGGCTGGTGTTTCATAAAGCACAAACATTTTTCGGAATAATTTTTAAAACTGTCTCCTAAAATTATTAATATACATTTGCACTTGCAAATGCAAATATATATATTTTTCACTAGACTTTTACACTAGACACAAAGAATAGAGCAGCACGAATAATTTGCCACACCGCGTTGTGAAGCAAAACCAAAATGACGGCAAACGGCAAAAAAAAACACGTGTTTGCGTGCATGTTAAGTACAGCGCCCTCTATATGTCGTTATATTAAAAAATACAGTATTGCCAGTCGCAAACAATATTTTTTTTTTGACAATAGTATTAAATTCCCATTTTGAATGAAATAAAATAATGCGACTCACTAACCGTAGGATATAACTTAAAATTATTGTATAAACTTACTATATACATGAATATAAGAGAAACCAATCAAAGAAGTATTATATAAGGAAACAAGCACTTACCGGCGACGACGACTTCCTCCTCCTCCACCGCCGCTACTTCCACCTCCTTGTCGTCTACAATCTCTTGCATAATGGCCACGACCACCGCATTCATAACATTTATCTAAATTAAAAGACCGTCCGCCACCACCACCACCGCCGCCGTCTCTACCACCACCTCCGCCGCCACCGCCACTACCGCGAGAACGGTCGCCGCGACCGCTACCACCGCCACGACTCCCACCACCACCACCACCAGCAAATTTTCCCGTTGACAATTCAACGCGTGCACGACGACCACATACTGTACGGCCATCAAGTCCGCGTACAGCATCTGCTGCGTCGCGTGCATCTTCAAATTCTACAAACGCAAAACCAGGCGGATTTCGTGCTATCCACACGCTACGTAAAGTTCCGTAGGCGCCAAACGCATATTCCAAATCATTCTTGCGAGCACTATTACCCAGATCGCCTACGTAGACCTTTCGGTCACTAGGATAACGTGACATTTTCTTCGACTATAGAAAAACAAAAGTAACAAATGTGGTACATATTATAGTTACAAGCTTAATTCCTTAACTGTTGGTCGCTTTCTTTCTTTCAGACCAATCATTTTGCAAACATAAAAGTAAATGCAATACATAATAATACTTAAATATAAGACTACGGTCAATAAATGGTGGTATCCTAATCTAAGTATTATAAATGGTGGTTCATACTCCTTAAGCAGTGGTTGCATGCCAGTTATAATTCAATTCTTCCAAAATATTCTAACCCAAATGGATCAATCCAATTGGAAATACAAGAAAACCGCAAATCATTACATTGAAATTGAATGCGACACGCAAAGAATATGAAAACCCGTGAAAGCGGAGAAAAAAAGTTCCTCACACACAAGAAATTGGTAAAAAAGAAAATCGATTTATTGCCGAAATGCATTTTTTCAGCGAATTAATCCAACTATTCATTATAATATTTTAACGATATTTACCATTTTTATTGTTTACTTTATATTCCACTTATTTTGCACTTTACATTCAACGCTTTTTCTTGCTACTGCATTTAAATTTTATCCTAAAACATTATAATTATTTACGGGGAAAAAATTGTCCACACACACACAACTGATAGCGAAGCGCCGCAAACCTTATGCGAATTTCACCTCAAAAGCGAATGCAAAAAAAATGCCAAAAAATTTCCTATGCCATTTTATTTCACGGCGTTATCATACCAAAATAATAAATTTACAATTAGAATTTATTTAAAATGTAATAAATTTAAAATGTAATAAATGTATTTAAAATGTAATAAAATGTATTGTAATAAAAAAATTTAATAATTAAAATTCGTACACATTATTCATAGTTTTTATTATTAAAAATATAGAATGAATTGAATAAATCCTTAACAATTTTGTACCCAAGACAGCGTTGTATTTTGAATATTGTAAATTCTAAAACAGAATGACCCGTGATTCAGGTAAATTACTTGCAGATTAGTATTAAATTATTTTACATATTTCCCACGTAAAAATCTGTTAAAAAGCCGGTAGATAATAAGATATTATTCATTTTCTGATGATAACATAGTTAAAAAAGTAACATCTACAAAGATATTCGACTGGGCTGAAAACATATTGAAAATTTTATTCCATTCATATTTTATACAGTAATTTTCAGAGTTACATTTTCGATGCCTCAGTAACTTAAGCTGAAGCTTCATACCAAAATTTTCAGTCGTTTTGTACATATGATTATAGTAATCGAAATCACTTGCCATATTTTGAGACGATTTTACACATATTTCAGACAATAAAACGAAAACAAAAGTACTGCATCTGCTAAAATTAAATGATAAAAATAGTATCGCTAGTTCGATACTAGCATATTTTAGCATTTATTGAAAATCTCACCCCTGTACATAGTTATATTTACAAATTCCATGAAATGATCAACTTCTTCAATGCCACTAAGATGTTTTCTATTTTATAAAATAATATTTTTATAATGAAAATCTCTACAAATATTAACTGCAAAATGTCAGAACTTGTCAAAGTTATTGGCCTGTAAAGCCTGAACGACTTCGAAAGCCTGAATAACTTCAAAAGCTGCAACGTCTGAAAAGCCTGGTAGGAAGCTTCTGCTTAAATGTTAGGAAGCACAAATCTATATACTATTTATTTATTTTTCCGGGCATTACAGACGGAAAGGCAAATGTAGAACTTTCAGCGAGTTTCGAATATAACACCTCGGCTGGAGCATGTTCTTCAAATCGCTCGACA
Organism: Megamerina dolium; assembly: GCA_963854835.1. NCBI lineage: Eukaryota > Metazoa > Arthropoda > Insecta > Diptera > Megamerinidae > Megamerina > Megamerina dolium. The sequence continues at coordinate 5,639,190 of OY978529.1, forward strand.
TATTCGCTGGATTTTTAAGCTGTACAGCTGATAGTTATATATTATGGGTATTTGCCTCCACCTCGAATGCTCAGATATCTGGCGTAAGACTCCTCCCTTGAACACTCCAAACAACCTGATACGAGATGAAAAATGTGCAAACTCAAATACACACGCTATCAAAAGTAATGGTGGCAGAATGATATATTCATTATATTTTATCGAATCTATAGGCAGATCTTATATTTGTGGGCGAGTGTGATATTTGGAGCAAGATACCGGATCACGGTATTTATCGATTATATAGAGAAAATATATTGAATCGTAATGCAGATCTCATATATCTTAAACATTTTGAATTCTGGATCACGATGCATCAATAAAAACATCACAATAAAAATTGAGCGTGTACCGATATATGTTACATAAAAATATTATTTAAAAAACATCGTGCATTACAACACTTATAGCCAAGATGGAGTACTTTGTCAAGTGGTGAAAAATAATTCAACGTGGCAAAATTATACCAGCAAAAAGTATGCCTATAAAGTTCTAATGATCGAACGAGATGACTATATATATTTCAGTAGTAGGCTGTTATATTTTCACACTCTAGTGGTAATAAAATATCCTGCATAAAGTTAAACAGGGTTTCGGAGTTATTAGAAGCACTGTTGTAGTGAGGAATATTTTATTTGGGACATTTATCCAAAAAGCATGTAAAATATAATAAGAATGGATAATTCGTATTGTATAAATAAATTGTATTATTGAAGGAATGATGTAAAATAAATTCTAGTAGTTTGGCACAGTGTTTGTTGTAGCAGATATTGAAATGCTACAAAGAATTGCAACAGTGTAAAGGAATTTTGTGCTGCGTACGATGCATACGATGACCCCACCACAACAAACTTCATTTCACCACTTTCATGCAGCGTTTTATTAGTATCATGGTTAAGTTAGGTTATATCGTATGCATCAAATCATACAATTATTTATAAGCTAGTTTTTTAAGGAAAAAACAACAAAACAGCAACTTAATTTAGTGAATTTTGCGGTGTGAATACTTTTCAGATACTTTGAGGCGAAAACTTGGCGAAAGCGGTGAGAACAGATACCATTTTGTTAAATTCATTATCCATTCCATTTTCATTTTACATAATTTTTTCGTGCTCTGTGGCGGTCTATAGAAAAAATTGGTATGCTTTTGTGTGTGTGTGTGTGCTTGTACGGATGAGTATGTGTGACAAAATTGAAAACTGCCAATATTTGTATATTTAATTTGTTTAATTTTTCTTATTAATTCCTAAATGGTGATGGTTGATTGGTTGGTTAATTAAACGGTTAGATATAATGGAGAAGCGGTTATAAAAAATAGAGGAAAACTGGTTCACATATACAGCCGCAAGTGAGCTCCTTCGCACACATCTACATGTATTTACGTTAATACTGCGTGTGTGTGTGTACAATATTCGATTTGGTTTTTTGCAAATGTGGAAAATTCCAAAGTCTCATCGTGTTTTACACTTCTATACGCTATGTTATTCAGGAATAAAATATTGAAATCTAAATATGTCATAGAACGGATTGATTATAAAGCGGGTAGGGGGATTGAAATTGTGGAAAATTTCAATATTTTATACATACAAAATGTGCTATGTATAACCATACGAGTTTACATACACGCTTTTTTGTCCGATAGGTAATGTACATACACATAGACGCATGGATATCAATATTTCTGCATATACATTCACAGCCGACAATTTATGAATATTTTCAAATATAATAAATGCGTAGAAAATGCTATATATACGATATTTTTAACGACATATATGAAATGTTTAATTTCTGCATAAATTGAAGCGAGGTGAGTGTGCCGTCATTATATTCAGCGCCATTATGAATGTGAAATAGCGGGTATGTGTGTGTATGAGGCAAAAGGCACTCAAAAAAAAAAATCATCTAGTACGGATATTTTTCCAAAATAAACTTATTTGATATATTTGTCTAACGAAGGGTCCCTTCCCCCAGAAAATACATTTGTATACCATGTTAAAATTGAATATTAAAATTTTCTATCAAACACGCATTTTCAATTCTCCTTTTTGCCCTGATTCGTCGGTTTTTTTATAGAATACATTGACTTCCATTTTGTTTTTTCTTTTTCTTTGATACGTGAGCCGCTATTGTGGTGAATTTCTTTTTCCCTCTGTTGGACACATTATATCGCAGCATGTGTTGCTAGTGTTGCGATTTTATTTAAGGGAATTTCTAAATACCGATACATTAGAATGGCGATTAATTAAATATTCGTTGGTTATATATTTGTTCCCATCTTAAAAGCAAATTGTTGCTATGACTTTGTATTTAATATTAAAATACAAATTATTAGCAAAAGTAGTGGGTAGAGAGAGAAGCGCACATTGTTGATTAGAATGTCAGTCACGCTCATAATAATACGAAATATATATTAACATCATTTCTTTCATACAAAGTGTTGGAATATTACTTTTAATAAAAATGAATGTCAAGAAAATTCGGTTTTGAACTCTAACAAAAGTAAAGTGAGATCAAAAAATGGCATATGGTAACAAAGATGAGAATTTACTTTTTAGATCCTTGTACTGTAAGACTACCATATGATTAATTCGTATTCCATAGGGACCAACTTTGACAATCAATGGTTAATATTAAAGATCATACTCTATTCATTCAGCAGTGAAATTTTTTAGGAAAAAAATTAATGAAATGCAAAATATAATGAACCCTCAAGTAGTAGTTAAGTAGTTAGAACATCTTGAGTTTAAAATCGTCTTTGTCAGATTTTTACATGGGAAATATGTCGGTTCTATATTTTTAGAGATACCATGTGACGGGTAATAATTACTTTTGTTTTACCGCTCGGAAATTTTGCTCAAATACGACGAGATTGAAAAAGAAACTCGGAGGATATTGTTGTTGCTTATCTCAAAATTTCAAAAGATAATTGTACAAACTATAATCAGCAAAAATTATGTTTTTACCTAACAAATAATGTTCACCGGCTAAAATAAGTAATATAGTTTTCAATTACTATTAATTTTTTTACGTACAGTCAATTAATATTATACTATATTTCGTATTTGTACAAATATTTCAGATTTGTACTGATATTTCGTATCTGTACTGATTGTCCATATCTAATTTATAATTTATGTAAATATCCTTTCCAATGGATATATAGAAAAATGGGAATTTATCGTTTACATACCACACATGTAAATGCATTTGCAAATAGTGGACAGCAATATCCTACTTTTAGGTGAAATAGAGTATTTGTTTCACCATAATTTTACATATTTGTGTAGTTGCCACCCTTAAGATAATTAGGTATAGTCATTCAACAAGTTTATTTTTGTTGTAATGCGTTATGTTTGTATATGGTGTTGTGTTGTATACTGTGAAGGTTTCATAAATTAGTTTTTTATTTGCACACAAGCTTCCTAAAAAACTACGTCACATTCATGGTTTCTTCGATATTCGGTTTAAGGACTTTGTTTCTTGTCGACACCCCACAAAAAAGTATAATTGTGTAAAATCGCATATCTGAGATGGTCAATAGTTTAACGGCATTGGATATGTGGCATGTCTTTAATATCCGGTCACAAAAAAATTGTTTATCATACCGCTGTAACGCTAACCGTTTTCATTTTCTAAGAAAAATGAGGTAATGATGCCACCGCTTCAAAATTCGGATGCAGTGGCTTCTCGACGCCCACGTGCTAGTTTCCAGGTCACCAGATGCGGCAGTTTTGCTTGTCAACATACCCGTCTAGATGAAAATGCGCTTCGTTAGAAAATATGAAAGAAACTTTTCAAAAAACGCACAAGATTGACTGAAAAAACCACTAAATGGTCCACCCTGTATGCTTTGCTTTCTTGTGTTTCTTGATATACCACACTGAAGAGACAAATGTTACAGTACTAACACAGAAAACATACAAATTTCTTAAATAAAAGAACTTTGCATTACTTCAATGTATTGCTTCCAAACCAATGAAGTTGTGGTTGAGTTCAGAAATGAACACGGAGAAAGAACTAGCATTAATTAAGGACGAACTCACACCGGATCAGTCGAGCGACTTTTTTTGATAAGTCCTGGTTTAGACACAAAAACATTTGCATGAAAAACATTTTGTTTACATGTGGAGGACGCACGGTGAAGAGTGAGGGGTTTTTGTTTCACAAACATGAGACACGCTTTGTACTTATAATTCTTGATGTCAAACTTAAGAATATATACAATCGAGTTCACATGTCGCCCAGAAACATTTTTGCCCGTGTAAACGCAAACGGAATATCAAAGGGGAATTGAAAATGGTTTTGTGTCTAAATGGGGACTTAGACAACAGTCTATAACTTCAATTGAGATAGTCGAAGTATGCATGTATTTATATACAGCAAACACACACCTTATGACATAACTCGAAGAAATCAGCTGCTTTAATTTGTATGCGAGAAAGCAACTGAACAGGCAACTGGTAATTAGCAGTTGCCTGTAGTAACTAGATAGTGGGAGAAAAATAGAGTTTAACCCAGCTAGATTGGGCGTTTAAACGACAATTATAGTTAAATTCGCACTGAAAAACGGCACCTTATTAGTTAAAGACGTTTTTGACGGAAAACATTGATAGTGTAATATCCCCAACAGAAAACAAACAAATGAAAAAAAGGGTATTAAATGCGGGGGGGATAGAAGTGATAGCAAAAAAAAAATCTCCTTACAGTCGGCTGGGGCCGACCAAATTATACCCTGCATATGTAGAGGTATATATAAAAAGTTTGCTCGTATATCCATCCTTTTCTTCCACTACTTTGTATAGGACCTACATTAAGAAGCAGGCACAATACTAATCCACACCTTCCCGTTGTCCTACGCTAAATGCTTTGTAAGTTATGGAGCTTAAAAGTTTTAGTTTAATTCCCTTGACTTTGTATGGGAGACTCATGAAGGAGTGGGCGTGGCACACTGATTTTATGCCAGATTTTTGCCGACTACGATATTAATTTAAGCGTCAATTATGGTTATTCTAGACAGAAGATTGCCGAAGTTACAGCTGTTTCAATTTAAAATTTGTATGGGGGCTACGATAAACAGTGGGCGTGGTGCGCCCATTTTCTGTGAGTCTAGTTGCTCGTACAATACTAATCCACACCTTAAATCTCGTTATTCTACGCTGAATAGTTTGCAAGTTATAACCGGTAACTTTTTTTTTTTAATTTCCGCAACTTTGTATGGGAGACCCAAAAAGGAGTGGGCGTGGCACTCTGATTTGCTGCCATATTATTTCCGACTACCATGTTAATCTAAATGTCAATTATGGTTATTCTGGACAGAAGATTGTAGAAGTTACAGCTGTTTCAATTTAAAAGAAGTACAGACACTTTGTATGAGAGCTACGCTAAAAAGTAGGCGTGGCTCAACCACTTTTGGCGAGGTTATATAGTAGTATAATATAAGTCTAAGTGCCAAATATTGTTGTCCCAAGTGGTATATTATGTGAGTTATAGCAAGTTAAAGATTTTGAAAATTTCGCGGTTAGTCGCTTTGAATACTTGGTGTGGGCGTGGTTATTGACCGATCATGCCCAATATCAATCCCCTCCGTACCCTTGGATCATAGATTACTTGTGCCAAATTTCATCGAAATAGCTCAATATTTACTCAAGTTATCGTGCGAACCAGCCAGGTGACAGATAGACGGACGGACGGACGGTCGGACGGACGGACATCGTTAAATCGAAAATTTAATCGACGCTGATCACGAATATATATCTATGTCTATATCTCCGGAGATTCCTTCAAGTGGACACAAACATCTGACCGAAATGAATATACCATGCATATTGCATTATGCAGGGTATAAAAATACATCGCCTTTTTTAATTAAAATATTGCACGTGATATTGATTTGTTGCATTCTGTTTTAAATTCAGTTATTTTTTTCAAATTATATTTCTTCTGAGGATATAAGTGTTGCTGGTGGGATGTCGGTTTTACCATCCATACACAGTTGAAAATTTACGATACAGTGATGCCAGACTACAAAATAATTCAGAATTCCATCATACGAAATTTACACGATCAGTAGTAATATCGTGAGCATTTGTGAAAGTAATAAAATGAAATTTAGTTTATCTGGCAACCGTTTCTCGGTTCTGAGTATGGTGTGGTGTATTTATATTATTTTATGACCGGCATTTTTCTTATGTTTGCTTTGTGTATAATTTGCTCATTATTTGGTTGGAAGAAGTTCGTTGCTCGGTCGTTTGGCAACAATACAATATCGTCGTCGTCGTCGTCGTCGTCATCATTTATAATTACGAGGAAAGGTAATAAAACATATTAAAGAAAAACCAAGAAATACATATGTAGTAAATACCCGATTTACCTGCACATTATCTTGCTTCTTGTGAAATATGAAAAGAAAAGAATAGAATAATAGAATACGTGCTCGTATTAGTGCGTTTGATACCTGGCATACCATAAACTAGCATGATAATAATCATTTCAAGCAAACAAATACCCACATACATTCTGCCACACTCGTACGTATTTTCTATTTCGTCTTTGTGTGTGCTGAATTCTCTTCATTTTCCATATATCAATGCGATATTGAACATAGTCGTTTACGGCGCGCTGATATTTGAATGTGTTTCTTCTCTTATTTCTTGGTATTCATTTAGAAAGTAACGTGTTGACGTCGTCGTGGCTTTATTGAAAATATATACAAAGTGTCGGCGAAAAAAAAAAGACAAATTATCTAACAGCAACAACGCAAACAACACAAACTGGAGTTTAGGCTCTACATGCTTTCAAAAATTGCTTAACCTAAACAATCATCCAACCAATCAACCAATTAAAAGAAAAAAAGCACCAAAATAATATTATATACACAACAACCAAAGTAAGAGTGTGAAGAGTTTGTGCGATTGGCTTAAATACCAAAGAAAATAAGAGCACGCGGTGGCGGTGTTATTTACTTCATCATTTTTTTTTTAACAGCAACAACAACAACTTTTTATATATATATATGTATTTAATTACAGTTTTTTAATACCAACAACAACAACAACAACCACAATAACAACACTTGCATTTTACACCCGGAGGAGAAGAAAAAACAACCAGGAATCTAGCCAAGATTACGTCAATTAAAAAGAGTCCACAAAAAATCATGGAGGAAGACGAGAGGGGTAAACTATTTGTCGGCGGTCTATCATGGGAGACAACACAGGAGAATTTGTCGCGTTATTTTTGTCGTTTTGGCGATATAATCGATTGTGTGGTCATGAAGAACAATGAGAGTGGACGTTCACGTGGTTTTGGCTTTGTTACATTTGCTGATCCTGCGAATGTTAATCATGTACTGCAAAGTGGTCCGCATACGCTCGATGGACGTACAATTGATCCGAAACCATGTAATCCTCGTACGTTACAAAAACCGAAAAAAGGCGGTGGCTATAAGGTATTCTTAGGCGGTTTGCCATCGAATGTGACGGAGACAGATTTACGATCGTTCTTTGGCCGTTATGGCAAAGTGACCGAAGTGGTAATTATGTACGATCAGGAGAAGAAGAAATCACGTGGTTTTGGCTTTTTATCGTTCGAAGAAGAGGCATCTGTAGAGCATGTAACCAATGAACGTTACATCAATCTGAATGGCAAACAGGTATGTGTTTGCGCGTTATCTATCATTATTAACATATTATTATTATTATCAATATCTTTTGTTTTCTTTTCTCTCTCTCTCTGTGTGTGTGCGTTTTGATTAGGTTGAAATTAAAAAAGCCGAACCACGTGATGGTTCCGGTGGTCAGAATGCCAGCAACAGTAGCGTCGGTGGTGCATATGGCAAATTGGGTAATGAGTGCAGTCACTGGGGTCCACATCATGCACCGATCAATATGATGCAAGGACAAAATGGTCAAATGGGTGGTCCACCATTGAATATGCCAATAGGTGCACCGAATATGATGCCCGGCTATCAGGGATGGGGAACATCGCCACAGCAGCAAGGTTACGGCTATGGCAATAGTGGACCGGGCTCCTATCAAGGCTGGGGTGCACCACCAGGGCCACAAGGACCACCCCCGCAATGGTCAAATTATGCTGGACCCCAACAGACCCAAGGCTATGGCGGCTATGACATGTATAATTCAACATCGACTGGTGGACCATCCGGACCATCGGGCGGTGGTAGCTGGAACTCGTGGAATATGCCGCCCAATTCAGCTGGGCCAACTGGTGCACCTGGTGCTGGTGCTGGATCGGCAACGGATATGTATTCGCGTGCGCAAACCTGGGCAGCTGGTGGTCCATCGACTACTGGCCCCGTTGGCGGTATGCCGCGTACAGGTCCGGGCAATTCAGCGTCCAAGTCTGGATCTGAGTATGATTACGGCGGCTATGGTTCCGGTTATGATTATGATTATAGCAATTATGCAAAGCAGGATGGTGGCGCTTCTAATTATGGTGCCGGACCGCGTTCCGCGTATGGTAATGACAGTTCAACACAGCCACCATATGCCGCTTCACAGGCTGTCTAAGACAACTGCAACAACATTTACAATAATAATAATAATAATAATAATAATAATAATAGCAACAGCCGACAAGTGCAGCATGCAGCTACTGCAAATTGCTACTGATGCACTTTATATAAATACAATACACACCCACATACACATACACACACACAAAAACAAATACAAACACCAACAAACACACATACACAAACATCAGATATAAGGTGAAGCAAAAGTTATAATTAATAATTAAGCTATAGCGTCTGTTTGTCGTTCAGTTCTGTTGTTGACATTAATTAATAATAATTGAGATGATCTATATATATATATATCGTACATATGTATTATATATATGTGAGACAAATATATATATATATATATATATATATATATATATATATATATATATATAGTATAAAACTTGAAAACAGAAATTTATACATGCATACATCATAAATACATACATATTGATATATATATATATATATATATATACACAATAATTTATATAAACAAGAATGAAAACTATATGAAAACGAAAAACATTTTTCAACCAACAAACAAATTAAATCAAGAAGATTAATAATAATAATAATAATAATAATGATTAAAATGAGAGAAAAACGTGAAAAAAAGAAACACAAGTATAAAAGATTAGCTAATTATGTAAAATCACAGACACCACGTACACAATACACAACACAATACAACACTATTGCTAAATGTATAGAGTATATAAAATAGTATAGAAATTTAATAGAGTAAAGAAAGAGAAAAGGATACCTAAAACTTAGAAATTGGAGTAAAATATACATAGTACCGAGTTTATTATTATTACCTACATATATAAAGAAAAGAGAATATCATTAAGTGCGACAAAGTTCAACCTATACGCACGCACCGCACGCACACACACACACACGCACACGTGTATGAGCATTGAGCTGATTGGAAACGTTAACAAAAAAAAAAAAAAAAATCGGTTGTTTACTAGCTGTGCATTTGTGTGCGTGTGGCTGTGTTTGTGTAGGTGTCTTTAGTGCTTAATGACTTCGTTTACATTTACGATTTCGATTAATGTTTTTTATTTTATTCGTTTTATAGGAACTTGCAGGAAAATTAATTTTAATATAAATTAAATTTTAATATAAAAATAGCATACAATAATGTTTTTTTTTCTACTAGTAATGATAATATCTATACATTAAATATATACATAAATAGGTATATTTATATATACGATATATATAAAGATACTACATATATAAACTAAATTCAAAATTTATTTAACTTAATTTTGTAATGTATAACGTCGCGCGTAACATGGTTATTATTATTATTCTTTTTAAACAATCTATAAATAATATACTCGTACTCATAACAAAAAAAAAAAACAAAAAATAAATTAATGAAAAAAAAAGCAAACAAATAATACACAAATACAATTTACTACAGTAATAAGAGACAATGAATGATGAAAGCAGAGCATGAGCGTGAATGTTTGTCGCGCATGTGTATAGTTAAAGAGAAAGTTAAAGTGAATTATTAGGGAGTAGTTGACACAGAAACAAAAACACACATACACACAAACACACACACACACACACCACTCAATACATACATAAATACATGCATACATTAATATAGCAATAGCAGACGGAAAAAAATGAAGCAACAAAATTATATGATTTTCATGAAAAGAAAAGTAAACGCAAATTACACATTAGTTTAGCAAAAATTGATGATGAAGAAGAAGAAGAAATGAAGAGCAGTTATAGTTGCATGCACCAATGATCACACAACACATAATCAGTTTCAATAAATCAAGCATGACGTGTAATACGTAATTTTTTTTCATTATTCATTATTATTAATTAATTGTTAATAAACATTTGTTTATTTGATTTTATTAAAAAATTTTTTTTCTTGAGTTCTATTCAATCACCATTGTCAACATTAACAATAATAAATTTTTATTAAAAAATTTTTTTAATTTTATTTTTTTTTTTTTTGTGACTTGTTTCTTGCATCCTAAGTGATGCGATAATATATTAGCTTTTCTTTCATACTGTTTTTTTTTTTTTGTAATACATTAAATTACTAACATCTCTAAATATATGGTTATTATTTAATACATTTATTGCACACATCATATGACCTTTTATACTATTATTATTAATCATATGTATTATAATTATCAATTAAACAATATTATATACACACATATATATATATACATTTAATATAATACAGCAGCAATATTAATTATTGTGGGAAAAGTTCTTACTCTTCTTTTTTTTTTTTTGACTTTGGCGATGGTTTTTTTGTTTTATCATTTCTCAACCCCACTTTCCACTATTTGTTGTAAACTCGTGCGTATGTGTGTATGTGGGTGTTGTTTGTAGTACGCGCATAAGGTTTAGGCATATATTTGATTGGTGGCGGGTTATGCATATTTTGTTTGTTCTGTGTTCGTATGAAAGTATAGTAATTGTATGAGTAGAATTCCGATGCTATGGTCTTGCAAATTTTTACAATCACTTACAAAACTTCAAACAGCTAATTGACCATCCCCGGCGCATGTTTTAGCAAATTAGTATATTTATTGCAAATGAATCACAACAAAAAATATAATTGAAATTCGCGATCGTCGATGCATATGGTCGTTTTGCAAAGGAGTAAATACAAAATAATATTGCAAACCTTGCAAAAGAACAACAAGAAAATATAAGTGTATCTTACGATTTTAGTGATAAAATGTGGAGTATATTGAACCTTGCAATTACAACAACAAAATGTTGAGATATGCATTTCCTATGCGCTTCAAAGTATGCAACTCTAAAATTCTACAGCTTGATATTTACTATGTACATCCAAAATGATGATTTCACCAATGGTGTTTGTGGCAAAGTAAACGTTAAAAATTTCTTTACAATTGCTTGCAAACTTTTGCAATCAATTTGCATTTCCTATGCGCTTGAGTGCATAGTTTCTGATACTGAAAAAAATGCTAATACAAAAATAACAACACCAAATACAGATGTAGATCAAATTGATTTTGAAAAACAGTGTGATTGATTGCAATTATTTGCTTTTTTGCAATATCGTTGTGCACAAGAGATACCGACACCGAGATACTAAATATTTTTGAGAAATCGAGCCATGACACTGAGTTATGTTTGTATTTTGTTTACTCTGGCTGCAGAGCACTTAATAAATGCATCAACACGACAGCACTGTTTGGAGTTTGTAACACTGTTGCAAATTTGCAAGTGTTACTTGAGCAAATTTTGCAACTCGAACAAGCTCCATACTCTTGCACAATATATACCCACATACCCTTAGTCACGACACAACAATTTCATATAGTAGAGCAAAAGTTAGAGTTATAAATTACAAATAATCTATTTTAATATAAATAGTAATTGTATAAAAATAGGCGAAAAAGAAAATTAATAACAAAAAAAGTAAAAATAAAATAATTCGTGTAAATGTTGAGAGCAAAAGAAAAAAACCGAAAACTTATGAAAAATTGAAAAACACTTGAAATGCAAAAAAAAAAAAAACAACTTACAAGTATATGATGAAAATAATTTTTAAATACATGTGTACGCTAAATTCATTACAAAACAATAATAAATACATACACAGTCTAAGAATGAATAGTAGGTATAATCATAATAATAATAATAATAAAGGAACAGCAGTAACAAGAAGAACAACAACAACGGCAACAGCAACACTAAGCGAAGCTAAATTACAAACATATATATACATATATGAATTTTAAATAATTAAAGGATACATACACACACACACACACATTCACACAGGCATATGTGAGCAGTGAGCATTTCCAACTGATCAAATGCTACATATGTGTGGGTGTGTGCATGTGCCTGTGTAATATGATGAATATATATGTACACTTAATCATGTGTGTAATAACAACATTGGATATAAATTTTTTAAAATAAATACATTTACTTACAACAGCAATTTCACAACAAGTAAATTTAATTACACCACACGTATATATATACATACATACATACATATACATACAACTATATATATATATATACATATTATATAAATATATTTAAACAAAACAACAACAAAAAGTATGTATATACATACATGAAAAGAAAAAGAAAAAAAAAATTAACTACTACATATTACTACTATTACTACTACATACTCTACTACTACTATAACTACTATTGTACTACAATAATAACAATCGTACATATTAAAATTAAAGGAAAATCATGAAAAAAAAGTAAGAAAAAAGAAAAAACATGAGCAAGACGACACAGACAGTGGAGGTAAAAATGATACAATTAATTAATATCTAATAATAATGACGATAATAAAATGTTTTGATAAAAAAAATTTATCATTTTACGTTATATTTATCATCTAACCGGTAAATTTTAATTTAATGCATTCAAACCTATACATATAAATATATATATAGATATATTACTACACATAGAAAAAATATGATGATTTAAAGTAAAGGAAAAACGCGTAGCATTAACGTAAAAATTAAATTACATACATAATTAAAATAAAACACTGACTGTTAATTGTAAAACAATTTCTTTTTTGTTCTCTCTTTAATTAATCATAATACCTTACATAATAATAATGATAATGATTATGTCATAAAATTAAATTTTAATGGAATCTATCTATATATACATACATACATACATACATGCATAAATATACATATATCGAATCAAATTATTAAAGTCAAAAATTAAAATAAAAAAAAAGAACAAACAAAAAAATAAGTGAAGAAAAAAAGTATAATCTTAATATAATTCAATGAGCAAAAATATTTGTAGAAGCATATATATATAGTACATGTATTTTAGAATTGCTACTGTACTTTTTATAATTTATGCTGCACTTGCGCATTCACTCTGTTTGTTTGATTGTTTTTTTTTGTTGTTGTTGGTATATAAGAAAAATAGTAGCAAGTTGCTTTCTTCTACAATATATTGGTTTTCTTTGTTTTTTCTTAAGGTAATGTACACATTTGGTTGGACAAATGCTTTCTCACTCAGTCGCATGAATTCGAGAGAGAGAGAGTGAGACAATATTACAATACTCTCTAAATACAGTTTCCAATATAAAATCACACCACGAATCGTATATTTATACGATTATCAATAGACCGAGAAAGTGAGACAGAGCGAGAGCGAGAGAGTGGGCAAACAAGAGAGCTTGAACAGCAAATGGCGACAGAAAAAAAAAGAGCGCATCTATAAATGTGCTTTGTTGTTTGATTTAAATGTTGAAAGTAGTACAACTAACTATATATAGAAATGAACAAATTGAAACAAATCGAAAATCATATTCTAAATAAATCGAAATTTTCGTATTTTATCCATTAGTAATTTTTCGTTTAGAATAGAGAAAAGAAAAGAGTGGCTGACTTTCTTTAACGTATGGTGACAATGTATCAATACAGTTTTAAAATTGTACTTTTTCAGCATTAGCTGTTTGCATTTCTCTCAAAAATTTTAAAGCAAAGGAACATGAGTTTAGTAAATCACCCTATGATAAATAGCTTTCAATACTACTGGTTAGAAAAGAAATTTCAATAGAAGAAAGATTGCAACTACTCAAGTGACCAATTTGATTGTTCGAAAATGATTTGTTTCCCAGTTTTTCTTTTAATTTGTAATTTTTACTATTGTAAACTTTTGAATGCGAGTAGTGTCGCAAATATTTTTTTGATATAATTTTTAATAACTGAAAAATTTCCCATTCAATAATTCAATTATGTTATATTTTATTATTCGAAAAAGTGAGAAATTTGAATTAAAATCGAGAAACCTTCGCGGTAATGCAACTCGCAATATTAGTCAGCTGGAAAATTGTTTTAGGGCATATTCTCAAAATCTGACCAAATGTTTAAAAATTATAGAGCTATCAATCTTGGACGTCGAAGTGTTGACATGTGAAGGGAATAGTTTTAGTTTCAATTTGTTTGTATCTTAGAATTAGTGAATATTTCGAGTAATTTTTTGTTTTTACAATATTGAGTTCTATTGACAGAATAAAAAACTAATACAATCCCAAACAACTACAACAAATAATATAGTAATAATAACAAGGGCAGCAACAACATATTAGAAGAATAATAATAAGATTTGTTTAACATTTTTTGTTTTTATTAAATTTAAGTTGTACGAGTTTTTCGACAAAAATAATGCAAATTTAAAATAATTACAATGACTGATGTTGTATTAGTGATTAATGATTAAGAAGAAGAAAAAAGAACAGATTTAAAAACTAATCGCATACATATGGCAACACTATATATAAGAACTGTTTTTTTGTTTGTTTGTTTGTTTATAAACGATATACTAATGATACAAATATTAATAGACTATCTAATGTATTAAGACAGCGAAAATCATAGTTGTATCTTTAAATTCAACAAGCTCCCCTATCTCTCTTTCTCTTCATATGCATTAGCCAATACATAGGTAGTGAAAGTTCTATTAGTCGTGTATATTCTGAATTTCACTCGAGTTCGAAATTGATGTGACAACTTTGCGAATTTAAGACAACACTAATTTCTGAGTAGTTGTTAAAATCGATTTCGATCAAAAGTGCAATTGATTATATTCCGACTATTTGGTTTCAAATAAAATGATTGAGTTTTTTTTTTTTTAGCGCAAACACGTAAAAAGTATAGAAATTATTGTAAGATTGTTTGTTGTGTGTTAGTAGAGCTAAAAGAAATAAGTGAAAAAATAAAGAAACTTTAAAATTAGAATTTTCATATTAAAATACTAGTATGTAATAGCAAAGTTTAGAATTTATAGCAATGTACGAAAGCGATACTTTTTATATATAACTAAGTAGCTTGTTGTGTATTCATATACTCTCGCTTTTGCTCTCTCTCTCTCTCACTCTGTCTCTCTCCCACACTCGCTCTATATATTGTAGTAATTTTAAAAAGGAGCATTTTTCGTTTTCCAACTCTACTGTCGTGTGTATTGAAGCACTGAACAAAAATAAAAAAAAAAAACAAGTAAAGAATTAATAATAATTAGTAATATGTATGTATATGTCTGTTTTGAACTCAGACAGTTAGTTATCTGACATAAATAGAAATTCTTAAGCTTATAAACAACAGAGAAAGCGTAATAATATAAGATGAGATAATTAAAAGTAACATATTTCCTCACGTGTTAAAATATTGACGAATTTTAAGGCATTTGAATTATTTAAAGTTTTCATTTTATTTGGAATTTTTCTCTGTTTTCTATTTGTTCGAAATCCATCTCACTATGCTCTTGTAAAAATATTCACATAGAATTAAAGAGAAGAGAGTTTGAGCCATTTAAATTTATTTGTTGAGAGTTCGCAGCCTTCGACAACGGTGTGGCTGCACTGAATTACTAATTTGCTTCTTATTTGGTTTTAATGTTGATTTCGTTGTTCTAATTTTCTCTCTTTCTCTAACAATTTTTTTTTGTTAAACTTTCTGCTATTATACAGAGTAATTAATAATATTCGTTCTACCATAAATGATTAAATTGTAGTATAAAAGAAAAACAAAACAAAGAATAAATTTAAAGAATTTTTATAAAAATGCGATAATTTTTTTATACAATTTAAATTAGAAGTTTAGTAATAAACGCAATGATAAGACACACAAACACACTCACACACAGACGACGTTCAGAAATTGAGACCGTGAAATAGTATAGAAAAAAAGAAACATATAGAACATAAATACAACAACAAGAAAAACCGCTAAGAACTGAAATGTATATTTGTAGCTTTGTTTTCATTGGTTTCAACTTTTAGCTGTGGGTTTTTTTTTTCTTTCTCTCACTCTCTCACTTCACTTTTTATCCCCGGTTTTTCTATTTTTGTGATCTATGCCTATAAGATAATCATGCTAGTACAGATACCCTGTTGTGTTGTTTATTTTGAAGACGTTTAAAACTGCATGTTCAAGAAAAAAAAAAAGATTCGAACATCGAAAATGAAATGCAGAATATGGCGACTGTATATTCGATTCATATAAACTCAAAAAATGCCCTTATAAGTCTATAAATGTTTAAACTTGTCAAAATTTGCATGAAATTTGACTGTTTATATGAATGCCAACAATATTAGAATTTTCGTTTTCGAATATTGCTTTTTATGATGATAAGTGTATTACACATAACATCTTACATAGTACATAAATGTGGGGTAGTATAGTGAAAAATTATATATACGATTTTGATTAATTATACATAAATACATACATACATACATACATGTACTATACATACAATACTGATAGTTATACATATTTATACTGAGTAATTTACTATACCATGTACTGTACTATTAGTGAAATCTACAAATTAACAACAACAACAAATTGTATAAGCAGAAAATTTAAAAGAAATAATCTAATCTATCATCATGCATGAGGAGGAGTTTCGTAATATTTTGTAATTTGTAAAGTTTTTAGCAAAAATATTCATAATACTAATAATAATAATATAGAAATAATATAAAATTGGAGTAATAAGATATGATATGATGATATGAATCAGCAGAATCAACAAACAAAAGTCCCCCTCTGAATATACCCCAACAAAAAAGAGAAAACGTGCTTCAATGCGAAGCTCTATGTTTGTCTCTTTCTCTCTCCCTAATTCTATATACATAAATGATCATACTACTCGTCGTCGTACGTACACTCTCTTTTTTAATCCAACCGACAAACGTACAGTTAATTGTGCATCTCAAACGTCAAATGATGTTGTTTGTCTCTCTTCTACGCACATACATACAATTGCATACATAAATACATACATCAATATACATATATAAATATAAGAAATTCTGTCAAATTTTAAAATACAAATAGAACAAAATTAATATTTCATTTAAATATATTCTACGTACATATTGCATACTCGTACATATGGTATGCATTGATTTGTTCGTTCTTCCTTGTTTCGTTTCGTTTTGTGTTGAGATTTGTTTTTCTTTCATAATTATTGTTTTTTTTTTTTTGTTTATTTATACATTGATTATATAAATTAATTCTTTATAAATTGTAATATGAACACAGTGCCTAAGTAATCAAAATATCTATCAAGGACATTGTTACTAAATAATAAATTGAATAAAATGTATGAGGTAAATGGTAAAAAGTAGAAGCAGAAGCAAAATAAGAACGCAAAATTGAGAATCTATAAAATTAAATAATTTGAAAGACAAAATAAAAAAAAAATGAACAACAATGAAGAAAGAGTATGTAGAAGAATGTGTTTAATGAAAAAATGATGAAATTCTTATTATTATTATGCTATTAATACATATTGCTAATAAAAAATGAAGATGATTGATAATGATAATGAGGATAAGATATGATATAGTACATATATAATAAAAATCGACAACAAGAGCAACAACAACAACAACAGCCACAAATGGTGTAATAAATGGCAAATTTAAATTTAATATGTAATACAAATTAAGTGTGTATGTAAACTCTCCACCAAAACAGAAAAAAAAACAACAACAAATACATAAATATGAGCGGAGTTTTGTTAAATTTACTTAAAATTAAATTAAATTAAATAGCAAATAAATAATATAATTACGATGCATATGTAAGTGTTTAGCTCAGTAAAAAAAAAAAAAAAAATGATGAACAAAACAAACAAAAAAAAAAACGTTTCAATTACAAAAATTACAAAATGAGATGAAAAATAAAAAGAAAATTTAATGCAAAAACTATACACGAAAATGCAGCAAAGATTATAAATTTTACAGGATGTATGGACATTATTGCAATGTGACAAGGCAGGCAGACAGACAGGCAACTAACCAAACCAATTTACTGGAATTCATTCTTTTGAATGTGTAACTTCGACATTATTTGTTTCTCTTTAACTTGAGTTTCTCAACATTTTAATGCTTTTAATGTTTATTTACATATATCTACTGACATACACACGTGTGTTTACATTTATTTTTGGTGTATTCGTTTTTACTTTTTCATATAAACTACATTTATATAAATTTATATAATCGATAAAACAATATATTATTAACAACTTCATATGATGATGTTAAGTTTAACAACAACAACAACAAAAATTATATACATACACACACCTATATATATATCTATATTCTTATTGTATTCTATTATTGTTCTTATTATGATTATTATCTTATCTACTTATTATTATTATTTAGCTGGCATTTTGAGTATCTACATAATTACATTATACATATACATTTTATGAGAGCAAATTATTATTATAATATTATTTAATAGTTTGTATAAATTTTCTGCATATTAAAAACTGAATATGAACCTTTTGAATATGACCTATTATCGTCAATTTGTTGTTTTTATTATTTATTAATAATTTGCTTTTATCATTATTTTCTATATGTAGTGAAATTTTGGTTGGTGCATTGCGTAAGTAATAGATGCATATATATTGAGACTCGACGACAAACAAATTTCTTTACCAAAGAACTTCTTTTATATTTAAATTTTAAAGAAGACCCACGAGTTGGTTTAATAAGTCGCTAAAAATTATCGCAATTATGCGTGCAATTATCGCACGCATACGTCTACGCGTGCATTGGAGGTCCACTTATACTTCTCAAATTTTCAGACAGATCTGTCAATTAGTTTTTTGCGACAGCCACTTGAAACAGACGCCTAGGGGAAGTTTCGTTTTGCATAAATGTTTGGATATGAAAAAGCTAACTGTGATTGTTTTGAATTGATAACAAACTCAATAGTTTGACACCTTCAAAGTAGTGTTTGGCGATGTTCAATTGTAATACGAACAAATTTTTGCGCAGTTTAGTAACCGTGGACAAATTATGAATTCAAGGAACAGTAGATATAACCAAGAAGGTTATGGCGACGGTTTTTTGGTATCGATTCCCTTGACAAAGGGTAAAGCGATCCGGATCATATTATGGAGAGCTGTTGGATCGATTTTGTGGCTTGAAAATTGATATGTGCGCATAAATTATTATTTTCGTTTTCTCAGTTCGTCTTGCCATTTTTATTTTAAGATAAGGCACATTGAGAACAAGAAAATCAGCTAAGTATTGAAATAACACATACAATTATGACGGCGGTATTATGAGGTGTACATATGTATGTTTCATATTTTCGTTCAACTTAAAATTATGAGACATGGCTTTATGTCATGATACTGATACTGCATTATTGTTTTTGCGATCAGTTTTGGAATTCAATTGAATTCATTTGTCAACAACTAGTCCTATTTATACTCTGTGGCAACACTCCAGAATCTTCCTTTATCGTAGTCGAGATTCTTCTTTTTCTTTCTTGTTGGCTTGTTCTGGTTATCGCCAAGAACGCATGCGTAGATGTTTGTGTATGCAATGCATGGGGAATCAACGAAAGACGAACAATTTGATGTGCTAACTGCTGAGCAAATGCAAAATGGCAAAATCTTGAAAAATAGCAAAAATTCAATCGTTTGATTGCTGTGTTGCCGATCTCTCGTATTTATCAATGAAAAATAGACAATTTTGCTTTGCAAATGTACAAATAGTTTTTACGTAGTAAAATATGTAGAAAACGAAAAATGAGAGCAATAGAAAGAAACAGATGATAGAGTTGATTTGTTTGCAGTAGGAAAATATGGGATGATCTCTTAGTGCCTGTTCGCATTGGCCTGCCCAGACGCAACGGTGCGAGCGAGATAGGTAAAAAAGTAGGCAGTAAGGAAGTGATGAACAGTATTAGAATGGACCTACTTATTTTAGCCGGTTCCGAACGGCAGAACACTTGTGACATCACTTTTTCTGAGCTTTGTCACAGAGTTCTTTTTAGAAGCTTTTTTATGGCAAGTTGTTACTGTCGGAAGAATTGCCAATTGCTTGCCGACAGGTGGGTACCGTTCGAAAGAAAAATCTTTTCGATATTAAATTTGTTATGCATCAGCCGGGTATTGAACCACGACCTACAGATCAAAAGGCGAACACACTAACCACTGAGCTACGGCACCCATCCCACTAATACTGTCCAAAATTTAAGACGCACAACAGTAATGGAAGAGAAGCTCGGCTAATGAGCCCTTTGGGGCTTTAAGTGCCACATATTTATTTTTTTTTTAAGAAAGTGATGGAAGTTTTGCGCCGAAACCAATCCAAAATTAAAAATCGGCGCAACGACCTATGTTCAATGTCCAAAGTGTTCCGATTATGACGACTATGCTCACAAATTTTTAGACGTTGAAGCGATAACATCAATAAGAAGCGTTTTATATTAGGGTTGTGCGATTAATTGTTTGTTCAAAAAGTCTGATTAATCAAATTATTCGACAAATCAATTCGCTTGATCAAAATGATGATTTATCAAAATTGAAATTATTCGATTAATCAGAATTTTGATTAATCGCAATCATTTTCATGTTTACTTTTTCTTTATTTATGAAATGTTTGAAATATTATCAATATTTTGAAAATTTTTTTAGAATAATTTCAATTTTATATAATCAAAATCATGATAATTCGATTAATTTCATATTTGATTAATCGAATAGTTTGATTAATCAATATTTCTGAACAAACGATTAATTGCACAGCCCTACTTTATTCCAAAATTCCAATTCCACTGTAGCATTTTATTTGAAATAAAACCGGCGCCGCAATTGCACTAATGTGAACACAGCGTTCATGGGAAATCTAATGTAAACAGGCACTATAACCTAGGTTTCGTCGCCAGATTTGCTGTTAAAACGCTTTCTATTAACAGTGGGATATCTCATTACTTCATTTTCGCATGAATATTTTTTACTTTTTAATGCATTTTACATTGCTGACAAGTGAAAACATCCACGTGAAAATTTGTTCAAGATAAACCAGAGACTTTGGAAGTAATGAGATATCCACGATGGCGACGAAACCTCGGTTTTCGACTGTTATGAATTCTCTTCGAATCCCTTTCTTTCACTTTTTTCTTTTACGATTTTTGCTTCTTTTTCGCATTTTCTTAAAAAAAATAACATACCTGCGTTTTTCACTCAAAGCCAAATAGTGCATCCCTGTGCAATGGTCTTTCTGAGATTTGGTAGCATTGCCCCAAAATATGTAAATTGTATGCAAAGAGTTGTCTCACTTGCTCTAATGTACTTGAGCTATACATTTTTAGCTCTCTGTCTTTAATATTAAAATCATTCATGCATGCATTCCTCCACAAACACTCAGTTTAAAAGTTCAAAAGTAGCGCGTCCGATGTACAATTTTGTGCTGTCCGTTTTTTTTTTACATTAAATAGTGAAAAATATCGTTCAAAGACGTAAATAGTCATATACAAATTTATATCATTTAAGAAAAAACTAAAACAATAAAGTGTGAAGAGTATTTGCTCTATAAACACATTTCAAGCTGATTCTATGCATATTTGCAAAAGCGAAAAGTGCACAAAACAACAATCGAAAGTAGAGCGAAAGAAGGTAGAAGAAATTTCTATTTGTTTTTTTTTATGTTTGGTCATTTTGCAGACCGAAGAAATCGTAGTGCTATCTCTTTTTAAAACGTACAACAGTATTTCGAAAATTTAAAAATTCTTCTGTATTATAATTTATTTATTTTTCTCTTTGGTAAATGATTTGTTTCAACATGTTTTACCAATAACTGACTTTTGTAGGCATTTCGCCGTTTACATATGTGTAGTCACACAGAAGAAAAGAAGCAGCACAACAGGATTAATAAAAGTGAACAAATGTCAAAAGTATAAGCCGCATATGTTGTATTGCAACTCCAATTAATCGATCACCTGCTTTTCTGTAATTTTTTTTTTTTGCATGCATGCATTATTTTGCAATATAATGAACATTCAATACACTCTCAGCAGCAATTACGTTTAAAAGACAAAATCAACAGGTTATTTTTATATACAATACATCGGCATGCAGAAATCATTGAAAGATATTCCGCCACGTAAAATGGCATTTCGCACACAGCACAACACCAGTGGCTGTGCTACGGATACCTCACAAGAGGGCGACGATAAATTTAATTCTAGTATTGAATTGAGCTCACCATCACCACCTAGTATTTGTGATATGAAACCGCGTAAATTGCGTTTTGCTGAAGATGATGACATGGTGGTTGACAAAATGAATCAAAAGAGAACACCAACGAGCCCTAAGAAATCATCACTAGCTGCACATATACAAAATGTCTCACCGCCCTATCGTAAAGTGCGTGCTCTACGATTGTTTGACACACCCGCCACACCAAAAACAATTCTACAGAAATCATCAGCTCTGGTAAATCATTTGAGTGCAGCTTTTCCAATGGTAACAGCAGAACGTCCACGCTCCTTACCTCTACATAATCGTACATTGGACAGTCTCATACAACAGAGTGCCAATATCAATCCATTTACACCGGATAGTAAGTTTGAAATATTTCTGTATAAGATTCTAAATATGATTTCATTCATTTGTTGCTTCTGTTGTTGCAGGTCTAATGGCCCATAAAAAGAAACGTTGTCGCACGCAATTTGGTATTGAGAATTTCAGTAGTAAATCTGTACAGTCATTTCTCAATTCGGATGATGATTGTGCCGAAGAAAATGGGGATCCATCAGAGATGCAGCAAGCACCAAAACGTTTAGCCTTACAGGATACAAATATAAGTCGTTATCAAAAAGAGTTTATTGAGATTTCATTAATAGGTGAGCGCACAATATGATTTCATTTGAAATATATTTAGTACTCTAACAATTTGTGTTATTTTCGTTAGGTATTGGTGAATTTGGTTTGGTCTATCAGTGTCTCAATCGTTTGGATGGTTGTATTTATGCGATCAAAAAAAGTATTAAACCTGTAGCTGGTAGTTTCTTTGAGTGAGTTTAATTAATAATCTGGATGCTGTGCATATTAATATACTGCATATTTTTGACTTTAGGAAACGTGCACTTAATGAAGTGTGGGCACATGCCGTACTTGGCAAACATGACAATGTTGTACGCTATTACTCTGCTTGGGCTGAAGATAATCATATGCTTATACAGAATGAATATTGTAATGGTGGTAGTTTGCAATCGTTAATACAGAAACGATATCTTGTTGAATCCGAATTGAAAATACTCCTATTGCATGTTGCGGAGGGTCTGCGTTATATACATTCCAACGATTTGGTACATATGGACTTGAAATCGGGAAATATTTTTCTGACAAAAGTGTCGTCAATGCATAAAAGTTCACTGCCGCCATTGACAAAAGAATGCATTGATGTTGGCATGGATGGTGTCTATGAAGAACTGAATAGTACAGAATGTATTATTACATATAAAATTGGTGATTTGGGTCATGTGACATCGGTTAAGGAGGCACATGTCGAAGAAGGTGATTGCCGCTATTTGCCAAATGAGATACTTCAGGAGGATTTTCGTTATCTTTTCAAATCGGACATCTTCTCATTGGGCATCACATTGTTTGAGGCGGCCGGTGGTGGCCCATTGCCAAAGAACGGTCCCGATTGGCACAAGTTGCGCAATGGCGAAATACCATATATTGCAAGCCTTAGTTCTGAATTTAATGATCTTATCAAATTGATGTGTCATCCCGATCCAGAACAGCGACCATCATCAACATCAATTTTTAATCATCCGTAAGAGAAATTTTGAATTTTACTCTATAGTCCCATAAATGCTAATTGTTGTCGTTGTTGTTTCGTTTCTTTTTCATAGCATTTTAAGTGCATTGGAATCAAAGAGTAAATCGGAATTGAGTCAAGAGCTTTCCATTGAGAAACGAAAAAATGAAATATTGCTCCGCAAATTGGGTGAAGCCAAAAAATTGATAAAAGCATATGAACAAAAAGCTAAACGTAAGTTGACAGACAGTGTAATTGAAACATTATGATGCAATTGTACTCACTTTTTGTTTTGTTTGTTTTAGTGCAAAAGTTATCGCTGCGTAGTCCAAAACTGATGAGCGATCAACGATGTTTACGTTCTTATACACGCCAAAAGTTATCATCAAAATTGGACGCTGTACGTGATCGTAATAAGAGTGTTATAAAGAATTTATAATATTTATTATTATTAGAAGTAGTCGTAGTAGGTCGTAGTGAAATACACAAATGTATGATGAATATTTGAAGTGAATTTAATTTATACCATATAATCCTGTCTGTGTTTTTTGAACATGTTTACATTACTATTATTATTCGAATTATTTTTATCATTATAACTATTATTATTACCATTATTATCGACTTATTACAACTTACATTATAATTAATTATATCAATTTTGTAGTTTTTCGTTTATTTTTCTTTTTTTTTTTGTGTTTTGCAATTTTGCGTCCCTCTCATGTGTAACAATATCGATACGAATTGACAAGAAACATGATCATCGTTACTAAAATAAAATTAAACAAACAAAAAATGTAAATATCAAGGAAAAAATATATAATTATATATGTATGCGTGTATGTGTATTTGGATTTTATTTTATTTTTGTTGGTTTTTTTTTTAATTTAAAATTTTATTATCTTGCATCCTTTGATTTTATGCTTTTATAACAATAGTGTATTTTTCTATGTTATGCCACCCCAAGCCATCACCATACATTTGCTTTTATATTTTCGAATTTAAAAGAAGTCGAAGTGGACGAAAAAACAATATATAAAAAAACATTAAAATGGTTTTATAAAAATTATTCATTTGTTTGCTTATGTATTGTTTGAATTTTAAAATATTTTTATACCCGGTACACGACCGCAGGGGTAGATTTATTGTAGTCAGAGTCAGATGTTTGTAATCACTCCAAGTATGACTGCTGTTATTAGTGGACTTGCTAGCAACAGAAGATCCTGATATTGCATCGCCAATAACCTACATGCATTCGGTGTTCAGCTTTGCTATGAGATCATCTGGTTCACACTTCACAGTTTCCTCGGAGCTCGAGTTGTTGGTCCGGTATTAAAATATTCCGATCTCTTAGGAAGTGTTGCAACTGCGTTTAAAGCGGAAATACATATAAGTTATTGGCGGCAGGTGGGCCCATCCCAGTAGCCAGCAAGGTCAAGGTCAGCACCTCAAACGGGTGACAGCAATTAGTATTGGGCTATCTTGTTAAACTAAATAAACTCGGTCAAAGCAATGGGGTATCGATTCCGTGGTTTCCGTGACACATGAGACTTGGAGCAAATGAATCCTTTGGTGTTCTTATCGATACTTATAAGAAATAAAGGGCAACTGTACCCATACCTCGTTATACGTTCCATAAACGATGGTCGGAAAACAAATATATTAATGTCGGACATTAATTTAATTACTTATGTGGCCATTACAACAGAGAATCGATTTAGGACAAATTTAGCTTGCATCGCTAACTACTTCTGCACTCCGTTAGCTGGTGCCTAGAAGGCATTGGCGGGTTCCGAATACCGTGTACCATGTTCGATACTCTCCGCCTACGCATATAGGTTCAAAGCTCTTGCATGGGGTTTTTCTCTGGAAGACGGCGCCATATGTGAGGACAGACATTTTGAGAGCTTTGTTGAGTGTGGTTTTCGTTTCTCGAGAGAGGGTGTGACTTCGCAATTGCTTATTTAGCCCAAATTAAAACTTGCCAGCAAGAGTGATCCTGCACAATATCTTCAGGCTGACGTCATTACTGGTGTTAATGCTGGTGCCAAGATAGACAGTATTTCACGACTGCAAAAAAGTAGCTACCAACAGTGATGTGCTGTCCAAGGTGCCGGGAATGTTTGTTTGTTTGTTTACCCTAGGTACTTTGTCTTGCTCTCGTTCACAGTAAGATCTATTCGACGCGACTTCCTTTTCAACTCTGAGAATCATCGACATATGCCGATTTTGTTGCATTTTTTTGGTGTATCATTATGTCAAACTTGGAATACTTGCAGCAAATATAAATAAAATAAAACCAAATTGAATTGACTTTACTTAAAATTTATTTTAATTTGTATGTTTTTGTTTTGTTTATACATTTCTTTTTGTTTTAATTATTTTTTTATTAAAAATAAAAAAATATAACATGAATATTCCAACATTGAAAATGAAAAAAAAAAAAAAATGAATTCTACATTGGCATTACTATTTCTTACTTCGTATTATTATTATTATAATGATTTTTACTTTATAATTATCGTATTACATATTACAATATTTAAATATGTTTCAATAGTAATAGCGCTTTACATGTTCCTCTTTTTTTTTTTTTTTTTTAAATTTTTTTATTATTATTTAAAACTGTTTTTCCGCTTAATTCAAACAATTTGATTAGAAAATTCTTTCCATTTCTCATTAGCATATTCAACATCTTCTGCATAGCAGCTGAAATTGTGATTGTTGATATCTTGAAAAATCATGCTACTGTTGTTGTTGTCGATGAAGGTGGTGTTGGTGGTGGTGGTGATGATGGTGGTGGTGATGGTGGTGGTGATGGTGGTGGAGTTGCTTATGCTGCTGCTGGTCGTCGTTTTAATAGCGATCTCATATTGTTGTCAGTCCGAATCATTTATGGTTTTTTTGCGTTTTTTCGCCGCTTGTGATATTTTTTGTTTTGACCAATCCTCCTATAGTTCGAAGAAATATAGAATTATCGAATATTATGCAGATTTCGTGAATAAGATGTACATACCTCGCTAGATTCCTCATCTGATGAGTATATTGTTTTGACAGGATCTAAATTTTTCTTATTGCTCGCACTATGATTATTTGCATCCTTTTTACTTACTGGCTGTTTACGACCACGTCCACTGCCACCACGTCTACCCACCGCCGTTGTCTCATCTTCAGCAGCCAATGCAAACAAGTCGCTATATTGTTTCTGTACAAAAATGAAGAATGAAATATCAAATAAATGAGAGTAGACAAAGTGTGTGTGTGTGTGTGTGTGTGCGCGAGAATACTTACTCTTGTACTATCATTACTATTCGTATACGCAGCTTGCAAAGCCCGTTGCATTGTATCATAGACATATAAGCCCGTACCAGTACCATGTCGACAACTGCGTCTATAATGTTCCAAATGACTTAAAACCTATGATTTGAATGTATTAGTTGATTTAGTTTAAACGTTTAATGCACTCAACTACAATTACCTGATCGGCAGAGGGTGAACTATTTATAGCTGAGCTACTTTTAAGTGGTCTTTTTCGTTTGTTCGGCGATGAGCTTGGATATTTTGATGTTAGCAGAGAAGCAATGATCTCTGATAATTTTTCTTCGCCACGTTGACACCAAAATCTACAATCAAATATATGATTAAGGACAATTATTCGTTGCATTATTATGCATTATACCTTAATGCTGATGTGACAAAAGGATCGCCACGCGTTTTCGTCTCACGACTTAATAGCAAACGTATTAATTCATTAGTGGGTTCGTCATTTTTCAACAGCAGCAACATATAACCCAATGCTTCTGGATGATTTGAAGATTCAAGCTCGGGCAGAATATCCTTATGAAGAGAAGAAGTAATGAAATTAGAAATTCGAAATCAATCAATCAACTCTATGCAGTTACCTGTAGGCACTTGAGCGGTACATCATGCGCTTGTACCAATTGCCACAGACATAATTGTTCAAATGTCTCATAGGTGAGACTGTCGCGTATACAATCGAGTAGGCCATCCTGTTTGAATAGCGTTAGCTTGCCTTGTGCCACATAATACATAAGGTCACGTAAATTTTTCGCATCAATGCAACGCAATGTAATGCGCAATAGATCACTGTTATTGATAGCATTCGTTTTAAACTCCCGATATATATCGGGTAGCAACCATAGAAATATGGCTGTGTTCTCCTTTTCGAGCAAATCCAGATCACGTGCCAAACAATCGTCGATTTTCTCATTGACAGCATCACACAATTGCCGATAGATGGCGGTTTTGAATTGATACGCTTGCTGTGTGTTCTTGCGCGTCTGTAATTTGACATGCACCTTCATGAAATATAATAGTAAATGACCAGTCTCCGGTATACGTTCACATATCTCTGTGAGCAATGTCTGAAAGGGTTTTTTACTTTTATCCTCATTCTCATAAAGAAACCGAAACAGCCCAAACAGTGGATAGCTGATGGATTTTGCCAAATTCTTTTCATCCGTTTTACTCTCGGGAAAGAGATTTTGCTGTGGCAACGTTTCGCGTAATATTAAATGCGTATTCGAGATCACATAATTTAGTTGAGCTTCATCCAACGCCGATGCGGGTAATGTACGAAAGTCCTCGAGAAAAGCTTCGAATGTGAATGAGTTACGCTTTGTGACGAACGTTTCGAATGTATCGCCTATGGAAGCGGGTAAATCGATTTTCTCCGGTTTATCGGGTTTTTCTTTTAAACGCACCTGCAAGTGGAATTCATTTAATAGTGTGTGTGTGTGCATAGTGAGAGCGTGTGCGTGTATACATACCTTTGATAATGGTAAATCATCATCGTCATCAGTAAGCTCTTCATTTTTGATATCTTTTGCCGCACTATCATCCTCATCCTCACTAAAGGCAGCTTCGGTTTCGACATCCGCATTTTCTTGTGGTATTACTGACAATTTATTATCCTCGCTCGCCAAATTCATGGTGCCGGGAACACCACCTCCACCCGCTGCGCCCGCCACACCAATACCCCCTATAGCACCACTTATATCCATGGCACTGGCAGCGGCAGAGGCATTCTCCAGCATTTCGGCAGTGTTCGAATTGGGCTGATAATGATTTTGCATTTGTAGCTCATGCTGTGCTGTTGTCGGTGGACCAGCGAAATACATTGTGCCACCTTGTTGATGCATGCTCATACGTTGATCGGCTTCTTTCTTAAAAACTGGTGCTTGAATAACTGATGCAGCTGCGGCTGCTGTGACTGTTGGTGCCGGATAGACAGGTGGCTCCAAATTACCAGCCGGTCCCGCCGATGATGGTGAGACAAATTCACGAAAATTTTCCCGAATTAAATTACGCAATTCACGATCCAGTTTGGGCGATTCAAATAGTGGCTGTAGATTTGGAATGACCTAAAGAATGGTAATAGTATGATTATTATTTGTATGAATATTACTCTCAACTGAGCACTTACATGTTTTTCAAGTATTTTATGCAACGAATTATATACACCCATACGTATTTTATCCTCATGTTTTGCATAGAAATTTTTCATGATGCGACAAAGAAAGTCCAACAGCGTACTACTTACAAACGGATGATTGCGTATTGAATGAAACATCACCAATATGCCCGGTTCAATGTTCATAATGTTATCTTTTGTTGGATCGAAGAAAAGCCAATCATAGAAAAGTGCCAGCTTTGCATTGGCCAATGCAATTGGATTCGTACACGACGAAATTAGCCAACCGATAATGGCCCAACGTGGTATAATATCCGAACAGAGCATATCATTTGTCGGATGAATGACATTGATGATGAAACGTATTAGATCTGAACGTAATGTATGTGATTCGGGTGTGGAAAAGTATTTGTCTTGAAACCAATCCTGATAGCGCTTCTGATTGCCAAATTTGACGGATGATGCCAAAAAATGCAATTTCCTCTCAACCTCTGGTGTTAGGCGACATTGTAAGAAACGACGACTTGTACGTATTTGCAATAAATGCCAAATGCCATTGAATGTGGGATGTAAACTTTTCGGATTGTGCAATATATCACGCCAAAGTTGTTCAAATTCCGGAATGCGTGCAACATTTTGCAAAATTCTGTGCGCATATTTACGTGTGTGTGTGCGTGTGTGTGGGTGTGTGAAAGAGAGATAAGAGTACAACAATTACATACTATTAATAGTTTATGTACATCATAACATATACTCTACCTTACAAAATCCCTTCCCAGTGGTATGACATCTTGAAACCGTTCACGTATCAATGTAATGACAAATTTCACCTCCTTCTGACGTAAAACTGTCAATGCCGGACTTGCATGGTCCTCAATTAAACGTACATAAGTATAGATGACGGTCTGTACAAGAAATTGAAAATTATCCAAAAATGGACGATATTCAATGAAAACATCTAATAGGCTTTCGACGAGAAATAAATTTTTCGCCGATAGATCACCGCCGACTGCTTGTCGCATACAATTCCATATTAGGTTCTCTACAGTCAGCACTTGATGTTTAACCAATTCACGTAGTAGCCAAATTAATTGACGTCTCGCCACTTCGGTCAATTTACTATATTTCTCTGCAACGAGCATACCCAAATTTGAAACGGCCACATTCATGCCGTCGCGTGATATCAATGTTAGGTCACGATACGATTTTTGCGCCATTTGTGGATCTGTTAACATTATGTATAGAAACCCATTTGTTATCTCATCATGTTGCTTCTCCTTGCATACCAACTGCGACAGAATATCATGCATATCCTTTTCGGTTAGGCCATTTATCTGTTGTTGCAGATTTACATACGCACGCTCAAAACGCTGTAACATAAAATCAATTGAGCTTTAGTATCACATTAAGCACAACTATTGAATAACAAACCTCTTCCAATTCATCTTTGAAATCGACAGCCGTGCAGACGAACAGCTTCGAAGTATAGTTAATCTTCTGTTGCTCCATTTGCTCTACACTGAATGTATATAGTAATTATAAGATGACTTTAGCAATTTATAAACATAATCGCATAGTCCAATGTTTTTTTCAATATACTCTATATATAAGTGATGCACTTTAGTTATTAAAACTACATTTACAAAGTAATATAAAAAGAAATGAAAATAATACAGCAGGAATTCTATATGACCGAAAGCCAACAATTTTCATCAACGAGTTCACTGTCATTTTTAATAAAATAGTGCTGCCAAATTGCAGTGTTTGGAGTGAAACAAGCACATGCTTGATGGTGTGATTCAATTGTTTTCAGATCTTATTAAAACCAAAGAATTTGATGACAACTTCGAGCAATCGTCGGTCATAACGGAAAATACATAAAATTAGGTCAATCCCTACAAAAAGTACACGGATTGGAGAAGATCTATTAAATATTTCCGATTTAAAATTTTCACTTTTAATGGGAGCTTAACAATGGTATTGTTCATTCTATAGTCTCTCCAATGGCATACCAAATGCTAGAAATAGACGAGCGAAATGTATTGAAATTGCTAGTATTGCCAATAACATGAATCTGTAGCAGCTGGGGCTACAGAAATGCATTTTGATTTTTGATGGTAGTATACACAAGAATAATATAATCGTGAGCGAATCGAAAAAGTTAAAAAAAGAAGACTGGTGTGCTGGTGTATTGGAGACTATATATATATATATATATATATATATATATATATAAGTTATATCAGCCCATGTTATTGCAAAATGAAACAAACATAAAACACAAAACTGCCCAGATTAAAATATGACAAATTGATCGTAAAAGTGCCGTGAGCGGCAATCAAGACTGTCTGAGTAACATCGGCATTACGAAGTGAGAATTGTCAAAATAGTAAGAGCTCCATCATGAGCCGTGAGTAAGAACAAAACAATTGAAAATGTCAATTTTAATTATAATATTAAAGAAAATGTTCCGTAGGCATAGTGTCAAACATAGTCAAACATTATTATGTACACTTTATTTTTGACTATGATTGCGATCCAATGAAAATAAGTAATGTAATATATGTACAATATATTGAAGAAATTTTATAAGCCTATATAATAATTTCCTTTGCAACATATGATTAACAAATAGTAAGTTGTATTATTTTATATTTCGTTTTATTTATTTTTCACGCCTCTCTTGCAATTGCTTTTTTCTATTTGATTTTATACAGTTTACAACCCTCTCTTCCTAACGATCAATTTCACCAAACACTACATCTAACGTACCAATGATCGCTACAATATCAGCCAGCATATGCTGTTGTCCAATTTTATCAAGCGCAGCAAGATGTGCAAAGCCTGGCGCCTTGATCTTACAACGATATGGACGCGATGAACCATCCGAAACCAGATAAACACCAAATTCTCCTTTGGGTGCCTCGATAGCTGTATATGTTGCACCAGGCGGTACCTGATAGCCCTGTGTGAATAGCTTGAAATGATGAATAAGTGCCTCCATCGAGGTTTTCATTTCGGCTCGTGATGGTGGTGATATCTTAGCATCATCGGTTTTAATTTCACCAGCTGGCATATTATTTAGACACTGTTCAATGATACGCAACGATTGGCGCATCTCTTCGACGCGACACAAATAGCGATCATAACAATCACCGCGTGTACCAATTGGTACATCGAAATCGACCAAATGATACGCATCATATGGTTGCTGTTTACGCAGATCCCATTTAATACCAGAACCACGTAGCATTACACCACTAAAGCCATAATTTAGCGCCTCCTCACCGGAAACGACACCAATATCCATGGTACGCTGTACCCAAATACGATTTGTAGTCAATACATCCTCGACTTCATCTAAACGTTCCGCAAATTTTGATGAGAATTCATATATATCATCCAATAGACCAAGAGGCATATCCTATCGATACGAGAACATTGAAACAACAATAAACTAGAGAATAAAATTTCACAATACCAGATAAACACCGCCAGGACGTATATAGGCGGCATGCATGCGTGCGCCTGAAACACGCTCGTAGAATTCCATCATTTTCTCACGCTCCTCAAAAAGCCAAAAGAACGGTGTCAATGCACCAATATCCAAAGCATGCGTACCAACAGCCATTATATGATTTAATATGCGTGTAATCTCAGCAAAGAGGGCTTTTTTGCACATATACATTATAATAAATGAATGAATATATTTTCAAAACAATATTATCACGATACTCACTTCTTATATATTTCGCACGTAATGGCACTTCAATATTTAGCAATTTCTCTACAGCCAATGAATAGCATTGCTCATTGCACATCATCGACACATAATCTAAACGATCAAAATATGGCAATGCTTGGGTATATGTTTTATATTCAATTAATTTCTCAGTGCCACGATGCAAAAGTCCAATATGTGGATCCGCACGCATTACAGTTTCACCATCTAGCTCCAGCACAAGTCGTAATACACCATGGGCAGCAGGATGTTGTGGTCCAAAATTCAATGTTAAATTACGTACTGATTTCTCAACGGGCGTGACCTTGCCTAAGGTGTGAAAAAAAATATTATTTAATAATTTTGATATACAAGCACTAAACATACTTACTATTCCATGGTGGCAATTTCCATAATGAGGTTACCTCATCCGGATACATAACAGCACCACTAAATTGCTGAAAAAACTCGGGATCAGGTGACCATTTTGCAGCTCCACGAATCGATGTTTTATCACTGTGGAATAATTGCAAAGGCATAAACAATAAATTCTTTCATTCCTACAAGCTTACAAAAGAATTATAGAAAATTAAATTCTAGTTGCTCTTCAGTTTCTTATGTAAGCGTTAAATACACATATTGAAAACATATACCCACCCGGTGATGGTGGCAGCTACTCCCAATTGCGGCTTCAATAATTGTGTTGCACAATTAACGGAGACACGTTTTAGGAAGCCATTTAATATAGACGTTGCCATTCTTTATAATTGTACTCTATTTATTATTTTCCAAACTTTCCACTTCAAGCCAAAAATTGTGTCTCGCTAATTGCATCGATGTGCTGCCTGGTTATTGACAACATTTCACTACAGTACAACTATATTATTATATGAGTGAGAAAACCGATTATGTATATATAAGAAATGACATTTGATTTGAAACAAAATCCAAGGGTGTACAAAAAATTGTTTGTTAAAGGGATTTAAAAAACAATTTAAATTTAAATTTGGTAATAATTTACAAATATGAAAACTTAAAAACTATATCACAGTAATATATTGCTATATATAATCGACTTGTTTAACATATTTCATATAAAATCTATCAAAAAGCCGATTCTAATTGGTGCCAAGAATTTAAGCATGATGTTAAGTAAATATAGTTAGTTGTTATTGTTATACGAGCTATGACTGGCAGTTTGTTGTTGTCTTCCCATTAAGCTATTGTTGCTAACTAAGTAAACTACAGTTTATATTTTTTCTTCCAAGTGTATTATTATTCTGTGCGAAAAATAAAAAACTTAACTCTCAAGCGCATTTAATTTTAAATTATATTTGAGTCGTTTATGTGTCATTGTATTTTTATTTCTTGCACAGCCTTTAAGAGGCATTTATCGTCAAAAATATAACACTTACTTACTTACTTATGTGGCCATAACAACCGAATATCGATTTAGGCCGAAAATAATATGCTTCGCCAGCCATCTCTGTTCTTCGCTAGCTGGCGCCAGTTAGAAATTCCAAGCGCCGTCAGGTTCTCCAGTACTTGGTCTTTCCACCGGAGGTTTGGTCTTCCTCTTTTGCGTCGTCCTCCAGCGGGTTCCGAATATAACACCTTCTTAGCTGGAGCGTGTTCTTCCATTCGCTCGACATGACCTAGCCAGCGCAGCCGCTGGATTTTGATGCGCTTTACTATGTCAATATCGGCATACAGCTCGTACAGCTCATGGTTGTACCTTATTCGGTACTCGCCACCAACGCAAATAGGTCCAAAGATCTTGCGTAGGACTTTTCTCTCGAAAACTCCAAGTATTCGCTCATCCGAGGTGGAAATTGTCCAGGCTTCAGCGCCATATGTTAGGACAGGCATGATGAGAGACTTGTAGAGTGTAGTTTTCGTTCTTCGAGAGAGGGCTCGACTTCTCAATTGCTTACTCAGCCCAAAGTAACACCTGTTAGCAAGAGTTATCCTACGCATGATCTCCAAGCTGACGTCATTACTGCTGTTAATGCTGGTTCCAAGATAGACAAAGTCCCTTACTACTTCAAAAGCGTATAACTTCAATAACACATAGAACATAAAATTGAACAAAATAAGGAAAATAAAAGATTCTTTTTAAAAAAAATTATGTAAAATTAACACAAACAGCGCTCGAAGGTCAAATAATTTCATATATATAGCTCTATTTTTATACCCTGCATAATGCAATATGCAAAGTATATTCATTTCGGTCAGATGTTTGTGTCCACTTGAAGGAATCTCCGGAGATATAGACATAGATATATATTCGTGATCAGCGTCGCTTAAATTTTCGATTTAACGATGTCCGTCCGTCCGTCCGTCCGTCCGTCCGTCCGTCCGTCTGTCTGTCACCTGGCTGGTTCGCACGATAACTTGAGTAAATATTGAGCTATTTCGATGAAATTTGGCACAAGTAATCTATGATCCAAGGGTACGGAGGGGATTGATATTGGGAATGATCGGTCAATAACCACGCCCACACCAAGCATTCAAAGCGACTAACCTCGAAATTTTCAAAATCTTTAACTTGTTATAACTCACATAATATACCACTTGGGACAACAATATTTGGCACATAGACTTATATTATACTACTATATAACCTCGCCAAAAGTGGTTGAGCCACGCCTACTTCTTAGCGTAGCTCTCATACAAAGTGTCTGTACTTCTTTTAAATTGAAACAGCTGTAACTTCTACAATCTTCTGTCCAGAATAACCATAATTGACACTTAGATTAACATGGTAGTCAGAAATAATATGGCAGCAAATCAGTGTGCCACGCCCACTCCTTTTTGGGCCTGCCATACAAAGTTGCGGAAATTAAAAAAAATGGTTATAACTTGCAAACTATTCAGCGTAGAATAACGAGATTTAAGGTGTGGATTAGTATTGTACGATCAACTAGGCTCACAGAAAATGGGCGCACCACGCCCACTTTTTATCGTAGCCCCCATACAAATTGTAAATTAAAACAGCTGTAACTTCGGCAATCTTCTGTCTAGAATAACCATAATTGACACTTAAATTAATATCATAGTCGGCAAAAATCTGGCACAAAATCAGTGTACCACGCCCACTCCTTCAGAGGTCTCCCATACAAAGTCGAGGGAATTAAACTAAAACTTTTAAGCTCCATAACTTACAAACCATTTAGCGTAGGACAACCAAATTTAAGGTGTGGATTGATATTGAAAAATTAATTAGATATACAAGAAAGAGATAAGTCACGCCCACTTTTTATATAGCTTCCGTACAAATGTCGGATTTATCTTAAACATTAAAACACCCATAACTCACTAAATAATACGCCTAGGTCAACCCATTGCAACCTATGTAGTTTAGTATTATAGGCAGAAATTGATCCTCCAAAATTGGTGAGGTACGTCTGCTTCTTAATGTAGGTCCTATACAAAGTAGTGGAAGAAAAGGATGGATATACGAGCAAACTTTTTATATATACCTCTACATATGCAGGGTATAATTTGGTCGGCCCTAGCCGACTGTAAGGAGATTTTTTTTACATATATTTTTAAATTCTACAGAAAAATAATAACCTGATTGCTACTTGCAACAAACTTCATTGCGTAGCGCAAAGTAAAATTGGATATTGGTTACGCACTGCGTCAGTGAGCGGCGTATTTCGGAACATTTCATATAAAATGTATGGGCATGAACATCGTGGAACGCCACGGTGCTCGCAAAACCTTGTTAGTAAAATGCCCAAATGACTTTTTATGCAGGACACGACTGTAAAGTCATTTTAATGCAACCCTGTTCAATTGTCATTATCAATAGACTACGTTCGTACAACTCGAACATTTCGTCGCAATTACCAAGTAGTATAATTATCAATTTCTCATTGTTTTTGTCGAATATTTTACATGTTTGGTGCAGAAGGAAAAAATTCGCAACAAAAGAAAGGCAGAAAAAATTTTGAAACTATGGAGGAGCTGCTAAATGATGTTGTACCCCATGAAGATTTGGAGGTATATTTATAATGTTGTGAAATTATTCTGAGCGTCTTGGAATGTTAATTGTTGTTTTTATTAGAGATTCGAGAAAAAATATAATAGCGAACTTCAATTGGATGGTGAAGTGACAACAGAATCAAAATTCGAGTATGCATTTTGTCTGGTACGCAGCACATACACAAACGACATAAGAAAGGTGAGTGAGTCAGCTTATCAACGTCAAATATACGTATGCATTCACAACACATACATTGAATATTGTTAAATATTGGGGGAAATGTATTCTATATAATTCCCCCAGTTAATTTCACAATAAACGGCTTATAATGTATATTTTAATTTCCCATTTAGGGTATAATGATGTTGGAGGATTTGGCACGCACTCATCCAGAAGGTCGACGTGATTATATTTATTATTTGGCTTTTGGTAATGCACGTATAAAAAACTATACAGAGGGTCTAAAATATTGTAGAGCATTCCTTGAAATCGAATCAAATGAGCAGGTTCGATCATTACAGGTACGTAAGAGTCTTTAAATTGACAATCTGTTGATAATGTTAGTGGTACAATGACTGTGTTGTTATTGATTATAAGTAATGTCTTTTTTCCGAATGACAACCTAATTTAAAATAAATTTGTCTTTTCTATCTTTTAGGAATATATTCAAAAGCAAAATGACAAGGAAATGGCCAAAGGAATAGCTGTTGCTGGTGGAGCAGCTCTTGTACTCGGTGGTATAGTTGGCTTGGGAATAGCACTAGCCAAAAAGTAATAGTAAAAATTCAAGGATTATGTATATATCCGATTTTACCAAAATTTTGTATTAATCCATTATTGTGGGTTTTCCTTTGTTCTTGTGATGTTTTTTAATATAATTTAAATTAAACGTATATCAATTATTTAATAAACACAATTATACATATTGATCATATATTTATTGAAAAATATATACAAATCTTATACATACATATGTACACACATCTTTATCACTGACATCAATAAAGTATAATAATGATTATTTTCTTATTTGTAGTAAACAAAAGCGTGATAAATAAATGGATAAATGCAAACAAAAAAAAAATATCAAGCCATGGGTTTTTCACAATATGAATAAAACAAATATATAATTTTATTCTGGACCTCCCAAAAAAAAAAATAAAGACTTGAGAATTGCACATCATCGATATCAGCACACGAGAACAGTACAGATAAAGGTCAAATATAATCTGGAACACTCCACATAAGAAAAAAAGTAGTGAGCGAGTTATTAGATTTTTCTTATATTTCTTAATAAAATAATCATTAAGCATAAACTTTTGTAATAATAAAAAAAAAAATGTTTTATGAACTTCACTACACCATCCGTTTTATAACAAATTTCGAGGTGAAATTCGGTAGTTCCGCTACTATTATATCCACGTCTTTTTAAAATATCATAATTATAATCGAATATTATTACATATTAAACATTGTTATTGTTATAGAGGCAAAATTTATAATTTTTATTGGCAATACTTACATAGAGTCCAAAATAAATGTATTAAAATATTTATATACAATTAGTCAATTCAATTATATAATGTAAATTTGTTAAAAAAATATATTGTATATCAATAAATGCATCCGTTTCTTTCAAATGTACAACAATGGAAGTCAAAAATATCACCTCTCCTAATAGTTGATTACCTCTTTGATCGCTGTTAAACAACGATATTTATTAGGTAAATAAAATGGTTCAAAAATATGTGGAAATGGTGTATCCCAGCCTGTGACACGTTTTATAGGCGCTTCTAGATGTAGAAAACATTTCTCTTGTATGTAAGCGGCTAATTCAGCACCAAAACCTTGTGTGAGCGGAGCCTCATGTGAAACAATTACGCGTCCAGTCTTTTTAACAGACTGAAATGTAGAAATAAAATGATAAGTATATGCATATCAGTCAGCTTGATTATTGCGTACATTGCAAACAGTTTCCCTATCCCATGGTAAAATAGATACCATATCGATCACTTCACAGTTCACTTTTAATTCGGTTTTTGCTAATTCGGCAACCTGAAATTGATGTGACAGTTATATGAAAATGGAAAATAAACTGAATAATTTATAGCAAACCTCCAACAGAACATGTACTTGTGTGCCCCAACCAATTAGTGTAACATCAGTACCAATACGTAATATATCTGCCTTTCCTAATTGAGAGGTGTAATTTACAGTTGGAACCTCCTCTACAGCTGCTCTATATAATGTCTTTGGTTCAAGGATCAAGCATGGATTCGGATCTTTTATGCAAGCTAATAACAAACCTTTCGCTTTAATTGGTCCACGTGGTACAACCACTTTAATACCAGGAGTATGAGCGAAATAAGCTTCGGGACTTTGTGAATGATAGAGAGCACCATGTCCAACTGCACCACATGGTGCACGAAATGTTAACGAACCACAATCATATATGCCGCCGCTGCGATATCGACATTTAGCTGCCTCATTGACGATTTGATCGAAAGCCGGAAAAATATAGTCGGCAAATTGTATTTCAGCAATAGCGGTTGCACCTGCATTTGCAACACCAATGGCAAAACCAGCTATTCCCTGTTCGCATAGCGGTGTATTGAAGACACGATCTTTACCATACTTATTACGTAGATTTATTGAACATCGAAAAACGCCACCAAAGCCAACATCTTCACCAAAAAGTAATGCAGTGGGATCTTGTTCAAGTGCTAAATCCATTGCATTGTTTATCGCTTGAAACATATTCATTTTTTGGCGTTCGCCTTTTGTTTCGGCGATTTCTTTTTCATCTTTATCAGGATAGTAGGTGAAATGGGAACGTGTCAATGCTGGTTTGTTGGCTGATTTCGGCAACAGCATAAACAATGATCTTTGCAGTTTGTTCATTTTCTTCGGTTAGGAGCGACTAGTGTGAGATAGTAATGTATAATTATTCGAAATCTTGCAACTGTAAAATTATGTAACACACAAGCAGGTGTTGTATATTCGTGAATGATCATTCGCGTGTTTACGTTTGAGTGGATCTTGTTTGCAAGAAAACAAGCTCTGACGTCTAAAGTATTTGGTGCTACATA
The DNA here is from genome assembly GCA_963854835.1 of Megamerina dolium. Classification (NCBI taxonomy): domain Eukaryota; kingdom Metazoa; phylum Arthropoda; class Insecta; order Diptera; family Megamerinidae; genus Megamerina; species Megamerina dolium. Next base: position 5,679,631 of record OY978529.1, read on the forward strand.
TATTCGGAGATTCATTTTCACACGATCGTAATGAATTTACCAACCCTGCACATAGAAATGTTCTTCCTTTTCTTTTTCATATCTGTAGGGTGTTACATATGTTGAAGATTGGTCAGAATTTTATATTCAAAAATATGGATTTATTAAATTCGAGGCTGGGAATTTTTTTCTTTTCGAATTGTAACATTAAATATGTTATGTAATTCTGTAAACCCATATTTATAAATATATTAATTACTTTCATGAGAAATTAATAGCATATCCAATAACAACTCTGTATAAGCCAACTGTCATTTTTCGAATATGAATACACAAAGCTAACATTCAACATTCAATTTGAAAACTATTTTAGACGAGATCTGTACACAACTTTTATTTTATTAAAAATTTTCTCTTTTTTTAAGATTATAACTATAGTATTACGATTTATATACATCTGTAAAGTGAACAATGGCAACAAACACACCCACTGAAGACACTTTGGATGACGATGCATGGAAGGATTCATTTGATAAACTTTTAGATCCTCGACCGTAAGTTATGCATATAATGGAAGTGAAATAATTATTAATTTAATCGAATAAAGGATTTTGCGCGAATTGCAAGTAATCAAGAAGAATGTACGTGCATCTTTTAATATTGACTCGAGCGTTGAAAATTGCAGCAGTAAAGATGCATCAGTCATTACATCTGAGAACAATGTTGTTATGCCGATTATTGTGACAGCGCCTGCAAATCGTGAGAATCTGATTGTGGATAAAAGTGAAAAATTAGCGCTGACGCCACAGTCAACGCATCCAACATTAGTACCGTTTAAATGTTCCTTATCGCCCATCGGTGATTGGCGTTATCAGTTTTTTCATCAGCCTAAAAAATCAACAATCGGAAATGGGCAATTGCATGCGACTCCAATTCCTGGCAAATCCAAATGTGTTGGTTTGTACTTATAAATTGTTATACATATGAGTTAATACAAATTGACCATTTAAGATTACGAGAAAGAAGATAATGCATTGCAATGTTTAAAAAATCCAAAACAACCTACACCATTACCACGTAGATCTTCTAAAGCGAGGACTGCACGCTCTAGTCAACATCAACAACAAAAACAGCAACGACGAGTTTTTTTTAATGCACTGAAAAATAATGTACGTGCATCTTTTAACATTGACTCAAGTATTGAAAATTGCGTTAGTAAAGGGTCTTCTGTGTCTGATTCCAAGCACAATGCAGTGGTGCCCATTATTGTGGCAGAACCTGTAGAAAGTGTGAACTTGATTGCGGATCAGTGTGAAAAGTTAACATTAACGCCACAGCTGACACATCCACCAACATTACCCTTTCAATGCTCTATATCACCAGTAGGTGATTGGCGTTATCAGTTTTTTCAACAACCAAAAAAAACGACAATTGAAAATGGACAGTTGCATGCAACACCTATTCCTGGGAAATCTATTTGTTATGGTTTGTATTTACCAATAGAGTTATACATATGCCTACATATACATTGAATAATTAATTGAACATTTAAGATTACGAAAAAGAAGATAATGCATTGCAATGTTTAAAAGATCCAAAACAGCCTTCACCATTACCACGTAGATCTTCTAAAGCGAGAACTGCACGCTCCAGTCAACAACAGCGACGTGTGTTTTTTGAGGAACTTATAAATAATAGTGTCCAATCTGCAAATAAATCTGATGAGCTTAAAGAACTACAATCGATTATAGAAGTCAAAACCTCAGATAACCAATTACAAAGTGAGCAATACGAAGAAGTCAAAAAGCCAAATTTACAACCTGGCAAATGGCGCAAGTCAATGAATATATGGCGTCGTACGCAAAAAGTTCCTAGTAAGTTAAATATTATTTGGATTTTTCTGAAATTAATAAAAAAAATTCTTAAATATTTTAGCTGACAATCACAAAAACTATTTACATCGCATATCTCATGCTGACAATTCAGTCGAATATATAAGCACAACTGTTGGCGTTGGTGTACGTAAATCAATATTCATTAAACCTGAACGTAGAACAACAAAAAGCTCTTTGCTCCCGTTGTGCCCGAATACTTATAATACGGGTGAATGGGAGAAAAATGTGCTTGAACGTTGCAAACAAATACATCCATTACCGTTTGCTGAAGTTTATGGCGCAGAACAAATGGGCTACTGTCGTAAAATTGGTGAAGGTGCCTATGGTGAAGTATTTCTCAATCGTTCCCAATGTCGTCCATACACCGAAACGGTTTTCAAAGTTATACCAATTGAGGGGCAAATCGAAATTAATGGTGAAGTGCAGAAAACATTTGAACAAATTTTACCCGAAATAATTATAACAATGGAATTGTGCAATTTGCGTGAATTATCGAAAAATAATAATGCCACTAGTAGTTTCATTGAAGTTAAAAAGGTTCGTCTTATATGCTTCTATATATATGTACATATATCCGTCTGTAATGTGGAATTTGATGATGTTTTATAGGTTGCTTGTGTCAAAGGTGTTTACCCGAAACATTTAGTAAAATTATGGGAGCTATATGATGAAGAAAAAGAATCGGAAAATGATCATCCGCACATTTTTGGCGTGTCACAACTTTATATTGTTCTTGAATTGGCATTTGGTGGCATTGATTTGGAGAGTTTCATATTTAATAATGCTGAACAAGCTTATTATGCATTACAACAGGTATTCATTTGTTATATCTACATATGATCTAAACACACAATATTAATATACCTACCTTTTATATAGATTATATTTACATTAGCTGTTGGTGAAGAGGCATTTCAATTTGAGCATCGTGATTTGCATTGGGGTAATGTGCTAATACTCAATACTAAAAAGCTTCAATACAATTATAAATTGCATGGAAAATCTATGACATTACCCACTAAGGGTATTCGAGTGACAATAATTGACTATACATTATCACGTATGACATTTGATGATTGCTGCCTCTATAATGATCTCTCCAATGATGAGGAACTTTTTACGGCAACAGGCGATTATCAATTTGAAATATATCGTATGATGCGTAATTTGCTTAAGTATGAATATAATACAAAATCTTTCATTAAAATTGTATATAATTGTTGCATATTATTTAGAAATAATTGGGAATCATATGAACCGAAAACAAATGTATATTGGATATCATATTTATTGGAGAAATTACTCAATGGAGCCAAATATAAGAGTACACGTACTAAAACTCATAGCATCTATATGGAAAAAATTGGTCATCTCAATGATAAGATAATGGAATTCAAAAGTGCCAATGATTGTGCATACTACTTACAAACTCAGTCATAATAATATATTTATGTATTTGATTTCGAATCTATATTTATTTAATTTTTAATAGCATTATTTTTTATAATTATTTTATTGTATATTGGATGGATACTTTTGAATTGTATTTCTTTTAATCGAATATAATTCAGTGTAATTTTATTTATGAAATGTTATTTATTTCTATTTGAATACAAAGTATAAAACAAAAATGTAATAAATATTATTGAAGACTGTGTTATTTTTACAGCATCAACAATCAAAGACAGGTATGTACTATGAAGGGCATATGTTATTATCAGATGTAATGGTTTGTGTATGTGCTAGACTATTATTTAACTACAAAGGATATAAGGAAATTCCTATGTATGCACAAGAACAGGTAGGTACTAAGGTAGGGGATATTTCTTGTGTGCGCGTATATGCATGTATTTGCCTGCTTTATATTTTGTAGTAAATATTTGACACACAAACGCGCAACAGCAGCAAGTGCAGCCAGCATTTAATTTACTTGTAAATAGAAAAAGATTATTTTGCATTTAAAGAATGTGCTAAAAATACTGCAGAAAAATTAAATATCAATTTAACAAGGTACTTAAAAAACGAAAATATGCGAAAACGAAAATTAAAAAAAATATAAATGCTTTCAAAATTAAAAAAAAAAAAAAACAAACAAATAAATGAAAAGAGAGATATTTGTACCAGTGACAATATAAGCAGTGAAGTTGCAGTAGTAATGCACCCAAAATTACATTAGAAAATTATAGGTATGATGCAGCAAATGCAATTATAAACTGTTTTGTTTGTTTGTTGCTAATATCAAATTAAAAGTGGAGTTACTTGTGAAGAAAATTATACACACACGCACACGTTCATACAGCAAAACAGACGTGTTGTATAAAATCGATAAGGTTCCAGATTTTCCGCATCAAATTCTATAGTAGCAGTAGTCGTCGACGTCGCTGTTGTGAAAATCATCCAGCCAGTAGTGGTATTGGCGTATGTATGTATGTATGTATGTGGGTATGTGTGTGCGCGTTTAACAAGTATCACTCTTCCTCATCACCACCACCATCATATATATCATCATATATATATTTTGAATATTTCATTTAAATATTAAATTCAAAGTGAAACATTGGACCGAGAAGTGGAATTCATAATGTAGAAGAAAGCGAAGAAGAAGAAGAAGAAGAAGCACAGATTAAAAGATGCCATCAAGAGTATGAAAAGTGAATTTAAATGAGTTATCATTAATTTGTGTGTGTATGTGTGTGTGTCAATATTTTTACAAATTGGCAATGTGAAACAAAAAAACACAACACTAAAGTATACATATACATTCGTTTCAAAGGGAAAACTCTAAAGCAAGACAGCAAAAAAATACACAAAAAAAGGTGAGCAACTAAAAAAATTGTGAAACTTGTTATTCATAATAGTAGTGATGTACTTGTTTATGTTTATTTGGCATATTTATTGCAATTTGGAAACAACAACAGCAACGAAAATACATCTTCCCATTCTATCTACTACAATCATGTATGCTTGATACAGCATATCGGATGTGATTGTATCACAATCAAACATATTATTGCCATTTTCTGGTGTTGTTAATAATCACGATTATGGTGGTGTACCTAGATTGATTAATGATTATTCTTCATTAAATAGTTGAATACTCCTTCCACCGCTTTTGTTATTCATACTACATTATATGCGCCGCATTAGTCATGCATGTAGAATGAATATGTCTATACTCCATGTAGTCTCATGCAACCGATAAATTGGTGGTGACTCGTTGTCATTCGTTTGTTGTTGAAATTGTTTCGTTTAAATGTTCGTCGTTTATTCGTTTCGTTTAATCGTATTACTTGATACTCATACCTCTTGTTGGCCATTGGTTAAGATGAGATGGTGATGGTGATGATGTTGAAATGATGTCAAATTTTGTTTCTCTTTGTTCAATACTATACATACAAACATATAATACATACGCTAAAGTTGTATTATTTCTATTTGGTGGCAGGAAACTGTAGTAGACGCAGTAGCCGAATATCAGCATATAATGTAAGAGCAGCAGCAATAAGAACAGTAGCAATATACAATATAAGTACTGTATGTATATAAAATGGCAATCGTAGCGAAAACAAAAACCTGTTGAAATATCAACACTGATTGTGTGTGTGTGTGTGTATGTGTGAGAGCGTTTTATATGGATGTTTTTAAACAAATGTGTATGAGAAAGCGGTCAATGGCACTTAATATTATTGTTATTATATAGTACCTACAGACGTATATATATTTGCATTTATAAATCTATAGATACAAGTATGTACATATGTTTGCTCTAATATCCTTGTTGTATGCGAATTTATGTTCATGATACGAATGACGGAGAATGTGAATATTAACGACAGCTATATAATGCTGAATAATGGTGTCTTTGCTGTTCCTGCTGCATATGAAATATTATTATTTCAGAATATGACTAATTATGTATGAATGATGTTGGTGAATTAGACGCACAAATGAAAAGATGACACACAGGCAAGGCACAAAGGCACTGAAGCACGTCCAACTAACGATTTACTAGCAAAGTTTTATGTATATGATTACAGTTTTCATAGTTTATCATAAACGAATATTTAGGGCGTGGTATATAAAACGGACTGGCGGCTGTTTTTAGCATCTCTCTTTCTATTAGAAATATGTATTTAGGTCAACGCATTCGTACAAGGTATCATCATCATCATCATCATCACCACAATCAACCCTACTACGTATGTACTTACATAAATATATTGTACATACATAATAGTATACGGATAATAGTAGGTTGTGATGCTGTTTGCTTCATGCCAGCATGTACTACTTGTATTGTTATGTGGGTGGAAAGAAAGAACACAAAAATATGTCCAATTATACATTTCAATGTATTATGTTGTGCTGCTACATGAACATTTTACTATAATCTTTTGTTACGCTTCTTGTTCTGGTTGGTGTTGTTGTATTATAATTGTGCGAACAAATTAAATTGCATATCCATAGCCATGAATGTATGAGTAGGTACTCCTTTTGTTACTTACTGTTTTGCTTGAGGATACAATCTGCTTGTCCTTGGTATTTACTGTATAAATGAAAATTAAATGCAGAGTTGATAATTCATAAGTTCATGTATTATAATTTAAATATTTAAAGTGCAATTATTGTAGTAAATTACTAAATAATATTAAAAATGTATATTTTATAGCTGTAAAAATGCATTCAGTGGGTATACATTCGGCGATGGCGATTAAGCGCCAGCGCAAACGTCGCGATGAACAGAAACGAGCACGTGAACGACGTTACAGCACGCAGAGTTCCGAAAGTGGTGAAACTTTTCATTCGCCAAGCGGTTCATTTCGTCGCAGATATCATCAAGCTCACAATGCCGCTAAACCAGGACCAGGAATGCTTGACAGTCAGGTAATATGTTATATTGTAAATATGCATATATACTCAATGGGAAAGTGAGCAAAACCTGAAGCATATTCCAGCGCTCTGCAGTTAGCAGCCAGCACTCCCGCTTCCTTATGAGCATTATTATATTTTCACACTACTTCCGATTGGAGTGAATCGCTTTCTTTGTGCTTCTCTTAAAGCCCTCTATAATAGCTCTTTCTGGTAGCTTCAATTAAAGGCAGAAAAGAGATCTTCTTTTACGTTTTTCTTTCTTATTACAATGAAAGAAGTAGAAAAACAACAGAGATCGAGAGATACAGTGATTTTGGAGTGAAATTCATTATTTAAAAATATTATTAAAAGTGCGAGAATTTTGTTTTTAGGGTAACGTGTTTTTAAATAAAATATTGCCATTTTAAAGTCTAATTTTTTGGCAATATCACTCATTTGGTTGGTTGCAGTTGGATAATTTTAACTCCACAGTGTTCGCAAAACCTCCGAAGATGAAGGTTCTTCGGACTGACTTCTGAAAACTCGAACAGATTGTCGACAAAGCACCTTCCGAGGGACTGATTGCCAGAGCTGGACACCCACAAAGTGGAAGTTGCCACAACTTCCACAATTAGTATTAAAATAATACATGCAGTTTCTGTGCATGTGACCCTATCTGACCAGTGATCTGAAGAAATGTCAAAGTGGTCGCTATTGAGGTAGTTGATTCTTTTGACAACCTCTGGGGGAAATATGACCCTGTATCGGTAGAGTTTTCTTCATAGAAGCACCAAGACGAGCCATTTCTTTCAATCCCCCTTTGATTAGGAACCCAAATGAGAGTGATATCAGCGACTCCATTTTATCCATTCATTTCCGTCTTGCATTCTTTAAACAGTTTTCAATTAGATACTTAGTCGACGTTCCACTTCAATTGTCAAAACTTCAGCCTGAAAAATCGTGGAATCGTTAGATAAACGAATTGAATGGCCTAAGAGAAAACGCCAGCGCCCACTCAGTAATCCATTGTAAACCATCTGTATAAATTGAGACGTCCTATTCCATTTGAAATCTATTTCGTTTCCATTGGTTCTTCATTGGAAACCTAATTTTGAAATGTTTATCTCTTAAAATGTATAATTGAATGCGGTGCCTAGTATCATACTGTCCTGCAACCAAGTGCGTTAAACCTAATTGCAATACAATAACGCTGATGTATCTTTCTGTTTTGATCCAAAAACAACAAAAAAAAAGTGGCGTTGTGAACGGGTTTTTCGTGCCGCAGTTCAAAGTAAAATTATTATCGAACTTATTTATTTTTCGTCTGGTTATTGGCTAGTGACACATATGTAACAGCCCAATGCCAACATCTCTCGGCCTCCGAAATTTTTCTTTTCCATGCTAATCGAGTTTTGGGCCCAACCATAGGCATTGCACAAAATATTAGAAACAAACTTTTAGGCTTCTGTCACTAATGGGTTAATGTGAAGTTCAATAGGAAGGAGATATAGTACAGGACATGCCCTAAGAGCTCCTTGTGATATCGTCACCAGCTGTTCTTTAGTCTCTATAGAGGTTTAGAACGTTATAGTTCTTACCTAACGCTGAGTACCTGTTGTGAGCATCTAATGAGTGATACGATGATGAAGCCTTATCTTTTCCAAACACCTATTTATAGGAATAAAAGGGCTCTATTGGTTTTTCTTACTCGCAACTTCATGTTGGACCTCCAAATCAGTGTTGAGTCTATTAAATATTCTAAGTCTTGGCCTTGTTTGCGAGATTTATCTTCATTATGTTGTCTATTTAGTGTCGGGATAGCAAAACTATTTAGGTTTTAGTGGTGAAAATTATCAATTTAGTATTTCTCGGGTGAACACCTAGTCTACAGTCTGTTGCCCAAGTGCTGAGCTTATTCAGGGTCTTCTGCAGAATATCGGTAATTATATCCCTGACACTATTATCGCACGTCATCTGCATATACCATACTCATTTTGTGCAGTTCATGGAGAATGTTGTCCATGACTAATAGCCACAGTAATGATGAGCTACCTCTACCTGGCGATGTATGAAGCTCGTTTTCATCGTGGTAAACATCCATTCCAAAAGATTCTCTTCCAAATACTCCAAGACTCCAAGATATGTAAGAAGACTGTCAGGAAATATTGCTTATGATAATGATATTTTCTACTGAGCAGACATCCTTGTATTATTACGTAGTATTACGTCGCAGGGCCTAGCTTAGCCATTAAGGCTATTCACATTCAACAGTACTACTCACCGTTTCTGCGGTTGCAGTTCTTCGCTGGCGCTCCTTCATCCTGAGCTCTAGAAGGGTTGCCGATGACCAAGCCTTCATCTGTGACCACACCAACCTCGATTGTAGCTTTTGGCCCACGATGTTGTCGGGTGTCATCTTCTCGCAAAAGAGTTCCTCGACGGCTGCTCTTTCAGCAGCTAATCTCCGGTAGAAAAAAAAGATGTGCCCCGCGTTTTCGACGACACTACCGCATAATGAGTATTCTGTGGCATTGTCATTGCCGAGCCTGAGGAGGTACTCCCTGTAGCACCCGTGATCGGTCAAAAACTGCGTCAGATAGTAGTCAGTCTCTTCGTGACGTCTCTCAACCCAGGTTTGGATGTTTTTGATGAGCCTGTGCGTCCACCTTCCTTTACTTGCGGCGTCCCAAAGTTGCTGCCATTCATCCAGGCTCGTCTGCCTCTCTCCTTTTCGTTCGGCATCCGTTAGATGTCTGAGCAGACTGTGCAGCCATCCATGTGTTAGGGTGTTTCCGTTAATCTAACTTTGCTCGTACTTTTATATACTATATTTTTTATTTATGTGTAAGTGTATTGCATGTGCTTCCTTTGAGGGCGTTTATTTATTTCCTTCCCGTTGGGTATAGATTATATATGCATATTCGGAGTAAAATACAATCATAAAAAGAATAATAATAAAAATATGCAAATTCGATTCGTCAAATAGGTTGTCACTAGCATTGGAATGTTACATATTGGTATTGTGTTCATAGTATTTGGTGTATTTTTATGCGGAGCCGGTATTATACCAGATGAGACAATGTCCTGGAATGTATTCAGTAAATAATATATACGCTCTACATATATCTGTATTAATTTTAATAATTTTTTTTTTAGGTTCCAGTTCAGCATGGTGGAATGAAGTCACTTGCACCGGTCTCTTCTCATTAGGTTTAGGCTTATTTCTATTAATTTTAAATTGTTTGATTAGCAAAAAGGAAGAAGAAGATTTGGAAGATTATGTGCAACGCCAATTGACACGTTCGCGATCCGGTCATCGTTTGGAGCGTGATGTTGAGACGGGCGTACTAACAACAAGGCATGCACGAAAAGCGGTCGCTTTACAGAAAAATTGTAAAAATGGCTCACAAACCGATGTTGCACTTGTGAATAGTAATAGTGGTGGTGTTGGCACTGGTGCTACTGATATAGTTACAGATAACCACCATCACCATCAGCTAGGCAATGGGCCAATAGTTGTACGAAATTGTGAGTAAGCTTTTCAAAATACACATATTGTATGTTAAGTATGTATAGGGAAGGACAAATGATGAAATGTGAAACAAAAAAGAGAAAAAAGAAAAAATATCAAATTCGCCATTCAATATGAATATATATTGTAGAAGTATAGCGATTATAAATTGTTCACATCTTTGTGATGTCATCATGATAAAGCTTATGCTGGGAAATTGTATATTAAATATAATATGATATATGACAATTACAATAATTTAACAAAGAAGATAGCACAAAACATACATCATTTGATACATTTTTTGTTTGTCGTTTTTTCATTACTTCAACATGATGACGTCACACGTGTACAGTTGAATTGCGTTTTGAACATGACATTGCACAATCCTAGTTCTTTCAATGTTGCGCATTCAATATCTTGTGTTTTAGAATCTTGTAATATTAATACAGGGAATGCTGCTTTAAAAAACATTACTTTTACGCGCAATTAGTTTCTCAATATTTTACTCTTTACTCTTTTACTTCTTTACCAAGCTCATTAGAGTTTGTTTCGTTGGGTCCCACGGGTGCACTTACACGCCCGTGTAAGAGATGAATGATTAGGGACAAATAAGCTAATATCTTTTAGCAAAGTTGGAGACACAACTTAACCACTAATTAACTTTACAACAAAGTAAATATTAGGCTTACTTTAAAGACTTCAAAGCAAACAGTAAAAACTGTTTCTTAACTGATTCTAAACTTTCAATATAGCAATTATATTGAGGACATTATATTCCAGACAGTAGAAGCATACTTTAGAATTGGGCGAACAAATGAAATATAAAGAGTCAGAGTTTTTTTTTAGATTGCAAAAAGTCTTGTGAAGAGTGTGAACAATGTGAAATGAAAAGCTTGACGTCATCTGCAAACATTGATCATTGATAAAAAGTCAGAAGAGAATTGATCCTAAGTAACTGCCCATGGGGACGCCAGAGGCAACATTGATATATTCAAGGTACCTGTGTGTTCGATTAGCTTATCGATTTATCCAATTCACACCAATTAAGTCAAACTTCCGCATTAGTTAAGTATGCTTGCGCTTCGCAGTTGCTGTATAACTAAGAAGACCAACTGAGATAGCTTCAAACAATTTTGGTATAATTATACCCCGATAATTGGAAACATCTGATTTTGTTTCGTTTCTATGAAGCGGAATCATCATAATTCTTTCAAAAAATTAGAAGTCCAGACAGTGGCACGTATAGAGAATCAACACAACTTTTCAGAATACAGCTTGAATTATAATATTATCAGGACCAGGTAAATACGATATCTTGGAAGATGTGAGATGAAATAAAACACCTTCAGGATTTATGAAGGGCATGCGAATCGAATTAAGGTTTGAAATCGGGTAGGCATATGCTGTATTGGTGTCGCATATATTACTTCAGAGTAGGTAAGCGAAAAACAGAAACAATTCAATCATCGCCTTTGCATTTTATGCTTGTTTGATTTTACAATATCGATGTATATAGATGTGGTATATTTTCTATAATATTATCTACATTATCTGGCCTCTTTGCATGGCCCACTGGTACGCATTCTTTTCCCAATTGTCTGAGATAATATTTTCCATTTAAGGCAATAACAACGCGTGACTGTGACCGCCTGCATAACATCGCTCTTAGACGACAGCATGTCTAGCTACACAGTAACAATATTCGGAGAGGTTTGTTTCTCCCTCTCCTCTCCCTCTCTCCAACTCCTAGCAGTTGTAATATTATAAGAAATTGTAGGTCTTAATTTTATCCATTTTTGACTGCGAATTTGTTGCATTCCCTAAGAATAATCAAGATAGGGAAAATATTTTATTTGCCAGTGTTTTTTGGGAAAAATTCAGATAGCGCGAAAGACAAATCAGCTGTTTAAATATTATACTGGCAATTATTTTAGATGGTAATCAATAAGTTCACTATTTCAAAGTGAAGAGCCAACAAAAATTGTCTTTACATTTCCATAGAATACATTTTACTAGAAAATTTTACCAGTTTTCCATTTGCATACTTTTTCAGGGTTTTATCATTTTTAAGTGCCTGTTTACATTAGATTTCCCATGGACGGTATATCCATGAACGCTGTGTTCACATTAGTGCAATTGCGCTGGTTTTATTTCAAATAAAATGCTACAGTGGAATTGGAATTTTGGAATAAATTAGGGCTGTGCAATTAATCGTTTGTTCAGAAATATTGATTAATCAAATATGAAATTAATCGAACTATCATGATTTTGATTATTCAAAATAGAAATTATTCTAAAAAAATTTTCAAAATATTGATAATATTTCAAATATTTCATAAATAGAGAAAAAATAAACATGAAAATGGTTGCGATTAATCAAAATTCTGATTAATCGAATAATTTCAATTTTGATAAATCATAATTTTGATCAAGCGAATTGATTTGTCGAATAATTTAATTAATCAGGCATTTTGAACAAACAATTAATCGCACAACCCTAATATAGAACGCTTCTTATTGATGTTATCGCTGCAACGTTTAAAAATTTGTGAGCATAGTTGTCATAATCGGAACACTTTGGACATAGAACATAGGTCGTTGCGTCGATTTTTAATTTTGGATTGGATTTTCGGTGCACAACTTCCATCACTTTCTTACTGCCTACTTTTCTACCTATCTCGCTCGCACAGTTGCGTCTGGGCAAGCCAATGTGAACAGGCACTTAGAACATTTTTCTCAAGCTCTTTTACTTTGCCTTGATTTGGCCACAATTATTTTTAAAATGTGGAAAGGCAAGCAATTTTTGTACCGCTCTTTGGAAGTGTGGAGAAATCATATTTAATATTTTCAAGTACTAATTCAATTCTGTACATATTTTACACCATTAATGGCAACTCCATGACTCAGTGAGTCCAATTTTATGCACAATTCAATGTTGTATTCTATAAAATAAACTTAGAGGCATAATTTGTAGAAAAAAAAAAAATCTTTTTAGATCCAACTTTACTTGTCGATTTAAATACTTGATGAATTCCGATTAAATATTTATTTCATAATTTAGTAATTCTATGCGTAGATTTAAATTTGAAATTCGCACAATGTGGGATCATTGGAGCACCGTAGTATTTAGCGTACACAAAATAAACGTCGAAGATTATCAATTGTAATGATAGAAGCAAATTTTTTTTTTTTTGCATGGAATTTTGTAGTATGTAGATTAAATTCATTCAATTTTACAATTTTTCTTCAGGTTTAACTGCATCTGGTGATATACTGCTTGAGAAAATAGTCGAAGAGGATAATTCATATCTAAATGAGCGCAGTGCTGGCGTATCGCCAATAGAAATTGAAAATGATACCAAACAACTTTTGAGAAGAGAATCAATAACTGAAACAATCAATATAACACGTATATAATATACTGAATAATTATAAAATAACTATATATTTAATAATTTGTCTCATTTCGATTATGATCATAATTATAAGTACTATACATAATCGTAATATGTATATCACTATATAATAACTACTAGTATTTCTACTATTTGAAACATACAAAAAGAAACCAAATTCAACAAAAGCCAGTTTTACTAGCAATTAAGTGCATATTTTTTTGTAGTACTCTATGAAGAAGAAGAGAAAATCGAGGAAAAACAGATACACATTGCGACCACAATTCTTTTTCTTTTATTCTCGTTTTTGTTTGAGTGTTTTTTTCTTCTTCTTTTTATAATAAAAATATTATATGTATAAAATATTTGCGTACTTAAAATATTGAATTTTTTAAAATACATACGTACAGTATATGCAAGTCAAATACATATGATGGGAGTATGAGAAAAAATAAAGAAATATTTTGATGATATTGGAAAATCATTAGTCAAATTTAAATGGAAACAAATATATGTATAAATAAAATATATACAATTTTTCTAACTTAGCTATATGTGTATGTACGAATCGCCCGCCCCATCCCTTTGTTCATTTATATAAAGCGTGACGCAGTCTCACACAATATTTTGAACAACGATACATTCGATAAGTCGGTCGATCGCCTTATAAAATTCTGTAAGGGCTTTTACTACTTACATATATATAATTCAAATTATAATGCATATATCCGAATACTTCTTTTACATCTGTATATAAGCCATGAATGAGCTATATACGTACAGTGGCTCCCAGCTTATTTCGTACAGTGACAGTTTAAAAATTGCTGCAGTCGTAATTCCTAATATAGCAAAAATTTGAACAAAATATAAATGCCATTTTAGAAAGGAAGGTTTGTTTTTTATTTTCCAAAATTTACTTTTTCAAAATTTTAGTGTTTGACACTATAAAAAAATAAAATAAGAAAAAAATAGGAAAATTCATGTCACAGCTTATTTCGTACAGTCTCTTTAAGTTCAAACTAAAAACAAAGTAAGTTGATTTTAATATTTAGTTGACATCCCTTAGCGTTAATGACAGCCTGGAGTCTATTTGGCATTGAATCCACCAATTTTTGAGTGATGTCTGGTGTGATTTTTTTCCATTCTTCCATCAGTACCTTCTTTAGGTCTTGCTTATTAGAAATCTTGTGTGTTCTTATTTTATTGTCCAAAATAGACCAAAGATTTTCAATCACATTCATGTCAGGTGACTGTGGTGGTGGAGACATCAAGTGTGGGCAGTTCCAAATAAGCCAAGATTGCACAATCCCAGATTTATGTTTTGGGTCATTATCTTGGTAGTACCGAAATTCTTCCCGCAAACCCAGTTTGTCTGCACTTTGAAGTAAATTGTTTTTCAGAATCTCGAGGTACTTCATTTTGTCCATTGTTTCCTCAATAAAAACCAATTCACCTACTCCGGCTGCTGACATACAGGCCCAAACCATCACGCTACCGCCACCATGCTTCACTGTGGGCTTAAGGTTCTCCTTGTTTAGCTCGGTATTCGCTTTACGCCAAACATATGACATTCCGTCCGAGCCAAAAATATTAAACTTAGACTCATCCGCGAAAATAACGGTATTCCAGAACGCAGGAGTATTAATAATATGCTCTTTGGCGAAGTCAAGTCGGCGTTGTATATTCATTTTCGAAATGAATGGTTTCTTTCGGGCTACTCGACCGTTCAAGTCATGATTGCGCAGCACACGTCGGACAGTTTCAGCACTGGATGATTTTCCTATTTCACGCTGAACCTCTGCAGCCAACTTCGGAGCGGATAACTTTGGATTTTTCTTAATTTTTCGTACAATATAACGCTCGTCTGAAGCGTTGAAAATCTTATTAGGTGCTTCTCTGCCCTTGTTCTCCAACCGATTTTCGCGAACGAAGCGTTGAATGATGTATTGGACAGTTGAGGCACTTAAATTTGTCATTTCAGCAATTTTTCGCACACTCTGACCTTTCCTAAAATGGTTAATTACCAGTTTACGCTGTTCCATCGTTGTACGACGACCCATAACACTAAATGTTTAATTTACAGCACTTTAACTATTTAAAATAATAATAATAAAAATTGTTATAATAGTTAAAAAGGTCCAAAAACTCATACAATTCAAAAAAACTTTGTAACTGCGCGGCAGAATGAAACTTACTTACATTGAAGTTTGTGTACGAAATAAGATGTGAGCTGAAAATCAGCTGATCAATAGTTTTTCTCTCTTGCATGACAAAAAGAACAATTTTTGGGGTTCCCCGTTTTCTTATTAGGTTTACTAAACACATACATAGACATCTACATTCAAAACTTATTGATAAGTTTTTTAGTTTCGATGTTACAGCCATGTACATAAAAATATATACACTGTACGAAATAAGCTGTGAGCCACTGTATATGAAAAAAAATTATTATTGAATATGTATGAAAGTAGTTGCTATGGATGAAAAAAAAAAATGCATATATTTTACAAATATTTGTGCAATCCTATGATTATGTAAGATGATACTTAACCAGGGACCGAAAACAATGATTATTTATAAAAAAAAATTAATAATTTTTTCTTCTTATCAAAGTCGACAAGAAACCTATATTGAGCTATTTGTTGCATGTTGTATTGGATTAGTTGATGATTTCAATGTTTATAAAATAATTTCTAAAAAGATGATGTTTTTAAATGATTTTACGTAGTTATAAGAATTGTTATTGGTGCCCCCATAAGGGGTGAAGATAGAGAATAAGTATAAAAGGTTTGCTTGTGTGACAATTAGAACCTAAATTGAGGATTTAGAACGAATTTAGTATGCTTCGCCAGCTATCACTCTTCTTCGCTAGCTAGCGCCTGTTAAAAATTCCAAGCTCTGTCAAATTCTCCAGTACTTGAAGGTTAGGTATGCCTCTACTAAGGCGTCCACCACAATCATACAGCTCAAAGCATGCTCTCATTTGAGGTGGAAATTGTCCAGGCTGCGGTGCCATATATACTGACAAGCATGATAAGAGACTTGTAGAGTGTGGTTTTTGTTTCTCGAGAGATGGCTCGACTTCTCAATTGTGCTTCGCTATAGTGCTTCACTACATTAAAAGCGTAGTGATGTGATGTGATGTGCTGTCCAAAACACCGAAATTTTTGTTCACACATAAGTCTCATTCAACGCGACTCTCTTTCCAATTCGGAGAATGATGCACTGACTGCTCTCGTGGTCATGTCCATTATATCAATATCGTCGGCATACACTAACAGAATTACACTTTTGTTGAACATAGTAACATTATGTCGTAGATCAGTAGCTTGTATTATTTTCTGCATAATAAGTTTGAATAAGTCGCACGATAACGAATCACCATGTCTGAACAATAACAGATCTCCGTTAAACGGGGTTGCTTTCTGCGTTTGCCTAAATTTACGCACAGAAAACTTCGCTTAAACTTACACAATTTGTGTATTCTCATACAAATTTTGACAGTTGTTTTACGAGCTCATAAGTTTACGAGGCTTATGGTCTGGTTTATTATGCATTTATGCGTTTAGATGAAAACCGCTTGAGCGATGGTGAGAGGGCGTTGGTATTTAAGGAAATTTTGTCCTCATAAGGATATAGGATTTTTAATTTTGGAGTGTTTTGTTGAATGTTCTCCCATTTTTTTAAAGTTTTGGTCTAGAGTCGATCTAGATCATTTAACCCCACTTTATTTGGTTGAGAGCATTTTGCTTCATTTTGTTTTTTCTTTACAAAGCATTTCCAGTACTTTTGCGCACTCTTGGTTCACATTAGCAACTTCTATTTTAAGATGTATATATATATCTCTTCCAGGTGTTTAAGGACGCCAGCGGTTTCGGTGTTTTGTGGATTCCAATTTAGCATTGTTCTATCGACGCTCTTTGATTCATTTGGCAATGAGTCGTTCTATCCACGTCTACATCATCTCTTTAATTGTACCATTATAGGATCTTCTTTGCCGAGCTCTCAAAGTTTCTTATTGCTGATTGTTGCTGTTAACCCTAAAGCATTTCAACCCGTATTAATAAAATGTAATGTGCATAGGCATTAAGTCAATCTCTTCGATTTTTTCCTAGACACGTAAAGTTTCTAAGCGAAGAGAAATGTTCTTGAAGGTATAATTTATAATTTAGTCTAATTATTTGATAATGCTATAAACTGAATACAAATTATTGAATACTGTTCCAAGACTAAATGAATGAATGAAAGTGCTGTGTGTATATTAAGAATGTGGAAAAAATGTCAATATTGTCAGACATAAGGAAAATTATTAACCTGTTGGATATTTTTTCTTGAATGCCAAACAGAAATGTTCATAGAAAATGATTGGAAATTGGGGAAAATATGATCAAATAGCATAATATGGTCTTTATAGCTAATAGCTCCATGTAGTTAATTTTGCCAACATTAAATATTTAATATTTCTTATAATACTTTGTTTCGATACAGTGATTTATCGTCTTGCATTATCACATGGTATTAAAAAAATTACAAATATATGAAAAATACGTATTTAATATACCCACACGTATCACATATAAACATTTGCACACGTTTAATAATAATAAAATAAAAAAATAAAAAAATATCCTACATATAAATAACTGACAAAGAAAGACTTTTTTGCATTAAATTAATTAATTAATTAATATTTTTTAAAATTGCATAATTCTATGTATATAAGGTACCAAAAAAAAAAAACAAAGAAAAAAAGATACTAAATTTAGTTTAAAGTTTTATCTACAATTTTATATATCATTATCTAATAAATATATATTTGAGAAAAGTGAAATATAAATAATATTACTCTAAACAATACAAAAAAATATATATATATTAGTATATAGTAAATTCTACAAATGCTAAATACCATTACTTATAGCAAACATACATCCAATACTTATAAAGAACAAAAAAAAAAACCAACTACGAACGTGATTATATTCAGAAGAATAACTTTTAGAAATTGAGGAATATTTATACAAAAGAGAAATACAAACAAAAAATAAATAGTAAAAAAAAAATATCACGCATATATTATTGTGTACAATTTGTAAAATGATTTTTTTACAATAACAAGCATTTTGCAATCGCAATGCAATTTACTTCTTCGCTTGAATGATTTTTCGGTTTTACCTAGCAATAACAGATGATATTAGCACATATTGTGTAAGGCGAAATTCAATTTAATTGCATACATCATTGGCTTTTAACGTTTTCTTCTAGTACTGTTTCCACTGTTTCTATTCTCCATTCTGTATGATTCCATATTAAATTTACATTTGCCTTGCATAATAAGTGCCATTAAATTTATGAGTATATTTAAATTTCTAAATAAGACATATGTTTTTTGTAAAATATTACACGTACAGGTGTATTATTTAAATGAAATAATATCTATGTAATAATTATATAGATTTGTGCCATTTATTATATATAGTACTTACTTACATGTCAACAAACGGATCAATTTAAAATGTATTTTTTTTATATTTTTATTATTACGTATAATTTTCTTCGCTGCTTTATTTCATCAAGATCCTGTGTCTTAAAAATTTATTAGCTTACATTAACCAAATGAATAACATATGTATATGTTAGAACATACCAAAGAAAAAAAAAATATATAAATCTATAAATAAAAATACATACATCTATATGTATATTTTTAATTACGATATTTTGTATGATGACATTGATGATGAATCTAATAAAGAAAACATATAAAAGAATCCTTTTCTATATACATCCTATAAATATATATATATATTTAAAATGTAATTGTAACTAAAGTAAAAATCGTATTTCGAAGGAATGATAAGTAGAACATAATTTAAAGGACGCTTGCACAACTTAAAAAAAAAATTAAACAAAACAGAATCAAATTATAACGAAAAGAAATCAGAAAAACATTTAGCACAGTTGTAAAAAAAGAAATATTCAAAAATTAACAATAAAAATGATTTTCTTTAATAACCTTTTTTCCCCCAAAATAAAATTTCAAATAAAATTTTAAACTACATAATTTCGTTGTTTTCATATTTTATTTTGTCTCAATAGCCGCATTCTTTTGCACGCCAGTTGCAAAAGAACACTGACTTATTTGCCGAACTGCATGCAAAGCAACAACAAAAATAAGCGACATCGTCTATTTTCACTGAGTTCAATTGAAGTTGCTTATATTTTAATTGAGCTGAGTTATAGTGTTGGAAAGTAAAAAAAAAAACAGCACTATTGTGAATAGACTACTTGGGAAATTTCAACAACACGTCAAATTATTGTAAATATAAATAAAAATAAGCAAAATAAAGCAACTTCAAACACAAATTTATTTTAAATAAACAAATATATTTACCACAGATTTCGCAGAAATTTTGTTTTTATTTCGTTTATAAATTTCACGAACAATCATATATACCACCAGCCGTGCTAAGTAACTAAAGGGAAATTGTGTTTATGTTCTTTTGCAATTCGCTTGCAAAAGAATGCAGCTGTTCTTATTAAATGAATACTGCGGATGTGCGAGTTCAATTACATGATCGATAAAATGTAATGTGATTGGAAAAATATCGAGTTTTAATTATTTGATTTGATTTATTTATTGAAGAAAAGAGTTTATGCAAACTAAAATCGAATCCACCTAATTGCAACCCTGCACCGTAAAAGAGAGAACATAAAAGTGATGTAAACTAACCTTAATATGTGCTATGTGTCAACACACACAGCTGCGACTGGCGATGACAAAATATTGGAAATTGAAAAAATATTTATAGAGAAAAGTGCTTTTATATGTGACCGAAAGAAAATGTAAGTGATGTTTTGCAAAACCAACAAAATATTGAATTAATTTTTTACTTGCAAATTCAACGAATTAAAAGTAAAAACGTCACATTTTATCTGTTGTGAATAAAATGAATGGAACACCAATTAATATGTCAGCGACGACTGATGCAATAAAAATCGATAAGCCACAAGAATTGAGCTTTGAAAAATGTATGCAAAAACATATACGGATGGAATAATTTTATCGCGTTTGATATGTTGAATTTTTTTTCCAAGCAGGTCCCGAAAGTGATGCAGAAAGAAGTAAACGTGAACAGATTGAACAATTGTTGGAACAGGGCAATGGACAAATCGAACTGCGCCTATTGCAAGAATTGGCTCGTTCAGACTTTGGACTTGTCAACGACGATTTGAGGCGTAGACTTTGGCCACAGCTGGCTGGTGTCGATATGAGTTGTTTGGAGAGAGCACCGCGCTTGAGCGATCTACAAACACATCCTGAATATCATCAGGTGGTGCTCGACGTGAATCGATCATTGAAACGTTTTCCACCCGGTATACCATATGAGCAACGTATTGCATTGCAGGATCAATTGACTGTACTGATATTGCGTGTGATAAAGAAATATCCAAATTTACGATATTACCAGGGATATCATGATGTTGCGGTGACATTTCTGTTGGTCGTTGGTGAGGAGATGGCATTTGCTGTTATGGAACAATTATCTACAAATCATTTTTCCGAATGCATGCAAGAGACTATGGACGCAACACAGAAACGGCTAATGTTCATTTGGCCATTGGTGTATTTTGAGAATATGCCTCTCTTTCAATTTCTACAACAATCCGGAGTGGGAACTCTATTTGCCTTACCATGGTATTTAACATGGTTCGGTCATAGCTTAAATTCATACAAGTCCGTGGTGCGCCTCTACGATTACTTTCTTGCTTCGCCTATATATTCGCCAATATTTGTGACCGCTGCAATAATATTGCATCGTTCGGAAGATTTACTTATGGAGGATTGTGATATGGCTTCGATACACTGTCTGCTATCTAAGGTAAGATAAATGACGCCATCGATGCCTCGATCGTTATATCTAAATTTTCTATTTTATTTAGCTACCAGATAATTTGCCATTTGAAGAGTTACTAAAGACATCGACTAGACTTTATGACAAGTATTCATTGACTGTAATTGAAAAGGAAGTTGAAGAATTGGTGCGCAAAGAGTAAGTTCATTTACACATATTGAATAGTTCTTCACTACATATATGTTTATTTTCAATTAGAAAACAACAAAGACTCTTGGAGGAACAAATTGCATTGGAGCGACGCAAGAAATTGGCACGCAATGCAAACAACAATTATGCGCTCTCACGTTGGCTACCACATATGCTTACACCAAAATCTGTAATCGTTACAACTGCATTTTCAATATTATTTGGCATTTGTGCATACTACTATAAGAATCAGTATATGGCGGCTGGGATTAGTTGAGTAAGCGTTTACTTGCAGCCGTCAATGCATTATACAGCGTTGCGGTATGCAACAACATCAACTACTGCTGCAGCTGCAGCCAGCAATTCCAAATTGAGTTGGATGATTGGCATTTCACTTTTTTAAAAAGCTAAAATTCAAGAAATCAACTCTTCATATTCGATGCAATATATTAAATTCACACACATGCATATAAATTATTAAATTCACGTAACATTCGTATTCTTCTTTAGTTGTTATTTTCGTTTCAAATTGTAAAATATGTATCAATTAATATATTTTATTATCTTTTTAGGTGCGCTGAGTATATAAATATGATATTCATAGCATTTAAGTCGTATAACATGCATGTATATCGGCATAAACACGTCTTTTCTAATATTTGTTGTTTTTAATGATTTTGTAAATGCAACAAATGCAACAACAAATATGAATATTTATTTCATAAATTACATATGTATAAATTAAAAGATAAAAAATCATAGCTTCATAACCAAAAGATATATATTTTATATGCGTGTTATGTAAATTTAATATTAAAGTACTTTTAAGTATTGAGTGTGTGACCTTTTCATTATTCCTATGCCCACTTTAAATGAGTTTCTACTGAGACACTCGCTCCTTTTGTTGATAATGTGTTTAAATATACATAAATATATGTAAATACACACATTATATCTATTTGTGAAAAAATAAGATTAATTATTTAATATCATAATCAAGCATATATATTATGTGAATGTAATGAATCGTTATTGAATTATAATGCTTTTAATTAAGTTTTTATATCACATAATTTAAAGTAATATATATAAAAAAAAAAAAATTGAAATAAATATGGGAAATTTTAATACAAATATTTTCAATTTCATTTCTCTAAACAATAATCTCCTTCTGTTCAACATCAGCAGCAGCTGTTGTTGTTTTTGCTGTAACTGCAGCTGTTACACTTGTTTGCTTTTCATTTGTCGTCGTCGTCGTTGTTGTTGTTGCTTCCTCTAGCGATGCAATTAATTGATCCAATTTTTCGCGCGTCATCTGTAAATGCAACACACTTCCCTTACCGCTTGCATTGCGACAATTAAATGTTATACTTGCCAACTGACGGCGATTCTGTGCAAAACTACTATCACCCATAATGAAACGCAAATCCCAATCGAACGATTCGACCAATGGGTGCTCTTGAGCATAGTAATGTCGTAAAAGATATTTCATAATTTCGGGGCGACGTGCTGCCAATACAGCCGGTACGATTCGCTGCAATTCAGGTGAAAGATTTGCAAATTCTGAAAGTAGTTCTGCTTCCGAACCACCTTCGGCACAGCAATATCGATAACATCGTGCTATGGTGCGTGTGGTAAGCATGAAATCATCAGGACTATGGAAGCCATACTTATGACACAGATGCAGTGTGTGTGCATCATCACGATTACCTATTAGATAGTCAATGGAATGATGAAGAATCTGTAAAAGCTGTTCGTTAATGCTAAGTATTTTGTATGATTTCCATTCCTTGGATTGTAGTATACCTCAATTAAAATCTCCTTATTATCTATATTCAATAGAAAATCATGCATTTTTAAAATGAGTTATATTTCAATTCAAACTATGGTATTATTTGTTATTTTCTCGGCAACTTGAAATGTCAAAACAGTTTATTTATATTGTAAAATGTAAACAGCTAACAATGGCGACGTTTAGAAACGCACTTTCCAGTCATTGGAAAATCATTTTAAAGACGTTGCCATAATTGCAGGGTTGCTTTATTTTCGTATTTTGAATTTAATGGATGATTTTCTTGTTTTTAATCAGATTTACATTATCATATAGAGTTATAATATCAGTGAGGTTCATGCAATAGTATAACCATATAAAATATATAATTTAAAGGCCGTAAATTAATCGGCATGTTATCGTGTTATGTTATAATTTTATAAGGTTTACGTCGTTTATGCGGCTTTTATACGATTGCATAAATCCCATTGTAAAATTCTCAAAAAACCAATTGTTTAATGTAGCTAATGAAATTGCCATGTTTTTATGTGTTACATTTGCTATCGTCTTCTAAACTAATTTCATTTTCCACAAGTGATCACTGTTTTGAGTTGTAGTAAAAAACAGGTATGTTAGTATTTAAAACGAAAAAGAAGAAAAAAATCTCCGATATTTCGAAGCCATTCGAAAACGATTCACAAGTCATTCGAATTTTTTTGGCACGAAAATACCCAACATAACAGCAAGATACAGGTAAGTTTAGTACTATAAAATTTCAATTAGAAAGGAGGGTTATGCAAAATTATGTTCCCAATTATTAAAATATCGTCTCGTTTCTGCGTTACCTATGTTTTTATTTGCCAAAATATGTAGAAAGGAAAGACGGTTGATTAACTTCATTATTTTTAATTTATGAAACCCAAGATATGGGTGCCGTAGCTCAGTAGTTAGTGTGTTCGCCTTCTGATCTGTAGGTCGTGGTTCAATCCCCGGCTGATGCATAACAAATTTAATATCGATAAGATTTTTCTTTCGAATGGTACCCACCTGTCGGCAAGCAATTGGCAATTCTTCCGACAGTAACAACTTGCCATGAAAAAGCTTCTAAAAGAACTCTGTGACAAAGCCCAGAAGTAGTGATGTCACAAGTGTTCTGCCGTTTGGAACCGGTTAAAATAAGTAGGTTCCTTCTAATACTGTCCAAATTTAAGACGCACAACAGTAATGGTGGAAGAGAAGCTCGGCCAATGAGCCCTTTTGGGCTTTAAGTGCCACATATTTATCTTTTTATAACCCACGATAGAGTAAGACTTGTATTTAAATCCAAATATGTTTCTATTTAACAAAAAAATTAATATTTAAGATATGCGGCTGTAATGATGAAGAATTTGCAGATAAAGGAAATGCGGATATTGAGCATTTGTATTTATGATTGTTGTTGGGTTTAATCTTTTTATTTTAATATTCAATAAAAAGAAATCATAGAGCTGATGTAGAAATTTGTCCCGTGTGTTGCTCATTAATTAAGTTACGCTTGTCTGTTTTCTGAAAGGCAAAGTGGCGAAATAATGAATGAAAAGAGTTATACACTAATAACACGATGTACAGTGGCTCCCAGCTTATTTCGTACAGTGACAGTTTAAAAATTGCTGCAGTCGTAATTCCTAATATAGCAAAAATTTGAACAAAATATAAATGCCATATTAGAAAGGAAGGTTTGTTTTTTATTTTCCAAAATTTACTTTTTCAAAATTTTAGTGTTTGACACTATAAAAAAATAAAATAAGAAAAAAATAGGAAAATTCATGTCACAGCTTATTTCGTACAGTCTCTTTAAGTTCAAACTAAAAACAAAGTAAGTTGATTTTAATATTTAGTTGACATCCCTTAGCGTTAATGACAGCCTGGAGTCTATTTGGCATTGAATCCACCAATTTTTGAGTGATGTCTGGTGTGATTTTTTTCCATTCTTCCATCAGTACCTTCTTTAGGTCTTGCTTATTAGAAATCTTGTGTGTTCTTATTTTATTGTCCAAAATAGACCAAAGATTTTCAATCACATTCATGTCAGGTGACTGTGGTGGTGGAGACATCAAGTGTGGGCAGTTCCAAATAAGCCAAGATTGCACAATCCCAGATTTATGTTTTGGGTCATTATCTTGGTAGTACCGAAATTCTTCCCGCAAACCCAGTTTGTCTGCACTTTGAAGTAAATTGTTTTTCAGAATCTCGAGGTACTTCATTTTGTCCATTGTTTCCTCAATAAAAACCAATTCACCTACTCCGGCTGCTGACATACAGGCCCAAACCATCACGCTACCGCCACCATGCTTCACTGTGGGCTTAAGGTTCTCCTTGTTTAGCTCGGTATTCGCTTTACGCCAAACATATGACATTCCGTCCGAGCCAAAAATATTAAACTTAGACTCATCCGCGAAAATAACGGTATTCCAGAACGCAGGAGTATTAATAATATGCTCTTTGGCGAAGTCAAGTCGGCGTTGTATATTCATTTTCGAAATGAATGGTTTCTTTCGGGCTACTCGACCGTTCAAGTCATGATTGCGCAGCACACGTCGGACAGTTTCAGCACTGGATGATTTTCCTATTTCACGCTGAACCTCTGCAGCCAACTTCGGAGCGGATAACTTTGGATTTTTCTTAATTTTTCGTACAATATAACGCTCGTCTGATGCGTTGAAAATCTTATTAGGTGCTTCTCTGCCCTTGTTCTCCAACCGATTTTCGCGAACGAAGCGTTGAATGATGTATTGGACAGTTGAGGCACTTAAATTTGTCATTTCAGCAATTTTTTGCACACTCTGACCTTTCCTAAAATGGTTAATTACCAGTTTACGCTGTTCCATCGTTGTACGACGCCCATAACGCTAAATGTTTAATTTACAGCACTTTAACTATTTAAAATAATAATAATAAAAATTGTTATAATAGTTAAAAAGGTCCAAAAACTCATACAATTCAAAAAAACTTTGTAACTGCGCGGCAGAATGAAACTTACTTACATTGAAGTTTGTGTACGAAATAAGATGTGAGCTGAAAATCTGCTGATCAATAGTTTTTCTCTCTTGCATGACAAAAAGAACAATTTTTGGGGTTCCCCGTTTTCTTATTAGGTTTACTAAACACATACACAGACATCTACATTCAAAACTTATCGATAAGTTTTTTAGTTTCGATGTTACAGCCATGTACATAAAAATATATACACTGTACGAAATAAGCTGTGAGCCACTGTATGTCCTAGATATCTTGTATGAAAATTAGTCGTACAACGAATCAATTGTATTCTTTATTAATTCAATCGACAATTCGAGAATTTGGGCCGTCGAACAAGTGCTATAAACAAAGGGACATTCTCATGAAATGCCCGAAAAGATCGGCGGCATAATGAAGTATTGGTAAATATTGTATTGGAAAAGGTGTTTAAATGATTACTTGATGATAAATCTCTAATTTAGTATTGAAATTAATTCTCAAAAATAGGATACAAATAAAATACAGATTGGAAACATGAAAATAATTTTAAAACTTTTTTTTTTTTGCTCCAAACACGTTATAGGAATTCAATGTCATACCTTCGCCCCTCCATAAAATATTTTGTTATTACGTTACTGGAATAAACATACATAACTAAACATTAATGGACAATATTTGTATGTAAATAATGAAAAGCAAATCGAAAGGAATTTATGTTGATTTTTTTTGTGGCATCAACATGCATTCTACTTAAATACTTACATATGAATATCACTAAGAACGCATTTTGTCAGTTACAGAGATTACGATTAAAAACAAGTTTTTATTTTATTTTATTTTATTATTTCTTCCAAGGAAGCTTAAATTAGTAATCAAGTAATTTTCTGTGTATCTGTGCTTGTGTGTGTGATAAAAAATATCTTGGATAACATTTTAATACGATCTGACTTGGTTTGATTTAAAAATGTTGCTTTGGAAACAAGTGAAAAAGGATTTGAACGTAGCGAAGTTACAGGGGAATAATAACAAATGTAAAAATATTGCCTCTATACATATTTTATACATAATATATTTGTAATGGTAAAGGCGGGAAAATGAAATAAAAAATATATGTGTAGAATATTAAGCTCTTAGCGGTGATGATGTATCGTATAACATTGCTGACATCCAATTCAATTATTATTCTTGTTTTTCTTTTTCCATAACGCTTAAAAATTGTAAAAATGCCTATCTAAAAATATAATTCCAAAAATAACACAAAAAATCGAATGATGATAGTAATAAACTATCATATGCAAGTGTTTTCGACTACAAGAATACCTCTCAATCATGCCAACCGTACTGCTTTCGTGAATATACGTGATGGCATAGGGGTGTATGATATATATTTAGCCATGAGCAGAATAAATCATGCTGTTTCATTCATTTCCATCCATTGACATTTTAATTATGGTTTAAAAGTGAAAAACATGATTGAGGAACAAGCAATTTGTATCATAATTCAGTACATTGCCTTGATGAAAAACCATTTTTCGATCCATTTTGACGAGTATTTAGGTGGTTGAGTTCTTTTTAAAAATAGAATCTTATTTTCTTAAATGTTTCTGATATGTATATACTATTACAATTCCGCTTCCCGAATGAGCTGAAATTTGACAGAATAAGAAAAAATAAGCAAAATCGATCTAAACTTAAGGATTTCTCAATGAATTTTAGTATCTTCGAAGAATTATTCAATCGGATTTTCCTTCGGAAGGTCAAACAGTCAGTATACAATATCACTTGGGTGTTATGAGGTATTTCACAAAGAGTGTCTATAAAAAAAAATTATATATGGAAAAAACAATTCTTTGATTTTGAATCATGACAATTGTGAGCATATTTGTGCACAAAACCCCCAAAAATATCAGAAAATTTGGCTCCGCACGACTTTTCCTGCTTCCAAAACTTAAATTGGCACTTCGAGGAACTCATTTTAATACGAATTCACTAAACAAAATTGGATTGTTAATTAAAAGAAGTGTAGTGGAGTAGTAAGTATACTGGGCTGTTCTCATTGCAATCGGTTCTCCGCCCAGGAACAGACTCCGAACTCCTCGGATTACTTCCGAGGTCTGGACCAAGGATTGCAACTCTAGACATATTATTTTCGAAATCACGATGCAAAATGTACATGCATTTTCGTGAGTTCGAAATCATTGTCTGTTACAACAACAACAGCAACAGCAGTAGGCATACTATTTCGTGATCAGCTCTAAGTGTTGTTGTTGTGGAATATTTTGTTTACTAGCCTCAACTCCTTCGGATTTTTGCACTTTGCATAATTCTACTAATTATTTTCGTATTGAAGCAAAAAGCATTTTCACAAATGATAACTTCAAGGACGCGATGATCGATGGAGGTGGGATTAATGAAATGTATCAAGAAATGCCCGAGGTGTATGAAAAACTCGAGGACCATCATCCAGATGATATTGCGAATTTGTACATTGAATGATCGAAAGTAGGAGTCGAAAGTAGTTTTGTTTCGTGTCGGTAAATTTGAAATAATAATATACTCATCGTTTATCTAAAGTTTATTACAATATTGCAACCGAACAATAAGACTATTGGATTTGAGCCAATGAGCCCCGCAAAGAAACGTGCGTTATTATGTGAGTCTTTCGAGATTATTCGCTGCTTACAAAAATTTGGTCAATCTAAATGTTAAGCGAATAGTCTACGTTTTCTTCTCTAAAATAGCTCACACCGCGACATTTTTACACGTCGGTGCAAAAAATTGTATTTTTAAAGAAAATTGGTTGATTTTTTTTCAAACATCAAGTCAATCGTCGTAGACTTCAAAGACTCATTCTTAGATGCCTACTTTAGAAGAAATTATATGCTGTAACTGCATTTTATGTACTAATTGTTTTCTGAAGGTGAAATATTCCAGTTTTAATTTCTGACTCGCAAAAATCGGGCGTTTTGCCTTAAATTTTTTCCTACAAAGAACATTATGGTAAACAAATCATTAGCCTGCGATTATATAAGTACGGAACTCCGGACTACGAATCGTAGTACGGATGCCATAAGGTGATACATGAGGATTATCTCCACCAAGAGACTGAGATCCTGAGCCTAAGAGCAACAAAGCAGTTGCTACTCGTAACCTATCTTCATGGTCATCCTAATCGTGATCCAATGGGTAATGCTATCGTTTGACGGATACATCACCCAATAAATCGAAGGTCTTGATCAGACATCTCCAATGATGGTTTTGAGTAGCCTTCACCAAAACGCTGTTGCGTCTCTCGTTCCTTTTTCCTTGTGGACGCACACGATTAAAGCAGTCACCTTTTTGAGCTTTCGCCCTGAGCTTATGCTGCAACTAGCCACCGACGTAAAAACGTAGAACGTGTCAGCTGACACGACCTATCTTATGGGAACGTCGTGTTAACGAAAACTCACCACCGTATGACGGTGACGTAGACGTTGCTCGGAGCGGAGAAAATCAATGCAATTTTGTATGTTCTTACGTACGGGCGGTACGTACGTACGCTACGTCGGTGGCTAGTTGCAGCATTAGTAATTACACCTTGTTGTTGTTGCAGCAACTTCAATTTGAGTCGTCGTCAGCATGCACAAGCTATGCACAGAAATGCAGCCACCTCAGGTGGATGTGTCCAGAACTGTATGGGTCTTAAATTTGTGGGATGCAGGGGACAATTGAATAAGTGGACAGTGTCGTGCGGTGATTGTCCGCAATCGGGGCATTCGTCCGGTATATTGGGATTAATTCTTGATAGATAATTATTGTGGAACTTACTGTATCCCGATCTGAATTGTGCCAGAGAGCACCTTGTTTTCCTGGGCAATAATTTTTCCACGTTGCCAATAATTTGGGGTCTTCCGTTAAGGATTTTGTTGGGCTGGTGTGCAAGCATTTGGAAGCAGAGGAGTGCGAGGTGTGATCCAGTGAATTATTGTTCGTTAGTCTGTCAATGTCGTCGTTGTAATTGTCAAGTAGTTCCTGACCCGCAGCTTCGTCTCGTCGTGTATGTGGTCCTTGTGTGACATAATGTGGCAGCCAGGGGTGTGCAGAGTGCTGCATATTGGGCCTCTTGAAGTCTACGTCACCACTGTGTGTCACTTATGGATGATGTCCAGATGGGGGCTGCATAATTCGTGACTGATCTGCCTATCGCTTTGTAAGTTGTGAGTAACGTTTCGCTGTCTTTACCCCATGAACTTTAATTGCAATAATTACACCTTACACAGCGTGCTGTTACAACAACAACAACAACAACAACAATGCTTTGAAAAAATATATGTAAATCCATTTTTGTCAATATTTTCATTTGGTTGCACATTCTCGAAATTTTTCGTGCAACCCTCGCATGTATCATCACATTTATAAATGTGGGCGTGTACATATGTCTGGTTTTATTTTCGAAATCATTACAAATTACGCGATGGATATGATGACCTCAATGATGTTGTGTGCTCGCTCGTTGCTGTAAAAGTAACAACAACAACAACAACAACAACAACAACAACGCTGGCGACAACAGACTGTTGAATGTTTGCATTTATAATTTAAAACAAATGGTCAATTATTATTATTATTGTTGCTGCTGCTGCTGCTGCTGTTGGTGTAAATAAATATATTTTGAAAAATTTCTTTACTAATGGTATGCTACACACACACACACACATGCAAAATGTGCAACATTTTCAATGGGACAATCAACATCATAAGAAACGACAAGGAAGATGCAATTTTATTGTTGACTAGAAGTAGATGTTGATAAAAATGCATTTATGCGTCACATTAAATGTAAAATAAAATAAAAAACAAATTCATTTTTAATATTGACATTCTTATATAGAAATATGCATATTTAATGTGATTCATTTCGGCGCAAAATTATAATTATATACTATTTCAACCATAAAATGCACGTGTAATACTAACAACAACAGTGACACAATAACAATTGCAAAGCACTCGTATGAAATTCGCTTATTATGTGACAAGATGTTGTTGTGTTCACTTTTGTATTTTCTTATTTTTCATATTTTATTGTTTTTATTGATGTTTTTAGGGCTGCAAACCAGTGTTGAAATAAATGATCCAAAATTTCGTTATAATAAATAGAAGTAAAAATTTGATATTTAATGTTTTTTGCCTAAGGTAAAGCACAATTTTAGTGTACACATATACATACTCGTATAAAAAAAAAAAAAAAATAATTTAACTTTAAAAAAAAAAGTGGATAAGACTCCACCTTGTCTCAAGCCCGAAAAAAGTGCAGACAAAGTGGAGTCTTATCGCACCATTAGTTTGCTATCAGTACCTCCCTCCAAACTTATGGAAACTCTTTTCCTCAAAAGATTGATGCCAGCAATAGAAGAACACAAACTAATTCCTAACCACCAATACGGTTTCAGGAAACAGCATAGCAAAATTGAACAAGTACACAGACTTATAAATTATATTCACAATGCATTCGAACAAAAGAAATACTATACAGCTGCATTTTCGATCTTGTTGTTGTTGTAGCAGCAGGAATACGGAAATTAATTAATTGATGCCATTATTGGCAACGGTGTTGTTGTTAGCGTCGGTGATGGAGTTAGCATCGGTGTTGTTATTGATGTCAGTGACGCCGCTGGCATCGGTGCTGTTGTCATCCACTCCTTCATGCAGCGGCAAATGGAGGAAGCTTGCAACATCATGTGGGGCCGTCCATAGTGCCTCAACTCGCAGGTCTGTAGGATTCGCAGCACATGCGAAGAGGTGTTCTACAGTGTGCGGTCCAGTATCACAGTATCCAAGCGTGCGCGATAATGCGCCAGCAAGCGTGACCAGCCAGATATGAGCTGTGCGAGAGTGGCTCTGGTCGCCCGCGGCAGCTCCCGCTCTCTCACCTAGATGGACGGCGGACGGTCTCCTAGCACAATGTTGTGCTGAACACTAGTCACCTCCTCCACGATCTCGGTGTGGACAGATCTCACTTTCGACCGTATCTGGTATGACGGTTTACTTTTTTCACATATTTATCAAGTCCTATCACGAAAATCGATACTCTTTCGTCAAGCAAGGTGAAGAACAGTCTGAACTCTACGACAAATCAGCTGGTGTACCTCAATGCAGCGTCATTGGTCCCGTTCTATACCAGCTTCACACATACAATTTACCAGCCTCTGAAGGATCCATTGTTGCCACTTTTCCAAACGACATTATTGTATGGATACCCTTCCACAACTAGCTTCGGCAAAGCTCCAAAAAGGGTTAGACAAGATTACTCAATCGTTGAAAGATGGACGAATCAAGTCAAATGAAACCAAGTCTGTCCAGGTTACATTCACCCTTAAACTGAGCACCTGCCCACTCTCAATGATGTAAATATTCCGCAATGTAACGAAACTAAATACCTAGGCATGCACTTCGATAGCAAACTAACTTGGAGAACACATATCTTCACCAAACGTAAGGCGCTAGGAATCAAACTCAGAAATTTGCACTGGTTGCTAAATCAAAATTCCCAAGTCTCACTCGAGAGTAAACTCTTACTCTACTCAGATGTCCTAAAACCAATATGGACATATGTCATACAGCTGTGGGATACTGCGGCAACCTCCAATGTCGAATTCTCCAAAGATTTCAATCCAAACCCCTACGTATGATTCCAAACGCCCCATATTATGTCACAAATAACCAAATCCATCCTGACTTGAAAGTCCCAACGGTTGCTGAAGTAATCATAAAGCTGAAGAGATAATTAAAAACAAGACTCATTTGCTAATTTGCTAAAGAAAAATAAATGGTTGCACCACTGGGTGTAGTCCATACGTGAGTAATATTCTTATGTTTATTTTTACTTTAAGGGGGAAGACCACCTTGAGCTGTCGGAAAATAAAGTATTTTCGGAATTTTTTTTCAGCATTAAAACAACTTGCAATGATAAAATGTTTTATATGATTTTATTAGTTATCTTTTTTAGAATAAATGTCAATTTTTTTTTTTTGCTTGGATCTCGGGCTCCCTGTACACGCTGCACCAGGCCGCGTAGCCCCCCTCCAGCCCGGTTTTCCCCATCGGTGGGACATCTGGACCCTTGGCAAGTGAATCTGGAATAAAAGTTAGATAGGCAGGTTATTCTCCATATAATTTCGCACTGAAATACTGAAGCCGTTTTTTGAAAAGTTAATTTTTACGAAAATGGTGGCTATTTATAAAAAATTGTTAATTTTTTAAATTATAAAATATCAAAAATCCCATCCAGTATTTCGATGCAGAATTAAATTCTCGATAATTTTGCAAGGTTTCATCAAAATCGGTTGAAAACTGCAAGCGTGATATGTCCCACCAGTTTACAAAATGTCGTTTCGAGATAAACGCGTTTGAAATTTTAGAAACTCGCTCAGTGCCCCGGGAAATTTTTTAAAAAATCGTCTCGTTACCTCGTTTAAATGTTTCTGGCGGACTATAGAACATTTCAAGCAAAAAAAAAAAAATCGATTTTTTCAAACCGTCAAAGTGGTCTTCCCCCTTAAGTAATTAAGTATTGCTGAATCTTACGAAAACAGATTGCAATATAAAAAAAAATTAAAAAAAAAAAACTTTAAAAACTATTTTTTCAGTATCTATACTATCTATACTAATAAATCAGATCTTTGAATGAAAAAACGAAAAATTGATTTATACATTTTTGAAAATTGTCTCACGTGGTTCTTGAACCAAATCAGTATTTTAAAACTTGAAAGAACCCGTTCATCTTTCATAATAAGTCCCTCTGAGCCTCTGTAATATTTTTGTTTGTTTTTGGTTTACAGCCCTGTATGTTTCATATTAAAACTTCAGATAATGTCACGTTGTTAATGGTGTGGCGAAATTGAAATGTGTTTTCCTTTCTTCACATTTTTCGTCTCATTTTCAATAACATGTGCAATTTAAGCTAATGATACAATACGATGTAATTTTTTCGCGGTTGCATCTTTCAAATCGAGTGATATAATAATTGCGTAGTATTCTCCTGTAGAGGTTTTTCCATTTTGAAGATGATCGATTAAGAGAGATAACTTCATATTATCGTAAAGAACAGACGTCATCATTTCCCAGTCAAAGAAATAGTTTTTGATTTTTCATCGACAGTAATCTGCTTTAAAACTGGACAACTTAGTGTTTGAAATATTTATTCGAACATATTTTTCGTTTCACATTTATAAGTAAACATGAAGAATGAAATACGCAAAGAGCTTTCTCATGCCTAATTCTTAATCTCTCTGAATTTGAGCGATGTTATCACCACCGGTTGCAGACGCCCTGTGTCTAGTACCATTTGGTGTACTTGAACGATGTGTTATAGTACATGGTTTTCAGCTTTTTGGCGTGCCGAACGTTTCCGTTTGTATTCGAAGTTGGAACGGTCACGTTTAAATTTGAATGCCCAAAATTTCACGATGGTGAAATTCGACATCGACTCACTCAAACGGGACAATAACTAAGCATCAAAAATTGCTGAGTACATTGAAAAGATGCGCACACATATTACATAGCTTTTGGTAATAAGTGCTTGACATCTTTATGTTGAGCTCGGAAACTTTTCAGGAACATTGGTTAGTGTGGTTAGTGTGTTGGCCTTCTGATCTGTAGGTCGTGGTTCAATCCCCGGCTGATGAATAACAAATTTACTATCGAAAAGATTTTTCTTTCGAACGGTAAACACCTGTCGGCAAGCAATTGACAATTCTTCCGACAGTAACAACTTGCCATGCAGAAGCTTCTAAAAGAACTCTGTGACAAAGCTCAGAAAAAGTGATGTCACAAGGGTTCAGCCGTTCGGAACCGGCTAAAATGAGTAGGCCCCTTCTAATACTGTCCAAAAATTTAACACGCACAACAGTAATGGAAAAGAAGCTTGGCCAATGAGCCCTTCGGGGCTTTAGCTGTCACATATTTCGTTATTTTTTTTATGCATATTCGTGGTTATGAATTTTGTATATACTGAGGTAACAATCCTTGGTCTGAAATCCAGATGGTGCCCCAAAGTCCAGCGTCCGTTCCGGAGAGGAGATCCGATTGCAGTGCAAACTTTTATTTGTCAAAACTTTTTGAGCCTTCTTCTGGCATACAACTGATCTCTTATGCTGATGATTGTATAATCTTGGCCTCAGGGCACAACATCACCATATGCAACGAAAACAACGTGTACCTTCAGGGCCAGGTTCAACAATTTCTAAATCAAAAAAATTTTAACGCAACACTCTTTACCATCTGGACCTGGAGAGATCAGAACAACACTCTCACTGTAGCGGTCGACGTTAGAATTATTCCAACTGTCAACCATCCCAAAATTCTCGGAGTTACATTTGACAACCTCACGACTTTCAGCGCACATGTCGAAAACATCAACCAAAAGTTGCATAGCAGAAATAATATCCTGTATGGGCTGACTGGCATCACCTGGGGGAAGATAAACAAACACAGCTCATCACCTACAATGTCATCGATCGGGTGATCGATCGTCAATTACGCTGCTCCAATCTGGATGCAACTCATTAGTGACACCCAATGGCGGCATCTTCAGACTAGACAAAACACTGCTCTACGCACCATCACGGGGTGTCAAGCCCAAAATCCTCGGAGTTACATTTGACAACCTCACGACTTTCAGCGCACATGTCGAAAACATCAACCAAAAGTTGCATAGCAGAAATAATATCCTGTATGTGCTGACTGGCATCACCTGGGGGAAGATAAACAAACACAGCTCATCACCTACAAGGTCATCGATCGGGTGATCGATCATCAATTACGCTGCTCCAATGTGGACGTAATTCATTAGTGACAATTCAATGGCGGCATCTTCAGACTAGACAAAACACTGCTCTATGCACCATCACGGGGTGTCAAGCCCAAAATCCTCGGAGTTACATTTGACAACCTCACGACTTTCAGCGCACATGTCGAAAACATCAACCAAAAGTTGCATAGCAGAAATAATATCCTGTATGTGCTGACTGGCATCACCTGGGGGAAAGACAAGCTAACACAGCTCATCACCTACAAGGTCATCGATCGGGTGATCGATCATCAATTACGCTGCTCCAATCTGGACGTAATTCATTAGTGACAGCCAATGGCGGCATCTTCAGACTAGACAAAACACTGCTCTACGCACCATCATGGGTGACACCCAATGGCGGCATCTTCAGACTAGACAAAACACTGCTCTACGCACCATCACGTGGTGCCATTGGGTTGCCATCAAAGATCACCTATATCAAGAAACGCTAATTCTAACAGTGCGTGAGCACAACGAACTATTTTCGCAGCAATTTCTTCTATATTGTCACCTCCCACAACACCCTCCAGTAATTGCATACTGCGAACAACAGCTCCCTAGGCCTGCTCGAGTCACTTGGTGCACAACTAAGATTTGGCCGGAGTACCTACCTGAACTGCTACATACACCGGCTGACTGATGCCATTCCAGACCGATGCCCTCTGTGTCAGCAGAGCGTGTAATATGGACACACCCTCTGGAGACTGTGGCCTTTTTTTGAGTTGGTTGATATAAAGCATAATTGCACCAACTGATGAGCATACATGCTTGTGCATGAATATGAAATTGTATTCTGTTACAACAGATAAATAGATAGATAGATAGATATGTGGCACTTATAAGCCCCGAAGTGCTCTTTGGCCGAATTTCTCTGCCATTACTGTTGTGCGTGCTAAATTTCGGACAGTATTAGAAGGGACATACTTATTTTAGCCGGCCCCGAACGGCAGAACGCTTGTGACATCACTTTTTCTAAGCTTTGTCACAGAGTTCTTTTAGAAGCTTCTTCATGGCAAGTTGTTACTGTCGGAAGAATTGCCAATTGCTTGCCGACACGTGGGTACCGTTCGAAAGAAAAATCTTTTCGATAGTAAATTTGTTATGCATCAGCCGGGAATCGAACCCACGACCTGCCAACACACTAACCACTGAGCTACGGCACCCACTGTTACAACAACAACATATGTAATTACTGTGCATAGAAGATGGCGTATCGTTAATTCGATATTGAGTGTATTCAATACAACGACTTTACCGGCATACATTGTAATTCCACCTTAATCTGTAATGAAGAGAGTGCAAGTGAATAACTCAAAATGCAATAATTTGTTGTTGTTGTTTTTAGAATTTTTATTTCGCCTAATGCATTCAGTTTAAGTATTATTTGGTTTTTTTTTTTCTAGAATTTTGCGCATGTGATATTTACGCG
Source organism: Megamerina dolium (assembly GCA_963854835.1). NCBI lineage: Eukaryota > Metazoa > Arthropoda > Insecta > Diptera > Megamerinidae > Megamerina > Megamerina dolium. Next base: position 5,717,339 of record OY978529.1, read on the forward strand.
TCGTCATGGAAGTTTCATGGAAGTTTCGCATTACAAGCTATTCTATTGTTTTACAATATATTGTGCTAAAAACTTCATATTAAATATTGTCTGCAAAATTGTGTATGTCAGCAAGAAAATGGGAGGGATTGACAATTGAAATAATAATACAAAATAATTTTATAGTATATGTTTTTATTTACTATGTACATATCAGCACATAACAGCATAGATATGTACGTATTGCATATATGTATGAGCATACATGTTGCATGTTGTAACCTTGAAATTTGTAGCTGTTGGTTATGCATACAGAGACACCATCATATAAAAATATCAAGAAAAAACGCCCACAAGTGATCATCTTTACTTTCGTAGGTACTAAGTTAGTTAGTAGCAAGTTGTCAGTCATTTGCAGTACTAACGGTAGTGATATATACAATTTATTGGTGTTTTGGTATACAATATTGTGTTTTTTTATTTTTTTTTGCATTGTCGGCATACCCAAATAAAATATATGTACCTACTATGTTAATTAATCGTAATAATCTTATCAGCAGTAATATCAAAAGTCGATATTTAAGCATTACAACAACAATTACTATATAAAATATATATATATATATGTATGTACATATCTACAGTTTTATCGTGCAACTAATAATTATGTATTTATTAATACAACAATATAAAGTTATATTTACTATGATTGGAGTATAAAAACGCAAATGTGAAATTAGAAGTCAAAAATTATGTGGAAAAAAAAATTGAAATATATAAAAAATATTTGGAATTCTTCGAATTAAGCGGTATTCTTGTTAATTCTGGATGTCGTAATTGCGTATTTGATTTTAAAGAAAACTGGTAAATAGTCTTGCAAACTTTGACAAACTGAATTATCAAGTTATCTTCTTTCGGGTATGCTCCGCATGTATGGGTTCATTCACAATATAACCTGATAGAAAGTCCCCTGCATTCTTCGTACATTTTGAACTGAATTGTGATCCACATCAAGTTTTCATGCTTGTAGCAGTGATTGAAATATTTGCAACGGTAACACAAAGAAATCACAAGGTTAGTGTTTCTTTGAACTTTTCTCTAAAATTATTTCTTAAACATATTAGTCTAAAATTTTATTTCAAATAAGTAATTATTTCGGAATTTAGTTTTAAAAATTCTCCAAAAATCGTTCAACCATCGGGAATTTTCTTCTTCTTCTTCTTATGTGGCTATAACAACCGATGATCGATTTAGGCCGAACATATAATACGGCACCAGTGTTCTCTGTTCTTCGCTTGGCGTCAATTGGATATTCCAAGCACCGCCAGGTTACCCAACACTTGGTCCTTCCAACAGAGGTTTGGTCTTCAGCTTCTTCTGCGTCCTACAGCGGGTGCCGAATTAAATACTCTCTTCGCTGGAGCGTCTTCTTTCATTCGTTCGACATAACCTACCCAGCGCAGCCGCTGGATTTTAATGCGCTTTACTATGTCAATATCGATATACAGCTCGTACAGCTCATGGTTGTACCTTATTCGGTACTCGCTACCAACGCAAATAGGTCAAAAGATCTTGCGTAGGACCTTTCTCTCGAAAACTCCAAACATTCGCTTATCCGCGAGGTGGAAATTGTCCAGGCTTTTGCGCCATATGTTAGGACAGGAATAATGAGGGCCTTGTAGAATATGATTTTCGATCTTCAGGAGAGGGATCGACTACTCAATTGCTTACTCAACTCAAAGTAACACCTGTTAGCAAGAGTTATCCTATGCATGATCTGCAGGCTGATGTCATTATAGTTGTTGATGCTGGGTGCAAAATAGACGAAGTCCTTCACCACATCGAAAGTGTAATTATCAACAGTAGTAAATAAATAATAATAATAATAAATCTAATAATAAAAAAAAATATTTATTAGGTGAAATTGACGACGATTGAAAGTGAAGTAAGTAGTCCACATTTTCGCCTAAATATTTGATGATCCAGCAACAGCACTTAATTCTAAAGAAATAATATTGGATTGGTTTTCTCCTCTTTAAGGGGTTACACCACTGTAGAGCACAAAAATGGCATATTTCGGGAATTTTCGTAGGCCAAACAAAAGGAGATATTCAAATTCTGTAAAAAGTATTTTTTAATGTCAATCTTGAAGTCCAAAAATACAATTAAGTTGCGCAATTCAAAAACAAAATGTCGGCTGTGCAGCATTTCCACGCTGATGCATTTTTTTTCACCGTGATGCACGGCCGGAAACTTAGCGCCCGCAATTTTCGGTCTGGAACAAAAATTGATTCCATATTACAATAGCAAGAGACGTACGTAGGGATTTTTGGATTAATTGATTTTTCGTAAAATGGCAACCCTTTGAAGAAAAAGTTCGAAATTTCACCTAAAAAATCGTCAAAAAATTGTTTATAAATACAAAAATATGCACAATTTCAAAAAACCCCTACGTATGTCGCTGAAGAAAACGATTTCAAATGTATTGTAAAAATTTTGAAATCAATCGGTTAAGATTTGTCCGAGTTATGTTTCCGGCCAGCTCAAAAAAAGTGATTTCGAGAAAAACGCGTTTAAAGTTTAAAGGTGCTCGGAGAATACCTCAGACGTCTTGCGGCAAAACTCGAAATTCAGACACTTAGACATTTTTCCCCGCCTTCCATCCTTTAGTATATTATTTTTGAGACTATTAATGACTATTTAAGATAAACAAAATTTGTTCCATTTTTTTGAAAATTCTACAGTGATGTAACCCCTTAAGGACAAGCACTTTTTGTAAGAATCGTTCAATGAAATACATACATCGAGGTAAAAGAGAACTTTGTAGAGAAATAAGAAACTTTTTTTTTTTGCCGAATACGATTTTCCTTATTTCAATTTTCCGGGACTTATTGATGGTATCCTCCTATGTGGAGTGGCAAATTTCATAAAGGTGTTATTTGTAGATGTCTCGGATGCTATAAGAACCAGTCTGTTATCAAATTTGCTAAATTTGTGCCATGCCTTGCTAGTTCATCCGCCCTACAGTTGCCTTTGATGTCTCTGTGGCCTGGCCGCCTGAATATCGGAATAGATATAAATATCTTTTGTAGTCAAAACACATTTTTTGACAATAGCTATAACTTCAGCCTGAAATACACTGCAATGTTGTTCTGATAGACGGAAGGATACATTGGCGCTTAATGCTCCCACCTGATCATTAAGTTTGGAGCCGCCGGTGAAAATACTGACTTTGTTCTCGTAGTCCATCCTATCGCTGCAATAGCTATTGGCTGGTTCGCGTAGACTTCAAGAAGACTTCCACAAAATAGTCCATGGGCATAAAATCACATGAATTTTTATGTAGGTGTATTGGAACAATTCCTTCAATAAATCGATGGTTTCGCGGACAGTCACAGCGGCATGTGACATTGTCACGCTGAAAAGAAAGCTCTTTCAAATCGCACCAACCATCACAGTGCATTTTTTCAGGCGTATCGGTAGTAGATGAATCACCAGTGGATTAGGGTTCATCCCAATGTGACAATTTTGCTTATGCACAAAGTCTAGAAACCAGAAGTGAGCCACATACAATTTGATAGTAAAGCATCATCTTACTAAATAATGATTTTGGAAATAAATTTTAATAATTTGCAAACAGTGTGTGCGGTGTGTATTACTTTGCTGGGTGAAATGTTATATAAGACTGAGTACAAAGGCGGTATGATATGGCTTGTTAAATTAATTGTCATAATGTCAGACTTCCTATCTATTGGACAGAGACGTTCTTAAAATCGCTTGAAGTAAAATAACATGTGAAAGCATCTATTCGTATGGCATTGTGGTGTATTGAGCTGTTGCATACGGGACAAATTCAGGTAGGGCCGGGATTTTGTTCCACTCCGGCACACATCAATAAGATGAGGAGCAGCGTAACCGGTATAGGCTGCTCCTTTAGGCAAAAAACAAATAAACATTTCCGTATGTGCTGAGATGAACGGTCTTTGGTCGACCAGTAAGGTCGAGTGCTTCCGGGACGTAAATCCATCCGTTCTTGGGTTCAATCCCCGGCTGAAGCATAACAAATTTGATATCGAAAAGTTTTTTCTTTCGGACGGTACCCACCTGTCGGCAAGCAATTGGCAATTCTTTTGGAAGTAACAATTTGCCAGGAAAAAACCATGTCGCAAGAGTTCTGCCGTTCGGAACCGGCTAAAATATAACACGCACAACAGTAATGCAGGAGAAGCTTGGCCAAAGAGCCGTTCGGGGCTTATAAGCGCCACATATTTATTTTTTTATACCATATTTCTAATACCAATTGTTACTAATTATTCATTATTTCATTGCTTACATGGAACAATGTCTTATGTCTAGTTATATGGCTTTGTGTTGCTCGGCGCGTACAACTCAAAAGAGCGACATTATTTTTTATGTATTTTTTTAAATAAATTACTCTATATGGACAACAAATTGTAATTATTGCAATATTTGGGTTCAAGTAAATATAAAGCGCTGGCGTTCTCCAGTGTAGAGATTTCATTTACACACTTGTTCACTGCATAAGTGCAATTGTAAGAAATAATAAAAAAAAACTAGCTCTAACAAAAACAACAATAATAACAATAATAATAAAATTGATAATAAACTGGCGTCACTGTCGTGAATGCAGCACACTTGCTGTTGGTGCATAAGCGCATATATATGTGTGTGCGTAAATTTATGTGCATATATTACATATGTACGAGTATGTAACATATTGCGTGCAATTTTATTTCTAGCAGAAAGGTGATGACACAATGTAAGTAATGGCAGGCGTACCTACATTTAGATATATAAGCGCTGTATAATATGTGCCTAGTTGAGAGCAAAATTGGCAAAATTAATTTTATTCTCGTTGTTTACTCGACACAATTTTTGTAATGTCTTCTGAATAATTACGTTATTTTCCAAGAGAGATTCTTCGAGGGGACCAACTACCTGGCGGTTCCAATATAGAAGCCTCGTCCTGAAAATAGGAATATGGTTACAGATGTCCAGAGTGTACTGAATCTATGGAGGGAACACTACTCCAAATTAGTGAATGATGATGCAACGAACAATTCATGCAGTGAAGGATATTCCCTGAAGACCCCAATTGCGAATGTTTGTATTGAGGTTCCAACACTCGACCATGACGAGTCCAAACAGCCATAGTCAGGCTGAAGAACAACAAAGCTGCTGGTGATTTTGGTGCTGGTGATTAGAACAGAACAACTTACTTACTTACTTATGTGTCCATAACAACCGAATATCGATTTAGGCTGAAAGTAACATGCTTCGCCAGCCATCTCTGTTCTACGCTAGCGGGCGCCAGTTAGAAATTCCAAACGCCGTCAGGTTCTAAAGTACTTGTTCTTTCCACCGGAGGTTAGGTCTTCCTCTTCTGCGTCGTCCTCCAACGGGTTCTAAATATAGAACCTTCTTAGCTGGAGCGTGTTCTTTCATTCGCTCGACTTGAGATATCCAGCGCAGCCGCAGAACAGAACAACTACAGTAGAGTAAATCTCCTTAGCATCGCATACAAGATCTTATCGTTTGTGCTGTGTTTACGATTGAAACCAACAACCTGATGAGTTCCAACCAGGTTGTTGAAACTCATGGGTTTGTATGGGTTTAGACTTAATAAATCATAAATCGATCAGATTTTCACACCACTCAAGACTCAAGAAAAATATGTCGACACCACCGACCATCTATTTGTTAATTATGAAACTGCTTTCGCCAGTCCAGTAAGTAATTACCTCTACGCAAAAATGTCTGAGGTTGGTACCCTTTCACAATTCATTAAACTTTGGAGGATGAAACCTCTAGATTGTCGCTGTGCATTGAAAATTGGGAAATACCAATCCATCCCTCAATAAAAGTGTCATATTGTTGGCCTATACTGACGATATTGGTTTAGTCGCCATAAACACGTGAGCAGTAACCGCAGCATAAACTGCAGTATAAACAAAAAGTCATGGCAAGAGTCTTGAAGTACACGCCACTATTGATATCAGGTGTAGTAAAAAGAAATCCATCATTTTTCCAATAGATGGCTTTAATAATCTGTATCTCGCGTTGTATAAGTGCGATTGGATTAAATAAACTTTTCAAGCAGTTTTGTGATTGCTGGACTCAGTATTGTTTGAGCACGCGTCAAAGATGGACAAAAGTAAAGAGAAAATACGCTATATTTGACAATTTTTCTTCGATAAAGGCGAAAACGCAAGCCAGACGGCTGAAAATGGGAATAGTGTTTATGGTCCTGATACTGTAACAGCCAATCACGTGCAATTTTGGTTTCGCCGATTCCGTTCCGGTAATTTTGATGTCAAAGATACACCACGCTCTGGAAGGCCAATTGTCGAACATATCGATAAAATAATGAAAATTGTCGAGTCTGACCGTCACGTAAGCACTGTTTCTATTGCCCAGTAGCTAAAAATTGCACAAAAACCGTTTGGAACCATTTAAATAAGGCTGGATATAAAAAGAAGCTCGGTGTATGGATGCCAAACGAGTTAACGCAAAAAACCCTTAATTCGGACTTGTACTGCCAACAATTGGACCGTCTGATGGAAGCAATCGCCCAAAAGCAGCCAGCTTTGGCCAATAGCAGAGGCCTGGCGTTGTCCTGATGAAACAGGACAACGCGTTGCCAGAAGCTCCGGGAGCTTGGTTGGGAGGTTCTTATGCATCCACCTTATAGTCCAGACCTGGCACCAAGTGATTACTACATGTTCCTGTCTATGGCGAATGATTTCGCTGGTGAAAAATTCGCCTCAAGAGAAGCTTGTGAAAATCGACTGTCCCCGGTTTTTGCCAATAGGGACGAGGGTTTCTATGAGAGTGGCATTATGAAATTACCTTCAAAATTACCTTACCTATCGAACAAAACGGTGCATATTTGACTTAAATCAGATCATTCTGTGCTAAATAAAACCTTTAATTTAATGCAAAAATAATGGATTTCTTTTTACTATACCTTATATTAACGCTATCGGAATAGTGAATGACTTTGTCTATCTTCTAACCCGCCCGCCAAGTATTTTGTGCTAAGTAAGCAACTGAGAAGTCTAGCTCGTTCTCCTACAACAACTGAAAATTTACACACCGATTGGAGCAAAGTTATTTACACTGATCCATCGTCATTTCAGTTATCGAATCCATTGACTCGTACTTGGTGTACAGCAGCAAACAGAACGGTGGTGCGAACAGTAATTCACCCACAGAAGCTTCATGTTTACGATGCCTTTTGTGAACGTGGATTTGGTACATTGATCCTATTCACAAAAATCCTGACTACCGAATGTATGTGCTTAAGTTTTACGGCACAGGAAATCACGATTCACTTCTGTTGGAAGACAATAATCCAAAACACAAATGACTTTTGTGGACCATCTGATAAGAGCGATATGAGATTCATCAAATGATTTGGCCGCCCCAGTCACCAGACTGCATTCCAATTGAATATTTTTTGGCCATCATCAAGGCCAAGCTCCTTGGATAATCATTCAGAAATTTGAAGCAGCTCTGCGCTTTCAATCGACCCCAATGGAGCAATTCCTAGTCGTTGAGCCCGAGTTATGAAGAATCAAGGAGATTGAATAAAATATTGGTGTTGTTGTGCATTAGCCAAGGAAACAATAAAACAGATCAAACAGAGTATCATATTTTCATTACTTCCCATCTATTTTTTTTATCGTGAATCACGCTAAATACACTGTTGGTGTTGGCGATTACCAAATAAGGTACGAATATGACCTGTATGAACTGTATGCCGATGTTGACGAAGTTATGAGCATCAAAATCAGCGACTGCGCAGGGTGGGACATGTCGAACAAATATAGGGGAACGCTTCAGGCAAGAAGGTGCTAAAATCTGAACTCTCCTCTTGAGCACATAGATGAAGAGATAGGACAACCTCCGGTGGAAAGATCAAGAACTGGAACTCTATTTCAAATTGACGGGGCGAGCAAAGAACAGAGACCGGGGTGACCGTTCTCACTGCAATCGGGTCTCCGTACCGGAACGGACTATAGTCTCTGGGCATGGAGCACCACCTTGATTTCAGACCAAGGATTGCTACTTCAGTTTATACGAAATTATACACACAAAAATATATGCAAATACATACAGAACCGCAGTGAAAATTGGGAAGGACCTCTCCGCACCGTTTAATACCGAACGGGGTTTCAGACAAGGTGATTCGTTATCGTGCGACTTCTTCAATCTTATTATGGAGAAAATAATACGAGCTGCTGATCTACGACATAATGGCAGTATCTTCAACAAAAGTGTCATGCTGTTAGCGTATGCCGACGATATTGACATAATCGGCATTAGCACGCGAGCAGTCAGTGCAGCATTCTCAGAGTTGGAAAGAGAGTCGCGTCGGATGGGTCTCACGGTGAACGAGGGCAAGACGAAGTATCTAGTGTCAACAAGCAAAGAGTCCCGGCGTCTTGGACAGCACGTCACTGTTGACAACTACGCTTTTGAAGTAGTAAGGGACTTTGTCTATCTTGGAACCAGCATTAACAGCAGTAATGACGTCAGCTTGGAGATCATGCGTAGGATAACTCTTGCTACGAAAACTCTTGAACGAAAACTACACTCTACAAGTCTCTCATCATGTCTGCCCTAACATATGGCGCTGAATCCTTGACAATTTCCACCTTCGATGAGCGAATGCTTGGAGTTTTCGAGAGAAAAGTCCTACGCAAGATCTTTGGACCTATTTGCGTTGGTGGCGAGTACCGAATAAGGTACAACCATGAGCTGTACGAGCTGTATGCCGATATTGACATAGTAAAGCGCATCAAAATCCAGCGGCTGCGCTGGCTAGGTCATGTCGAGCGAATGGAAGAACACGCTCCAGCTAAGAAGGTGTTATATTCGGAACCCGCTGGAGGACGGCGCAGAAGAGGAAGACCAAACCTCCGGTGGAAAGACCAAGTACTGGAGAACCTGACGGCGCTTGGAATTTCTAACTGGCGCCAGCTAGAGAAGAACAGAGATGGCTGGCGAAGCATGTTATTTTCGGCCTATATCGATATTCGGTTGTTATGGCCACATAAGAAGAAGAACATACAGAACCATCCACTTCAACTACACTTACTTACTTACTTACTTATGTGGCCATAACAACCTTGCTCTCCTTGGTCACATTGTCCTTCTCATCCGTCGGAGCGTGGGCACATATAAGGCTGATGTTGAAAAATTTTGCCTTGATGCGGATTGTGGCCAGCCGTTCGTTCACAGGCGTGAACTGTGAGACAAGATGTCGTAGTCTCTTGCTGACCAAAAATCCACATCCTAATTCGTGCCTTTCAGCATGGCAACTGTAGTAGATGTCACAGGACGCTCTTTTGGAGCAGCCCTGTCCTGTCCATCGCATTTCCTGGAGAGCGGTGATGTCAGCTCTGTATTTTTCGAGGACATCAACCAGCTGGATAGAGGCACCCTCCCTATAAAGGGATCGGACATTCCAGGTGCATATCCGTAAATCGTGGTCCTTTTTTCGTTTGCGGGGGTCATCAACAAAAGCGGTAGTCCTTATCCGAGGCATATTTGTTTTTTTCATTGGGGGGGTTTTTTATGTGGCGGGTCCCAAACCCAACGCACAACCTCTAACCGAGGAGATTTTCGCCACTCACTTCAGCCGCCTCCCAGCGGGTGCCAGGAAGACGTTGCCCGGTGGTCGCCACATGGAGGGCCCCCATTAATAATAATGAAAGCGCCATCACAGAATAAGCAGAGCAAGCTATATGACTACCCCTCATTAACAAATAAAGGTATCATCACATAGCGCTCAGATCAAACTACATGACAGCCAGTGAGTTGACTTGCGATGAGTTCAACAAGGATTGCGCTAGCCCCACCTGGTTGAGGCAGTTAGACACGTTACCTTGCGAAAACACCACCAGACTTCAACTACAACAACTGGCAAAATATTTTACATTCCGCCAAAATTGAACATAAGCGGTTGCAATTGCCAGATAAATAAGTAAATTTTTCGTTCACAAATTAAATTATATACTCGTAAGCTGAGTATGCAATTGATTAGTCGAGCCCTCTCTCGAAGATCGATAATCATATTCTACAAGTCCCTCATTATTCCTGACCTAACATATGGCGCAGAAGCGTGGTGGACAATTTCCACCACGGATGAGAGGATGCTTGGAGTTTTCGAGAGAAAAGTTCTACACAGGATCTTCGGACCTATTTGCGTTGATGGCGAGTATCGAATAAGGTACAACGATGACCTGTAAGAGCTCTACGCTGACATTGACATAGTCAGGCGAATCAAAATCCAGCGGCTGCGCTGGCTGAGTCATGTCGAGCGAATGGAAGAAGACACACCAGCGAAGAGAGTATTTAATTCGGCACCCGCTGGAGGACGCAGAAGAAGAGGAAGACCAAATCTTCTTATCTTTTCTCTTATGTGGCCATATCTACCAGATAATAAAGAAATATATTTGCCAAGAAATCATGATCTTTGATTGGTCTTTTGTTTAAATTTGCCAATTGTGCGTGTTAAATTCCTATAGGACGACCAGAAATGATAATGATGATCCATCAATATTGATGGACATATGTATTTGCATATGTATTTACATACGAGTATGTGTGTCTGTATGAAATCTCGAAATAATTCGTTCAAATTTTCTAATCTTATTGAAAAGTTTATTATCATCTTATTCTCATATGTAATATGTCGAGTCCGGTGGTTATACTATGTATTAGTGTTGTTGTTGTTGTTTTGGTTTTATGCTGATCATGTGAGCACAAAGTGCGCTCATAAAAAATGTATTTAATTTTTAATAATTTTATGAAATTAGTCTATCAAGTAGTATAAGTGTCTACTTGTATGTGTGTATGTATATATGTAATATACAATATATGTATATGCAGGCATATATACGAGTACATACATATGAACATATATGCGTAAATAAATTCTTATGAAATATAAACACAGCAATTTTATACGCTGCATTAAGAATCAGTGGTGATGATCGCAACAGCAACAGAAAACAATATTCAATGAATAGTCAATGCGCGTGCAAATTATTTTATTTTGTCGCGTTTGCATATATTCGCATGTATGTACATATGTATGTATAATAAATTTGTTTGTGCTATTTTATAATAAATATGATGGACATGTTAAATTATTGTTTTTTATTAAGAATATTTTCTTTTAGTCTCATTTTAAACGTTGTGTCTGATATTGCGTGTCTTCAGCATGTCTTCGTCCATAAGTAAATTCTTTGAGATGAAATTTGTGACAAATATGAGTGTGTTCGAATAAATTAATATTAATATAAAACATAATTGTGATGACAGTGATATTTTCCATGCAACGTAATTGAAGTAAACACTTGCGTTACGTTTGCTGTCATACGTCATTAGTTTACTGTCATATGTGTATGTGTCATAAGTGTAAGATTTAAAAGTATATTCCAAAATACGAAAAAAAGCAAAAGTCTGACTATGAATAGGCCCAAGAAGAAAGTGCATACAGTTTACATATGTATGTACTCACGCAATACTACATAAGCAGTAGCATATTGTTATAAAATGTTTATACCGGTTATTTAAATATGCACATATTCATACTCTAATCAAGCAGCCTTGCACGACTACTTACTAATCGCTACTATCAATTATTATGAATAATGAATATGCGTAAATATGTACACACTTTCGTATGATCGTAATAAATCGGGCGCGTAAACATTATCAATAATAACACACACAAATACTAATAATATACTTACTTACGTTAATGTATGCAAAAACAAACAAAATTCTAATAATATAAAAACAAAACAACAATAATAATAATATGATCATTAATCTGCATGTAGTAGGTACGAGTATGTATGGACTCGTACGTATGTATGTAGTCAATATTTATTGTAACGAGTTGATGTTCTATTTTGAGTACGCTCTTTCTTTATTTGTTGTGAGTGGTGTGAGAGACTACTCACTGTGTTATGCAAATTGAATACAGTAATAAAGGTGAAACCACAATATCATGCATGCTAAAGTATTATGTATTTTTATGAACTTGTGTCGGAATCTATTTAGTTGAAGTGGCATTTTTTTTTTTTGCTAATTTGTTGATTAAAAAAATTCAATAAATTTGTAAAAACGAAGAATTGCTTGACTCAATTTAGTTAAAGGTGCATTTTTGTGCTGTGTTTATTTAAGAAATAGGAATGCTTCCGCTTCTATATCGATTGAATGGAGTAATATATAAAATTTTAGTAGCATTATGTATATTTTTATATAACCTTCAACATTAAACATGTCTGTCTTAGGCCTTTTAAGTCAAATATACAAAGATAGATTACGATTTTTGTGCAGTAGCTTAGTGGCTAGCCGATTGACTTTGTGTGCATAGGGCAAATGAGCAAACTTTTTATAGAAATGTCAAAAATTTTCATGACTGGAGCGTGCTCTAGCATTCGTCGACTGACATATCAAGGCCAGAAAAGGCGCTGGATTTAGATGCACTTATGTATGTTTAAAACTCTGTGACAAAGATCAAACAAAGTGATGTCTCAAGAGTCCAAGAGTAGGGTCCTTCGAATACTGTCTACCATTTAACACGCACAACAGTAATGGAAGAGAATCTCGACCAAAGAGCCCTTTGGGGTTTTAAGTGTCACATATTTTATGTTATTTTATGTATGTTCAATATCAGAATACACCTCGTAACAACCCCTCATATGAGGTGGAATGTATACCGGCTTCCATGACATATGAAAACACCAGCGTCATGAGAAACTTGTAGTTTTCCTTCTCTTTAAGAGTGATCCACACTGACGTCATTGCTGGTGTTAATGATGGTTTCAAGATAAACAAAATGCTGTACTACTTCAAAAACACGTAGTTATTAACAGTGACGTATTGACCCAGATGCCTAGATTTTTTTGTTTGTATTGCGCACGCTTACTGTAAGATCCATTCGAGAGCCAATTTTTGCAATTGAGATATTACTGCACTGACTGGTCGTGTGTACGTGCCGATTATGTCAATATCAACGGCATAAATCTTTTGTTGAAACACAGCATGACATTTTTGCTGAAAACAAAAACCGGTGTAAATCAGCAACTCGGTCATACGGCAAGATACAACCTTGTCTGATACATCATTCAGTATTAAAAGGGGGAAATTAAGCAGAATTATTTTGAAAAGACAAACGAGTTTTGCATGCATACCGAACTCAAATATTGTTGCGTAGAGGCAATTTCCCAATGAGCTGTCCAAAGCGGTTTTATGATCAGCAAATAAGAGGTGTATGTCGATCTGTATTACTTGTAATTTATCTAGGAATTGGTGTAGTGTGAAAATCTCATCAAACACATACTCGTATTTTTTAGGTCTGAATCCATACTGAGAAGATGGACTCATATTTAAAGTTAAAGGCTTATAGTTGGTTCGATACACTAATTGTAAAGTATTGTGAAAATACTAAAAAAAGGTTTTCCATGTAGGTAATAAAATCTCTTTATTGTGGTAGCAAATAAGATGAATTCATTTAAATCTTGCGTTTTATAATTGAATATGACGAATTTTGGTATTTACGAAGAACTCAAAATTATGAGTACTTCAATAAGTAAGGAATTGCATCTAGGTTGAGAAAAAGATTTAAATTAAATGAAACTTTAGCACGAGTCTAAATTTTGTACATATCATCTTGATCAAAAAGTTCCCGGTATAACCACTGTGTGGCGCTCCCATCGTTCCAATTAGAGTTGAGTAAGATTTAGAGGGAATATTAACAACAGAAAAAAAACAGAACTCCAATTGGAACGATGGGAGCGCCACACGGTGGTTATTCCGGGAACTTTTTGATCAATGTGGTATATGTATCATATGTATAGCACTCAGCCAAGCATAGTATTGGGCCATTACCTTAATTTATTTAAAGACTGAATAAAGTGAATGTACCACTAATTGGTATGGTAATGACAAGTGTGGAATCGAGTCACTATACCGGTGCAAAACGACGAAACGAACAAGCGAATTGCTTAACGAACTGACGAATGATCAAACGAATGAGTGAATAAGAAACGAATACCTTTCAAGTTGTTGTACATACAATATAAACAAATTAACAAATGTGTGACAGTCAAATCAGTCTGTTAGTTAGTAGCAACGGTAACGGTACGCACGATATGTTATGTACGAGCATACTTGATAATACAGTAATCACAACAATAAACAATAACAATAACGAGTAAAAAAAAAAAAAAGAAAATAACATTCAGGTGAATGCGCGCGTGTTTGAAGAATGTATGCTGCTTGAATGAATCATTTCATAAAATCGAAAGGAAACAACAAATCAACAACAATTCGAAATATAAACAAATAAAAGTGTCAAGTTGAATGAAAAAAAAATAAAAATCAGTAAATTATGATATATTGATGACAACAATAATAGAGAATGAGAGAACCAGATTGATAGTAGATAATAAAAAGTGAGAGTGATTATAGGAGAGAGAGAGAGCGAATATATTGTATGTATATTCTCTATGATGAGAGCGGATTAAATGTTAAAGCAGTAAATCAGCCTGTTTAGCAGTGCGTATACACAAGCAATGGATTAAATAGACAAATTACCAAAAAAACAAACGTGCGTAAAAATAAATAATAACAATGTTGTTTGTGTTTCTTGGTATTTCTTTTGTGAAGTGTCATTTATTAAGTGTCGCCAAAAATTTGTATTGAAATTGGTTAAAAATGCTGATGTAGCAGACGACGTAGGTAAAATATTGTTTTTAAATACCAACACATCCTCTTCGAAATAACCGCAATTAATTATTAAAACTCGATTTACGTAGTAAACAATACAATTAATAGATATATTCTATAGTATATGCACTTGTTAATTAATAAAATGTCAATTAAATAAATAATTAGTTGAATTGAAAGCATGTACAATTTTTTAGCATAATAAAGTAAGATAATAATATCAATAGCACTGACAGGCGGATAATGACAATGCCAATAATGGCATTTATTCATAATCGTATACCTACTGGGGCAAGTATATACCACATTTATAATGTATAAACCATAAATAACAACAATAATAAATTACAAAATTAACTGTTTTTGACTCTTTCAATTTGGCTATGGCTAATGGTCAATAAAAAATCAAACAAGATGAAAGAAGATATAAAAAAAAAGAAAAGAAATAAAACAAACAAGTGATCATATCATTATTCTACAAACAATAGATTTTAAAAGAAATATTTGTCTATTTAAGAGGCAATCAATTTTAATATACCGTATACTTCAAACGAATGTCTGGAATTCTCTAATTTTGAGGTCGCCTAGAATTAATAAATTAGGTCTTGACACATATGACAAACGTATGCATATGCATAGTGATATTTCAAATGATTATTTTATTTAATTGGAACTATCAAATGAATGTTTAGCTTAAACAGTTAGTTAAATTATTTAAGCCCTAGCATAATCATTTTGAACGCTTTTTTATAACCTCGAAAGTGAAGAATTATTTCACCTTATAAAATTAATCTATGCCCATTTCTTGCAAGATTATCTTCCACTACGTTATTTATCTACATATTCAATATTATTGTCCAGGGTTAAAATTGAAGGTAATTTGTTTGGGAGCTACCTGAAGTGGTGGGCGTGACTCACCTATTTCTAACCAAATTATTTCTTTATATAATACTAATCTAAGCTTAAAATATGATGTGAAAATATGATTTTAATTGAATACTTATATAATTATGGCATTTTAAAGTTTGAAAAACATCCCTGACTTTGCTTGAGAGCTATATTAAGATGTGAGCAGCGTAGGAGAATATTACTGAAACAAAATACTAAATATACCTAGTTAGTTATAGCGTTTTAAAATTGAAACAATTTTGTATGGGAGTTAAAAAAAGTTGGAAGCGTGGCGCATCCATTTCGTGTAACAATTTCACGCAATATAATATCAATCTACATGTAAAATATTGTTATCCTAGGTCGAATATTAATACAGGGTGATTTTTAAGAGCCTTCGGATTTGATTAAAAAAATACGCATAAATTTTAGAGAAATGTATGAAATCTTTATTTGAGTCGATAGAACGATCTATATAATTCAATGTTTAATGATGATTTCATATAAATGTTGACTACGGCTGCGCCTCAAATGGTTCATACCAATTTTGGCATACTCTCTCCAACATATCGGCCTGTATCTTACGAATAAATCGGTAATTCAAGGTCATCAATGACACTGGCGGATACAGCTGCGATATTTTCCTCTGTCCGCACTCTACGTATGCGTCTTGGTGGTTTAATGTCCAATAATGTAAATTTGGTGCGAAATTTAGTCACAAGATTCCGAATAGCCGTCTCAGAAGGTCGCCCAAACTGACCATAAAATGGAAGAATGAATGAACCGAGCATGAATTTTGATAATAAAATTCAATAATCTGCAAGCGTTGTTCGTTTGTAAGTCGTTTCATGGTTAAATTATAGACTAAACTGAACATGTTTGGCTGTTACATGTTACACGAAAACAGCTGAGCTGTCAAAAAGAGTGTTGTCAAAAAGAAAGTTGCTAAAAAATCACCCTGTATTAAGGTTACAATTTAAAAAAAAATTCCGAGGGCAGTCTTTCTGATTTATCCGCGTGGGCGTTGCGGTGAAGTGATTATGCCAATTATCAACAGAATCTGTATCATTTGACAGTAGTAAACTGGTGCCAAATTCCATGAAAGTATTTTCATATTTGTTCATATTATACAGCGATCCAACCTGGTGACAGCCAGAAGAACAGCCATACGTATGAACGGACATCTTTAGGCGACGCTGATTTTTGTAGTTGTTTTTAAATAAACAAACGATGTATTAACACATATAATTCCAAACGCGTAAGAGAAAATTAAAATGAAGGGTTTAAAAAAAGCTAGGCGCCCAAGAAAACTCACACGAACAAACACAAGGTGTTACAAATATTTGCCATATTTTTAACGAAAAAAGTTGGGCATTTCTAGTCGCATTAAGGTTAGGATCCGCGCGGTTTAGTTTTATATGACTCGCTTTCAGAAAATTGACTGAATCTCATCCATGGCTTTAAAAAAAAAGGCCTTATATCTCATGATTTTGGTGACTAATTTATTTCGCACATATTATGCAGGTACAATTTATTATAATTTAGGTCAAGAGACGGTAGTTCCCATGATCCGACATCATATCATGTTAGCACCCCATTATAGACTAGAGTATTTCTCTAAGTCCAGCTTCCATAAGGAAGTTTAGTATAGATCCTACCCGAATGGACTTCAGCAGATTTTCCGGTATTATAAATTCTCCGAAGATTTTCTTTCTTGTATGCTTAAACGCTGGGCACGTTCCCTGCAATGTGGGCAAGTTTCATTCTCCTCCCTGCAATGTCGGCAGGTTTCATCCGAGAAGATTCCCAGTTTCGTTAGGTGATAATTCAGCCTGCAGTGTTCTGTCAATAATCCCATGATGATTCTTATATTATTCTTGTATAAACTGATACATTCCTCAAGTCATTTTAGGTTATAGGTCCCTAAAAGTGTTTTGGTTTTGGACAACCCTGGGAGGTTTTCCCAGTATGATTGTCCATAATCCACACCAAATGGTTTTTCCATATGAAGTGGATACTCTTGATACCCCTCTGGATCGCTACCGGTCCAAATAAGAAAATTTTGCTTCCATATCCAACTGTTACAGACGCCAATGAGCAAATATGAATATAAGCCAGAATCAGTCTTTGAATTTAGAGATAATAGATTGTATTGTTCGGTGGGTGCCGTAGCACAGTGGTTAGTGTGTTAGCCTTCTGATCTGTAGGTCGTGGTTCAATACCCGGCTGATGCATAACAAATTTAATATCGAAAAGATTTTTCTTTCGAACGGTACCCACCTGTCGGCAAGCAATTGGCAATTCTTCCGACAGTAACAACTTGCCATGAAAAAGCTTCTAAAAAAGAACTCTGTGACAAAGCTCAGAAAAAGTGATGTCACAAGTGTTCTGCCGTTCGGAACCGTCTAAAATAAGTAGGTCCATTCTAATACTGTTCAAAAATTTAAGACGCACAACAGTAATGGAAGAGAAGCTCGGCCAATGAGCCCTTTGGGGCTTTAAGTGCCACATATTTATTTATTTTTTTTTTAGATTGTATTGTTCACTCGGTTGGACAATTATTCCGACTGAAATATAAGATTGACGAACAGAAAATGAATTTTTGCAATAAATTGTAATTTTTATTTCGATGTGACTAGTAATAAGCTGTTAATATCAGGATATAAATATTGAAAATGCCTTTACTTTCCTAGGTTTTAGTAGATCTGTGCATTGTGGGTGCCATAGCTCACGTAGGTTAGTGCGTTGGCCTTCTGATCTGTATGTCGTAGGTTCAATTCCCGGCTGAAGCATAACAAAATTTAATATTGAAAACAGTACCCACATACCTGCAAGAATTGACAATTTTTCCTGCAGTAACAATTTGCCAAAAATTCTTCTCTCAAAAAAAGAGCTCTGTGACAGAACTAAGTTAAAGTGATGTCACAAGAGTTTTGCCGTTCGGAACCGGCCGATATAAGTAGGTCCCTTCTAATGCTGTCCAAATTTAACACGCATAACAATATTGGAAGAGAAGCTCGGTGATATCACAATTTGCCTTTCTGGCCTATGTGTCTCTTCTCAGAGAGAAGGCAGCCACATAACCAAACCTAACCTAACCTAACCTAGTAGATCTGAAAAAAGAAGAGTGATAAAGCAGAAATAAGAGTGAAAAATCCGGAGACCTCCTTTAGACATTGCCAAAAGCGCTAAGTACATTTTTGTCCTTTAACTGAGAAGAAAAGTCTTCTGGATACTCGTTTCAACCATTGTACTTCCATCTGTTTGTAGCGTATGAAGATGTAATAGAATATAGAATTCAAAAGGAAATCATTTATCACTTATTATGTGCAAATCTATTTGGTGATCACTATAATTGTTCCAGACCGACCGACAAAGCTTAGATGTGCTTATGAATTTCGTTAAAATTTGCTATGACTTAATGACACCTTAACTAAAGAGTAAATATTTACCTTGTGGGCGGATGTGCATCTACAAACGTACTATGCTAAGCAATTAATCAAACGGTATTATTATTATGCATATAAATATTTGGAATATTGCTGATTACCTACTCATATTAGTGGTGATACTGTGATGGTAAATATACCGCATCATCATATATTATTTAAAATTATTCATAAATACTAAAAATATTTTCTTTCTAAATTTCATATGCACATAAATTAAGTGATATTGAAAAGGGAAATGTGTATATTTAAATTATCTCTTTCAAGATCCAAAAAAAGAAGAAAAAAAAAAAAAAAAGAAAATAGCATAATATTATATACGCTCATATGTATTCTGCAACTTTCCAACTACTTATAATACATATTTGAAATATTATAATAGAATTTAGGGTATATATATATATATTTTTTTTTTTTTCTTTTGTGTGCAAAATTTATATTTATATAGAAAAATAATGAAGAAAATATGTATAAATCTAAAAATTTGCTTTTCATTAAGAATAAAATTTGCGTATAAAATAAGAATTGTCAAAAATTTATATAATAAAATATTTCAATAGAATTCTGACTCAATTTAATTTAAATGTGTTTGATCGTAAAACAAAAGAAATTGAGCACACATAAACTAGGATAGGCCTATGGTATATTTTATTAGAAATAAATTTAGTCTTGTCGGCCATTGATCTAAATTTGAATTGTTGTTTGTACTATTTCTCTTACAAAAATATCATTAAAAATTACGGTATTTTTCATTCTGTTGAATTCTTCATAGCATAATATGAACGTCATAGCGAAATGAATGTCTGCAACTCCAAAAGTCAGAAATCTGATGAAATAACCAATAGTAACTAGAAAACATTTGATTTTATTTATTTCAATATTATTATTTTATTTTGTGCACTGTGGGTATCATAGTAAACAATGCTAAAATGCATAACGGTTATTCCCTAACTTTTATAAGTACAACTCTCAAGAGAGAAATCATTATATTATGGTTTATTATGGTATTTGATGATCTCTTTTTCCCTCTTTATCTCTCTTTTTCTGTCTTTTTCATTTATATATGCTTATTCATTACCTCAGTTAGTGTGGAACACTTACGATTGTATTTTGAAAAGTTTCCGACCTAACAATGTCGTTAATGGGGATGTAGCACCGCGACCTATAAAATCTATCGTTACAAGATTGCTTATAAGTCCACATACTTGTTGTTGTTGTTGTAACAGACAGACGACGATTTCGAAATCACGAAGGTTTATGTTGTTAGGGTGTTGTTGTTCACGTCTACCAGTTCCAGGAAGATGGCAGCCTCCAGGGGGTGCGTCCACAGCTCAGAATGGGTTAGACTGGTGGGCCTTCTAGGGCAGGCGAAAAGATGACGAGTGTCGTTCGGGCTCTGCCGGCACCGCGGGCATCTATTAGGAATTGTATCGGCCAGTCAGTGCATATAGCTGCGCCAAAGTGGCGCGAGCGGATCTAGGGAGCCGTTGTTCACAGTTGTGTTCACACTGCAATCGGGTCTCCGCCAAGGAACAGACTCCGGACTCTTGGATCACTTGCGAGGTCTGGACCAAGGATTGCTACCTCAGACTTACTACTTTTCGAAATCACGTCTACATACTTCTCACAGCGATGCTTCCATCTCTCAGACATTTGTCTCTGCAAACCAGTTATGTACGAAGGTGATGAACTCCTCATTTGATAAATATCTATGTTCTCCGGGAGCAACTGTCAGCTTGAGGCAAAAAGAAAAAAACCAAGCTTTGGGACAGATTTCAAACCGGGTTTTTATTATAAACTATAAATGGTATAAAATGGAGTATAAATGGTGTATAAAATGGATTTGAAGATAATCGATTAAGGGGGTCCACCTGTGTGAGCGCGGTATTTCGAATGCTTTTTCGGGAATTTTCGTTAGGAGAACTAATTCGAAAATAAGAATAAGTTTTATGTTATTTTGAAGGTTTGTGCTTATATATTTCAATAGTAAATTTTTCCAATAGTGTAATCCGAAGGCTTGTACTCATTAAGGGCGTTCAAAGTGACCCCTTCAAAATGAAATACCGAAATTGTGGGCAAGATTCCGCTCGAACCAGTTATCTAAAACGCAAAAAGTAAAAAAAAAATCTTATTTCTGTTTATATCGTTGAGGTACTGACGTAGGATTTTGACGAAATTTTAAAAATTTAAGAAATGGCAGTTGTTTTTATAAAAATTATTCGTTTTCATGCTTTTTTTCCGATATAAAAACTGCTGTAAAATTGAAAAAAAAAAATTCGAAAAACCGCTACGTGGGTACCTTCAGTTATCTGTATTAATGAGTCTGTCAAAATTTCAAGTCAATCGGTTAAGTCGATTTTTTTTAATCCTGCCCACAAAATTCAAAAATATGGTTTCGAGAAAAACGCTTTCAAAGTTTGGAAACACAACAAAACTTTGTATTATAGACTCACATTTAATCTGCAATACCAGGACCATAAACTTCCCCTTCCTCATCCTGTAGAAGCTCTCGTTAAAGATGCGAAAAATGTAAAAAAATAAAAATCGATTTTTCGAAAATTTTACACAGGTGGACCCCCTTAAGTTAATCCCATGAATATCCTCAAAAATCTCAATGGCTATCCCTTTATCAGTCCAAGCATCTTAATTCTGGTGTATCATAGAGTAAATGATCTACACTAAGTAATCGGCGCAAAAAGTCTGATTTATTGTGCCTAAATTGTGCCAACAGAGCGTTGTAAATGTACATTAGAGTAAGTGTTTGGTCATCTAACGCACATTATAGTTATTATTATTATTATTATTATTATTATTATTATTATTATTATTATTAATATTATTATTATTATTATTATTATTTGCTATCGCACCGGCTGGGGACGTAAGTAAATTCCATTGTGGTCGATTTGCAGGTTCTGACTTTATCTGTGACCATGTAAGCGACTTGCCAGATGTCGTGAATTCGTCATACAGGCTTCACCTCCACGTTCGGCCGTCTTCTTCGGTGAGATACTTGAGGATTCCAGTCTTGGGACATTCTGCTGATGTCAGTCGCAGGTTTACGGATTGTATGACCTTTCTATTTCCACTTTTGTTCACGTATTTCAATCTCATTTAAAATTCAGTTATCTGGCCACCATATGCGCAGTATATCTCTTAAACAGCGGTTTATAAAACTTTGGAGCTTTTTTTGTAGTTAAGACCGCTACGGACCACGTTTCGCAGCAATACAGCAGTACAGACATCACATTCAAATTGAAAATCCTTAGTTTTGTCCTGGTGGTTAGAGCTTCTTAGAGTACCATATACTTTTAAGCATGGCGAAGGACCCACATAGAGCTTTCTTATGTATAAATGTTGATTTAATATATGATCCATACGTTCTTTGGACATCTCTCTCACTTTAATTTGACGGTTATCTCGCACCGTTTGGAGAACATGAGTACTATTATTGCGGTTTTTGGACGTCCCGATCGGTATAAATACAGGTGTCCTAAATTTCGTTGTTGTTGTTGTTGTTGTTGTTGTAGCAGCAGGAATATGGAAATGCTTTGTTTTGTTTCCGTGGAAAGCACTTCCGCATTCTACTGTGTTGAATGGATCTGGGTCGACCATGTGGTTGAGTGCTTCCATTTTTGGGAAGCTAAATTTCGTGGCGGTAAATAATGATGCAGAGTCCTTGTATATAGCTTCCAACTTTCATTTGCGTTGATGCGTTGCCTTTGAAAAACAAATATTTAATGACAGCTCGATACTCGATTTTTACCCATATTCATAAAACCGCACATTTGCCCATCCAAAATGGCTGAAATAATTTCAAACAATTAATGTTTGTTAAATATTTTCTTGAACGACATTCTCATCGCCTATAACATTTTTGGCATCCTTTGGCTCGCCAAACTACTTTACACAACACTAGGTAGCGCCCAAAAATGTGAAAAATCAAAAATAAACTCAAGCAAAAAATATACGCCAAATAAAAAAAGATTACTTGGACATTTTGTTTATTGAATTTATGTTATGTTGACGTTAATGGGGGGTGCCGTAGCTCAGTGGTTAGTGTGTTCGCCTTCTGATCTGTAGGTCGTGGTTCAATACCCGGCTGATGCATAACAAATTTAATATCGAAAAGATTTTTCTTTCGAACGGTACCCACCTGTCGGCAAGCAATTGGCAATTCTTACGACAGTAACAACTTGCCATGAAAAAGCTTCTAAAAAGAACTCTGTGACAAAGCTCAGAAAAAGTGATGTCACAAGTGTTCTGCCGTTCGGAACCGGCTAAAATAAGTAGGTCCATTCTAATACTGTCCAAAATTTAAGACGCACAACAGTAATGGAAGAGAAGCTCGGCCAATGAGCCCTTTGGGGCTTTAAGTGCCACATATTATTTATTTATGACGTTAATATAATTAAATGGAAGAGATTTGTTTAAATGATGCACCAATTTGTTTGTGGTGTTTTAATGCTTCTATTATATACTCATAGCAATATAAATAAGCAATAATACAATAGAGAAAATTAAAATATATACTTGGGTGTAGGTTTATTAATAAATATATAGATATATATGTATATTAAATCCAAAATCCATTACCTCATAGACTCTCTCCTCCTCCTATTTTTTTTTGTTGTCTTTTATTTTTTGCACATTTATTTAATTTATTACACTTTAATATACTTGTTAATGATCAAAATTATGTAGAAAAAAAAAAAAAATAATAAAATACAATAAGTGGTAAATGGAACGACGCGATCGTCAAATGAACCAATGATCTAACGAACGAACGATCGAATGAATTTACGAATTAACTAACGAACGAAATTGTTTTTATAGAAAAACACTGAAGAAAATTAATTGTTATTTTGGTCAATTCTTGTTTGTTTTATTTATTTTTTAAATTCATATTGTTGACAATCATAAAGGTATTGTGAGGGGTGTGTATAAAGTCTTACGCTAGTTTTTTGTTTTTAATAAATGAAAACAAAACATCGCAACCGTGTCTAATGATCACGAGCATTAATCAATCAAATCCTAAACTAAAAAGTAAACACGAAGTACAAAATTAAAATATTTAGCTAAATTACTTGTATAAGATATTAGACTAGTGGTTGATCTTTCTACATTTACATATTTCAAGTATATATGTATAGTATTGTACGCCAAGTACGCAACAATTAAGCAATTTAATAAGATATATCCAACCAAGCTTGCAGACTAGTGACGGTTGCATAGCAGAAATAATGTCCCTAAGGCACTGGTTGGCACTGGCTGGGGGAAAGACAAGGAGACGCTGCTCATCACCTATAAGGCCACCGGCAGGTCGATCATCAACTACTCAGCTCCAATTTCGACGCTAATCATAAGCGACACGCAATGGCGGCTTCTTCAAACCCGGCAGAATAATGCTTTGCGCTGCCATAAGATGGCGCATGAGGATCACCTGCATCAGGAAACGCGAATGCTAAAAGTGCGTGAGCACAACGAACTGCTTTCGCAGCAATTTCTCCTTTCCTGCCATCTTCCATCACACCCCAACAATCGTTTAACGCAGTGTGCCCCTACCCCGCGTAGCATCCGTGGTGGCTTACGTTCATTTGATGGGCATGTGCGTCACCTGCTCGATGATTTGAGCTCCAGTAAGCATAGGGCGGCTCTGAATTCGCTGTATCAACGCGCAGTGCAGACGGCCATTGAGGGTCATGCTCATAACATCGTGCTGGGGGGCCGCCCAGCGCCAATAGCCGACTGTGAACAGCGGCTTCCTAGATTCGATCGCGCCACTTTGGCGCAGCTGAGATCTGGATGGAGCGTCTATCTGAACTGCTACATGCACCGGTTGGGTGATACAATTCCAGACCGATGTCCGCGGTGCCAACAGAGCCCGCATGACACCCGTCATCTTTTTGCTTGCCCCAGAAGGCCTAATAGTTTGGCCCCCTCTGCTCTGTGAACGCAGCTCCTGGAGGCAGCCGTCTTCCTGGAGCTGGTAGATGTTAACATACATATTAGTGATTTCGAAATCGTTGTCTGTTACAACAACAACAACAACAACTAGTGACGGTTGTGAATGATGATTGCATTGAAAATTAGGTTAGGTAGCCGGATTGGTAAACTCGTACTCTTGGAGTACGATTGGATTCACTTTGAAATATAAAAATGATTTTTAATTTATAAAGAATATGGGTACAAAATTATTCAGACGAAATATAAGATGGCCTCCAAATGAATTGGAGACAAATTTTGAGCGTTATTTCTTGTTCTATTCACATATTTAAGCTTAATTTTAATTGCATTAAAAAGGAAAGCTTTTGTAACTTTTAGCCCATTATTTTTTAGAAGCACCGCCTTGAAACTTGGAGAAAAATATTGGTTACGTATTTTATATCCGTAGGGACACCCTGGAAGCAGTGCGAACCAATTTGATAAACAATGACAAATTTGTATGGGATACGCTTTAAGGAATAGAGATAGGTTATAAATATGTTTTGTAAGTGATGTTTAAAAGGAAAATTTAAGGTGAGCCAGTCTTAGTTTGTATTCCCCTAGAGGCGATTTCTGGGCACCTCTGTGTTAATTTGTTGATTTTCTGTGATTTCTGTGTTCATTTTTAGTGACAGCCTTAAAGGGCTGTGAAGCTCTTCCTTTCTACCGAGCAGACAGAGGAAAATGTAAAACTAATGGTGGTCGGACTTACATTTCACTCTCCTAGAGATGATTCCTGTACATTTTAGAGAATTTCTCGTCCATATAATATGACAACCACCTTAAAGAGTAGAGATAGGGGATAAATGTGTTTGTGAAAAATATTGAAGAACCGAAACTAAAGGAGTTGGCCTTCTGATCTGTAGATCGTGGGTTCAATCCCCGGTTGAAGCATAACAAATTTAATATTGAAAAGATTTTTCTTTCGAACAGTACCCACCTGTCGGCAAGCAATTGGCAATTTTTCCGGCAGTAACAATTTTCCATGAAAAAGCTTCTGAAAGAACTCTGTGACAAAAAACCGGTGGAACCGGCTAAAATAAGTAGGTTCCTTCTAATACGGTAAAAATTTAACACGCACAACAGTGATGGTAGAGACCTTCGGGGCTTTAAGTTCAACATATAATTAAAAAAAAATGTAAAGGAGGGTCGGATTTAAATTCACCCCACTAAAGACGGCATCCTGGACAGTTCCGAGGTTATTTGTTGAATTTTATGTGTTTTAGCGTATATTTAATACGACAGCCCTCTCAAGGGGTGGAATTAGGAGTATGTTTCCAGAAAGTGTTGAAGAAACAAAATTAATGTGAGTTGGACTTGCATTTTATCCCAGGGTGCGGTTACTGGTAGCGGTGGCAGCGATTTTGATCAAATATTTCATTTTTGAAGAAAGCTGATTTGAAGGATTAAATAGTGAGTAAATATGTTTGGGGAAGATGTTGGGGAGGTGAGGTTTTATGATGAGATAAAAGAAAAAAGGAGAAAAACGCAATTTCTTACAACGTTAGAGCTCGTGAGAGCTACATTTAAAATTTCATCAAGCGAACGAAATTTTCTATTTTGTAGTAGTTTCTTAATCAACATTTATCCTGTACGAGCTAGAACAGAAAGTCTTCTCTTAGTATCGGCCACCCTAAAATATACATCGAACATGATCGCACTTCATTTCCAGTCTTGTGGCGTTTATTAAATTTAAAAACCATTGGAGATATGATTAATTGTTCCCATTTTTCTTGGCTTTGAAATACTGCCGCCGGCGTTCCTATTCTTTTAAGGCCAGTAATGCTAGAAACGTCCTGAAAAGGAATTACTTTGAGAGTCACACGTTTTATGAAGAGCTCATAGAGGTAATAGATGAGGTACATCTATTTTATATCAAATAGATCTACATCTATATATATAATTAAACACCAGAAATGGACCTGTGTGTCCAACTGGGCGTAATTTCTCAGAATGTTTTAAGGAGAATTTAGCGATATTATGGAATGGGTCGGAGTATGTAGTGTCTTTGTATGGAAGGTATATGAAATGATGAGTGTGTTATGCCTATTTTACACTAAAGATTTAAAGAATGATATGGAGACATGATTGATGGGTTAAAAATAGTGACTTTGAGAACACGGTTTGCTTCATTATTTCATGATTTTTTAGATTACATTTTGAAAGCGCTAGTTATGTGATGATCAGTAGAACGGTCACATTTAAATTCGCCCAGTAGGCGACCTTGAGTACAGAGTATCACTCAAAAATGAACTGAATTTTAAGAGATATTTAGTTTTTAGTTTAATACCGAACGGGGTTTCAGACAAGGTGATTCGTTATCATGCGACTTCTTCAATCTTATTATGGAGAAAATAATACGAGCTGCTGATCTACGACATAATGGCACTATCTTCAACAAAAGTGTCATGCTGTTAGCGTATGCCGACGATATTGACATAATCGCCATGAACACGCGAGCAGTCAGTGCAGCATTCTCAGAGTTGGAAAGAGAGTCGCGTCGGATGGGTCTCACGGTGAACGAGGGCAAGACGAAGTATCTAGTGTCAACAAACAAAGAGTCCCGGCGTCTTGGACAGCACGTCACTGTTGACAACTACACTTTTGAAGTAGTAAGGGACTTTGTCTATCTTGGAACCAGCATTAACAGCAGTAATGACGTCAGCTTGGAGATCATGCGTAGGATAACTCTTGGTAACAGGTGTTACTTTGGGCTGAGTAAGCAATTGAGAAGTCGAGCCCTCTCTCGAAGAACGAAAACTAAACTCTACAAGTCTCTCATCATGCCTGTCCTAACATATGGCGCTGAAGCCTGGACAATTTCCACCTCGGATGAGCGAATGCTTGGGGTTTTCGAGAGAAAAGTCCTACGCAGGATCTTTGGACCTATTTGCGTTGGTGGCGAGTACCGAATAAGGTACAACCATGAGCTGTACGAGCTGTATGCCGATATTGACATAGTAAAGCGCATCAAAATCCAGCGGCTGCGCTGGCTAGGAAGGTGTTATATTCGGAACCCGCGGGAGGTCGACGCAGAAGAGGAAGACCAAACCTCAGGTGGAAAGACCAAGTACTGGAGAACCTGACGGCACTTGGAATTTCTAACTGGCGACAGCTAGCGGCGAACAGAGATGGCTGGCGAAGCATGTTATTTTCGGCCTAAATCGATATTCGGTTGTTATGGCCAGATAAGTAAGTATAAGTAGTAGTATTTAGTTTTTGATTAATCTAACTTAATTATGATTTGAATAACATTCTTCTCTTCTATGTTCTATGCACTCGAATGTCCCTATAGACATGAGTACGGGTCGTATGATTGATATGGAATGCTACTTGCATTCTATTTCTAAATGTTGTTTTGTAAAATATCGAAAACATTGTATTATGAAAATAACATCATATATTATCAAGTCAAATTTGAATATTTATTGCGTTTTTTATTTTGTTTTGTTTTGTTGTGCAAACGCAAATAGTATGTATAGTGAATGTAACCTTCAAAGTTATATCGTTCGGTAATGATTGACATACCTACATACATCATAATCATAACGTTTAATCATATAATGATAATTTGTTTTCTACTAAAATTTATGAACAATCGAGTGATTGGTAATTATTAAATCATTTGTTTTTGCCACATCATAATTTTATTATATGTATTTTTACATGCATATAGTTAAAGAGTTGCACCACCACCACCAGCACCATCATCATCATCACTACTACTTGTTGCTATGTTAATAGTAATAATAATTGTTATTTTTGTTGTTGTCTATATAGGAGTACATATGCATGATTTAATACTTGTTTACTATTAATATTATTATTGTAATATTTGTTTATTTCATTTTTGGCACTGATTCACATGTGTTGTACATACGAGTATGTGTACATAAAGTACTGCTTATTGACCCTATTCAACAGAGTGATATAAAATAAAAAAAAAAACATAGCATTTTCAAAGTATTCTCATTTGATATGGTCAAAGTATTATATCGTATATGTACATATGTGGTAATTGACAATATGTAGACATATATTTATCTCATAGACAATAATTCCAAAAAAAAAAAAAAATGAAGCGCACAAATGTGGGCAGTAATATTATTACTTATAAACAAGCGTGAAAATTTATAGATATATTCTATTATAAATTACTGAATTGTTGAAAAATAATAATAAGTACCTACTTATAAAAAAAATATGTGTTGTATTAATAATAATAATAATAATAATAATAATAATAATAATAAATACATTAATAATAATTAAATAATTTATAACAAAAAAAAAAGGCGCCTTTACTTACGAGCGTTTCTAATTAAAAAGACTGCACAATTAATTTTTGAAAGTTCATTAAATAAATGGTCATATACTCGTACATACGTACGAGCAAGTAGGTACAAATTGGATGATTCAATGAGCATATGCGCAAGACAGAACTGTATCATACGAAAAAAATAGTTTTGTTCAGCAGTTGAGATATACATTTCTATATTTGTGAAATCGGGGTTGGATGGACATTTTCAGGTCGCTTCTACTCCTCAAAATTCATTAAAATACCAATAATCGCCCGTAGAGAAGTAAAATGTAAGATCGATTTCCATTAATTTATTCTCCTTAACTTTTGTTCTGAAGTGATAATAATAATAATAATAATTTAACTGTAGTAGGTTGCTCCAAAGATCTGACACTGCGACCTAAAAGATCTTTTGTGTCGCTTGTTCTGAAGTAACTTATGCCCTCTATCTCCATCATTTAGAGGGGCTCCCCCAGAAGGTTGACGTTATTGCCAGTGTGTTTTAAGAATGACAACATATATGACACAACGCCCTTAATTTTTACTATTTAACATCCTTCGAACTTACTTACCACCTATTTCCACTCCTAAATAGAATTACCATATACAATTACCGAAAAATACTGTGTGTATGTCGAAATATTTGTAGTTGTTGTTGTTGTTGTTGTAACAGACAGACAACGATTTCAAAATCACGAAAGTTTAAGTTGTTAGGGTGTTGTTGTTCACGTCCACAAGTTCCAGGAAGATGGCAGCCTCCAGGGGGTGCGTCAACAGCGCAGAGGGGGTCAAACTGGTGGGCCTTCTGGGGGTAGGCATCTGTCAAGAATTGTATTGGCCAGCCGGTGCATATAGCAGTTGAGATAGACGCTCCGTCCAGATTTCAGCTGCGCCAAAGTGGCGCGAGCGGATCTAGGGAGCCGTTGCTCACAGTCCGCTATTGGCGGCGGGCGGTCCCCCAGCACGATGTTATGAGCATGGCGCTCGATGGCCGCCTCCACCGCGCGCTGATGCAGTGAATTCAGTGCTGCCCCGTACGTAGCAGAGTTCAAATTATCGAGCAGATGACCCACCTGCCCGTCGAAAGAGCGCAGGCTACCTCGGATTTTACGCGGGGGAGGATCGAGCTGCGCTAACCGGTTGTTGGGGTGTGATGGGAGGTGGCATGAAAGAAGGAATTGTTGAGAAAGCAGCTCGTTGTGCTCACACACTTTTAGCATTCTCATTTCCTGATGTAGGTGATCTTCATGTGCCATCTTGTGACAGCCCGTGATGATGCGTAGGGCAGTATTCTGTCTGGTTTGCAGAAGCCGCCATTGCGTGTCGCTTATCAGTGGTGTCCAAATTGGGGCCACATAGTCAATGATCGACCTGCCGATGGCCTTATAGGTGATGAGCAGCGTCTCCTTGTCCTTTCCCCAGCCAGTGTCGGCCAGCGCCTTGAGGACATTATTTCTGGCATGTAACCTTTGGATGGTGTAATCACCATGACCAGCAAAGGTCAAGAGTCTGTCAAAAACAACTCCGAGGATTTTGGGCCTATTCACAGTCGGGATAGTTCTGCCATCGACTGCTACAGTTGTGTTGAGTTATGATGTAACAACAACAATAATTGCGAAATACTTGAAAATTGAGAAAAGCTGGTCAAAAGTCATCTTTAGAGCAATTAATATGATAATAATATCATTAGAATCCACTAATTTTTTCTGCTCAATATTTTCTGCAGAAATCTGCTATGGAATCAGCAAACCAAAATCGTAGTAAAAAAGCTCAGCAAAGTCCAAAACTTGCTTAAAGTAATTTGCACTCGCAAAAAGGGTCCACACATACTTACAGCACTAAAAATATGTCGTTCACTGGCTGAAGGAATAGTTCAATATTGCACTAATGCTTATGGATGAACATCAGAAGGCAACAAAAACAAAATTAACGTCGTTTTAAATAGATGTTTCAGGACAGCGGCTTGGTTGCTGATGGCAAAACCATTGGACCCGTCATGGTGGAAGCTCGCTGTAGTGACTTTAATTGACTACTTCGAAGCAGATCCGCAAAACTAGCTGCAAAAGCCCTCATAGCTACATCTCACCCTCTGCATGATCATTTCTGGCATTAAAGCATTAATGAACGCTATACCTTCAGTAAAAGTTCCAGAAGTCTTTGCAGCGTTTGCCTGATTTCGGAATACCTGCGGAGTGTCAATACGCCTAAAACTCTTAATCCACCAGCTATGAGAAAATTAAACCATGACGTAACGACTCAACTTATACCAAAAAAAGCAATACCTCCCCAGGCGTATTTATTCAACATTATTTGACCTACAAAAATCTATTTTACAGACGGATCTTTTTTCAATGGAGCATCATCTTATGCTGTAATCGAACAATTAGACAACTCGTTCATCCTGATTCGGCTGTCTCTCCTGCCGCCACATGCGGGTATTTTCAGCGAGAAATTAATAGCGATCAAGTTCACTGTATATTACGCGGCCAACAGCAATAGACGTGCGCTTATATGTTCAGACAGCCTCAGTGCCATAACATCACTAACCAGTCAGAGCAGCGGGCTTCGCAGGTTTACCCTTAATGGTGTTTCATCACAAAACAGCATCAAAATCCTATGGATACTAGGCCATGTGGGAATAGTGGGCAATGAATTGGTGATGATGCAGCCAAAAAAGCATTATGCGTACCGCTTATAGCTGTAGTGCCGTTCTTGAGTACGATAATATCAAATATCCACAAGGCGACCTTAAGGGGTTATATACCTTTTTC
The DNA here is from genome assembly GCA_963854835.1 of Megamerina dolium. Taxonomy (NCBI): domain Eukaryota; kingdom Metazoa; phylum Arthropoda; class Insecta; order Diptera; family Megamerinidae; genus Megamerina; species Megamerina dolium. The sequence continues at coordinate 5,749,486 of OY978529.1, forward strand.
TCCAGAGAAATACAGTGTTTTTATTTATTTTTTTTAAGCATGTTACCATTGTTTTATTCAAATACAATACAAATTTTATTAACGTACATGTCCTTCAGTAAATTCATATAAAATTTCGAGTGAAAATTTTAATAATTGTGGAAGTTATAGTCCTTGCCGCAGAACTCCTTTTTTCAGTAGTGGCTAACGGTGAGCATGAAAACAAGGAAACGGCTCAACTGAAAAAAAAAAGAAAAATTACGTTAGTATATAGTGTTACCTAATTCGTGAACGAAGGAATTTACGAAAAAAAAAATTTTACAGTTACAGTGATATTTTTTTCAAAAAAGTCGATTTTTCGAGGTCGAATAATTTAGTTTTTTGCCCAAAAAAAAATTAGAAAAATTTTTCGAAAATAAAATTCCTTCGTTCACGAACTAGAATTCGATTAGAAAATTTCAAATCGATCGATGTAGTGGTTACCGAGATATCGTGCTCACCGCAATGACCATTTATCAAAAATGCGATTCCGAGATAATCGCGTTTAAAGTTTTAGGTGGACATTAGGTAGTTATGGACACCGCGCGCTTTGAACGGCTGTATTTTAGGTTCTAGTGCCCCGATCTCTATGAAATTTTGCCGAAAAATTGTTAAAAATATGTACATAAAAAAAAAAATCATAAAATTTTTTTCGATTTTTTGAGGTATATAACCCCTTAAAGCACGAAAAAATGTTGAAATGGGACTAGTCGAGGATTTTCTTGAAAATTCATAATTTCCTTTGTGAGAGGCCAAATTACAACACTAATTTTTCACGAGAAGACCGCGTTAAGCTAGCTCGGATTAGAGTAGGAGTAACAAAATTTACGTGCCAACATTACTAGAACCACATAACATCTACAGAGTGCACCCAATGTAACACTGCCCTCACTGTTAAACACATGTTGAAAGATTGCATCTTATCTGGATGCAACAACAACCTATCTAGGTTTCTAGATTGCAGTAAAGCAGACACCCTTATTTTCATAACAGGGCAACATGGCCTCGTAGCCCAGTCAGGGGTACAACAGGGAAATATGGCCTCTTAGCCCAGTCCTCAATGAATATTTTATAAATTTATTTATAAAATACAAGTTAAATAAATAAATAAATGCTTACCAGCTATCGCTACTTCGTAAGGGGACTAAATATCGTATAAAATTTGAAAATCGTAACGGCTGCCCATATATCGTCCATAAAACGATGAAATGTGTGACCGACTCCCATAAATATTTATTGTTTCTAATATACTTACCCCTCCCTCATATACAAAATGACAGAAAAACACCTAAACATTTCATTCCTCCGTATTGCTGCTGCTGCAACAAAAACAACAACAACAACAACCGACCCCTGTTCCTGTTAAAATGAAAAAATAAGCGTGTCCGTATCAAGAATTTCTTTATGATTTATTGGGAAGAAATGCCTGAAATAGTTCAAACTTTATAATTTTCGGTAAGCCAGGTGGTTTTAAAAAGTAGACTCGCCTTAATATATCTACTGTATAAGTACAATAATATTGCCCTTGCCGGCGTATTAGTTTGGTGGAAGAGCACTTTTTCCTTGTGCCAAATGATGTGGTTATTTCATTCTCAAAAACAAATCGCCAATGCTTTGTTGGCTGTCGAACTAAACTAACCTTAGTCTTTTACACCATCGACTCTCTAGGGGAAGTCAACTGCTTTAACTGTTTCTTAGTCTCGTAAAAGGTGATATCACAAAATTGTGTGTATTTCCAAAAAAAAAAAAAAAAACAAAAAAAATAAAAAAAATTCCAAAATTAAAAATGACTAGGTCCTTTCCAAGTTGAATAGGCAGATGCTCCCTTTTCATTTTGATGGATTCTGAAAATACTTTTAAGATGAAATAATCAATACCAGTATTAAATGGCTATAACATAAATCTTTCTACGACTATCAAATATATTTGCGCAATTACTTAAAAATTATTGTTAATTAAAAACGACATTGGGCAATTATTTTCGAATTGATCACTATAATATTATTTTTGTAACCCTAGAATGATTAATATCATTTGATTTCATTATTCGTTCCGTCTATCCACCTTCTTCTATCTATCGAATTTGGCCATTTACTTTGTTGTTGTGCTCTATGTGATTAAGCTGCGCTTAAAAGTGTTAACAGTTTTAATATTTCAAATAATAACCAATAAAAACGAAAACGTGTTCGCATACGATTTGCTTATAATTATAAAATGTGGTTTTTGTGATAATTTTTATTTTTATTTTTTGTATTTTTTATAACTAGATTTGTTCTTTTTTAAACAAGAAGCTACTATACAAAGATCATAACTTTCTTGCCGTCTACGGTATCATTGCTGCTGTACGTATAGTATATGATCTGAATAGAAGAACTTGTTTTTTTATTTATGCTTGATAGAAGAAACGAATGGTGATGAAATTGGAGGAAAATTATTCTGTTTTTTTTTTTTCGTTTTTTTTTACTTTCTTTATTAACTTTAACAAAACCATATGTTGCTTTTTATTTGCACTGTCTTTCTTATAAGTGCTTTTCTTTACCTAAAAAACAACAACAACAACAACAACAACAAAACAATTGTTTAATAATAAAAAATAAAAAAAATAACATGAAATTGTGCAAACTATTTATTTGTATCTTTCTTTTACCTCAATTTACTTACGAGGGTGGTCCCAGAACTACCCGACCTAACAAAAAAAAAAAAAACAACAAATTTGGGAATATCTTTTCTTTTTTTCTCTCAACATAATCTCCTTTTAGCTCTATACACTTTTCCCAGCGATATTCTATAGCTTCGATACCCTGTTTTTAGTATGAACTGTCTCTAGCTCATTAAAATAGCCATCTACCGTAGATTCTACCTCTTCATCGTTTGCAAATCTTCTACCACCAAAACATTTCTGCAAATTTGGAAATAGAAAATAATCCGAACTAGCTAAATTTGGCGAATAAAGTGCCTGCTGAAGCAATTCGAGCTTTAACTCTTTGATTTTGGCCATGGCAATAGCGGATGTGTGAACTGATGCATTGTCTTGATGAAACAACACTTTCTTTTTCGCCAAATTGCGGACTTTTTTCTTTAATTTCATCACTTAAATGCTGGAACAAATTAGCATAATACTCGCCGTTGATTGTTTTTCCTTTTTGAAGATAATCAATAAAAATTATCCCACGTGCATCCCAAAAAACAGACTCTATACCAAAACCATTTTGTGGATTTTCTTAACCGTTTCTTGCGTGGCCACCTCAATTGGTCGACCACTACGTTGTTCATCTTGACAGCTCGTACGACCTCGTTTAAACTCTGCCACCCAATATTTTATGGACGGAGCAGACTGCCCCAGAGTAGAATTTAGTTCGGCTTTAATATTCGTTGGACTGAGACCTTTCAAATATGAGTATTGAATTACATAACGGTCACCATAACGGTGACCATGTTTACAAATTCACTGAGGTCGTTAACTTTCGATGGCTCCAAGAAAAAAAAAAAAAATACTAAACAACGTGGCGCCTTGAAACTTAAAACATATGTTTTATAAGGTTGCCACTTTTTACCAAAGTAATTTTTTTCAAACTACTGCCGTCTTCTATATGTCAGTTCGGGTAGTTGTGGGACCGTCCTCGTACGTCCATAGTATGTAATACTCGGTGACTCTTTTCGCAATTGCCATATTCAATCGTCTGGAAGAGATAGGGGCCTTTGGCCGAGCTTCTTTTCCAGTACTGCTTTGCGTGTTAGATTATGGACAATATTAGATAGGCCCTACTTATATTAGCCAGTATCTAACGGCAGAATCCTTATAATATCTCTCTTTCTGAACTTTGTCACAGTCACTGCCGAAAGAATTGCCCATTGCTTGCTGTGGATTGAACCGACGATCTACTGATCAGATGACCACTTCACTACCCACTGAGCTATGGCATAATAATGTAGCATCCCTCAAACATCCATTCATACGAATTCCAATAAAATCCCAGCAGAAAATTGGTTAATATCTTGCCAACATAAGATATTATAGAACAGCTTTGAAGCAAGTGAAATCCATATTTCAGTATCGTTGTATGCATATACATATATATTTTTAGGGATTATCCGAATCAGACCACTTATATGGGTCCCTTTTCGTCCCTCAAATATTGTGTTAATTATTTGTTCGGTTGAAGAATACTTCTGTATGCATACTGTTTCCAAAAGTCCTTCTCGAGAAGCGAACAAGTAATGTTTTAAGCAAATAAACTGAAATGAGCTACACCAACACAAACGCTCATAATTTTCAATTGATTTGATTTTAGTACACATCTAGATAGCAGTCGAGTCGATTAATTGTTAGAGTGCAACCGTTGCCTTTGAAATCGGAAGATCGTGAGTTCACATCCAGCCTGGGGTATCGTTTTTATATATGTATTGATTTTTTCATTTTGGAAATAATATATTTGACAAATAATTCAAAATATCTTCAACAATATTTTTGAGAAAATTATGTTTATAATAATTTTAATCAAGAATGTGATAGTATGATATGTGATGCAACGGTAAAGTGTTAGCTTTACGATCGGGGAACCCAGGTTCGAACCCAGGAACGTATCAAGAGAATTTATTTTGTTTTGGTTGTAGACACATATTGTAATTCTTATATAGAAATTAGATTTTGCATTGAATGCAAAAATTTTGGCATTACTGGAATGCTTGAAAAAAACTCCTTCTGAAAGCTGTTCTATGGAATGCATTCAAATGTGCCCCGTTTCATACAAAAAAGAATTGAAGATAGAATCCAGATGGTAAGAACTTGGTAATTGCTTTTTACTCCTTCTTTTTTCTACTGGGATTGATTTAGGTACTTTAGTAGTAAGTATTAAATTGATATTATTTCTTCTTAAATTTATTTTCAGATTGTTTTTGTCTTCTTGTTAAGTGCTTTTGCTCTGTTGTTAAAACTTTCTATTATGGGTCTTTCCCAATAAAAAGTATTTGTTGTTGTTATTATCATTATATGCGTCATACATACATACATACATACATACATACATATATCATATTGTGCATATATGTATGTATGTATATGAATAATCTTAATAAGAATGATGATCACTTTACATAATGACATTTCATCTGCCATCATATTAGTAATCATATCTGTTTGTTTATCAACCATTATGTCGACATGATTGACCTAATTTCTATGTATACGTATACATATAGAGATCTCTTTTATTTTTGGCTGTGACCTTCAAATAGCACATTGGCCCTTTTTATGGTTGCCATATTATCTTTAAAGAATTCATCTGAGAAATATTATATAGATAAGTTTGACATTTGTATGAGTTTACTTGTATGTGTGTATTTCGGTATATTCTTTTGTAGATTAATGAATTGTAGGTACAAAAATGTATCACATAATGTTATCAATGTCACATTTTAAGTGTATTGCTTTCATTTATGGTTGATTTTATGCGATAATTGAAGTGGTGGTCTTATGTTTGGGGATTTTTGGGGAATTGAAAAGCAATAGCATGGCATCTGTTGTGTGAAATATTCAAATATTATTTGGTTATTTTATTGATGGCACGTTTGTTGAATTGCTTTTCGTTGAATTGGATCATTTATTAACCAATTAATTTTTAAAAAAATATTTATTATCTGTTCTAGCCGGTTTATATTTGTTTGACTGACGATCACTTACGCGTATACCTTTCTCTTATTAGTGTTTCAATTCAATTTTACATACCTATTGTTCACTTAATCGATCATTGATAATGTACATATATATAGGTATTTTTTTTTTATTAGATATACTATATATAACACGTGTTTGATCTTGGTGGATTAATATGTAAACATATATTTATACGTATACTACTCGTATAAGTGCTATAATTATTTTAATGATTTTATTTGGCCATTTCATTAATATGTTATTGATATTGTTATGATATTCGATTTTTATTATTATACTTAATGTGCACATTTTTTTTTTATTTGATTTGTTTTGATCTTATTTTGTTTTTGTGTTGTTGTTGTTTTAATACCAGAATATTTATGTATTTATCTAATCATTGTGCCGCTGTGAACTCAAATGGAGGAGTTAATTTGTTGTTTTGCTTCTATTTGAGATAAATTCAATGCAATAACAATGATAATAAAGCCGATGATGATAACTATGATGATTAGTAGCGATTTTTATGAAGAACGCATGTTGGTAATTTTTTAATCGAATGCGAAAAAATTGTATGATGGTTGTGTTTTGGTCTTGCTATTGCATATAGATGGTTTTGAAACTATTTGAACCTATTTTGAAAAGTAATGGTTTATTTGAAATCCTAGTTTTTGTTATTAAGGGGGAAGACCACCTTGAGCTGTCGGAAAATAAAGTATTTTCGGAATTTTTTTTCAGCATTAAAACAACTTGCAATGATAAAATGTTTTATATGATTTTATTAGTTATCTTTTTTAAAATAAATGTCAATTTTTTTTACTCGGGCTCCCTGTAACACGTTGCACCAGGTCGCGTAGCCCCCCTCCAGCCCGGTTTTCCTCATCGGTGGGACATCTGGACCATTGACAAGTGAATTTGGAACAAAAGTTAGATAGGCAGGTTATTCTCCATATAATTTCGCACTGAAATACTGAAGCCGTTTTTTGAAAAGTTAATTTTTACGAAAATGGTGGCTATTTATAAAAAATTGTTAATTTTTTACCTGTAAAATTTGCCTCAAAATCGTGCTTTAAAAATTCAAATTATAAAATATCAAAAATCCCATCCAGTATTTCGAGGCAGAATTAAATTCTCGATAATTTTGCAAGGTTTCATCAAAATCGGTTGAAAACTGCAAGCGTGATATGTCCCATCAGTTTACAAAATGTCGTTTCGAGATAAACGCGTTTGAAATTTAGAAACTCGCTCAGTGCTCCGGGAAATTTGTTAAAAAATCGTCTCGTTACCTCGTTTAAATGTTTCTGGCGGACTATAGATGTATACTACATTAAAATACACATCTCATAGAACATTTCAAGCAAAAAAAAAAAAAAAAAATTCGATTTTTTCAAACCGTCAAAGTGGTCTTCCCCCTTTAACCAAGTTGTAGTGATGCTTTGCGGTGATCGTTGACTCACTGACAAATCATTTTTCCTTAAAATTTCTTTTTATTATTCTCCATAGTGTTTTACCATCTCTTTAACCCATCCAAATAGCATTCGGCGTCTTTCTCTACAAAATAATTGTTCACTAATTCATGGATTTTCGTCATGTCAACCATTAAGGCATAAGGCAATGGCGCATTATTTTTCCATAAGTTCTCTCTCCAGCTTGTTAAACAAAATTGCGTCGAATAATCCTGTTATGATTTTCTCTTTTCGTAGATAGCACGGTTTTCCGGCTGATTGAGTACGACACGAAACCGAGTTTAGACAATTTGTAAGCTCGCAAAAAATAATTGAGCTATTCTTATTGTTGAATGACACAATTGGTCCGATAACTGGGGCTTAATGGTAAATTTAATGTTTTAGGAAGTTAGAAATTTACTTATTTAGTTGCGTAGTTAGAAATTTACTAAACTTAATTTTATAAGTGGGGGCCGTAGATCAGTAGTTCGTGTGTTGGCCTTCTGATCTGTAGGTCGTGGGTTCAATCCCCGGCTGTAGCATAACAAATTTAATGTCAGTAAAATTTTTCTTTCGCACTCTACCCACCTGTCGGCAAGTAATTGGCAATTCTTCCGGCAGTAACAATTTGCCATGAAAAAACTTCTAAAAGAACTCTGTGATAAAGCTCAAAAGTGATGTCGCAAGAGTTCTGCCGTTCGAAACCGGCTAAAATAAGTAGGTCCCTTCTAATACTGTGCAAAATTTAATACACACAGCAGTAATGGAAGAGAAGCTCGGCCAAAGAAACCTTCGGGGCTTTAAGAGCCACATATTTATTTCTATTTTATTTTTATTTTTAAATTTCTAAATTAATTTTCTATTCGACCAAGCATACAACTGCCACTAGGTCACTTGTTTATTTCAGCACACAGTGTAATATATTAATATAACTCTATAACTTTTCCAAAAAACGGTCGCCATGCAGCCGAAAAAAAAACAGATTTCTAGAGCCGAATCCTCCTTCGCAGTTCACTATTTTGAGTGTATTTTTGTACCTGGTACATAACGAAATGTCTAAGTTTCATATAGTTATAGTAATTATTCGGCGCCAAAACTCAGATTTATTGCGCCTAAACTACTACTTGCAAGGGAGCAGAGGCCGCGGACGACCAAGAAACACCTGGAGACGATCAACATTAGGAGAGCTAGCTGCTGCCGGCAACACATGGGAAGGCGCTAGATCAACTGCCCAAAACCGTGTGCGATGGAGAAGCCTTGTGGAGGCCCTATGCTCCAATTAGGAGTTTAAAGTAGAAAAAAAACTACTACTACAGAGTTTTTAAAATGTTGATTTCATAACGGTGTCGGTCTGCCGTGAGCAACTGTGGCATTCAATGGGCGGGCAGTTTTCTCATGCCTAAAATTAAACATGTGGCAGACTCTGCTATATTTCTCACTTTATTACGTCGGTTGTCTAGCACCATTTGGTGAATTTAAGCGATATTATAATCAGTGTATGAAGTTTTTGGACGCCCCAAACATTCATCGTCTCATAAATTTGATGATTGTAGATGATGGTTTAGAATCGTATATCGATAAGTAACGAGTAACGAAAAATCAAATGAGTGGACGCTTTCTTTTTTTTTTTCGAAGATGGTTGAGATATAAAAAAAAAATATATTTTTTATTTTCAACTTTTGTTATTATTGTTGCTGCTTTTGTTTATAGCAAAAATCGTATCTGAACGAAGTAACGAATAATCAGATAATCAAAATGAATGAATACATTTTAATAGCTTTTTTTGCTATTTTGTTGATTTTCATTGAAATTGTATGATAATGCGTGTTCAATACATACATACATATATACTCATATACATATACATATACATATGGTTATTTATTAATAATTTGTATTATTTATTGATAATTTAAATTGTCTAATAAAAATGTATAACTATAATATGAATATACATACATACATACATTACTGATATGCATATAGTAAACACAATATATATACTACGAATGTTGATGAACAACCTTAAAAATTAGCATATGAAATGAAAAAAAGAAAAAAAATAATAATTCCAATAACAATGAAATGAATTATTATTACTTAAAATATATATATTTTTGTTAATATAATCAATACAATTTGAAATTTGACACTGTAAATGAGATGATTAATTAAAAACAAAAACAATAATAATAATAATAATAATAAGAATAATATCATTAAGAAGAAAATAATGCGAAATAAAAATTAAGAGGAATTTCATTAGTAACACTGATCAACAAGAATAAATACTAATAAAAAGAAAAAACATATAGGATCTACTCTTGCTGTACCATATGAAACGATATAAATGTCATAATATAGGTCTTTAATACTCGACTCGACAAAGAAAGCAGCGTTGCATTTGATTCGTTGGCATTCGTTCGCTGGAATATTTTTACTTCATCATATTATTTATTTACTTCATCATTTTTTCACTTCATCATATTTTTTACATATATCCTATTGTTTATACAGAATGATTTTTTAGCAACTTTCTTTTTGACAACACTGTTTTTGGCTGCTCAGCTATTTTCGTGTAACATGTTACTGTCAAACATGTTCAGTTTGGTCTATAAATTAACCATGAATCGACTTACAAACGAACAACGCTTGCAGATTATTGAATTTTATTATCAAAATTTATGCTCAGTTAAAAAAGTGCAAGTTGGATGAAGATGCACTTTTTTATCGGAAAATAGACCGTATTTTTTCCAAGACGACGAAGGCAGGTTCGTTACCGTCAATGGTGAGCGGTACCGTGCGATGATTACAAATTTCTTTTTGCCCAAAATGGAAGAGGTGGACTTGGCTGCCATGTGGTTTCAACAAGACGGCGCCACATGCCACACAGCACGCGATAAAATGGCCCAATTTAGAGGAGAGTTCGTGAACAATTTATTTCACATTTGGGGCCGGTCAATTGGCAGCCTAGATCGTCCGATTTAACGCCTTTAAACTATTTTTTGTAGGGCTATGTTAAGGCTCATGTCTATAAGGACAAGAACGATTGACGCACTGAAAGCCAATATTGAAGAATTTATTAGTGAGATACCGGCCGATATGTTGTAGAGAGTATGCCAAAATTGGACCCAACGTATGAAACATTTGAGGCGTTGCCGCGGTCAACATTTGCATGGAATCATCTTGAAGCATTGAATTATATAGATCTTTCTATCGACTCAAATAAAGATTTCATACATTTCTCTAAATTTTATGTGTTTAAAAAAAAATCAAATCCAAAGGCTCTTAAAAAATCATCCTCGATTTGGTACCAATAATGTACAATAATTTGTACGGTCCTAATACCCGCATATCTGTCGCAATGGGCTCGTGGCCAACTGTCTTCCAAACAGAAATACATGCCATAGAACTTTGTGCACGTTATCTACATGCTAAAGGGCTCAAAGGAGTGCGCATTCTTATTTGCTCAGACAGCCAAGCTGCCATCAAATCTCTCTCCTCATGGGAGTTCTTCTCAAAACTAGTCGCCGAATGCTTCCTTATCCTTTGCATCAAACACTTTGAGCTGAGTTTTCCAACACCAGCTTCAATTATCAAAAGTTCGACAAGATCAATTCTAGCCTTTATTAAAAAGGTCAAGGAGATTCTAGTGTCGTAGACGGGCTTGAGTATAAAATATCTCTTTTGGTTGCAGTACACGTAACACTTGTGGTTGCCGCTTAGAGGTATCAGCCATAGGGCTCATATCCTCTAACAGACCTCGGTCTGGTTTCGCGTGGTTCACTTGATGAACAATGGTCAAATCCTTGCTCCAACGTCTCGCTCTTTTGAGATTGATATATTGATTGACATATTTTTTCTATTATTTAGCGCACTTTGTAGTGTAGTGTAATGCTAAAATAACAAAACAAAAAGCAAAACAAAACAAAACAACAAAATATACTAATTAAGTAAATAAATAAATTAATTTAACTACATAATATAAAATAATATCTATAAATACAATATTAGTGGATGCGTTGTATAAGGGAATATCGTAGAGATTGGTATACGTTTTCATTAACTGACTACTATTACATTTGACTTTGATCGAATGCAGAATGCTTGGGCGTTTGTCTCTGTTTTTCATTCGGTGGTGCCGGTTAGTGCTGTAAGATTCTCCAGTGCTTGGGCCTTCGTTTGACATGACCGAGCTACATGATTTTGATTTGAATCCGTTGTGGGATTTTCGTTCTGGGACATCTTTTTTTTTTATTGTCGTGGGGCTATGACAACCCAATCACAACCGATTTCATAAGCACAATTAATTCTGTTAAAGTGTTAATGAGGCGAAAACGCCCAACTTTTACGATTCTGCTTTATAATACAAATAATATAAACAGTACAATAATTTAATATAGTTTCGAAAAGTTTATACATTATTAATTAGTAATTATATAATTTTATTAAATTAAAAACGACTTTAATCATGATAAAAGAAGTATAAAAAAATGGTCTCGAATTTCAAGCTTTTTATTTATTTATTTTTTTGTTTCTATGCATAGTATTTGGCTGCTGTATTCGCATATAAAATTTTGTAAACCAATGAATATATTCACACAATGATTCAATGCAATGCAAACATAATATTATAGGTGTGCTTTATTGTTTTGTTGTAGAAGTGATCGATTGGCTTATTATACAAAAATTAGTCATTGGAATTGGATGAAATTGAATTGCTAAATCATAAGTTTCTGCATCTGCATCAACTTTTACACTGACTTTTAGGTGTCAAGCTTTTAATTGCCTTTAATTTCATTTACTTGATTTACTTCAATAACACAGTTCACAGTTCATAGTCACATTGTATGGAGTTTGAGTCGATGAATCTGAACCCGCATTCGGATTTCTGAAATTTTCTCTCTGTTTTCTTTCTAACTCTTTTTGTAAGGTTTTTGAGGTTAGAAAGGAGTCATAGCAGCCACTTTCTATGGATTTTGGGTTGCTAAATCCAAAACCCTGGTAAGAACCTGGGAGCTTTAACAGCTATAGCATATAAGTAGTCACATTCTAAGGAATCTGGGTGCCTGAAACTGAATATGTTGTTGTTGTTGTTGTAGCAGCAAATATACGGAAATGCTTTGCTTGTTCCCGTACAAAGCATTTGCGTATTCTGCTGAGTTAAATGGACTTTGGTCGACCACGTGGTCGAGTGCTTCCGGGACGTAGACTCGTCCATTCTTGGGAAACCCAAGTGCACCCGTGCGTAATTGTCCTGGTGTAAGATAACTTTCCCTGTCAAATTTCGGTCATTTTTAATAAACCTATCGGCTCTTCAAGATTGCGAGCCTTCATTCGCAGATCGTCCAATATTGTACCGTGGATTTTATCGAGCATTTGTTATGCGGTGACCTCAACTGGTCGACCGGAACGTTTGACGTCACTTGTGCTGGTACGATCTCTCAGAAAGTGAGTAAACCAGCGATGGATGGTTCCTGTAGATGGTTATGTGTCCCTATAATACTTTTCGTTAAGCTTTCGTTTAGTTTGTGTGATGGATTTTACGCGCAAAAATATTAGGTGTGTTTTCGTACTCTTCCAGTAACAATTATTCAGTAAACAAATTTCGGAGAATTTGACAGCATTCGCTCTTAAAGAGAAAAATATGCCAAAAAGTAGAAGAAAGCAAAAACAGCAAAAACCTGCAAGTTTCACGAACAGCTGATATTCCACTAAGTAAATTGCAATTGTTCGTTTGCTTGCTAGTTTCTTTTGCTTACGATCAGCTGTTTTTTTTTTCCTACCTGCAAGTCTTTACTGGCATAAATTTGTTCAGTAACAATTTGCAACTTCCCCTCAAAATGAAGTGTCATTTCGCTCTCTCAATTTGCCCTTCTTTGCAAGTTTTTTGGGTACGAGAACACCAAAACGTGATAGTTTGAAACAATTATCACAAACTATTGCGTACGAGAACACTCCTATTGTTTAATGAACACATGAAATTCACATTTCATCCTTTTGATGAAAGCGCTATTTGACATATCTGTTAGGCGCGTTTTTTTTTTTTTTAGATATTTTTTGACAAGCAATTTTTTTTTGTGCCGAGTAGTTTGTTCATTTCAAGGATTTATTGACCTCCCTCATATTTATCCCTTAGTTCTACTTCTAAGAGTACCTAGGAAGCGAAACTAACTCTCGTTTTATAACTATGTTTCGAAAAAATGTTGCAGAAGCAAGGGTCACTCAAGGAACACTCAAGGGTCTGTTACTTTAAGCGATTGCAGTGAATTTAAAAGCCTCAACTTTGAGGAGGGGAGAACTTGAAAAAAATATACTTTTTTTAATAACGTCCACCCTAACCTATATGTACGCATTCCATTTTCTAAGTTCTAAATTACAGTATTAAAATATGATGTTTGTCATCGTTTCAATTTTATTTTATTTTGTTGTTTTTGGGTAGCCAAATTTTGCCCTACTTACTCTTGCGCTACCTCATTACTACTATTTATCGTAGACGCAATAAATCTTTATGCGTTTCAATTTCATATTTCTCTAATATTATTATTGTTTGTGGTACACACGTGTATCATATGTATTGTGCATAATTTGTTATTAATTGTGAATTTACGACAATTTGAACGCCAGAGAAAACAAATGATTTTGTTTACTTGCCACTGTTTTTAATGAATGCGACTTTCTATTAAATTCCTTTGGGTATTTCGAAATGAAATTATAGTGAAATTTTTTGTATTCGTTCAATATGAAATTTCGTCTTTTTTTTTATTTAGCGAGAGGCTATTGCGAATATGTGAATATTGACAAGAAATTGACATCACTTTCGATAGTAAAAGGTGGCCTTATAGCTTATAGCTAGTAAATATATAGATATTGTAGATCAAGTTGAGATTACAGGTCGAAAGGTGGTTTAGAATTTAAATAGTCTTCTTTTACTTTTCGTCTTCATTATCCAAACCTCAAAATCCCAACTCTTGGACTGGATTTCAGCCTCAGATTTAACGAACTCAAACGAAGCCTTTGAGCAACACAGGGATGATATTGAATTGGGACTTGCTTAATTGCATTAGATTTATTATAAAAAAAAAAAAAAAAGTGAGACGGAATAATCCTAAAGGCCGATAGAATAACAAGTTAAGCAAAAGCTCATTTAAAAATTTTCAAAAATGTTAGTGGTAAACTCAATAATGAATGTGGCTGATGCTTGAATGTTGTTTAGAAGTCTTTTTACATTTCCATAATACTCAGCATTCTTAACTAGAGCGCGTTTATAATTCTTTCATATTCATTACGAGTATTTCAATAGTTAATTTAATTAACCAAATTTGCATTTTTGTGATTTTGTGGTTTTAATTTTTATTCTCTTCTATAGTGTGTTTCTTTTCAAAATACACAAGATCATTCAAAACTGTAAATATTTGTTTATTAATAGCGTTCAAGGTGAGGATAAACGAATGCTTCTAATATAGAGAGATGTTATCATTAATAGAAGCATAAACTGGATAACAATAGTTTTGAAAAAAAAAAACGCCTTTAAATATATGTATTGAATATGCCTATAGTGTGTACTGCATACAGTTATTAACTCTGAGCATAGGGTATTAATATTTTAATGTCTCCAACAAATTACAAGTAATATACACTATGAAAACAAGATAATAAAACATAATAGTATGATCATTAAACAACACTAATTTACATATGATTATTTATGGAATTTTTTTTGGTGAAGTACCTTTATGTTAATGTATTATATATTTTAAATTGTATAATAAATTTTGTAGTAAGTTAAACTACTATAAACTCTTTTGAAATACAGCTCTGGCCTATAAGTGGGGAATTTTAGGGTTGCAAAGCATATGTCGTTATGTTACACTATCTCATAGTATCATTGCTATCCTGTACTAAAATTTCAATACTGTAAACAATTGGAAATGTGCTGCGAGTAGATTCGAATTAATCGCGTTAGTACACATGTGACGTCATCACAATGTTGGAAGATTAAAAAATTATGTTTAAACAAATTCTAATGGCGCCGTAGCCTACTGATCTGTAGGTCGGTCGTTGGTTCAATCGCCGGTTAGTTCAATGGCAAAAATTTGTCATTAAAAAGCTTCTAAAAGAGCTCAGCGATAAAGGTCAGAAAAAGTGATATCACAAGGGTGACAACAGTCTGGAAGATAAGCTTAACCAAAGGGCCTTTGGAGGCTTGTAAAGGTCGATGGAAGATCGCACCTTCTTGCTGGACAGTCATGCCGTACGAGGGCGGTCCCAGAGCTACCAGACCTAATAAAGAAAACACAAAAAAATTGGGAAAATTTTTCTTGATTTCTCAACATAATCTCCTTTTAGCTCTATACACTTTTTCCAGCGATATTCTATAGTTTCGATACCCTGTTTATAGTGTAAACTTTCTAGCTCATTAAAATAACAATCTACCGCGGTCTCCACCTCTTTATTGTTTGCAAATCTTTTAACACCAAGCCATTTTTTCAAATTTTAAATGAAAAGTAATCCGAAGGAGCTAAATCTGGCGAATAAGGTGCGTGCTGAAGCAATTCGAGCTTTAACTCATTGATTGAGGCAATCGCTATTGCGATAAATTATCATAATACTCGCCGTTGATTGTTTTTCCTTTTTGAAGATAATCAATAAAAATTATCCCACGTGCATCCCAAAAAAACAGACGCCATAACCTTGCCTGCAGATGGAACTGTCTTCGCCTTCTTTGGACACGATTCTCCCCCTTTCAGTACACTGTTTTGACTGCTCCTTTGTCTCCGGTGTGAAGTGCTGGACCCATGTCTCATCCATGGTTACGAATCGACGCAAAAACTCGGCTTTATTACTGTGAAACATCGGCAAACACTCTATGGAAACATCTTCACGACGTTGTTTTTGTTCTATTGTGAGCAAACGCGGCACTCATCTTACACACATCTTTTTCATCTTCGAATTTTCGGTCAATATACGATGTATAGCACTTTTTGAAATGCTTGTAATTTCACCTAGCTCTCGCACCTTCAGCCGGAAATCATTCCATACCATTTTGTGGATTTTCTTAACCGTTTCTTGCGTGGCCACCTCAATTGGTCGACCACTACAGTGTTCGTCTTGGCAGCTCGTATGACCTCATTTAAACTCTGCTATCCAATATATCGTAAACGAAGGAGCATACTCCCCCAGAGTAGCATCTAGTTCGGCTTTAATATTCGTTGGACTGAGATCTTTCAAATGAAAGTATTAAATTACATAATGGTGACCAAGTTTTTCCATGTTCACAAATTCACTAAGGTGTTAACATTTAATGGCTCAAAAAAAAAAAAAAAAAAAAAATACTTAACAACGTGGCGCCTTGAAACTTAAAACATATGTTTTATAAGGTTACCACTTTTTAACAAAGTAATTTTTTTCTTAAAAAATGCGTAGGTCCCTTCTAATATTGTCCAAAAATTTAACACGCACAACAGTAATAGAAGAGAAGCTCGGCCTAGATCCCATCGGGGATTTAAATTTCACATATTTATTTGTTTATTTAATTTTTTTTTCAAACTACTGTCGACATCTTTATGTCAGGTCGGGTAGTTCTGCAATCGCCCTCGTAACTATCACACTTGACTCGGTCATCTCGAGCTATTAGTATTCAACTGAGGTGTCTTAAATTAAGCACTTTAACCACCTCCTAAGTAAGTAATTATATTCATTATGAAGTTTCTACAAGACTTTTAAAAAACTGTTCTGTTTTACTTGCGGAATGATTTCTTATACATACATTGCTTCCAAAAGGCTTTTACGAAGCTAAAATTGAAGAATCGAAATCGTCTTATCGAAGCTCAGTAGTTACTTGATATTAGTAGTCTAAACTGAACACACAATGAATTGGTAGTATGTTAGACCAATTGGCACTAATTTTGTTCAGAGTAATAATAAAGTACGTAAGCAGTATGCTTAGTAATCACAGTGAATGGTATTATGTAGTAGTGCTTAAGTTTGAAGGTAATAAAAACAATATCTTTTACACTCCATTTATGCATATACAATATATACTGACATACAAAAGCATGACTGGGGTAATGTACTCATTAAAATTATTTCTCACTATTTTAGCTTTTTTACGATTATTAGATGGATTGGTATTTTTTTTTTTTTGTCTTTTTATTATATTATGATTGTGAGGTAATGTTATTAACGTATAAAGAATTCCATTCAATTAAAATGAATTTAAAAAAGATTGCAAAGGTACACTGAAAAATTTTGTAGCCGTTTGAAAAATTAAAATTGTAGCTTAGGTTCATTTAGAAAGTCTTGAAATTTGGTAATAATTATAGTAACTCATTAATCATGGTCTTCCAAATGTGTATGAAATGATATAATGATAGTTCTTTTGGAGTATTGTTTCAATAAGTGCATAGTTCCCCTATTAAATATAGAAAAATATAATTAAATTGCCATAGCTTAGTGGTTAGTGCATTGGTCTTCTGATCTGTAGGACGTAGATTCAATCCAGTACTAAACCAGTTCAACCAGTACTAAAAGATAAGCTCTGCCCTTCTGCCCTTCGGGCCCTATAAATGCCACATATTTATTTTATTTTCTTATAATTAAACTCATTAGCTAGAGTTTAATGCGTCTTAAAAAATTATGGTATCTATATTTAAAGATTATTTAAAAATTCACATAAATACAATAGAACGTATTTGGTTTTTTAATGACTATAATTTTTCATTGCAAACTATTGTTTTTCGCAATTTCTTTGAAGTCTCTAATTGTTGTTTGTTTGTTTTTAATTTTTCTACAATACCTTCTCGCATACATACATATTGGCTTGTTTCGATATATTGAAAAAATATATTCTTTCTATGCTAAAAATTATGATCCAATGTCAAGAAGAAGAAGATGAAGAAGGAGAAGAAGAAGAAGAAGGAGAAGAAGCAGAATATTGACAAGAAATATTTCAGCTAAATGTAGACGAAAAAGATATTTCAAAATAAAATAAATAAGAATATACTTATATTTCTTCTTTCCTGTCAATATTAATATTAATTGCACATAGGTGCTATGAATGTGTCAATGATACGTATGTGTGGCCAGAGTAGCTAAAAATATTTGAAGATTTTTTTCTTTTGCACTTAGTCAAATAATCAAAAACATTAAAACATTTTATATATTCTTTGGTCTTCTTTGCAAAGAAATAAGTCACAGCAAAAGAAAAAATAATAAGACCACTAGGATTGTTCGAAATGTATTGCAACATGAAATAAGAAAACTAACCCCAAACGATTGACGTTGGAGATATTTGTGTATTGCGATATAATTTTGCAAAACACTTTTGAATCGATCGAATCAGATGGGTGCATCATTCAAAAACCAACAACCGAAAATCGCTCAATTCAATGATTCATCAATTAAATGTTTTGTTTGTTCCAAAATCTGTTGTTTCCACCAATGTATGCGTAATACAAGGGCGATCTGATATGTCCATAATAAATGATATGATGCTTCAATTTTTAATATTAAAAATTTTCCGAATAATACGTTCTCTTCAAAATAGATCCCTGCTTCAGCAAAACCCTCTTTGTTGGAATGAAATCGTTTTATTAGCGAGGCATTTTTTCATGTTTGGAAATAGAAAGAACTTACAAGGCGCTTAATCTTCAGCATAGAGTGGATGCGACAATAATTGCTGGTGCCATCCAGGCAATTCTGATGTTGCGATGGCGGAGGAGTAATCTAAATTTTATGAAATATATTTTATACACATTCTTTTCAGATATTTATCATGTTCGATCTCGGCTATCTTCTAAAACAATCAATTGGATATCTTGGGTGCTTAGGTGCCATTTGCTTTTTTCATAAAAAAAAAATAGTGGTTTTGTTTTTCCATAATATCTCGGTAGTCGTGATGTATTAACGTTATAAATTAAAAAAAAAAAAAATAAGCCTGAAGTTGTAATCCTTGGCCCAGACTTCGGAAGTAATCCAAGAGTTCGGAGTCTGTTCCGGAGCGGAGACCCGATTGCAGTGAGAACAGCTGGAGGCTGCCGTCTTCCTCTCAATTAACTGACATACATACATATTCGTGATTTCGAAATCTTTGTCTGTTACAGCAACAACAACAACAACAACAACAACGATATAAAGTCATTAAAAAAAGATAATTGTAGTCCATTTCATGCTCAATAAATTCGGTTCTGTGAGAAAGAATACAGAATAATACAGAAAGTACAGGGTCCGGCACTCGAAGTGTAACCAATTAAAAAGGCCATAAATTAAGTTTGGAAAATTACTTTTACTCAATTCAAAGTACAAAATGTGTAAAAATAATACAAAATCCAGAATAAATTCACTTTTGCTCGATATGACCACCTTTTGCCTTGACTATGGCTTTGAGACGATCAAAAAACGAATCGCAAGCTGCCCGAATGTGACTTGCACTCTCGGACAATCACTTTTTTCAGCGCCTCGAGTTCGTACCTTGCTCTTCAAAATGGCCCAAAGAGAATAATACATTGGATTCGCGTCTGGTAAATGCCATTGTGTGGACGTTATGAAGTTCGGAACGTTGTTTTTCAGCCATTCTTGGTTCACTCGAGCTTTGTGAGACGGTGCCGAGGCTTGTTGAAACGTCCATGGTGTGCCACCGAAATGTTTGTCTGCTTACGACTTCAAAGCAACCTCCAGAATACTTTCCCGATAATATATCGCATTTACCTTGACGCCAGGCTCGATGAAAACGATCGAAGAGCGCCCATCTGCGGTTACAGCGGCCCAAACCATTATCTGTGGCGGGTGCTGCCTCCTGGTGGCCAATCGATGACTCAAATTCTCGTATGAACGGTTGATCAAGTAAACCCTATCGTTTTGAGAGTGCTCAATTGGAAAAATTTTCTCGTCAGAAAACACAATGTTCGGAAATTGACCGCTTTCGGCCAAGCGAAGCAACTCCTTCGCTCTCTAAGTCTAACTTGTTGCTATTTCGGTGTGAGCTCATGCGTCTTTTGGATCTTGTAAGGCTTGAACTTCAGATCATTTTTCAGTATGCGGCGGATGTTACGGTCGGATATTTTCAGTTCTTTTGCCATTTGATTGGCACTTTGTCGGGGATTTCGCTCAAGTCGCTTCTTCACTTTTTGAACCATCTCACGTGACATTGCAGTCTTTTGATGACCACCTCCATGACGTTTTTTGATGCTACCAGTATTATTGTAACGAGTTATGGTGCGATAAACAAAAACTTTATTCACTTTAAGGTGTTTGAGCTCACGAACAATCGTTGGTAGTGATTTTCCAGCTAAATATAAAGTAATCACACTATTACGTTTGAAATCTATCACTAATTTTTTTTTTGCGTTCACTTCTTGGCAAAATGCTTTTTTTTGCGCTTGTAAACAATACTCAAAACTGTCATTTAGTAAATTTTTAGACAGCTGATGCCCGTGCGTCAGATGCGCGAGCGGTCTGAAATTGGTTACACTTCGAGTGCCGGACTAATATTCCTAATATGGAAATTCTAGGAGTTGAAGTGATATTTTATTGATTTAATTTACGCAGCTCTTCAAAAAATAATAAGAGTAGTATGTCCAACATTCAGGGTTTCAGACAAGGTGATTCGTTATCGTGCGACTTCTTCAATCTTATTATGGAGAAAATAATACGAGCTGCTGATCTACGACATAATGGCACTATCTTCAACAAAAGTGTCATGCTGTTAGCGTATGCCGACGATATTGACATAATCGGCATGAACACGCGAGCAGTCAGTGCAGCATTCTCAGAGTTGGAAAGAGAGTCGCGTCGGATGGGTCTCACGGTGAACGAGGGCAAGACGAAGTATCTAGTGTCAACAAACAAAGAGTCCCGGCGTCTTGGACAGCACGTCACTGTTGATAACTACGCTTTTGAAGTAGTAAGGGACTTTGTCTATCTTGGAACCAGCATTAACAGCAGTAATGACGTCAGCTTGGAGATCATGCGTAGGATAACTCTTGCTAACAGGTGTTACTTTGGGCTGAGTAAGCAATTGAGAAGTCGAGCCCTCTCTCGAAGAACGAAAACTACACTCTACAAGTCTCTCATCATGCCTGTCCTAACATATGGCGCTGAAGCCTGGACAATTTCCACCTCGGATGAGCGAATACTTGGAGTTTTCGAGAGAAAAGTCCTACGCAAGATCTTTGGACCTATTTGCGTTGGTGGCGAGTACCGAATAAGGTACAACCATGAGCTGTACGAGCTGTATGCCGATATTGACATAGTAAAGCGCATCAAAATCCAGCGGCTGCGCTGGCTAGGTCATGTCGAGCGAATGGAAGAACACGCTCCAGCTAAGAAGGTGTTATATTCGGAACCCGCTGGAGGACGACGCAAAAGAGGAAGACCAAACCTCCGGTGGAAAGACCAAGTACTGGAGAACCTGACGGCGCTTGGAATTTCTAACTGGCGCCAGCTAGCGAAGAACAGAGATGGCTGGCGAAGCATGTTATTTTCGGCCTAAATCGATATTCGGTTGTTATGGCCACATAAGTAAGTAAGTAATGTCCAACATACGGACCAGTCACATTCAGCGGTCAAATTTCCACCATTCTCATAGGTTTCTTTTCGACCTCAAACATTCCTGCAAAAAGATAAAACTCCATATAATGTGACAATTCTAGTTTGTTGCACCTCATAATTTTGTTTTTGTGGGATTGAGCCATTTTGGTGTTTTTCAAATTGACTTTGGGAACATTTTAATATTGTTTGGGGATGTGAACATTTTAAAAGTGTGTATTTCCATTTTCATATGTGAATTTTTTTAAGATATTTTTTCTTGACTTTCTCTTCCTCTTATTCCACTTCTAATCTCTTGCAATACATATGGAGCAATCTACGCAAATAATCAAGTCGCAATATGTAGTTAATAAATATCTAAAAATGACAATAGATGTGCAAATGATAAAAGAGAGAAGAAAAAAAAAAAAAAGTAAAATAAACCATTTGCAAAACTGGTGGGCGTGTCCGTTTCGTCTACAAATATATTTTTTGCCGCATTTTATTTTATTTTATTTTTAAATTTTAATTTATTATTTAATTTTTAGGTAATGTTTTGATTTTTTATCACTAATTTGGTGATCATCAATTATTGCTCATCGCTGGCAGTAAAATTGACATAAAAATGTCTTAAAAATGGCACAATATACTAAATTCAAATGCTATACTATTTAAATAGCTAAATGTCTTCATTATGTAAACTTTTAACATTTTTTTATATTTTATACTCGTTTGTTTTTTTTTTTTTTTTGTTTTAGATTTTATTCATTTATTGATTTGAATGTTTTTGTTGTTTTAAATTTATCTTTTCATTTTTCATTAGTTGAGTTAATCAAATAATTTAATAGTATGATTATGTTTTTGTTGTTGTTTTTTTTTTTAGATTTATGTTTTTCGACTTCTATTTTCATAGTAACAAAATTACAAGTAGTCTGGTCAAGTTTTTTATTAATTGCGTGTATTCACAATATATTCATAATAATATATTCGTACATACGCACAATTATGTATGATAATTAAATTATAGAAATTATGTGTATGCACATAATTACATATTTACTGATAGATTAACGTCATCATTACCGCTAAGCTAGTATATACAAGAATTGTAACACGACTTAGTTTCTTAAGGGGGTGTTCCCGTCTAGAATGCCGATTTTAGGCGGTTTTTAAAAAAATTATTTTGGAGCTACAAGGCAACATGCAATATTCTGGTTTTTTGATTGTTGTTCCTTATTATTTGGAGAACAGAAACTCATATTTGTGTTAAAAAATTTTATTTTCTAAGTACAAATTTTCAGTGGTCAATGTGACCTTGTCACGCTGATTTTCACTGCTGGCCGATAAGAAATTTCGGGAACCAGTAATCTGAAACAGAAATGGGTATGCAATTATTAATCTGCAATAAATTGCGCGGATGCTAAACCACAGTTTTAGTCAAAATGTTGATTAGAAACAAAATGGCGGCCATATGAAAAAAAAAAATTGTCCAGTTTTGCCACCTTTTTTTTACCTTTAGAGTGCTTGAAAATCTATTTAACAATAATTTTTTGATGAAAACTTTGGTTTAGCATCCAATGAAAACTATCTAGAACATTTTCCCAAAATTTCAAGTCGATACCTCTCATAGTTGCTGAGAAAAGTTATCGGCCAGTACAAAAAATGTGGTTTCGAGAAAAACGCATTTAAAGTTTCGACATGACATGACAGCAGGACCAGGATTACTTCAATTAACATGCAAAAAAGTTTGGGTACTGAGTTTGCGGATTGAAAAACGACTTTGGGGGGTGATAGTATATAGTATAAGGTACAATAAAACGCCAAAAAAAAAAATCGTTTTTTTCAAACTTCTACCCGGGAACACCCCCTTAAACACAATTTCAATATATGGATAGTTTGATCACAATTATCGTACAATAGTATACCGTAGTTCATATTGATGTATAACAACGAATTTCACCTTGAAATCTCCTTGTATTTTATAAGATGCTGAATCTTTTAAAGTATTCGTTTTCAGAACGTAAGTTAGTAGTGTTTTTATATGTCATGAGGCATGAGTAGTATAGTATTTCATTTCATCAGAAGTGAAATGAAGAATGAAAAGAAATGCTAGTAGTCTTCCGGCGAAATCAAGGGTAGACACAAAGGATGGGTAGATTGTGCTGTCTTCTACTCCCTATCTCTTCTATGTGATTTTCCCATAAATAGTGGCCGGCTGCCTAGCATATTAGGAGGCCTTAACAATTTTGTAAGTGGTGGTGGGATTATCCAAGACCAGTACTGAAACCAGTACTTTGGGCTGAGTAAGCAATTGAGAAGTCGAGCCCTCTCTCGAAGAACGAAAACTACACTCTACAAGTCTCTCATCATGCCTGCCCTAACATATGGCGCTAAAGCCTGGACAATTTCCACCTCGGATGAGCGAATGCTTGGGGTTTTCGAGAGAAAAGTCCTTCGCAAGATCTTTGCACCTATTTGCGTTGGTGGCGAGTACCGAATAAGGTACAACCATCAGCTGTACGAACTGTATGCCGATATTGACATAGTAAAACGCATCAAAATCCAGCGGCTGCTCTGGCTAGGTCATGTCGAGCGAATGAAAGAACACGCTCCAGCTAAGAAGGTGTTATATTCGGAACCCGCTGGAGGACGACGCAGAAGAGGAAGACCTAACCTTCAGTGGAAAGACCAAGTACTGGAGAACCTGACGGCGCTTGGAATTTCCAACTGGCGCCAGCTAGCGAAGAACAGAGATGTCTGGCGAAGCATGTTATATTCGGCCTAAATCGATATTCGGTTGTTATGGCCACATAAGCAAGTAAGTACTAAAAACGACTTGCTTTTCAATCTTCTCTCCACAATATAGTCCATTGTCCATTGTATTGTATACATTTCTGCTTGAAAGGCTGACGTATGCATTCTGAAGATAATTAATAGCTCAGTGCTACCCGTTTTCTCCCAAAATAACAGAGCCTGTCCCTTGTTCAATTCTGGATTAATGTGTGAACATTTGGAAGCAAAGTCTGCCGGACTTGGATTGCCGGATTGCCAGATTGGACCAAGAGGTGGCCGTTGGCAAGACTACTTTATACCACTTTGCTAATATATACAAACTATACGGCAGGGGATCACAGGGGTTAATCAAGGGATTTATTAAGAGGTTTACGTCACTGCACTAACACAGGGAGGCAGACCAAATGGGTACTTAGTGAAACCAAAAGAAACTTATAGTCTTAAATGACAATAATACGACGGTGGTCCCAGGACTACCCGACCTGAGATATAGATGGCGGCAGTAGTATGAAAAAAATTACTTTGGTGAAAAGTGGCACCGTTATGTAATTCAATACTTTCAGTTGAAAGGTCTCAGTCCAACGAATATTAAAGCCGAACTAGATTCTCTCTGGGGGAGCCTGCTTTTTCGTTTACGACCATAAAATATTGGGTGGCAGAGTTTAAACGAGGTCTTACGAGCTGCCAAGACGAACACCGTTGTGGTTGACCAATTGAGGTGGCCACGCCAGAAACGGTTAAGAAAATCCACGAAATTGTATGGGATAATCGCCGGCTGAAGATGCGTGAGCTAGGTGAAATTACAGGCATTTCAAAAAGTGCTATACTTCAACGAAAATTTTAAGATGAAAAGCCGTGTGCAAGATGGGTGCCGCGTTTGCTCACAATAGAACAAAAACAACGTCGTGAAGATGTTGCTATAAGGTGTTTGGCGATGTTTCACAGTAATAAAGCCGAGTTTTTGCGTCGATTCGTAACCATGGATGAGACATGGGTCCAGCACTTCACACCGGAGACAAAGGACCAGTCAAAACAGTGTACTGAAAGGGGGAGAATCGTGTCCAAAGAAGGCGAAGACAGTTTCATCTGCAGGCAAGGTTATGGCGTCTATTTTTTGGAATGCACGTTGGATAATTTTTATTGATTATCTTCAAAAAGGAAAAACAATCAACGGCGAGTATTATTATGATAATTTATCGCAGCGTTTAAGTGATGAAATTAAAGACTGAAATTTGGCAAAAAAGAAAGTATTGTTTCATCAAGACAATGCACCAGTTCACACATCCGATATTGCGATTGCCTCAATCAATGAGTTAAAGCTCGAATTGCTTCAGCACGCACCTTATTCGCCAGCTTTAGCTCCTTCGGATTACTTTTCATTTAAAATTTGAAAAAATCGCTTGGTGGTAGAAGATTAGCAAACAATGAAAAGATGGAGTCTGCGGTAGATGGCTATTATAATGAGATACACAGTTTATACTATAAACAGGGTATTGAAGCTATAGAATATCGCTGGGAAAAGTGTATAGAGCTAAAAGGAGATTATGTTGAGAAATAAAGAAAAATTTTCCCAAATTTTTTGTGTTTTCTTCGTTAGGTCTGGCAGTTCTGGGACAGCCCTCCTACTAACATAAGTTACCAGCATTTAAAAAAAAATCCACTTAATCATATTCGCTTTTGAATAGCTCATTTATTACAATCGTAATTTCTGTTTGTACATATTAAAGTGCAATCGTTCAACAAAAATCTTGATTTGGCATCATCATTGGTGAAAATAAATAAAAATATAAGTAATTAAAAAAAAAAAAACAGCATAATCATGTTTCATTTGAGTTGTTGATATTTTTAGTTTTATTGTTGTATTGTATTATTGTGCAATTTCAAAGGTAAAGCTTCTGCTGTCTTGTTGTTTTTTATGTGGAAGAGTAAAATCAAATTCAAGTTAAATTTTTTACGTGCCTAAATGGAAATTTTATTTTAAAACGACATACGTGGAGTGTAATTCGTAAAGTATTTTGTTTACTAGATGCAATGCTATGCGCGATAAGTTTACATTCATTCCATAATATGTGTATATCAAATGGCATATCTTGTTCCCCCCTTTCCGTTGTAGCATCAACGACTTTAATAATGTTTCGTACGCTAACTTCAACAATAACAACAACAACAACAACAACAACAACAACAAAAACAACAACACTAAAAACATTCTCGCAAAGTCGGAAATTATTTCAAGAATTTTCGCGGGATTACATTGGAATGGTATGGATTGAAATGGAATGGAATGCAATGAATATTATATTTGTATGAATAATCCAGGGTGGTAGTCAAGGGGCATTAAACTGCCGTTCTGTATACAGTATAAAATTTTGATTTTTGTAATCATAGCAGTTTTTGTGGGTGCTGTTGCTCAGTGGTTAGTGTGTTGGCCTTCCGATCTGTAGGTCGTGGGTTCAATCCCCGGCTGAAGTTTAACAAATTTAATATCGAAAACATTTTTCTTTCGAACAGTACCCATCTGTCGGCAAGCAATTGGCAATTCTTCCAAAAAAGTGATGTCGCAAGAGTTCTGCCGTTCGGAACCGGCTAAAATAAGTAGGTCCCTTCTAATACTGTCCAAAAATTTATCACGCACAACATTAATGGAAGAGAAGCTCGGCCAAAGAACCCTTCGGGCTTTTAAGTGCCACATATTTATTTTTTTTAAAATCATATAGAATGAAAAAAATACCGGATTTCTGAAATATATCTTAATGTTCGATTGGGTCCGGTCGAAAGGGCCGTCCGTGTCTTATGTAGACGAAAAATATGTTTGTCTATCTTAGAAGTTAGAAGTCATTAATATCCTCAGAAGACTTGAGAATTGTAAGCTTGAAATTTCATAGCAGAGTTTCTCTCCCATTTCTGTTTTTTAGGAACGCCCCTTATATGCACAGTATCTGTCGTACCATCATAAATGCGTAAATTCATATTTTTTGCACTCGTCTCCCATTCAAAAGTTGTATTTACTAAGTAATTGTAGGTACCTACGTATTCTACCAACTTTATCTTTTTTAAGAGGTCACTTTTTAATGCGTAATTTACATTGACCTTGATGGTCACACATCGCTTCATATTTATCTGTTGGCATACTTAATTCAATGAAAGTGGTTTATGTACCAATGCATACGAGTTGCATAGATGATATCACAAATTTGTAATCTTGTAAATATTTAAGTATTTTAGTTGTTATAGTTGTTGTTGTTGTTGTCGCTGTTGTCGCTGTTGTCGCTATTGCTGCTGCATCACATGCTGATGATCGTTGCAAAATGCAAGTTTTTTTGTATGTTTATTTTTTAGCTTTTTATTTGTGATTGTCATTTCTTGTTTCCATTGCATTACATGTGTAGCCATAGTATGTATATGACGCCAACAACAACACATGGTCACTATGATGTTATGCGATACGATGCGATGCGATGTTAATATCGATTTTTTTACTTTATTGATATTCTAGTACCTTATATCATATATGTTTTGTGAGAGTGATTAATTCAGTATGCCAAAAGTATTAAATTGTTGTTCGTTTTTTAATTGTATTTTTATTTGCATAACTTCAGCTGTGTCGTGCATGTGTTTTTTTTTTTAACCGGCTTCGATAAAATGAGGGACGACTTGTATGGTTTATGTTTGTTGCACTATCACTACTACTTGACACTGTGACATCTTATTTCAATGATTTGGGTTTGTTTGTTGAATGTAGATGTGGTGCCTAAAAGCAGCATAATATCAGGGTAGCCTGAGAAGTTTCCGACCTGATAAACATAGAAGACACTTTTCGATGCAAATATGGCAATATTTTAAAAAAACTCCAATATTTTTGAATTTCACAATTAAAAAGTGTAAAATAGAAATCCCGCAATTAATCGCTTGTTAATGTTGGATCTAAATTAAGGGGGGAACAGGGTTAATTCGTGTAAAAACGGCATATTTTTGTGATTTTTTTTTTATGAAACAGTTAAAATCTATTTATTAAAACCAATGCTACATTATAGTATGACATTTAAAGAGTTTTATGTATTTTTCATTTAGAAATATTAAAAAACACGGCAATGGCAGCAATTATTTTGAAGCGTTTCGGAAAAAAATTGAATTGAGGTGTCCCTCATAAATCGGTGCTGGATCATCTGAAATCAAATAATCAAAATAATAGTAAAAAATTATAAATTTTTCACTTTTTGGGAACCCTTTGAAGGAAAAAATCGGTTAATTTATTGTAAAATGAAAAATATTAACAAATTTGAAAGCGTTACCTCGTAAATTATGTACAGAAATAGTGTTCAAATTTTCAAAATGATCGGTGCAGTAGTTTTGAAGTTATAATGGATACCGGCTTTGAAAACGTGAGTTGTGGGAAAAACGCTTTAAGGGGGTCCACCTGTGTGAGCGCGGTATTTCGAACGCTTTTTCGGGAATTTTCGTTAGGAGAACTAATTCGAAAATAAGAATAACTTTTACGTATATTTCAATAGTAAATTTTTCCAATAGTGTAAACCGAAGGCTTGTACTCATTAAGGGCGTTCAAAGTGACCCCTTCAAAATGAAATACCGAAATTGTGGGCAAGATTCCGCTCGAACCAGTTATCTAAAACGCAAAAAGTAAAAAAGATCTTATTTCTGTTTATATCGTTGAGGTAAGCCACCACGGATGCTACGCGGTGGAGGGGAATGCTGTGTTAAACGGTTGTTGGGGTGTGATGGAAGGTGGCAGGAAAGAAGAAATTGCTGCGAAAGCAGTTCGTTGTGCTCACGCACTCTTAGCATTCGCGTTTTTTGATGTAGGTGATCCTCATGCTCCAATTTATGTCAGCCTGTGAAGATGCGCAAAGCAGTACTCTGCCGGGGTTGCAAAAGCAGCTTATGATTGGCGTCCAAATTGGAGCCGCGTAGTTGATGATCGACCTGACGATGGCCTTATAGGTGATGAGCAGCGTCTCCTTGTCTTTTATCTGAACTGCTAAATAAACCGGCTGGGTGATACAATTCCAGACCGATGGCAGCGGTGCCAACAAAGCCTACACGACACCCGTCATGTTATTGCCTGCCCTAGAAGGCCTTCCAGTTTGGCCCCCTCTACTCTGTGGACGTACCCCCTGGAGGCTGCCGTCTTCCTGGAGCTTGGTTGGTTTTGAGTGTACAATTGTTGAAAAACATGTTTTTTGTTTTGCGAATACCTATATTATTTATGAGCACTATTGTGAGTTAACAATATACATGTACATAAGTAGAATTGAACTTTTATGAGTAGGTAATTAATTACCATTTAGTGTTTTTATGTTTTTTGGTAAACCATACATTAATAACATCTTGCATACAATCGGCGTATGTTATTTGATAGCACTGTTGCAAAACTTAATGTGTCCTACACTAGAGCAGGTAATTGGTGGGCAGGATATACTTTAGGCACTCGTCCAGTAGACCATTGTGCCAAAGCCTTAAAATGGAAGAATTAAAGGGAAAATATGGGTAGAACGAACACTTATAGCTTCGTATAAACCTCAATTTCAAAATGGCGTACAAAATTTAAATCTGCTAGTCTTATAGCATACACAGACGGCAGCCTAATTCCGGATTACCGGCGCACTTAATCCGAATAAAATAATAACCTGACAGACGGCAGTATTGCGGATTAACTGTCATCTATCACTCTCGATATGAGAAAATCTACAAGAAGTACGTGAACTGAAAACTATCAGAAACTTGTAAATTGACATCCACCGTTCATAATTGACAGCTGGATTTATTTGTTCGCCAACACTTTTCATGTTGAAAACTGTTAACAATTGTTGAAAATTTTTGTTAGCGAACACACCTAATATTTTGTAAAATGGATGGAGAAAAATTCACAATAGACAATTTTCAGCAGTGTTGCCATCGCAAATTGCCCTAATCCTCGTTTATTTTGAGAAGTATCTCATAGAGTTTATGCGGATTAGCGTCAGTTAATGCCCGAGTTAATACGAATTAACTCGGTATTCCGGAATTAGGCTGCCGTCTGTCTAGGCTATTATATAAAGTAAATTTTTTATTGGATATTCATAATGAACTTTGGAGAAGTAAATTCTTTTGAAATTTAATTAACAAACCTATATATTATTTCTGTTTTAAGATTCCATCAGGTTCGCCAAGGCGCGATGATATATAGGAAATTATAGAATTAGGTACCGATCCTGGAGTGTATTTGCCTTTGAGTAAAGCCTTGATGGGCGAGTGAGGCAGTCGAAAAATATTTGTAATAATAAAAAAAAAATATTGAAAACATGAATGTTCTTTATCAAAATAACTTCTTTACCACTTTTTATGCAGCGCATCTATTTTTTATGTAAACATATATTTTTGTAGTAAATATTCCGAAAAAAAAAAATTAAAATTCTACAAAAAATGTGAAAGAAATTTTGCAAAAATATACATGCAATTTTAAATTTGAATTTTGTTGTTGTTGTTGTTATTGTTGGTGGCGTGTTTTTTAAGAATCAACGAACTTTTGTAAAATGCAAGTTGTATTGAAAAACGAAAAGAATGTAAATCAAAATATGCATACATGAAATTCGATCAGAAATTATATAAATAACAGTAAAAATCAAACCATTTTTTTGCATTGAAGGCAAAATTTATCCAAAACAAAAAAAAAAACAAAAAATTCAAATATTCAAAAGCGGTGGTACCACTCAATAACAATTGTATAGGGTGTTTTAAAAATGCAACGAATATTCTTCTTCTTCTTCAAAAAAAAAGAAAAAAAAAAAAAAACAATTGCCCGTCTAAAATCAAAGAAATTTTTTGTGAACCTTTTAAAGCAAACACGTGTGCTGCCATTTTCATGTTCAGGACGGAAACTTTTCAAACCATTTGACATAATTGAATTGCTATGGACTGCCTTATCCTATATCGTGTTATTAGCATATGGTTTTTCATTCCATAAATTCCGATGAATTGATCAATTTGCCAGTCTTAAAATAGCCGCATCAAACAATTGTTGTTGTTGTAACAGACAACGATTTCGAAATCACGGATATTCATGTAAATCAGCTTGAGTGTTGTTGTTCCCATCGACCAGC
Organism: Megamerina dolium; assembly: GCA_963854835.1. Lineage (NCBI taxonomy): Eukaryota > Metazoa > Arthropoda > Insecta > Diptera > Megamerinidae > Megamerina > Megamerina dolium. The sequence goes on from OY978529.1 coordinate 5,781,018, forward strand.
TCCAGGAAGATGGCAGCCTCCAGGGGGTGCGTTCACAGTGCAGAGGGGACCAAACTCGTAGGCCTTCTGGGTCAGGCGAAAAGATGACGGGTGTCGTGCGGGCTCTGCTGCACCGCGGGCATCTGTCTGGAATTGTATCAGCCAGCCGGTGCATGTAGCAGTTCAGATAGGCACTCCATCCAGATCTTACTTACTTATTTACTTATGTGGCCATAACAACCGAATATCGATTTAGGCCGAAAATAACATGCTTCGCCTGCCATCTCTGTTCTTCGCTAGCTGGCGCCAGTTAGAAATTCCAAGCGCCGTCAGGTTCTCCAGTACTTGTTCTTTCCACCTGAGGTTTGGTCTTCCTCTTCTGCGTCGTCCTCCAGCGGGTTCCGAATATAACACATTCTTAGCTGGAGAGTGTTCTTCCATTCGCTCGACATGACCTATCCAGCGCAGCCGCTGGATTTTGATGCGCTTTACTATGTCAATATCGGCATACAGCTCGTACAGCTCATGGTTGTACCTTATTCGGTACTCGCCACCAACGCAAATAGGTCCAAAGATCTTACGTAGGACTTTTCTCTCGAAAACTCCAAGCATTCGCTTATCCGAGGTGGAAATTGTCCAGGCTTCAGCGCCATATGTTAGGACAGGCATGATGAGAGACTTGTAGAGTGTAGTTTTCGTTCTTCGAGAGAGGGCTCGACTTCTCAATTGCTTACTCAGCCCAAAGTAACACCTGTTAGCAAGTGTTATCCTACGCATGATCTCCAAGCTGACGTCATTACTGCTGTTAATGCTGGTTCCAAGATAGACAAAGTCCCTTACTACTTCAAAAGCGTAGTTGTTGCCGGGACTCTTTGTTTGTTGACACTAGATACTTCGTCTTGCCCTCGTTCACCGTGAGACCCATCCGACGCTACTCTCTTTCCAGCTCTGAGAATGTTGCACTGACTGCTCGCGTGTTCATGCCGATTATGTCAATATTGTCGGCATACGCTAACAGCATGACACTTTTGTTGAATATAGTGCCATTATGTCGTAGATCAGCAGCTCGTATTATTTTCTTCATAATAAAATTGAAGAAGTCGCACGATAACGAATCACCTTGTCTGAAACCCCGTTCGGTATTAAACGGTGCGGAGAGGTCCTTCCCAATTTTCACTGCACAACGGGATCTTCCAGATCATCCAGATCTTAGCTGCGGCAAAGTGACACGAGCGGATCTAGGGAGCTGTTGTTCGCAGTCTGCTATTGATGGTGGGCGACACCCCAGCACGATATTATGAGCATGACCTTCGATGGCCGCCTCCACCGCGCGTTTATGCAGTGAATTCAGAGCCACCTTAAGCGTATTAGAGCTCAAATCATGTAGGGGAGCATTCGCGTTTCCTGATGTAGGTGATCCTCATGTGCCATCTTATGGCAGCCCGTGATGATGCGCAAAGCATTATTCTGCCGGGTTTGCAGAAGCCGCCATTGCGTGTCGGTTATGAGTGGCGTCCAAATTGGGGCCGCGTAGATGGTGATCGACCAGTCGATGGCCTTATAGGTGATGAGCAGCCTCTCCTTGTCTTTACCCCAGCCAGTGCCTTAAGGATATTATTTCTGTTATGCAACCTGCCACCTCGCTGCAATCGGGTCTCCGTCCCGGAACAGACTCCAGACTCTTGGATTACATCCGAGGTCTGGACCAAGTATTGCAACTTCACACCTGTTATCACTGCAATCCGGTCTCCGTCCCGGAACAGACTCCGGACTCTTGGATTACTTCCGAGGTCTGGATCAAGAATTGCAATTTCAGACTTATTATTTTTTCGAAATCACGATGCATCAAACAGTAGCTGATTGTAGGTTCATAGGTCCAAAATTGATTGCATCATCCACCACTATTGGACTCACCCTGTATAAATAAAACATTCCAAAAAAATAAATAAATAAAAAAATACAAAATATTGATAAATAAACATATATCAAGAAGCGAAATTAAAAAAAAAAAAAAGTATATAACAATAATAATAATGACAATTGTGTAAATAAATTTTGCAAATTATACAGCAACAACAACAATCTCAACGAAATTGATCCAACCATCAAAAGTAAAAAAAATGAACTTTGTGAACTTCCATATATCGTTCATGTTTATGACTCTTTTGCTTTTTGCTTTCTTTTGTGCGATTTGAGACTTATTGTCGTTACTGTTATGAGTGCTTGGCTTAAATGTAAAAAATACCAAAAAAGTAAATAAAAAAAAAATTTTTTTTTTTTTTAATTCCAATTATTACATTTTTTTTGCCAATAAAAATGATTATTTATTTATCTAGCAATTTAAATATGAGTTGTTTTTCGTAGGTGCATTTTATTTGATTTTTGATTATTATTATTATTATTATTATTATGAATTTATATATTCCATTAAACGTAAGTTATTTTTTCACCAAATTTTTTATTTAATTTGCCGGCGCAGGTGAAAATATTGAAATGTGAGCAATAAATGTTTATAAGAATAATAATAATTTTTATTAAAGCAAAAACAACAGTAAACAGTAACAACACCTTGCTACCAAGAATTTGCTGACTAAAAAATTTCTTATACACATATACGCACTTTATGAAAATTTTTTCAATTTTCAATTGTTTTGCCAAAAATCAACAAAACACTTAATACAACACCATTTTTTTTTTTTTTGTTATATAAATACAACTTATTTACTCAAAACGTACGTAAGCTGACTTATAAGCAGTGACAATTTCAATAAATTGAAATAGGAATTTTAGGGGGCTTATAGATTGTTATGAGATCTTCACTTTCAATACAAACTAAAGCTGCCCACTGTTTTTTTAATCTATAAGCTTCTTCTTTAGCTATTATGCGACCTGGCAGAATCGTAGCTTTAGTGTTCTGCTCAAGTTTGCAACCCGTCCGACTGTATATCAAAATTTCTGTGTTCCAGTTTTGTAAACTGCTGTGGATTCAGGAGTTGGTGTATTGTAGTAGGCACTAAAGCAACTGCTGATTTTCTTGCTAATTTATCGAATTTTATCATAGAAATTTATAACCGAGCGATTATTTCTGACCTGTAGGTCGTGGATTCAATCCCCGGCTGAAGCATAAATTTAATATCGAATAGATTTTTCTTTCGAACGGTATTCCCCTGTCGGCAAGCAATTGGTAATTCATCCTTTGCCATGCCTTTCTACAATTTGCCATGGAAAAGCTTTTAAAAGAACTCTGTGACAGAGCTCAGAAGAAAAAGTTATATCACAAGGGTTCTGCCGTTCGGAATCGTCTAAAATAAGTAGGTCCCTTCTAATATTGTCCAAAATTTAACTTGCACAACAGTGCTGGAAGAGAACCTTGGTCAAAGAGCCATTCGGGGCTTATAATTGCCACATATTGGCTGATTGATATGTAACTCTTGCACACAGGACGAAGATATTAACAAACTGAGCTATTCAAAGTGAGGATTCCGCTTATTGGGTTGAGCGTACTTATGGACGCAGCAGAGTCTTAAGTGCAATTTCAAATTTTGCGCTTAGAGAAATGCAAGCCAAGACTACATTAAACTTCAAGAGTAATGATAAGGTTCAATTTCCTACGCAGTCCAAATAGAAAAGAAATTATTTATAGAATACGACATCCTAATATATACGGATGGATATACAATTGACTGCGAAGTAAGTGCAGTGATGGATTCACCAAGGGCAGTAATAAATCAATTTATACGGTCACCTATTAGTGCAATGGGTTTTCAAGCGGAATTTCGACAGTTAGGCAGCAAGCTATTATTGTAATATTCAGTCCAGTTAGGGAATACATGGATATGTTGGCAAAACTAAATTAATATGCCGACATCACTCTAAAATGGGTTCCCCGTCATAGCAACATTGAGGGCAATTGAGAAACGGAAACATGGGAACTGTCTCAATTCCACTGGGATTCATAAAGACAAGCGGGGTAATTGAAGATCGAAGTCACTAAGTTTTTGCAGTGTTTCTCGCGCCAAATGGCCTACATATAACTTTCATATTCGTGGGTGTCGCTAGTCTTACAGAAATTTGGATGAAAAAGAAACTCTTGCACAGTTTTATTGCGTATGACGTTCAATCCGAAAGAATCTGATAACTAAACTCTATGAGTTAGGCTTAGCTTAACCTCTCCCAATACATTTCGAAAGGTATATTAGGCTTTGTTGGTTAAGAAATAAGCAGATTTGGAAAATCAATTTTTTTTTACCTTATGGACCTGGGATCGATGATTCAGTGTAAGTTACAAAAAAAAAATTTTTTCTCACTTTTTGAGAAAAAAAAACTTCAAACGTGTTTTTCTGAAAACCAATTTCTCGAAGTCCGTGAAAACGATCCTACAAAATCTACTCGACCGATTCTTTTCAAACTCGAGACATACTTTCTTGGTATAAAATGCCTCCCCTTCCCGTTATTTACATTTTTCCATTTTCATATTAAGGTAGTTTGTCACCTAAAAAATAGCGGAAAATTTACCGCGAAATCGCATTTTTTGCTTAAATAGGCCACGAACTGTTGAAAAACGAAAATGATAACTCAACAATGACGGCGGGGGGAGAATTAACTCATTATTATTATTATCGTTGTGGGGATGTTGCACCGCGACCTATAAAATCTATTGTGCCCCCTTCGCAGAGCTAGAGTGTGGCTCTCAGCCCAGTACCCTCGATGAATTTTAGTATTGGTCCCAATTCACAGAGTCTAATTTCATCCTCGGGTATGATGAAATCTCCCAGGTATTTCCTTCTATTGTGCATCAGTGCAGGACAAGTTCCTATCACGTGTTGTGCGGTCTGGTCCTCTTCCCTGCAGAACCTACAGAGAGCATCAGAGAAAATTCCCAGTTTTGTTAGGTGATAATTCAGCCTACAGTGCCCTGTTAATAATCCCGTAATGATTCGCAAGTTGTTCTTCATTAGAATTAACTCATTTCCGTATTCTGATGAGGTGAATGGATCTTGGTCGACCACGTGGGCGAGTGCTTCCGGGACGTAGACCTGTCCATTCTCGGGAAGCATTTTCAAACAACTATTTCAAAATATTTTTATTAAAATCAAGTAAAGAATCACGAAATAGTTGTTTGAAATTGGTAATCTGTTCCACAAATATTCTGAAAGTGCACAAAAGTCTTATTAAATTACTATTTATTTTAATGTTGTTGTTGTAACAGACAGAGAACGATTTCAAAATCACGAAAGTTTAAGTTGTTAGGGTGTTGTTGTTCACGTCCACAAGCTCCAAGAAGATGGCAGCCTCCAGGGGGTGCGTCCACAGCGCAGAGGGGGTCAAACTGGTGGGCCTACTGGGGCAGGCGAAAAGATGACGGGTCGCGTGCGGGTTCTGTCAGAAATTGTATCGGCCAGCCGGTGCATATAGCAGTTGAGATAGACGCTCCATCCAGATCTCAGCTGCGGCAAAGTGGCGCGAGCGGATCTAGGGAGCCGTTGTTCACAGTCTGCTATTGGCGGTGGGCGGCCCCCCAGCACGATGTTTAAATGGTGTTCTCACTGCAATCGGGTCTCTGTCCCGGAACAGACTCCGGACTCTTGGATCACTTCCGAGGTCTGGACCAAGGATTACTACCTCAGACTTACTACTTTTCGATTTATTTTAATCATTGGAATCAATTGAAAATATTCGCAGTTGTGACACTTTTTCATGAGCAGAAAAGATATATGTTGATATGTTGATGCTACTCGAAACGGGCCTTTAACAGTAACTTTCAAATTTTAGAGAGTTTATATTTTGAACCCAACTTCCGTTCTTCAATGCTTTATTGAAGAATAATTAAAGAAAAAAAAATATATAAACTTAAATTAAAAATCCGAATATTTATTATTATTTTTAATTTATGCATTCTGAATAAAAATTAAAATTTTGTGAAATGATTCGGGCAGGAGTAACAGAAGTTACCATACATAGTATCATACACTACGGAAGTTGGGTTAAAATATCATTTTGTGTTGTACGCGGTCAGATCTACATATTTATTATTTTATTGCTCGAATTTAGGTTTATCTTTCGTTCGGTTTTTAAAATTGTATAAATACCTTTTATATTCCCTTATGTGCCTGGTACTGTTGGCTTGAAATTTTTACATATGTACCTACCTACATAATCGTATGTAAATAAATGAGGCAATAATATAAGAATTTTTCATGTAGAATATATCAATGGTATATATGAGTATGTATGTATCGTATAACAACTATACATCTAGAAATATAAATGAATAAAATGCAAATAAAACTTTAAAGTGTCGCAATAAAATTTAGAACATAATAAAAATAATAATAACAATAACAATAACAATAATAATAATAATAATAAAAGCAAATTTATTATTTTAAATAAATATAGTATTTCTGTTTATATTTTAGATATTGCAGGTGGTACGAGATATCGTATATTTAACTGGTATAATACACAAGTGCTATGGAAAATGTTAGCAAAAGAACAAAGAATAAACTACATTGTCTCTTTTTTCCAACACACAAATACAATTCACATATTGAATTATAAATTTTGGAATAAAACGAAATAAATTCAAATGATTATTCAGAATTAAATGTGAAAAGTGAAATCATCTACATACAAGTATATTATTCAAAATTTAATGCAATTATAATGGATAAGAAAGTTATAATAAAAAGTTTGTTGAATTTAAGCAAAATATTCCAAAAAAGCTAAAAAAAAAAAAATTTTATAATAATAATTCAGCAAAACTGGATAGTTGTAGACAATTTTTGTGAATAGAAAAATAAATAAATTTAAATAATTGATAAGGAATAATAATTTTAGAATTTTATTGTGAAAATAATTGGTTGTCGGAAAGGTCATGCCGAATTTATACAGTAATTTAAAGGTTAATTTGCTAATATATAGAATAAAGTTCAATGATTAGTGATTAGTGAATAATTGTGGCAGTTGACCAACCCGAAAACCATCTTTGTGACAGTGATGATCTTGCAAAGCAGCATCTCCACAAACTTTTCTAATAACTTAATATTTGAATAATATTTAACGGTTTATGTGACAAAAACTAATTAAATCTAATAGAAATAATACACCGTGTGCTTTAAAAACTACCAAATTGATGACTTTTAGCCTAGACAGACGTCAGCATTAATCTGGATTAGCAGCGCACTTAATCCGAATAAAATATTAACCTGACAGATTGCTGTTTTATTAGGTCTGCTCACTTACATTACTATCACTATCAATTTCTGTCATCTGTCACTCTCGATATGGGAAAATCAACAAGAAGTACGTGTACTGAAAACGATTAGAAACTTGTAAATTGACATTCACAGTTCGTAATTGACTATAGAAAATTTTCAGCAGTGTTGCCATCGCAAATTGCCCTAATCCTCTTTTATTTTGAGAATTAACTCATAGAGTTAATGCGGATTAGCTGCAGTTAATGCCCGAGTTAATTCGAATTAAATCGTTAATCCGGATTAACGCTGCTGTCTGTCAGTGGCGCTATCTATTGACATATACAGGGTATTTCAACAAGAGGTGTAATTTTAAATTTCCATTTATTTTTTCATGAATCGACATACAAGTGTCATGTGTTGATATTTGACAAAGAAGAACTAGTAATTTTCAAATATGGATCGAGACACGCTCACACGACGAATTGAAATAATAAAAAAAAAAAGTTCATGATTTCGGAAGCAAAATTATTTTTAGTGTTGAGGCTCATTTTCATATGTCTGGGTACGTGAAGAACCAACACTATCGTATCTGGGGTTCCGAAAACCGAAGAGAAATGTGCGAACAACCTCTCATTCACAACGAGTGACAAATTGGTGCGTTTTTTGGAGTGGAAATATCATTGGGCCATCTTTTTTTTTTTTGAAAATGATGCTGGTGTGACCATTTCAATGAATGGATTGCTTTACCAAACTATGTTGACTGACTTTTGTTTTGGCCTGAAAATAATACTATAGACTTGGACGACGTTTATTTTCTGCGTGACGTTACCATATGCTATACACCTGGTGAAACAATGGCTCTATTGTCTGAATATTTTTCTAATGCTCCAGCAAAACACTCAAAGGTAATATAGAAGCTGTTATTCGCGATATATAGTCGCAATTATGTGAAAATGTGATGAAAAATTTAATCAAAAGAAGAAGAAAGAAGAAGCGGGAAGCGTTGCGGCGAACATTTGGTAGATATTGTGTTACATTACTAACCTTAGAGTTTCTACTTTGGATTAAAATAAAATTATCAGCTATTTTCACAAAAATATTTTTATTTTTAATTTAAAATGACACCTATCGTTTAAATACCCTGTAAATATGTGACGTTTTAAGTCGTACATTTTTACGACAGTCTTGATACTTTGAAAGCATCATTTCGTCAACAATGATGTGTTTAATTTCTGGTCATAAAAATGGAACTTAAGCGCATATTAAATTCTTTGCAGAACATTCACCGACACATGCAAACTGATCAAATAAAAGTATATGGTCATTTGACCGTATGCAAGTACTCGACCGTTTTCATCAGTTTCATAGAACTGCTCGAAATGAAGAAATTTAGCCCAGAGATTATGATTCGATCCAAATCTTAGTTATATATTTGAAGAAGATTTCGAGATCTCTGAAGATTTGTGCTCGATTGGCTGACGCTGACATTGGATATTCGCAAAAAGAATGGGCCCAATCGATCCAAACCTTATCTGAAATGTCGGTTTTGATGTGAAAAAATTTATTTTTACAGAATGTTGCGGTGGCAAAGCGATAAAGTGCCCTACGGAAGCTGTTAGGTAAAACCAAACCGAAGATATAAACAGTAGCACCATTTTGCATGATAATTTTGTCGTTTGTTGACTAAGCAATGCTTACTATATGTCAAAATGTTCTCAAATGTACAGGCTCTAAGATTCAGTTAAATATATGCCCATATATGGCGTTATTCTACTGGCCACTATATCGAGAACTTTTGAAGCACACTGTGTATAAATCATATTTATTTTTCAAAAATTCATTCTTTTTTCACTGATTATAGATGCATTCAAAACTACTAAATGCTATACTATATTAAAAATATATGAATGAAAAAATAGTAAAGTAGTAATAATAAATTCGAAAAAAAATATATTATTTTTAAAATACAAATTTAGACGTATTGACAATATAAAAACAAAAAAAAAAAAAAAAAAAAAACAAATTAATATTAAAAACTAGAAATACGTACTATCGATGAAAGCACTTAATTAATCATAAATTAATAATAAAAAAAAAATCGAATTTTAAAAATTCAATATTCACAAATTCTAGACGAATTAAAAAGTGCTAAATAAAATACTAACAATTAAAAAAAGTAATAAAAAAATTCATTTAAGAAATTAAGAAAAACATTCATAATCGTGAAATCGTAAAATCGTAAAATCACAGACAGATAATATACATATATGAATAAAATCGTATTTATTGTTGGTTATTTGTTTGTTTGTGCTTCGTAATTAAAGTATTTTTCTGCTTCGATACAGTTTTATTATTGCGGTTTGATGCTGTCGTCAAATCCACGTGTTGTCTCTTCGCACACAAATCAGAGTACCATAACAGTGGGTGGGAGAAAGAGATAAACATACATATGTACCTAGAAACAAACCATTGTAACAAAAGTGCCACGGAACTGTCGAACTGATTTTTATGAATTCAATGAATTAAATAATTAAAAGTGATGAAAATAAAAAATTGAAAATCACATCCGTGCGTATGGATGATCAATAAATTTTCAATAAATAATATAATTTACATATAAATATCATACGCATGAATACACACATATGTATGCGAGCACAATTATATTAATTTGTGTTAATAATAGTGTAATAAACGTAATAAACAATATAATGCAAATATAAATATAAATTAAAAAAATTTATAAATAAATAACAAGGTAAAAAAAAAAATAAATAAATTTAACATATAAAACATATAAACAAAAAATGCGTATAAAAATGCGGGATAAACTACGTATGCAGAGGCAACCACCGTCATCATCATTAACCATAAGAGTAAATCAACAACAGTATATTAATGTTATTGGTATCGCTGGTATGTCACGCTGGTATGTCATGAATTTGACATATGCGGTTTACTTGCTTGCTGCAACATTGTTATTGTTATTGCATTTTATAACTGCCATTGATGCTGTTGCTGTCACCAGCACCACTACTACTGCAACAGTAACGTCAACGTCGACGTCAACGGCAATAATGCCAACGGCAATGTCAACATCAACATCAACATCAACGTCATCATCAGCAGTTCCAGCATATGTCAATTTTCAATATGATTATCAATGTTTTGGTGAGAAAATGGGTAAGTACAAATTTTATAGATTTATAGATTGCATTTGAGTGTTGCATACAATATGAAGGAATATGGTCTTGTTTTTTGAAACGAATTATGATGAGATTATTTGTTATAAGGTTGTATGGGATATGAGAAGTGGGGCCTGCTCGCCCAAGTTCTATGGACAAAAATATAATACGCATACAATCTAATTCTTGTACAGGGTGATTTTTTAAGAGCCTTTGGATTTGATTTAAAAAGAAAAACACATAAAATTTAGAGAAATGTATGAATTTTTTATTAGAGTCGATAGAACTATCTATCTATCTGGGGTGCCGTAGCTCAGTGGTTAGTGTGTTCGCCTTCTGATCTGTAGGTCGTGGTTCAATCCCCGGCTGATGCATAACAAATTTAATATCGATCAGATTTTTCTTTCGAATGGTACCCACCTGTCGGCAAGCAATTGGCAATTCTTCCGACAGTAACAGCTTGCCATGAAAAAGCTTCTAAAAGAACTCTATGACAAAGCTCTCAGAAAAAGTGATGTCACAAGTGTTCTGCCGTTCGGAACCGGTTAAAATAAGTAGGTCCCTTCTAATACTGTCCAAATTTAAGACACACAATAGTAATGGAAAAGAAGCTCGGCCAATGAGCCCTTTGGGGCTTTAAGTGCCACATATTTATTTTTTGTTTTTTTTTAGAACTATCTATATAATTCAATGTTTAAATCATGATTTCATGTAAATGTTGACCGCGGCTGCGCCTCAAATGGTTCATACGTTAGGTTCAATTTTGGCATACTCTTTTCAACATATCGGCCGGAATCTCACGAATAAATTCTTCAATATTGGCACACAAAAAATAGTCTTCTTCTTCTTCTTATCTGGCCATAACAACCGAACATATAATGCGGCGCCAGTCTTCTCTTCCAAGCGCCGCCAGGTTACTCAACACTTGGTCCTTCCAACGGAACAAAAAATAGTAGAAAGGCGTTAAATCGCACGATCTAGGCGTCCAATTGACCGACCGCAAACGTTAAATAAACTGTTCACGAATTCGCCTCTCAATTGGGCCATTGTTTCGAGTGCCGTGTGGCATGTGGCACCGTCTTGTTGAAACCACATGTCAGCCAAGGCCAGCTCTTCCATTTTGGGTATAAAAAAACAGTTTGTAATCATCGCACGGTAGCTCTCGCCATTCACAGTAACGTTGCTGCCGTCGTCGTGTTTGAAAAAGTACGGTCCAATGAGGCCACCGGCCCTTAATCCACACCAAATAGTGCATTTTTCGGGATGCTTTGCAGTTCTTGCAATGCTTCTGGCTGCTTTTCACTCCAAATATGGCAATTTTGATTGTTCACGTATCCATTCAACCAGAAATGAGCTTTGTCGCAGAACACAATTTTCCGATAAAAATGTGGATCTTCATTCAACTTTGCCAGTGCCCATTCAGGTAGGTCGTGTGACTTCAATTCTTGCACCAGCTGTATTTTAAAAGGTTATACTCTCAAATCCTTCCCCAAAATTTTCCACGTAGTGGAGTGACAGAGGCCCAATTGCTGTGAACGGCGCCGAATCAATAATTCGCGGTCATCAACAACATGGCGGTAAAAGCTGCGATATTTTCTTATGTCCGCACTATACGTATGCGTATTGGTGGTTTAATGACCAATAATATAAATTTGGAGCGAAATTTATTCACAAGATTCCGAATAGTCGCCTCAGAAGGTCGCCCAAACTGATCATAAAATGGAAGAAGTACACGATGCACTTTCTTAACCGAGCATGAATTTTGATAATAAAATTCAATTATCAGGAAGCGTTGTTCGTTTGTAAGTCGATTCATGGTTAAATTATAGACCAAACTGAACATGTTACACGAAAACAGCTGAGCTGCCAAAAACAGTGTTGCCAAAAAGAAAGTTGCAAAAAAATCACCCTGTATATTAGCTCCTAATTATTTATGAAATATGGGGTTATACATTTTGTTGTTTTGAAAAGTGTAGTTAAAAACAAAAATACACACTTGTAATTCAAGCTTTTTATTATGGGGGTATTTCAGCACCATATTATTGCCGAACGAAGAGGAACTCACCTTTTTAATAAAATGTTAAAGAGATAATAGACAAGTTGTCTGAAGGATTAACAATCTGCCATTAACGTCCTCTGCGAGTATTTGGCCCTTTCTCGTCATTGGCAGTCCACCATGATCAAGCCTTTCTTAAACAACCTGACGGGAGTTTCAACCAGCGGTATAAATGCGATTGATCTTTTCGTCTACAGGTCGGGGTGGTTTGAAAAGAAGTAAGGGAGGGCTAGAAGTAACCTTTCATTCTTCTTTACCCTTTCTTATTTTTCTCTCTCTCTCTATCTCTGTCTCCACTTTCTTCACCTTTCTCTTTCTTGTTTATTTCCTATTCTACTACTTGGTACATAACACAAAGAACCAACTCTGGCCTCAGTGAGTTTGTCGGGTTACTCGAAATATCTTGACTGTTCATACAAATCTCTTATATTTCAACATTTATGGTCCATCGGACAAAGGGTCATTTCAGAAAACCTCAAATAGATCGAGTCTTGGAGGCAGTATCATGGCGATCATTAAAGCAACTTAATGATTGTAAAATTTGATTCAAATTCGAATTAGGTTAAATTGGTTATGTCAAGTTTGGCCTTTTGTGGTGCCACATGTGGGCTAATCCATTCTTAACGAAAACCATTCCGACTTGAGGGTAAAGCATGCGTAGTATGCTCTCCGTGAAGTCGTGTTTAATATCGCTGCCCATATGAGCCATTTTACGGCGATCGTAGCGACAATATGTTACTGAAGACAACTACGTTTTTGTAGTTCTAAAGTTAGCCTTCAATATGGAGAATATTTTTCTTTTGAGCGATGACAACTTTTTGATAAGCAATTGGCAATTTTTACAGCAGTAACAAACATTTTGCCCTGAAAAAGCTTCTAACAAAGCTCTGAAATAGTGATGTCACAAGAGTTCTGTCATTCGGGACTGGCTAATATAAGTAGGGGACCTACTTCTAATACTGTCCAAATATTTAACAGATACACTCAACAGTACTGAAAGAGAAGCTAGGTCAAAGGGCCACATATTTATTTTATTTGTTTTTAATGGGGTCAGCCTAAGCAATCCTGTCCCATCATGTTTGTTATGTTTGGAATCCGCTTCAGGATGCCCACAAATAATTTTAAGGCAATGATTTCGTTGCAATGCAAACTTGGACTTGTTTAGATCTTTATAGATTTTATATACATTTCCAAAACCACAATTTCTGATCCCATCAATTACATTGGTCATCAGGCCACATCACGAAAAGTACTCTCCTACTATTTTAGTTTGCAATCTCTCTAAACCAACTGTTTATTATTTCTTTTCTTTTATTACTTTCAGCTAATGATGAAGCATCTTCAATTAGTTTACGACAAATACCTATTGGCTTACAAGTAAGCGATCGTGTAACGCATCAATTGATGACACGGATTTTCGCCATATTTCTACGCGAAGTACTTAACTATCGGAATATTTCCATAATACCAATAACATATACGAATTTCAATGAAAGCAATCAACACTATGAAATTGAAAAACTTGGTCATACATTGGAATTAATTAAGTAAGTACATGAGAATGAGTCTTCTTCTAAGAACTTTTGAAATCTAATCGATGAATCTAACCCATGTACAATAGATATCATCCCAAATTGCCGGATATGATAATGATTAATTTAGAAGTATGGATGCCAGCTATGGGCTATCGTCTAAAACCAACCACTACTTATGATGCTGGACCATCGATAACACCAGGACGTTATGGTTGGTTTGTGCCAGAATCTCAAATTAAAGGAAGAACAGCAACAAACTCTAGTTCGAGCTTTAATCATTTAGACTATAAAATATTTCTTCATCCACATACGTCACAATATAAAGAATATATATTGGATGATGAGCTGATGGTGCATCTACGTCAGAGTAAAGAGTAAGTAGATGGGATGAGCAATTTGACTAGGAAGAAATATTCTTATATTCTCGCAAATGTAATAATTGCAATCAACTTTCTATTCAATTATAATTGGCAGTAAAATTGCAAAATCTCTAATTTTTCCTTCCTTGCTCATATCTTATTGCAGAGTTGTAGAATTTATCAGTCCAAAGTGTGTAAATCGTCACTGTGCTACATTACTAGCCGAACACCATCGTGATACATCGTTTATAGAACATCAGATTACTGAATTTCAGGCCTATGTAAATGTCATGTGGTTGGGTGATCAATTTTCGCAGACCGTGTCAGAGTTATATGAACTCTACAAAAATAATAATAATAATAATAAACGTTTTGTCATACTTCATTGGACGCCCTCAGATGTGATCGATGGCGATGGGATTCGATTTCGTCAAATTTCATTGCCAAAATGTGAAGATTTTCTATCGCTGCAATCGTCTTTCTGCAAATATGAGCTAACTCCATTGTTGAAGTTTCACTCGCAGAGTCTACAAACAGATGGAGGCGGTGGTGACACACGTCTCTTGATGGCTTTGAGAAAATTTATCCTCAGCGATCTGGCACTAAAGGAATTATATAGCGATATGAAGAGCCAGCATGAAAAGTATACCCAGCGAAGAGAAGCACTTTATGATGCGGTCGCTTGTAATTGGTTGCAGCGTAATGAGCCCACATACAGTAGGTGGATTAGTAAGGAGCCGCGTGTCAACTTGTACATCGGTGGTATATTTCCCATAACGCAAACGTCGCGTGGTCATGCGAATCTTGTGCGTGCTGTTCGACAGGCTGTAGCCGATATCAATGCCAATTCGACAATTTTGCGAGACTATAGTCTCGATGTGCTGGAGAACGATGGCCAGTGCAAGGCGGATGAGGTTATGAAGGCGTTCATACATTATTTTAATGTACCCAACATTTTGGGTGTATTGGGTCCGGCATGCAGTGAGACAGTTGAACCAATAGCTGGCATCTCAAAACACACGAATATGGCAGTGATCTCATATTCGGCCGAGGGTGCCTCCTTTGTAGATCGTCAGGCGTATCCGTATTTTTTTCGTACGATCGGCTCAAATCGTCAATACGAGATGGCATACATTAGTCTAATGCAATATTTGGGTTGGCGCCGTGTTGCAGCCTTAACAGAGGATGGCCAGAAATACACCGAGTACATTTCGCACATGGAGGGCACCATGAAGCAACGCAACTTGGAGCTGCTTGTGAATAAGAAATTCTTGAGCGATGTTACGCCTGCACAAATGAATAAGGTAAATAATTTGAATATTTGGGGCAACAATTGGTGTTAATAAATTAACCATGTGTGTATTTAGTACTTGCTCGATTTGAAACAGCGCCATGCAAAAATTATTATTGCTGATATACATAATCGTAATGCTGAGATTGCTATGTGTGAGGCATATAAATTAAAGGTAGCTTGAAAGATGGAATCATAAACGAATTATATATAATTTAGTACAATTTTCTTTATCACATTAGATGACTGCCTATGAGGGTTATGTATGGTTTTTGCCATCGTGGCTCTCAAAACAATGGAACACCACGCGTTATGGAAATGATAACGAAACCTGCACGGCAGAACAATTGCAAAGGGTAAGGTGATACAAGTGTTTCATATTGTTTACAAAATTTTCATTGATCTTCTCATCTTCGTTTTAGGCTTTTGATGGGCATTTTAGTATAATGCATAAACCATTTGGGAGCTCAGATGAATTAATGCAAAAAAATATCACTGTTAAACAATGGTTGATGGATTATTATCGTGCTGTTGGCGGCAGCAATAGGACGATATTATCAAATTATGCCGGCTTCGCATATGATGGCGTTTGGGCATATGCTTTGGCTGCCGACAAACTTTTGCAAGAGAATCGTGATGCGGTTAGCAACTTGCGTTCGGATCAGGTCGTCTCTCGTTTTGTAGACTTGATTTGGCAAACTGATTTTAATGGTCTTTCGGGTCGTGTGCGTTTTGGTGAAGGTGGATCGCGCATAACCGATTTGCTTATAGTGCAATGGCGCACCTCACATTTCATACAAGTCGGCGAATTCATGCCGGAGCTTAAAATGCATAACGGTACACTAATTCCACTTGGTGGTCATTTGGTAATGAATGCTGCAAATAGAATTAAATGGTTTGCCGGCTCGGAACCACCTGGTGATGGTACATTTGATTGCAGTCTTGCTTGGCTGACATCAATTATGGGTACAAATTGTGATGCTGCTCCCGTTGTCCTTACGGTGGTCTTATGTTCGATGGCTCTCATTACTGTCTCACTGATTTCGTTTCTATTTTGGAAACAACGCTACCAGAAGAAATTGAAGGAATCAGCAAAAATAATGAAAAATTTCGGTATCGATTTGCTCTCACCATCACGTAGCAAGGGTAATACACTGGATAAATGGGAGATTCCAAAGGAGAATGTTTTTGTGAATCGTCGATTAGGTGAGGGAGCATTTGGGATGGTGTACGGTGGTGAGGCACAGCTGAAGCCGGGCGCTTGGACCGCAGTGGCGGTGAAGACACTCAAGAGTGGCGCATCTACGGAGGATCGACTGGATTTCCTCTCGGAGGCAGAAGCTATGAAACGTTTCGATCATAAGAATATTGTAAAGCTGCTAGGTGTGTGCCTGCAGTCGGAGCCCATCTATAGCATCATGGAATTTATGCTTTACGGGGATCTGAAGATATATTTGCTTGCACGTCGTCACCTGGTCAATGATAAATCGAGCGACGAATCGGATATTTCACCGAAACGTCTCACCATGTACGCAATGGATGTGGCACGCGGCTTGGCCTATTTGGCTTCGCAGAAATACGTCCATCGTGATGTCGCATGTCGCAATTGTCTGGTGAATGCTGAGCGTGTCGTGAAATTGGGCGACTTTGGCATGTCACGTCCCACATTCGACAGTGACTATTATCGTTTCAGTCGCAAGGGTATGCTGCCGGTACGTTGGATGGCTCCCGAATCACTGGCGCTCGGTTTGTTTACACCCGCATCGGATGTTTGGGCTTTTGGTGTGGTCGTCTATGAGATCATCACTTTTGGCTCATTCCCCTATCAAGGTCTAACGAATAATCAAGCGTTCGAATATGTGAAAAGTGGCAACACGCTACAGATACCGACCGGTGTTAAGCCACAGTTGGAAGGACTGCTGAAAGCTTGCTGGAGTCAAGATGCCAAGAAGCGGCCAACTGCCGCTGAAGTTGTAGACTACATTTCAAGTTATCCACGATTGCTGACACCATGCATAGATTTTCCTAGCGCTGCGGTTGAGATGCCCGAAACGGAAAGTGATGAATTGGAATTATTGCCAAAAACGCGCAAATGCTCACCGCTGAAAAAGGATATCACTTTAGATATACTGCCGGAAAATGAAAATTGTAATGGCTTTCTGAAAGCTCCTTTGGATTGTGTGGAAGAAATGGAAATGCCCGAATGTCATCCCAAATTGGATATTCCAAAAAGTGTTAATGTGACGAATACGGTGCCGAATGATACTTTTGTAGCAACCACTCCGGATGGTTATAGTATAATGTCACCATTGCTAATGTATCAGACAGTTAGTGAGAATTCAGATTCTTCACAAGCGCATCTCATACCAAAATTGCCCATAATTGCACCACAAAAACCGCAGGGTGTGGTGACGCCAGCGCCATTGAAGCAGCAACAGACACCATTTTAAGGTGTCAATTTTCGGACTCTACTGCCATGATATTGCTGACATTTGTATATAAATGCATTTTCTTAACCCTCCTTCTATATATAACAGTACCTTGAAGATTGAGCTTTAAATAGAAATATGTATATAATTTTTCTTTTCGATTATTATCCAGTATTTAATTTAATTCTATTAGCTCGATTTGATATTTCTCGATTATTTATGATTTGACTATTTTTAATGGGATTTATTTGGCGAATTATTTGACCGCTAACTGCCCAATATCGTTTGGCGCCAATTTACACGTAATCACTAGTGTTGCAACATTTTGGGTTTCTCAGTAGAAGAGTTAAACTTGTTGTGACACCAATAGTTACGGCCAAATTGGCACCAACAGCGCGTTCTTCAGCTTAAGCTTCATGGATGACTAGTATATTATAGAATTATCAATAAAAGACTGTACAAACTATATGAATAAGTAGTATAGATGTGTGTCATGTATATAGATTTAATCATTTAGGATACTATAATTTTTTGTATATACCTTTAGCAATAAGCTTATGAACTATCTGCGTTAACATTGAATTATGTACATTTTGAAAATGAATCTTGTTACAACGAATATTACGCTTGAATCGTGTTGCCTTCTGTATTTATGATTATATCTATGTATGTTCCTATATTTAAGTTTGAGCCTGTTTACATGAGCGCAAAGAGAGGTTGCCACTTTTATATTTAAATTTGAACTTTTCTTCATTTCAAACTCTCTCTCCAATATTGTAAAAATTCTACTACAGCAATGAAAGCTGACGCGCTCATGTAAGCAAGCATTATTGAAAATTGTGAAAAATCAAATAAATGAAGAGTTAATGAAATACGATTTATTCTAGCTAAAAATACAATAATTTAATATTATTGCGATTAAGAAATAAATAACAGAATTATATTTTTGAATATTTAAAAGAAATTTGTTTTTAATTTATCTACTTGGTACTTATTTACACAAATGCGGTAATTTTTCGCAATATCTACTTGCTTCTGCTTAAAAAGTAAAGTAATGAAGTAATGTCAGATGTATGTAGACGATGAACGAAGACGATGAACCGAAGACTACTGGAGGACTTCTCGTAAGGGTGCCAGCGGGGATGACAGATCGAAAGAAATTTAGCGATGAATGTTGTGAACCATTTCTCAGCATTCAAAACATCAGATATGGAAAGAATATTTCCAGCTCCACTTCAGTGGACTAGTTGCTCTGGTGGATAGGCTCTTGGAAATAATTAATATTTGCCCGTCTGCAGAAATGTTCCGGTTCAATGAAGCGAGACTAGGCTAATTTCTCAACTTTTCTGCTTAAATGCACGGAAAGACTATTGATTAGACTACTAAGCAAATATCAGAACTCCTACAGAGCTGCTAAATCTACTAAAACGGTTCGACTCGAACCTGCCAAGGTAACATAGAGTGAAGTTTTTTGTGGTGGGATTCTACTTTCATGGATATAGACGGTGGTTCGGTAATGGACTACAGGGCGTGAGGGTGCTGCAATCTTTTCACACGTGTTGTAATTAGTATGTATTCTTTCCAAAGATGCATAATGAAATTCCTAATTTGGATCAGTTGACTTTACAAAACTTAATTTGAGGACTTTAGAAAACCATCAATTTTGAAGGGGAGCCCCTTTAAGACGTAGAAGTACGGGTTAAGCAACTTCAGTGGCAATGTTGCAGATGAACAACTCACTAATGGGAGTCAGCCATACATTTCACCGCCATGGAGACGATTCCAGAGCAGCTATTGTTGATTTTCAAGTGTTGTGACAATTATTTTGTGTGGTAGTCCCCTTAAGGGATTGAGTATGTTTAAAGGAAATGTTATGGAAGAGAACTGAAAGAAGGTCAATCATATACAAATCATATACAAATCCTAGATGGCGTTAGAAAGATAGGATTTCGTACTAAATAAACTTTTCAGGCAGTTTTGTGATTGCTTAACTCAGTATTGTTTGAGCACCCGTCAAAGATGGACTCCAGTAAAGAGGAAATACGCCATATTTTACAGTTTTTCTTCGATAAAGGCGAAAACGCAATCCAGATGGCTGAAAATCTGAATAGTGTTTATGGTCCTGATACGGTAACAGCCATTCACCTGCAATTTTAGTTTCGTCGATTCTGTCCCGGTAATTTTTTATGTCAAAGATGCAAGTCCAATTGTCGAAAATATCGATAAAATAATGAAAATCGTCGAGTCTGACCATAATGTAAGCACTGTTTCTATTGCCCAGGAGCTAAACATTGCACAAAAAACCGTTTGGAACCATTTAAATAAATAAAACCTTCAATTTAATGTAAAAATAATGGATTTCTATCGATCTATATCTACAATATCTGTTCAGAAATTACCCCTGTGGTGAAATGCAAGATCGATTTCCTCTTTAATATTTCCTCCTAACATACTTCATTCCTCTGCTTTTTATGGGGACTACCCCGCAAAATTCATGCTTTTATTATTGGAACTAGGAAATAGACGGGTGAAAATGTTTCAAATTATATAGCACTCATGTTTTCCGTTGAGTCAAACCGTTTAAAAATTTTGACCACCTTAATGTAATATATGTACCTAGTCGAGTCGTAAATATTGGTACACATAAAAATCGACGCCATGTGAAAACAAATTAATATTTTTTAAAACTTTGTTTTTCCTTTTATTGGGTTATTCAATGGCTACAAATCTTAGAACAACTTATTCGAAAATGATTTCCATCCACTGCACGGGCAAGGGCTTGCTTCAATATTTCGGTGTCGAGTAGAGCAAGCCCTGCCCTCTAATGCGGACTACAACTTGTAATCCAACGGGTTGAGGTCTGGACTACCAGCTGGCCAATCATCCGTTGATATGACGTCCGGAATGTTGATTTTTAGCCACAGTTGAGTTGTTTTTGCCTTGTGAGGTGGAGCAGAGGCCTCTGTGGATCCTCGGGATGAGTTGGGATGAGTCCAGAATTTTTCTGAAGCGTACCGGATGCGTAACGCTTTCGATTTTCGCTTGCGTTTTCACTCCAATGCGGCAGTGAGCAGGTGCCCAGTGTGTCGCTTGTATGCGCTGAGTCCCAAATCTTCAAGGACATGGATTTTTGTGAAATTTGCATTTCACGCAACTAAATTTTCTGTTTTCGCAGCGCTTTTCGATGGATTTGTTTCTTCACGGCTTTGATCGCTTTCGGAGTCCGCACAATGCGCGTACGGCCGGATCTTTGACGGTCTCGTACTCCAATAGTACCCTCAAACCAATTCACAGCACTATAGAGAAAATTGGCAGGCAATTCTTTCCAAGTATGGACGGGTCTACGACCCGTCGACTAAGGTCCATTCACCTCATTAGAATACGGAAATGCTTTGTACGGGAACAAAACAAAGCATTTCCGTATTTTTGCTGCTACAACAACAACAGCAACATAGACAAAATTGCGAGTGATTCCAAGCGGTCGCAACGTCCGAAAAATATCGCCTTTTCCCATATTGCATTTTAGTAGGCGAACTACAACAATACGACTTTCGATGTCACCCCATTCCATGATTGTAAACAATTGGTGCCATAAACTTTTTACGTGGCAATGAAGTATATATATCAACTGTCAAATCGCAGTCAAGATGAAATGAATGCGCCCAATATTGCATTCGTAATGAATGGTACCTAAAAGGTTGTCCATATATAAGTTTCTTTTTAGGAATTAAAAAAAAAAAAAAAAATAATAAATGAACAAAACTTAATTTTTTCGCTATACATTATTGGTTTGTTTGAAAGAGCAAATATTCCCATTATTTATGGAATACGACTTCATTCATATGGCTGCCTCGGCGAGCTTCGCAATCGCAATCTGTCAACCCAGTGTTCTAAGACCTTGTTGATGGTTTCTGGCTCTATTTCCTGAATGGCTTGCTCGATATTTGCTTTGAGGGCTTGAATCGTTAATGACTTGTTCGCATAACATCGCTTCTTCTCGGCAGCCGAAAAAAAAAATCTAACGCGTCAAATCGCAACTCCAAGGTGTCCAATTGACATCAATTACCATTGGAAATGCGCACCATTCTGTCTTCAATTTCTGGCCATAGAAGTGCGTGAAATGTTGAGCTGATGAGATCGATAGCGAGTCGATATTCCAGGACTGAGTCGCGCACTCTCGGCTATGGCAGCCACATTCTCGTCAGTGCGCACCGTACGATGAAGGCGACCTTGAGTGTTGTCCACTAGAATGCCAGTCTCTCGAACTTTTTGCCCAATATTGCGTACAGCAAGCGCGTTGAGAACCCGTTGGAGGACGACGCAAAAGAGGAAGACCTAACCTCCGGTGGAAAGACCAAGTACTGGAGAACCTGACGGCGATTAGAACTTCTAACTGGCGCCAGCTAGTGAAGAACAGAGATGGCTGGCGAAGCATGTTATATTCGGCCTAAATCGGTTGTTATGGCCATATAAGTAAGTAAGGGTGCATCATTTTGGCTTAAACTTCTTTTCAATAATCACAATATTTGGGCTACACAACATTGAGTTATTTGCAAAGTTTGTATTATTTTTCAAGCGTTGTTCAAGCGTAAAGCGATTCATTTCATTCCTCAGAGATATGATACTGACTTACTGTCGCGATTTCCACTGAGAAAGGGTTGTCCTATAAGAATACCACATGATAAAAAAAAAAAACACCACATGGTCCACCCTTTGTATGTATTGTATGTATGTATGAATTTGATATGATTATTTTTTGCTCTCATTGCTCTGCATGTCTGTTGTCTGTTGGAAGTAAATCTTTTCTTATCCTTGCACATTTTTACACACATACACACACACACACACACTCACTCATGCACGCATAAATAGGTGTAGCACAATTTCACAGTTGAGTTATGTGCCCAAACATATACATAAATATCAGTGTTATCAGTGTGTCAATGTATATGTGAGCGTGTGAAAGTTCAAATACTCTCAACTCGACACTTCTACTTCTCGTTGTTATTGTTGGATATGTTTTTTTTTTTTACAATATGCCATAATGGCATTCACCTGGCATGACATTGCACACACACACACACACTTGCTCCTATACATCGTACATCGTATTACGTGTGTGTGTGTGTGTGTGTGTGTGTGTGTGTATGCTTATGAATTTTATTTGCAGCTACTGTGTTGTTGTTGTTGTTGTTGTTGTCGTTGTCGTTGTTGTTGCCGTTATTGTATTTGTGGCAAAGTTTGAAGTGCAAAGCTAAATTGTGAAGTATGCTCTGATGTGTGCTTGAGTGTGGTTGTGTTGGCCATATGTGAATAGCATTTTTAAGCACAATTTGTGGCATTTATAATATATATAACTTGAAATGTATTTGTTGTATTGCGCTTTTTGTTATTTTATTTCATTTTATTTTTAATTTTTTATTTTTTTGTAATTTTGTTCTCTTCTCGCGTTCACATATGGCACAATGTTGACAATACTTATAGAAAAAAAAATCTATAGAATTTATGTATGTATTTATGCATATATGAGTATATGACCGTGTATGTGCAGTGTATGTGTGTCTTTTGTATATGTCTGCTAAATAAAAGCACGTACATATTTCATGAGATACAATGAGATTTGATTTTCATAGATAACATAGACATACTAGTTATATTTAGTATGTATGTAGGGTAGTCGCGAAAAGTTTATGCCAATTTTTATAGCATATTTTCTATGATTTGCCAGATGTTGATCCACTGTAAAAGATGATGATGCATATGAATCGGTTTAAACAAAAATACTTGTATGTATGTGCTTCGGGTCGGATGAAATTAGATATTTAATTCATATGTCTCTATAGGAGCAGCTATAAGAAGGTTCTGACTATAATAGTAGGAAAGAATGCTTTAGTCGGTTTAGATCACTTTATGACTTCAAACTCCAGTCTTCCCAATAGGGAATATATATTCAAAAATTGCCCTTTTAAAATATTCTCAGCAAACTATTATTATTATTATTATTATTATTATTCGAAGGTTATATTGTACTGCGATCCTAGATCTATTGTGCACCCCATCATAGACTAGAGTATTTCTCTAAGTCCAGCATCCATAAGGAAGTTTTGTATAGATCCTACCCTATTGGACTTCAGCAGATTTTCCGGTATTATAAATTTTCCGAAGTTTTTCTGTCTTGGGCACGTTCCCAACACATGTTTTGCAGTTTCATTCTCCTCTCTGCAATGTTGGCAGGTTTCATCCGAGAAGATTCCCAGTTTTGTTAGGTGATAATTCAGCCTGCAGTGTCCTGTCAATAGTCCCATGATGATTTTTATATTATTCTTGTTTAAACGGATACATTCCTCAAGTCGTTTTAGGTTATGGGTCCCTAAAAGTGTTTTGGATTGGGACAACCCTGATAGGTTTTCCCAGTATGATTGTCTTTCTGATTCTTCACTTCTTTTCATGAGCACGGTTAAAGCTCCTTTGCTCAGGCCACAGAAGGCTTCTGGGCCTACAAAGCATGTTGTAGCTCCCTTCCTGGCAAGCCTATCCGCTAGCTCGTTACCTTCAACTCCAATATGTCAAGACATTCCCAAACTATTTGTTGAACGCATATTCCTTTCCGTGATTATTGATAGGTCAAAAATAGTTTTGCATCCGAAGAATATGGATCTGCGTACCAAATATGACAGACGCGTAGTCAGTTCTCAGTAAAATGTAGTGATACTATTTTGTGGGTAAACACAGTGACTTTGCATAGGAAGTATATGATATAACAGACGCCACATTTATATATTTTTTTTTGCAACTAAATATGGATGCGTCTACCAAACACGGCGGTTGAGCCATAATTTTAAAGCGAAATAAAGAAGCGTCATTAACCGAGTCAAGTATAACAGGTAGCGGGTAAATAAACCTTCTATTGTATTTATAATACAGTTTTTCAGACTCCATTCGGAACAGTAAGTCGTAGATATTTTTGAGGAAGTATTGGATTGCTCAATTGGAAGTAGTTTTGTAGCAGGTATTTGATGACAGATTAGGGTGCCAAACTGTCAAACTGTCATGGTATTTTTGTTCAATATTGTGAGTTGGAAACACTTAGAACAGTGTTTATAAATTAATCAACGGGATGAAGCTTCTGTATTAATATGGTGCTGTAGCCATTTTGCGTGCTTAGCAGCGATTAGATTTATAATATCTGCTATTTTTCGCATGCATAGGTCTCTATGCAGGTCGTCATTCCTTACATACCACGGAGCGTTAACGATGCCTCGAAGCACCTTGTTTTGAATGATGATTAACTGATAGTACTTTTTCGCATTTTGTAGTACCTCTGGTTCGGTCTCAACGCACCAGTGATCTGAACTTGTCATTATTGATGATTTTCCAGTTTATAAGATCAAGGTTCAGCTTCCATCTGCTTTCTCATTCCGGCTTAGATTTTTTAGTATTAAGTTTAAGAGCTTTCATTGCCACCTGGATGTCAACGAATAAAGCAACATTACACCTACCTTTGATGTGGTTTTTAATTAGTCAACGTGCCCCACTAATCCATAGCACTTATTTTTTGTAAAAAACCATATGAAATATTGGTCGTGGCTTGTTCGTTTCTCAATAATATATTAACTGAAGCACCAAACATGGTTGGCAATATATGAAGAGATTTGCTCATATTAGTCGATTCCGAATGTTAAAGCTCTTGTGATATACATTTTTTTCGCTTAAGTTTGGCACTTTTTAAAAAGTATTTTCATGGTAAACTTCCACTGCAGAAAGAATCACCGGCTGTTTTCTGAACTATGCTCGATACTATGTATAACTGAGCACTGCTCAAAAGAACACATTATTAGCCAACCCGGGTCTCGAATTGGGGTCCTCATGGATAGCAGGTCAAAGTCCTAATCACAAAACTACTACCAACTACCACCTAAATACCACATTAATGACTATATAATTTTGTTAATAATCAGGATATTTGTCTCGTTCTGATAAGTTTTGCCATCGCACAATGGTTGAAAAAGTGGAAAAAGCTGATTAAATTTGAAAGTGTGAGGAATCCTTCTTAAAAAGACCTATGTTGATATTTACGTGGTGGAAGAATGAAGATTTGAGATCGAATTCAAAAAAACTAAAGTAGGTACCACGAAATGCCTGTCAAGAAATGCAGGACCTACTTTGGAAAATCTGACATTTCTTACAAAGTAGTAAGTAAAAAGTAGTAGTGTAATGTAGAATAGAATTGGGAAAATCTGAGGTTACCAAAAGTAGTAGCCAGAAGGTCTTTGGAGCTATGATATTCAAATTTAGTGATAAACTTGCAAAAAAAAAAAAAATAATAATAATAATAAATAAGTTACAAAAAGGAGGATCTACTTTGGAAAATCTGACTTTACGTAACAGTAACTCGTTAAAATTTTATTTTTATATGAATGAGAGGAATTAGAGTGAACTACAGCGGATCTTGTATTTATTAGAAATTATATTTTTGGGTTGTTAAAAATTGTTGACAGAAATATTTTTAGGTTACTATTGCTATATGTCATCAATTGATAACTTGGATTAAATCTTTATCATATTAACCTCCAGATTGAGTACTTGGAACAAAATGTAGAGCACATGAAATTGAGCGTCTAATTTGAAGGTTCGACTCGTCTCACGCACGTATGGGTAGACTTTCGCGTTTTATCAAAGCCCAAATAGAATAAAGCAGTGCCAAATTCTTTCAGCATTTGATGCTGGGATACATCATTCGTAGAACATTGTATTTTATTTTATGAAAAATAATATCGATGTCCTTAATTCTGGCTCATAGCTTTTACAGTTTTATGAATTCACTAAAATACTTCGAAGGTAAAAATTTCAATAATTTTTAAAAGTTCCAATTTTACAAATAAAAGATATGGAAGTTAGCCTAACTTCCATTTTTTGTATCCCCCTGAACAACTCTGATTTTTTGAGGGTCCATTATCCGATTCAACGTTTACTGGAAAGAAAATATACTGCTCATCGAGTTATTTTCATTGATGTACAATATTAGCAAACAGACCGGAAATGATCAACGTAAAAAAATTGTTTTTTAACATTTCACAATTTATTCATTGGTTCAATCTAATACATAAAGGGTTTTCCATTAAGGACATAACAATTTTAACTATTAATAAAACACATAAATATTTGAGATATTGAGTTCAAATTTATTGTAGATATATTGCAAGCATTACATTTTGTGAATGAAATTCGATTTCGGTCATATGACCACCACGAGCCCGTTTACAGCGGTGGACTCTTTGGACCCAATTTTCCACCACTCTAGCACACATTTCGCCTGGAACGTTGGCAATTTCGCGTTGGATGTTGTCTTTGAGCTCGTCTAAAGTTGCTGGCTTGTTGGCATAGACCAGTCAGTGACTTGATAAAGCCCCATAAAAAGAAATCCAATGGTGTTAGATCGCATGAACGAGGCGGCCATTCGATCGGACCATTTCTCGAGATAACACGTTCACCGAATTTGCCTTGCAATAAATCGATTGTGACGTGTGCTGTGTGGCTAGTGGCACCGTCTGGTTGAAACCACATATCGCTGATGTTAAGTTCATCTAATTCTCACCACAAATAATCTTCCAACATAGTTCGGTAGGGCTCTCCATACGGCCCAATCACACCTCCGGCATGAAAACCGCACCAAACAGTAACTTTTTGCAGGTGCAACGGTGTCTCAAGACGCACTTGTAGGTTTGTTGCTGACCAATAACGCATATTTTGCTTATTGACAAAGCCATTGAGCCAGAAATGAGCTTCATTGCTGAATATGATTTTTCGCTCTTAAAGTTGCGACAACCGACTCAGAATTTCGGTAGTAATTTTTAATAATTTCCAAACGTTGCTGGTTCGTGAACTTTACCATGATGAAAATGTTGACTTTAACTAACGTTTTGACATTGACAGTTGATTAAAAAAGTTTAAGGGTGCGTTCATATAAAGATACGAAATTGTTATGTCCCTAATGGAAACCCCTTTAGCATGTGTATATTTAAATTTAATAAATTAAAAAGCAGAATAATTGTATTTAGTACATACATACAATTTCATATTTCTTTTCACCCATTTGTCCATGAAATGTTGCAGTACATTGTTGTGTACGACTATTTTGTAAGGTATATTATGATGTTTCCATTAACTTCACTACATATAATCACCACATATATTCACTTCATATAATCGTGTAAATATAGGGGATGGAGTATCATTTTGTTTGTATAGTTCAATTTACTGTGTTGAACATTATTTCTATGTCGTTTACTCCATACACACACACACACACATTATAACGTACGACCATACTAATATATATTGTACTATAGTACAATTTAATCATGTGCCATATGTGTGTTTGGCTGAAAATAGATTTGTTGAAAGTACAGGGTGTTTTAAATCAATATCTATAAAAATGTAGACATATTTTTCACAGTATATATTGTCATATGTTCAAATATACACTAAAATGCAGTATATTGCAGGAACATATTAAAGCAACACGTTGACGCATCATGTTGAAGCAACATGTTTAAGAGAGACATATTGAAGCAGCATTGAAATTGAACGTTATTTCTATTTCAATTTCAAATAGTTTAAGTAGAAAATTTTTGAAATATTTGTATGTTTGCTTTATTTTAATGCAGCACCCTGAACAAATGCCGGTTTTTATCGTATATGCTCTTTACACAGATATACACTATTTGTGTGTAATTGGTATATGGTAGTAAAAGCTAAATTATTTGTTATTTACTATATGTACTATATACTAGCAAGTATTTATGTATGTATGTATATATGCTACTATATATTTTTCGTATTGCTGTTGTCGTATACAATGATTAATTTTATGACAATTTATTACACGTCGACACAGAGAAAATCAAAAAAAAAGAAAAAGTGAAACAATAAAAAAATGAACATGGATTT